>CM074724.1:297380041-299780041 GCA_037306005.1 Rhinophrynus dorsalis
TCTGTCCATGCAGTGATCTCCTATGTGGATCCAGTCCTATAATGCAACTGCAGTGGCCTACATCACCTGCCAGGGAGGGACCAGAAGTTGAACTGCATGGTATGAGATACAGCTGATCCTAACATGAGCAGAGGCTCACATTCCAGCACTCTCCACTGTTCATATCCTAGGGGAAGACAATGTCTTACCAGACTTTCAAAGTTCCCAAAGTCTGGATCCTGGGAATTGGGAGCTCAAACAGTATTCTGCTTTTATAATGGTGGCTTCAATGGTGTACTTAAATGTCTCTCAGGTGAACCTCAAGGTTCCTAGTTCTGAGATAGATCATGAGACCCTCTAGCACACATGTTTCTTCTGTTTGCCCTAACTCCCAGTGTTAAGGAAAATTGAGAGATTGCAGGCTCATGTCATTCAGGCCTTGTTTTTTTTATCTCTTTCTGTCAGTGGTAGAGCCATTTTGCCTCCCTCTGCATTATTTTCTGTCTTTCATTGCCAATATGATGAAAGCTTGTAAGCTGGTTTCATCCTAGGCGTACCATAGGGTATGGTCTTTGTTTCATAAATAGTGCGAAGACTTGGGGAGTCACAGCTCTGACACTCTTCTTCCTTTCTTTTTTTATTTTTCTTTCCAGTCATCTTGTCAGGATGGCCTTCAAAAAGAGCTGGCTCTTAGAGCTGAAATTTATAATTTTGTATAGCTATCTGTGTCTTTCCGGCAGATTATTGCCAGATGTGCAAACTTGCATGCAAGGGGTGGCTCATGCCTGTCCAAACTATCGGGATCCCACTCCTCTGTGGGCCTTAAATTTAGTTCTTGGAATGCTTCTGCATTTATTACTGTCTATGGAAAGCTTTTGGTACTTGTCCTTGGGAATTAATAATCCTAATAATAACTATACTTGCAATCCATATAGAACATTTTTCTCAAATGGGATTTAAATCCACTTAAATCTGTGAAGAGGACCGTTTTTATAGTAGCAGAGGAGACATTATAATGGTCAGAAGGGTTTTAGAAGCCTGACGTTAATCCAAATCTCAGATAAACCGACATGTCTTTCAAACTTTTAGAAAATATCTAAAGAGGTAAAGTATCTGAGTTAAAAAAAAAAATGTTTGTGCTGCCTAAATTAATGTTCAGGTCCCAAAAGTAGGTGGGGATATTCTGGAACTGCTACCATATTTTCACTTGCAGATCTCAGTGGGCGTGTTGAAACCTAGGAAATGAGCTCTTTCAGGTGGGACCTTGGTCATGCCGTGCATTATATGTTTGTAAACCAAGCTTGAAGTGTGTCACGTTTCGCTGGAAGCCAGTATAGATTGAGCACAGGTGGCGTGACATGAATATGGGAGGTTTGTTGTTGTTTGCAGCATTTTGTACTGGATGCAGTCTGTGTAGCTCTAAATTTGGAAATGTTTTATATAGAGACATTTGTAGTAATCCAGTCTTGAGGGCACAAATGTATGAACCTCTGTGGGAAGGACTTCTGGAAGTATCACATGTTATTAAATTATTTGGGTTCAACCACCTAGTTGGCACTCATCCATTCTTGGAGAGCTTGTAGACATCCATTGAGGGTTAATTCTGGATCCTTTGTATCTGAAGCAAAATCTAGGTAGAGTTGTGTCTCGTCTGCGTAGCAATCATAATAAAGGCTATGTCTTGTGTTGTCATTCAAGGGTAACATGACCTGAAAACCGCAATGAGTATAACATAGAGCCCTGGGGCACTGAGTGTCAGTTTAGAGGAACATACATCTGAAGAAACCCTCTGTGACCTTCCAGAGAAGGAAGATTTAAGCCATCTAAGGACTTTGCCACCCAGTATAGAGTAGTTCATCGGCACTTTATTAATATTCCATGGTCTATAAGATTTGTAAATGCAGATATGTGAAGATGTATTTGGTCTGAACAATCCACTTGATCTTTTGCTACCAGAAGATCATTTAAAATATGAACCAGAACAGTTTCTGTGCTCTACTGAACTCAAAATGTACCGAAGCATAGATTTTGTGTTTTGGCAAATTGATTTCCAGTTGTCTTGCTACTTATTTTGAATAGTCTTTCTTATGAAGGAAATGTATGACTTGGACCTGAAGGTAATGATGGTGTAGTTAACAGCAGTCTGAAAATTGCTTCCTTCAGTGTTTCTAGAGAAAAGCCTGCATGTAGAGTGTAGACTATTAGGCCTAGGCCCATTTCACGGCGAATGGGATGCTGATGTTAATCTGCCATGCCTTCTGTATCAACGAGGGTAAGGTTTTTGCCATAATAACTTTTTAATTAAGCATGTTCCAGCTCTGGAAATACATTTCGGGAAAGCCCTACATCAGGGGTAATGCATATTTGGATGTTCCAGCTGTTAGGGATTAATATTAGTTGTAATCTCCAACAGCTAGTGGTCCCAAGGTTTTACTATCCCTTTAAAAATAACTGCGTGAACAATGTTTTGCAGATGTATTCAAAAGGATAAATAGCTGGGTGCAGCTATAGCATAGTTTATGAATGGTAATACAATGGTTTTTTAGCATCATTACTTTGCAATGGTGAAAGCTAGAGTCGTCCTAAGGAAATATTTCCATATTCTATGAGACACATTGTATGTTATGTGGGTGATTTAGGTTATCTCTGCTAAGAGATATTCATAGGTAAATGTCATTATCTCAGCACAGCTCCATTGCTTATAGTAGTTTTAGTAGAAGACACTTGTCATTTTATCATACCTGCTCTTTAAATATGTATAATTTCTTTAAAATTATTCATTGCTCCCGTGTAGGAAAATCATTTGTTTAAACTATTTGCAGCATTAAAGTATTTAATGCTTAATATCTAACTCACTGTGAAATAAAAAGGAGTGTTTTATTCAACAATATAAGCAAATGTTTCCAATTTTTCATAGAATGTTTAATTTATCTCCTAGTTTTCAGAAGGATTGGGAAAGAGAATATTCCTTTGCACTCCTCACTTCCTGCTCTTTCATACTTAGGCATAATTACAGGAGGTCCAGCTTTAAAGGGGCCTGGTGGCTGTGCACTATCCTGCAACCTCTTATTAGGAGATGAGTTTCTTGTCTTGGCTGGCAGTCACTGCCAGCCAGAAAGATAATAATATAATTCATCTTCCCTTTCCCTTTTGTTATTTAACCATCTTTCAATGCGTTTAAAATTCTCTTGACATTTAAGACTGAATGTGTCGGTATGTATGTCACGAATCTGGATACAACCGCTCCCTGGCACTGCAGACTTCCTTTTAAGTGTGTGTTTGTAGAAAACGTTATTGCAATTAATAAAATATGATAAATAAACTGTGATGCATATCCAGAACTACATGTCTCTTATACATATATCACAATTAATCTAGTTATCTCAATCTATGCCAAGTTAAATGGGCCTGTATAAAGGGATTGCGATCTAGGAGTCCCTGGCGATTAATACAGGTATCTAGTAGAAGAGAGTGGTATGTGTGCAACTTCACTTCCTCCTAAGAAAAGAAGGATCCCTTGCCAGTATCTGGAATGTCCAGGCTACTCCCGAATAGAGAGCATAGTTGAAGGTAAAGAGAACAAATGGTGGGGGAGAATTCAGAGTCCCATACAGCAAGCAATCCACCAAGAATGATTTGAGTGAACTGATTTGGGAATGTCAGATTTCATTAAGAAACGTAACAGATTTTAACGGAAGGACAAATAAATTCACAAAATCTGACCCCCTCTTTCTCCTGGGGAACTATGAATTTGAGTCATCTAGAAAGGATAGAAGCAGAAAAGTAGGTTTTAAGATCTGGCAGATTTCTCCTCTAGAGGTGCTTCTAACTAGAATTGCATGCCTCATCCTGAGCTTCCTATAAGTCCAGACAAAGCTGTTAATAATACTGCGGCGCTTAGGTAGGAATGATTGGGTGCTGGATTGTTTAAGGTTTAAAGTAATATGGAAGTTTAAGGAGGATTATAATCTTAACCAAGTTCAATCTGCCAAACTAGGTGTTATGCAAAGAATTCCATATCTAAAGCTCTGAAGCAACTGATTGTAAACGGGTGGAAAATGGTGGAGAATAGGGTGGTGGTCTGGCATAAGGTATGCCCCTAAAAACTTTAATTTTAGTGACGTTACAAAGAAAAGGGAATATAGCCTGTAGATCAACTAATTGATGGAAATGAATATTGATATCTCAGATTTAGAGTAATTTACCTTAATAAGCAGAAGATCACTATAGAGATCTAGAAGGGGACATTAGTGGAAGGAGAGAGGAAGCAGGTTTGCTGAGGAAAGTCAGGATATCCTCAAAAGAGCAAGCAAGCTTACAGTGGCCCCCAGGGAATGGATTACCTATTATATCTTTGTAGAGTCTGATGGTATTGAGTAAAGGCTCTAATGACGGTATAAAGAGAAGTGGTGAGAGGGTGCAACCTTGAGTGCCTTTTGTAATTGGAGAGTTATCAGAAATAAATCTGTTCACCCTGAGCCGAGCATTTGGATACAAACTGTGGATTGCTTCCACATAGCCAGCACATTCTACCAAAGGCTCTCTCCACGTCCATAGAAAGTAGCAAACAAGAAGACCAACCTCAACCCCTCCTGTCTCTCTAACTATTGACCTGTCTCCCTTAGAATACCTTGTCTTCTCCCAAATAACCATATTCCTCAACCCTAGCAATCTTTTTGGACCCTTTGCAGTCTGGATTCTGGGGTGGTCACTCAGTTGAGACCACACTCTGTAGAGTGGCTAACGATCTCCAGACTGCAAAAGCTAAATACAGTTTTCTATACTTGCACTACTCGATTTATCCTCTACTGTTGACACAGTTAACCATTCTCTTCTTGCTCAAATTCTCCACAATCTTGGTTTCTGAAATCAAGCTGCTTCATGTCTCTCCTCCTATCTTTCAAACGTTCCTTTTTTGTCTTCTGGCTATAACACCACCTCTACAGTCCCTCTGTCTGCTTTGGTGCTTCAAGGCTACGTTCTGGGTCCACTACTTTTCTCACTGTACACCCTTTAATTGGGTGAACTTCTTAATTTTATTTGGCTTCAAGAATCATCTGTATGCCGATGACACCCAAATTTACATGCCCACTCCTGATCTTTCACCTCAAATCCAGTTATAAATTTCAGACTGCCTCTTGGACATATCCACTTGGATGGCCCACCGTCAGCTGAAAATAAACATGTCCAAAACACAACTTCTCATTTCCTGTGTGTCCAATCCTCGGCATACTGTGGGATGATTGGCTCCACGCTCCAGCTGGTAGGGTCAATTATATAAATCTTCTGTGTCTCTTCCCTCCTGCAGTTATTTGGTCCTACCTAGCTGGAGGATGGAGGCTGCTGCCTCCTCTTTCAGATATATTACCTCAACTACTATCGTTTGTTATTTTAAATTATGTAGCCTGCCTTACCACGGGTTCACATTATTCTGCATACATCGCATTAAAATATATTGTAAGCAATGGTAGACATGCTGGTTAAACACTCCTGCCTTGCTCCATGCCTCCTGAAGGGTTCCTGCAGTTTGCCATGGCTATACCAGCCCCTTCCTTCACCATCTGCAACTGACTGTCTATGAACGCGTGCCCGCCTTCAGGACAGACTTAAAAACAGGAAAGCAGAAGTGTCGCGTTTTTGTGTGCCACTGATGAAACGCATGCCGGATACAGCATGTTGCGGCTTGATGGAAACAAAATTCAGCGTACGGATGGCACCTGGAGGCTAAAGGTATGTTTACCCATAATTATTTAAGACAACTTATTCTTTCTGTGGCTTAAATAGAAGTTTATTAGGAATTTAATATACTTAATCACTCCAGATTAGCGCCACAGTACATTTTACGTTTTTTAAACTGCTATAATGTCTACACAAAAGGAAGGGAAGAGTGACAAACCTAAAACATCTGAACCTCCTAAAGAGGATAAGGCCAAGATGAAGAAGTGTGCTGGGTGTGAGCAGAAAATACCCCTATCTGACACATCCCACCTATGCCCAGCATGTCTGAAATTAGCAGTTGGAAATGAAGTACCAACGCAGTTCCGAGACTTTCTCTCATGGATGAGATCTTCAATGCAGGAAACTTTTTCCTCCATGCAGGAGGCGGCTCGAAAAAGACCTAGAACCTCAGACCCAGATGAGGGACCCTCTAGGAGACATGAGGGAAGGTTTTATACAACTGGAATTAGAAGCATAATTGGTTGAAGGAGAGCTTTAGGAGGAAACGGGCAGCTTCAGCCTAGACAAAATAGATGGCCTGGTTAAAGCTATGAGAAAAATTTTAGGCCTTTCAGAAGTTCAAAAGGAATTGAATATAATGGATAGTGTTTTATAGCACATAAGAAAGCAAACCCTCAGTTTCCAGTACAAGCTTCAATTCAAGAGATTATCCTAAATGAATGGAAGCAATCTGAAAAGCGAAGCTCTGTATCTAAGAGATTTCATAGAATGTATCCCTTTGCTGAAGAAGACACAATTATAGTATACCCCTCCTAAGGTGGATGCAGCAATTGCTCAAACTTCAAGACTTGCAACTATACTACTGGAAGATGGAACAACCCTCAGGGACCCCATGGACAAGCGAGCAGATAGTGTCCTGAAAAAAACAATTCACCACCATAGGACAAAACCTCAAGACAGCCACAGCAATGGCTTCCATGTTCAGAACTCTACGCATCTGGTTAAATGACCTAGAGGAGGAGAATGAATCCTCAGTATCTAGATCCAGAATACTTAAAGAACTATCTACATTTAAAGATGCCATCAATTATTCATGCAATGCGTCCATGGATAATATATATGCCTTTTAGCAAAAAACTCATCCCTTTCAGTCACCGCAAGAAGGGCTTTATGGGTTAAGGCCTGGGAGGCAGACCCCTCATCCAAAAATAGACTGGTGTCTCTACCATTTAATGGTCTCAAACTATTTGGAGATGAATTGGAAGACATTATCAAACAGTCCTCAGGAGGTCGCAGTTCCTTTCTACCACAAGGGAAAAGAATCAGACATTCACCAGTACGCACAAGTCAATACAGAAAGCAGTCCCTTTGAGACTCCAGAAGCTACAAACCAGGCAGAAGTTATGAGCAAAGAAGAAGGGGTAATCAACAACCCCAAAGACCAGGAAATCAGAAGGATTTCCCAAAGAAAGGGCAGTTTCGACAATGAAGCCAGCCACTCCCCTTCTGCTCCTCCAGTAGGGGGCAGGCTGGAGGCTTTCCATTATGCTTGTTTACAAATCCATCACAAGTGCATAATGGAAATTATACAGAAGGTGTATGCTTTGAAACTGCAGTCTGTCCCTATACCACATCGGTTCAAAACCTCAATCCCCAGAATAAAGAGAGATAGTCGTTAGATGAAGCTGGCTGTACAGGATCTGATTCACAACGGAGTAGTGGAACTGGTCCCAACACACCAGAGATTTCAGGGCTTCTACTCAATGCATCTTTCAGTTTCCAAGCATTCTGGGGATCTACGAGTCATTCTAGATTTGAAGGACCTCAACTCCTTACTGAAAGTAAGATGGAAACCATGGCATCAACCCTAAAGTTTTTACACCCTCAGGTGTTCCTTATGCATCTGGACTTGAAGGATGCATGCTATCACGTATTGATCAGGGAAAATCGCAGGAAATACCTAAGATTCCATATCTTTGGCCAACATCTCCAGTTCAGAGTCCTGCCATTCGGGCATCAGCTCCGCGGGTCTTCACAAAGATGATGTCAGCCCCAATGGCAGAGTTACACCAACGTTACCAGAACAAACTGGTGCTGTATTTTGGACAACATTCTAATTATAGAATCAACTCTACAGAAGTCACTCTCCAGCACAGAACAATGCCGGTATCTTTTCCGCAAACTGGGTTGGTTAATCAACCTAGAATAGAGTTCTCTCATCCCATCTCAGAACCTACCCTAGGGATACAGTTCAATACTGCACACAATCTGGCAACATTGTCAGTGGACAGGCAACACAGGACAATACACACCGTTAAAAGCTTTCTTCAGGAAACTTCACTCATGGCATACAACTTCGCCAGAATACTGGGACATGTGTCCTCCACTTTTCATGTTGTACCATGGGCAAAAATCCATGCTTGCAGAATTCCTCTACTATCATCCAAGAAGGAGTTAGTGTTGGACTCATCCCAGACATCTAGCGGAAGGCCCAAACCCAAAAAACAGATCCTTTACACAGAATCCAGCATGACAGTCTGGGGAGGCATCTGGTATCAGCAGACCATCCAGGGTACCTGGTCAATCCAGGAAGCGCATCTACACATCAATGTCCTGGAACTTCTGGCAGTGTGGAAGTCAACACCTACAACATACCTCCAGTCAGGGCTCAAAATTTCCACTAGCCAATGGCGAGTGAAAATTTAGCCCTGGTGAGTAGAAATTCAGCCCTGGTAGGTATATTATGGCTTACAGTGGCGAGTAACTTTTCAGGTCTGGCTAGTAGCAAAGGGCTTCCAATTTTAAGCCCTGCCTCCAGTGTTAATCAGGTCAGACAGTATCTCGACGGTGCAATACTTGCTGAACCAGGAAGGCACCAAAAGTCCGGGGTTAAACAACCTGGTGTTAAGAATACTCTTCTGGGCAGAAAGACACCTCTCCTCATTCACGGCAGCGTTCATCTTCGGTCACCTCAACATCCAGGCAGACTACCTAAGTCACAACAGGATAGACCAAGGGGAATGGAGCCTCAACAACAGTCTTCAAATGGATAAGAAGGGAACTGGGAACACCCTCAGTGGACATAATAGCCACAGTCCACAACAAAGTGTCCAGCTTACATATCCAGGTGATAACAAGCCTCAGTCTCTGGCTCAAGATGCTCTTCACCTCCCATGGACTTATCAGCTGGAATATGTAACATAGTAACATAGTAATTTAGGTTGAAAAAAGACTTGCGTCCATCTAGTTCAACCCTTTTCCTATTCCTGTTTACCATCGTTGATCCAAAAGAAGGCAAAAAAACACAACAATACAGCAATTTCAAGTTCTGCCCCGAATGGGGGGGGGGGAGAGAGAATTCCCTTCTGATTCCAAATGGCAATCTGATTCCTCCCTGGATCAACTACCCCTGTTACTAGAGGTGGTAAGAAAGATCAGCAAAGACGAAGCTGATGTCATTCTGATTGCCCCAGACTGCCAAAACATGCAAAACAGAAGCCTTATTTGTTCATTTCTGTGACAAATTTAAAGGATCAGCAGCTTCTAAACCATCGATTTCCTGCTGGATCCGGGACTGTATATCTTTGGCATATAGACTGACGGATCTTGAACCACCTCTAAAGATCAAGGCCCACTCTACTAGAGCTGTGTCCACTTCATGGGCACAAAAAGTGGCTGCTTCCCCACAAGAAATCTGTAAAGCAGCCATATGGGCATCAGTTTCTACCTTTATTAGACATTATAAACTTGCTATTCAAGCATCTGAGGACGCTAAGTTCGGCAGGAAGGTGCTTGAGGCAGCCATTCCTGTATAACTGAACTTTTCTCATCCCTCCCAGGCACTGAGGTACTGCTTTGGCAAGTCCCACAGTATGCCGTGGATTGGACACAGAGGAAAAACAAATATCGATGAGTAAATTTCACCTTTTCCTCTGTGTCCTTCCACGGCAACCCTCCCTTGTTTGGTTGAGGAAGACTGTATGGTATCAGTTCCATGGTTAAAATTAAGTGGTTTAATGATACATTAAACATGTCCATTTATGTTGGCTATTTCTAACATCTCTCTTCTTGAAGCTTGGTCAGCAGTATTAACCGCAGGAGGGAAGTGACGCAAAAGATTTATAGAATGGCTCCACACTCCAGCTGATAGGATCAAATTATCCCACAGTATGCCATGGAAGGACACAGAGGAAAAACAAATCGGTGAGTAAATTTCACCTTTTTCCCTCCAAGACCTTGCCCAACACCTAGCTTCAATATTACAGTTATTGGAATTGACATTGATCTAGTCAACTCAGCACGCTGCCTTGGGGCAATATTTGATTCCTCCCTTTCCTTCTCCACTCACATTTACTCCGTGGCTAGAACATCTCGCTTCTTTCTCCTCAACATTGCTAAAATCCATCCGTTCCTTTCCCAACAAACTACTAAAACTGTCCTCATTCTGTCCCGCTTAGACTATTGCAATGTATTTCTTTATGTGCAGTAAAAAATAAAAATTAAGGAAATACCTTGAAAAAACAAAAATTGCATAGACAGACATGCAAATATATAAACCAGTATAAGAGAAGAAAGCTGACAGTGCTTACTCACCATAAAATATCCATATCATATTATAAATTAAATATAACAATAAAGTTAGAAATATAGATAGCAGCAAGGAATGAGAGGGTTCTCCAGTCCCCCTAACATTAGGCCTAAACCCAAAAGTGAAAACACATACAAAAAAGACAGTCCTGCGCTCCTCTATATACTGTGAACATAAGTGCCCTGTATTTAGCATATGTAATAACTCTTAGTTAATCTAAGTGAAAATAAGTGAGAATTTCGTCCCACAAATTGGCCAATCCGTGTGTAATCTTACAACCACGCCAAGGTATCTCACTTTGCGGTAAGTTCTACTCTAATACACCTATAAAGACCCTATCTAAATTAAAAACAGACATTCTCTGAAGAAAGATGTTATAATAAACACGTCAGTGGGGACCCTTTAAATATCATTTTGTTTTTATTTCTTGTGGGTCCCAGTGTAATGCAATTAAAAACAACAGACATACAACGAGACAAAAAAACACAAAATAGGTGTAGAGGGAGGACTTACCTGATACATGGCCCATAAGGGCCTGCATTGAAAACTATGTTCCATTTATATCCTTCCCCACAAGTCATGTGAGGAATGGATGATACCAAACAGGCAAGGGGGATTGCATACTGGAACATGCCAAAAAGCCTTGTTCTTAAAGGCAAAGTGAGAAAGAAAAAAAAATGGTGAAATGAAGTAATCACGTGTTTTTACATCTTTGTGAGTAAATTGGATAACATGAGAAGCTGCTTAGTTGAGCTAAAGGAGATATGTGTAAAACAAAAGCAGAAAAGAGAAGAAAGCTCACATTTCTTACTCACCATAAAATATCCATATCATATTATAAATTAAATATAAGAATAAAGTTAGAAATATAGATAGCAGCAAGGAATGAGAGGGTTCTCCAGTTCCCCTAACATTAGTCCTAAACCCAAAAGTGAAAACACATACAAAAAAGACAGTCCTGCGCTCCTCTATATACTGTGAACATGTGCCCTGTATTTAGCATATGTAATAACTCTTAGTAAATCTAAGTGAAAATAAGTGAGAATTTCGTCCCACAAATTGGCCAATCCGTGTGTAAGCTTACCACCACGCCAAGGTATCTCACTTTGCGGTAAGTCCTACTCTAATACACCTATAAAGACCCTATCTAAACGTTCTCTGAAGAAAGATGTTATAATAAACGCGTCAGTAGGGACCCTTTAAATATCATTTTAATGAGTCCTTATGAAAATTCTCAGATGTATCTCCACTGCTTGTCTAATGCAGGTTGGACCTACCCCAAATCACCATCTACAGTAAAAATACAAGAAAAACAGCTGGCGCAGAAGATATCTCTAAGTGTAATATTGAAGTCTCTCATTCTGCCATCACCTTCACCCTGGTGGTCTTATAAGTATTTAACTTGCTTGTTTTTGAGGATTTTATTCTGCCTCTAAGAAGTTTGTTTTCCCAGTATGTACCGCGGGATTGGTATTCTTGTCCTTCCAGTATTTTTTATGCAAGTAGCCTCCAATTTCTTGTAGATCAGTGGTTCTCGACCTTTCTAGTGCCGTGACCCTTTGATAAAATTTCCCAAGTTGTGGCGACCTCTAACAGTAAAATTATTTTCGTTGCTCCTTCATCGCTGTAATTTTGCTACTGTTATGAATCGAAATATAAATATCTGATGGTTTTAGGCGACCCTTGGCAAATCTTCATTCGACCCCCAATGGGGTCCCGACCCACAGGTTGAGAACAACTGTTGTAGATCAATATGGGTTCAACAGTGGTCACCATTTGGAGATGACTACCCCACTGTGTACACCACAAACACTCCCTTGAAAAGAGCTAAGCTACTATACTAGGAGCTTAAGGGACAAAGATTTTCATCATGCATGATGGTAAAAGCTAATTATTTATTTTAAAACATGCCCTGAATAAGGCATTACATAAACCACATAAAAAAAATAAGAAAGGGATTCTGTAATAGTCCTGTGCATTTCATGATATATTGTATCACTTTAACATCATTTTTTTTTCTCTTGATGAAGTGATAAGCTGTACGCATTTTGTGATAGTATCTATTGTTTGTTTATATATATATATATTTATTATAAACTTTTTTTTTTTTGTAATTGATGTATGTACTATTATGAAATCCCTTTTTATTTTTTTTTTTTTATGTGGTATTTAAAAGTATACGTAATGCCTTATTCAGGGCATTTTTTAGAATAAATGATTCATCCATGGTGAGAATCTTTGTCCCTAAAGCCCATAGTATGGTATGATGCCTTTGTAACAGCCCTATGTCCGGTAAATTAATCCAACAGTAGTAGTCATCTTCAGGTTGATTTTTCTGGACCTCACTGTATATAAAATAGAAGATCACAATACTCTATTGCATTATCATAGCTTCCATACTCTACATACCAAGTACCTTATTCTCTATTTCTTCATGTAATAAGGAATAATCCCAGTAGAATACAAGCTGAGCAACAGGCAAAGGAACCGTTTTCATGAATTCGCCATCATACACTTCAGGTCGCTTATGACAAGGCATTTGCTTTCCAGCGGCAGGACTTAATAACCAAACCAGTAATGTTTCATGGACTTGAACGCTTAGTTTTTGCATCTACCTTTACACAAAACCGTGAACCCATAAAGGAATCTGTCAAAAAGAATTGGAAAATACTATCAAGTGATGCAGCGTTACAGGTCCTTCTTCAAACCACCAGCACTAACGACTAACTTCATTACAGCTAATTATACCCTTGTAGAACTCAAATACATGATGATAAATCACCAATTGAAATGATCTAGAGGTGGAGACAGATGTCATAAACTCATCCAGCGGGAGGAGATCTGGATACACAAGCTAGGCACCTTTTTTCCAAGGGGCCTTAATGATAAAACCAGCTAATCATGTTTCTCTGGGTACTTGGTGTCCCTCCCAAGTGGTGGTGTCCATAGATCTTGTGATCTGACATGTGGTGCCATACCAAACACCCCATCTGACTGGATGCTGATCCCTTCTCTCTGATGGATTATTAAGTATAACACATTCTTTACTGTACTCCTTCTTTTTCTGACACACTAGGCACCCATCTCCTATGTGGAGGTTAGCATGTCTGCTCACCCATGATTGAATGATAGTTACATTATTCAGCCATTGGTGGTTCCTGATGATTAACCCTTATGCACGAAGAATGAAACTGGATTACTTCTCTGCGTGACCATATCCGTCTGCATGGTACTCCATTTTTAAGACTGTGACACTCACTGGATTGCTATCTGTCCTTCTTGACATATGCCATTTGTACACTTTGTAAACTATTTGATGTACAGTACTGTGCAAAAGTTTTAGGTAGGTGTGAAAAAATGCTTTAATAATGCTTTCAAAACTAGACATGTCAATGGTTTATTTTTATCAATTAACAAAATGCATCGTGAGTGAACAGAGGAAAAATCTAAATCAAATCAATATTTGGTGTGACCACCCTTTGCCTTCAAAACCACATTAATTCGTCTAGGTAAACTTGCACACAGTTTAAGGAACTTGGCTGGTAGGTTGTTCCAAACATCTTGGAGGACTAAGCACAGTTCTTCTGTGGCTTTAGGCAGCGTCCGTTACTTCTCTCTCTTCATGTAATCCCAGACAAACTTGATGATGTTGGGATCAGGGCTTTGTGGGGATCACCCCATCACTTACAGGACACTTTGTTTTTATTTACACTGAAGATAGTTCTTAATGACTTTGGCTGTATGTTTGGGGTCATTGTCATTCTACAGAATAAATTTGGGGCAAATCAGATACCTCCTTGATGGCACTGCATGATGGATAAGTATTTGCCTGTACTTCTCAGCGTTGAGGAGACCATTAATTCTGACCAAATCCCCAACTCCATTTGCAGAAATGCAGCCCCAAATGTGCAAGGAACCTCCACTGTTGCCTGCAGACACTCCTCCTTGTAATGCTCTCCAGCCCTTCTGTTTACAAACTGCCTTATGCTACAGACTGATATTTAAAATGTTGACTCATTAGTCCAGAGTATCTGCTGCCATTTTTCTGCACCCCAATTCCTGTGTTTTCATGCATAGTTCAGTTGCTTGTCCTTGTTTCCACGTCGGAGGTATGGCTTTTTGGCCGCAAGTCTTCCATGAAGGCCACTTCTGACCAGACTTTTCCGGACAGTAAATGGGTGTACCAGGGTCCCACTGTTTTCTGCCAATTCTGAGTTGATGGCACTGCTGGACATCTTCGATTGAGAAGGGAAGTAAGCATGAAGTGTCTTTCATCTGCTGCACTAAGTATCCTTGGCCGGCCACTACGTCTATAGTCCTCAGTGTTGCCTGTTTCTTTGTGCTTCTTCAAAAGAGCTTGGTCAGCACATCTGGAAACCCTGTTTGCCTTGAAATTTCTGCCTGGGAGAGACCTTGCTGATGCAGTATAACTGCTTTGTGTCTTGTTTCTGTGCTCCGTCATGGTATATTTCCATGGTATATGACTTTTGACATTAAACGGTCTTCAGCAACCTCACCTTGTTAGCAGAGTTTGGCTGTTCCTCACCCAGTTCTATTCCTCCTACACAGCTCTTTCTGTTTCAAGTTAATGATTGTGTTTCAACCTGCATATTGAATTGATGATTATTAGCACCTGTTTTATAGAATTTTTAATCATACTCTTGACTATATGCCCACAAAATTCCTGACTTTGTGCAAGTGTACCTAGAAGAATTGATGCTGTTTTGAAGACAAAGGGTGGTCACACCAAATATTGATTTTGATTTTTCTTCTGTTCACTCACTATCATTTTATTAATTGATAAACTATTAAAATGTCTATTTTTGAAAGCATTCTTACTTTACAGCATTTTTTTCACACATGCCTAAAATGTTTGCACAGTACTGTACATCTTTAACAAAGGGACACAATTTTTCAGCACCACGTAGACCTTCCCCAAGCATCATATTTCATGTTGTATACATTCATTGGTCCATTGTACTTGATCAATTCTTTATTACTTATTACCATAGACCCTTTATAATATGGGCTGTCATATCTGAACTTTATGTGCTGTTTATGTGACTTCTCCTGTTGCACCTTTCAACCATACTATTCAAATCATTCAGACTGCTTCCTTGGGCAGAGGCAGCACATGCCGGATAATTCATTTTTGCTTTGGCACTCCTATACCCAAGTAACTCATCCATATAGCACCCCACACACCTTGGTTCACCATTCATTCGTTAGCTGGATCAGGATATCCTCACTTGACGTGATCCCCCTGTTCTCAAGTGTTTATCACTGTAATTGATCTGTGTGTACCAAACAGGGTACACCCCAGATGAGGTGATGCCTTATGGCATACACAGCGATCTGTGGATTTTCTGTATTGATGTGTTGTCCTCTGAGCATTACTATGCGCTGGAGTCCAGTAATATTTACATTTGTCGCATATTAAGCCCTCTTTAGTTAACACTTTCACACTGCATAATGACTCCGAGCATTGAGATATGCTGGCACGTCACCAATTGCACTGCTATGTACAATTATGAACCATTGTCACTAGCAGGACTGTACTTTACTACGTTTTAATTTCTCCTCTACGTGCCTTTTGAAATTATGATATTTGTGGCTGAAACATACTACTAATTACATATTTTCATTTAAAAATTAGCAGGCCTTACCAGCCTTTATAGGGTGCGTTTATTTTCAAACTTCTATGTGATTGGGTACTATAGGGGTGATGACTTCACCTGCAGTAACCTTTCTGACTTCAGGTGATGACATAATGGCATCTCTTGACCATCAGTTTGGACTTTTTTCAAAGTAGTTTATTTGGCAATGGGTGCTGTTCCCACTTCTTTTATACTGTATATACAGATATAATCTCTCCAAGAAGAGAGCAGTCATTAGATAGGTCTGCAGAGTAGGTGGTGAATAGGTCACGGTCCTCATACTT
This sequence comes from Rhinophrynus dorsalis, assembly GCA_037306005.1. NCBI lineage: Eukaryota > Metazoa > Chordata > Amphibia > Anura > Rhinophrynidae > Rhinophrynus > Rhinophrynus dorsalis. Next base: position 297,396,229 of record CM074724.1, read on the forward strand.
GGCAAAACCATTACACAGAGAAAAAAAAGTAAATGTGAGGGTCCCAGAAAAGTCACCAGGAAACTTTGTAGAAGTAAGAATACAAGTCGTGTAATATACCTGGTTTCAGTTTTTTAGGAATCCACCATAGGTTGCAGCGGAGGAACAGAAGGCTCCACATCAGTCGTTGTCTTTTGCCAGTTTTGTTCTTGAGCCCTTCTGCACAATCCAGTGAATGTGTCTTGTCAGGACGTAGTGAGGAGGTAGTGACATTGGACCCTTTAAACTTTGGCCAAAAACTTGGTACCTCTTCAGCACTTCAGAAGGCAGCACTTCTCAAGGTAGGAGTTCTCATCACTCTGCAAAGTTAGCAAAAAGGGAGAGCCCCACCTGTATGACAGACTAGCAGAGCAATGAAAATCCATCAGTTGCTTTTAAAGATCTGCATAGTTGTAGTGTAGTAAGAAATTGCAGAGGGACACCTGCAAATTTGACCTCTTCTATTTCCTTAGCTTTCCACAGGACTACATCCTTATCAGAGTACATCAACAGAGACAGCCCTATGTGCTCTTTTTATTTCAATAGCCTGATTGGAAGGTTGTTGCAGAATTGATGCAAAGATGAAAGCAGATCCGAAGTGATACTGACACCAGTAGGTTCCTAATGTGAATATTGCTGCTGCTGTTATCTAACTAATCAAAGTGGCTTTGTATAGTATTGACCGTTTCATCTTGTTGTAATATTTGCTCCAAATGAGTTTTTGGAGACAGAAGTATGCAAGTGTTCCATGTATCTTAGCTGTGTTCTCTTCCAAGGACTGCTATTTCATTCAGAAGGTTGTGCATGTCCTCCTTAGCGATGTACTAAGATGCTGCCAAGTGTAGGTCATATACAAGGACCGGAGTACAGTGCAGTCTGATGAGCTTTAGGCTGGACCGGTCCAAGCAAAGGCACCTGTGTTGCAGGATTCCTGCTCGAACTAGTGGCCAAGGTGTGGCTTGAAAGTCTGGGTAAGTAATTAGTGATCATCTCTGACTTTGTTCTGTACATTTTTTCTTCTGCTGGTAATGAGGGGTCTCTGGTTCAAACTGCTCCCTATTGAAGATGGGTAGGGGGTCGGTATTACATAAAAGAGCAGTTAGTCTCTACCCCCCTGGATCTGATCACAGCTCACTCGACATGCATTTTGGATGGTGGTTGAGCTCCTCCCTGTGACATTGCATAATGTGGAAAGACAGATGAAAAGCAAATACTGTCTGCTGTTTTTCTATGGGGAATTGTATATTGGATTTGTGTCAGAGGGTGACTTAAAGTCCTAGGATTTTAAGGTCTGTGTTGGCTTGCATTGTTCAGAATTACTCCATAGCTTGTGGGGCTGTGGTTCCTTTGCCTGGGGCCCAGTAGGTTCTAGGTACATGCCTGCATTCACATTCTGCTGACCAGCAAGTGAGGCGTACAAGAGAAAAAATGGCTTCCCCCAGGCTGCTGAAAACCATCACTCATACATTTAACTTTTAATTCCCTCAAGTTACAAGAGAGTTTACTCCGGTAATGTGCATGTTAAAATGTGTTTTCATACAAGAGTAAGTTATATTTTAGTGTGTATGTATTCCTTTTAAACTGGAACTATTTAATATTGCCATCTTTTGATTTCTCTCAGCTTTATAAAGCTACCGATCAATGGAACTTTGGAGTCCCGGCATTATTCTTTCTAGGTGTAATTACTGCCTTGTCCCTGGGAAATGGGTAATTACAGACCAGGACAGGTGCTATCAAAAATCCTCTCTAAAACTGCTTATTTTCTTAGGGGTCAGGGACTACTGAACATAAAAGGATTAAGTGCAAGAATGGTGTGTAATGCAGTCCAGAGCAATGTGGCAAATGTGCATAGTTAGACATACTGGACCATACGCAAAGAAGTGCTATTCTGGGGCAAACTATATGCATCATAGGGGACAAACAAAAATTGTCAACATTTCCCATTCATTTAACCCATTGAGGAGCAAGAGGGATGTGCAGTGCATTGTGAAAAAATGTTCTGTGCAAACTGGTTACAGTGGGCTTTGCAATGTGTTGGGGACATCTCTTGCATTCACCTTGTGCAGTTGGTCTGATTCAGAATCGCACCGCACTGCCCTTCTTCATAAGGCCCATTGTACCAGTGTTATTCTGGAGTAAACCAACTGCACCACAGGGGACTGGCACAAATTCCTCAATTCTTGTGTACTTGAGGAGATGATATCTTTTTTTTGATTTGCAATGCATTCTGTACCCCTCTCGCACGCAAAGAGAGTCAGAGAGCTCTCTAATACATTACTGGAGACCTCTCTAGCATTCAATAGGTTAAAAGCCCAATTTAATTTAACAGGGATTTGTTTGTCCAAAATGGTGTAGTTGCTTGACTCCAGAATAACTCCAGTGTGCTTTTATAAATATGGGCCATTGTACCATATACATTATTTTTATTTATTTATTTATATATATATATATATATATATATATATATATATATATATATATAATATAATCTCCTATATAATAATTCGCTAAAACGTGTGTAACAGTAGAGATTGCCCGCGCCACGGCTGATACAGAGCTGTGCATGACTGCCCTGCAACCGGCTGCCACTGGCACTGTGGTCCGTGTAACGGGCTCTTCAACTAGTATATATTATTAACAATATTAGCACCACTTTGCCCATGCAGTTAAAAAAACAAATTCAAAATAGGCCCATGCAGTTGTGTGTATTAGTAAATAGACATTGAATGTTTTATAAAGGAGTAGCAAAAAAAAACAAAAAAAACACACACACATTGCCCATGTAAGGTCCTGTAAACTGTTTTGGAGCTGAAGGTAGTGGGATGAGGATGTGTGTAGGTATGAATGCATATGTGTGCAAGTGAGTGTGTGACTGTGCATGTGTGTGCTTGACTTACGAGCATATATCGATTAGATGGTCATTTTCATGTTGGTATGTTCAGTAGTGATTTAGAAATTGTAAAGTATGTATAGCAAAGTTTTTCAGTATAATGAAAATATAATGCAATGCGGTTGAAGAATTGCGGAGCTGGTATTTAAAAAAAAAAAAAAAAAAAAAAAAAAAAAAAATATGTAAGGATTACAGCAGCATGACGAGGAAACAAAACTTCATCCTGTATAGCAGGGCTATCCAAGTTCAGTCCTCAAGGGCCACCAAAAGTACAGGATTTAAAGCAGAGCTTTCAGCTATTACAAAGTCGCCATGCGTTCATTAAGCACATGGCGACTAGCTTGGAAATCCATGTCTTACCTCTCAGATTCTAAAGACATCTTTGCCATTTGGAGACTAGAACCCAGGCTACAGTGGAGCCATTTGGCTTCGCAGTCCCAGGCTCCATTGAGTAGCACTGCAGTGTGCAGCAAGGTAACCGGAAGGGACTGACTGGCCAGGCACACAGTCCACACTAACCTGCCTGTCATTCTCCAAAAGGCAAAGATTTCTTTAGAATCTGCAATTTTTTTTTGTGGTGGATTTCCAAGCTAGTCACCTTGTGCTTAATGAAAGCATGGCGACTTAGTAATAGCTGAAAGTTCTGCTTTAAGGATTTCCCTGATTAAGTACTGATGGGCTAATCAGAATGAATGAGCCACTGATTAATTCACTTTTGTTTAATTAGGGAAATCCTTAAAGGGATAGTAATACTTTGTTTTATCTTTATTTATTTTGTAGGCATTAAAAAACATGAAGAACGATAAGTCTTATCTCTCAAAACTTTATGGTTTGAGAGTTATTTACAAGCAAACGTCCCCTCCCGCCCCCCTTTACCTAGTGTAAGCCATCTCTTCTCAGATGTGGAATCTGGTTGTAAGACCAGACAGATAACAGCAGGGGACAATCTTCTTCCTGTGAGAAAAATGAAAGCCCTGCCCCCCTTGACAAGTTTTTCAGGTTTTTCCCTTATCTTAATTGAAGATTGTCCCTCTCTGCAGTATACCTAGGCATCGCCCTTCTGATCTGGCTGAACAGTGTTACATCAGTAAAAGGGGTGGGAGGGGATACTTTGTCATTGAATTACTCTTGAACTACAACTCTGACAGAAGTGAAATAACACTCTCCAAGGTCCAAATACTATGATGATTAATTAGAGCTGCTTTTATTATGAAAGATTACTATTCCTTTAAATCCTGGCCTGTTGGTGGCCCTTGAGGACTGAACTTGGACAGCCCTACTGTATGGTGTTGTGAACACTCCCTATATTTTGGGGACTCTGGTTCTTAAAAGGGCTCTGGTGAACTATAACTGCACAATGCTGAACACTGCAGGACTTCAGACTGACAGCTCAGTTGTGGAGTGAATATCTGTAGTGGCTAAAACAATGTAAGACTGGGTAGTAAAAGGTGGTGCAATTGTGGGTTAAAGCACATGCATCATAGCAAACAAAGATTTTCATGGAGTAACTCATTTGAATTTGATGCACAGAACGGCCATAAACCTTAGTGGGCTCAGGTCCTGAGTAACTCTTACAAAATATCTTTGTATTAAAGGGATAGTAATGTTTCAAAATAAAAGCAGTAATATATAATGACCCCTCCCACTTAGCTGCACTACAGCTGAAGAGAAGTACTCTCGTCACCACAGTGTCCCTGAATGGCAGAATGGAAATGTGGTCACCTTACATTCACTACATGCCATGATGTTACCAGTGTGCCAAACATTTGCAGCACTTCTGTAGCAAGGTTTACAAACCTATTTGTTTTGAAGATTGTATAAGAGCCTTGCTTTTCTACTCCTTCAGTGTAAGGGAGATTTATAGACCATAAAGAGTTGTAAAGGTAGTGTAGGAGTGAGGTCTGGATGTATGTGAACTCTGCGGTATGTTAAGGGACATGTGATGAGGTGTGACAGAGCCATGGGAAATGAAAACAGGGCTGAAGCTTGAGAAGGATAGTGGGGAGAGTTATAAAAGTGGAGCCAATAGGAAGTAAGTGTTAAAATGGCTGTAAAAGAGTGTCCGATAGTTCTAAATGTAATGTGAGTTTAAGAGGACTGAACGGCGTGTAGCAATGTGGAGAGTGGCATATGGAGCACAGGGGAATATGTGCATGGAATTTCTAGCACCCAGGCTGCTTTCATATTGAAATGGATGTATGGTGGTTATTGTTTGTGCTAGCACAGTATCCCAACAGTGTGTGTGTTTGTCAGTGAAGAGATGTAGCCAAGTGAAACTTTTTCTTTCAATGGCCTTTCGTTATTAGATATGGGGGGATTTTTGTCTGTTTTTTCAAGAGGTGGATTTTTGTGAGTCAATGTGTGGGGTGGTTAAACGGGATGAGTGGGACATGTTTTTGTGAAATTTTTTCTTTTTTATGGGTGCATTCTTGTCAGGTGATTTGTGTGGTGCTGGAGAGGTATGAGTCGGCCATGTTTTTTTATAAAGAACATGAGATGGTGAGGACAGCCCAAAGCCATGTAGAGATTTTGTGTGTTCTGGTGAGGCAGTATGGAGAAGATTGGAATATTTCATCGTTACTGCCACCGCGAGGTGTGACTTGTGCTGTTCATATTGATTTAAATGGGGAATGTAACCCCTTAATTGCTAGAGAGCAACGTGTTGTGTATATATCTAGCATTCAGAGGGTTGAAGCCCCTGTTTGTCAGTAGTAATTTGGGGTATGTATTTGTTTACTGTGGTGCTGGTGTTGGTTTGTCCCAGAATTTCTCTTCATTTGTCCTTTTTATCTCTCAAACATTCAGTTCTTTTTTTTAAATATGATGTACTAAAAAAGAAAAACATATTCACAAAATAAAACAGGAGCAATTGTGGAGCAAACCGGGCAAAGTAGTAGTAATTCCTCAAATGTCCTACTGATTCTTTTAAGGAACCATGATGTGCCAGATCAGTCACGGTGGTTCTGCACTTAAGAACCAGTGATGGTCCTGGAATGTCATGGAATTCAGGGGTCCCTGCGCAGCTGCACACAGTTTAGCGACCCCTGAGTCCAATGCGTGAAAAAATAAAAAGCCCCATGGTCCTTAACTGCCGAACGCACAACTGGTCATTAAGGGGTTAAGCCCTTGAATTATTTCAATGTGTTGGTGACCTCTGTAGCATTCAAGGGGTCACAGTAATGTCCCATACAAAAATGCTTAGAGTTTTGTAGAGGTTAAAAAAAGGTTTTGTGTCATATCTCGCAAACTGCTATGGTTTAAAGGGGTAGTATTGCTTGAAAATAATTTTATTTTATATAGTAGCCCTTAAAAAAACATTAACAATGATATAAGTCTTATCTCCCAAACCTTTATGGTTTGGTAGATATTAGTAAGTGGAGTGACGTCACTGCTCAAGCCTTCAGATTTGGAATCCGGTGTGCAGACCGGCCTTGACTCTTCGGCAGTGCCGAGATCACGATCTTTAAAAATAATTTTTTTATTGGAATGGTCTACAAAGTGAGCTTGCATGCCAGGCACACTTGTAGACAGTTGCAATGTAGTATTTCTTCTTAAAGATAGTGATCTCGGCACTGCTAAAGAGCTGCCGGATATCTGTGGACCGGATTCCAGATCTGTCCACTAGATGGCAGACTTGGCTAGAACAGCCAGGAAAAGGGAACTTTTATTATTATTATTAACGCTACTTGCCAATATCTCCCAAACCATAAAGATTTGGGAGATGAGACTTCTATAATTTTTAATGTTTTTTTTAAGGGCTACAATATAAAATACAATTATTTTCAAGCAATACTAGCCCTTTAAGAGATCTCCTCCTCTAACGTTCACCGTCTCACAGCTGACAGGAGATCCGCGTCGGCCAGCACGAGTAGGCTCTTCAGCAGAGGCACAACAGCACGACTTAAAAAGAAATACTTCTTTGGAACGGTCTAAAAAGTGTGCTTGCAAACCAGGCACATTTGTAGACCATTCCAATGAAGTATTTCTTTTTAAATAGCTCTATTGCAGCTCTGCTGAAGAGCCGCTTGTCGGTACTCGGACCAGGAACTCCTGCTAACAGATGATGTCAGGAGGAGGGGAGGGAAAGGGGAACTTTAATAGAGGATATCTCTCAAAACATAGCTGTTTGAGGTATAGGATTTGTGTCATATTTATTTTTTTAACCTCTACAAAACTCAAAGCCTTTTTTTTTTTTTTTTTTTTTTTTTTTAATAATACTGTCCTTTTAAAGGAGCAGTAACCCTTAATTTTAAGAGAACATATTCTGTAAGTGTATAATAAAGTCAAATTGCCAATACATTGTAAGAAGAAACAAATCACAGTGAAAGAGTGTATGCCTTTACAGCATTCTAAAGTACAGCCACCATGACCACATGAGGACACCAGCTCAGTCACATATGGCCACCATGACCAGGACATTTTTCAGACCTGGAGCCTTCACAGAAATGTAAATCAAATACACCCTGGCTTAACCATTTTTAGTGCCAGTGGATGCTCAGCTTGTTCCGGTACTCCATTCTAAGAATCTATTGTAAAGCAGAGGGGGACTATCCACCTAATTGGACAGCTGCCTGCCGATGAAAGTTCAGTACATACTGCAGTCCAGTCAGCTGTGCATGGACAGAGTAGGTACAGTGAGGCTACAGGATGCATATTACAGAGGGGCACAAAATTGAACATATAGGAAATGAGTAATAAAGTATCACCAAGGTTAATGGAGAGCACTCACAAATTTGTTGCTCTCCTCTGCTGGCGTCCGCTCTATTGGGGAAAACAATTATCTCAAACATGCAGGGGCAAAGTGATTGACAGGTAAGGAAATCCTACCCAATTGGACAGCAGGGAGGTGCTGCCTACCAATTATAGTTTGGCAAACACTACCATCCAATCGGCTTAAAGTCCCTGTCTGCCTGTCAGTCACATTGTTTGTGCAGCTCTCCTTTGTGTTAATTGATTTTCTGGACACACACATATCAGGAGACAAACCAGAGGAAGCAGTGCATTAGTAAGTTATTTCCATTACCCATTGCTATGCCTTAGTATTCATTGTCTATATGTGTAGTTTTTATCCCCTCTGTCAAAGTATTGTATCACCTGGAGCCTCACTGTGACTCCCTCTGCACATGCAAGGGAGTATGCTTGGTTTCCTGTGGTTGAACATGGGAGTCCTGTTGGGTCCATGCTCACAGGAGTTTTCCTCTTTCTTCTTGCTATGTAGTTGGTTAGGTTTTTGTCACAAATCTAACTGGAGAGGGGAGTGGCTAGGTGGCCTGCTATAGAGGAGAGGGAGTCTCCACCCTGCACTTCTTTGACAAATTGTTCCAGCCTATTGGAAGGGGCTGTCTCCTTCCCATGGTACCTGTAAGCTATATGGACTAAGAGAAAAGGATTTAACAGTTAAGACTAAAATCCTCTTTTATCTGCGGGTGTCATGTAAAAATGGTTTGTTGCCCTGCTGGTGTCATGTAATGGTATAATCATTGACTTTTTAGTCTTATGTTACATATCCCTGCTGATTTATGTAATATGCCCTACTGGTCCCGTCTAATTGTATATTGACATGCTGATGTCTTGTGAAGGTATATTACTCTGCTTGTCTCGCATAATGATTATTGCAATGCTGGTTTCGTGTACTGGTAATTGATAGGATTATAATGATTTATTACCCTGTTGGTCTCCAATAATGGCATGGTACATTGCCCTTTTGTTCTCCTTTAATGGTTTGGTAGTACGTGTGTGGGAGAGTGTGTAAATTTTTTTATTTATTTATTTTAGGCACAAATTCTATTTAATTATGTGCAGTGTCTTATTTATACTGTACCATTTGCACATATAATTTGTAAGCGTGGCCACCAGAACATGGCTGTGCCTGCATTGGCGGCAACAAAAAAAAATAATTTGAGAACTGTTCTACAGCATGCAAGTCCATCAGTACGACATGGAAGCTTGAAACATTGTATAAATATCCTTTCTTCAATGACAACTGCCTGGATTCAGAAATTCAATGACCTCAATGTCAGGAACAAAAGTTTATTTTTTTACAATTTGACTTTAGATATTCGGATACCCTTGCAAAATATATAAACGCAAAATAAAAGGTTACATTTCCTTTAAAAGTCCCATTTAAATCTGCTCTTGGATTGCTTCCCTTTTTCATTCATGCATTTTGGTACATAAGCTCAAAGATATGTCATAAATGAATGCAGGGTAGCTAGAGGAGGGGTGGTCAAAGTATGGCCCTTCAGCTATTGCCTGACTGAAATTCCCATCATCCTCCAGCAGCCAACAACTGCTGGAGCATGATGGGAGTTGTCATTCAGTAACAGTTGGTGGGTTTCACGTTGCTACACATTTCAGGGCTGAGGATAAACAATGGTTCTCCCACTGGTGGTAGTATTCAAATATAACACTCTCTGGAAAGAGTGATCCAGAGAAATCCATTAATGAGGGCTCAAACTGACCGGTAGTGACCCAGCATTTACTATAACATTCTATGGAAAATTCGTGACTCTTCTGTATCCTAGAATGTAGTAGAGTAACTATTTGAATTCTGGCCAGTAGAGAGCAAATGTTGTTGTTAATATATAGTTTTTTAATACTGAAAAGCTGCATCACCCAATAGTAGGGGTACCCATATTTGAAGGTTTTTTTTTTTTTGTTTTTTTTTATAACAGAATTGAAGGGTATACTGTGCAAGGAACTGGCACAAAGTGACACTGTGCCACCAAACAGGTTAATTTGTTTCAAATAATTTTACACACAAATGGATAGTTTAATATCGGTATTTGATACCAAAGCATTAACCTTTTAAGTGCCAACGAGCAGTTAAACCTATCTAGCACTCAAGTTGTTATAATGCATTGTTTTGCAATATCTCAACCTCCTCTGTAGCACCCAAGGGTTTACACCAATTAAGAGTCTTTTATTCCTGTATGTTTGGTACTGCGTCAGTTGTTTACCATACATTGGCAGTGAGTCGGTGTCACATTCCCCACACTACTAATGTAATCTTTAATTGCCCCCTTCTCTACAGAGCCCTGGCAGTGACAGAATGAGGGGGGAGCAAGGCTGTTTTTCATCCCCTCTGCTGATAAATGATTGTTGTGCGACTTTCATTTAGCCTGCAAATCCTGCCTTTTGAGTACATTGCCCTGGAAAAAAAAGCGAACTAGCCTGGCCTGGCAGCCGTGTAGGAATCAGAAGCATAAGCTAATTTAATCTTACCTCCACAGTAATGTTCTTTTAAACATGCTCCAGGGCCTGTTTCTCCACCTAAGGTTTGAAAATGAACCTAGCTGTCACTTCACCAGAGAAATACTCTGTCCCGGGAGCCAGAATAAAAGCATTTGGGAGGGCAGGGGGTAGTGAGAGGTGGGGGAACACTGTCACTTCTAGTTAGGGGGAAGACTTTACAGGCTCCCTGGTGCAGGAATGGGGTAGTAATTGGTGTTATTGATGGATCTGTCTGCAGATCAGCCAGAGAGACCAGAAAGTCCTGGGGCTGAAACCTTTCTCTGCAACAAATGCAGCGCACGGGTGTATGAGATACATTACACACAAGCATACAACATATTAATCACACCGCTTACATACCGGCCTAGTCATTTTCATGTATGATACAAGAGCAGAAGCAAAGGCAGAGTACAGAGCACAACTCTCAGGCGTTAGCTGTTTACTGGAGGACTCACAAATACATTCATATAAAAATCACTGCAACTGTAATAGGCTCAAATGTGCAAGTAAAATTATCCACAAATATATGTTAATGCACAGCAAACCCCTCTGGTCCTAAAAGGACCAACAGGTGGACCTGGGGCCTCATGAGGCCTACAGACTTAACCCTTTGAGTGCCAGGGGGTATGCAGCGCATTGCAAATAAATGTATGTGCCCCTCTTGCACTCTAAAGGGTTAACGTGTATCATCCAATCTGTTCTCTGGTGCAGTGATAAGAGATTATTTCCCTCTCAGTGCACATAGATATCTCTTTTTGGGGTATCTATGTGCACTCAGAGGGAAATAATGCTGTACTCCTTTCTTTTGTCATAGTCAGTTGAAGTAGATCTGTATAAAGTTAATTGGAGGGGAACTATCTTCAGCAGGTTAATTCTCAATATTTGAGTGACTTTCATGACTGAACTGTCTGGTGACTGAACATCACCAGACAGATATTTATACAGCTTTATTTAACTCTCTGAAGACCAGAGGGGTGAGTTATGCGTTACACACCTCTGGTCTTTAAAGAATTAATTAAAACAATATTTCCTCTGTGTCCAGTCCACGGCAATGGACTGAGGGGTATTGTCTCCGCCCTCAAGCTGGTAGGACCAATTATAAAATTATAAAAGTCAGCCTTGCCTCCCCTATCCCCAGTTATGTTGGTCCTACCAAGCTGGAGGACGGAGGTTAATACCTCCTCAGTCCAAGGCAAGGTGGATTGAACAGATAAAACATACATCGAAAAAAAAAAAAAAAAAAAAAAAATTGTTCAGTGCAACCGCATACACTGCGCGTTGCAAAGGCTACATGTACCTGTTCAGTCTGCTCAGCCGGAGGGAACAGGGAAACCATACACAAGTCTCCCAGTTGCTTAAAGCACAATGGGAGCATGGACATGCCGGACATTCCCCTGTTGTGGCTTCCTCGCTGGTTCACCGAACCGCAGCGCTTAAGGCGGGCTCGCGGCAGTAAGAGAAAGTTTTACCCGAAGAGACCGGAAGTCAGAGCGCGTGCGTTCCACAGGTGGAACGCGGAAACCGGAAGTGCACTGAAACGCTGACCCAGAGCGGTGAGAAGCGGGGAATTGGCCGGCAGTTCAAAAGTGAGTATATATAGCAGCTATAAGGCAGTATTCATGTGGATAAATTATTGTTGTAATATGCTATAACTATTCAAGTATACTCTATTACATATATATATATATATATATATATATATATATATAATGTCTACTAAGAGTCAAAGGGAGATAAACAGAAGGCTCCCTCTGAGAACCCCAAGGAGGACAAGTCTGCTCCTAAGCTAAAGTCCTGTGCGGGGTGTGATGCTAAACTACCTGCATCTGATACTGCAAAATTATGCCCAGAATGTTTAAGAAAGATCTCCAATACTGAAGTTCCATCCCAGTTCCAAGAATTTCTGGGATGGATGAAGTCTTCAATGCAGGAGACTTTTAACAGCATGCAGGAATCCTCTAGAAAGAGACAGAGAACATCTGATCCTGAGGAGGGGACTTCGCAGATGCTAGACTATGAAGACAGTCCCAGTGTTCCAGAAATGGAATCTGTATCATCCGCAGAAGAGGGGGAGATCACTGAGGATTCAGGTGTATTTAACCTAGAAAGAATGGACAGTCTAGTGCGGGCCATGAGGAAATCTTTGGGCCTGGAAGACACTCAGAAGGAGTTAAATGTGTTAGATAACGCATTTATAGGATACAAGAAGGAAGCTCCTACATTCCCTGTACACAGCTCCATTCAAGACTTAATCTCTGCTGAGTGGAAGATTGGGGAAAGGCGTCCTCAGTATACCAAAAGAATGCAGAAAATGTATCCTTTTAAGGACGAAGATACAAGCAATTGGGTTTCTGCTCCCAAAGTGGATGCGGCAATAGCACAAATCTCAAAACACACCACTCTACTATTAGAAGATGGAACTACATTGAGGGACCCAATGGAGAAGAGGGCTGATGCAGCATTAAAGAAACAGTTCTCAGTAATCGGCCAAAATATGAAGATGGTGACTGCCATGGCCTGTGTATTCAGGACCTTAAGGATCTGGTTAAACGAATTCGAAGAAAAGCTTGATTCATCTGTCTCCAGATCCCGTCTAATAAAAGAATTAACACCCATTAAAGATGCTATAAACTTCTCTTGCGATGCATCATTGGATTCCATCAGAAGTTTGGCAAGAGCTTCAGCATTATCTGTTACTAGCCGCAGGGCTATGTGGATTCGATCTTGGGACGCGGACGCTGTCTCCAAAAACAAATTAGTGTCCCTTCCATTTTCAGGGGTCAAGTTGTTCGGAACCCAATTGGAGGACATAATAAAACAATCATCTGGTGGAAAGAGTTCATTTCTTCCCCAGCAGCGAAGAGCTAGACAGTCATCTCCAAGGTCAGCAGTATCCAGGAGACAGTCCTTTCGAGACGCCAGACTGTACAAGCCAGGTAGACCCTATGATCAAAAACAGAAAGGATCTACAATGGGTAACAGACAAGGAGGTCGCAGGGATTTCCATCGGAAATCCAAATTCAATCAGAACAATCAATGAAGCACAGCTGATCCAGCCAAGTTCTCCAGTAGGGGGCAGACTGGAGGACTTCAGGACTGCGTGGGAAAAACTCAATCCAGACAGATGGGTACACCAGATCCTGAGGCTGGGATACAGCTTGGAATTCAAATCTGTCCCTATCAGAAACAGATTCAGGAACACAAAGATCAGAAATCCAAGATTAGCAAGCAAGATGAGAAAAGCTATAACGGATCTGAGTTACAACAGAGTAATAGAACCAGTTCCGAGGGAGCAGGAATTCCATGGATATTACTCAACAATTTTCTCTGTTCCCAAACCTTCCGGGGATTTGCGGATAATCTTGGATCTCAAGGACATCAACAAGCAGTTACGTCTTCAGAAATTCAAGATGGAAACTGTGTCAACAGTGCTCAAGATGGTGCAGCCGGGGGCTTTTCTTACCAGGATAGATTTAAAGGATGCATACTATCATATCCCCATTCATCCCTCTCACAAGAGATTCCTAAGATTCAAGGTCCTGCACAGTCATTATCAATACAGAGTACTTCCTTTCGGCCTGGCGTCTGCCCCCAGAGTCTTCACAAAGGTAATGGCAGTGGCCATAGCAGCTTTAAGACTAGAGGGGATCCGAGTCATTCCATACCTAGACGATCTGCTAGTAGTGGAAGATTCCTTAGGACGGGCCAATCAGAGTACCTCAAGATGCATCCAAGTGTTGCAGTTCCTTGGTTGGATAATAAATCTGGACAAAAGTCATCTAATTCCATCCCAAAAGATTCTGTTTCTAGGAATACAGCTAGACAGCAGACAAGAAATAGCGACTCTATCAGAAGAAAGACAATCAAGGATATTATCCAGGGTTGCTCAATTCCTGTCTCTGCCAACCAGAACAGCCCTGGAATTCTCCAGACTTCTAGGGAACTTAACGTCTGCACAACAGATAGTTCCCTGGGCCAGGACACACACCAGCATGACGCAAGTAAACCATATAAAGTTCTACAGAAGAGATCCAGACAATCCGAATCTCAGAATTCCCATTCTTCCTGCAACAAGAAGAGAGCTAAAATGGTGGCGTATTCGGAGCCACATCAGGAAAGGGAAAAGCCTAAAACCCATTCAGTGGGAAACGGTTACCATGGACGCAAGCAAAACAGGTTGGGGAGGTCTCTGGAAAGAGAAAGCAGTCCAGGGACGATGGTCATTGAAAGAACAAAAGTACCACATAAATATTCTGGAGCTTCAGGCAGTATGGCTCACTTTAAGACACCTTCAGAAGTACCTAATAAATCGTCATGTTCTCATAAGATCAGACAACACAACGGCAGTTCAATACCTACGCAATCAGGGGGGCACAAGGAGCAAGGTACTCAATCAGGTGGCTCAAAAGATTTTGTTCTGGGCGGAAGAGCATCTGGAATCCCTGACAGCGACTTATCTGTCAGGAAATCTGAACATTCGAGCAGATTATTTGAGTCGAAATCAGATAGAACCAGGAGAGTGGTCCTTAAACAAGAAAGTATTTCAGGACATCACAAAGGTGTTTGGAAAGCCTCAAATAGACCTGATGGCAACAGAGAAAAATACAAAGTGTCGAAACTTCCTATCCAGATGGAAAAACAGGAGAGCAAGGGGGCAGGATGCCCTCCAGCGAACATGGAATTATCGGCTGGCATACATCTTCCCTCCTCTTCCACTTCTCACGGAAGTCTTGTTGAAAATCCGGAGGGACAGGGCGGAGGTGATTCTGATTGCTTCAGACTGGCCCAGGAAAGTATGGTATACGGACATCAGGAGGATGTCCATACAAGCCCCCATCCAACTTCCAGTAATCCCAGATCTCCTATCACAGGGACCGATATTTCATCCAGAACCAGCATTCTTGAGGCTTCAGGCTTGGAGGCTGAGTGGAGTTCATTAAAAATGAAAGGAATTTCAGAACCAGTAATAAAGACTATTTTAGCAGGACGGAAGCAGTCTACGTCTAAGATTTATTATAGAACTTGGTCAGTCTTCTATAACTGGTGTAAATCCAAGGGATTTGAGCGTGACAGCATAACAACAGGAAGGGTGCTGGATTTCCTACAAGAGGGGTTTCAGAAGGGGCTTAAGCCTGCATCTATCAAGGTACAGTTGTCTGCTATATCAGCTATATTGGCAGTCCCCTTTGCTGAACAATATGTGTGCAGGAGGTTTTTAACTTCTATCTCCAAAATAAAACCAACTATTAGAGATATTACGCCCCCGTGGGATTTAAATCTAGTACTTCAGCAGCTGGCTGCCCATTCTTACTTTGAACCCCTAGAATCTGTATCATTAAAACACCTTACATTGAAGACGGTTCTGCTTACTGCAGTGACTTCGGCTCGCAGAGTAGGGGAGTTACAGGCTCTACTAAGCACGCCTCCTTATTTGGTATTCCACTTGGACAAAGCAGTCCTTCGACATAAGGAATCATTCAGATCTAAAGTAGTATCCTCCTTTCATTTGAGTCAGGACATTATTCTACCTTCATTTTGTGCTAACCCAACAAATAAAAAAGAGCAGGAATTGCATAATTTGGATCTAGTTAGATGCCTAAAAATCTACTTGCATAGGACTAAGTCCTTTAGGAAAGCAGAATCCCTATTCGTGCATTTTGCAGGAAAGTTCAGGGGAACAGCGGCTTCCAAGGCTTCTATAGCAAGATGGATTAAAGACTGTATATTCTTATCTTATAAAGCAGCAAACATTTCGCCTCCAACAGGGATTAGAGCTCATTCTACTAGAGCAATATCAAGTTCATGGGCTCAAAAGGCCGTTGCCACTCCAGAAGAAATCTGTAAAGCGGCTACGTGGTCATCAGTATCCACGTTTATCAAACACTATAAATTAGATGTTTGGGCTTCCGCAGACTCTAAGTATGGCAGGAAGGTGCTAGAAGCAGCCATACCTGTCTCAGAATAGCTGCCCACCCTGGACATTCGGAACTGCTTTGGTAAGTCCCACAGTCCATTGCCGTGGATTGGACACAGAGGAAATAGGAAATTTACTTACCGATATTTTAATTTCCTCTGTGTCCTTCCACGGCAACCCAGACCCTTGCTTTGGTATGGTATAAGTATCGTTCCAGAACTTGGAAAGTTTTCTATATATGCTTAATTGACAAAATTAGATACTGCGTATAATCATAAAAGAATGACGCTTTCTTAAAGAATGGTGCATATAACACTAACTCTCCCCTTATATATATATTTACAGCTTGGTTAAGAATGAATAACTGAGGATAGGGGAGGCAAGGCTGACTTTTATAATTTTATAATTGGTCCTACCAGCTTGAGGGCGGAGACAATACCCCTCAGTCCATTGCCGTGGAAGGACACAGAGGAAATTAAAATATCGGTAAGTAAATTTCCTATTTATTGTTGCTTAATAAGGTTCATAGAAGTGTAGCAGCCCCCTGTTTTATTTAGGTTCGTTGTGTTCTGTCACTTTCCTTTTCTCTTGGTCCCCAGGTGATCCATGTGCATGTAAGGGCCTGGCTGATGGCAAGCCTATGTGATTGGCCATTTATTGTTGGTTGTCATGAGCATCACAGCCCCCAATGCAGCTTGTGTGAAATGTCTCCCTGTGGGTCCCATAGGCCTCCATGTATGTCTGGCCTGCTGCAGCTTCAGTGCATTCTTGCATGAGCACAGTAAAGATGCAACTTCCTGGACATTGGTAGGTTCACGTGGAGTAGTGGTCACCTGTGTGAACGGCACCGTAGCCCAGAAGCTTATCTTTCAGTATGGGCACATAACCTACACAGCATTGCTGTGTGTTGTTGCTTGTGTGAAAGGGACCTTGGCACTAAGAAAAAATTGGAGCAAACTAACTGCAGCGTATTTGTGCAAAAATGAACTGCAAGTTTTAAAAACATAACCTATAAATTGAATTAGCTAGGCACTTCTGCTTAAAAATACATAAAAAAATGATTAAAGAAGGTTGAAAGCCCTGTTAAAAGTAATGTCATAAATGTAGTTTAATTTGCAGAAAGTGAAAACCTGACAAAGCAGAATGTGTTGCAAAATGCAGAAATCATTGTGCTAATAAATCAATATATATTTTTCTAAAGAATAAAACTTGTAATTCGTTTTTTGGCGGTGACTTGGGGTATATCTTTGATCCGAGAGAGAACCTGAACAGAGACTGGTCAAGTTTCTCTGACTGCCGGTATCATTTGGAAGAAGGTGTATGCCGCTTCCAACCGTCATACTAAGTGAGTGCACGTTTGCTACCAAGGTATATTATTTGTTTGCCTAAGTGATATGGCATGACTGGCTTTTGCTTTTCTTCTTGATGAAAGAGTGGCTGTCCTTTGGATGTAGAGAAAGGAGAAATCTTTCCTCTAGACAGAGAAATGGTTTCCTTTAGATGGTGCAGGTTCAAAATCCCTCCTGCTTGGGTTGCTGGATAACACACGTGATAGATCCAGCTACTAGTTTTGTGAGTAGACCTCTGTTATGCTGGGAACTCCTCTCTTTTTTCTTTAATATTTTTTGTAGTATAATTTTGATAAATTAACCTGTATTTGTTAGTGGCACTATATGCCAATTGGTTTCATTGCTGCATTGATATTGCCATGCACTGTACTATGAATCCGTCAAGGCAGAGCCCACACACTAGGGATAATTTCTGATGGCACCTCAAGTGATATTTGGCCTCAGCCAGAACTAAGCATAATGTGCAGTGAATTTGTGTAAATGGCCACAATCCTAGGCTGACGGGTCCACTATAAATCAATGGGAGTTTGGGGTATTTTTATTTCTCCATTAGAATGACTTAATTCTTCTTTTTGTGCATAAAGCCTCAAGCTAAGGAGGTTGAAATTCTGGAGCAATCCATTGGAGTTAAATTGAAAAGCTCGAATATTTAATTTGGACTTTTACCTTTCGACAATTCAAGGGCTTTAAAGTTCCATTTAAATCAAATTCCTCCCTTCTCGTTCAGCTTTTCTTTAGCTTCATGAATAAGGGACCTAAATGCTGCAGATTCTTGTCATCTCTGGAAACACAAATACACCGCTTAAGAACTGCAAATCTAAATGTCTTTTAGAAATTGATTAAATCTTTAAGTCAGAACTGCATACATTACAGCCCATACTTTTGCGAAGATTCTCCCTCCTGTACTTTATGACTGCTCTCTTTTCAGACCATCTAGGAAGCAAAGCATTCATTGATATACAAGGACGGTTCACTATCAAAACGTTGCCCGCTATTGGGTGACGTACAAAACAGTGCGTTAAACATGCCACCGGCCTGAAAACAGCGATATCAGAATCTCAAATCTCACTTGAATCAAAAGGGCGAGATTGTGATTTCATTGGCTTAAGCGTTGCACATTTGAAATAGTAAATCAACTTCCACTGTTTGAATGTGGTTGCAACAACGTATTCCTGTATTAGACTGTCTGCTTTTATTCTCATGGTAGCTTATGCTCTGCTCAAAGCCTCTCCATCGGTTTCACAATATTCCAGATCAAAGATACAGCGCAATAACACTTAGACAATCCCTCTGACCCCCTTGAATGCCAGAGGGGTACGGAATGTGTTTACTCAATATTTTTACCATGGTGCTGCCTCCCATTATGCCCCCTACAAGTTTTTAACCCTTTCATTACCTTTAGCAATATTGAGAGATTTCCTGTAGTTCAGGAGGCAAGCATTTCTCACAAAAAGAACACTAACAAAAGCATAGCAACTGAAATTAATGAATGAAAAACTCCCAAGTAATATGTGCATGTTGTACTTTATACAGAGGGTAATGGCCTCAAACCTTGCCCTTACTGGTCAGTAAAACAGGCCCTTTTGTTATTGTCTCCATATGTCCTCTACGTGCTCCTCATGCCATCACTCACCCATGCCCTCTCTGCTCACCATGAGCTCACTGTTACGTGTAGCTCCTGTACTACCAGTGGACAGTGGAACAAGGCAGGGGTGTCACACACTGTATTTGTGGTTCTGTGACTGTACTTTCAATAAAGCTGGGATGTCTGGTACTTTTGTGTGTTCTGTTATTAGTGGCCAAGGCTGGGATGTCTGTGTGGTTCTGTCACTATTGGTTGGACAGTATACTCTCTCACCCACCTCCCTGACTGTTCTCACATGTAATACATAAAGGGTGTACTCTGAAAGCTAAAGAGGAACAATTCTGGAGCAAAGTCTGCTCCATAGGGGACGTAGAATTCCCCAAACTTCCACTGATTTAAATGGGGCGTTTAACGTCTAGTAAAAGAAGAAATGGAAACCTCTCTAGCATTCCAGTGGTTCCATTTAAAACAATGGAAACTGTGTATTTGGTACAGTTGGTTTTCCACATAATTACTCCACTTTATTGAATTTGTGCATACGACACCAGGTTTGTTTGTTTGTTTGTTTGTTTTTTTGTTTTTTTACTATTGTCCATGGATATCTGTCCATAAACACTGATCCCTGGTGGGATATAGGCAGAGTTTTTCAGTCTGTGTCCTCTGGGACCAGTAATGAGAAAATCCTCAAATCCAGGAGAATTTTTCAGACTCAGTTATTTATATTTTTTTTTTTAATTTTTTTAAATTCTTTATTGAAAGAATAATGCAATACATACAAACCAGTATTGGCGGTAGTACAACGAACGATCAGAAAGTATGAATAAACATAGGAATGAGGTATAATCAGAAGATAACATATTTTGTCATTGGAAAGATACAATAAACAAAACATCTCTATGGGTATTTATATAGAATAGAAGAGGATTTGGGCAGCTTCTCTATAAGGTGGTAGTTCAGATTGCTAGTGAGGATGCCAACTGTAAGTGGACTCCAGGTCTCAACCATGCAGATTGAGTAAATACAACTCCGAAATGTGATGGAAAGGAAGGCTTACGAAGGAAGAGCAGGTAAGAAAGAGGAAGGGAACAGAGAAGTGGGGAAGGAGACTGAAGATATAGAGAAGTTAAGAACAAGGGAAAGAGCGTGAAGAACAAGAACGATAGCAACTGCTATTTTAATTCTTTGAGTGCCAGGGTGGGGTACGCAATGCATTGCCTACCCCTCTGGCACTCAAAGGGTTGATTCACCTGTGCACAAGCAGGGAAATGCTCAAGTCTCAGCCTGTGAGCAGGAAAAGTCTGAGAACTACTGCTGTAGGGGACACTGTGTTCCAATAGAGTTCAATGGCCTGACTGTGTGTGAAAGTCCATGACGCGAGTCTGAGACGCTACTGGAGTACTTGGTGTAACCTAGGGAAAAGCTAAATTAAAGACGTACGTTGTGGAGCAAACCTGTGCTATAGGGAAACGTTTTATATTCCCTTGAATGCTAGAAGTTTCAATCACATTGCCTCACAATGTTTTGGAAACCTTTAGCATTTCAAGGGATGTATACTCCTTTAAAGTGGAACTTTCACCTTAATTCAAGTTTGCCTATCTGAAAAGTGCATTAAAAACTGCCCGTCATGTTAACCAAAATACCAGCAAGTTTACAGTTAAGGAGATATTCATTCTTTTTATCATATGCTAATGAGGGTTCCAGTGACGTGTCATATGCTAATAGAACTATTGGTGCGATGCAAGAAACGTTCGCATCAGATAAAGTCATTTTTGTGTGCAGATAGATTTTGCGCATGTTCTAATCTAGGAAGCTGAATACCGAACACTTCTTGAATTGCGCATAAAAATTCCATTTCAAGACAACAGTACACAGGCGTATAAATTAATTTGAAATACCAGTTCTTGCATTAGGCGCATTCGCTATTCCACTCACACAGATTTGTTAATCTTAGCCATAGCCACAAAAATAAATATACGCAGCCGTTCGCTAATATTGAATTTTCATGCACAATTCAACAAAATCATGTGCAAACCTATTCCCTGGTGGTTTTCACACGGGAAATAGTGAGTGTGCACGTTTCCTGCATTCCGCCGTATGTGCTGTACCAGGAAGTGTTCAGTTTCACTTTGCCTAGAAATGTGTGACTAGCTCCTAAGCTACAAATCTGCAGGACTGCTGGCTAAAAAAAAAATCCCTTCTGTCCCATAAGGAATTCTGATTTCTCCCATTATCAACATCTTACCCACATTGAAACCAGCTATCCGTCAGTGGGGTCTGATGGGGGGGATGTCATTGTCATAGCTGGGAACTCTCCAGTTTTGACTCTACATAACCTGGTCTCCGGGGTAGAGTCTGATTTCTCCGTGGTGTGGGCAGGTTCTTAAGAAACTCTGCCCACTGGTGCTCCTTCCCTGTCAGTTCTACCCACTCCCTGCCCACTTCTCCTCCTTCCCCAGTCTATTGCCTATATTTTTAACACATTTCTGAAGCCCCACCTCAGTCACGATTAAGCCCCACCCCTTTTTGATGCAAATTGCATCAGTTGTCATCCTCAATGGCACCACAGGCCTCCTCCCCCCCCCCCAGGGAGGTCAGAAGAAAGTTGCTAGGTATGGTCATTGCCAATTTTGTGACTTTTTGATGACTCCTTTCAGGAGACTGCTCCACTGCTTCCGATATCACCTGTATAACCCTGCTGCAGATTGCTCCTCACTTATGCCAACAATCTCCACTAAGAGCTGACTTCAGTTAGCTAAACAGATGGGGCAAACCAACTGCCCATATCCAAAATTTCCCAAATCCCCATTGATTTAAATGGCCAATTTGAACCCGTTGAATGCTAGGCGTTACTAATGCATTGGAAAGCTCTCTAACATTGAAGGGGTAAAATGACATTGTAACTCAAGTGGAATTTTCATTTGTCACCTTTGCTGTATTTGTTTTGCTCCAGAATTGCTGCATTCTGGAATACAGCCATAGGTGACTGAGATTTGCCATAGGATACTACTGAAATACTTGGTTGACAGTTGCAATTGTAACCCTTTGAGTGCCAGAGGGGTAGCCAACGCATTGCAGAGCAATGCGTTGGCTACCCCACTGGCACTCAAAGGGTTAAAGGCCTCATGTTCAAAAGAAAGCTGAAGCAGTTATGGACCAAGCAAACTGCACCCCGTTTCACACAAAATTCCCCTGGATTTGAGTACGGCTTTTAAACACTCCAATGTTGGAGAAGTATACAGTGCATTGCTTTACAATACATTGAAGACTTCTCTAGCATTCACAGGGTTAAGTTTCATTTAATCCATGGGAATGTGTATTTGTGCCCTGTGGTGCAGTTGGTCTGGTTGAGAAGAACTCCAGTTCTCTATTGAACATAGGGTCCAATCTGTGACGTGCAAGTAGAGAGATTGAATGGGAAATGTGTTGTCTTTTACTGGCCTGACATTTGGTGGAAATCACAGGCTTTCCAGCCTCATGGGGTTCTTCAAATACAGAATCCCTGTTAGCTTAGAAAGCTTGTGATTTCCACCATATGTTGACCCAATAAATAGTTGATTTCCCATCTCTCTTATTGCTCATTACTTCAAAGAAAGGACATTGGCGCATGGAGGAGTTACTAGGTTCCCAGAAGACTCAGGACTTAAGTCAAGCTAATACATTATTAGTGCTTCAGGCAGCCCTATTACTCCATTACTAGTAAGGGTATTGCCACTGCTGTACTCCCCATGACGGTAACAGATAAAAATTCCTAGAACTCCTGTTTGTTTTTAACCCCTGGAGTGCTTTAAGCATCTCCAACTCACTGCTTTGCTTCTCTGGCCCCATCAAATTAAATTTTTTTTATTTTCCTTATGGTACACTTAGTTTGCTACAGAATTGTACCACTTTGCTTTTATTATACCAGTTTACTCCCTTACACAAATGCAATTGCAAATTCAAATTGGAACGCCATTGGCTAATTGGAAAATTTCTAAAATTCTGATCGTTTCACTGCCCTCAAGGATTGACTTGTACACCCTGTGATAAAGGAAGAATGTTGAGATGTCTCTGCATTGCAATGAACAACTTTATCCACTAGGTGTCTTGATCCCATTTGTATCAGTCTGATACTGTTTCTTTTGATGAGAATCCTATACTGTGATACTTTTTTAGTTTTGTGTTTCATGGCTTAGCCCCTTGTGTGCTAAATGGATACGTAACTCAGTACGTTGCACACCCCTCTGGTCCTTAAAAGGCTAAATAAACTCTTAATATTACTCCATCTCCTCTATGTGGGGAGAAGTCCACTCCTGTGAAAATGGCTAAAGCAAAACTCTCCTCCATCCATGTCCAGTTGGTCCCCAGATTGCACAATCCAACAGGCAATGCGCGCAGCATTTGCTAGTATTTATTTATTTTTTTAGTATTATAATGTTCCTGTTCCCTTAAAGGGGATCTCTCACCTACATATATGTCATGCTCATTAGTAGTAGGCTGCCGGATACTTTTTAAACTTTAATTTTTGTGCATATAACTTTTTTTTAAAACAATGAACAATGTTTTGAATCTTTTTGATAAATTCTCTAACTAATGAGCGTTACATATATGTAGGGGAGAGATCCCCTTTAAAGTGGATTTGCTGCATGAAGAAATCTGTGTCTATATATCTATCCCGGTGATTCTCCACCAGGG
Organism: Rhinophrynus dorsalis; assembly: GCA_037306005.1. Lineage (NCBI taxonomy): Eukaryota > Metazoa > Chordata > Amphibia > Anura > Rhinophrynidae > Rhinophrynus > Rhinophrynus dorsalis. The sequence goes on from CM074724.1 coordinate 297,419,889, forward strand.
TGCTGTGACACTTTGTTGTGCCGTGGACATCAAATTAGGGTGCCACATGTTTTCTGTAAAGACTGACAATAATGTGAATATTGTCTTTTAAATGTAGACATATGGAAATTGTCATGCACAATATGCATTTTTATTACTATGTGAGGCCTAATAATATCTGTATATTTACGAACTGTATCCTTTACTATGTCCTTAATAAATTATATTACCATATTAGGGGTGCCCCGAAAGTTCCAGATTGTGTGATGGGGTGCCTTGAGCAAAAAGTTGAGAAACACTGATGTATCCAGCCTATCTAAAAAAGGGGGGAAGTGTATATATAAAATATGTGCATGTCTGAGGATGAAGAAGCACATGTAGAAAACACTCAGCTTTCGTGTAATCCAAAAAGAGAACACATATAGTACATACAGGTAGTAAGGAGCATGCACGTGACTTTCAAGTTGGTGAGCCAAGTGCAAGAATTTATTTTTACTCCCTGTAAGTAATTTTATTATAATATATTAATTTATATCTTTTTTTTTTTTTTTTTTTTTCTCCTTGCATTGTGGTTAGAGTATTTATAGTTCCAATTGTCTGTAATTCACAACACATTCTCTACAAACTGTTAGTCTGAATGTGAAATCCCATAGAGAAATGCCCCCAGCAACAATTTTTTAGAACAGGGGTAGCAATTGTTTTTAGAACATTGGTGATCAATATAAAATATATTACACAATTGTTTTAGGACATTTTGTAGGTTCTATTAGATTGTAATCCCCACAGCCAGTACTTTGCGACTGAGGTGGTGGGGCGGTGGCAGCCCACAGTATGCCCTGATTTATAGCTTTGACGTGAGAGAGAGAGAGAGAGGGCAAATGACAGAAACAACCAAATGCATGAAGGCATTCAACAAAGGAGGGAAGTACATTTCAAAGGCGTAAAATGTTATTATAAGAGGCCATAGTCTAAAACTAGAGGGATCCAGGTTTAGATGTAATGTAAGAAAGTTTTACTTCACTGAGAGGGTAGTAGACAAATGGAATGGCCTACAAGCAGAAGTGATAGAAGTTAATACAGTGAGAGAATTTAAGCATGCGTTGGATAGGCATAAGGCTGTTGTTAACTTAAGATAAGACCAAGGACCAAATAAGGTTTGATGTGTTTCCAGTAGGAAAATGGGCAGACTAGATGGGCCGAATGGTTCTTATCTGCTGTCAAATTCTATATTTCTATTTAGAACACTGTAAGCTTTTTCAGATAACAAGGTGGCAGTGTCCCAATATAAACTACCAGGGTTCCAATTCAAAAATAATAATGGGAGAAAAAAATGTACTTTCCTGTTATCCGGAACCATTTTCAAAACATTTTTAAACAAAATCTTTATTATAATATTTTCAACAGGACAGATTCTGACAGGAAATAACAGGAATTAGTTTTGAAAATGGTTCTGGATAACAGGAAGGTACCAAAAAATAAAAACGCGTCTGGTGCAAAACTACCCCACCATGGGGAGAAATAAAAATTCCCAAATTATAACTGATTTAAAGATTAACTTTTAACCCTTCGAGTGCCAGGGGGTACGCAACACTACCGTTGCGTACCTCTCTGGCACTCAAAGTGTTAACCACTTGAATGCAACAGGTGTCAAATGCATTGTTCTGTAAAGTACTAGAGACCTCTCTTGAATTCAAGGGGTTGAATTCCCTATTTAAATCAACTGCATTTTTTTCCCCTTCTAGTGCTATTCGCTTGCTCCAGCATTGCACATTTTTAAACTGAGTACAGCAATTTGTGTTTTCCCTATGCTCTGCAGGCTTAGTAGCATTAGTTTCTGGCTATACTTGTCAGTGCCCTATTGCTTCGTAGCTGCACAAAGCTATTGAATTTATTTATTTTTTAATTGGGCAATAAAAGGGTTTACTATGTATGTTGGTCTTTGCAGAAAGTTCATTGCAGTCATCTGTTAGCGTATTTCATTATTGTCTCTCTGAAATTAGGGTGGCAGTGGTGATTCATTAGGGCATGTAGACCATTGTGTTTCTGCATCAGTCGCAAGGCCTCATCTTGTACCATATAGACTTTGTCACTGCATCATGGTTTTAGTAGCAAGCAGAATGAAAGACTAAGGCTTAATTTTCTCCAATATAACAAGAGTGAACTATTAAATTAGCAGTATTTAATATCTGTTGTAATGCTATCTTGTTCTTTTGTTGTTTTTGGGTCCTATCATTTTGTTACCAACCTTTCTGCAGCAGTTGGGTCTGTTTTATTTAAAAGAGAATTAACAACTCCAGATTAACCCCCCCGCCCTCTTACCTTACAATGAACAAAATATTTTCAAGACTGAACTTTTTCAGTCATTCCTGAATGTCCTGCTTATGGAGGCTGAAATAGTTAGAATGCATAGGTAAGAAAACAAGGGCTGCACAGCACATTTTGAGTAATTAAAAGGGTTAAGATTACAATTTGCTGTGAGCGTAGTGTTTTGTCCAGCAAGCAACTGTCATGTCCACCTCTGTGGACATTCATCCAAGACTGAAGATGTTCTCTTGAACAAAAGCAAAATTTGTTTTTCTGTTTTAGCTTTTGCATTAGGCTTTTGCTCAGTTTGAGGACTTGAAGAATCCCTTCATTCCTTGCTGCTCTCCGTATCTTATACCCTTGAGATCTTCCTGAGTCATGTGTCCCTCCAACCAGGCAAAGTCAGTTTAGCATTTGTGGCGTCCGGTGTCCCTCCTTACTTTGGAATGACCATTTGACATCCTGCTTTCGGGAATTGGGCAATAGTCATGCAAGTTTCACTAGTTGGGAAGGCACGTTTTTGGTTCTTGGATGGCTTGTGGGCTCTTGCGCTCGAGAGAGAGTATTCTGTCCCTCAGCTTCATGGAGCTCTGGGTGATTTGCCTTGCTCTGTTGCTTTGGTCCCACACTCTCCAAGGTCTAACAGTTTGGATTCAGTTCACCAATGCAACAACAGTGGCTTATGTAAACTGCCAAGGAGAGGGACCAGGAAGTGTAGCCATGTGGACAGAAGATTGCCTGCTTCCCATGTGCTGGCTCTCTCAAGTAGAAAGCAATATGGTTGATTTTCTCCAAGATTAATGTTGTGTTCCAGGAAATTAGAAACTCAGTGTTCAGCTCCATAGTTCCTCTGTGGGGTCTCCTGGCTGTGAATCTAATGGCATCTTGGTTGAACCACAAGGTTACCCTGTTTGTTCCACGTCTTGATCCTCTTGCTTTCTCACTGAACATGATGGTTATTCCCTTACAGTTCCCCTTGTGTATGTGCTTCCTCTTTTTCCACTAATTTTCAGTATTAAGGAAGGTCAGGATGGAGTGGATGTATGTAATCCTGATTCATCCCCTGATTAAGTGGATCTGAGAATCCACGATACGCATTGGGTGCCAAGTTCTCCTCCCCTTATTACACACCCTGTTATCCGGGTCCCTCCCCACCCCCTGTGAGGTCCCACTTTTCCAGTCTAGTGCAGCTGGTTGTGTTTGTCCGTAACGCTGTTTAGCATCTTAAATCACCAGCTCCACGCAGTGTATACCACTGTCTTGGACAAACCATCTATTTCAGGATTTTACTAGCCCTTTTGACAGACACTGTAGGCAATCGGAAAGCCTATTCTCCTCATGTCGCATACAGTGCATAGAGGGCACAGTTTTGCAGCTTTCAAGGGGTTGAGACCCCTGAAAAGCTTAAAGCCAAAGATGGGCATTATATAAGTGCAATGGGAGAGGGGGGTTTACAGTATTATGTGATGATATGCTTTGTATATATTAAAGAACTACACTTAGTGCACTCCTGTTTTTCCTTTTTCTTCTTGTTTCACTCTACTTTTTAGATTGGGCTTCCTGTTTTAGCACTGTTACCTCTGACACTTAACCCTCTCAGTTCTTGATCTCCCCTAGTATTGAAAGGGATAATCACCAGTGAGGGAGGTGTAGTATTTGAACAGGTATGTAGTTGCTGTATTGTGCATTACATATAAAGCATCTTACAGACTTGAGTACTGCATAATCCAAACCTATTTCCTTGTGCTGCGTCTGTCCTCTCCCATGGCTGCATTATCTAATCTACTCATCTCCTGAATAAGGACAGAGAGGAACACTGATTTGTCCATCAGATAGCCCTCCCCCATCCCATGTTACTGTGTGCGTGTGGCTCCTGCATCCAATACACAGACCTGTCACTTCTGGTTTTCTGCTCCAGTAAACGTAACAAAGACCCTTCTACACTTCGGTTGTTTTTTTTTTTTTTTGGTTTTTTTCTTACTTTGGTTCATAAAAAAAACAGCAGGAAAAAGGGAGTTGCTTACAATTACGGATTACATTTTTAGAGCTCTCCAAAGAGTTCCTGCTTTCCTCCCTTAATTCTTTGGCTGCTAGAGAGGTCACATGCACTGGAGACATCACAAGCATTCGTAGGGTTGACTGTACGAGAGCTAGATGTGTGTGTGGTGTATTATGGCATACGGATTTAACCCTCTAAGTGATAGAGAGGTGTGACTTGTGCTCTGTCAATTACAGTGCTACCCCCCCAAATCTAAATTAATCTGGAATAATGATAACCCATGATCTTGTGATTTCAGGATTCTCTTGGCGATATGCCCAAAAGAAAAGGAGAAGCGTTCTGAAGGAAACCAATTGTGTTTTGCATTGTGATGGAGATCTCTAGCATTCAAGTGGTTAAAGCAGAACCTTCACTCAAAATAAAGTTACCCCCAAATAATTATGTAGAATGATAAGCATATCCATACTAGTATTTTCCTGAATATGTCCAGCATTCTTGAGAAATCCAACTCTTTCTGAGATGGTCAGGCAGGCATCCACGCAGACATCTTGCCAAAGAGACATCTGTGCACCTGCGCTGTCTGTCCTGGTCTCCACTAGGAGGCGTTGCATTGTACCTGAACGTACAGGAAGGGACTGATGGTGCAGGCACGCAGATCCCTCTACAGCTAGCTGCTTGCCTGACCGTCTCAGAACGAGTTGGATTTCTTAATAGCGCTGGACATATTCCGGATAACACTAGTATGGATATGCTTATCGTTATGTGCCTAATTATTTGCGGGGTAACTTAAATTTGGGAGATCCACTTTAAAATCACTATTTAAACTTGTTGGAACTTTTAGTTCTCCCCTATAGTGCAACTGGCTTGCCCCATTTCACCTCCCATGTTTACTATTCCTATCCTGCTGTTGTACATTTATAAAGCAGTCATGTATTCTGCAGCACAGTACGATTAGACAATACTAATTACTCATGACATACAAACATATGCAAACAGTGGAGAAGGCTCTGCTCTTGAGAGAATGTGAACAATTTGAATCATTACATACATTAAGATAGGATTTCATGTAGTTTGAACGAACGGAAGGGTTGGTTCTTAAGGTAGATTAGAAAGGGCCGGCATAATGTAAAGTTGCCACAGTGGCTGTTTTGGAACACATGGGAGGTTATTGAATTTAGCATTGTGTACCCCTCTGGCACTCAAAGGGTTAAGCTTCTTTGACTAGATGGGTTTTGAGGAAGCATTTAAATTATTGAAAGCTAGGAGAGAGTCTGATGAAGGAGCATTGAATTGAGTATCAGAGATAGGGCGCTACTCTGGCGTAATCTAAACCCTTTGAGTGCCAGAGGGGTACGCAGCGCATTGCTTTGCAATGCATTGCATACCCCTATGGCACTCAAAGGGTTAAGTGGAGTGAGCGGTGGTGGCAGGGGAGTAACTAACCAGATTCCTAAAAGTCCTGTGGCTTGCACACACTTATTGTTCCTTGCAACCCACTTGCACTATTACTTGAAGAGATATTGGCACATTTTCACATTATTACATGTTTCAGGCTGGCAACAAACCCTTTCATCTTTTAGCATGAGATCAGTTTTTAGCCTCGTTAGCCAGTGTTTAGCAATGCCCCTGGGTTGTAAGGGGGATCAAAGCTGAAAATCCTTTACTGAGCATATGGTAGATAAAGGTGTGTTTAGTGAGAAGAGTGGCTAACTTGCTTCCTATTTTCAATTAGTCTTGTTCGTCGCTCTGTAATGCTATTGTTTTTCCTTTTTATGTCTTCATCCTCTTTTACCTTCCCTGATTGATTTAATTTCTCCAATCCCTCTCCTGTTTTACACTCCTCTCCTCCTCCTATGGTTAAAAATTCAAATGGAATAAGTGCTTCTCCCCCTTACTCTTATCCCCCCTCCCCTCTGCCTTTTAAATGTCAGTACAGTGAGTGCATGTCTTGCTGCGTGTGTACAGTGCTCTAGGACAGGGTGCCGATTAGTACATTTTGCATTCAACGTTGACGTTTTTAAAACAGCACCAATCAAGGTCCCTGTCTTATTTCCCTGGCACGTCTGGGCTCTTGGTACTACACAGAAAAATGTGAAGCTAAGCAAAGGTATCGAGGATGATTACTCAGTCAGCCAGCAAGCTATTCTGGTACTGAAGCCTTTTTTGTGACCTTGAAGATGACATTGCCTTTTCCTGAGGCATGAGCTATTCAGGATGTTATTCGGTGCCAGATACGCTGTGTTCAGTGCTAGGCAGAAACAATGTTTAATTTCCATATTATGGTAATGTAGAAGCTATATTATCTGTATGTTACTATGAGAACCCACAGAGATTTGCATCATTTTATTAGACAGTGAGTAGGCATGTGTGAAACTTCATGCAGTGAAAGGAAGTGAGTTCCGCACAAAGGGGATTATGAAGAAAGTAAAAGCTGAGCAATTTTGGAGCATACGAACTACAAAGTTGGGTACAAAAAATCCCCCCCAAATTTGCACTGATTTAAATGCATCTTTTAACCTCTTGAATGCCAGACGTCTCAAACGCAATACATTGGACAGCCAACTTTCAAGGGGTTAAAATGGAGCTGTCACTTTGTAACAAATGTGATTGTGAAGTAGCTTTCAAAATAAGTGTTGGCCTTTTTTATTTAAAAAGCAATAATTTATGAGTTATGTAGCTTCATTTGCCTGTGTAATGCTAATTAAACAGTTCTGGCTGACATGCCAGTGGGATACTATCTTTGCTCTGTTCTCCTGCCCAACTGCCTCTCCATGCTAGCTAATGCTATATATTTTCCCTAAGCTGACAGTTATTCAAATCCTAATAAGATGGATGCTCCCACCAAGGTACCATTATGGACTGGTGACGGTTCCACCAAAAAAAAACAAAAAACATTTGACTATTTTCTTTCTGCATACGGACAAACGTGAGGATAAAATTAGACTTCCTGTCCATTCCTACCTGTGAGTTACTCTGTTTCTTGTGTGCATGCTGCTAATCTAATCCTCATTACAATAAGTTTATAAATTGCTTTGGGTCTTTAAACAAAGGGTTTAGATGTACATCTCTATCATATGCCTAGTTGCCGCTAGGTCCAACCATGACCATGCCCCCACTCCCTACATGACCCCACCACCAGTACCAACTAGTTTTTTTGTGGCTCTGAAAATACCTTTGGTCTATAACAACAAAGGAGGACAAAAAAACCCTGGTTGTTAGCAAGACATTGTGGCTTTAGAGATCTCAAACATCAAATGTGTTCAATACTAGGCCTTTAAGGTATGTTTAAACTGGTGCAAGGACATAGAGATTGCTCAGACCATGTTCACAGCTGAGTATGGGTGTGGCCAGCACAACTGAAGCTCCACACAAATTGTAGCACTCTGAGCAGTTGCTTAAACCTCGGGTAATGTCCAAATATACTTTTATTGACTAAAAAAAAGTGTATCAATATACAATAAATATAAACTAATTGAAAAATAAAATAAGTGAAAATATAAAAAATGGATATAAAATCATATCTATAGTCAAATCACTGGTGCTTGGACAGGCACCCAAAAAATTTACAAATGTTAAGGGTAAGTTAAATTTTTTTTTACTGTTGTTGTCTGTCTATCACAGAAATGTATTAATATATGCACCAGCTATTTCTTTTTTAGGGTAGTCTTATACACTGATGCCTTGATAATTTTGGGCACCTGTCCAGGAAGGCAGGATACTTGTAAAAACCTCTGCACCACTGCATCCCCCCCCCCAGACATGCTCAGTTTGAAAAGTGCTACTGCAAAGAGAAGAATCAGGGCAAAGCTAACTGAGCTAGACTTACTTTATTTTTACTTTGTTGTATAATCCCTCATTAGGTGGGCTTCCTTTGATAGGTTTAACCAGCGCACAGAACTTTCAGGACCAGTACAGTTGTGGGTAGCGTATGTTCGCAGCCAGTCTTCCTTCTAGCTTCTTTTAACTCTTTGAGTACTAGAGGGGTACGTAACTCATTTCTTTGTCATGTGTTGTGTACCCCTCTGACACTCAAAAGGTTAAGCATATCCATTTCTAAATAGAGACTAAGAAAGGAGTTAAGGTGTGCATAGGTTCTGTGAGTATGTCCCTGTCTCTATCTGGCAGCCACTTTGAATGTGACTTTCATTACATGTAATGCATTTCCTCCATTTTTTTTGGTGACAGTAAAGGGGTTTATGCGCACGCACACGCACGCACACACACGGTACTGGAAAACTGTTCTTCCTTTAGCCCTTTGTATTGGACAAGTGCCTTTTAGGTTATTTTGGGTACTTTGATTCTATTATTTCTGTACTATTACAACTTTCATCTTACTCTTTGAGGGTCTTCTGCTTATAGGGTTTTTCACTAATGTTGTTTGAGTTTCACATCAACCAGGAAACTGTTCTTCCTTCTCTTTCTTCCCAGCTGTTATCTAGTAGAGGAGAGCAGAACTTTTGGATATGATTAGGTGCTTGAAGTACTCTGTTCCTCACATGCAACCTTTTTAGAAATCTGAGTCCCTTTTTGTCACCCCTGAGGACCTACGTGCTGGCCTAGCAGCTTTTGAGGTGACAGTGGCATTTTGGATCAAGACTGCTTTTCGTCAGGTGTATGTTCTCAGGAAGTGCCCTTTCGAGTTACAGTGCATTCCACCGACCTTGTTAATGTTTTGGTTTCGTCTGAATCCGGATTTGGATGGATCAGTACCATGTTGATTTATGTTCTTTGGCTTTTAGTGTTTCTGTCCATTGACACCTGAGGTTCATGTTGTACCAGTTAATTTCTTATTGAACCTGGCCCATGTTCTGAGGGTTTTTTCTTTCCCTCCCTGGAATCTTGCTTTGGTATATCCCTTTGGTGCTTGTGGTCCACATAGGCTGAAAGAGAAAACTTGATTTTTTTTTGTGTGTTTACCAATAAATAATTTTCTATTAGTCCATGTGGGACACAGGGCTTCCCACTCTGAGAAAAAAACACTGGCTCTAGTCTTAGGCAGGGGTAATTCCCTGAACAGAGAACCTGTCACTTCTGATTCTCTTAATTCAGCTTTGCTATACATTTAAACTGCGTATGTTTGGGTGAGGTGAAGTGGTGCAGTATGGGAGTCTCTGGCTCAGGTCTTTTAAAAAGTGTCCTACCCTCCTGCAGAGTACTTCACCCCGAGGTTTGTGTATTCCAATGGACTAAGTGAAAATGATTTATTGATACAAAAGTACAAAAATGTTCTTATATCAAGCTAGCAAGGCTAATATGAAAAGCTTATGGTTAAACTATAATACATTGTCCATACTGTTGCTTCTTCAGGAGACGATCAGGACCGCTCTGGCCATGGGAGCAGACCGTGGAATACATGTGGATGTACCTGCAAAGGATTATGAAAGCCTCGGACCCTTCCAAGTGTCAAAGATTATCGCTGCCCTGGCCAAGAAGGAGAATGTCAATCTAGTATTGCTGGGAAAGCAGGCAAGTAAATGATGACCACAACACTGAGAAATGAATAACAAGTAGAGGCAGATGTACTAAGGACTGGGGCCACACAACTGACTGTAGGGGTCAGATTAAAAATTCCCACAGCGTTAAATGGGACTTTTAACCTCTTGAATGATGGAGAGGTCTGCAGTGCATTCAAGGATTTTAAAAAGTCCAATTTAACCCCTTTAGGACCAGGCGCACAGCCAGGACTTGACAACTATGGATTCAGGGCTCCCCGAATGGTGGGGAGACCTGAATTCCATGACGTGCCAGGACCATCACTGGTCCTTTAGAGAAGTTTTCCCATGATGGTCCTGGCACATCATGGGTCTTTAAAGGGATAGTAATACTTGAAAATAATTGTATTTTATATTGTAGCTCTTAAAAAACATGAAAAATGATATAAGTCTTATCTCCCAAACCTTTATGGTTTGGGAGATATTCACATGAAAAATATAGTAAAATGCTCTTTTCCTGGCTGTTTCAGCCAAGTCTGCCATCTAGTGGACAGATTTGGAATTCGGTCCACAGAGCAACCGGCAGCTCTTTAGCAGTGCCGAGATCACGATCTTTGAAAAGAACTACTTAATTTGAACTATCTACAAAGTGTGCCTGGCTTGAAAGCACACTTTGTAGACCATTCCAATTAAGAAATTCTTTTTAAAGATGGTGATCTCAGCACTTCTGGAGAGGCACAGCCGGTCCCGGGACCAGATTCCAAATCTGAAGGGTGGATCAATGACGTCACTCCAGGGGAAACTTTACTTCTGAATTTTTTTTAAGGGCTACAATATAAACTAAACTTATTTTCAAGTATTACTATCCCTTTAACCCCTTAGTGACAGCCACGTTCGTACGCAGCTTTCACCTTAACGCCCAAGGAACTTTTTTTTTTTTTTCTCCAAACAAGTCCTGAGTCTGAGCGGCGTGCAGCCTGCACGGAGACCCGGACTTCCGTGACTTACCAGGTACGTCCTGTCACTAAGTGACAGTTTCTTCGGGACGTACCTGGTAAGTCATCCGTCGTTAAGGGGGTTAAATCAGTGGGATTTGTTTTTTTGTTTTGTTTTGTTTTGTTTTTTTTTATCCACTTTTCTTTAGTACTGAAATTTGATTCCTCAAAGTACTCCAATAAAACAGCAAAATTATAATAAAAAATAAATATGCTACTGTCTATACAATGTTTAGGAGAAGCCTGTATAAAATCTGTTTTTTTTTTTTTGTTTTTTTTTTCTCATTATTGTCCCTTTACAGTGGATCTCTCACCACTTTAAAAGTTATGGTTATTATGTAGAATACTTAGTGAATAATTACATAATGTTACTATTTAAAAAAAACAAAAACAAAAAAACTTTGAGAGAAAATGATAGTTTAAACTGTGCCCAGCAGCCTACTTGTCTAGATATCGATCTCTGCCAATGAGATCGCTCCAGCTTACTAACAGAACTCCTCCATCATCAGAGAATGCTGGGTAGAGTGACGGGAGCAGAGGCAGAGCGGCAAACTTCAGCAAGAGCAGCCTACCTGGAAATAGGCTGCTGGGCATAGTTTAAACTGTAATTTTCTCTCAAATAACGTGTTTGTTTTTTTTTTTGTTTTTTTTTTAAATAGTAACTTTATGTGATTATTTGCTAAGTATTCTACATAATAATCATAACTTGTAAAGTGGTGAAAGATCCACTTTAAAAAGGAAATATAGAAGTGGAAAGGGCAGCCTGCCCTAGGTTTTTAACAGAGGACCTCTTTTTGCTAAATGTTTACAGCTCACATGAAGTAAAAGTCCAGAAGGGCCTAATCAACTGCTTACCGCTACCGCTGTATAACTAGCACACTACAGTTCTTGACATTAGTTCATTCTGTTAAATAACCAGTATTCCGTTTCGATCAAGTCAATGATCTCAGCGAATAGTTCTATGCCTATAACTACACTTTTGTATGACAAAAGTGTAGTTATAGGCTAGTCTCCCAGTAAAGGGGCTCTTACTGTGTTAAGCACACTAACCCTTTGAGTGCCAGAGGGGTTGCAATGGGATGTGTACCCCTCTGGCACTCAGAGTTAATGTCCCTAAGCAAGTCAGTCATACAGCTATCAGGTGCATCCATATTCTGTTATTGTCCATATACTTTATACATTATAGATTAAAATTTGCCCTTAGATCACACTACTAGGTAAACAAATTAAAGCAGCTTATTCTTAGATTACAGCTCACCTTTAAGGAAAAGACAAAACTGATGTATAACTAGTGATGGGTGATCACTTGGTAACTAAAATCTTCTTTGCAACCGAAACCTGTCACGTTTCATACAAATCTGCAGACCTTGGGAACTCCTGAAATCTATTCTAAGAATAAATGTACTTTCACCTTAAAAGACAATGAGCTGTAGAGAAAGCTGTAGGAATATAGATCTTGTCACATCTTAGGCTAGTCTGCTAATGGGAAGGGCATACACTTGCCAAGGCTACGACTGCTGTCAGCTGAGTTCTTACTATACCCAGTTTATTATTTTCAAACACTCATTGTCATGTCTGCAGAGTACTGTGACAATTTGATCTACACAGAAGGAGAAATATATATTTTTTAAAAATAGATGTACTGAAAAAATGGCTGAAAAGTGTAAAGCATTAAATGAACATTTACATTTTTTTTATTTGAAAACCTACTTTTCCCAGTGAGAAGAACAAGCATACTCCCACTGCTGGAACATGTTTAATTCAATAGTCATTACAGCTCAAGCTTGCATTAAACTGTGTTTGTTATTGTAGTCACTTGGTGGAGCTGTGCATCACTTCCTCTGGAGAGCCGTAGTCTTCATCAAGCTCTTCCATAGAGTGGACTAACCCTTTGAGAGGTTCTGAGAGGTGTCCAGTGCTGATAAAAAGGATTTGTAATAATCTCTTTGACTTAAAATCTGCCAATGATGGATGGTTCCTTTTTTATTTAGTAAAAAAAATCCCTCTAAATATAAAACCTTTATTGTGTTGGAGGCATTTTGAGTGTCCAGTGTAGGTGAGCAGGGATAGTCATTCTTTGTCAATTTAGCTGTTGGAGACAACAGCGATTATCCCAACCCACCTAGCACCCCTGCTTTAAAAGTATCAAAATATATAAAACAAAAAAAAAATTGTAAAGTACATTTTTTCCTAATTACGGTTACCCAGAACCAAAGATTAACAAATGAGTTCCTTGCAATTCCCTTCATCTGTGTTTCCCTGATTTGTGGGATGACATGAACGGAATCTCCTTGTTTATCTGTGGAGTGTCTCCAATTCTGCAGGGTCTGAGTAGGGACAAGTATCCTCCCTGCACTTGATTTGTACGTGTGCATGAGCATGCATATTTTAATCTGGTGAGAGCCGGTGAGATGGCTGTTTGTTATTGCACCAGCTGTTAAATCTGTTCAAACCAAAAGGTTGCAGGTTCTAGTCCCAGCAAGGTCAGCTCAGCCTTTCCCCCTTCTAAGGTAAATTAAATGAGTCCCGGACATACTTGAAAATGAGACAATCTCTGTATTCTACTTGGTAAACTACTTTCACATCCAACCTACAGGAACACATGCTGAGGGTGGTGTACGAAGTAAAAGTGGAGTAATTCTAGTGCAAACATAGCACCGTAAGAATGAATAAAGGGTCCCCTTGTTTTAAGTGGCTTTTAACCCTTTCTGTTAAAATAACCATTTAGATCAATGAGAATTTGTATGTGTTTCCTATGGTGCAGTTGGTTTGCTGCAGAATTGCTCCAGTACTTATCATCCTCACACAGTTGCTATAAAGGTGGATTCAGCTGTAAAGTGCGGCTGAATTGGGTAACAGAAATCCATTTATTTCTACTGATACTTTATTATAGAAAACCAAAGCAATGTGTTGTACACCCCCCCCCTGACACTCAAAGGGTTAATCATGCCTTTAATCATGGGATGAGCTTTACATAACAGCATATACTGTATACCGTAAAATCTCGGGTGTAATATGCACATTTTTACCCCATTTCACCTTATGTGAAGTGGAGGTGCGTATTATACACAAGCTGGGTGAAAAATTAAAATACCCCCCTCAATTGCCCTTCCCGTTCTCCCCCACCTCAATATCAGTACTTGCCCCCTTTCTGCACTCACTGCCCGCTTCTTCTATGCTGCATTATTCAAAAAATCTTAAAGCCCACTTTAATAACCAGGATTCCCCCCCCCCCTTCAGGTCGCCGTGAAATGGGGACAGTGGGCAGCATGCTTGCATTCGCTTCCCCGTTCTTCTGCTGCTGGAATTGCGTATCTGGGTTGCCCTGTCAGGATCTACCATAGATTCAGTGTACATGCGCATTGAATCTATGGTAGGTCGTCACAGGGCAACCCAGATATGCAGAGGAGTTCCAGGAGTGGAAGAGACGGGCAGCAAATGCAAGAATGCTGTCTGCTGTCCCTATTTCCCTGCTGCCTCCGAAGGGGGGATCCTGGTTATTAAGCTGGGCTTTAAGATTTTTTGAATAATGCAGCATAGAGGAAGCGCGGGCGGTGAGTGCCAGAATTCCACCCGCTGCCTCCAGATGGGGGTCCTGGACTTCAGGGGGGAAATCTGATTACAGAAAGGGGGGGGTGCAAGTACTGATATTGAGGTGGGGGAGACTGTGTATTTTTGGGGGGGTGTTGAGGGAGGGACAGGGGGTGCGCATTATACACAGGAACTCATTATTTTACCAAAAATCTTGGGTATAACTTACACCTACATATTATACACAAGTGCATATTATACCTGAGATTTTATAGTATATGTTTTTGTGACTCATTTTTTTTTATACCATACATTATGGGACTTGTGCTTCAAAGAAGAGTGGGGAAAATTCTCATTCAAACCAAGTGAACCATAAGGGGGAAATCAAAATCCACATTTTTTTTTTTTTTTTTTTTTTTTTTTTTTTTTTTTTTTAAAGGGGATCTATCACCCCTGTACATGTGTGACTTAAATTATAGCTTATATAGTGAATGTGACCATTTCTTTATTATTTCCAGATTTTAAAACTCTCTTTGGCCAAAAAATAACATTAAAGAGTGCCCTGCACCCTATTTCCAGATAGACTACTGGTAGAGAGCTGTACCCACAGTCTGTCACTCTTCCTCTGCTCCTTTCCTTCTATCCAGCCTCCTCTGAAGACAGATGCTTCTGTCTTTAAGCTGGAGCTCTCTCATTGGCTGGATATTGATCTCTGCCAATGAGAATACTCCTCTAGCCAATGACAGTGCTCCAGCTTACAGGCAGAAGCTTCTGTCATCGGAGGAGGCTGGATAGAGGGACAGGAGCAGAGGCAGAGTGATAGACTGCGGGTAGAGAGCTGTACCCACAGTCTATCCAGAAGTAGGGTGCAGGGCACACTCTAAATGTTGTTTTTGGCTAAACAGAGCTTCTAAAATCTGGAAATAAAGAAATTGTCATATTCGCTATATAAGCTATCATTTAAGACATACTTTTACAGGGGTGATAGATCCCCTTTAAATTCTAGATTTGCAATGATTTGAAGACCTCTAGCATTCAAGGGGTTAAAAGCTCCATTCAAATCAGTGGGCATTTTTTCTTCTTTGTGATGCACTTGGTTTGCCCCCAGAATTATTCTGCTTTTCTTTTGAACAGGAGGCCTTA
Organism: Rhinophrynus dorsalis; assembly: GCA_037306005.1. Taxonomy (NCBI): domain Eukaryota; kingdom Metazoa; phylum Chordata; class Amphibia; order Anura; family Rhinophrynidae; genus Rhinophrynus; species Rhinophrynus dorsalis. The sequence continues at coordinate 297,435,272 of CM074724.1, forward strand.
TGTATAAATATACCGTAAGGACAGGTTGAGGTCATGAAATGTATATAATAAACCCACACGATCTGTGTACACTGCAAATTGCATTGCTCTCCTCTGAATAACCTTTTCCATCCTGCCCTCCAAATGCATGACTCTGATAATGTGTCTGAATTGTACAGGGATGGCCTGGAGCTCACATCCTTCTGTTTTTTCCTTTTACAGGCCATTGATGATGACTGTAATCAGACCGGACAGATGACCGCTGCTCTGCTTGACTGGCCACAGGTATCTGGCTTTTCCAGATATATTTATATTACATATTTTTTTAAATTGGGAAAATGAGAACATTGACTTTGGTAATGAGTTTTAACCCCTGTGGTGCAATGTGGAGTGGAATCAAGACATTGGATTGCATTGCTCAGTGGGACAGAGCATTTTGGAATGTGTGTGGGGTGGGGTGCCTGTCTTGAATTGGCAAACTCCTTATGTTTGGCTGAAAATATCTGCAGAGGGTAATATTCCTCAGAAAACCTGTTCAAAGCTATTCCCCATTTTCTTTTATGTCTGCTGGTTCTCTGGTGATTGTCATTTCATGTGTACTGTTTGTCTTAGTTGGGTAACTCCTTACGTTCTGCTGTTTGTATCTGCACAGGGTCTTTTTCTATTCGTACAAATTCCTACTAATTAACTTCCCTCTGTGAAGTGTTAACAATTCCCATTAAATTGCGTGTGAACCTGGGCTATATATGAAGCTTCTGCATGGGGGAATGCAACGCATCTGTTTGCCATGGTACAAAGGTGTGAGTACTTTGGTATTTGGTGGTACATCTTTTATTTGGACTAACCATTTATATTTAAAAACAAGCTTTCAAGAGACTAACTCTCCATCATTTAGACTGTACGCTCCTTGGGACACAGACCTCTCTCATTGTGCGTACGAATGGGACATTTATTTTATCCCCTTTTATTTATTGTAACATACTTCTATTGTAAGGCGCTGTGTACACTGTGCAACGCCATATAAATAAAGATCTACATACATACATCAGGCCAAGCAGTACATTCTTTTCCTGAGGGAGAGCTGGTCTTTCAAAAGCTTGTCTTAAAATATAAACGGTTAGACCAAATAAAAAAGGGACCACCAAATACCAAAGTACTCATATCTTTTTTAATACGAAAACCAGACTAATACGGCTACTGCAAATTCATTTGCTTGCAGTGGAAATTTGTAAAGGAATATTTATGAAGGATCAATTGGGAGTTGCACAGTGAATTCAATAGGAGAGAAGCAGAAGGAAATTAAAGTGCCATCTTCTCTTGTATGTTTAAATGGAATAAACCCTTTGTAATCACTACGAATGCTCTCATATGGTCACCAAAAGAATATAACCCTATCTTGCCCCTTATACCTATCCATTACTTTGACACAGTAGACCACCTACTTCTCCAAACCATCTTCTGCGTTGGACTCTTAACAAAGTTCTCACCTGGTTTTTATCACATCTCTGTTCCTTTAGTCTTCAGTGTTTTTCTTTTCAGACCTTCCTTCCCGCCTTCCTTCCCTGATCTACACTTCTTCTCTAGCAAATTAAATCTTTTTATTTGGATTCTGGTGCCACTGGTCTGACCTAGCTGAGCATTACTTAGCATGCATAAAAACTTTTCAACGCATTGCAACACATTCAAAGGGTTAAAGTGGAACTACCACTGCTAAAAAACTTGATTTCCAATAATTCCCCATCTGGCGATTAGCTGCTCAGTAGCGCTAGTTGCCAGAATTATTACCTTGTTAAATAGAATTCTCCATTCTTCCCGGGCTGACAGGCAGGGCAGAGCGCAGACATCTTTCCATAGTGACGTCGGTCTGCCTGCACTGTCAGTCCCAGCTGGCTCTAGGAGGCGTTGCTACGAGCCGTTCAGCTCCAAAGGGGACTGACAGCACAGGAGTGCAGACGTCACTATGGAAAGATGTCTGCGCTCCGTCCTGCCTGTCAGCCTGGGAAGAATGGAGTATTCTGTTTAACAAGCTAATAATTTTGGCGACTAGCTCTACTGAGCAGATGGGGAATTATTGGAGATCAAGTTTTTTATCGGTGGTAGTTCTGCTTTAACTATATTTTGTCTGTCCTATCCATAGCAAGGTAAGTATAGGGTTTTGTCTCCACCTAGCTGAGTAGGACCAATCAAAAGTATATAAGTAATCCTTTTTAGAAGTGTCTCCAGCTATGTTAGGATCAAAGGTGTAGGGCCTCCAGTATAAGGCCACCCTATCAGGTAGGGGATAAAAATGGATTAAAGACAAGTGTTTAATGAAGCACCATTGGGACAAAAAGCAAATGTGCTTATCAGGGGCTTTTCTGTGATTGCATGCCTGTTCTGCCTGACCAGGGAATTGGATATCCCTAAAGCATCTGTATGATGGGTACAAGGGAGTACATAATCCCTCCCTAAGACCCCTCCACCCCACTAACAGATGTGGGACAGGGAATGTATGCAAGCCCACAACCTCCAGCTTGGCAGCCTTTCCTTTATTGTTGCTGAAAAGCTGGTTCTGGATTCATGGCTGGAACGCATGGAGATTTTCTTGGCCCAAAATAGCTGCTCGGCTCTGCAGACGCTTCCGAATCCCTTGCTCAGGCCCCTCCATCAGGAAGATACTCTATCTGCAGCACAGTTTGGGACAGGAGAGGTGGGAGGCATGTATGCCCCCTTGTTTAGGTGGGAGGTCACTTGAATTCCATCTGTGCAACACCTGCTGAATCAGTTGGTGTATGCTATTGAAAGGTCCAGTTCTACAGAAAATCTGTTTTTGTTACTAAGCTCTTACCCTTTACTGTAGAGCTTTTCTCCTGTATCCTTGCATAACAACGCCAAAGCAAGCAGCTATTAAAATAGGTCTCAAAATGGGCCTTTTACTAGTAAAGATGAGAAAATTCAGCAAAAGTTTAGCATTGCTTAGGCTGTGATAAGTTACCTTACTCAGACGTATAGAAGCCAGACTGTTTTGAGAAAGTGGCTTCACAATAAATGCCATCTCGGTTGCAGGAATTCCTTCCTTAGATTAAATCTTCAATGATAGGGGTGTTTTCTGCTCTTCAGAAACCTGCAAATCCAGGGAAGAGGCAACAATTGGAGGATCCAAAAGGTTCCTCGGCTAGACTTGAGGAAAATGAATGAGGAGAGCGCCTGCAGAATTTTGGAGTTCGAGTATTCCTTGATAAAGAGGTGGAAATGGAGGACACAGGGTCATCTCATATAAAAAAAAATGGTATCTTTCCTCAAAAACATGCAAAGAAAATTAGGTGTAAAGGATCCACAAAAATACTTAAATATAATCGATATGGCTATTATGGGACTCTAGAAGGCATCTTCCATAGTCAGTGATTCTGTAGCAGACTTCATAAAACCCAAATAAGATAAGGACAATGAGATCTAATGTTATGAAGATATTCCAAAAATGATATTCCTAAAATATAGGGTAACCCCCTCCCAAGACTGATGCAGCTATAGCAAATCTGGCAAAAAGAACTACTGTCTTTATTGTGGATGGTTACTCCCTTATGAATGGCATGGAGAGGAAACTTAAGTGTACTGAGACAGCAGTTCTCCCTAATAGGACAGAACATGAAGTTGACCACACTAGTAGTCTGCTAGGATCATATGAATCTGGCTAACATAATTTGAAGAAAAGTAGTTTTCATTATTCAGATCCTGAGTATTGAATCGAGTAGTTGTAATTAATGGCCTGATCCTCAGCATTATTTGTTATGGCAAGACAAGTGGTTAAAGGGGATCTATCACACCTATACAAGTTAGGCTTATTAGTTAGATTATTTAGCGAATGTTTAAAACGTTATTCTTCTTTTTAAAAATGCAATTTGGGAGAAAATTGATGTTTAAAGAGTGCCCTGCACCCCTCTTCCACATAGTCTGTGGTTACCTGCTCTGTAACCGCAGTCCGTCATCTGCCTCTGCTCCTGTCCATCTATCCAGCCTCTTCCGATGACAGAGGCTTTCTGCCTGTGATCTGGAGCAATCTCACTGGCTAGATATATCTATCTCTGTTAATGAGACCACTCCATCTTATAGGCAGAAAGCCTCCGTCATCGGAGGAAGCCAGATAGAGGGACAGAAGCAGAGGCAGAGTGATGGACTGCGGTTACAGAGCAGGTAATCGCAGTCTATAGGGAAGTAGGGTGCAAGGCACTCTTTAAACATCAATTTTCACCCAAATAGTATTTAAAATATTCGGTTAATAATATAACTAATAAACCTAACTTGTATAGGGGTGATGGATCCCCTTTAAACTCCTGGGGTGCAGACACTTTGTCAAAGAGCAGGTTAGTGGCACTACCTTTTTCTGGACTTAGGCTCTTCAATGAAAATCTTGAGGAAATCATAAAGAAGGAAAGTGCATTTCTACCACAAAAAAGTCAAGTTTGTCTCCTCCAGTGTGAGTGACACTTTGGGTACAGGTCTAGAAGACTGCCCTTTTGTGAATCCAGAACATACCAGTCTTACGATCAAGAGATAATTTTCCCTGTAGACCCAGTTTAAAAAAATAGATACTCTTGTCCCCAGTCCAGTCCCCGTTGGGGGCATGCTGTGACACTTTTTTTCAAAGCCTAGTAAGGAAGCTCGATCCTGACAGGAAGGTGCACAAGGAGGTGGAAACTGGATACTATCCCAAAAAAAACCTCAAGAGTTCCATAAAACATTTTAAAGTAACATGCCATTGTAATATCTGTGAAAGCTGGCCTGCCAGTTAAAATGAGTGAATATGGGTGAGGGAAAGGCCTCCAAGAGTTTTAGGCCTGGAAAGGATCGAAAAAGATTTTCATGAGTCCTCCAGCCCAGACAAATTTTGCAATGTAAGATTGAAGAGTGTTTGCATTCTGTATGGAGAAAGGAATTGGAAGGACATTAAAGTAGTAGAGAAGTGTGCGTAAGAAGTTCATTTTGGTGGAGTTTAAATGACATCTCCAGGATATATTAGAGGTGCACCAACATCTAGATCAGGCAGTAATGTTGTAATGAGGGGGGAATAGTTAGTTGAATATAAAGCGAGTGTGTTGCAGTGATGTGGGTGCCCACATAGGTAAATTGATGTGAATGCCACTTAAATTTGAAGTTGAGTGAGAAGTTTCCTGGAATGGGGTGGAAGATTCAGGGCCGAGGCCTGGGATTTGTCAGTGTTTATTCTGTAACCAGAAAGGTTTGGGTATTGCTGGTGTTCAGCCTAGAGGTTTGGCAAAGAAATAAGTGGTTTGGAGACTGGAAGGAGGATATAATCTGCAAAAAGAGTATGTTTGTAGTCAGTATAACAACCAAGATATCAGGATTTGATCTGTTGTGAACCTCCAACGATTCTAAGCTTAAAATGAAAAGTAGCGATGAAAGCAGGCATCTCTGTCTCGTGCCACTCCTAATTATAAAGGGGAAACTTTCTCGATTTTCAAGGTAAATACAAGTGACTAGAAGCTTCAAAAGTATCCATGGACAGATGGATTACAGAATGCATTTAATTATCCTATGAATATGCAATCCTAACACCTCTGAGAAAAATCAAGCCACATGATCATCCTGGACAAGAAAGGCTACAGACTCACAGGTGACATCTTCAAGGAAGCCACCTGGTCTACAGTCTCAACCTTTATAAGACATTACCGGGTAGATGTCCAAGCATTGGTAGAGGCCAGGTTTGGAAGAAAAGTACTGCAGGCTATAGTTATGTTTTGACTGGTAGGAAATTCCCTCCATTTTTTCACTCGCCAGGTAAAATTATTCACCACCAATTTACTTAACCAATATTTTTTTTTCTTCTGTGTCCCTCCATAGCACACCCAACCCTTTATCACGTTTAGGTTGTCTTAATAGCTCAGACCAAGGTATAAATGCAGATAGTCCACAGGAGGCATCCTTATATACTTTTTGATTGGTCCTAATCAGCTTGGAGGAGACACAACCCTATATTTACCTTTCTTTGGAGGGATCTAGATAAAAAGGAAATATGAGTCAATTTCTCCCTATTTATGTATTTGTACCCTTCATTATGCTGCTGCTGCCGCCAAATGACCTAAAAACTATTAGTGCTTCCATCTAGCCAATCCCCATCCAGTAAGATTTGTTCCTTGGTCAAGACACAAGGCAAGAGAACAGTTCTGCTATAGTTTTAGCTTTATTATTTTTCTGTTAGAAATGGAATACCACCATTAGGCGGATTACCATCACTGACCATTCCCATCACCCAAATGTAGATAGCTCAGTTTACCAAGTGCTTTTGTGGACTTAAGCCCTGGTGGGAAAATCTTGGCTGCAAGTTCTTTCCCCAGGAATTGCCCACTGAGGCTTCTTCTTGATATATGGTATTCTGAAGATAGAAGACCTGCTGAAAAGGTGAGCATCCTTTGACTGCTGAGGTCCACATGTACCATGCTTCCCCTCTGCACAGGGGTCTCATTTGGAATTTCCATTACATACTCATGCAGTAATTGGGTTTATCTGTATGTCTGTGGGGTGTTTGGAGCATGTTTATGTGGCAACTTAACCCTTTAGCTGCTGGTTCAGCATTTCTTGTGTGGGGGGGGGGTTGTGGACACTTTCCCTACTGGGCTCCATGTTTATTGGCTCTAATGACATGTTCTAGTGGCTCTTTGAGTGGTTTTACATTTTGGTAATCACCCTTTGAAATTTGTGTTCTGCGCCTTTAAGGCTCTTGTTTACCGCATAGACACCATTGCTCCATTCACTCCTATGGAACTTTACAGTTTGGGACGTATTGCTAAAACCGCTTCACATAGTGAGGTCACAGATGGCTCATTTGGTTGGTCTGCCCTTCCTCTGTTATCCGGTCAATGTTCTGGGCATGTTGGGGGGCTCAGGGGGCTTTGGGCACTGTTGGGGTACTTTTTCAGTGAAACTACAATTCCCATGAGCACTTGCTTTGCGTGCTCGTTTCTGACTGGCTCCCGCCGCGGCAGCCATTTTGTGCCTTCTCTGATAGAGTATCCTACACAGGGCTTGGATTCTCCTTCTCTCCTCAGCAGTTTAACCCTTTGCCTACCAGATAAGTCTGTTGTAGTGTTTCTGGGGTGATTTTAATTATCATACACTGTTGGTGTTTCTGATACTTTGACCGTTTGACTCTGTGAGTGTCTATTCCATTAGACCTTGGGGCTAGACCTAAGACTAAGGACACTGGGGTGTCTGTGCCCCATTGCTCCTCATGTCACTCAGGGTTACCTAAAGAATTCTCAGGTAACGTTTGCCCAGCATGCGCTACTGCCCCTGAGTCTCCTGCAGGGACCTCCACCATGCATTAGAGCCAGTTTGGATGCAATAGTTTAAGACTACTGCCAGGGACCTCCGGTCTACCTTACAACTCCTTCCATCCACCTTGCAGGGGGTCTTCCACTTGTGGCAGGCCCCCACCCCTGTCAGATCTTCCCTGCCTAAACCTCCGGGTGTACCTGATGTGTCTGATTCCTCTGAGGAATTATTGGTGGACTCTGAAGACTGTTCTGCTGTCCCTTCCTCTCAGTTTTTTGGGGACCCCTTTGATGCTGATCCTGTTCCATCAGCTGAGGGCCTGATCAGGGCTTTGTTGAACACCCTGAACATTCCCTTGGTACAGGAGGTGTCCCCTGACACATCTGATGTGTTTCAGGAGCCTGTCAGGCCCCATACTTGTTTTCCACCTAACCCCACCCTAGACTGTTTGGTGTCTGAGTGGAAGTTTCCAGACAGAGAATAGTCTGTCTCTAGGAAATTTGCTAAGCTTTACCCCTTCTCTGAAGCGGCCCTAGCTCAGTGGGTTTCATCCCCCTAAAGTGGATGCCCCTTTTTCCAGGCTTTCTAAGTGCACAGCCTTGCCTGTGGCTGATGTATCTGCTCTGAAAGACTGGACTGAAAAAAATCTTGAGACCTGTCTCAAGGCCATTTTTGCAATGGCTGGTTCTGCCCTGCATTCACTGCAGCGTGGTTCAATAGGGCTGTAGCTGTTTGGACTGAACAGCTCACTTCAGCTGTCTGACAGGGAGCTCCTACTACGGATATGTTGCATCTCTGAGGCTCCGCATTATGTTTCGGCTGCCCTGTTTGACGCTGAGCGTATGGTAGCCAGGGCTTCCACCATGTCTGTGTTAGCCAGACGCACTCTTTGGCTCAAGATCTGGTCTGCTGACACTGCCTCTAAGAGGGCTCTCCTGCCTTTGACCTTTCAGGGCACCTCACTGTTTGGGCCTGATTTCAAGGATCTAATCAGTGAAGCCAGTGGGGGGAAAGAGCACTCACTTACCAGTGGTCCCTAGGAAGAAGGCGCCTGTCAAGTGGAATCGTTTTTTTTTTTTTTTTTTTTTTTGTCCCTTTTAGGCCGAATCGTGCCAAGAGGTGCCTCAGGCTCTGTGCCTCATCCAAGCTTATGCAGCAATGGAGGCATAAGTCCTCCACTAAGCCCAAGGCTTCCAAACCTCCTTCTGCATGACTCACCGAATCCAGGCCCCACCCGCAGGTGGGTGGCCACTTGTGCCACTACCTCTCTGCTTGGGAAGCCTCTGTGGTGGACCTGTGTGTTTTGCAGGTAGTGGCTGCGGGGTACAGGATCCCCTTCACCTCCCTTCCTCCTCCTCGGATCTTCTCTTCTCGCTCTCCTCTGGGAGCAGAAAAGCGCCGACTTTTTGAGGGGGCCATTCAAGCCCTTCTGAATAAGGCAGTCTTGGAACCAGTTCTTCCTCAGGAACAGGGGTTGGGGTTCTACTCCAACCTTTGTGGCATCCAAGAAGGATGGCGGCTGTCATCCCATTTTGGATTTGAAGGATCTCAACTCCTTTGTGGCCAGGTCCCAGTATCGCCAGGAGTCACTACACACAGTACTCTGGAGAATTTCTGGCTTCACTGGATCTTCAGGATGCATATTTGCACATTACCATTCATCCAGAGAGTCGGCAATATCTCCACTTTGCCTGCAGCCTGGGGCATTTCCAGTTTTCTGCCCTCCCCTTTGGCCTGACTATGGCTCCTCAAGTCTTTAACAGAGTCCTGGGAGCCTTGAATTCCATTCTCCATCGGGACGGCATCACAGTTACTCCGTCCATGGACAACCTCCTTCTGAAGGAGCCTTCTCCAGAGCTCCTTCATCAGCAGGTGCAGGACTGCATTTATGCTCTGTCCGGTCACGGGTGGATCATCAATCTGGACAAGTCAGATCTTGTTCCTTCCCACAGGATGGTTTTTCTGGGAATCCTCTTTGACATTTTCTCACGGACGAAGTGGCTCATCAGATGGCACTGAAGGCCCAGGCTGTCCTGAATCAGGATCCGGTTCCAGCCAAGAAGTTGCCATCTCTGGTGGGGAATTTCATTTCCACCACAGAAGCGGTTCCGTTTGCCATGGCTCATACCAGGGAATTCCAGAGGTTTCTAATCCTGGCATGCAGGGATCGTCCGGATCTCCTGGAGAGGTACCTATCTCTCACTCTTCACATGGAGCTGAGCCTCTCGTGGTGGCTCAACCTGGACAGTCTGCTGAAAGTCAGGCTCTTCATGGTGCCATTCTGGGCAACAGTGTTGACAGATGCCAGCCTCTTTGGCTGGGAGCAGTCCTGGGGCACTTGAATGCTCAGGGCCGGTGGTCCCAGGAAGAATCTCTCCTTCCCATCAATGTCTTGGAGCTTCGGGCGATGTTTCATGCCCTGCACCACTGGATGCGCCAACCGGAGGATTGCCCGGTCAGGGTCCAGTCGGACTACGCCACAGCGGTAACCTACATTAACAAGCAAGGAGGCACAAGAAGTCTCGCAGCTTGGCTAGAGGTCAAGGCTATTTTGTCCTGGGCAGAGGAGCATGTCCCTGCAATTTCCGCAGTTCATATTCCTGGCATAGACAACGTTCTGGCAGACTTCCTCAGTCGACACACAGTGGACAGCGGAGAGTGGGAACTGCATCGAGAGGTGTTCGATCTCATTGTGCTTCGGCGGGGTCTTCCGTGCATTGACCTGATGGCAGCAAGACACAACAGGAAGGTTCCAACGTTGTGCTCTAGCTGGGTGGACCCTCTGGCTCTAGCAGTGTTCATTCTGTGGATTTTCCTCTGGCATACCTTTTTCCTCCCATTCCCCTGTTGCACAGGGTGATCAGGAAGCTGTGACTGGAGCATTGCTCAGTCATTCTGATTGCTCCATACTGGCCTAGACAGACTTGGTTTCCGGAGCTTCTGGATCTCGGTAGTGGAACCTCTTCGGCTCCCCTCCTGTCTGTATCTTCTACAGGGTTACCTGTGGAAGTAGGATGTTCATCGTCTGGCTTTGACGGCATGGAGATTGAATCCTCAATTTTGAAGAAGGGTTTTGCTTCTGGTGTGGTGGCTACTATGCTTAGTGCCCGTAAGCCTGTTTACTTGAAAGCCTGCCATCGAGTTTGGTCTACCTTTCTCTCTTGGTGTGCTGATAGGAACCAGTCTTAGGATTTTGATCTTCCTACAGTCCTTTCCTTCCTCCAGGATGGTGTGGATAAGAGTCTCAGCCTGAGTTCCCTTAAGGTTCAGACTTCTGCTCTCTCTGTTTTCTTTCAGAGGCGCCTTGCTATCCTTCCAGATGTCAGTGTTTTTCCAGGGCATTGCTCATACTCGTCCTGTCTTTAAGGCTCCTGCTCCTCAGTGTAATCTTAATCTGGTTCTGAGTGTCCTTCAGCGTCCTCCCTTTGAGTCCTTGGCTACTATTCTGCTACATCAGCTGACATGGAAGATGGCTTTTCTCCTGGCGATTTGTATCTGTTCGCTGTGTCACGGAGCTGCATGCCCTGTCTTGTAGGCCACCCTTTCTGGTGTTTCACAAGGACAAGGCAGTACTTCACAAGACATTCTCCCGAAAGTGGTGTCTGAGTTCCACATTAATCAGGAGATTGTGGTTCCTTCTTTCTGCCCTAACCCTGCTTCTGACAAGGAGAAGGATCTTCATCTGTTGGATGTTGTGCTTTGTCTCAAGTTCTATGTGCATAGAACAAAGCCCTTGCGGCAGTCTGACACACTTTTTGTCATTCCTGAGGGTCCAAGGGCAGGGAAGCCTGTTTCCAAGGTAACCATTGCTTCTTGGATCAAGTCCACTATTCGTAAGGCTTACGAACTTGGGAAGAAGCCTGTCCCCTTTTGCGTTATGGCTCATTCTACGAGGTCTGTTGGGTGTCTTGGGCCTACAAAAATCAGGCCTCAGCTTATCAGTTGTGCAAGGCGGCCACTTGGTCGTCTGTGCATACCTTTTCCAAACACTATCGTGTGGATGTGCTGGCATCGGCTGATTCCAGTTTAGGGAGGAAGATCCTGGAGGCAGCCTTGCCTGTCTAGGATCTCCTTCGTCTCTTCAGTACTCTTTCACTTTTGATCCCTGTTGGCTCTAGTTCAGCGTGCTGTGTCCCAGTTCCTGTGTGTCCGTTGACACTTTGTGGTTATTGTTGAGCTATTCATGATATGTTGGTTCATTGGTGCTCTGGTGACTTTGGGGCCTGCGCCTGGTCCTTGCCTTTCTTCCCGCCCTGGGGAACTTAATGGTTGGACATCCCAAAGTTACCAGTAACCTGTATTGGATGACCGAGAAAAGAGGATTTTAGTCTTACCTGTTAAATCATTTTCTCTTCGTTCATACTGGTTACTGGTCTCCCACCCTGTCAAGGGACCATGCTTGGCTCCCATGTGGCAGAACGTGGGGGTCCTTTCGTGTTCATGCTCACAGGAGTCTTCCTTTACCTTCTTACTACCTAGTCAGTGGTTAGTTTTCAAATCTTACTGGATGGGGATTGCATAGCTGCAAGCTAAGGAGAGGAGGTAGGCTCCACCCAGCAGTCACTTCTCGGAATTGTTGGTGCCTACTTAAAGGGGCTGATCGCCTACCCAAAGTTACCAGTAACCTGTAAGGACTAAGAGAAAAGGATTTAACAGGTAAGACTAAAATCCTTTTATTGTACGTGCTGAAGTCCAGTTTGCACCAGTAAATGGCCTCCTCCTAAAAGACATACGGTTTGCTTATTTATAAAATCATTGCACATTGTGGGAGGAGAATCTTGGTGGGTTTTTTTCCTTTCATATTGATTTCAGAAGTCCGTTTTAGAAGGGCTTTTTTTTTCCCCCCTCAATACCTTAACACCTAAATGCACTCGACCTAATCTGTAGAGTAAATTCTGTAATTTAGTTATTCGTCCATAAAGATCTAGAATTATGTATTCAGAATTGAAAATAGAAAGGCCCAAGTTATCACCTTGGTAAGTATATCCCTTTTGTTACCTTTTAGAACTTAAGGTTGGGGATTTTGTGTTGAGTCTCAACTTTGACTTGTTAACTGTGCCTTTGATAAATGGTTATATTTCAGAATAAAATTAATTTGCTTTCTTTGGCTTCTTGATACTGGTTTTCCCTCAAGAACATCCCTAGGTATACAATATGTAATTAATGATAGGGGGATGGTACAGTTCCCACAATATGACCTATTTTGTTGTAGGTGGTCTCACATTATGCAGAATGATTCTACATTTTCTAGTTGCCCTTGAGTTCAATGTTTTAGAAGGTCAGATTCCTGCTGTGCATTGTTCACATGATGGTATTTTCAAAAGTCCACACCCAACTCCTACACTGCTGAGAGAGGCCACAATGCTTTACTTGGCAAGCTAGTACAGTCCCTCTGGAAACAAACTAGTTAAGCCTCTTTATTAACCTTTCTTGTGACTGGGACATACAATGGACATTTAACGCAAGTTTAAATATCACTTAACCCTTAAGGAACAAAAAGGTGTGCAACACTTTGCCTTGTGATGTGGTGCACACATCTTCAGGTTCTAATCCACCTAATGACAGTGGACGTGCCAGGACCATCACATCTTTCAGTCCTTTAAGGACCCGTAATGGTCCTGGCAAGTAATGGGTTAAATGATCCTGGCGCTCCTGATTCACGCAGTGATCATGGAGGCTGAAACTGACTGCTCCAAGACTGGGCAAGCCAGTACCTGACTGCTTGCATGTTCCGGCTGATTGAATAAAATTACTCTGGCCTTCCGCTATACAAAACTCTTGGTCCTTATGGGTCTAAGGGGTAAAATTATACAACTCTACGTGCCCTTTTTCCAAATGTAAAAGTGGTGTAAAAGAGCTATTGGTTTACCATCAAATTTTTCCAGCATAAAGTGCCATTTAATGCTGGTTGAGACAATGAAGGTCCTTTTTAAAGAAATGTTTTTAAGTGGGTAGGGTCAAATGTAACATCAAAACAAACCTCCTTACAAAATAATAATAAAGTGTGTGTGTGTGTGTATATATACACACACACACAAACAAAATAGTTTGTTTATATGTATTAAACTATTTTTCATTCCAAAAATTATTCCAAAAGTCTGCGTTTTCTCTAATTTTTCAAAAGAATGGTTCTAATACAGGCAAGATTTTGTTCCAACTGTAAAAACTGCCATTTTTTTTTATAATTTTTTTTTTTTTAACACTGAGCCCTACATGCCTTAAGGTGCTCTGAAAGACTGATGCATTATAACACAATCCTTTCGCAGACATCCAGGGAACCAATTGGGCATACTGCACTTAGGAGGAAGTCCATGAGCTTTGTTTAAACCTTTGAGTGCCAGAGGGGTACGCAACGCATTGCTTTACCCCTCTGGCACTCAAAGGGTTAAAGGCAAAGTGGAGCGGGGCAAATTGGGAGCAATCAAATTTCATCATAGGGGACAGATTAGACCTTTTTATTGTCCCCAGTGGTGCACTTGGTTTGCGCCAAAATTTCTCCTTTTTTCCCTTTATACAAAAAACTTCATGCATTCTATCACTTGTTACATCATGAATATAGTAGTTTACATGTACTGAGCATCAACCATTCCCCAGAATCTCAGAAAGGTGGGGGGGTGGGGTTATGCCCCAACACCAGCAGCAGGATGATTTTGGTGCATTTCACAAAGGGATAGAAGAACATGATGCAAAGGGGATCTAGCGATATTGAGGACTCTTATTGTAGTGTTGGCAACTTTCATATTCTGAAGGAAGGAATTGCAAGTAGACCTTAATTTGTTAAATCAAAGGACTTACCTAGGTAGGCCTCCTTCATACAGCAGTCTGGAATATCTATCTTTTTCATTAAATGCAAATGAAGTGTTCCTATAGATCACACACCCTCACCACAAACAATGGGCTTTAGTCCTGAAAGGTTCATATTGGCAGTGCTACAAACTTCCACTTGTCTGGAACTAGAAAAAGGAATTCCTGTTCTCTATCTAACATTGGGTGGGCTGGTCCGTTTTAACCCCTTTTCCTCTCCTTGCATATGGTTCTGCAGTATGTATACTACAACAGAGGTCCATTATATAAAATGTATATGTCTGTATGTATCTATCTATAATATTAGAGAGATGGATATATAACTTTTTAAATTCTATTCATATACTATAAACATAAGAATACTGCTGTATGAAGGACACAAACCTATGTATGTCCTTCTGTGAGACAAATTTAGGGCAACTTATATTTGGATGATCTTTCCCTTTTAAAATTAGAAAACATTTAAAGAAATTCAACTAAAATGTTGAAAAATCGGGGTAGTCCATTGTTGTACCTCTAGCTTTTGGGGACTACAACTAGCATCTTCCCCAGAGGGAGGTACAATGGAGTATCCCTGGTCTACATAATAAAACTTGACAAAAATTATGAAAAATTGGAGCCGTTCTGGAGTAACTGCCCCTTGGGAATAAATACATTCCAGCTGGCTTAACCATTTGAGTGCCAGAGGGATACACAATGCATTGCTTTGCGATGCGTTGCGTACTCCTCTGGCACTCAAAGGGTTAAATGTGGTCTCTAAAGTGAATCTGTTGCCCTAAGTCAAGTTTAGTTTGTTTTACAGGTAATTTATATCTGCCTATGCGTTGTGTTAGTGGAATTCTTTGTTTTGGTGATTGTGTGTGGATCTTTATGCTGATTGACCTCCTTTATGCTGGTTGCTATTTAGACAAACCTGCCATTCACTGTGCAATTAGAAATGACTGAATCCACGCATAAGACATTGTGTGGTAATAATGGCCCAGCACAAGAACAGATTGGCATAAAGTGCCAGTGTGCTACTAAGAAATAAAGCATTTCTCAATAATGATTTACAAATTACTTGTATAACATATGCCAGTATTTGAATCCCTTTAAAACTAGCTATACTTATCTTAAAGTGACAGGTTCACATTAACCCTATGAGTGCCAGTGTAGTACGCATTCCCTCTTCTGGCACTCAAAGGGTTAATGTTTCTTGAAATTTTTAATCTACTGTCATTCTTTTATAGAACTGCTATTACACTGGGCTCCTCATATAGAAAAAAACGTATGCAGTGTTCTATATTAACCCTTTAAGGACCAGAAAGGTTTGCAACATATTGCTTTGCATTCAGTGTGCATCCCTCTTGGTCCTTTAAAGGGGAAAGAAAAATGGCACAAAGTGAATCATTTTGTACTGTATTGGGAGGACACCCTTGTAAAATATAAACATAGAAGATGTTTTATAAATGTCACAGGTGGTATTGAATAAGGACTAAAGCCTATTTCCCAGCCAGGCCATTCTTGTAATGCAGTAATAAGCTATGATTCCTATCTTCACTCCCAGGGAACATTCGCATCAGAGGTGAAGGTGGATGGAGAAAAATTGACCGTGGTGCGGGAAATAGATGGAGGCCTGGAGACCATCTGTATCAAGCTCCCAGCTGTGGTGACTGCTGACCTGCGGCTAAATGAGCCACGTTATGCCACCCTACCTAATATCATGGTGAGAGCCATTTACCATGGAATACGAAACAGTCTTGACCCAAGTCACAACACAGGATGATTTTGACAGATCCTACTGTTCCCCTGTATGGCTTAACATGGAAAGCTGCTTTGTACAGTCACATATCTGTGATGTTCAGTGGGACCTTGAGCATTAAAGATATTAACCTTTTGGGTGCTAGAGGGTTGTGCAGCATGTCTCGGATCAAGGCTTTGAAAACCCTTGCAGCACTCAAATGATTTATGCAACTTTAATGCTATCCTGCAAGTTCCTTTTTATCTTGGCATTGTAATACTCAGAAAAATAGCACACCTTGATGGAACTTGGAATGTCTAAAACCTACTGTCAGCAGGAGATTCTGGCCGCGTGACCAGACAGAGGCTCTTTAGCACAGCGGAAAGAGCAATATCTAAAAATAAATACTTCATTGGAACAGTCTTCAAAGTGTGCCTGGTTTGCAAGCGCACTTTGTAGACCGTTCCAGTTAAGTGTTTATTTTTAGATATCACTCTTTCGGCTCTGCTGAAGAGCCTCCGGCCTGTTCCGGGACCAGGATCTCGTGCTGTCCGCTATACAGAGCTAAACAGCTGACTTGTGAGAGGTGAGGGAGGGGGGAAGTTTAACATTGTATATCTGATCATAGCAGTTTGAGAGATTGGATTTACCTAAATTAAGCCTTTTTTTTTTTTTTTTTTTTTTTAATCTACAATATACCAATTTAATAAATTACATTACTTATCCCTTTACATATGATACAGCTGTGCATTATATAGCATACGAAAATAAGATCATTTATAAGTGTGTTATTATACATTGATAGAATTTACCATATAGGATATTGCATGTCTTGTTTCCACCACAACCTGTAGAAAAAAATTTTCTTTTTTGCATTTCACATTACTACCGTCTTACATACAGTGCTCCATGCTTATTTAGATTTTACAAATGAATTACCACATTTTTAAATTATTGTAATAGGTGTTTTTTCGTTTTTCACGGGGGTGGGGGTGGTGGTTGCACTTTTGATTATTATAATTTTGTGGTCAAAACTGACCATAGTTAAAGGGGAACTACTACCCTGCAAAAACGTAATGTTATTTAAGTCTTCATCTGGCGACTAGCTGCTTAGTAGCGCTAGTCGCCAGAAATATTACCTGGCTTAAAAGATTTTCTACTTACTCTGAGGCGGACAGTAGCAGGAAGCACGGACATCTTGCTATAGTGACATCCGTGCCCCTGTGCTGTCAGTCCCTTTTGGAGCCGGCCAGCTGGGAAGATTTCATAATACCCCTCAAGGCTAATGTAATAGGATGACAAGCCAAAACAGATTTGTGATTATGGTCTACCATGGCATAAAAATGTTGTATGCCTACCACATAAATCTTTATAGTATTGTAAGCAAGGTGTAAGGTAAAATGGCAATATGAAGTGAAAGCTAAAAAGGTGCTGACTGCAAGTGTTTTTTTAGGCCTAAAGTTGGTGATGAACTTCAGAAATGATTTGAATAATTGTCATTACACTTCCTCGTGTTCACCGCTAAGGCCTGGTGCATAAGCTCTTGAGCCCCCTGTAAGTGGAATTCTAATCCATCATCATCATCATGGACTTTATGTCCGGAGCCTGCGTAGGGGAAGGGTTGGCTGTGGGATGAAGGCGATGAAATTCCTGGAAATTCAAACGGGACAATTTATCAGCTTGCTGATTAGAACTGCCTGGCAGGTGAACACATATTACGGATAACTTGTATTATAGGGATACCCAGGTTAACTTCCTGATAAATTACATGATGATGGCTGAGGAAGAACGACCTTTGTTGACAATGAGTGCTGTAGCCTCATTGTCTGTCCTAAATCTAACAGTCTTCCCTATCCACAACTGACCCCGTACCATGGAGGCTGCCACAGTGGGAATAAATTCAAACAGGGCTGATGTAAGCTTAAACTTGGGAAACCTACTTACCTCTGGAGGCCAAGCATTTGCCATCCAGTGGTCACCATGAATGGCCACGAAACCTCCTGCAGCTGCCGCATCCATGGTGACTGTAGGAGACGATGCGGACACCCGTGGAATAAACATGGAGCAACCATTCCAAGATCTAAGGAAACTAGCCCATGTGTCTAGGTCTAATTTTGTGGACACATCAAGATACACCCTGCCTGAGGACCCCCAGAGAGCAGAGTCAACAGATGCGATATGAAAGAATGGCCCTGGGGGATAATCCTCATGGTGAAGTTCATGGTGCCCAAAAGTGACTGTAACTGCACTCTCTGACATGAATCCCTGGCAGCAAATGTGGAAATCAAACTCTGAACATGTCTGAGCTTCTCCAGAGGCAAACTCTAGCTTCCATGCTCACAGTATCTAACTGTATACCTAGAATACAAAGCCTAGTCACTGGCCCTATGGATTTGGCATAGGATAACGAAATGTTTAGCTCCAAGAAAAGTGTGGTGATCTTCACAAGACCTATTGACCTGGGGTGAGGAGGTTCTATTATGAGGAAGTCATTTAAGTAATGGACAATGTGATGACAGCGATGCTCGTTCGTAAGGATCCAGCAAAGCGTGTCCACAAAGATGTCAAACAATTTGGGGCTACTTTTGGCCCCAAACGTGAGATGTGTGGCAAAATAGTAAAGACCGTGCCATTTAATGCCGTTAGATTCCAAAGATATGGGTATAAGGGTAATAATTTAAAAGCGTTTTCTATATCTGCGTTACTTAGCCAACAACCTATCCCTATCTGAATTATGAGCTGTACAGAGTCATCCATGGTGGAATAATGTTGTGAAAATTCCTCTGAGGGGACGAGTTCAGACGAGGAATGGAGATAGAATGAGGAGCTGACAAATCATAAATCTACCAGGCTTTATTTGAAAATTTACTGTAGGCTAATCCTATCTGATTGATACGCCAGTGGGAGAAAAGGGGGGGGGGGCAAAAAGCCCTATAAAGTACCCCTTGGACACCTCTATCTTTACCAACCTATCGACCTCCTCTGCTTCCTGCAAGGATGACAATAGATTCTCAAATTCTGTCGTACCTGTGGGTAGGGTGATTAACCCGGAATGGAAACCTTCCGTGAATCCTTGGAGTAAGAACACAGCTAACCCAGTGGAGGGGTGAGATCCCAAGTAGGCTTTGAGGTTATGGATGTTCACCCCATCTAGTCAGGATCTGGGGAACAATTTCTGGGGTCAGATGGACCGAGGGTGAGCCCTCTTGCATATACAGCATAGGTGGACTAATCTACAAGCAATAAAAATGCAGCAGTTATAATTGTTGCAAATTTGAGACTTCCCAAAATAAACAGTGGGTCTCTCCATGTGTTCACATTTAGGAATGGCAGTGGAAGCAGACTGACCACTTCCCTGGGTGTCCTTATGACAAGGGGGAGCAGTAGAAAGGCCTGAGTTCGTGCACAAGTTGGTAGCATGCCGACTGGCACACAGAGCATGCAGGAACTCTTAGACCACCAAAATGTCTGCAAAATAACTCCATGTCCAGCTGGCTCCAAACCAAGGTTACGTTGAATTGCACCAGGCTGCGGTCTTGGCAGAAAAGGAGTGATGATGGTCCTAAAAACTGTGACCGCCATACTTGTGCCCGAGTTCCACTACCCTATACATGTAGTGATCTAGCTCCTCCCTATGCTGAGGGTGTACTGAACAAGCAACCTCCCGAAACAGACTGAAAGCCAACACGAACTCCGTAACAGATAATTTCTTCACTAGCCTGGAATCCTTAGATTTTAGGACCACAGAAACCTGTTCACATGAGAGATTTATTCTCCATGTAATCTTGGGATGATATCAACAAGTTTACCAGATTAATATCCTTGCCTTCTTTAACCCCTTAGTGACAGACGACTTACCTGGTAAGTCCAGGAAGTCATTCGCTATAATGGAAAAAAAAAACCCACTGTCATTAAGGGGATAATCTCCTTCTTGAGGTGCCCTGGAATGAAATGGGCTGGGGTAATAGCAGGAGCTGCACTCCCTGTGGAGAGAGAAGATGGTAGACTATGAATTATACCTGGATAAACCATCTGAGGGACCTGAGGACCTAAAGTCTGGTTCTCCATGCCATCCAGTCGCATGTGAATAGATGCCACCGATTCTACGAGTGTCGAGAAAGACACCTGCAGATCAGTCAAATCCAAATAAGACTGGGACATGGATGGAGCAGAACTAACACTAGTCCTAGGTCTAGGCATATTAGAAGGATTGAAGAGAAGTTTATATAATTCAGCCTTCCTAGCCGAAGCTGAATATGGGATACCCCTTGATTGCAACTCTCGAATTATTTTGGCCACAGTCCTTGTCTTGTATAAAGAAGGGGATGACTGTTCCGATCTGGGCCTTAATGAGTCTTGCATGTCTGGTCACTCATAATGGTCAGATGTGACAGACATATCTTGATGATTCTGATCCTAGGAGGCAAGTTGTAGACAGTGAATTTAAACAATCAAACTACTTGCTGTCGGTCTCTGAGAAAATATGTTAACTCTTTGAGCTTATAACAGGGAAAATGGATCCCTCAACTATTTAACCAGATGTGCCAGTGCTAACTGTGAGTTGGGTCAAGGGGCGTATTGCCTATTTGGTAGACGGGATCGTGAGTCTGTCATTGACTTAACCTATAGAAAGAAGTAAGTTAATGATTGACACGGTATAGTGAACCCTAACCTATGGATAGACCAGGAGGACATATACTAACTATGCTTTGGCCCGACGGGAAATGAGTACGTGATTTCCCTGGAATCTATCTGCTCCTCCTTCACCTGCCCTAAAAGATGGGGACAGACAGACTTAAGGAAAATAATAAAACTAAACTCCTGATATAGGGAGGAAATGAATAATAATGATTCGGCAAACCTTGAGTAATGTCCTGAAGTTAGAAAACGTTCCTCAGAGTCTATAATAACATAAAATATGAGACATGAAATGACTTGAGACTGCCAATGTCTAAACCCCAATCCACCCTGACTTGCCATAAGTAACACCCCCCCCAAACCATAACATAATAAGAATATAGCATACCTGGCTGTGCCTAAATTATGTCCCTTCCACCAGGTAATAACATAACTCTGACTATACCCGATTCCTACGAATAACCCCAACTAGGAAAGAAATCTTAGTGATACCTTAGTCCTTGTGGCTACTTTACTTTCGAGATAATGGAAAATATGGACCATCCACAATTCTGTAACTGTAAAATATGGAAACCCGCATTATACTGGAATTAATCCTAGGTAAAGCTCATGGAAGGTGTAACTTTGTATGTTGTCCCTATAATGCTGTGGTAACAATGATCTAGTAAGTGAAGTGCGTAAGGAACAGACCAATGAGATAAGATGCGAGAATGGTCTCTAATAACTAAGTAGGTGAACCAGTACCAGCCGGGTTACTGAACGTAATATGGTGTTGGGACCCTTGTTGTGGTACACCATCATCCATCCCTAAAACTAACCTGTCGGTGAGTGATGTTGTGTAGATAAGGAAGCATACCAGCCAAAGTCTAAAAGGGAGCTACATATGAACCTAGATCTGTCGAGACAAATACCGTACATAAGCCAGCCAAATGACTGACCCAAGGCCTAAATCTGAGGGGAAAGACCACTAAACTACCAAACCATAATACTAAACCCCAGCTTATGATGATGACCCACCTATCTATGCCCAATCTGAACCAATGATCCATAGGTATGGACTAGTGTACTGATATGGCATGTGATATGAAACTATGAATCAGACTGAAAGAAACCTTTAATATAAAGTAGTATGGCAATCTGACCTAACTTATCCTGAACCCACTGCTACCTCCCCTCCTCAGATGATCCCAGGGACGAATAAAACCCTACCCTGTGCTGCACAAATTATGAGGGAACTTAACACTGAAACAAGCGAGCTGACCTGAGAAATGGAAATATATATCCTTAGCACTCTACATAGTACGTTATAGTGGATATATGCCTGCTTGCTATATAAGCCAGAGGTGCTCCAATGTACTTAATTAACCTTTAACCTGGACTGCATGAGAAATCTCATGAATACACAAAAGACAACCAGGACTTATTCCGTGCCTTACAGATTGAAATGGCACCAATTTAGGGAATAAGCAGAGAATTGGTGCAGATCATGTAGCAGGGGACGTAGACTTTCCCACCCTGAGAATTTGACACTTCACTGAACTCAAGAATATATGACATAACTGGCTGAAATTCGTACTCCTAGAAGGTCATGAAGCAATAATGAAAATCAGATGATACATATGAGTAATATAGTGCAAGCATGATATAAGCCAATACAAATACATACAAAGAATCTCCACTTCCGGATGAAGCCTTAAACTTATATAATCAAATTCTCAAACTGTACTTCAAACAATTAGCTATCATAACACACAGGCAATATTTAATTATTTTTCAAATCAATGACAGGTTCAGTTGGAGACTACTGTGCAGAGTTTGTTGCTGATTAGAACATTTTATATTTTACATATGTGATTTGCGTTATGGCTGTATGGAGTTGTGGTAGCTAAGATACACAAAATATGATTAACTCTTTGTGTGCCAGAGAGGTATCCAACGCAAACGCTTACAACAGCTGCAAATTTAAAATCCATATAATTTAAAATTGGTTTTACCCTCGTAACCAACTCTTTAAAAAAAACAAACAAAAAAAAACCACAAACACAAAAAAAACACAGGTTTATTACTGAAATAAAGAGCACTTCATAATCTAGAAACAGTGTACAAAGCAAACTGAAGTCTGTTGAAAAATAGCATATGCAGTTTAAAATATCTTGAGAATAACGTTTAAAAGCTTATTTTTTTTTTTATAGTGAAACGTGTTTGTTCCAAATGAGACCTGTTGAACTCCAAGAATAAAAATCTTTAACCCCTTAGTGATAAGGGCTTTTTGACACTTGAGGACAAGAGGCTTAACAGGCATATGTGATTGCTGTAGCATCGAACACCTGTACCAGCTCACCTCGGTAAAGGCTGAAACTGACTGCTCCAGGACCAGTCACAGCCTCCCTGGCATGATCACAGCACGTCCTGAGGCACACTTTGATCATGAAGTCTTTATCATGCCAGAACTGTCACCCATCCTTAAAAGATGAGAATGTGTTACAGTTCTGGCATATCACCCATCACAAACAGGTTAAACCCATGCCAAGAGGGCTGTGACTCATTGTGAATCTGTATTGCAGATGTCTCTAACGTTTAAGGACTTGGCACTATCCGTGTTTAAGTGGACCTGTTTTGAATTCAGCTTGGGATATTTGAAAACTTCATTAAAATCACCTGTGTTAAGTGTGGGGAAAAAAGACCAGCAGGTGTATAGTTTAGGAGGTATTTATCATTTTATTTATTTGTGGTGAGCTCTGAGTGTGGTACCATATGCTAATTTCAGATAATAAAACTTCTCATGCGGTTTCATGTGCTAATTAAACCCTGTGCAGCAGTGAGAGACTTTCACGTTTAGTTTTTCAGATATAAAAATATTAATATCTTCCAAACTAGATACCTGTTGGTCTTTTGATTAACATAACACTCATAGGCAGTTCTGAATAGCTTTCAAATATGCAAACTTAGTCATGGTGACGGATCTGCTTTAACTGTATTTGAGTGGTAGTTTGTATGCTACTAGGTCATTTTATTGTTTGTGTGTACATATATATATTAATATACAAATAATATGTATGTAACTTTTTTAATTATTAGAAGGCACTAGGTTATAGTCTGATAATCAGGGGACTTTCTGATGACTTGAGAGATTTGGTGCTTGATCCAACCTAATGCATTATTAGAGCTTCTTTCAGCCCAATTGCAACCTTACTAGCAGGGAGGAGAGAGGTTAGCACCATTGCATACCCCAAGATGGCAACGGAACCCTCTGCTTTAAGCATCTAGACTCTAGCCCCACTCAGCCAGGAGCTACTAGTATCCCATGCTGAGGACTCTGGATTTTCCTTGGAGGTTCTGGTTTCCAGCCTTAATTACCAGGATTCCAGGGACAGAGGCTTTCTCTTTTATCCTTTGTGAAACACAAAAGAACCATGGAGTTAAATTGCCACCACTAAGAGGCAAGGCACTTGCAGACAAAGCTCTCTGGAAGAGGAGACTCCCTCCCAAGCCCAACATAATCCCTGCACAGAAGCAGTAGCCTCCTCCGTTTTAAGGGTTCCTGGCTTGGAGGTGTAGGCACTTTTTTTTTCTCTCCATTTTATTTTATTTTCCTGTTTTATGGGAAAAACTCTTCCCATATGGATTGTTTTTGTGTCCTTTCAATTTTTCCGCAGAGCTGAATAGAGCGCTGAAGGCAAATCATCTACTGGTTTGAAGTATGCCCTGCAGGAATCTACTTAGGATCAGTACTACAGCAGCGAGGAGTTCAAGGATAAGGAGTATGGTTCTCTATCCCTGTGTGTCTTTTTTGTCTGTCTGACCGCTATGTATGGTCTGTCTGTGGAAAAATACTTAGTAACATAGTAATTTAGGTTGAAAAAAGACTTGCGTCCATCTAGTTCAACCCTTTTCCTATTCCTGTCTACCATCATTGATCCAAAAGAGGGCAAAAAAAACCCTCAATACAGCAATTTCAAATTCTGCCTTGAATGGGAGGAAAAATTCCTTCTTGATGCCAAATGGCAATCAGATATTTCATTGGAGCAATAAGCAATAACTAAATGTTAATCCCATTACTAACTTACATAGC
The DNA here is from genome assembly GCA_037306005.1 of Rhinophrynus dorsalis. NCBI lineage: Eukaryota > Metazoa > Chordata > Amphibia > Anura > Rhinophrynidae > Rhinophrynus > Rhinophrynus dorsalis. The sequence goes on from CM074724.1 coordinate 297,459,754, forward strand.
CCTCTATGTTCTGCTCTTTTAAATATGTATCCAGGCACTTTTTAAAGGAATCTAATGTATTCTATAGCGCCACCTCCTCAGGCAGTGAATTCCATACCTTTTTTGTCCTTACCGTAAAGAAACCCTTCCGTTGTTGTAGATGAAACCTCCTTTCCTCAAGTCTAAGCGGGTGGCCCCTTGTCCTTTGTTCTGATCTGTTAATGAACAGGTCTTTGGAGAGCCCTTTGTATGGGCCGTGAACATATTTATATAATGTTATCATAGCCCCTCTAAGATGCGTTTCTCTAGTGTGTACAAGTTTAACTTTTATAGCCTTCATAGCTAAAACGTTCCATTCCCCTTACTAGTTTTGTAGCCCTCCTGCACTCTCTCTAGTTCTATAATGTCCTTTTTCAGAAAGGGCACCCAGAACTGAACAGCATATTCTAAGTGGGGTCTTACCATGGACCTGTAAAGAGGCATAATAATATCTTCCTCTCTTGAGTCAATACCCCTTTCAATACATGTCGATATTTTATTGGCCTTTGCAGCTGCCAGCTGGCACTGCACGCTACAGCTAAGTCTATTGTCTACCATTACTCCCAATCCTTTTCATTAGTAGATTTCCCCAGAGAAACACCATTTAAATGCATAAATTTACAATTGGGAAACTTGCCATTTACTACCACTCTTTGTATTCTGTCTTTCAGCCAATTTCCAATCCATTCACAAATATTTTCCCCTAAGCCTGTTTCATTCAATTTGTACAGTAACCTCTTGTGTGGAACCGTATCAAATGTCTTGGCAAAGTCTAAATAGATCACATCAACCGCCGCTCCCACATCTATATTTTTACTCACTTTTTCATAAAATGCAATCAAGTTAGTTTGACAAGACCTGTCTTTCACAAATCCATGTTGGCTTCTGCTAATGATATTCCTGTTCAAACTGAATTCTTGAATATATTCCCTTAGCAACCTTTCAAACAGCTTCCCTAACCCACAGGTCTGTAACTTCCTGGCTGTGATTTTGATCCCTTTTTAAATATGGGCACCACATCTGCTTTACGCCAATTCGTGGGCACCATACCTGAAATAAAAGGATCCCTGAAAATCAAAAATAATGGTCTGGCAAGGGCCTGGCTTCGCTCTTTAAGTACTCGTGGGTGTATACCATCCAGCCCCGGGGCTATTCCTACCTTAACACCATTCAATTGTTTTAACACTTTTTCTTGTGTTAGCCAATACCATGCTTTCTGTGACTGTTCTGTAAAAGTAATTTGAAGATTCTTCTCCATTGGGTCTTCCTTGGAAAAAACAGAAGAAAAGAAATTATTTAGAATATCTGCTTTCTCTCTGTCCCCACTGACCATCTCATCCGTTTCAGATAACAAGGACCCAACATTATCAGACTTTAATTTTTTGCCATTAATGTATTTAACGATTTTTTTTTTTTGGGGTTGCTCTTGTTCTCCTTAGCAATAATTTTTTAATTCTCCAGTATAGCTAATTTAAATCGCCTTTTTACAGGTTTTGTTAGCATTTTTGTATTCTTCAAATGCCTGTGCTGATCCCTCAGCTTTGTAATGTTTGAATGCTGCTTTCTTGTTATTTATTTCATTAATTACTTTACTGGTTAGCCACATTGGTTTTAATTTGCTTCTTTTGTATTTGTTTCCAACGGGGATAAATTTATATGTATATTTTTGCTTTGTTCCACTTACCTTCTGTGTTTTTTCCTGAAAATATTCTATCCCAGTCAGTGAGACCAAGAGATGAATTAAACCTGCTAAAGCTGGCCTTTTTAAAATTCAGTGTTTTGGTGGAACCCATACCAAATTGCTTTTTTGAATTAATCTCAAACAATACCATGTTATGGTCACTATTCCCCAAGTGCTCCCTTACTTAGATGTTAGAGATAAGTTCTTCAATGTCCGTTATTACCAGATCCAGACATGCATTCCTTCTGGTTGAGGTCTGCATTAATTGAGACAAAAATTGTCATTCAACAAGTTGAGAAACTTACTGCTTTTAGCAGAATTAGTTGTTCCATTTTTCCAGTCTATTTCTGGATAGTTAAAGGGATAGTAATACTTAAAATGTAAAAAAAAATATGTTGTAGGGTTTATCCCCCTGAGTAAAACAAGAGTACTCCCACTGCTGAAAGGTGTTTCATTCAAAAGTTATTAATTTTCAAAGTTGAATTTTTTAGGTGCAATATCACAGTGGCCTGAAATTGTACAGTGGCGCTGTTGCTACACGATCCTATGGACAGCTCTGGTCAATTGACCATAAATCTCCATAGGATGGTGTAGCAACAGCGCCACTGTACAATTTCAGGCCACCGTGATATTGCACCTAAAAAATTCAACTTTTAAAATTAATAACTTTTGAATGAAACACCTTTCAGCAGTGGGAGTACTCTTGTTTTACTCAGGGGGATAAACCCTACAACATATTTTTTTTTACATTTTAAGTATTACTATCCCTTTAAAATCACCCATAATTATAGTTTTCCCTATTTGAGAAGCCTTTTCTATTTGCATTAACAGCTGTGATTCTTCAAGGTCACCAATGTTTGGTGGTTTATAACCAATACCCACTAATATTTTCTGGGCAGTTTTACCCCCATTGGCTATTTCAACCCACAGGGATTCCACATGTTCACTACTGTCATTACATATATCTTCCTGCAAATGAGGCAATAATACTGGTTTGACATACTGACAGACCCCACCACCTCTTCTGTCTGACCTATCTTTTCTAAACATGTAGCCCTCCAAATTAACCAATCATGTGTGTCATCCCACCATGTTTCTGTTATGCCAGTCAAGTCATAGTTGTCAATTTCAGCTACCAGCTCCAATTCCCCTATTTTACCAGATAACTTCTGACATTTGCAAGCATACAATTTATGCCACTGCTATGTTCCATTTGCGATTTAATTTTGATGTGGTTTATAGGCTTCTCCCTATCATCTGTACTAACCCAGACCCCAGGTCCACCCACCTGGTTATTAACTACATCGTCTTCCCTTTTTATACTATCTAGCCAAGTATTTATTGACCCCTTCCTAGTTTAAAATATCCTCCAACCGTCTAGCCATCCTCTCCCCAAGCACTTGAAACTCTTGCATTCAGGTGCAATCCATCCCTACTATAGAGATTGTACCCCAAAGCAAAATCAGCCCAGTGCTCTAAAAACACAAAGCCCTCATTTTATACCAAGACTTCAGCCATGCATTGAGCTCCCTAATCTCCCGCTGTCTCTCTGGTGTAATGCATGGCACGGGTAATATCTCTGAGAATACTACCTTGGAGGTCCAGTTCCTAATCCTACTCCCTAAATCCCTAAAATTACCTTTTAGGACTCTCCACCTTCCTCTTATTTGGTCATTGGTACCAATATGCACCAAGACAGCTGGATCCTCTCCAGCCCCTCCCAATAATCTGTCCACCCTGTCTGCAACATGCTGAACCAGGGAACCCGGGAGACAGCAAACCATTCGGTTGCTGCAATCAGAGCACACATTACCCTATCTGCTCTCCTAATAATAGAGTCCCCCACCACCACAACCTGCCTAGGCTTCACTTTCCTCTGGATCCCCTCTGTTCTAGAGGAGCTGTTATCCCGGGTGTTAGGGAGAACAGTCTTCTCCAGCAATTCCACTTCTGGGTTTGCCTCCCCAACATCTTCACTTAAATGAGCAAATTTGTTGGTATGGAAAAACTCAGGACTGGCTGCCCTCTTCCTCTTCCCTCTCCCACTGCAACCACTTCTGTCACCCAACTATGGTCTAGATTCTGTTGCAGGTGCTAAATGTTAACACCCCTTTTTATCAAGCGTTTTCCTATTGAAGTCTATGGAGAAAACTGGAGATAAAAGCAGAGATAAAATTAGCACCTGTAATAGAATGTAGCCCTTTGTGCCTGGTTCCCTTCTAGCTGATCTTCCTCCCTCTTTGCTAGGTGACCCAGCTAGACTCTGCTCAGTTAGCAAGAGATTCCTCTCAAGGTTGTCAATATCTCTCAGTGTTGCAATATGACTCTCCAGAACTCCAATCTGAGCTTCCAGAAAGGCCACTTTCTCACACTTGACATAGCGGTATGGACCATGGAACTGCTGTTCCAAGCATGCATACATATGGCAAGATGTGCGCTGAGTGAGATCTCCAAGCTTGCTCATCGTGTATGGTGTGAATGTGAGTTCTTAAAAATGTAAACAATTAATTTATCCTTGTTTCTCTAACTCCTGTATTGCATGAACTGCTGTTTCACCAACTGCCCACTTATTCCAGAGCACTTAGTAAAGAGCACGCTCTATTTGTGAGCAAGCTCTGTGAGTCCTGTACCTAGATTTATACAGGCATACTCAGGTGATTGTTCACAAACCCCCACCCTTAATTAATTACGCACACTCCCAGAACAAACAACCTTTTAAAGTTTAACCATTTAACCTTCTTACTGCAGGTTAGAATGTAAACCCAAAATCAGTATAACACTTTTCCAATGCTGTGTTTCACCAACTGTCCACTTATTCCTGAGCACTTAGTAAAGAGCACACTGCATTTGTGAGCACACTCTGTGAGTCCTGTACCTAGATTTATACAGGCCTACACAGGGCACTGGCCCTCATATTATTCATTTATTAGATGTCTGATTCGTGCAGTGTTAGATACCTTTCATATCTCTGATGGCTCATCAGGGTGAGCGGGTGCACTCAGGACCTCTTTAAAAGATAGAAATTTAACAGAAGCTTTCTTCCATCTTTAGATTCTTTAGACTAGATTATCTTGGAGGAATAGAAATTCCCTGATGGGAAGGTCTACTTGTCTAGGCAGTTTAGCCTTCTTTATCCATTTTCATCAATGGGTTGGATTTGTGCTGCACCTGTTCTGCAGCTGACACCCCGATAATACCTAACTTGTCCAAGCCCACAAGCTCTGCCAGTCGCCAGTGACACAGCTTTTACGGCCCATAGGGCTAAATATCTTTCTGGCTATGGCCTTGGTGGGGAAAGCCATTGATTTTTGGTGGATGGCGAGGATTCAGCTAGGGAACACATCATACATATATCTAGAATTCAAAAAGTAAATACTTTAGTGAAGCATCCTTGGAAGCAATTTAAGTTTGTTGTCAAGACATACGCTTTTCAGTGTCATGTCCTGCACTCTGTGCCTAAAGATGTGGTAGACTGATCAGTGTTCTACAAAGTCAGTTATCACCTTGCCATTCATGGGTAAACAGCTTAGTCTAAGGATTGGATAAGCTAATTAGACAATTGTGGCAAATAGTTTTATATTTTTCCCAGTCCACATCTAAGCATATTTTTTTTTCCTGAGAAGGTCTAGCTTTTTTCATTTCCCCTACTTCTAATCCCAAGTGACCAAGGCTCTCCCTGTCTCCTCGTGCCAATCCCATTTTCACCACAAGTCCAAGTTAGCCTGGGCTCAGAAGCCCAAAGTCCTCCTGCTGATAAGACTCCTTCAGCCTGACTGTGTGTAGGGCTGTCCTAGGTGATACTGGGATATCGGAAACAGATCTGTGATGCTGGGCAGACCTCTCTTGCGGTAATTTCATAGAGATATAGGATAGACATCAGGGAAGTTATTGGCTTTTATGGACATAAAGGATGCATATCTTCTCATTCAATTCATAATAATACCTGGGAACTTTCAAAATGAGCTGACCCTGAGATTGTTATTAACCCTTAAATTTCCCACAATATAGACTATCCGAGATACATCCCTCATTGCTGTAATCGAAAGTCGCTTCAATTGCGAGACTTCTCACTTTTGCGCCAGTTCCAGGTACCCAGAGACCTTCGTGTGGATGTGATGGTGACCCTATGGTGGGTTCCCCCTGGCCTGTTTCCTTCTCTTCCCTTAATCCACAGGATCTTGAAAAAGATCAAGATGGACTAAGCACATATCATTCTTATTGCATCTCACTGGCCTCTCAGGGCTTATTTGACAGATCTGCTCACTCTGGCGATGGACAAGCAGTGGCGTCTCCATTTTCTAACAGACCTCCTCTTTCAGGTCCACCTTTTCACCCAGACCTGGCGATGTTGCTATGAAGAGTATCCGCTTCACAGAGTAAGTTATTGTGACTACACTTAAGGCCCATAAACCAGTTTTGTCCAAAATTCTCTTATAGAGTCTGGTACTTGTTCAAGTGGTCTGAAGAATATGGTTCACGTCAATGTTTTTCTCCTCCCAGGACCAGATAGCCACCACAAAGGTCTTCGGCTTGGCACCATCAAGGTACAAATCTTGGCCTTATTAGTTCTTTTTCAGAAGTGTGTAGCTCTTTCCAGATGTCCAGACTTTTGTTCAGGAGATGCTTGTCTACACAATACTTAGGGATCCTAGACCTCCATGGGTCTGAATCTGGTCTTCGGAGTGCTTCAGAGGGGTGCTTTTAAACCTCTGGCTTCTGCGTGTCTCCATTTCGTTAACAAACACAGTGTTCCTTTTCTAGTGATTTGTTTCTGTTCAGTGAGTGACCAAATTGTAGGTTTCATCTTGTAAAGCTCTTTCCATATATTTTTTTTCTTCTTCCAGATAAGGCGGTTATTCATACTAGATTGTTGTTTTTCTTAATGTGTTATACGTTTTCCATATTAATCTGGAGATTGTGCTTCCGTCTCTGTCCTTTTCCATCTAATTAGAGAGAAGAGGATCTGCACAGTCTGGACATGGTAACGTGGCACGTTAATTACACAATCTTTTTGCGAGCCTAATGCACAGTTCGTTAGTCTAAAGTGACAGTGAATCTGGATCAAGAAGACCATTAGAAAGAAGCCAGTACCATTTTGGGTAATGGCACATCCCCCTAGAGCAGTAGCCTTTAAGAACCAGACCTCCTGTGGAACAGTTGTGCAAGGAGTTGACGTGGTTATCACTTCACACGTGTGTGAAACATTAGACTGCACTCAGCTGTTGCCAGTTTTGGGAGACAAGTCCTCCGAGCAGTAATACCTGTGAAGGGGTCCTTTCTGGTAACCTTTCTTTTGTTGCATAGGTCTGTGATGGTGGTGTTAGTTTAAATCTGAGATTCTTGGTTGTATTTGCTTGTGAATCTAAGAATAGATTTGTTGTGGGGATTGTTTTTTCAACCCACTCCCTTGGATTCTGGCTCTGGTGTTCCACGATGGATGAAAAAGTAAGGGGATTTTATATACTTGCCAATCACAGGACATTGAACAAGGAGAAGAATGTGGTTTGCATACTGGGCTGTGGGGTTCTTAAGCACCGTGACTGCCTTCCTGCCGTTTTCTATGTGTGAGCTTTGTTTGCATGTACCCTGCATCCTAGTGGTAGCAACTTAACCCCATGGTGCCTGTGTTCAACAAGAACTAAGCAAAAAGATTTGTCAAGTACACAAAAATCCCCTTTTCTGTAGCATGAGTCTTATGGTACCCCTCCCACTCCCCGGTTTTGTTTTGCCTACTGTATAGGTCAAACTCCACCTTCTCTTCTCCCTGATTTTGCCATACCTGTATTATGATGTGACTCACATAATTTGGACAGTCTTACCCCTTCTTACAACTGGGGTTTGTGGGGGCTGAGGACAAGGATATTCCTGGTTGTGGTTCCTGTTATCTTAAAACAAGAACTATAAACAGAAATACATGGGGTATTTCATTTTTACACACATCCACTGGTTGACACACACATCCACTATCCACCATACTTACATTTTGCTCTATGGAACAAACCTCTTGTACACCTTTGTCCTAAATTCTGTCAGGATATTGAAACATTTACATTTAGATCTGTGAATGTTATATGAACTGATACTTTAATAGGAATGAGCATTTCAGTGCTCTCCTTTTAAATCTCTTGTCAGATTGCAAATCACCTTCAGATGTTATTATGAGGCTTTATATACTGCTCAGACATGGAACATTGGGCTTTTACGTAGGGATTAGTTTGGATACTATTAAACTTCCACATTAAAGAAGTATGAAAACGCTGTTGGCTATAAAACATCCATTTAAGTTCACAGGGGAACGGATTGTGAATCTGAGTTTCTGTTTCAAACTTGTTTTTAATGACTGCTAAGGTAATTACAAATGTAACAAGGTTGGATATGAAGCAAGAGGAATATCCAAGATAAGCTTCACTTGGCCTTATTGGTTTCAGAAATCCTGGGAGTAAAGTGATTTTGTATTTACCCATTGACTGCCAGAGACCAACTCTTTGCTTGGCAATGCATTGGAAATATTGCTAGCATCTCATAAATTAAATGAACATTTTAACAGGGATAGTCAATTGTTGGTCCTCAAAATGTTGGACTGGTTGGGGGATGATGGGAAGTCCAGCAGTTGAACACCCCTGCTTTATTCCTTATGCTGACATTGTGCAATAACAGTTACTCTTAATCACGTTTAAATCTGAAGTGAACAAATTATGGTAAATGTATGAGCCAAGTAGAATATTTGAGTCAACTGGGGACCAGCAAAGATGGACTCTTCATAGATAAGTCTAAAATATTTCTTTAATGTTGGAGGCAAAAATTCAAGTTTTTAAGTTGTCTGGGGGTTCCCAACACCATTCTTTGTGCACGATTACAATATATTCTTTTCATTAGCAGAAGTGTGTATGTATATCTATATAATATATATATAGTGCAACAGTGTGAACGCAAATCAGTAGTTCAAAAACATGTCACAGTAAGTAAAGAGCACATGGTTACAACTACTTGAGGATAACATCCATGACAGGAATCTGTGTTAGCAAATAGTAACAATTACACTTTCATTGATTAGAGTAGTAACAAGAGAGTAGAAATGAAGAAAAAAAGAAGGAAAAATTGAGATCAAAAGTATTCCAGATTGTTAGACAGTCCAGCTCAGGTGCGGAGAGGCGAGGAGGAGGAGGGCATCCTGCACAGGGCACTGGTTGGGGGAGAACCAGAGGCTAAGTGACTCCACAGCCCGTCCTCCATATCTCGGTACATCACACAACACAGATTGCATCGTGGCGACGGGCACCCCATACTCATAATTAGCGATCAGTAAAGGAGTGTGCAGAGATATATACTATCAGTCAAAAGTTTTAGAACACCCCCATTTTTCCAGTTGTTGTTGAAGGGTAAAAGCAAAGCAACCTACAAGTGTAACACATTTGTGGGAACTTCTGCAGCAGTGTTAGGAAGAACTTACAGAACAATATTTGATTTCTGTTGTGGAAAGAATGCCACTAGTGTGTTTGGCTGTTATATCTGCAAAAGGTGGCTACTTGGAGAACACCCCCATTTTTCCAGTTTTTATTGAAATTTACACAGTTTAATGTCTTAATGTACTCTGAAAATAAAGCATAGAACAAATAAGCAAGTGGACATTAAAAAGAAATCACAGAATCCTTTTCCTTAACAAAATGTAATCTACATTTTTGACTCCTCAAAGTAGCTACCTTTTGCAGATATAACAGCCGGACACACTTGTGGTATTGTTTCCACAATGGAAATCAAATATTATTCTGAAAGTTCCCAATACTGTTGCAGCAGTTCCCACAAATGTGTTGCACATGTAGGTTGCTTTGCTTTCACCCTTCAATAACTGGAAAAATAGGGGTGTTCTAAAACTCTTGACCGGTAGTGGATAATATACTCATCCTTCTCCCATTGAGTGAGTCTCATTATAGGAGGAAGGTGGTCAACTGTCTGTCGTTCAGGAAAGCCATGGCACCCATATTTCCCTATACTGCCACAAATTACCAGCGGCAACAACATATAGCTCCTCCAAAGCTAAAATAGAGTGGAGCCAGAGACACCGTAAGGTACCACCTCGTCAGAACGTTATAATCTCCCTGAAGGAGTAATCAGAAGAGTTTGAGTGCAAGCGTCTAAAGGTAGAGTTCCACCTTGTGATAGGACAACAAAAGTTTCATATTGAGTGAGTGCACAGGACACTGACCCTTTCGCCACCATCCCCAACAAAAACGTGGTTAGCTTGTCTGTATTGCCAAGTATGAGAAGTTGTCAGGGAGTTACTGTTGGGGTCTGCGTAGTTGTCACGGTTCCCCAGAGATATTCAGTTGTCTGTACGGTATAGTAAAATGCAATTTATTAAAATATAAGTAAGGTAGTACACAATAGAAATATAGGGAGAACAAGCAGAGGGTCCTAAGCCAGCAAGAACTGCTATCAGAAATAGTAGTCTGCCCAAATAGGCCACATTGCTGGAGACTAGGCCCTCAGCCACTGGTAATCTCTGCTGGAACCAAGAGCAGGAACTGGAACACAGGATCTTGATCCAACGTAGAGAGGAGCTACCTGACTCTCTCCTGCAGTCAGCAGTGTAGCAGAGGATTACCTGACTCTCGCCTGTAGTCAGTATGGAGAAAGTGGAAGCTTGACCTATGCCTGCGATCAGTAACTAGCTAGTCTACTAGAGCCCCAGGTCCACACCAGATTGGGTGTCTGCTAGCTACAGGGGAATCACAAAAGAATATTCAGACAGAGCCACAGGTCAGCACCAGAGAGGGTAGTCAGACAAGTCAGGTCATACACAGTTCAGGTAGTCAGCCAGAGCCAAAGGTCTGCACCAGATCGGGTGTCCACTATAAGGGTAAGGCAGGAGAATAGTCCAACAGAGCCACAGGTCAGCACCAGATTGGATGGTCAGACCAGCCAGGTCATACACAGAGCCAAGGACACAGAACTGCTTTTTACAACAACGCAAGGGCAACTGAGTCAGGACTTGGACTACCCTTTAATCCCTTCCTCTGAGCCTGCTCCTCCTAACTACTTCCTGAGGAGGGAAGTAGGTAGGAGGAGCCAACAGGAAGCATGGCATAAAACAGAGGCCTGCTACACTGTGAAACCTTGCACCTGCAGATGACGCATCTTGCTCTGATGTGTTGAACCACTGCCATTATATATACATACATTTTTAGGAAGAGACAGCACTCGCTGGAAATTGATTGAAAAAGAGATTCAAGCGATGTTTATTTCGACGTTTCGGCCACCAACTATGGCCTTTATCAAGAACACACATCATAGTGAAACATAGTGTATTTAAACCCTCTTAATGACCCCTGCACCTGAAAGAAACGTGCCAAAGTTCTCACAACCAATTAAAAAGTTACTGTGATGAAGTAATTAGATAGACAGCTTTGATATCCAATCACCTAGTGAAGCATTGTGATCGTGCACATTAAACAATCTGTGTTGTTAAAAAAGAGAAAAGCCTATCTCTATACACAGTAACAGGCTTCTCTAATATTTTTATTATCTATCGCACCTCGGATAAAAAATCTACTAACAGCAATAAGGTGTTAAATATAATATTGTTCCTTGATATGTATTATAACAATATTGCGTACACGTGTAAAAGCTAGTGCTTAGAATATCTCTTAGTTAGCGAACAACAATTGTAATGTAGACTCATCCCCAAATACAATCTAATATTAAATAAATATTCAATAAAAAAAAAATATTTAGATAAGGGATGCCTCATACGTACAGTGAGGTTAAAAAATGGAAAAACCATTATTATGAATGAACCTTAAACGTCACTGAGTATCCATTGTTCCACTCGCTACTTATGATATTAGTGTATTCAATACTGCAGAAATGCCGGCTTATACCGCTGCTCGTGTCTTACATGTTCACGCCTGTAACAGACCCCTTGTTACAATGTTAACAATATATATATGTGAGAAGCTATATAAACAATGAAGTTCTTCTTAATTTGTGTAATATAGCACAACTAGTTCAAACAAGGACATGTATAGACATATAACAGATACGGGCATGTAGAGGGACAAGTACTGAAAGTACTAAATTATAAATGTAATCATTATTAAACAAAAAAGATTGTCCTAACCTCTACAAACAACCTTGAAGCTGTTATATTTGTCTAGTTGAAACATGTAACACGGACATAGACCAAAAAACTCAACAATGTATCGGTCTAATGTATGTATAGGAAACAAATAGAATAAAGAGAAGGAGTTTGCATCAATACACAGACAAATATAGACGACAAACCAAACTTATTCATATAAACAACAGAATCTAAATATAGATGTCTCACAAATCATACTGTCGCTTGTATAAACATATATGTCCCAAAAACACAGTTCAATATTCAGTTTATCAAGACGACTAGAAATCCATCTTTTTTATCCACAATTATATGGAAGAAGTTCAAATCCAGTCATCCTCTATGATGAAAAAAAGAATCCATTTACATACCTGTTGAAATCTTCCATACCTTCTTTTGTGGGTAACCCGTAGGTATTCATGTTCATACTTTCTTGATAATTCAAGGTAGTTTTATAGCTGGACTTAGTGACTAGTGTTAAACCAATAATATCTATAGGACAAAAAAATAATACATTGTCCTTGATATTCATCCCTCTGGGTACACTAGTATTTGTAATCCACATATAATAACCATTCAAAATGTAGATTTCTCCTCAACCATTGCCCAGATAATTCCAAATTCTTGAAGCTCATGTTGACGTGTTACGCCATATTCCTCTTAGGGATTACAATTGTTCTCCATATTTAAATGAAACTGATAGTTTATAGTGTCCACGCTGGAGGATGAAACACCTCATTATATTCATTCTCAACCATTGCTAATGGACACAATTATTAGTCATGTAGGCTTATACCCGCCACATGTCCACTATCAGTAAACCAGGGATATAAACTGAGCTGGAGGATGAAATCAAAATTGTTAAGAAGGAATCCATGCTGGAGGATAACTCATCTACTAAGAAAAATTCCTCAACCATTGCTAATGGTCCTTCATTATGTGGATGTTGTCTTTTAATTAAAAAGTCAATATGTACAATTTATCGTGGTTACCCAACAAGGCAGGGAGATACAGTTCTTAATAGAAACACATATATGAGAGTTTTTCATTCAATCCCTTTGGTGTCATCGATTGTAATCTTTTGATCCATTTAAATTCCAGTTGGTGTAGTTTGCGTGTACGATCTCCCCCCCTGTCCAGGGGTGGGATATGGTCAAAAGCCATACATTTTAATGATGATAATGGATGAGTATTTTCTAACCAGTGCCTGGCTACTGGTTTATCACTAGAGTGGTCCGCAAAGGCTTTGCTAATACTAGCTCTGTGATTAGCTATTTGTTCCTTTAGAGTGGTAGTGGTCAAACCCACATAGAGTTTTTGACAGGGGCAGATAATGAAATACACTACAAATGAACTGGTGCATGTTAAACGATGGTGAATTTTGATTTTTTTACCATCAATAGGATTGATAAAATGATCTCCAGTTATGAGTCCTCTGCACGTAGTGCAATCTGGGCACTTATAGCATCCAGCTTTACCTTGAGTAAGCCATGTAGTCTTAGGTTTCATATAGCAATGGCTAGGGTCCGTATATATATAGTAAAGTTTTCAATATATTTTATCGGTATCAAAAGTAAGACAATTGTATTAAAATCAGTTAAACCAACAGAAGAGCACTGTGGGTAAACCCAAAGAGTAACCACACATGGGGATAAATATATAATACGTACTTCCTAAATATATAGAGAACCTATAAACTAATCTATGAATATAAAGCACTAGCTTGCGAAGCTCCCTGTGAGCGTAACTGCACATGCCAGAGCGATGCAGTCATGCGCAGGAGAGACTGGGCTGATCTGGAGCGGGGAGTTCCGGACAGCTCACCGCTTGTCTGTGCTCCGGGGCAGCAGCCGAGGCTGCTGGGTGGCACTTTAGCACATGTATACGGGCTTTCGCACTATAAAAAATCATCTAGGTGGATGTATAATCCTCTGTAAGCACACCTGTATTACATATAAGGAGACATCTGTCTATCAAGCAGTGAAAAAACACATAGAAATGTAAATAACCCGTAACCCTAATAAAGTGCAGAAAATAATGCAAGAAGATATCCCATATGATAAAATGTTCCTAATTGTAAGGAAATAGATATACAAAAGTATAAATGGTGCAATAAGGGGAAAAGGCTTACACACTGGACCTCTCAGAACCATCCCCCCCAACTCATATCACCAACTCTTGGCTTTGTCAGGGGGACAGTAGTGGAGTGGCACACAGAGAAAATAGAATGGGGGAGTGGGGATTCAGGTAAGCAATAGATGGTGGAATTGGAGGGGGCTGTACCAAGTGGCAGAGAGAGTCTTGTGAGTGGGCAGTAGGAGGATATAGTGGAGTAAGATGAGGGGCAGGATCCTGTGAGTGGGTAGGAGGGGGGTCAGGTTACTGTGACAGGGCCTGAAGATGTAGTGGAGGGACATGTGACAGCAGCTGCAGAGGTTGAGTAGGGGGAATCCAGGAGGCAAAGCCCAAAGATCATGTCCTGAGTCAGACTCCGGCTCTGCAACATGTGTTTCAGACACAAGAACATAATCTCCTACTCCTCTGGCACTGAAGTCCTGGATTTGGGAATTTTTCTCCCCGAGGTCTGGAACAGTGCAGGACACTACAAATGTTTTATGCATCCTGTGTACTCACTCTGCATTAATAAAGCATAGACATGCTTATGTGTATACCAAAAAAATAGTCTCACTCCCACGCCACTGCTTGCTGGTGCTGACCCTGTTGGTACTTCTACTACCCCTCTCCAAAAACATGGACACAAGAAAACGTCCACTACAATGAAGACCAAATTATCTGCAGATATTGAGACCTGCCATCAGTCAGCAGCAATCCCCCATCATCCTTTGCAACCACCACAAACAGTGGCTCCTCTCCAAACCTCTACAACCATCCAAAGTGTCCCCACTCAGTCCCAAATTCCTCCGCTAATGCCATTACCACCTCCAGACAGCATTTCTGTGCAGGCACAAATATGACAATTTGTGTCCACACATTGCACCCTATATGGTGCAATGACTACACATAGGAATGTTGTGAAGGCAAATAGGATGCAGTTTATAAAAGAAGATCTGCAGAATGAGTGCCGGTTAGCAGGGAGGGTGAATAATTTTCTTCCTTTTTCCTTTTCTCTTCTTAAAAATGAAATAATTGTGTGAATGTGGCTGCTGCGGCCGTGCGGAACTACGATGACGGAGGATTTCTCCATGTAAGCTGGAGTACTCTCTAGCCAATGAGAGCACTCCAGATTACATGCAGAAATCCTCCATCATTAGAGGAAGAGTGACAGAGCTGTAACAGCAGTCTGTCCAGAAGGAAGGCACAGGATCCTTGTTAAACGTGTAACTTCAGCCAAACAAAGAATTTTTTTTAAAAAATGACAATAGTATACCGGCTAGGAGCTAAATAAACTTGCTTTTTAGACAAACTTCTATAGGGGTGGTAGATCCCCTTTAACAGTTAGATCAGGAAGAAACTTGGATCACGGCTACCTGGGTTCCCAATCAGTCGAGCAGAATTTTGGAGTATTTGGGATGAATCTCCTTTGCTCCCTTCTCACACCCTCAGACTCCCCTAGCACAGTGATAACAGCCAGATCAGAAAGGAACTTGGACTATGGCTGCCTGTGTCATCCCAGTCAGTCACAAATACTTTTTGGGTGTTTGGAGGTCAACCTCCTTTCTCCATTCCTGCTCCCCAAACATAGCAAGACTTCCTAATCTACACTTAAGCTTTGCTTTATTTGCCTGTTCTAACTAGCTCAAATATGGTGTTTTTTCTATCACAACAGAATGACACTTTGAGGGAATGTGACACTCCTTTTACACTCTGCCTGCAGGAAGAGAAGAGAACCTTGCCATGTGGTGGGGAAAATTGACTTTCCACTGATTTCAATGTAATGAGCTAGGCAAAAATAAACAGAAAACTGTCACTTTTTGTGAAAAATTTCACATTAGGCGGGAAGTTCCTTTTCTCCTGTTTTTCACTTTTGAGGTGAAAAATTTCACCCATCCCTATTCCTGAACAGGGGTGATTAGTAAATGGCAAAATAAGAAGTGTAGGGTTCTCCCTGCTTCATCCAACGTACATGTACCTATACCCATACCCTCCTCCGCTACCACATTCTTCAAGCTGACCCCTCCACATTGAAGAATCATTAAATGTATTTTGTTGTGTAATTTGGTACTAAATTACATTAGTGATCATTATTCAAACACAAAAATATATAGGCTGAAATATGTCAAGATCAGATGGCTATAAACGCTAGAATATAAATGTAGACCTATTAGCTTGTGTGTAGTCTATTTATCAGTGGCAAGATAATGTTTTTTACTCATTCATCAATGAGCCAGGAACATTAAAATATGACCTTTCCATGGACCAGTTTCTGGATGGAGTATCCCATATTAACCTATGGAGTGTATATACACAGTTTGAGTATACATTTATTTTTTCCTGCTTTATTTATGTTGATAAACTAAAGGCAGAATCTGTCAGTGATCACATGCAGTTTTATTATAAGACACGTTTATTACAGGAGAGATGACAACCCTGTTTTCATCCCTCCCTCTTGGCATCCGTGATGAATTCTAGTAAACAGACTAGATATACCACAAAGTTTTCATTTAGTAAAATCAAAGAGCAGATGGTTGAAAGAATGGACAGAGAACACACAATTTTAAGCTACTTCTGCCATTTGCGTTGGAGACATCCCTAGAGTCCAAGAGGTCTATCTCCTGACCCAGAGGTTTTGCACAGCCATTACAAAGACCTTATGCTACCTCTCACTCACTTTTTAATTATTCTAAAAATGTTGCGTGTTGGAGTATTTGCAACCTCTTTCAGAGGAATGTGTTATACACTGCTCTGGCACTATGAGGGTTAAAGTACTCCTAGCTGAACTCTTTTACAGCTTTACACATCAGTGTTAATGTTCAGGCATCTGCATTTGAAAGCAGACTGTCTGGTTTTGCAGGATTGTACTGTAATGGCTCTTTAAACAAGGCACATAGTGCATAATGAGTACACATGGACAAACCCATTTAATGTTTCACAAGGCTGTATGCACAAAATAAAAATGGAGTTATGGGACAAACCAATGCAGTGCACAGAACAAACAAAAACTTCCCCAAATTCCCATTGCTTTAAATGTGGCTTTTTAACCCTTTGTATACTAGGCAGGTATTTGGTGAAAAACTTTAACTTAATCCAGAGCAATGCATTACGTACCCCTCTGGCACTCATTTTATCCATCTCCTGTAGTGCAGTTGGATTGCCTCTTGATTGGTCTATTATTCTTTTGTGTATAAAGCCGACAGGGTCATATTCAGGAACATAAAAATAGTGCAGTTCCGGAACAAACCGCATCACCTTTATACATTTTAAATTGAACTAAAATGTTTGTTTAATCCAAGTCATTCTTCAGAACGCATTGCAGACCTTTCTAGCATTCCATTTAAATCAGTGAGGCATTCATTTACCCTGTGGTGCGGTTGGATTGATCCAGAATTACACCTGTAGCCCTCCACATTTTCATTGGGATAGCCCAGAATAAAGAAAATAAACCCTTGCCTGTACTGTGAAACAGTATAGGGGTTTTCAGATTGTAAAATCCCAAACTATAGAAAACAGAATTTAACAGAAGTGAAAAGTGCAGATATTCAGTATGAAAAACACACACAATGAAGTCCTTCTGATAAGCACATTGAAGCCATTTATTTCCATAAATATGTATATTTTTCCCCTTTAATGAGATTTACTACCTTAAAGGGATAGTAATGTTTCACAAAAACAGCAGCTCCAATTAATCATAGTATTTGGGCCCTGGAGAGTGTTATTTCAATACTGTCAGAGTTGTGGTTCAAGAGTAATTGAATGATAGTTTCCCCCTCCCACCCCTTTTACCTAGTGTAAGCCATCTCTTCTCAGATGTGGAATCTGGTTGCTAGACCAGACAGATAACAGCAGGAGACAATCTTCTTCCTGTGAGAACAATGAAAACCATGCCCCCCTTGACAAGTTTTTCAGGTTTTTCCCTTATCTTAATTGAAGATTGTCTCTCTCTGCAGTCTACCTGGGCACCTCCCTTCTGCTCTGGCTGAGCAGTTTTACATCAGTAAAAGGGGCGGGAGGGGGATATTCTGTCATTGAATTACTCTTGAACTACAACTCTGACAGAATTGAAATAACACTCTACACGGTCCAAATACTATTATGATTAATTAGAGTTGTTTTTATTATGAAACCTTTCTATCCCTTTAAATATCGTCATGTTTACTTGATACACGTAGATCCTTATTCTGTATGAACAGAAATCCTTATAGATAGTTATTTGGCTGTCACATAAACCTCCTGTTCTTTTGCTCATTCCCAGAAAGCAAAGAAGAAGAAAATCGAGACTGTAAAGCCATCGGATTTGGGTCTGGATATCTCCAGTCGTATACATGTTTTGAGTGTAGAGGATCCACCACAGAGAGAGGCTGGTGTTAAAGTGGAAACTGTAGAGGACCTGGTATCCAAACTGAAGGAGACGGGTTGCATCTAAAGAGGTAGGTTGATGTCTGCCATCTTGGGATTCTTGAAAAGGTTTAGGCAACCTGATGCTCTGCAGCTGTTGAGGACTGCTACTCCTGTCCTCCAGCCTTATCTGTCTGAGGATTATGGGAACTGTAGTGCACTACATCTAGAGTGACATAAGTTGTTCTTACCTGCTGTAGACTGCAGTGGTTATCAGCCCATTACTTCAAGGCCCACTAACAGGCCAGGACTTGTTTGAGCGCAGGTAGATGGTTCAGAAGAACTGAATCACTCATTAACTCACTGGTTATCAAGCAAAGAAATCTTCATGTCTCTGCAGTTAGTGGGCCCTGGGGGCTCGGGCTGAGACTCTGTTTACAGCAGGTTCCCCACCCCACCCCTTACCAGATTTAACATACATTCTTTGTCTTGGACTTCACAAAACCAGGTTCCTTTTTTAAATTGCTGCATTCAGATACTGGCATCTGTAAAAATTAGGACCGAGGGGGCCCACCACACCAGGTCATAGACATAGAGGGTAAGTTTCAGGCTCAGATGGTATTAAAGGTGGTAACATCTATAATCTTCCACTTACGTGATCTGGATTGAAAATCCTTATAGCCATTATGTGGCAAGTCTGTGTGGATTGGTTCCCCAAAATGTAATCTTAATTTATTACTAGATATCCAGTCTGTAGAGGCAGACCTGATTCTTAGTTGCAGGACTCCAGGACCCAGAACTTGTTACACTGTCTTCTTTGGAAACATTCACTGAGTGGAATCTGGAGTACTTCAACAATGAATCCTATCTGCCTCCGTGGACCTTGTACCTAGTGTTAAAGAACCCCTTAAAGATGCATGATGTGCCATGGCAGTCATGGGTAATCTTGCGTTAAGGACCAATGATGGTTCTAGCATGCTGCTCAGAGACCTCTGAATTCATTTCGCAAAAAAAAAAGCTCTGTGGTCCTTAACCTCCACCCCCACGTTAAGGGTTAAAGACTAATTTTGGAGAATCAGTCCACACAGATTAGATTCATATTGGCCATTAGGGGTTTCTGCCCAGATTAAGGTAAATGGGGTTTATTACAGGGGGGGGGGGGGTTGTTTAATTCCTTGAAATACAGAGGGATGTTTAATGAATTGAGAAGCAATATGTTGCACACTTTGAATTAGGCAACCGCTTCCTTAATCCCTTACTCATTACACACGTAGCTTGGAAATGTACAATTCTGTTACAGTATGTGGGACAGAAACCAAACTGCGACATTCGTGAAGGGGAAAAAATTTAAGAATTCTGGGGAATAACTTCCCATTAATTTATAAAATTAACCAATTGGATGCTAGAGATGTCTCCAGTGCATTACATAGTTCTTTGTAGACCTCCCTAGCATTAAATATTGTGAATTTGCTGTCCCACATTATTACTCCTTTTATTAGTGTGTGTGTATATGATGTATGTATATATTCTATAAAAAAAATATGCCCCTCTGTGTGTAACTCTTCCTACGCAGCTGTACCTCGCCTCACCAATTAGGCAATTAATTAACGTAACTAGGTAATTGAAGTTGTCATCTTGTGGTGAGAAGTGCTCTTGCCAAGGGTGGGTGACTACACAACGCATCAATATTTTGGTTCCTAATTTGATAAATGCTAATTTGATAAATATGTTTTTAATGGTGTTTTGTTTAAAGCATCTTTACCGTTGTCAGGTTTATCCAAACCTTTCATTCAGAGTGTTGAACAATAAATCTTGTGCAGATTCGTAAGCCTCTGAGAAAAGAAACTTTATTATATTGTGCACCTTCTGAATGATTCACTGGCTTCCTAATAACTCTAGAAAAACTGCCTTTCTTTCTGTCCAGATAAACTATTTGGGTCTTAGTCATATTGCTAAAGATGTGTCATTCTGGCTCAAAAAAATTGCATCATGGAAGGGAATGAAAATTGCACCTGATTTAAAGGGGATCTATACCCTTAGCTATAATTGTGGTCCGATAGATTAATTACAGTTATTAACCGCAGCAGTAGTAAAAAGAAAAAGGGGAAGAAATATATATCTTAATGAAATAAAAAAACTTCAAACAAAAGCACATATTGTTCAAAAGGAGGGAAAAGTCTAAATCGGGAAATTTATAGACCTGTGAGTTTACTTCGATAGTGGTTAAGCTATTAGAAGCGATACTAACATATGTGATGACAGCATCATTATTAGTAGGAGTCTGCATGGTTTTATTAAATATAGATCAGTCAAACTACTTTCTATGAAAGGGAAAGTAGTAATTTGGACAATTGTATTGCTGTTGATACAGTATACTGGGGATTTCCAAAAGCCTTTTTACTGTGAGTCACAAAAGTATAGTTAAATAGTAAACATGGTTGAAAAAAGACACAAGTCCATCAAGTTCAACCCTTTCCCTATAACCCAGTGAAATGAGAAGATACAAGTTTTCCTGCTACCAGATAAGTCTTTATTGCAACTTCTTGTTTTGCCTATTAACACTGTATAACCCTGTATGTTTGGAAGCAATGTATCTAATCTTCTCTTAAATTAATTTGTGTTTGGTTGGTTTAGCTGCATCAGCAGCCATTAGCGGGAGCATTCTGCAATGTGGGAGCACTTGGGAGGTAGGAAGAAGGCACCAAGAAGCTGTCTGTCTGGCCCCTCCACCTATATATTATTGTGTAGCAGAAGTGTAGTGTGTGAAGTCACCGTTGGTGTTGAAGTCCAACATAGATGTGGGGAAATATTGCTTCTCCATCTGACGTGTCAAACTAACTAAAACAATAAAGACTAAAAGACAACATTGCAGTCACACAATCACAGTATTAAGACAGTGTGGTTTAATACTAGCTAATATTTGTGAAGGTTTGAGTGTCCCTCTAAATGGATCTAGTCTGTCACAATAATTAGTGACTTGATCGTTATTATTTTTATTATTGTTTAAGTGCCAGCACATTCTACAGCTCTGTATTGTGGGAAGACAAATTATAATCTGTTTTACCAGCATTTTTTAGTCTCCTGAAAGATGACCATTTAGACTGAATATACCAGGGTATATACCAGTAGTTAAGGACTCAGCAGTTGTACTCTGTTGCATAATAACTCGCCTGTCCTGAAACTGCCTCACAGTCCCTTCTGAGGCAGCCAGACTATATCCATATTCATCAAAGGGGTGGAATAATTTAATTTGTTTGAGTAATCATGCGGATCCTGTCAAGATGAGGTGAAAAGTTTGACAGGTAGTAATTCCTAGATCTTGAATGCCAAATAAATAATATTGCATGAATTACTGGGTATCGAAGGATATATAACCCAATTTAATTTAGGTATCCATGTTCCTTTAAAGGAGCAGTGACACCTAAATATGAAATGGTGTTATAAAAAATATTAATTTCCAAATTTCTAATGAATGTGTAGAAACATATTCAGCTATTGATAGATTACTTTTGTTTGCACAAATTTGTGATGTGACATGAACTAAGGCAGTTAATGTATTATATTTCTACCCTCCTCTGCCCCCCCTAAGCAGTTTTCTTGTCTGACAGTTTAGACACTACTGCTCGATCATTTTGAGACCCCTACAAGTCTGGTTTGCAAGTACATGTTGTAGACTGTTCAAATGAAGTATTTCTGCCTAACTAGCGTGATCACAGCTCTACTGAAGAGCACAGGACGGTCTATGGACCAGGATCTCCTTCTCTAACTCGGAAATCTGACAGACGTACAAGGGGAAGGAAATGGGAACTTTCAAGGCTTTTATCTCTCAAACCATAGAGGTTTGAGAGAGAAGACCAGGTGGAATTAATTTAGTTTTTTAATACCTACAAAATTCTAAATACTTTTATGAAAGTATTACTATCACTTTAAGGCACCGGAAGAGACTGGCGGTGCAGGAGCACAGACTGCTCCAAAGCAAGAAGCCTGGCCTACAGTCTCAGAAGAATATGGATTACTTCAGATAATAGCACTATTAAGAAGCTAGTCGCCATATGCCTGATAATTGAGGGGCGACTTTATATAGGGTGGTAGTTCTGATTTAACATTCACTTTGGCCTGAAATAAGTGTATTTCCTAAACTACACATCTGCTGGACTTTTGGTTAACATGACATATGACAGTGTTTAATGCAGTTTTCAAATATGCAAAATAAATAAAGATATAGTAATACTTAATTTTTAATAGACTATTGTTTGCAAAATGTCCTTATGTCAAATGGTCCATCAAGAAGTGTCCCCAATTGTTTTTCTTCTTAAAGGGATAGTAATACTTAAAATGTAAGAGAACCAGGAGTTGAGAACCACTGGTCTACACTATCCATCCAGTCAGTTGACCAGATTTTCAGATCTGCCAATGAAGCTGCAAAAAGGGAGTGTGAAACTTTGAGTGCTGATTAAAGAGATAGTAATTAAAATGTAAAAAAAATATGTTGTAGGGTTTATCCCCCTGAGTAAAACAAGAGTGCTCCCACTGCTGAAAGGTGTTTTATTCAAAAGTTATTAATTTTCAAAGTTGAATTTTTTAGGTGCAATACCACAGTGGCCTGAAATTGTAGAGTGGCGCTGTTGCTACATGATCCTATGGACAGCTCTTGTCCCGGGACCATAAATCTCCATAGGATGGTGTAGCAGCAGCGCCACTGTACAATTTCAGGCCACTGTGATATTGCACCTAAAAAATTCAACTTTGAAAATTAATAACTTTTAAATGAAACACCTTTCAACAGTGGGAGTACTCTTGTTTTACTCAGGGGGATAAACCCTACAACATATTTTTTTTACATTTTAATTACTATCTCTTTAATCAGCACTCAAAGTTTCACACTCCCTTTTTGCAGCTTCATTGGCAGATCTGAAAATCTGGTCAACTGACTGGATGGATAGTGTAGACCAGTGGTTCTCAACTCCTGTCCTCAGGACCCACTAACAGGCCAGGACTTAGGGATTTCTCTGCTAGAGCACAGGTGTGAGGATCATAGGCTCATTCACATTGATTAACTCACCTGTGCTCTAACGAGGAAATCATCAAATCCTGGCCTGTTAGTGGGTCCTGAGGACAGGAGTTGAGAAACACTGGTGTAGAGATACAAATTTGCAAAGCATAGAACAGTGAAACCATGCCCGTTTTGGATGCAGGCATAATTGAAAATCTTGTCAGAACAAACAGAAATACAAAGGAAGGGAAAAAAGCACCCCCCCCCCCCAACCAGAAATTTGACTGTAGCGCACTTGTTTAGGGGATCCAGATGAGAACAAGAAACAACAAGGGGAAGAAAAAATATGGCTGACAAAATGGGTAACTGTGATATCTAAAAGCTGTAAAATATCTCAAGTGATTTTGGGGAGGAACGAGGGGCACCATAGATAACAATGACTACAATACATGCTATTCTCAGTTCATTATTTGTGTACATTACTATCCCTTTAAGGTGAAAGTTCTACATAGAATGTGCCTTGTCAATTGGCATCTTGCTATGCACTCCTAATTTTGTCCAGCCAGTTTGATTCTTTTTAGATCTTCCTATGATCTGCCTTATTCTAGTGTAAAAAAATAAATGTGCTTCGCTGGTAATTCTTTGTAACCATGACCTAATGCTTTTTCATTGTAATAGTCCATCAGCTGCCAATGCCAATGCCAAGATTGATGGCAACGAGAATATTATCTCTCATTCTGTACAACCTTGGCATCTAGGAAGAGACCATTGTGTATAAATCAATATGCCTGATAAACAGATTGCTGCTTGTGGCTTAACCCCTTAAGGACTAGCACCGTGCACAACTCATTGCAAAGCAATGAGTTGTGCACCCTGCTGATCCTTAAATGGTTAAAAGGAAAAACTAGACTAATTCAAGTGTTTGGTGTTCATACTGTAAAGCAATTTAAAGACGCAGTGTCTCCTGTGAGGGGGAAAAATAAATCTTAAAGTTGACCTGTCACCTCCAGACACGTTGAGTTTTTTTAACACAAAATTAACCCCTTACCTCCCGAAGACGTACATGTACATCCCGAGTGGATGTCCCAGGTGGACAGAGGACGTACATGTACATCCCGGAAATCGTGCTAAAAAATGCAAAAAAAAAAAGTGCCGGCCGCGTGCGCGCGTAAAGCTTGTACTATTTTTTTGTAAATTAAATCTTGAGAAATGAAAGTATATATTTTGATAGCATAGTGCTAATTCCCTGCACAGTGTGCTGTTATGGTTGATCCTAAACTTGCTCTTGCTGTGCGATTAGGAATGATCGCATTGTGGGCCCTGCCTAGGTTCATTCATACCACAGTGTGTGTTACTATTGGACCAGTGCATTAATTAGCATAACAAAGGTTCATTTCTCAAAAACTATTTGCATTATAAACAAATGGTTAGCACAGTATAAGGACAGTTTTTACTTCTCTGTAATATTAACTTATTACTGGCCCATTTCAATACATTCCAAAATGGGGGGCCTTATCCCTGACACTTCCAATTTACCCTATACCTTTAACCATTTAATGACCATATGGCACACAACATATTGTGAAGCAATACATTGCACAGCCTTCTGGTCCTTAACTCCTTGGTTAAAGGGAAAAATAACCCCTCTTAATCCTAGGAAATCCTACTAACCATATGAATTTTGCATGTGTCACTCAGTCCATGAGATCTATGGAGGCAGACAGCAGTTTTTTCCTTTTTACTGGAGCAAGAAGAGTGCATGAGTCTACTTAACCCTTTAAAGGACTATGCTTGTCCGTCTGGTCCTTAAATGCTTAGGATTGCTATCTGCAGTGGGCAGAGTTTATAGGGACAGTAACATCCTATAAAAAATATTCTACTTTTGTCCCACAAACCCTATCTCTCAAACTGCTATGGTTTGAAAGATATTCACACTGAAAGTTCCCCTCTTCCTCACCTTCTCCTGATGTCAGCTGATACAAGTTGTGCGACTCGAGGAGGCTCTTCAGCAGAGCTGAAATAGTGTTATTTAAAAAGAATTACTTCATTGGAAAGGTCTGCAAACTGTGCTTGCAAACCAGGCACACTTTGTAGACCTTTCCAGTGAAGTATTTCTTTTTAAATAACGTGATTTCGGCTCTGCTGCTGAGCCACCGTCTGGTCCCCAGACCGGAATCTCCTGCTGTCACCACAGCGCTGACATCAGGAGAAGGGGATGGAGGGGGGAACTTTCAGGCAAATATCTCTCAAACCATAGCGGTTTGAGAGAGAGTATTTGTGGGACATAGTTTATTTTTGTTAAGCTCTATAAAAGTAGATTTTTTATAGGACATTAGTGTCCCTTTAAGGTCCTGCTAGTAACGACCATATACACCTCCATGGACATTACTTCCAAGACTAATTGAATCTAGGCACCAGTGCAAAATTCATAAGGATTATTAGGATTTCTCTGTCGTCCAATACAGGTTACTGGTAACTTTGGGTAGGCGATCTGCCCCTTTAAGTAGGCAGGAACAATTCTAGAAGTGAATGCAGGGGGAGGAGCCTACCTTCCCTCCTTGGCTGCAGCTAGCCTATCGGTTCCAGTAAAATTTGTTCCTTGGTGAAGACACAGGCAAGAGAAGAGTTCTGCTATAGTTTTAGCTATTTTTTTTTTATTTTTCTGTTAGATATGGAATATCACCATTAGGCGGATTACCATAACCGACAATGCCCTTAGATGTGGCTAGCTCAGTATCCAGGTGCTTTTGCGGAGCTTAAGCCCTGGGAGGAAAGTCTTGGGTTCAAGTTCTTTCCCCAGGACTTGCCCACTGAGGCTTCTTAATACTGATGATCTGAAGAAAGAAGATCAGCAGGAAAGATGAGCAACCCTTTGAGTGATGCAGGTCCACATGTCCCACAGTGCCCCTCCGCACAGGGGTTTTCCTTTGGAGTTCCTATTGCATGCTCCTGCACTCATTGGGTTTATCTGTATGTCTGTTTGGTGGTTTGGAGCAAGTTTTTGTGGTAACTTAACCCTTTAGCTGCTGGTTTATCCTCTTTTGGGGGGGTTGTTGGCACTTTCCCTACTGGATTCAATGTTTTTTGGGTCTAGTGACATGTTTTAGTAATGTCTAGTGCACATTCACTTATTAGTTACAACTTTGCATAATTTGTGTTCCTCTCCTTTAAGGCGCACTTTTATCACATAGACTCCATTGCTCCATTCACTTCTATGGAACTGTACAGTTTGGGACATTTCTCTGCAACCGCTCATCATAGTGACTTCAGAGATGGCTCCTTTTGTTTGTCTGCCCTTGCCCTGTTATCGAGTCAATGTTTTGTGTGTGTTGGGGGGCTCAGGGGGCTTTGGGCACTGTTGGAGTACTTTTCCGGGAAAACTACATTTCCCACGAGCACTTGCTTTGCGCGCTCATTTCTGATTGGTTCCCGCCACCGCAGCCATTTTGTGCTTTTCCTTAACGAGTATCCTGCGCAGGGCTTGGACTCTCCTTCTCTTCTTCTCTCCTCTGCAGATTAACCCTTCGCCTGCCAGATAAGTGCATTTTAGCGATTTCTGGGGTGAAATTTTAATCTTACACACTGTATTTGGGTGATTCCTTATACTTTAAATGTGGAACAGAGTTTGTCGTGGTGGCTTAACCTCTCCAATCTGCTGAAGGGCAAGTCCTTCCTGGTGTCCTTCTGGACCATGGTGACTATAGGTGCCAGCCTCTCCGGTTCTGGAGTGGTCCTGGGTCACCTGAGTGCTCAAGGTCAGTAGTCTCCGGAGGAGTCTCTCCTTCCCATCAACGTGTTGGAGTTCAGGCGATATTTCATGCCCTTCGCCATTGGACACCCCAGCTGGAAGAATGCCCAGTCTGGGTCCAGTCCGACAAATCCACAGCCGTGGCTTACATCAACAAGCAGGGCAGAACAAGAAGTCTCGCTGCTTGGTTAGAGGTCAAGGCTATTTTGTCCTGTTCCTGCCATATCCTGGCGTAGACAACGTCATGGCAGATTTCCTCAGTCCACACACGGTGGACAGAAGAGAGTGGGAACTGCACCCAGAGGTGTTCAACCTCATTGTTCAGAAGGGGGGGTCTTCCTTACGTCGGCCTGATGGAGACAAGACACAACCGGAAGGTTCCGATGTTCTGCTCTTGCTGGAGGGATCCTCTAGCTCTAGCGGTGGATGCCATGTCCATTCCTTGGTTATTTCCTCTGGCTTACATCTTTCCTCCCTCCGTATATTGCACAGGGTGTTACGGAAATTGAGACTGGAGCACTGTCCAGTCATTCTGGTTGCTCCGTACTGGCCTTGACAGGCTTGGTTTCCGGAGCTTCTGGATCTGTCCGTGGCGGAGCCATTCCGGATCCCTTGCTGTCCAGATCTTCTTCTACAGGGTTACCTGTGGAAGGAGTCCTGGACCGTCATGGAATTCTGGATTCCCTGCGTGGCTGCACGCCGTTCTGGGAGTCTGGAATCGGATGTGCCAAAAAAAAATGGTCCGTGGTCCTTAAGTGACCGCAACATGCGTGCGTGGCCGGTCCTTAAGGGGTTAAAGTTTGTGCAACAGAGACCAATCCTATTGTGGATAGGTTTCCCTCTGTTTCCAGTCTCAGTGAGTAGCTGTCTGTATCTAGAAGTGTCCAGGGCCGGATTTGCCATAAGGAAAAGTAGGCATCTGCCTACAGCCGCACGCCACCGAGGGGCGTCTGCCATTGGGAATCTTTTTTTTTTTTTTTTTTTTTTTTTAAATAGCCACCTCGCTGGCTGCGCCGGCGCCCACTCCATGTCACCCTCACATTGCCCCCCCTGTTGTCTATTTCCTACCTCCCTGGCAGGACAGATCTGTGCAATATGGTCCTGTATTGTCTATAGTTGCTTCACTGTTTATATTAATAGGTGCCCATTCTCTCTTGGAGTTTCTCCTCTCCTAAGTTTATACCAGAAGCTTACAAGGGCGCTTCCTGATGGTACTGTGACTCCTATACCACTTTTATACATGATAGTACCCTAAGAGCTCTTGCAGCAGCTGAGTGACACTGCACACTGTTTATTTTGTTGTCTACCAGTACTCCCAAAGTAGTTTCCCATTTAGTGTATGTGTAGCATACTTGTTTCTGCAACCCAAATAAATAATTTATGTACAGTATATTAAACCTCACTTTCTACTTTTTTCCATCCATCCATTCATTCAGTAAGGCATGGATAGCCTTCTGTGTGTGTGTTTCCTTACAAAGTTACATGTCATCAGCAGAGAGAGAGACAATAATGAACAAATGAAAAATCATTCAACCCAGGACTTGAAACCTGAGGCATTGCATTTACAACTACTCTACATTCTCTCATTTAACCAGTTTACGGTCTATGTACACATTGTCTCCCAAGCAATACCTTCCAGTTTATACAGTAACCTCTGATGTAAAATCCAAGTGTACTTCATCCACAACTACTGTATATCTTAGTCCAAGTTATCACTTACGTTGATAGGATGCCAGTAAATTAGTTTTGCATGATCATCCTAAAACTGATGTTGCTCGTAATATAATCCTGATAATAATAATAATAATAATCCTAATAGCCTTTAGTTACCTTATAGTGTCTAACCTCCACACTGGGTAAAACGTGCTCTAATTTCCAGATTTAGATCTTGTCCCCCTTTTTTTTTTTTTTTTTTTTTTATAAAATGTACTAAATGTGTGTAATGTATCACAGGGCATTCACTATGCATATGAGAGTAAATCAATAAATATTGAGTATAATTGCCTTTGCTATTACTGATCTAAGCCCCCTGACCAACATTGGATGTATGCCATCAGGTCCAGGTGCTTTATTCACCATAACCTTTTCAAATTTAGTTTTTTGTCCTCCGTTAACTTTGTGGGGAAAATGCAGTGCTTCTCTTTGTCCAAAGCTTGTCATTTTTGCTACCTTTGTATATACAGACTTATGCAATTGGCATCTCTACATTAGAAGACTTTTAGAGTAAAGACTTTCAACAAGAAAAGCTTGCTAGACACTTTAAATTTCACTATAACCCCTATTTCTTCATAGAACCCATTTTGAAAACATATTTTCTAAGCAGAGTTCTTGCTGTATAAAACCTTTACATTTTCTCTGCACTGACTTAACTGCTTTTTCCTGTTTTTTTCTTTAGATGGAGGGAGAGACCATTCCACTGCTGCGGATTCCTGAGGTGCTGGTTTTGTCACCACCTGGCTGTACCGTCCCAAACACCTGCCAGTGCCTTCTGCATGCACTGCCAGTCACCGATCATGATTGTACAAACCACTATTGTTTTACCCTCCAGAGGAGGGACAGGAATCCAGGAAAGAAACTAAAATAGATTCTGTAATTTTTCACTGTAATTTAAGCCTGTATCTATAAATAAACATTTCTCCTTTGTAATCTGGATTTTGGGTCTCTCCTAGTGATTGCTTAATGGTGGGGCATTGTCAGGTGATAAATAACCCACGTGGAGTTTTTAAGAGACCTACAATAAGCAGCCATGATGAAGGCAATTATGAGAATATTCATTCGTTTTCAATTTCACTGAGGCTGATGTACTAAGAAAATGGTGCAATTCAGGAGCAAACCAACTGAACCATAGGGTACAAATGAATATTGACATTGATTTAGAGGGATAGTATTGTCCAAAAATTAAATATTTCTCAGATTGTTCAGTTTAATTTTCTATACTGAATAGCATCTGATTCTTTAGTTATGTTCGGCATAACCCCTTAATATCCATTGACATGTCGGGACCGTCACTGCTGTTTTTGCCTAAAGGACCAGTGATGGTCCTGGCACGTCATGTATATTTTACTCACATCACTCCTGCATGAGTGCTGTGAGTAGTAGCGGGTATGAAATTGCCTGTCCAAGATCAGAGCGGTCACTATCAGTTCCCCATTCTGTGTGCCGGCACATCAAACTTCTCTATGTGGTACTTAAAGGACCACCTGGGACCGCTGGTCCTTAAGAGGTTAAAAATTTGATTAAAAGTTCCCCATCCTGCCCCTTTCCATCGTGTCATGCAGACCTCCTCCTATCCGAAAACCAGTCCAGACAGATGGCGACAAGGAACAATAGCATGTCCGGTCCCGGGACCAGGATCTCAGTCTGCCAGCTAGAGTGCTGAGGTGTGTAAAAGGAGCAGGAGGGGGGAACTTTAGAAGCGTATTACTCTAAAACTAGACAAGTTACAGAAACGGGACTGAGATCATTGCCTTTATTTTTTTAATATGTGCAATATTAAAGCTGCTTAAAATAAAGTACTGCTATCCCTTTAATGTGAGGAGAGTTGTAATCTGCAACATTGAGAATGGAAGAATGCCTAACTGGGTCAATTAAGCTATGTACACAAATATATAAAATCAAGAGATGGTGTTCATTCTGTTGTCAGTCCCCTGATGCAATGCATTGGATATAGATACTCTATATCATTGCCTCTTTCCCTTTTTACCTTTAATTGAATGAATCTGGTGTATACCATGTTGTAACCCTAGCAGAGTGGATTAGCACAAAAACCTCTCTATTTGCTAAACCAGTGGTTTGTATTATCACTGGCTTTACAAGTTAAGTATTGTCTATAGAGATGCACAGATCCCAGAGTACCGATGCACAGAGTACGAGTACCGATACTTTTTTCAAGTACTCGCGGATACCAATTACCGATACTTTTTTTTTGTGGTCATTTGCCAGTTTTCCAGGTACTTAAAGCGCATATATCCAATATAATAATTCGCTAAATCGTGTGAAACGCAGCGACATGCGCAGTAGACACTGCTGCTCATGTTGCAGTCATGCGCAGTAGACACTGCCCACGCCGCGGCTGATACAGAGCTGGGTGCTCCGAAGGAGCGTCCAGCTCTGTATCGGGCATAGCGCGGGCAGTCTCTACTGCGTGTGACTGCCCCGCGACCAGGTGGCAGTGGCACTATGGCCCGTGTAACGGGCTGTTCAACTAGTTATATATATATAATATATATGCTTTAGGTACTTGGAAAACTGGCAAATTACCTTAAAAAAAGTATTGGTGAGTACTTGAAATATATATATATATATATATATATATATAATATAATACACACACATACACCACCTCTTGACTGTCCCCTTTTGCCTCTTTCTCCCCCTCTTGATTCCCACCTTTTACTTCATTCCCTCCTTATGCCTTGGCTTTTTCTCTCCCTTTTGATCCCCCTTTGTCCCCCTCTTTGACTCTTGATCCCACTCTTTTGCCTCTCTTGCTCTCTCCTGATCCCCCCTCCTTTTTGCCTCTTCTTAGTCCCCCTCCTTTTGTCTCCTGATCTTTACTCCTTTTGCCTTTTTTTTTTTTTTTTCCTTTTTCTTAGTCCCTTTTTCTCCCTCTTGGCCCCCCTCTCTGCCTCTTTCACCACCCGCTCAAATGTCCCATCTAGCCTCCCTTACCCTCCCTTAACCTCCAATACAGGTTACTGGTAACTTTGGGTAGGCAATCCACCCCTTTAAGTAGGCAGGAACAATTCTAGAATTGATTGCAGGGGGTGGAGCCTACCTTCCCTCCTTGGCTGCAGCTAGCCAACCAGCTCCAGAAAGATTTGTTCCTTGGTGAAGACACAGGCAAGAGAACAGTTCTGCTATAGTTTTAGAAATTTTTTATTTTTCTGTTAGAAATGGAATACCACCATTAGGCAGATTACCATAACTGACAATGCCCTTAGATGTGGCTAGCTCAGTATCCAGGTGCTTTTTGTGGACCTTAAGCCTTGGACGGAAAATCTTGGGTACAAGTTCTTTCCTCAGGAGTTGCCCACCGAGGCTTCTTCTTGACACATGGTAATCTGAAGACAGAAGATCTGCAGTAAAGGTCAGCAACCCTTTGAGTGCTGCAGGTCCACATGTCCTACAGTGCCCCTCTGCACAGGGGTTTTTCCTTGGGAGTTCTTATTGGACACTCCTGCACTCATTGGGTCTATCTGTATGTCTGTCGGGTGTCTTGGAGCAGGTTTATGTGGTAACTTAACCCTTTAGCTGCTGGTTTGCATCTTTTGGGGTGTTATTGTCACTTTCCCTACTGGGTTCAGTGTTTTTTGGGTCTTCTAACTTGTTCTAGTGATGTCTCATGTAATTTTATTTCACAGTTTTACTAACAAAATTTGAGTTCTGTGTCTTTAACCCTTTGAGTGCCAGGAGTAGCAACGCATTGCTTTGCAATGCGTGGCGTACCCCTCTGGCACTCAAAGGGTTAACCCCTTCAGGGCCAGAGGCTCGGGCCATTTCCTGTACCCTGCAGGCCAGGCACATTTTCAACATTTTTGCTATCCTTCTGTTTAGGCTTGGTTTCCTCTGGGGATTTTTAGTTACATCTGAAAAAAATAATATATAGTTTTCCATAACGAATTGAGCTTTTTCGTGGTACCTTACATGAAGAGAGTTTTGCATTGTGTAAAAAGCTATGATGTCATAATGACAAAAAAAGTGAAAATTTACTTATTTTGCTAAAATCACATGCTATGTGTCAAAAAACATTTAGCTTGATTGTGAAAGTTTCAATTATTTGAAAAAGCCCTGAGTCCTCAGAGTAAAAAAAAATACCAAATTTGTATAGTTTTACCTACGTCCATGGCTAGCGTTTTACCCTAATCACCAGGACAGCAAAATGGCATTTTCAACTATATGAACTAATATGCGCGTTCTAGTGTTTTTGTGGTAAAGCTACCCTACAACAGTGACCCAAATGTTTCCAGAATTTGGCTCAAATGAAAAAAAAAAAGGCATTTTCTTAAATTTCTGCCCCTTCAAATGTACTGAAATATGTAAAAACCATGGCATTTCCAACTGTATTCATTATCTAGGAGATTAGGAGAAAAATGACACCCCATTGGTATGAGTTTACCTACCTCAGGGGGCGCTAGAAGTGCAAAACGACACCTACTACAACCTGTAATTTTTCTAACATTTTCTCAAACATTACTGTACAAAAATGGTTATAACTACAGAAGTGAAGAAAGGGTACACAAACGATGCCATTTTGGAAAGAAGACACCCTGCCGCATCTAATGAGGGGTGACTTGCCTTGTTACCCCAAGCCTGGTGTGCACAAATGCCTCCAGAATGTGGCGCTAATTTAAAAAAAAAAAAAAAAAGGCATTTTCTTACATTTCTGCCCCTTCAAATGTACTGAAATCTGTAAAAACCATGGCATTTCCAAATGTATTCATGAGCTTAGGCATGAATACATGCACTTAGGAGAAAAATAGCACCACATTGGTATGCGTTGACATACCGTAGGGGTGCCAGAAGCACACAACACCTACCTGTTTTCTTCTTTGGAAATGGCTGCTTGTACTAAAATGTTCATAACTTTTAGAGACATGAAGGAAAGGTATAAAATGTACACCATTTTGGAAAGTAGACATTCACCAGCATCAAATGAGGGGTCACTTGCCTTTCTACCCCTGGGCTGATGTGCACAATTATTTCCAAAAGTTGGCACTATAGGAATAAATACATGTTTTTTTTTTTTTTTTACATTTCCACCACTTCGAAGATACTAAAATATCTGAAAACCATAACATTTCCTACTGTATTCAGTACCTGCTACCAACATGAGAAAAATGATATGTGGGTGCTAGGAACACTTACCTAAAACTGACACTTTTGTTTTTGAAATTATATGCCTGCACGAAAAGTGTCTTAACCATTATAGATATGCAGGAAAGGAGATAACCTGCCGCATCTAATGAGGGGTCACTTGCCTTCTTACCCCAAGCCTGGTGTGCATAAATGCTTCCAGAAGGTGGCGTTAATATAAAAAAAAAAAAAAAAAGGCATTTTCTTACATTTCTGCCCCTTCAACTGTATTGAAATCTGTGAAAACTATAGAATTTTCAACTGTATTTGTTAGCTAGTGCTCTTAGGAGAAGAATGGCATCCCATTGGTATGAGCTGACATACCTTAGGGGGTGCTAGAAGTACAAAACTACTCCTGCTACAACCTCTGATTTCTCTAACATTTTCTCAAACATTTTTGCGTGTATGAAAATGACTATAACACCTGTAGAAGTAAAGAAAAGGTAGATAAACCATACCATTTTGGAAAGAAGATAACCTGACGCATCTAATGAGGGGTCACTTGCCTTCTTACCCCAATCCTTGTGTATATAAATGTTTCCAGAAGGAGGCAGTATTGGAAAATAATTGCGCTTTTTTTTTACATTTCTGTCCCTTCAGATGTATTGAAACCTGCTAAAACTATGGGATTTCCAACTGTATTTGTTAGCTAGCGCTCTTAGGAGAAGAATGGCGCCCCATTGGTATGAGTTGTCATACTGTAGGGGGTGCTAGAAGTACAAAACTACTCCTGCTACAACCTCTGATTTCTCTAACATTTTCTCAAACATTCTTGCATGTACAAAAATGGTTATAACGGCTACAGAAGTGAAGAAAAGGTAGAGAAACCATACCATTTTGAATCAAAGATAACCTGCTGCATCTAATGAGGGGTCACTTGCCTTTCTACCCCTAAGTTAGTTGGCACAACTATTTCCAGAATATGGTGCTACAGAAAAAAAGCATTTTTTTTTTTTTGTTTGTTTTTTTTTTGTTTTGTTTTTTTTTTTTTACAAATCAGTCACTTCAAAGATACAAAAATGGTTCAACACCATGGGATTTCCTAAGAGGACCTCCTGCCAGCCTACAAAAAATGGTACCCCATATATATATATATATATATATATATATATATATATATATATATATATATATATATATATATAGCATGGCTACCAGTGGAACAAGGGTGGGGAAGCAAACAGTGTATGTATGATTCTATGGCTATCAGTGGTCAGTCAGTGTACGTGAGGACCTGTGACTGTCATTGAAACCAGGTGGGGGAGGGGTCAGGCAGTGTATGTGGTTTATATCTACTAGTGCTCAGTGAGCAAGTATGGCAGTGATGGTGGGGGAGGTAAGATAGTACATATGGGGGATCTGTGACTACCAGTGTGCACTCTAAGTCCCCCACATACACTATTTGATTCCCAGCCTGAATCCAGTGCATACTGGCACATTTGAGTCTACCAGTAGGCAGTGGAGCCAGGCGGGGGGGGGGGGTCAAACTGTGGGAATGGGACTGCCAGTGAGCTGTGGAACTAGGCTGGTGGGTAGGGTACGGGGTCTATACTGGAGGCATTTTGTGTGCATGACACAGGGGTGTCCAATGCATTGCAATGCAATGGACCCCCTGTGGCACACACAGGGTTAATTTTTTTATTTATTTTTTTTGTGTTCATTTTTTTTTATATACAGAGAAATCCTTAAGTCCTGGCCTGTTAGTGGGTCCTCAGGACAGGAGTTGAGAACCACTGCTTTAGGGGTTAAGGCATGCTTTACCGCATAGATGTAATTTCTCCATTCGCTCCTATGGGACTGTACAGTTTGGAACATATCTACTTAAAGGGGCGGATCGCCTACGCAAAGTTACCAGTAACCTGTATGGACTAAGAGAAAAGGATATAACAGGCAAGCCTAAAATCCTCTTTTCCCTCAATAAGCGCTGTTCTTAGCTATACCCTCTTTCAGCTGAGGCTTTGGTGTAGTGGGCTTCTCCCCCACCATGCACCCCCCTGTTTCACAGTTGGCAAAGCTCATCACCCTCCCTCTGGTGCATGCAGCAGGACTCAAGGAGCTGGCAGATAAGAGGCCGTATTCCCTTCTCAAGGCCTCCGCTGCCCCCGGAACAGCACTGAGGCCTATATTTGCCCCTGCCTGGGTTGACGGTGCAGTTGCTATTTGTGGTGAGCAACTTTCTGATGCTTTAAGTGCTGATGTGGCCAAGAAAGACTTATTGATTCTGATTGCTAATATCAAGGAGGCCAATACTTATGGTTCTGAGGCGATTACTGGCACTGCCAGATTTTCTGCTAAGGCCTTGTGGCTCAAAATCTGTTCTCCTTGCCATTTCAGGGCAAGTCTTTCTGGACCTGAATTGAAACAGATCATCAGTGAGGCTACTTGTGGTAAGAGAGCACCTTGTTACCTCGGATCTCCTTCAAGTGTTCTTTTCTGGCGAGGAAAGCTCATATCTCCACCCCCACACACACAAAACAGGGTGCAGGGGTCATAGAGCCCTCAAGCTCCCAAAAGCGCCCCACTGCAAAACTCAGACAAGCTTGGTAGCCCAAGCAATCTGCTTCAAATCCTAAGTCTGACAAACCCACTTCTGCATGACAGAATCCTGGCCTGTTACCTGTAAGGGGCCATATCTGCCTTTTTCAAAGATGCCTGGGCATCTTCAGTAATGGGCCAGTGGGCTTTGTAAGTAATCTCAGAAAGGTTCCACATAGATTTCAGATACCTTCCTACATATTGCTTCGTATTGTCAAAGGTTCTAAAGGATCCAGACCAGGGAAGGTTGTTCCAGGAGGCTGTGGATTCCCTTCTGAAAAAACTGTTCTGGTGCCATCCCAGGCAGCAAGCTCTTTTCAGGTTTCTAGTCCAACCTGTTTGTGATCTCAAAGGTCAATGATGCTGGCCCGTTCTGGACATCAAATGACGCAAAGTATGTAGTCAATATGAGCTTCAAGATGGAATCTTTTCATTGTTATCACAGCGATGTGCCCGGGGGAATATCTGACCTCCTTGGATCCCCAGGACACCTACTTGCATGTCGAGATTCAACCGGACAGCCATTGCTACCTACACACTGCTTTTGGTTCCAATCATTACCAGTACACCGCTCTGCCATTTTGGCCTGGTTTTGGCACCACGCATCTTCACAAAGATCATGACTGCCCTGGCAGCCTTCATCCAGGCACAGGGCATCTCGCTGTTGCCTTATCTTTGATTTTCTCATCAAGGCCTCTTCAGATGCGCTCTTAGCTCATCATGTTCTAGAATGCACCCGCATTCTAGTCTACCACAGGTGGATTCTGAATCTGTAGAAGTACTCTCCGATTCCTTCCCATGTTCAGGTTTTTCTGGGTATGAAGTTTGACACCTATCAGGAAAAAGTCTTCCTCCCAGTGGAGAAGATATTGCTTCTGTCTCAGGAAGTGTCTTGGACACTGCAGTGGTCCTCAGTCACTATCAAGGATTTAATGAGCGTGTTGGGTCGGTTGTTGTCAAGCCTGAATGAGGTCCCATACTCTATTCCCACAAAGGAACTACAGAGGGACGTTCTCAGGAATTGGTCTAGAAATCCAGAGCTTCTTCAACAGATCCTCTCTCTCTCCTTTCTCTTTCTCCTCAGGGATCACCAGCGGTGGTTGCATCAGCTGATCTTGGAACAGGGGAGGACCTTTGTGATCTCAGAGTTGCCTCTGGTCACCACAGATGCCATCCTGGGTCACCTCGGTGTCCAGGGCAGGTGGAACTGCCCATAAACATCCTGGAACTCTGGGCAATTTCACTAGCCCTCTTTCATTGGACTCCGATTCTCTTGAGGCTTCTGGTGAGGGTACAGACTGACAACGCCAGGGCCATGGCTTACATCAATCACCAGGGAGTAAATCACATCAAGGCATCTTGGAGGGAAATGAAGTGTATCCTCTGTTGGGAAGAGGCCCATGTTCTGGCCATCTCATCCGTTCACATTCCAGGGGTATAAAATGTCCTGGTGGACTTTCTAAGTCACCAAGACATACAGCCAGAAAACTGGGTACTCCATCCAGAAGTGTTTTACCTTATTGCCCGGCAGTGGGATATGCTAGCAATAGACCTCATGGCAACCAAGGAGAACAGGAAGGTTCTGACGTTCTGCTCTCAGTTGGGGGATCATCTAGACTTTGCAGTGGATGTAATGGCCATTCCATGGAGTTTTCATCTTTATATGTTTTCTCTGATTCATCTCATCCCCAGGATGATACAGAATATCAGAATGGACAGGGCTTTAGTCATTCTGATTGCTCTTCACTGGCCCAAGGTTTGCAGTCCTGATTAGTCTCTCTTCAGTTTCCGATCTATTGTTCTCCCAGACTGGACCTGTTGCTCCAGGATCACCTGTTTTATGAGGAGGTGGCGA
The DNA here is from genome assembly GCA_037306005.1 of Rhinophrynus dorsalis. NCBI lineage: Eukaryota > Metazoa > Chordata > Amphibia > Anura > Rhinophrynidae > Rhinophrynus > Rhinophrynus dorsalis. The sequence continues at coordinate 297,498,009 of CM074724.1, forward strand.
AACTGGCTTTGACAGTATGGCTCTTGAATCCAACACCTTGAAGCAGAAGGATTTTACGGAGAGGTCATATCCACCATAATCCAGGCCCAGAAGCTGGTGTCTTCCAAGGGTGTGTCCATTTTTCAGAAGTATTGCACATAAAAGAACATATCGCCGCATGTTTTTGACCTTACCTTTGTTTTTGTCTTTTCTTCAAGATGGTGTGAACAAAGGGCTAAGCTTGAGCTCCCTTAAGGTTAGTATCTCAGCGCTTCTGTGCTTTTTCAGAGACACATTGCTCTTATCCCAAATGTTAAGGTCTTTCTTCAAGGGGCAGCTCATGCCTTCCCTTCCTTTAAGGACCCCACTCCTCCAGGGGACCTTAACCTGGTTTTGGTGTTTTGCAGAGGCCTCCTTTCAAGCCTCTTGCCTCCATCTCTTTGCGCCAATTGACACTCAAGATGGTCTTCCTCTAGTCAGTTGTCTTGGTGTGGCGAGTCACTGAGTTACAAACTCTGTCTCTTAACCCCTTAGTGACCGGCCGCGAGCGCACGCGGCCGGCACTTGGTGGGGTTTTTTTTTTTTCTGCATTGTAGCGAATGACTTCCGTGACTTACCAGGTACTTCCTTTGTCACTAAGTGACATTTTTGCGTGACGTACCTGGTAAGTCACTTGTCGGGAAGGGGTTAAACCTCCCTTCCTGGTGTTCTATCAGGATAAGGCGGTTCTTCCTACCTCTCAGGAGTTTCTTCCCAAGGTGGTCTCTGAGTTTCACAGCAATCAGGTGATTGTTGTGCTTTCCTTCTGTTCTGACCCTACTTCTGATAAGGAGAGGGATCTGCATTTGTTGGAAGTGGTACATTGCCTAAAGTTTTATGTGCCCCGTACTAAGACTTTTCACAAGGCCGACTCTGTCATCCCTGAAGGTCCCAGAGCTAGTCAGTCTGCCTCCAAGGTCACCATTGCCTCTTGGTTCAAGGCTACCATACACCAAGAAACCTGTTCCCTTTTAAGATCACAGTACCCTCCGCCAGGTCTGTGGGTGCTTCTTCAGCCTACAAGAACCAGGCCTCGGCTGAACAGAGGTACATGGCAGCATTGGTATATCCCCATAGTAGCGGTGTTACAAATTGGACGTAAGAAAAAATGGGATTTTAGTGTTCTTACCTTTTAAATCCTTTTCTCTTTAGTCCATATGGAACACAGGTCTCCCACCCAGAGAAAGGGACCTTGGTGGTATTGCTTTCTTGGGCAGACAAGTCATCTTAGAGTCATTCTCTCTGTAGATTTTCTTCTATGCCTTTCTTCTTTGTGTGACTTTGGTCACATTAATTCTGTTAGTGGGATGGGGTGGCAGGGGGAGCTGGAGGAGGAGGGGGAAACCCTGTCTGTTGTGATCTACCCTGCCCTCCAAGAGGAGGGACTCAACCCCATGGTAAATGTGTTCCATATGGACTAAAGAGAAAAGGAGTTAACAGGTAAGAAAACTAAAATCCTCTTTTCCATTGGTTTAAATGGGATTTTAACCGCATGAATACTAGAAATACATTGTGAAGCAATGTACTGGAGTCCTCTCTGGCATTCAAGGTGTTTACAGGTTCATTTAAATCAAGTGAGGGTTTGTTGTTGTTTTTTTTTTTTTTTTTGTTTGTTTGTTTTTTTTAGGGGGGATGGGGGTTGGTCCCTATGGTATAGCTGGCTTGTCCCAGAATGCAGTCAACTGTCACTGGTATATTGAACCAGTTCTGTCTCGCACTGCCATGGGCGAAGCATTTTCACCATTCTGTTTTATCGTTTTATTACAGTAACAAAAGAACTTAACAACCTTTCTTTTTTTCACAATAACAGAGGAACAACCTGTCAAAGGTGACTCTAACCTGTAACTTTATTATATTGCATTCCTTGTTTGGTGAATGTTGAAGTAAAATATTTCACTGTGATTTACTTTGTTGTGGGGGCATAATGGCTCCAACCTTATGATGTAGCTAGTGCAGAATTGGTCTTATGATGGAGGTTAAAATGAGTCAGACTGTTTATATGCAGTTATTTGTGAAACTGCTCCTAACTGGAAAAGGTAAATATATTGTTAAATATATAAGCCTCTGATGAAGATGCATGTACCGGTAATGCATTGAACCATACCATCCACCTTATGTTAATACACTGCTATGTATAATTATTTAAAGTCTTGAGCTGGCACAATTGATACTAGATTTACAATGTGTTTCATTTTTTAGCGCAAGTCTACAAGAGAAATAGCATAGGGACTGCCTGGCCAAGCTTCAACTACATGTTTCAAAATCAATTCAAATTTCACGGTAGAGCTTCCATGTCCATTTTTTGGGAATGGCCTGTAATTTAGACTTATTGCTTCTCTGTGAATGTTACAGATTCCTATCTGTCTAAACAGTTTTTGTATTGTATATTTTATTTTTATAGCGCCAACCAGTGTACTTGGCACATTACAGTTTACATTTGATATAGAAGGGGTAAAATAAGTGCAGTGATTAAGTGCTTATAAAGACAATCATAAGGGGAACAACAGGTGAGTATACATGAGGATGAAAGGTCCCTGCCCCAGAGAGTTTACAATCTAAGTATAGGATGGGTGATATACAGATACGATCTGGTAGAGGAGGAAGTGTAGTTTTTGACATATGAGATACTGTTTTCATATTACACTTGCTATATTTAAAAGGTGCTCTTTTAGTTTGGATTTAAAGTTGTTGAGGTTTGATGCTTGGCGAATACTGGGTGGTAGGGCATTCCAGAGGTAGGGAGCAGCAAGGGAGAAAGCCTTCAGTCGTGAAACAGCGATAGTGGTTAAAGGGGCAGAGAGTCGTCCACCATGAGTGGTTCGTAGTGGACGTGCAGGAATATGGCAGGATATCAAAGATTAAATATAAGGTTGGGGCAAGCGATGGAGAGCCTTGAAGGTAATGAGGAGGATTTTGAATGTGATACGCTGCTTTATGGGAAGCCATGACAGTGATTTTAAAAGTGGTGGGGTGAGTACTGTTCTGGGGGAGAGGAAGAGTATTCTGGTGGCTGAATTAAGAACGGATTGAAGAGGAGCGATATGTTAGTAGGAAGACCAATAAGTAAAGAGCTGCATTAGTCCAGGCGAGAGAGGATAAGAGCATGTATGAGGGTTTCTGTTGTAGAGAGAGGAATGGACGGATTTTTGCTATATTCTGAAGAAAGAAGCGACAGGTTTTGGTTACGTCATTAATGTGGGTGGAGAAGGAAAGAGAAGAGTCCAAAGTTACCCCGAGGTAGCGGGCTTTGTCTACAGGGTAAATTGTGGCGCCTTCGACAGTTATAGAGAATGGAGGTGTTGTGCAGGAATTAGATGGGAAGATAAGGAGCTCAGTCTTGGACATGTTAAGTTTTAAGTGACAATGAGCCATCCAGGAAGAGACAGCAGTAAGGCAATCTGAGACCCGCTGCTGTATTTCAGATGATATTGAGGGTGCAGAGAGATATATATTTGCATATCGTCTGCATAAAGATGATCGTTAAAGCCAAAGGATTTTATCAATTGCCCCAGGGAGAGTGTATACAGGGAAAAGAGAAGAGGTCCCAGAATAGAGCCTTGGCATATGCCTGCTGAGAGGGAGATCGGAGGTGAGGAGGTGTTAGCGTATGATAGAGAGAGAGACCGGTGAGAGAGATAGGATAGAAGCCAGGAATGTGCCAGGCCACAGATGCCAAGTGATTGGAGAACCTGGGAGAGAAGGGTATGGTTGACTGTCAAATTCTGCTGATAGGTCTAGGAGGATAAGAATAGAGAAATGGCCATTGGATTTTGCAATGTGGAAATAATTTGTTACTTTGATTAGGGCAGTTTCTGTAGAGAAAGTGGTCCGAAAGCCAGACTGCAGCGGGTCCAGAGCATTATAGGAGTTGAGGAAGGTAATTAGACAAGAGTAGGCTAGGCGTTCAAGGAGCTTAGAGGCAAAAGGCAAGAGGGATATGGGGCGGTAGTTGGAATGGGACGTGGGGTCTAATGAACTTTTCTTGAGGATTGGAGGTACTATTGAATGTTTTAATGAGGAGGGGAATATGCAGTTTGGGTTCTTTCAGTACTTGGTTTCACTACTTGCTCATTTAATTAGTGCCTGTACTGATATATTTACAGTCTTTAGTTTTATTGATAACTCAGTGTATAAAAAGTCTGTGACTGAATGTAGCAGTTGGTGGAAATATCTGTAATGGTTCCATTATTTATTATATATACAATACAAAGACCCTCAAACTTATACATCACGGTAGTTTGCAGCGCTCTAAAAGGCTGTTTACAATAACGCTTGCATGATATGGATCTGTGTCATTTGTGAATAATTCTATTTGCGTGTGTATACCGGTAACAACTAGGGTACTAAAATCGTATTTCATAGATTTTATTCATATTGGTGTTTGCTTATATAGTCAGTCTACACTGAATTTTTCATGACTTGCGAACATCATGTAATGATCAATATATACAGTGAATACTAAAGGTTAAATTGTTACACTGATGTTTTTAATTTGTTCCTTTTTTGGGAGCTCACTTAGTTTTACTAATCCTCATTGATTTAAGGAATACATTGTCCTTTTTTATGTAGAATCAATAAACGCCAAGTCTTATGACCGCTATGGTGCATCCACTGATAATACACTGAACTGGTCTTCTTTTGAGTGGTTTTAAAGTGTTAGTAATGTCCAACAAAAAGTTTTTTGCATTTAGAAGAGCTTAAAAAGCTGAGCTAAATGCAAAAAGCCGTATCTCTCAAACCGCTATGGTTTAAGACATACAGGCGTTTTAAAGTTTGCGGTCTCCTACTGACAGCTGTAAAGCTGTCAGCAGGAGATCCGTGTCGGTCAACACGGAGGCGCTTGAGAAGTGCAGTGATCTCGTTACTTACAAGGAATCCCTTCATTGGAATGGTCTAAAACGTGTGCCTGGTTTTCAAGCACACGTTTTAGACCATTCCAATGAAGGGATTCCTTGTAAGTAACGAGATTGCGGCACTTCTCAAGCGCCTCTGTGTCGACCGACACGGATCTCATGCTGACAGCTTTACAGCTGTCAGTAGGAGACAGTGAACTTTAAAACGCCTGTATCTCTTAAACCATAGTGGTTTGAGAGATACGGCTTTTTGCATTTAGCTCAGCTTTTTAAGCTCTTCTAAATGCAAAAAACTTTTTGTTGGACATTACTAACACTTTAATTGTGGTTCCCAGTGATTATTGTGCTTCCCACCTCAATTATATATTTTTCTTCTTTTTCCTATTGGAATAAGAAGTCCTACACTGTTATCTATACAACAGTATCACTAACAATTTTTTGCATAACCCTGGTTCATCTATAATATATATTTTAACCTTCCAGTTTTGTAGAATAACATAGGAAATGGAATGATTTCTCTCACTGGAGTGACTGCTCTAACCTTAGTACATAACACACCCTTGTTTATGTTTATTCTTTATTTATATAATACCATATATCAGGAGTAGTCAGCTGTGGGCCTTCATCTGAGAGGACTACAACTGCCCGACTTCCTGGAACTGATGACGTGTATGCGTCTGAGGTGGTATAGATGAGTACTATTAAAAGAGGAATTATACCTGAAGGAATAAGCGAATTTTGAATCTTATAACATTTTATTCATTTTAGAATTGTTTTGTTATAAAGGGGAATTATAAGTGAAAATGAAGTGGGGTCCATACAGAGGTGTGTGTGTGTGTGTGTATAATATGTATTTCTGCACTGTATCTGCAGTTGCCTGTATGTAATAATCTATGTAGAACACTGCTTCTGTTTCTCATCTACTCACATGAAGCAGTGGGATTCAATAGACCAGTGTGGTTTGTATGCATTGTTTATCTTGATCAGACTGTAAACTGAAACCAATAGACTTCAACAGAAATCAATTGCAGAGGAAAAAGTACTCCAATGCAACAGACTGCTATTTCATGGACCTAGGAAAGTTCTCCTGTCAAACAAATTAAAAGCCACTTGGGCGGGTAAATGTCCTTCATAAAGCATTCTTTTATGTCTAGATACAGTCCCCCCCCCCCTCCAATTAGATGACTTTATTTCACAATCTGATCCTTTTACATAGTTCTGCAGAATCATTGGTGTGGCTTTTCTTTATAGCATTTCTCATTCATATTATTATCATATAAATTCAAGTTAATGTTTAAACTATATTCACCCTTCATACGCACACCTGCTGTATAAAGCATCCCCTACCCAAGTAAATCCTTTTGAGCAGGTTGAATCATTTATTCTTATAGGTATGCTTCCCCTTTAAGCAGCGCAGGGTTAGAGCAGTATAGCTTGTGGCAGGGCATGAAGGTTCAGACTTTATGTCCAGAATTCTCATGTGTATTGCAGCCCTGTGAGTGTGTAGAGCAGTAATTACAGGCCTTCTCACATGGCAATGGGTTAAAAGGAATGATCCCATATATCAAGGAAGAAGGCAGCTCCAGGGCTTTACTCTGAGCCAGCGGCAGGAATAGCTTGAGAGATTACTCCATTTATCCCTCCGGCTCTTGTCCTCGCTTCGTGAGTGCAGCACTTTATCATCCATGGGTTGGCATGAGGTTACAATGCTAAGGACAGAAGAACGTGTAGTAAGGAATAAAATGCCTTCACAGAAGCTGCCTGCTGTCTTCACTCTAGCTGTCACAGTGACATGCACAGCTATCTCTCACTACTCTTCTCGGGCTCTGAGATGTGTATAGCAAACTAACACTGTGCAACATGTCCCAATATTAACAATATGTGACCCAACTATATTTAGCTACCCTGTGTGGATCTTTGGGGTGCAATTCCCCTCATCCTCAGTTGGCCAAGCTCATTTTGATTGATAAAAAGAAATTGGACCACAAAAAAAAAAAAATAAATAAAATGGTGCATGGTAGATCAAAAATATACGGTATAGCAAAAGAAAATTATGCGTGCAAATCTTTGGAAATTAAAAAAGTTTCAATCATCAAAGTTCTGAATTGAAACCTAGTTCTTTCTGGGTAAGGGTTTACAATCTCTAACAGTGAAATCCCATGCTTTCATTGGGTTAAATGAAGGTTTTTTTGTTTATTTTGTTTTCATATTTATAAGAAAACCACACCCACCTTTCCTTCCTTGTTCACACCCCTCTCTGGAAGAGGGAGACCGAGAGAGGCTGATGTACATAGAAGAAATGGACCGGTTCTGGTGCAAATTGGGACAAATTAGTCCTATTCATTTAAAAATATATATATATCTTTTTTTGTAAAACTTTTTATGGAATTTCTCAAATAACAAACTGTTTTGTCATAACAGTAGGTAAAGGAAAGCTTTGGAAACAGCAGTCTGTTCAAATTAATAAATACTGAGTAGGGGAACCTGCCGCACAACCAAACTCTGTAGTTGTCTGTCTTAAGTCATGAGAAAAAGCCGTATACCAGCTCATAGCAGAGGTTTTGGAAGGTGAGTGGAGTAAATCGAAAACAATTACATTCCCAATGTGTTTATACGCCATTAAATTTGAGGCCACGATTTTCATTACCCCAGTCTTGAGTGATGCATCCACTTCAATAGCCAATAGTACCGGGCAGAGGAGGACAGCACCCACACCTGAGCCACTGACAGCATAGCCTGGCAGAGTGGAGCCTGCCATCCACCTCCATGCCACCAGCCAGCCAAGTGGAGGCACCCACCTCCATGGGAACATCAAACACTTTAGTCTAAATCTAACTTCCCACCCCTGTGGAGCTCCAGAGGATCCCCCCTCACATGCACCCATTAGCAAAAGAGAAAAACGAGAATCAGCATTGTTTTGTCATCCCCTTCTGGGAGGATCAGCCCCATAAGTAAAGAGATGGGTAGATCCTCACCCAGGCCCTTGGAGAGTATCTTTATGCAGGAATTCCAGATTTCCTTGTTTTGTGTGGCATGAAGCCAGAAAAGTTTGATGAAAGGATTCATTTTATCTAACCAGTGTACCTTAGACCAGTGTTATGGTCTAAGGTATTTTGGGGTTATCGATTTCCAGCAGAAAGTAAGGGTATGTATTTCAACAACTATCCCATTTGTGACTTTAATATAGTTGACAATTTTCCCCAAAATTGCAGCTTTATGGGACATTGCCATAGTAGGTGTATCACAGTGGCATGCAGCTTTTTATATTCGGGATAGGAATGTGAAGATGTCAGGCCGATTTTGTAGGCAAGAGCAGGGTAGATATAAGTTTTATGGAGTAACCTATATTGCAGCTCTTGAAAATAGGATGATGTGCATTTTTTTTCTCCTTCCAATGTTATTTAATAGTGTGTCAGTTGTTGGATGGGAAGTCTAGCCTCCAGTGAGTAGTTGATAGGAGGGAACAATATATATTCTAGAGATGCTAAATTGTGAAGTGTCAGTTTTTTTTAGGTAAGAGTCGAATGTGTTTGAGAAGGGGTATGTTCCCAGTTGTGAAAGTACTGTGGTTACATAGGCCTGTCTGTAAATCTATAAATGGGTGAGATGAAGCCAGATTGCATTTAGTATACAGAGTGGGTAACGTGTATATTTTTTACGTTTCTGGATCAATTATATCTATATTTTCAGTTTTTCTCAGTGGGTAAACCGTATGTCTTAACGTCCGCCTTTTAAATGTGGGTTTTTGGTCAGTGGGAGGAATACTGAGTGATATTTGTTGTGGTAGAGAGAACATCATATATATTTGTTAAAAGGAGTTTTTCTCAAATTGCCTCTTTTAACCCTTTGCGTGCCAGAGGGGTACGCAACGCATTGCAAAGCAATGCGTTGCGTACCCCTCTGGCACTCGAAGGGTTAAGTTGATGGGAATTTGATGAATGTTTGCTCTACAATATCATACCCATCTGATATACAAAAGATTAACACCCATTTAACCTAGATGAGTGATAAACAATTTTAAGAGGACACTGAATATGTGGAATATTTATAATATATATAAAAGAAAAAAACACACTGATTGGTTACCTCGCTTTCTCATACTCTTCAGTGTGAGTCCTCAAACACTTCTGCCCACCACACACAATCTCTCTCCCTTTCTCCCACTCCTCAGTGTCCTTCAGCCACTCCCTTTCACCCACTACTGAATATCCATCAGTGTAGCTCAGTGACTACTCACGCACAGGTAACGGTGTGATTCTTTTGCTAGTAAAGTTTGAAACAAAAAGGTCAAAACCTATCATTACAGTGCTCACTTGACCTATTAAAAGTATTGGAAATGGCTATTAAAGTTTGAAGAGCATAACTGAATGACCCCCCCCCATTGCTTTTTTGGCTATTTAATACATAATCCAAAAGTAAATCACAGAGTTATTCAGTTAACGTTAACCTTTCTGATTTTTGTCATTTCAAGTACTTTTGATATAATGAATGAAAATGTTAATGTTGGCATTTACTTTAGTTTTTTTTCTGCTTTTTTTTTTTGGCTGGGGGGTTAGAAGTAATTTTTTCAGGGTTGTCTTGTAGAGTGTACTTCCTGAACATGAACCTTTCTTTGTCATGCAGTCTTTTGTTTGATCGATAAATGCTTCATTCTAATTTTCACCCTTTTGTATTATTTAAACTTTTACTTTCATCAGTTAAGTACACAGGAACCCTTTGAGTGCCAGAGGGGGTGTGCAATGCATTGCAGAGCAATGCGTTGCGTACCCCTCTGGCACTCAAACGGTTAAATGTTTTGGAGTCTGAACTGCACATATGCAAATCTACATATTCAAAATATATACAAGACATTTTTCAAAGCTCAATATCTCTGTACCAGGATCAACAAGTGTCATCCACAAGATCTATATAGTATCTGTTCACTAGATTTTTCTATAACCCTATCAGATTATTTTACAGACAGCAAATGTAAAATGGGCAACACACTACTTCTTCTATTTCTCAAACTTTTTGTTTTTAAGTAATGCGTTTGGACCACAATTGCAGGGTTGACTCTTCAACTTCCAAATGTCACATTTACTCATCAATTTTTTTCAGTTATAAGCATTACAAAATCATTTTACATTAAAGGGTCTTTTGACCTGCAGGTTGCACAAAGGCAGCATTTTAATTAGTTTAGGAGGGTTTACTGATATTTTAAGTACATTTGAGATGTAGAGAGGGGTGTACATTCCAGTGCCAGGAATTGGTGTGTGGGACTAGGGCAGGGTTAGATAAGGAGTGAGGGTGTGGCCATAGTCCGGATTCATTGCCTTCGGATACCAGATTCGTTGTTCTTATTATTGTTACCGTTTTATATATAAAAAATGTTAAAAATACCATATTCTGCAGGCTAATTATCATCTGGCCGTATCTGTGAAGACAAGGTGATATTTCAAGATATTAGTGTTTGTAAAATTCTATATGCAGCTATGAGCCAACATATGTTAATTTACATATTAAATGATCCTAGTGGTAATTTTACCGAAGCACAATATTTAATTAGATGTTTACATAAATTTTTCAATCACTGAGGAGACGGTGTTAATATCTTTATTGACCCATAAGCACCTCTTCAAAGATGAACAATATTATTATGTTAATGAAATGATTGCTCTTTAGTAGGGATGGAGGTAAATAAGTCTTATTTTATTGGAAAAGAGCAGCTGTCAATTATCAACATTATTTTTTTTAACCCTTTAAGTGTCAGAGGGTTGTGCAACATGACAATCTTATTATGGGTCTTTTCCTGCTGTTGTTTTATTCCAAAGTTATCATTGGAAGTGAGTAAAAGCAAGCTTAGTCCCTGAAAGTTCAAACTGGCAGGAAGTGGCTCAGTAGTGTTTACTACAGTCTATGGAGAACTGCTGGTCAGTGACTCCCCTCTCGCATAGACTACCACAGAATAACTAATTGAAATCTGCCCACTATAGGGGGAGCTGTTAATATAAATACCCAACTGTAATATCTCTAAAAGATGCATGCATTTCCCAACAGTGAGAGTACTCTTGATTTACTCAACAGGAAAAACCCTACTATATGTGTTTTTCCTTTTTCTTATTTAAAAAAAAAAAGTTTACTGCTCCTTTACATCCTTGGCTGCAAAAATGTATTGAAAAGGACTGTAGCAACTAAGAGGTTAAAGGAGCAGGAACATTTTTTTTCTTTATTGTTCCCGCTATGTAAAGAAATGGGGCCACTGCAGAGAGATTTTTAATTCAAGAGACATTTTAGTGAACTTATTGTTAAATCCTTTTCTTAGTCTATGTGAACACAGGAACCTTGGGGTAAATTTACCCTCTGTAGGGTATGACACGTCAAAAAAAAAGTCAGACCTCTGAGCAGGAGACTCCCATCTTCACTCCACTTTACCCCTGCCTTCTATTCCCATTTTCACTTTTCTGCTTAATTTTTAGATTATTTTATTATTTTAATTTAGATATAGGGTGTCCAAATTCCCATTAGGTGGATTGCCATTTCTGGCTTCCCCTGGAGTATTGTCCTGCTATCAGGTGCTGTTTGGGGCCCTTGCTGCCCTGTGGAGAGAATCATGCAGCCCATGTCTCTCTCCTGATTGGGTCTCTGAGGCTTTCATTCAATGCTAATTTAAAGAAAAGTCAAGTAAAAAGGTGAGAAACCCCTTGAGTGCCATGGTCCACTGTTCTCCTCCAAACAGGGGTCTTATAGTAGTATTAATCTCATGCACTCATGTTGGTTATCTTATTGGTTTGATCTAGGGTTGCCACCCAGCCGGTATTTTACCGGCAGGCCGGTAAAAATATTGGCTTCTTTCCAATGTTAAGTCAATGGAGGGAATGCCTTGGCCGAAATTTTTTTGAAGAAAAGGTGGCAACCCTAATTTGATCCCAGGGTTTTTGGCGCTTGGATGGATGAATTTTATGTATTTAATTTCTTCTCTGCTGGTTTCTCCGGGTTATGGGGTTATTTTGGCTTATCTTTCTAGATTCATACGTTTTTATTTGTCACTACATATTCCCTTGGGTATTTGGGTACTTTTATTCACTTTTAAAAAGTTTAGATTTTTTTTGAGTTCTGTGCCTTTAAGGCTCACTTTACCACGTGGCTGCACTTGCTGCACTTGCTCCATTGGCTTCTATGGGACAAACTGTTTTGGGACATATCTCTGCAACCGTTTAACTTACAGAGTTAAGAGGGCTCATTCTTCTTGTCTCGTCTTGCTCTAACATCCGGTTCACTTCCTCAGTGTCTTGGGGGCCCCTGGGGCCCTGAGACTGTGGGTTCAAATATTGCTAGGTAACAGCAAAGAGACAAAACTACAAATCCCAGAATGCCCATTTCACGGGCTTTCTTCTGATTGGCTGTGATTTTGAACAGCATTTTCTCTCTCTCTTTGCTGGAGTATCCTACGCAGAGGCTTGTCTGTCCTTACTCTCTTACTCAGGTTAACAATTCACCTGCCAGATAAGTGCTTTTTTGGGCTTTCTGAGATAATATTTTAATTTGGGGCACAGTATTTGGGTTTCCTCATACTGCCTAGACACTTCTCCTGTTAGGATGTCGGCTACAAAGGAACATGGGGCTAGACCTAAGGCTAAGGACTCAGGGGCGTCTCTGACCCCCTTGCTTACTGCTCCTCATGCCAATTGGGGCTCCATAAAGGATCATCTGGACACTTTTGCCCCTTATGCACTGTGGCCCCTACTACTCCACCTGGGCCCTCCAGCCTTGAACAAAAAGCCACTCTGGGTAAAGGACTTCAAGTCCTCTATGGCACAGTTTCGTCTTTCCCTCCAGGGGGTTCTCCATTCTTGGAAACCCCCCACTTCTTTCAGGATTGTGGCCCCTAAAGCCCCTGGCATTCCTGATCTCACAAACATCTGAAGAGGATTCCTTTGATGATGATATGGAGGAAGGGGAGTGTGAGGAAGGGGCTTCTTCATATGCTTATGATGACCCCTTTGAGGTTGACCCTACGCTGAGGGCCTCGTTAACGCAGTTTTAACAACCTTACAGGTCACTACTACCACTGCTGAGGGCCAAACTTCTTCTGATGTGTTTCAATGGCGTAAGAAATCCCTCACAGTTTTTCTGCCCAATCCCACTCTGGACCCAGGTTATCCTGGATGAGTGGAAAATGCCAGACAGGTGCCTTTGTCTTTCCAAGTGATTTTCCAAGCTCTACCCCTTCTATGAGACAGCTTTGATTCAGTGGGCTACACCTCCTCATGTTGTTCTCCCTATTTCTAGGCTTTCTAAGTCTACTGCTCTACCCTTGGCAGACGCCATGACATTGAAGGATATGGCTGATAGGAAGCTGGAGGCTATCCTGAAGTCCAACTTCGCAGCCATAGGTGCTGCCTTGAGGCCTACCTTTGCTTCTATTTGGGTCTTTAGAGCTCTCCCCGTCTGGAGAGAACAACTTACTGAAGCTGTCAGTAAAGTTGCCCCTAAGGAGGACCTTTTAGCCCTCTTGGACAACATGTCTGATGCTCAGACATATGTCACTGGCACTCTTTTTGATGCTGTGAAAGGTTTTTGCCTTCTCTGTTTCTGCTAGACGCACATTGTGGCTTAAGATTTGGTCTGCAGACATTTCATCTAAGAAGTCGCTGATTTCTCTCCCTTTTTAGGGAAAGTCTCTTCTTGGGCCTGAACTGAAGCAGATTATCAGTGAGGCCACTGAAGGCAAGAGTACTCTGTTGCCTCAATTTTCCAAGCAACTTGGAGAAGAAACAATGCCTTTTCGTTCCCACCAAAACGAAGTGCAAAGGCCAAATCAGAATGTGTCTCAGGCCAGCACCCCACGCCAGACCACCAAGCCCAGACAGCAGTAGCACTCAAAGCACGCCACTGCCAAGCCCAAGTATGGCATGTCTGCCTCTGCATGACTCAGAATCCTGGTCTGCAGCTCCAGGTGGGTGTGATCATGTGCCATTTTTAAGGTGCCTGGGCAGCCACTATTGCAGATCAGTGGGTATTACAGGTGGTTGCAAAAGGGTACAGGATCCCCTTCAAATCCCTTCCTCCCTACAGATTCTTCCAGTCCAGAACTCCTCTGGGACAAGAAAATCTGTGTATTTTCAGCGAGGCAGTTCAGGCTCTCTTGTACAAGGAAGTCCTGACTCCAGTTCCTCCTCAAGAGAGAGGTTTAGGTATCTATTTAAACCTATTTGTGGTGGCCAAGAGGGACAGCGGCAGTCGTCCTATCTTGGACCTCAACTACCTCAATTCATTTGTGGAGACTGAGTGCTTCAAGATGGAATCCTTGCACTCCGTCATTGCAGCTATGTGTCCATGAGAGTTCTTGGCCTCTCTGGATCTGCAGGATGCTTACTTGCATGTCCCAATTAATCTGGACAGCCGGAAATGCCTCAGGTTTGCCTGTCACTTGGGGCACTTCCAGTTCACCGATCTGCCCTTTGGGTTTAACTCCGATCCTTGGGTGTTTGCCAGAGTCTTAGGGGCATTGATTGCCTTTCTGCACACCCAGGGGATTCCGGTGACTCCCTACATGGCCAACTTTCTGCTGAAGGCGTCGTCCAGGGAACTTCTGGACCAGCACATCTAGGACTGTGCTCAGATTCTCCTCCACCATGGGTGGATTCTGAATATGGAGAAATCCGCTCCAGTCCCCCCAAAGGTCCTGGTTTTCCATGGTCTCAGGTTTGATACTTGCTAAGGGAAGGTCTTCCTGACCGAGGATTCTATCCAACAGGTCACACATCTGGTGTCCTGAGCTCTGGAGTGGCCATTGGCTCAGGTCCGCAAATTCTTGACCCTGATGGGCTACGTGTGTCCACCATGGAGGAAGTTCCATATTCCATGGCTACCATGGCTCACACCAGGGAGCTCCAGCAGTTCACTATCCGTGCTTGACAGGGGAACCCGGATCCCTTGGACCGCAATGTCTCTTTGTCTGGAAGTGAGGCAGGACCTGCTCTGGTGGCTGGAGAGGTGCAGCCTGGAGAAGGGGAAACTTTGTCATTCAGGACTGGACCCTGGTGATGATGGACACCAGCCTCAGGCTGGGGAGCTGTCCTGGGTCACCTGGGAGTTTAGGGCAGATGGACTGCGGAGGAAAATCTGCAGTCCATCAATGTTCTGGAACTCCAGGAGATTAATCATGCTCTGGTCTACTGGTCCTCTTCACTGGGGGGTTGTCCAGTCCGCGTCCAGTCGGACAACAGCATGGACATGGCATATATCAAGAAGCAAGGAGGCACAAGAAGTGATTCCGCTTGGTCAGAGGTCAAATCTATCTTTGCTTGGGCAGAAGATCACGTTCCAGCTATTTTCACTGTGCACATTCTAGGGGTAGACAGCATCCTGGCGGACTTCCTCAGCCATCAAAGGGTGGACCCAGGAGAGTGGAAGCTCCAGACGGATGTTTCTGACCTGTTGGCGCAGAGGTGGGGTCTTCCTCAGATAGAACTGATGGTCACCGGGAACTACAGGAAGGTTCAGCTCTTTTGCTCCTATTAGAGGGTTCCTCTGGCCTTTGCTGTGGATGCTCTGGCGATACCCTGGCATTTTCATCTGGCTTGCATCTTCCCTCCACTTCCTCTCATTCACAGGGTGCTGAGCAAGATTTGAATGGACAGTCCGGCGGTCATCTTGATCATCCCTTGCTGGCCCAGGTATCCCTGGTTCCCAGAACTTGTGGCTCTCTCCATTCAGGATCCATTTCCATTGCCACTCAGACTTGATCTCTTCCTTCAGGGTTATCTGTGGAAGGAGGACGTGGAGTGTATGGCTTTGACAGTGTGGTTGCTGAAGCCTCCTTCTCAAGAAGGAAAGGGTCTTCCTCTAAGGTGGTCTCCACTGTTATCCAGGCTAGGAAACTGGTTTCTTCCAAAGCCTTCCATAGAGTTTGGTTCATCTTTCAGTTTTGGTGTGTTGACAGGGACCTGTCATCTTGAGAGTTTGATCTTCCAGTGACCCTTTTTTTTTTACAGACGGTGTGAAAAAAGGGCTCAGTCTTAGCTCCTTGAAGGTTCAGGCTTCAGCTCTGTCTTTTTCCAGAGACTTATTGCCATCTTGCCAGATGTAAGGTTTTCTTTCAGGGCGTCACTCATGACTTCCCTGCCTATAAGGCTCCTACTCCTCAGTGGAACCTTAATATGGTTTTGGGAGTTTTGCAGCAGCCTCCCTTTGAGTCTTTCGTTATCATTCATCTATGCCTTCTGATGTGGAAGATGGCCTTTCTTCAGGCTCTGGTCTCTGCAAACTGCCTTTCCTGGTGTTTCACAAGGATAAGACTGTTCTCCGTACCTCCCAGGAATTCCTTCCTAAGGTGGTCTCTGAGTTCCGCATCAGTCAGGAGATTGTTGTGCCTTCCTTTTATCCTGACCCCAAGTCTGACAAGGAGAGGGATCTCCACTTGGGCCTGAATGTGGTACCGTACTGACTCTTTATGTAAGATGGATGCCTTATATGTGATCCCTGAGAGTCCCGGGGCAGGTATAGCGGCATCCAAAGTCGCTATCACATCTTTGATTAATTCTACCATTTGCAAGGCTTATGAACTCAGAAAGAAACCTGTTCCTTTCCACATATTATTTTTCAGTGTCCATTGACACTTAGATTAATTTGGGCTGGTCCGTGTCCTGGATAGTACATGGGAACTCGGGTATCATGGGATTCAGCCCTCCACCCTGGGAGCTCAATGTTGGTATATCCCCGTGGTACCTGTATGTCATATTGGACTACAGAGAAAAGAGAATTATAGTCTTACCTTTTAAATCCTTTTCTCTTAGTCCATATGACATACAGGTCTCCCAGCCAGAGAAATGGACCATTCTTGGTCTTCAAGTGCTGGACGTAGGAGTCCTCTTGAGTCTGCTGCTCATAGGAGTTTTCTCTTTCTTCTTTCTTGCTGTCTTACTTGGTAGTCTTGTCTCAAGTCTATCTGGGGCAGTCTATCTGAGGAAGAGGAGGCTCCACCCACAACTTCTTCTAGAATTGTTCCAGTCTACAGGGAGGAGCTATGGCCTCCCCATGGTATCTGTATGTCATATGGACTAAGTTAAAAGGATTTAACAGGTAAGACTAAAATCCTCTTATTTCAAGTAATGTAAATATTCAGAATGATAGTGATATAAAATGTACGGCTGGTAAGATGGGAGAACTGAAACTGATTTCAGCTATTGGAAAGTGGGATCTCAAATGTACTTGGATGATGCATGTGACTTGGTGGTCATTCTAGAGGAATAAAAGAAAAAGGTCCCCCAATAGTGCTATAACATGTTATCATGTACTTGTACACATATAAATTAAATATATTGCAATCACAGTAGAAAGTGGTCCAAATGGGAATGCTCCCGACTGATCAACTCACTTTCAGATATCTAACCCGTATCTGTCCAAGGATCCGAGTCAAGAGTCATATCACTTATTGTGTTTATTGGTTAGATCATTTTTTTGTGAAATATGAAAACCAGGGTTTTAGCTTCAAAGAGGGATTTCTTAAAGTGGAACTGTCACCTTAATATAAATTTGCATATTTGAAATCTGCATTAAAAACTGCCTTTGTCAAGTTAACCAAACCAGCGAGTGTACAGTTAAGGAGATTTTCACACTTGTTACCATGTGCTAATTGTGGTACCTGTACTTTGCATATACTATTTAACTTTTCAGTGAAGTATAATTTGCTAATGAAGATTTCGGTGATGTTTAATATGCTAATGCAGCTTTGTGCAGTACCAGGAAATGTTCAGCTTCACTTTGCCCTGAAAAAGAGTATGAATATCTTCTAAACTGTAAATTTGCTGGTCTTTTGGATAACATGCTATCCTCCTCTCCCTCCACTACATGCGCACTTGATTCACTCCCGTCTCGTCTCATCCAGTACCTCTCCCCCACGCTAATCCCTATCCTATTACAGATTTCTAACTCCTCCTTTGTCACTGCTACCTTTCCTGATGGCCTCAAACATGTCTTAGTAACACCCATCCTCAAGACCAACTCCTCTGACAGTAGCACACCCTCTAGCTATTGACCCGTTTCTCTCCTGCCTTTTGTCTTTACACTCTTAGCCTACTATCGCCTGCTCGACCTTTTTAACACACATTACGTGCTTGACCCTTTACAATCTGGATTTCGCACTGCTCACTCCACTGAATCTGCTTACAAGAGTAGTCAATGATCTTCACATTGCCACATTTCAAGGTCACTATTCAATACTTGCACTGCTTGATCTCTCAGCAACTTTTGACACTGTTGATCATGCTTTCCTCTGCCACATTCTTCACTCCTTAGGAATCCGTAACTCAGCACTGTACTAACTCTCCTTTTATCTAACTAACTTCAGTGCCTCCTCTGCCACCTCTTCACCCTCTCCTGTGCACCACTCTGTGTTCCTCAAGGTTCTGTTTTAGGACTACTTCTGTTCTCTCTTTATACAATAATACTTAGTGATCTTATTAACTCCTTTGGTCTCAAATATCACCTCTATGCAGATGACACCCAGATTTTTTTTTTTTATCTACACCGCTGCTGACTTCTTATATTCAAGTAAAAATCACATATTGCCTTTTGGCTATCTCAGACTGGATGGTTCATAGGCACCTCAAACTCAATATGTCTAAAACTGAGCTACTCCTCATCCCTCCTAGGCCTGGTGCAGTAGCGCCCTTCCAGGTAACTGTAAATCGCACTACCATAAATCCAGTATCAGAAACACGCTGTCTAGGGGTGATAATTGACACGTCTCTTTCTTTCTCTCCTCATATTAACACCATCACTAAATTCTGTTGCTTTCTCTTGCATAACATTGTTAAAATCCGTCCCTTCCTCTGTTCTTCCACAGGTAAAATTCTTATACAAGCACTCATCCTCTCCCACATGGACTCCTGCAACATTCGTCTGTCTGACATTCCTGCCTCCCATTTCCATACAGAATGCTGCAGCACAAATTGCTTTTTTGTCACCTAGGTGTGTCCCTGCCCCGCTCCTCCTCAAATCTCTCCAGTGGCTTCCTATCAAACTCCGGATTTCTTACAAACTTTTACTTCTCTCTCTATAATTTTAATGGTAGGTTTAGTTGAACAGTGAGAGACAGAATAACAACAAAAAATCCTGAAAAACGCATTTCAAAAAAGTTATAAATTGATTTGCATTTTACTGCATGTAATAAGTATTTGACCCCCTATCAAGCAGCAAGATTTCTGGCTCCCAGGTGTCTTTAATACAGGTAACAAGCTTAGATTAGGATCATTCTCTTAAAGGGAGTGCTTCTAATCTCAGCTTGTTACCTGTATAAAAGACACCTGTCCACAGAAGCAATCAATCAATCAATCGGATTTCAAACTCTACACCATGGCCAAGACCAAAGAGCTGTCCAAGGATGTCAGGGACAAGATTGTAGACCTACACAAGGCTGGAATGGGCTACAAAGCCATCGCCAAGCAGCTTGGTGAGAAGGTGACAACAGTTGGTGTGATTATTCGCAAATGGAAGAAACACAAAATAACTGTCAATCTCTTTCCGTCTGGGGCTCCATGCAAGATCTCACCTCGCGGAGTTTCAATGATCATAAGAACAGTGAGGAATCAGTCCAGAACTACATGGGAGATCTTGTCCATGATCTCAAGGCAGCTGGGACCATAGTCGCCAAGAAAACAGTTGGTAACACACTACGCTGTGAGGGACTGAAATCCTGCAGCGCCCGCAAGGTCCCCCTGCTCAAGAAAGCACATGTACAGGCCTGTCTGAAGTTTGCCAATGAACATCTGAATGATTCAGAGGAGTACTGGGAGAAAGTGTTGTGGTCAGATGAGACCAAAATTAAGCTCTTTGGCATCAACTCCACTCGCCGTGTTTGGAGGGGAGGAATACTGCCTATGACCCCAAGAACACCATCCCCACCGTCAAACATGGAGGTGGAAACATTATGCTTTGGGGGTGTTTTTCTGCTAAGGGGACAGGACAACTTCACCGCATCAAGGGGACGATGGATGGGGTCATGTACTGTCAAATCTTGGATGAGAACCTCCTTCTCTCAGCCAGGGCATTGAAAATGGGTCCAGCATGACAATAATCCAAAACATAATGCCAAGAAAACAAATGAGTGGCTCAAGAAGCAGCACATTAAGGTCCTGGAGTGGCCTAGCCAGTCTCCAGACTTTAACCCTTTGAGTGCCAGAGACCTACGCAAAGTATTGCACATCAATGTGTTGCATACCCCTCTGGTACTTAAGTGCAAACCTGGTACTTAAGTGCAAATCTGACCTCTGTGATTGCCAACAAGGGTTTTGCTCCTGAGTACTAAGTCATGTTTTGCAAAGGGGTCAAATACTTATTTCACTCAGTAAAATGTAAATCAATTTTAACTTTTTTTTTAAAATGCGTTTTTCAGGATTTTTTTGTTATTCTGTCTCTCACTGTTCAAATAAACCTACCATTAAAATTATAGATTGATCATTTCTTTGTCAGTGGGCAAACGTACAAAATCAGAAGGGAATCAAATAATTTTTAAATATCATGGTTCTGGGTAGTATATCGGATATGATGATGTTCCTGTGAAACTGGTCAAATGTGTACTTTGAAATAAGCCAGTTTGTTTCTATAGAAGTTTCCAAATGTGAGGAGATTAATCCTCTAAATGGATCCATGTAGGCTCCCTGATTGATCAAAGGTGCAGTTGTTTGAGAGCTTGATTGAAACCCATGGTTGTGTATATGTAAATGTGTATATATATCTTGAGGATCTCTTTTCTATCTGTATTTTCACTTAAGAAAATACCTTTCGAATGAAATGCACAGGGTGGTGGTATCACCCGTTGTACCTTCCAAGATCTAGTTTTGCTTCACCACGACCATTCCCACATTGTTGCCAAGCTGGGATTATGTTGTTTATTTTGATCGCTATAGACGCGGGCCATCTATCACAACAGGTATTTGCATAGTTGGATGAGCCAGATGGGCCTATTACCTAATTTTAAATATTTATTTAGTTCATCTGTTTCTTTTTGCCTAATACATTTTTTATATGTAGGATACAATGCTCAATTATATACCAAAACATTGAGTAACTTGGTACAATCATAACTGATCTACTTCAAGAAAAGAGAGATACTGAACCAACACATCTTTATTACACACTTGGATGCTAGACTGAGGGATTCATGGAGTGTTGCCTCTTACATGTAAGTGAGGATAAACATTAATTTGAGAACCATCAATTGCCTTCTGAGAGATACTGTTTCCTCTTCTCCATATATACCAATATCAACATTGTGTTTGAAACTGAGCTCCTTATTCCAAGCTGGGACGTGCAGGATGACACTTGCCTTTAAGCAAGTAAGAATTTACACACCTTATGTGATATATACTGCATATTGGGAGATCTGTGTTTCTCCCCTTCATTACATGCTAACACTGTGACTGAGACTGTGACAACAAATGACCTCGTAGTGACTACCTGGGATAAGAGCAGAACGATCCTTGCTTAAATGTAAGTAAGGATTTCCATGTTTGTGTATTGGTGTTATTTTACTCTAGTAAGGGACTTTTCTTTGCTTCTTCCTCTCTATATGATGCTGACTTGTGGCATCGGACATTTTTAAATGATAATCCTATAAAGAATGAAAATATATATATATATATAATATGTAGGTGAAAGGAAGCCGTCTTTAAAAGTAAATGCCCGGGTGCATGATCAATCTCTTTCAATAGTTTGCAAATAAATCCACACTCATGGGTCTTTTTCACATTTAAAACAGCTTTATTGTGATCGACGTTTCGATCCCCGTCTGGGATCTTTATGAAGATAACAACTGTGCTCCACGAACCTCCCTAAATACCTTAACCAGGTGATAATCACAAACCCCGCCAAAAGTGATAAAGTGAATATAAAATATATGTAAAAAAACAATACAATCCTATCGGGGAAATATTGATACATATGTTATATATTAAAGAAAAATATTGATTCTCAAAAAATAAATTTCTATATATCATTAAAGACACACCTGTACTTCAAGGGTTAACACAAAAACCTTATATGTATATTCATCACGTATCTCCCGTATAACCACCGAAACTCCCCCTCTTTTCATAAGGATCTCTTCGGGCTCATAAATAAAACCTTTGCCTACATTGATATTGGTATGTCAAGAGACAGCTTGTTTTAAAATACTAATATGTAAATTAGCCTCTCGCATGGATAATTAACAAGCAATGACTTAAATCCCAGACGGGGATCGAAACGTTGATCACAATAAAGCTGTTTTAAATGTGAAAAAGACCCGTGAGTGCGGATTTATTTGCAAACTATATATATATATATATATATATATATATATTCAAAGAAGTTGTTACCATCCTTTCAGCTTCTCTCTATTCTGCTACATTAG
The DNA here is from genome assembly GCA_037306005.1 of Rhinophrynus dorsalis. Taxonomy (NCBI): domain Eukaryota; kingdom Metazoa; phylum Chordata; class Amphibia; order Anura; family Rhinophrynidae; genus Rhinophrynus; species Rhinophrynus dorsalis. The sequence goes on from CM074724.1 coordinate 297,520,254, forward strand.
ACAATTTATTATATCTCTCCTCCGTTTCTGTGTGTGTGTGTGTATATAATATATGGATAGATATATTTTGAATTGTTCATTGACATTTACATCTCATGGTGTTTGCATTCACATTTTACAATATATAACTGATTGATTTAAGCACCACTAGTACCTCTCCCTTTACCTTAGGGTTTCAGAAAAGATCATATGGATATGTCAGTCATTATTAATCAACAGGATGGTAGAGATTAAGTCTGCATACTGGTAGTCTAGAGCAGTTGTTTCCTTTAGCCTTCAGTCTTTGATAAAGGGGCACACTAGTCACAAAAAAAAGCACAAGAAGGCATTGTTATATATGCATGCATTTTAATGTTTGTTTGTTTTTGTTTTTTTTTGTCAATAACATTTTAAATTGGACATAGTCCATTTGAGGAACACACACGCTTCATCTTCATTGACTCCTGACATGCATTTACCCAGACATAGATGGGTTAACCCTTTCAGTTCCAGAGGGATACGTAAGGTATTGTGAAGTTAGAAACTAGATATGACACCTTGCTTGGTCTCAAACAATTCTGAAATGGTAAACAATATTCAGGTAATATCATGGTGCCCGTGCTTTCTCTGGCGGCATTATTATGTCCAGGTACTTCCTGCTTGTCTTTTATTGGCTACTGGGTTTTATCACGGCTGTACGCCACTCGGGGAGCCCTGAATCGGATAATAAAAAATAAAATGCCCCGTGGTCCTTAAGTGCCGGCACGCATTCTTGCACCAGTCCTTAAGGGGTTAAGCACTTGTCACCCTGTAATATCCAGACCCTTAAACTGTATAGCACTGCATACACTTGTGTCATTATATAAATAAGCATTTCCATTCATTCATTCAACAGGAAGTTGGAAGTTGAAAATAAGTCACATAACAAAACTTCCCAGCAACTTGATATATTTCTTTTCTTTGTGTCTACTAAGCCAATCAAAATATGACATATGCGCGTGTGTGTGTCTCAGTTGGTTAATGCGAAAGAAACAGGTGGCACTATAGTGTAGGCAATGTAACAAACAAAAGATCAATTCACATCAACGCAAGGATCAAAAGCATTCAACACCAATACTGGTAACTCATCATGGTGCAGGTTAGGATGTCCCAATCCATCTATAAGATGCAAGAAGAAAAAAAAACACTCGTCCAAGTGACCAGATGAGAGTATAAACATCTTTATTCCGATCAATAAACACAAATGATCCATATATCAGGGCTCAAAATTTCAAGTTCTGAGCTACTAGCCAGGCCTGAAAAGTTACTCGCCACCAATTTCCATGCTTAGCCCCACCCATATCCCCACCTTATGTCTCGCACGTAATCTAACAGTGAATCAAAGACAGGGCAATACATGTTTCAACATATATAATAATATGGACAGGTACTGGTGATTCAAGAAAGGTAAAGGTAACCTGCTGTTAAGACAAGAGTAAGACACACACTTGTCACTGTGAGTGGAAATGTGAAATGTTTGAACATGTGTTCCCTATACAGGGTGGTCCTTCAAAAATTAATATCCTTCAATATTAGAGCACTGCCATTTGCCAACTCCCATCTGTTAGCAGAAAAATATATATACCCCACACTATATAACACAATATAGAGATGATTTATACTGTTAACCAACAAGTATCCGGAATGATTCCACTGTAAAAGCGAATCAAATACTCGCTGGGTATTTAAACAAGGACTTCCAACTTAAATGCCTAAACCAATGAATATTTGATTCTCTTTTTCAGTGGAATCATTCCTGACACCTGATTGTTAACAGTATAAATCATCTCTATATTGTGTTGTATAGTTTGAGGGCTGGGGGTATGTGCATTTTTCTGCTAAGACACAGGACTTGGCAAATGGCAGTGCTCTAATATCAAAGGAAGGATATTAAGTTTTGGAGGTGCAGCCATCTCTTTCTATTTAACCCTTTGAGTGCCAGAGGGGTATGCAACGCATTGCTTTGCCCTCTGGCACTCAAATGGTTAAGGGTTCGTAGCTATCCTCTTCCTCTCCTGTCTGTTACCCCTTGCCAGAGGCAGTAGGGCTAAGGCTAATACTCCTGTCTGTTGAGGAGCTCAGGGTCCATCTTTTGGTCCCTGGTGCGACCGCTGGTGTGTCCCATGCTCTGGCGCCACTAGCTGCCCTCATGTGATGCCTTCGCGGCCACCCCAGCTCCCTATCTCGTGCCGGCTGGTCTTTGTCCCTGTGCTCTCCCCTCCTGCTCTCGCTGCTGTTGTTGGGGCTGCACTGCAGACAGAGGGATGGAGTGGAGGCCCAGCATGGGGATGTGAGGAGTGGAGTGCTGGCGGGGGATCTCTCTGTGCTCTGATCCCGCAGGGAGCCCCCACACAGCCTGGGCTCAATCAGCTAGTGAGGAGACAACAGCACCGAGCCCTGAACAGTGCCGCAAATACAGGCAAAGGGAAGGGAGGCGGAGCCAGGAAGGGGAGAAGGAATGGGGAGTTTGAGGAGGAGAGAGTGAGAGGACCGGGGCAGAGGAGAGCCCTCGAGGGAGCGCTTGGTAGCATAAATCAGCGCTCCCTCTTTTGCAGCTTCCACCGTTTTGGTGTCCTTGTGCTAGTGCCGTATGCCGCCTGACACATCGCTGCTCATCACTGTGTGCCTCTGGTTCTGCTCTGCCTCCCCTTGGCAATAGGTGGCGCTGGCTCTGCATACAGGGCTTTAATTTCCACTCGCCTTTACTCCATTTCTACTCGCCAAATGCAAGGAGGCGAGTGGAAATTTTGAACCCTGCATATATTATCCATTACTATGTATATCATTTGTGCTTATTGATCGGAATAAAGCTGTTTTTACCCTCATCTGATCACTTGGACGAACGTGATTTTTCTTCAGTTGGTTAATGCACCAGCTATAGAATCTGTTCAAGCTACAAGGTCGCAGATTCTAGTCCCGGCAAGGTCAACACGGCCTTTCATCCTTCTGAGGTAGATCAAATGAGTACCCAGGACATACTTGCAAACAAGAGACAATGTCATTTTTTTTTTCTTTTTCAGTTTTGGTTATGTGGTTAATTCTCTGTTGTGACTTGGACAAGAGTATTGATGTTTATTATTTGGGTTTTGCAAAAGCCTTTGATGCTGTGCCTCACGACAGGTTATTTTTGGTTACCATATAAATTAAAAGGTTTTGGCTTGGGAAGTGATAACTGTGCATGGGTAGCAAATGTGTTAAATTATAAAATGCAGAGAGTAAAGGGAATATTTTCAAATTAATGTAAAGTTGTAAAAAACATATTTGCACTTCCTATCTACAGTATATTTAGCACATGTGCATGTTTCTTGCATTCCACCATTTGTACCTGCAGGAGATTGGTAGAGTAAAATTATAACTTGATTGTCTAACTAAGTGCATCTAGGATGCATTCCTTCCGACAACTTAGGTTTCTTCTTTAGGCATATTTAAGGATGATCCCTTAGAAACTTGAGACAGCTATAACAAATTGCAAAGCAATATATTGGAGTTCTTCATATTTGTTTTTAAAATTTCTAGCAAGAATAATAGTGTTTATGTATTTTGATTAAGATAGCAATGCAGACGTACTACGTTAGTCTTTAAAAACTCATTATTGTCAGTGGCTAAACAATAGGGGTCGCCACTCCAGGGCACGGCCACTCCCTGCGACCCCACCGCCCGGTGCCAGCAGCAAGCAGCTGAGGTCTGTGCTTTCTTCCGCACAGACCTCTAGCAAATGAGGCTCCCTCTTCGGCACTCTAGTAGTAATGCAGAGCGCTGGGTGATGACATAATCTCCCAGTGCTCTGCATTACTGAAGAAAGGGCTGCTCAGGAGCTCCAGCTAAAGAGGTCTGTGCAGAAGGAGGCACAGACCTCTTCTGCCATGCCGCTGGACCACCATGGAGGTAGGAGATGGGCACGGGGGGGGGGGGGTCAGTGGAGGCCATGTGGCAATTGGGAGCAATGTGGAGGTAATTGTGGCAATGTGGAGTCAATTGTGTTGATTGAGGGCAATGTGGAGGCAATTGTGGTGATTGTGGGTAACGTGGAGGACATTGGGGGTAATGTGAAGGCAATTGGGGCAATGTGGAGGCAATTGTGGTGATTGGGGGCAATGTGGAGGCATTGCGGGTGGGGGGGGGGGCCATGGAAATTTGTGCACCAGGGCCAGGTGGCTTCTAGTTCTAGTGGCTTCTAGTTATGCCTCTGATTGTTTTAAACCAAGCAAAATACAAAATTGTAACTTCGTAAAAGATGTTTACTGACGGGTTAGCCAGCAGGCCTTTCAAAATATTTTTATATCTGGTATACAGGCTAGGTAAACCTTTCAAAAAATAAAACAGTGGTTTACTAATTGGTTAGCCTTTGCAAACATTAGTATAATAAATCCAAAACCTTTGGAGAAATTGTTAGCATAGGCTACCATATCTCCCAAGTGTCCCTCTTTAGGAGCGACAGTCTCTCTTTTAGACCAAAATCCCTCTTTCCCACCCTGATGTCCCTCTTTTTTGGGACATCAGACTTTATGGGGTGTATAGTAAGTGTATAATGTTTCTCTACAGCAATAAAGCTCACATAAATGTTTGTTTAAACTTCAGTTATGTGTTTATTAATTAGTCTGTGTAAATAAAATACTTTGGTCTTGTTATAAGTCATTTATTAGGTTACACAAAGAGATGTCAGTCGGTCATGAAATAGCCTAAAAATTCTTGGTAATGCCCCGCCCACCAGCAACACCCCCAGCCACACCCTCTAAAACAAAAGTGTCCCTCTTTGGCCATATGAAATGTTGGGAGGTATGGGCTACTACAGCAATGTATGCCTTGAAAATAACATTAGCAGGCCTACAGAAAGCATGCTTTAAAAAAAAAAATATTAGCAGGCTTACAGCAAATGTTAGCAGGCCTACAACAAGGCAATCCCAAGGCAAGCTACCATCTATCTGGAACATAATGCAACCAGGGACATTATGGTGCTTGCTAATTTAATCATCTGATCATCAAATGTCACAGGATTAGCCTCCTGTGTCTATCATGCCCATGGGTAGTAGTAATGGTAGTGGGACATGGAGTATCATCCCCATAGACTGTGGTGGTGTAACCAGCACCAGATGTGACATGGAAGAGGTGATGGCGGTGGTTGTTCCTACTAACCTTATTGCTGAGACAGCAGTAGCACCACAACTAGCTACCACCACTTCTGTTGCTCCTGAGGAGACGTTGTCCAGTCACCACTATTCCTATACTCGCTCTCTCCCTTGCATACTCACTCTCATACGCATAGACACATCCCAAACACACTCATACACAGAAACTCTTGCACACATACACAACAATCTCTCTACCCCTGCCCCTCTTGAACTCAGAGGTCTATATTTCTCCAAACAAGGTCAGTCTCTTTACCTTCCTCATCTCTGTCCCCAGCCAAGTCTCTTTTCCTTCCTCATGCCATCCACACACACACACATCTTTCTCCTCCCCAACACCAAGTCTTTCCCTCCCACACACGGTTTCTCGCACCTCCATTTATAGATCTCTCCGTCCACCTCTCCTCTACTCAAACTTTCCCTTCCCTACATTTGCACAGACACACAGCAACAAAAAATATGTTTCTCCTTCCCACTAGGTCTTTCAACCTCCCCAGGGCCCCCTGGCTCACACAAACACACACAGGTTTCCCTCCACACACACATACCTCTTGCAAACACTAACCGGTGCACCTTTCCCTAGATCCCCCCCTAACAGATTTTCCCACACACATCTAAACATACAGGTGCACCCTTCCCACATGGTTCCTTTCTCAAACACAGACACATACTGTAGATCTTCCTCGACTCAGCTCTCTCACCACTTCCTGTGTTCAATCACTCCCATTTCCCTTTAATTTTTACTTACTGCAGGTGTGGTGGACTCTTTAAGTTTCTGGGACACATTCTGTACTGCAGTGTGACATCTTGGGAGTTCACTTCCAGCTCTCCAGGCACCCAGAATTATTCAGTCTTTTCTGTGTTTAAAACAGGGCTATGAGATATAGATATGTCTGTGGACCTTGGTTGGCTGCTCCTTTTACCATAGATGTCCTCTCTGTATTACTGCTTTGAGTGGTCATAGAGATGATGTTGATGATGAGGGGGTTATTTGGCTGACGTGCAACACGCTGAGCATAACACAACAAACTTACATTGCAGAGTGAGTTACTTTGGGCTTGGCCATGTCAAACTATGGCATTGCTTAAAGAACCAGTCAGAATTTATTCTTTAGCAGTGCCATGGTTTGGCATGTTCAGGTCCTCACAAGTTCATCTGTCCCTATGCAGGTGCCATGTGCATGATCCAGCTCTGGTTATGCTTCATGTGCTTTATTAGGGCAGATATAACAAGGTGTGTCCCCCCTCTTTACAAGCTTGTCACAGAGTATGCACAATGCAGTTGAGGATGACTGCACGCCCCCCTCAACCAGTAAGGTATTCTTACACCTATGATTTCAGTGGGGACGTAGAGAAAGATCTTTTTATCTGCATACAGTCTCCCCAGACACACTTGAAGTTGCTGTTGCTGCTGCCAACTCTGCATAAGTATTAGGATCTACCACCTGTTCCATAACACTGCTGTGCCTGGTTTTTCCACCACCACGGTCTGTGGCAGCAATTATGAGCTTACTTCTAGTACTACTCCTACTAACACCATCACCACCCAGTATGGTGGATACACCAGCCTGATCTTATTATGATATTTGCTTCTGCTAGGACAGAACTCAAATGACTCATCATCAGCAGGGACTACTACATCAGCAAACACTTTATCATCACTGTTGATTATACTGATTATCTATTTTCCACTTCTGGTTGATCTGAGCAAAGAAAGCTCTTATCTCTAAATCATCACTACCAGTGCTACCCTCATTATCAGCAGGAGCACCACCAGATTCTTCCTACACTCTTGCTATTGGTGGTGGGGATGGTGAGTGTAAAATAATTGTATCTGGTGTACCTGGTGTTATAATCACAGCAGAAGGCTTAGTGTCAGGCTAAGGCAGCTGCAACTCTGCTGCCACTGCTGTTTGCCACCTAGGGAAAAAACAATGTTCCCTTTTCAAATTTAAACCCCAGGACCGTGGGGATGTGGTGGTGGTGGCAGCATGATCTCCTGGTGGTGATGCTGGGCTCCTTGCTTCTTGTGCTACTAGTACAATCAGTTTTCAAACCCCTCTTGCACATTTGGAGAGAGTTTCTCAGTATACACACTGCACAGTACAGCGGACACCTGCAGAAGCAGACTACAAACTCCAATCTATCTTTTTAAACTATAGCACTCATAACTCCCTCCCTCCCTGATTTCAACACTCTCCAGCTATTAAAATACTCCTAGCATCACAGCAGGAAGTTCTGTGTTTTAATAGTATTTAGGGGGGGGGATGTGGTCATAGAAAGCAAAGGAGGAAAACTGGAATGTTACTGTGAGAAATTGGTGCTAGCATTTTTACTACGCGTGGAAATATCCACTGAAAAACCAGCACAATGTGTATTTCCTCAAAAACCCCTGTTATTTCTTGGATAAAGGCACAAGGGAAAAATTCATGAAGGCTATAAGCATTTCCTAGCCATAATAAAGTGTGTGGGATTATTAGGATGTGTTTTCATTTAAGTTAATTCTACTCAAAGTTCTAATTCTGTCTTTACCCTGTAAACATTAGGACTCTGATGCATTGTTATACAAGTTAATTTTCAGCCAGGTTAATGACTCTGTACCTATTTTTACCTGGTGTTACAACATAGAAGCAGCGGGGTGATACTACATTGCTACATTCCACTGGTAGGGTTGCCACCTAGCCAGGCTGGTAAAATATTGGCTTCTGTACAATTTTAAGTCTATGGAGGGAATGCCATGGCCAGTATTATTTTGAAGAAAAGGTGGCAACCCTATCCACTGGTGGGGAATTTCATTGTTACATAACAAGATAACAGGATAGCTTTCTTTTCAGAAAAATACTCTTGGATGATAGAGAGGTCCCAAGAGTAGGAATGGATGTGAAAAGACAATTATGCACTAAGTTGTGATAAAGAGGTGATAAAGCGGAGATGACTTCTCTATTGATATCACTTCTTCAACTTCTATGCTATTCTAAGGCTCCTGAGTACTAATATCTCTCCTATTTGAGAGAATGGAGAAGTAATCTCCTCATTATCACCTCCTTATCACTGCTTAGTGCATCTCCCTCAACATCTTCAGTCTGTCGTGGATGTCATGTTGGCAGCCATTACAGTTGCTAGCAAGACCATAGGACATCAGACTCTGCTTCATGTACTTGGTAATCGTAACCCTTTAAAGACCAGAAGAGTATGAAATGCATAATGTAAAATGTATTATGATAACACTTAACTACTTTCTGTGATGCTAGAAATGGTTCAGTCATAAGTAAACAGGGAGAAGCAATATGGTTGGTGTAGACAGAAATGGAGTAATTCTAGAACAAACCATGGGGAAGAACATAGACATTCCCCAAATCACCACTGAATTATATTAACTGGAAATTGCATTTGTCCCTATTGTGCAGATTATTTGCTCCACATTTCTTCCAGTTAAATCAGCTGCTTAGGGTCGTATGTGCAAAAGGAGAGTAGAGGAGATCTGGGGCAAACCATTTGCACTATAGGAAAGACCTAAAATTTCCCATGGCTTTAAATGGTGGCTTTAACACTTTGAATGCTAGAGAGGTCTCCAACGCATTGCTTCACAATGTGCTGGAGACCTCTCTAGCATTCAATGGGTTAAAATCCCCATTTTAAGCCATAGGAATTTTTAGGTCTTTACTATAGTGCAAATGGTTTGCCCCAGATCTCCTCCACTTTTCTTTGGGAAATATGACCCTTAACAAACGTATCAAGTCGCAAAACTGATGTAAGATATCTAAAACCTAAAATAAATGTATTACATTAGCATATGACAGTAATACTTGATAAATACCACCCTATAGGTTAGTTGGTTTGCTTCCGTATCACTCCAGCTCTCCTTAATACATCGCCCACAATGAGTTTGAGACTTCTTGCACCTAAGGGCTTAACGAGACAAGCAGTTTTAGGAACAAAACACACAAAAACCAAAACAAGTCTATAGAACTACCTTATTTTCCTCAATGCTATGTGCAATTTCCAGACCCAAATAAAAGCTTTTTCTTCCATGATAACTTCCCATTTAGGAACCTGTAGGCAGAAAGAAGCTGGTTTGTGCAGGACTGTTGTCTGCATGTCACACTATACCTGAATATCCACACCCCAGCCTCCCTCCCCCTGCAGTCTCCTTACCTCTTCCAGGTGAATACAGGAAATGCACCTGTTAGTCTTCTTGGCAGCTCCCTGTGTGAGCTGAGCTCAGATATGTTTTTAGACACAGATCTATCATTTTTTTGAATCTGCTACAGGATATTGACATTTAAACTCTTATGACATGGGCTGGGTGAGACTGATGTGGGTTCTCCTTCTGCTAGAACATGGTAAGTCTGTTTACACCTTATTCTGGGACTGCCAGGATTCCATACATGGTTACTGTACTGTGTTGGACTCCCCTCTAGGATTACATACATTTGACACTTCCTCTGGCATTCAGTGGGTTAAAAGCATTGCAAATAGTCTGATGCTGAAGAAAAGTGGAGGCATTCTGGGGCAAACCATTTGCACAACAGGGGAAAATTAAACATTCAGCTTGATTTACATGGATATTTTAACCCTTTGAATGATAGAGAGAGATCTCCAGCGCATTGCAAAGCAATGTGTTGGGACATCTCTCTAGCATTGAAGTGGTTAAAATACACTTTGAAGTTGATGGGAATGTTTGTACTTTTTTGCCCTGTCCTATAGTGCAAATGGTTTGCCCCAGAATTCCTCCACTTTTCTTTGAACATACAGCCCTTTAACTGTGTTATTTTGCAAGTGCTCAAGGGGATGCAAATGCGGCTTTATGTATTGTGGTGTAATCCTGGTGCAAGACAAGTGCGCCATATTTATTACTGGACAACTCCATATTGAAAGTAGTGGGATTTTTCATTTCCTTTGATAAATATGTTGCAGTTGCTGTGAGTCAGAATTGCTCCCTTTTGTGTAGAACAGGAGTAGGACAATCTGTGACTACATAACTCACATTGTGATGCTTTTTTTAGTCTCTAACTGCTGGAATGCCAAATATTGTCTTCAATTGTTCTAGAACAATAGTCCCCTATTGTGAGCTAGCAAGTTGTTTTTAACCCTTTGAGTGCCAGAAGGGTGTGCAATGCATTGCATGTCCACCTGGCAATCAAAGGGTTAATATTCGTTACTGTATTTTTCAAAACCTCTCTCTCTCGTTTATGATTGGGTAACTGCTATTTTGAATAACCTGCAATGTAAACTTTGGCGATTCGGAAGCAAGTACTGTAGTTATTTATTTATTTTAATTCTGTGTATGTTAACCCATTGAGTGCCAGAGGGGTACTCAACACATTGCAAAGCAATGTGTTGCTTACTCCTCTGGCACTCAAAGGGTTAGGAGGCGACCACAGATGCTTTTTAAAGGGGAACTATGCCTTAATAATAAGTAGATCTTAAATTGTTTAAAGGGATAGTAATCCTTCCAGATTACTAATCCCCATGTTGTAGCTATGCTAAAAGGAAATTTATTGCCCCCAGTGTCATCTTTCAAACCCTTATGGTTTGAGAGATAATAGCGATCAAAGTTCCCCCCTCCCTCCCCCTTCCCTGAAGTCAGCATTCTAGCTGACTGCAGGGATATCCGGTCTTACGTGCATCAGGCAGCTGTGCAGCAGAGCCGAGATCGCATTTATAAAAAATAATTCTTTCACTGAAACGGTCTTCTACGTGTGCTTGCAAACCAAGCACATGTAGAAGACAGTTTCAGTGAAAGAATTATTTTTTATAAACGCGATCTCGGCTCTGCTGCACAGCTGCCTGATGCACATACGACTGTCGTATGACAGCTTCCCCTGCAGTCAGCTAGAACGCTGACTTCAGGGAAAGGGGAGGGAGGGGGAACTTTGAGCGCTATTATCTCTTAAACCATAAGGGTTTGAGAGATGACACTGGGGGCAATACATTTCTTTTTATCTTAGCTACAATATGGGGATTAGTAATTTGGAAGTATTACTATCCCTTTAATAAAAGGTAATACCTAGGCCTGGATTACATTTCAGGTGATAAATGTTATCCCTGGGTTTTATCTCACAAATCCCTTTTGAAGTATTTTAGAGATATTTGTAGAAAAAAATCGATCATCTGAAACTGAATCCAGCGCCAAGGAAGGCTTTTTTCCATAAACCATCAGGATAAAATCTGTGTATTTTTGCATAATATTTTTATTTAGAAAATGTTTTACCAGGAAGAATACATTGAGATTTCTCTTGTTTTCAAGTATTTCCTATTATATCTATACTAGTGTAAAAGCCCGTATACACGGGCCAAGGTCCGGGTAATGTTAAGAGGCCGCTACCTCACTGCTCCACGTGATGCAGTCTTGCATTGCCTCACTCACGAGATGTCATGACTGCATCGTGACAAACATCCTAGCGAATTATTATATAGGATATAATTCTCTCTATTGAAGTCTGCCACTAGATCACTTCAGTGGAAAACTACAAGAAGAATCAAATGATAGTAGAATTTCTATATTTGGACTTTCAAAATAGAAGGCGCATTGGCAGGCATAGTAAATTTCTCTGAACCTTTGGGTGTTAGTGGGTTGAACAATGCATTACAAAACAGTTGTCTATAAATAAAGCTTTGATTTAAGTCACTGGAATTTTCTGCTGTGCTGACCTTACTTGTTTCTTCTTTGCTGTGTTCCTGTGTGAATGCAGTAATTAGAAGAAAGAAAGATTACACTGAAAAACTAGCACTCAGTCATAGGTTAGACAAGACACAGGACATAAAAATGCTAAAACTTAACTTTTATTAAAAAAAACTAAACTCATAAAAACTAAATATACCAGGGCATAATGTTTATAACATATATAGCACCAAACAAATAAATAAATATGAAATCCCCTGGTAAGGACTCATTTTGTACAACAGATGATAATGCCTGGTTTATAACCACTTCTCTAGAAACCACTTTAACCAGACTATCTGAGCAGTATGCTCACACTAGCTCTCCATACTAACTGTAACCTCCGCTCCACTGCTAACAACTCAACTTAGCATATCACACTGCAAGAAAGAAGCCAGACAATCTGCCTTCCCCGAAAGTCTGAAACAATCTGCCTGAAATAATCCGTCTAAAATTCTTATTTTTATTTTTTTTAACCCCTTAACGACGGTCACGCATGCACGCGGCTGTCACTTAATGCCCACAAAACTTTTTTTTTTTTTTGTGGTGGGGGCATTCGATTCCAGACTCCCCGAACGGCGTGCAGCCGCGCTGGGAGCCGGAATTCAATGACATGCATGTACATCCTTTGTCCTTTAGGGACATCCACTCGTGATATATGTACGTTGTTAAGGGGTTAAGCAAAGCAGGACCCTAAAATGAGAAGGCAAAATGAGCTCATAGACTGTAAATCTTGTCTTGCAAAACAAAAAACACAACCGTGATGAAACATCTAAATCTTTCTGAGTGATATCTGAAGGAGATAAGCTATTATACAAGGGTATGAAATAATGAAAACTATCTAATGATGGATGCATGTGGATAGATGTGAGACTCAATGGATGAAAAAAACTCCCAATATATAGATCTCAATCCACAGCTCTTCAGCAAAAATTGTGATATGCTCCAAATCATGGACAATGGGAGATCCACTAAGTTACAGAAACATCATTATCAGTAATAAGAAGCAGCACAGTGGCAAAAGAACAAAATAGAAAATGTGGAGTTGCAAAACGACTGACGCGCTTCATCTCTGTGAATGCAGTAAAGATAAGGTATACTGTACTTTGTTGTGCAGTCGCCTGTGTGAAATACACCATAGCCCTGCATAATACCTTTCACTAAAACAGCATCACTATTTGGTGTCTCCCATGTGAAAGGGGCCTTAGAAATAGTAGAAATTAGTGGTTCACTTACCAGTATTAGTCCAGTGGGCCCACTACTAATCATTGGGCATAGCAATGCAGCAAGGCAGGGAGCAGCATTGGCACAATCCCCTAGTCATTGGGCACAGAAATGCAGCAAGGCAGGGAGCAGCATCAGCACTAACGCCAGGCAGACAGCTCTCTTTAACTGTGTGAGGATGTATTTGACAAGCCACCGTCACAGGGCTCACAGGCTTTAAGCAAAAGAAACAGAGTGGCAAGTTGTGGTGAACAAAGGGAAGTTTCTCACACTTACCATAGAATGAGAGGTGAAACAAGTTCACCTGCTCTCTCCTACAAGGAAGATGAGGACATTTACAGCATAGTCTAAAATTCCAGGAGGACCCAATCTTAAGAACCAAGTAGAAGACATGTCTTGGTAATATACTTGGCTTAATTGGGGCTGATGGATTTGTAGTCCCAAACAGCTGTAGGTCTGCCAAGTGTCCTAGCCCTGTTCTAGTGTACAGATACAACCGACCGCTATTTGTAGGTTCACTACCTAGGTATGCCCTTCTGTTAAACAAATTAACTCTCTCAAGGTGTCAAGTGGCAGAACAGTTTGAAGAAAATTGTAGGCTCCAACTATAAGAATATTTTAGTGTATCTTTAACCCTTTGATGTCCAGATGGTTGTGAATACTTTCCTTAGGACTTTTGCTATTTAGCTATTTATGGAAATTAAGTCTCTATATTAAATTGTACACACGACTGTCTTATTCTTGCCCAACATCAGAACACAGGATTCTACTGGTTTCTTCCTGAAAAACAGGGACCAATTCAGATCTAATCTGGGGCCCATGGAAGGCCCCCAGCAAATGCAAGCGATGTCTGCACTCTAAAATGGCCCTGATGAATGGTACTTCATGATAACTCTGCTGCCATTGTTCGCATCAAAAGTAACCCATATTATGCCAATGTCTTTTTCATACATGTACCCCCATAGCATGGTATTTATCAATCATTCATAAAGACAAATTCCAGATATTCTATGTTTTACGTATCTTATTTAGATTTGTGATGTCATTATTCTGGCATCAAATTAAGATGCTGAATTAATAAGTACTGGAGCCATTTTAGGGCAAACCAACTGCGATATAGAGGACATGTAAAAATTCCCATTGATTTGAATGGGGATTTTAACCCCTTGAATACTAGGGAGCTTTTTTACCTAATTACCATTTAAATTAGTGGGAATTGGAATAGTTTTTAATAGTCTCTATGGTGTATTACTTACTTTGTCCCAGAATTATTCCAGTTCTTATTAAATCAGAATCTACAAATTATACATTTCTGCATTATGTTTTATTTTTAGCTTTGTGATAATTTAAAAAATGTAGAGAAAAATATTGTTTCTAACAGGACAAAGGTTAATTTTTTTAACACTTTCAACCAGAGAATGTTTTGATAATGGCTTATCCCCTTGAAGACCAGAGGGGGTATGAAACGTATCAGAATGAATAGCTATTTCAGTTTCTTTGTTTGGGGACATATGCACAGATTAAAATATGAGCAATTCTGGAGCAGAGCATGTGCACCATAGGGCCGAAAAAAAGAATTTCCCCAAATGTTTAACCCTTTGAGTGCCTGAAGGGTACGCAACTCATTGCTCTGCAATGCATTGTGTACCCCTCTGGCACTCAAAGGGTTAATGATTGAAACAGAGTTTTTAACCTTTGGATTAAAAGTCCTTTGAAATCAGTGGGAAGTTTATTTGACCCCAATAGTACAGTTGTTTTGCCCATGAATTGCTTTTCTTTGCATGTACATATGGCCTTAGCTCTCCCAAAATCTCACTTATTGGAAATAAAGTCCCCCTCCCTTCCCTTATTTGTTTGCAATAAAGAAATACGCAATTATTATTATTATTTATTTATTTTTTTTTTGTATTTTGGCTTTTTTTAAGTACTTGATTGGTAGAAATATATATATATACAATAGTTTGCAGATAAGCAATCTGGGCCTCTGTTGTCAGCTGAGGATGATGGGAGTTGTAGTTCAGCAACAGTTGGAGGGCTGCAGACTGACCACTTCTGAATCAGTTATGTTAAAAGAAAAGGGAAAAAAAATATACTATTTATTTTACATTTGTAAATCAGTGCTGTGTAATCCCCGTAGTCCAAAACTACGCTTTGCTTCATTGCAATCAGACTACTTTATATGACAAGAGGAGAAGTATGGGCTGGTATTACAGAAATATATAGATACAGATATACATATATATTCATACCTAGGAACTATCCTGATCTGCCCTGGAAACACCAGTTTTCACATTGAATTACGGGCTGGGACAGAGGCTGATTCTTTGGCTTTTTGGTGATTTTGGCTATAATACCACCCACTTTCCAGTCCGTTCATCCCACTACCACCCCATGACAAACTCCTAACCACAATATGAGATGAAACATGTCATCTACAGCCCTAAAGTGCTCCTCCAGTGACTTGTGACAAGAAGGTTCCCAGGTATGGATATATTAACCCCTTATGACATGCCAGGAATGACATGCCAGGACCGTAACACGATTGCATCTTTTGCGAACGGATGATGATTTGGCATGGGTTAATGTTAGTAATATGCCCCAAGGTGCACTGTGATCATGGCGGGTAGGCTGTAGATGACAGCTCTAGGACCAGAGCAGTCAGTTCCAGTTGTTCGCAGGCAGCTCTGCACATGTGATTGCTGCTACAGTGATCACATGTTAAATGCAGCAATATGACAAAGACAGTGCAAGTAAACATTGTTTGTCACTGTTCTCGCCTCTCTCCTCCTCACCGTGATCGTGAGGCAGAGAGAGAAGCAGAGATCCTGTCTCCTAGTGCTTCAAATGGCCAAACTGTGTGGTGGGGGCACTTTTGTTTTTGGTGGTGGTACTGGGGCAGGACTGGCGGGTAGAGCATTTAACGTGTTTTTTATGTAGGTTCATGACATATTGACACCTTTTTTTTTGTAGCTGAATAAATGATTTAGAGTAAGACCCAAATATTTTATTTACACCAATTTCAACACGTTTAAACAAACATTAGTGTGAGTTTTATTGCTGTGAAACAGTCTGAAACACTTATATACACACCACACAGAAGTAGAAGAGATGCTCAGCTAGGCTCATGAGCTTGCAAGGGTATGCAAAAGCTCACTGGGGCTGTGTCCTCGTGCCCAGGGTGCAATCTCTTATAGCTCACAGATGCCATACACAGAGAAGAAATATTCTGAAGCATATCATACAGGTCCTGCCAAAGTGACAGTCCAGCCATGAAATGCCAGACAATTCCTCTCTGAACAAGGGAAGCAGCTATCCCCAGACGTACGTTTCGGCCTTGTTGGGCCTCGTCGGCCTAGTGTGCTTTTGCACATCCTTGCAGGCTCATGAGTCTAATTGAGCATGTCTGACATCTTCTCTGTATAATCAAATTGCTCTTAGGGTTAGCCACCCTAAGGGTAATGGGGGAATCCACACATGGACCCCTTGCACACAAGTGCCTAGAAGGATAAGCTGCACCTCACTGATGAGGCCCAACAAGGCCGAAACGTACGTCTGGGGTTAGCTGCTTCCCTTGTTCAGAGAAGAATTGTCTGGCATTTTGTGGCTGGACCGTCATTTTGGCAGGACCTGTATGATATGCTGCAGAATATTTCTTCTCTGTGTATGGCATTTGTGAGCTAAAAGAGATTGCACCCTGGGCATGAGGACACAGTCACAGTGAGCATTTGCATACCCTTGCAGGCTCATTAGCCTAGCTGAGCATCTCTGACATCTTCTCTGTATATACACACAGCCTGATCTTCTAAAAGAAGGACATCTTGTTAGGAAATAGGGACATAGGGATTTTTGCCTCAGCGTGACAGTACCCAGTGAAAAGGGACACTTGGGATGTATGAGCGAACATTCATACATTTTATCCAGTCGCTGTTAAAAATGCATTAACTGGGCACAAATCATCACAGGAAAACCTATTAATATGTGTTTTTTTGTGATTTCTTTTTCAGGTTTCTGTATTATTATTGAACTAAATTATGGGTTATATGTATAAAATTGCATCAAAAGAAAGCCCTACTTATCCTTAAGAATGGTATATAATTTGCATGGCTGAACTAAATGAATTAGAGGAAAAAATATGACTTGAAGAAAGGCATACTAAAAAAGGACAAAACTGCTCTTGTTCGCTATAAAAAAAAAAAAAAAAAAACTATTGTCACCAAGTAGTTAAGGGGCATAACAGTGATTGGGCAAAACAATTTTTGAAAAAAGGATTTCTAGAACAAGTGGACAAAATCATAGAAAGTGATGGAAGACTCAGAGAAATTGGGGAAATTACAAAGTCACAAGCACTGCACACTCCTAACCTAACTACTTTAACTTAACTGACAGTGAAATCCTTATTCTAAGGCATCATTTTAAATGTGCCATTTTGGCACCCCACAATATCTTAAATACTCTGTTTTGACATTCTCCATTTAGTAGTCTCCATTGCAAAAAGCATAGCATGTGAGGAGTGGGGTTTGGCCATGGGAGGAGTACTGGTCCTTGTCTAGGAGCGCCTGAGATGTAAATACAGGCCTGAGTCAAACCCTGAATGTTCCCAGGTATGCCCAGAGAACTTTAACCCCATGGGTTTAGGATTATTTGAACATACTATTCATTATAAAAAAAAAAAACTAGCGTAAAAGCCTGCGTACATTGGCCCAAGAGTGGGTAATGTGAAGCCCTTCCAGTTGTTGATGGACTACAATTTCTATCAATCTGCCTGGAGTCCAGAAACAACTTGTGTGCATCATGTTGTCCACATTGCAGCCCTGGTAAAGATGAAGGTGGCAGGGCAGGAATTGCTTGTGGGCCTCCCATTGCTTGTCACTCTCATGGTACTGGTGGAAATCATCCAGACACACCACGTTCCCTCCACCCTGACATGATCCCTAAATGCTCCAGCCAAAATGGGCAAAACAACCAACTGGCACACCAGTGAATGACGTCTCCAGAGAGGCCATAGAGATCAATGGACAGCATGAATGTGAGGAACAGTAGAGACCAGCATTCTGTGCGTTTGGGTAGTCTGTACTTCACATGACTGTGCATTCGGGCAGTCTCTACTGCATCGGACAAACATGCATCTGGCCTTTTATATTATAGGATTACAATGAACAACTGGATGTATATTTCTTTTTGACAACACTATCCCTTTAAATGGGAATTTTTATTTGTCTTCTGTAGTGATGTTGGTTTGCTTCACAACTGCTCAATTTCTCCTTAGTCCATCACTATGACTTTATATAAACTTTTTTTTTTTCCATTTTACCATCCTTTGTCTGAATATGTATTTTTCTCTTTTGCCTTCCTTTTTTATTTGATAACCTAGTGTTATTCAGTTGATCTCCAAGTGGGCTTGGTCTAATTCATATCTGGAAACTCTCCAGATCTGCTCCCGAGTCTCCAGTGTTCAGACGTAATTACTGGGTTTCCAGGGACAGAGGCTTTCTGAATTCCTCTATATCTCCTCCCTTTCCTAGCCCAGTTCTTCCCACTGCTATGCCTGTTCCTCCCTCTTCCCTGTCACTGTTCCCTCTAACTTGAGCAACATTGAGAAAACCAGCTGTGAAAGAGTTAAATAAAGAAATTCTGCAAGAATTGCATTGGAATTACACCTGCTCCATACAGTCCAGCCCCAGTTTTAATTACACAATTAACTCTTTCATTTCTGGTTGCTCAACTGCCCCAAATCCCTGCTCATTTCTGGTCAAACCCTGTCTCTCCACCTCCTAATCCCACCTGCCATTTTTAAGTCCCACCAACATTCAAATCACATATTTGCATATCTCCTCTTTAGGAGGGACAATCCCTCTTTGACACCCAAATCCCTCTGTCCCTCTTTCCCTACCTGGTGTCCCTCTTTTAGGAGATAATACTGTGTGGTGTGTATATGTGTATCACATTGCTCCACACTCCACAGCAATAAAACTCACACTAATGTCTGGATAACCTTCAGGTTATGTGTTTTATAAATTAACTAGTTGAAGAGCCCGTTACACGGGCCACAGTGCCACTGCCAGACGGTCGTGGCTCAGTCACGCACAGTAGAGACTGCCCACGCTGCGGCTGATACAGTGCCAGCCAGTCGTGGTGCAGTCATGCTCTGTAGAGACTGCCGGCACCAAGGCTAATACAGAGCTGGATGCTCCTTTGGAGCTCCCTGCTCTGTATCGGCCTCGTCACTGGCAGTCTCTACTGCACGACTGCAGTGCATGCAGCAGTCTCTACTGCGCATGACTGCGTCGTTACATATGTTTTAGCAAATTTTTATATAGGATATGTGTACATAAAATACTTAAGTCTACGAGACCCTAATCACTGTTCCCATTTATTAGACCCATCACAGTTCTCTATGAATGGAGGAACCCTCAGAAATATCATTGTGATTATCACTGTCAGTTCAATAGATTAAGAAAAATATATGAAAGAAACACATAAACACAATTGCATGTTTCTCAGGACAATGCCCTGTTGATTGTAAGCTCTTTCCTATTTCCTTAATGATTACAGACTCTCATGGTTATGGACTGCATTCAAACCGAGTCACCATAATAGTAAAATTAATTTATTGAAGGTCATAAAAGAATATATATGTGGGCACTGGCACAAAAATCCAAACAATCGAATACGTTTTGCACTAGAGGTGCTTACTCATAGATCAAACGGAACAGGCATTTTGAAAGAGACAGAAACCGTTAACATAACGTAAATTGACACTTGCCATTCAGTATGAAGGTTAATTTAAATATGTATGGTCATGCTAGTCGGCTCAATTGAAATGTAAAAATAACCGGTAGAACAGACATAATAACCAACATAGAAGATAAAAACAAAAACTATGTGTAAAGCTCACAAATAGATTAAACAATCCCTATATATAACCTGAAAAGTGGCCAATTAGTATATAAACAATACCAGCACCTAATTAACAAAGTGATTCACCCCAGACTCCAATAGTTCCATGAACATATATCTGAATTCAACAATGATTGTCTACACATAATGGGTTACATCATTATTCAAACCCCTTGGAACTCAACTACATAATGTAAAAATCTAAAATACTTCCCTTTGTGAAAGTTTTTGTGTCAAGTCTTCACCTCTAACTGTAATACCCAGCACATAGATGGCAGAGGCATCAGTGTTATGTCCTAAACAGGAATTTTAAGCAATCATTGTTTTGTATTCTTTATAAGTGATGTTACTCAAATGTTCCTGAATACTCTCCTGTAGGGTACGACTTCTCTTTCCCACATATTGGAAGTCATTTTTAGCAACCTTTATAGTGCGGAGACATTTACCTGTGTTGATGGTGTGTAAAGGTTTATACTCCACACTACTGAAAGGGTATCTTTGTGTATCAAAGAAGGCTCCAACTTAGGCTAGTAGATTGTCTCCAAGCATGGATGGAGGTGATTGAAGGAGTAATGAATACACATGGTTAAACACAGTTGGGTCTTAAAGGTGTGGCAATAAGAGATGTCTAATAAGTAAATGGATAAACATCTCTAAAACTTTTCAGTCTACATCAATGGAAACATATATTGTGTGTAACAATATATAAGCTTTGCAACAAAGAAAGTGAAATATCTAATGACTTGTTATATTTGCAAAATTTAATATGTGGGAAAGACAAGTTGTACCCTGAGGGAGAAGATTTGGGAACCTTTGAATAACATCACGTGTAAAGAATACAAAACCGGCATTGCTCAATTCTGTTTAAAATATAACTCTGGTGTCTCTGCCCTCTATGAGCAGGGTATTAAGAGTGTGTCCCCTACAGTTAGAGTTGGAGACCCATCAGAAAAATGTTCAAAAAGGGAAGTATTTTTGATTTTTTACATTATGTAATTGTTGCAAGGGGTTTGAATAAAGAGTATGAAACAACCCATTTGTTGTTTGTTTTGGTCTGTGCCATCATATTTCTTGTATTTCAATTGAGCCGACCAGCATGACCATACATGTTTAAATTCACTTTCATACTGAATAGCAAGTGTTACTGGTAGATACAATGTAGCATTGAGCGTAATCCCGCAACGCAGTGTGATTGGTGGATTGGTTACATAGACCGGTTCCTTCTCTTTTAAAATGCCTTTTCAGTGTATTGTTCAAGTTTTATCTATGAGTAAGCACCTCTACTGCGAAACAAGTTAGATCATTTGGATTTTTGTCCCGGTGTCCACATGTATGTTCTTTGATGACTAACTTCAATAAAATAATTTAACTTTTTTGGTGACTGTCTCTGTTTGGTACATTGTGTATAAGATCACCATGAGAATTGGTGGTTGTGATGACCTATTGGATGGTCTCAATAGGTGGTGAGTGATTCATGTATTGCATATATAACATATTGTGCACAATTGGTGCCATTATTCGTCTCCTTTTTCCGAGGCTGTCATAGTTAGTCAGTGTTATGTTGGTTAGGTCTATAGATTGCATTCTCTTTTGTCAATGCAAAATATTGCACAAAATTCGTGGTCCGTTTGCTCCCAGTACAACTGGAATGCTTCTGTATTCTGGGCTGGTTCCTGGGTGGGATGTATTATTATGACATGTGTCTTCCATCTACTCTCATTATTTTGAGATGTTTATCACCTTTTTGGAGTGGGAGGTCAGGTAAAAGTTGGATTGTGGCACTTTGCTACCTTGGTGATTATCTTTTTGTTGGTGTAAAAGGTACTTTTCAAATTTTCTGTCTATTGGTATCTTATGGCAAATATAGGTGTGCTGGTGGTGGAGGAAATCAGCGGAACCCATTCAGACTGTTTGTTTGATTTGGATAATTTGGAATTCTGTCTTCCTACTGATAAGCTTCAGTCTGTTTGTTGATAGGGTGATTGGGGCTTAGAAGGTACTTTTGAGGTTGCCTCAGCCCCTTTTGGGTCCTGTATTTTTTTTTCTTGTCAGATCATGCCGTTTGCAGGCATTGTCCTTGCAGCTGTAGGTGTGCAGAATCTTAAGCATTTTCTTCAGGCGCTGAGATGAAGCACTATTTAGCAGTTTAGTAGACCTTGGTAGGTTTCAATGGTAGGGATTACTAGTTGGCCAGAGAGGTCCAAAATAGTCCTTTGTCTACATTCACTGATGAGGCTAGTTCTATTGGTCTTGGTGCCTGTTTTGGGGGAAAATTGTGTGTTAAGGCATGGCTGGAGCAGTGGCAAAAGCCTGTTTTCTGAACTGATGGGAGTGGTATTTGCAATCAATAGGCTTACTTCAAAGTTGATGCTGGCAGATAACTTGTTCAGACATTTAGTTTTGCACTGCCTTGAGTTAAATTTATGGCTTAGGGTGAAGCATATTCCTGTGGTTGACAACCGAACGGCTGATACCCTGTCTTGTTTGCAGTTAGTCATTCTGAAGGCTGGCAAAACAGGTAGACACTGCCTTTTTGAGCTACCTGGATTTCTTGTGGAACCTCAGTTTTAGAGACTCATTGAGCTTGTGATGGATTCCATGTCAAGCTTGTCATGGTGTGCTTTTAGTTGGAGCTGGATGGAATGGCCTACATGATGTAACAGGGTGGTGTTTTGTTTAGGGATATCCTTACTTGAGCTACTATGGAATATCTGTTGAGGTTGAGGGCTCAACTCAATTACATATTGTTGACCCGCTAGTACCTCAACCCCCCAACGTCTAGCCTCCTTCTCACCTCAAACCTTGACCCATTGTTGATGATGCTCTGATACGACAGGCACCATGCTACATATCTGGTGCTCTTGCCCTCTCATCTCCCCTTACTGAACAGCAGTTATACAAAACATCAACAGCGTTTATAAGTCAACACTTCCATTAGACCCGCTCTTTTGCCTTTTCCTCTGTCTCCCCAACACCTCTACATGCCTCCCTACACCCATTCGCTCCTGTGTCCACACTTTATTGAACTCTTCCAAATCCCTTATCCTCCTTCACTGGAGTCGAGACACACCACCATTGATCAAGGAATGGCTCCTCAGGACCAAATACTATTATTTATTATTTATTATTATTATTATTTGCGTTCTCCCTTCCTCTAGCCTCCCTCACTAGGTACCATGGACCAATTATGTTGCTGCTTGCCTTCTACCTCTTCTTAAGCTATGAGTCATCTGAGCATCAGACTGTTGTATCCCCATCATCATTCCCGCAAACTTTGGTGGTGGATCCAGCACCAGTTTTGATATGGGACAGGTGGTGGTGGTGGTTCTTACTTGTCCTAGTGCTGACAAAACAGCAGCACAACAAACCACAACCACTTCAGGTACATCGAGGGGGTGTCCACTCACAATAATCTTTCTTCTCCACTTCCCTGGAAATCATGGGTGTGGGAATATTTTTTCTTGGCGGCAGGGACTGTGTGCTGCACACTGTGTGAAAAGGTTGTAAAGGGCGGGAAGAGATCACACCTTGTCAAGTCTGCCCTAATTAAACACATCCAGCAAAACAACCCTAAGGTTTATGTTGGCAATGTTAGCCATCCCACCAAGAATTCAGGTGCTGTTTCTGTGCCCCTTGCCTGTCCCCAGAACCATGCCCTGAAATCCCACACAGATATGCCTATTCAGATAACCCCTACCAGCCAAGATGATTAAGATATCATAATTATCTGCCAGACTAGTAATCCAGGCTAGTAATAATATCTCAAGTGTCCCCCTTGCTCTCTCAGGGTCCTCCCCCATACTGACATTACCAGTAACAGCAGCAGACAGCGATTCTACAGATGTGAGACCATGGCAATATATTTCTACACACTGCACATTGTGCAGTGCAATGGCCACATATCTATGGCAATGTGGTAGAGACTAAGAAGATGCATGGTATAAGGGAACACCTACAAGCTGTCCACCCTGTAAAATTCACATGGCTCATTGCAGTGAGGGTCAAGTATTTTTATTAAATGATTGGTAATGAGACAGGACCCATGGGAAATTTCAGTCATCCATCACCCCTAGTCACTTGTTGTCAGCTGTCATACACCAGCCTTCCATCATCAGAAAGAAAATATGTTTTAAAGCTTACCTTGCTGTAGATATGCTTACCTTGCAGTAGACCACAGCCTGCTAACATTTGTCCAGTGCTTGGGTTGTAGTAGGTCTCAGTCTGCTAACATTGTTTCAAGGCTTAGCTCGCTGTTTTCCTGATAGCAGTTTTTTCAAAGTATACCTTGCCACAGGGCTCAGCCTGCTAACATTTTCCTCAAGACCAGGGCCGGATTTGTCATAAGGCAGAGTAGGCATCTGCCTACAGGCGCACCCCACAGAGGGGCGCCTGTCATTGGAATCAATATTTTACTTTTTTATTTATTTAATTAAAAGTGGCGTGCTGTGCCATCCACCACATGGTAAGATCTGTGCCTCAGAGACCTGTAGCTGCTGAGCTCCCCCGGCTCTTTAGTAATGTAGAGCGCTGGGTGATGACATCATTTTCCAGCGCTCTGCATTACTACAGAGAAGATCGCACAGGAGCTCCAGCAGATACAGGTCTGTGCAGAAGCACAGATCTCTCCTGTCGCTGGACCACCAGGGAGGTAGGAAATGGATGTGGAAGGGCAATGTGAGGCTCAATGTGGAAATGATGGGGGCAATGTGAGGGCAACATGGGGAGGATGGGGGGGCAAGTTGGAGCTGATGAAGGGCAATGTGCAGCTGAAGGGAGCAATGTGAGGGCAATATGGATATGGGGGATAATGTGGAGATGGGGGGGGGGGCGCTTCAGATTTCTGTGCCTACAGGCTCCTAAGATGTAAATCCGGCCCTGCTCAAGACATAATTTTATGTACATTTTTAAGACTTGCCTTGCTGTAGGTATCAGCCTGCTATAGTTTTTTCAAGGATTATCATGCCATAAGCTTGCTAATGATTTTTTCATGGCTTACTTTGCTGTAACCCTCAGCCTTGAAAAAAAACTGTTAGCAGGCTGAGGTCTAATGCAAGGTAAGCCTGATCCCATGAAATGTGGTGCTCAGATGACTCAGCAGGGACTAATTTAGTAAACACCATAATGTCACTGCTGGTGGGGATGTTCATTCCCATCTGAAGAGCTCTCTCCCACTATTCATTTGAGCTAAGAAATTTCTCATGCCACCACCACCACCACCATCATCATCATGCCCCCCTTATCACCATCAACATCATCACCAGACTCTTCCTTGGTGGTGACATGGGTGGATCACAAGGGGGTTATGCACTAAGGCGTGATAAAGAGTTGATAACTTCTTCAGTGCTATCACATTTTATTCTGTAGAAGCTATGCACTAAGATCTCCAAAGTACCATTATTATTATTATTCTTTATTTATATAGTGACAACTTATTCCGCAGCTCTGGCGGAGAAATCTTAGTGCATTGGCTTTGTAGAATAACAGGAAATGGCAAAGTGATACCACTGGAGAAGTCCTCTCCTCTTTATCATGCCTTAGTGCACCTCCGCCATGTATCTTATTTCCAGACACAGTAGGTTCTGGCATTTGCACCTCTGTGCTGCTTCTGTACTAAGGTGACCACATATCCCTTTAAATCAGGGACACTTATAAAATACACACATTGCAGGACAGAACAGGAATCAAAGCAACCCTGCAATGTGTGTATTTTATAAGTGTCCCTGATTTAAAGGCTATGTGGTCACCTTATTTTGTACACAGTCACCTAGGGAATACTGGAAGTTCCCCCTTTTAGAAACATACCCAAACTCCCTGAGGGTTGGATGGCAGCAATACTATCTGATGGTGCCAGGCTCTCACTACTAATGCTGTCTGTGACTTTCAGTTATGGATTTCCTCACTTCATTGATAATATTGCAGCATGATTTCTTGTGGCCATAGAAAGGATAAATGGAAATTGGCAAGTTTTTGCAGGAATTTCATTGATTGTAGTGAAAAGGCAGAATTTTTCTGGATTTTCTATTTGTGGGAATTTCCATTAAAAGAAAACAGGACTTTTTCCCATCTTTACAGCACATATCACTTATTATTAGCTTGTATTTTCAACTAGGGTCAAATATCCATCCATCGTAGTTTAAATGCACAGTTATTTAAAGGAATATGATGCCATTTAATTTTTAGGTGATAACGTCCCTTTACATTTATTAAACTACTGTATTAGATAGCCTCTACTGTCAGGGTAATCTTTGCATTTACAATTTTTAGAACATACATATGTATATTTCCTCCAAGTTTGGGTTATAGTACCCTACCTTTAGCCTGCATTTTTTAAAGAGAGAGTCATATTTCACAGACATGCTTTTATATTACCAAGCATTTTTCCTTCATTCAGGGATAATGGGAATTGAAGTTGGAGAGCTTTTTGTTGCCAAACATTGAGAAGCGTAATAGGCTCTAATAGCAGTGAAGAGGGAGGGGCAATAGTTGCCTCTCATGTCTGGAATGTTTAGTAAGATTTGATTGGTGCATTTTAGGGACTGATAGAACATTCATGAGATCTCTGTGTAAAAAAAAAAAACAACCTTTGAGTTTGCATGGACCATTTAAAGGAACACAAATCCCTATAAATAAAGCTATTTAAACTAAACTAACACTGCATTTATATTTACAGAGTAGGACATACATTTGAACCAAAATATGAGTACACAGTGGGGGTCAATTAACTTAGTAAACATACAGTCTGCAAAGATATGAATTGATATGCACAGGGTTAGATCAGAGTCCTGGGAACAAGGAAATGTTCATTAACACAGAGGTGTGAAGAGCCTGTTAGTCTGTGACCTGAACAGATCTATCTCTATACAATCAACTACCAAAATATTCTATCTATTATAATGTGACATGAAGCCCATCCCAAGGTTTAGTCCTGTTTTTAATGTGTCAAATAGATCCATTAATTTAAATTTCCAGATTTTTCTTTCCCTTTGTGTTCTAAAGTTTTCTTTGAGTATGGAAACTTCCATATTTTGTAGACTATGATTTGGACCACAAAAATGCTGACCAACTGGTGTGTCAACCTTTTTTCTGTTTATTGTGTGGCAATGAAGGTTCATCCTGTTTCTCCAGTGTAGTAACCTCCTGTGGGGCATTGTGTAGGAGTTATGAGATATACTACATTTGAAGAGGAGCAAGTGAATGAACCATTAATTTCATAGTGTTGCTGTGTATTTGGTATTTTTATCTTTGTTGTGCATTGAATGTGTGGACAGGTCTCACATCTTTTTACTCCACAACAGAATGTTCCATTCTTTGTGATTTGTGGCATATGGCTCTTGACAATAATTTTCTTTAAATTTGGGGGTTGTCTGTATGATATAAGTAGTGGATCTGGAAAAATTACTTTTAATCTGTCATTTTTATGGAGGGTTGGTTTTATGACTTTTGCATCTTTTTTTAAGAAGTAATAGAGACATTCTGGAACAATCCAACTGCTTTTAACCACTTGAATGAATGAGAAGTCTCCAAAACAGTGAAAACCAGCAGTGCCATAGAGACAAACAGTATTTACCATTGATTTCTTTCTTAAGTACATGAATGTTAGAGAAACCTCTAAATCTTTGCTTTGCAATGTATTGGGTCTTTCTAGAATTTGAGGGGTTAAAAGCCCCATTTAAATTAACTGACATTTTCTGACTTTTTATTTATTCCCTAATGTTCACATGGTTTGCACCAGAATTGCACCACTATTCCTTAGTATTCAGCCTCTTTCTGTGTACTGCTTTGTGGCTCTCATCTCCTCAGTCTGCGACTCCTGCATTCCTACATTTTTCTTTGGGACTCTGAAGTGTATTGTTAGTATTTGAATATTATGTCTCTGGGCTCTCTCTTTGTGCATTTCTCTGATCGCTACCTGATCTAGATACTAATAAATGTATTTTTTTAACAGGTCAAGAGGGAGCATCACTGACGGTAACAAGTAATAGTACTGGTAATTTCATCAGTGGGAAAGACATCAGATTGGAAATCTCATACGAAAACATTTCAATTTTAGCAGTTTCTTGGTCTATCAATAATATCTCGAGGGCTGTTTGGTATGACCAAGTAAACCAGAAGATTTCAGATGAGTACAAAAATAGGACGAGTTTCTTAGATAAAGGCTCACTGCTCATCAGGAACACCAGCGTCAAGGATGAGGGCATATACAATGTTAAGGTTACTGCACTTAATGAAATTGAAGGCTCAAAATCATTTGTGGTAAAATTCTATGGTGAGTACATGTCAAATGGAGTCTTCCACATTTTGACCCAACAAATGTAGTGCCTATGAGATAAAAAGCTAATTGTGTTTATGTAGGATGATACCATTTAAAGGCATAGTAATGCTTTGTTTTAAAAATTTATATTATAGATATTAAAGTAACAGTAATGTCCCAATAATACATTTTCTTATTTTGTAGAGTTTAAAAAAGAAATTATGTGGCACAAATCCCATAAAGATTTGAGAGATATTCACATTTAAAGTTCCCCCTCTCCTGATGTCAGCTGTAAAGCTGACAGCAGGAGATCTGTGTTGGCTAACACGAGGAGGCTCTTCAGCAGAGCTCAAATCTCATTATTTCAAAAAGAACAACTTCATTAGAACAGTCTACAAAGTGTGTTTGCAAACCAGGCAAATGTTGTAGACCTTTCCAATAACACGATTTCAGCTCTGCTGCAGAGCCACCGGCTGGTCCCTGGACCGGGATCTCCTGCTGTCAGCAGAGCGCTGATGTCAGGAGAAGGGGACAGAGGGGGGAACTTTACAGGCGAATATCTATCAAACCGCAAAGGTCTGAGAGAGAGGATTTGTGACACAATTTATTTTTTTATACTCTACAGAAAAGAACATTTTTTTATGGGACATTAGAGTCCCTTTAACAATAGAAATAGAATAACCTGCCTCCCATCTCTCAAACCTTTATAGTTTGAGAGATTATAGCATTTAAAGTGCCCCCCCTTTCAGAGACGTCAGCGCTTTATGGGACAGAAGTGAATCCTGGTCATTTGACCGGCCAGCGGTTCTTCAAGAGAGACGAGATAGCACTATTTAGAATTAAATACTTCATTGGAACGGTCTACAAAGTGTGCTTGCAAACCAGGCACACTTTGTACACCATTCTAGTGAAGTATTTAATTCTAAATAGCGCTATCTCTGCTCTGCTGAAGAGCCACCGGCTGATCAAATGACCAGGATCTGCTTCTGTCCCATAGAGTGCTGATGTCTCTGAAAGGGGCGGGAGGTGGGACTTTAAACTCTATGATCTCTCAAACTATAAAGGTTTGAGAGATGGGAGTTAAGTTATTCTATCTCTATTGTTAATATCTACAATATTAGATATTTTTAAAACAAAGTATTACTATCCCTTTAAATTTGTAGCATTGCTTTATTTTTATGTAGATGTTTAAAAATATGCTTATTTCTTACATTTCACTATTTGCTCTCATTTATTAAACATATATTAGTTGTGTAATGATAAATCTCCACAAATGCAAATTAGCTTTATTGTTTTATAAAATTCTGCTTTTTTTTCTAGCATGACCTCAGAATATGTGGTCTTATGTTTCTTCCACTCTTCTACTTTCCTTACCTATTAAGTCCACATGTCTCTCCCCCACCTCTGTAGTAATTGGAACATATAAAATAGGATTCATGCAAGTTCTTTTTTCTTTACTGTTTATGTTTACTTTCTAATATATTGTATTTATTTATTTACATGATTGTGAGGTGAACAAAATACTATTTTCTGGTATAGCACCAAACTATATTTTATTGAAAATTTTGTCACAAAGTATCCACTAAATTGTGAAAACATTTTAACAGAATGCTAATAGGATAAAACAGTGATAGGCCCACAGTTGCAACAGGATCATGAGGACAAGTTGAGCAGCTCTTTCTCCATCCCCAGTTACTGATGAAATTCTTCAGTTGAGGCCCCAGCAATTTCTTGGATTTTCATGACCACATCCTACTAGGCCACACTAGAACCACAGGATAGGAATAGGAACTTTAATGTACCACTGCTTTAACCATCCTACTTTCTATAATGGCTAAATGCTCACTTGACCTATCCATATCTATCCATAGATTAAACCTTTCAAGTTATGTAGCACCTTTTTGTATGATACTGCCAACCA
The DNA here is from genome assembly GCA_037306005.1 of Rhinophrynus dorsalis. Classification (NCBI taxonomy): domain Eukaryota; kingdom Metazoa; phylum Chordata; class Amphibia; order Anura; family Rhinophrynidae; genus Rhinophrynus; species Rhinophrynus dorsalis. Next base: position 297,550,354 of record CM074724.1, read on the forward strand.
AGAGGCATTTAGACTACTGCACTGTTAACTGTGCTCAAGACTACCAAACAGTTCATGTTTCCAGAATATATTCATTTGAGAGGAAATGCTCTCATTAAAGGGATAGTAATGTCCCACAAATAATATTTTTCATATTGTAGTGCTGAAAAAGTTGAGCACAGGACAAAAAATGTATCTCTCAAACCGCTATGGTTTGAGAGATACAGGCATTTAAAGTTTGTGGTCTCCTTTTTCATACTAAGGTCTGACTCTTTAAAGTGAACCTTTCAATACTAGTGCATTAGCTTCCCCTTTAAAACCCGCTTGAGGCCTTCTGTTATGAGACTGGGGGTTATGTATTAGGCCATTTTCTGGTGGATTTTATACACATTGACCTGCACCTAGGTACAATGTACAAAGCTGATCCATTCTATAATGGCACCTCGGAGCCTCGTTTTAGCCATCTAGTAGACAAAAAGAAAAAAGAGAGGAGGGTGGTTCCTAGTGCAATATCTTTAAAAATCGTTGACCTCCACCATTACCCCAAGTACTTACAATATCCAAGACTACTAACAGTTGTCAGCCCCACAAATGAGGGACTCTGACTTCACCCACTCAGTCAATCAATCAGTGTAAGTCAGATGCTGCTTCCCACAAGTAACCAGATAGACCTCCAGGACCCTTAGGAAACACAAACACAGAACTAGAATGGGAGCGCAATCCACCAGTATGGAGTGTCTAACGATATACAGTATCTGTTTTAGCACTTGTAAAATTTGACAAAGATCCACAATTTGGTACACGCACTTATTGCCACATGTGCCGGTTGTAAGAACAACCGGCATTAATCCAATGGGGTTATCTAACCGTCCTGATACGGTCACATATGCCTTCCAAATCGAAGAAAAAATATGGAATCCATAAAACTTAAAACCACAATTTTAATGATAAAATAGTGCCAATGTATAAGAAGCTTCAATGTGCCTGGTCGGACGCGTTTCTAAGGATACACAGAATTAGGCAGTTGGTGAAAACTTATACAGTATATAATAGCACAATTTGGCATAAAAATTGAGAGTAGGCAAAATGTTACTAATCCCTCGAGTGGACCTATTTGTACCCATAGCCGAATGTAAGCATGAATGAAACATCTGGTTAAAAAAACAGATGTGACTTAATGCTGCGTCTTACGCTGAAGCGCATCATACCGACGTGAAGAATAAAAGTACTCCATGTTAAATCCGGCACTAACACCAGAGATAGCTATCGTAATAGGATGTGACGTTCTAGGTACAACATACGTTGCGCTCCAAGGTCAATTACTGGAGCGAAAAAAACAAAATTGGGTCCCAATAGGATGTAATGGGCCAACACATCAACAAACGTTGTGTTCCAAACTAGAACGCAATAATAGGGAAGATAAAAAAAAATACCTCACCCTAAAAAATCTTATAATGATTGTGTGAGATCCATTCTTGGGAAATAAAGTATTGCTTCAACTCCTTCTATTACAATATAAAAATGGATTCCATTGTCTGTCACAGAATAAACAAATAATAACAATGAACATATGAAACATGAATAAAAACAAATAAATAATATCAATACAAATAAAGATAAAATGGGGGGAGTGGCCTGCGACCTGGAGGTGATGGACACGTGTCTGTGAGGCTCCCGTGATCCATGCACTCGTTTGAGCTATATTCAGAGTCCCACCTAGGACTTTTACCCTGTGGTAGTGAGCTTTCCTCTCCCTACATCTAGAATGTTGCGGAGAACCCACAAGTTGGATAAACCTACCCAACCCGCTGACTTCTTTCAGAAATGCGACTCTGGAGTCATGTCGTCGACGTCCTCACGGGCAGGCCTGGAGGCGGCCCCTCCATGCACTAAGCAAGATATGGATGCTCTAAAAGATTTGCTTTTATCTGTGAAGCAGGATTTATTGGAAGAATTTCAATCTGGTATGAATGTGTTGAAAGCGGAGATACAGCTCATTGTGGGCTGTACTGAGGCCTTGGAGCCTAGAGTAGCCTCGATGTCGTCTTCTCAGTCGGAGATGCGGGACGAGTTGGGTCAGATCCAGGCTAAAAATAGGCGACTTCGTGACGCACTGGAGGACTTGGAAAATAGGTTGCAGAGATCCAATGTTCGCATCCGTGACTTACCTGCCTTTTTGCTCCGTTACTTTACTGTTATCTTACCTTATGTCCCAGCAGCTGCCTTGGCGCTAGACCGTGCACATCGTTCCTTGAGAAACAAGCCTGCAGCTGATGCCCCACCAAGAGATGTGGTGATCTGTTTTAGGTTCTACACTACCAAGGAGGCGGTCATGAAGGCAGTGAGGAATGGGGCCCCAGAGATGGAAGATGTGACTCCTCGATTCTTTGCGGATCTTGCTCCAACAACACTCCAGAAGAGGCTACCTTGCGCCCTGTTATGACTTACCTGCGTTCGCGGGATGTCCCTTATCGCTGGGGATTGCCGTTCCAGCTGATAGCCACTTGCAATGGTATAATGGCGCAGTTGAGAGACCCCTCGGACTGTAAAGCCTTCTCCTGTAAGTTGGGCCTGGAGATGCCCTCTGATGTGAGAGCTTTGTATGAGGACTTTTCTCCTGATGGCAAAGGGGGCCCAGCTTGAGGACCCTGGACTCTGCTACTGCCTGGAAGCTCGGGCCTAGGCCCGTTGGTTTTGTATTGCCACCTTCTCCCTCAATAAACACTGCACTCTTGTAATGAATATAAGGGAATTCCAGTGCATTTCTATTCCATCCTCTATTGTGGGGTTTAATTGTATTGTATCTCAGGATACCCTGTTGCACCTTAAGTTTATTTGTGTTACACTCCACGGGTATTCTGTGTTTGGGTGGGGGACCCTGTGGGGACTGCCTTATTGCTGCACTCATGAAGCTGTGGGCTTGATTTTGCATCTCCCGGGCGAATGGAGCAACACTTTGAAGGCATTGCACTAGTTGCGATGCAGAGAGGTGCTAACAAGCGGCTCCTTTGCTTGGGATATGTGGATGATATGGTTTGAGAACTTGAGCTCATGAGAGTAGACATGTACGGAGTTCCTTTGCTGTTCAGATTTTAGATGGTGGGTGGTGTGTGATGTGTGGATGGGTTGATGGGTGCTGTGTCTGTGTTGGGTGGTTGGTTTGCGTGGTTATGTGGTGGATGTGGCTGTTCTGTTGTGTCTCAGGTTTGGTTGCATGGGGATCGCATGCCCCTGGTCGCCTCCTCTGGGCTCTATGCGGTGTTACCGGCATTTGTTATACTGATGGGGGCTCCCCATGTTGGAGGCCCTGTGGATGGCGACTGGGTGTGGGATATCATGAAGCTGTTCTTGGGATTGCGGGCCGGGGTAGTTTCCTGTACTCTCCTGGGGGACTTTGGTTTCCATCCCCATGTGGCTCCCCGTGGACCTTATGGGGATCTCACATTACTCTTGTACATTGCCTTTTTACACCTCCAGTCCTCCCTCTATATTTAGTGATCTAGCATTGGGGGGAGTAGAGATTGTAGCTGTAAGTTTGACTTTTGGGGCTATTATTATCCCTTTGTAGCTAATATGTAACGTCTCGGATCGGGTTTCTGGGGGGGGGGGTGAGGGCCGCTGGGACTTCGTAGCACTTCATTTTGTGGGAGACGGTGTCTCCCATGGGGCTATGTGTCCCTGGTGGCTTTTCTCCCTCCCATGTCGATTTGAGTCCGGTTGCCCCTCCTGGGCTGTTCCTCCGCCCGCTGTGCCTCTCATAACTCATGCTCTACATGTCTCTTTCATGTCTTGTGGGGTCATTTGTGGCTTTGGGGCCAGTCCCACCAGGGGGGTGATGATTCTGTTCTCTGCTCTGGGAGTGTCGAGTGGGTATTGGCGGTGTGGTCCCGGACTACCTAACTCTCTGTGGTTTTCTGCTCTAGCAGTTCAGAGTATGTGGGTCCACAGATCTCCTCCTGGGACTGCCGCTACCTCTTATTCATGATGTCTTGTGTTATGTACTGCGCCTGCTGGGACCTGTGTGGAGCTTTCAGAGCAGAGGTGGACTGGGGAGTTTCATTGGGTTCCTTAGTAATTCTGCTGTCAGGGTTTGTTTATTCTCTGCCTTAATTGTCATTATCTATAAGTACCTTGTTTTATTAAATATTGTACTAACGGTAGTCTCATCGCTCCTGGGTTTCTGGGTTCTCCTTTTCGTTCTCAGGGTGCAGGGGGTGGTCTGTTTCCTCTGGGGTTTTTTTTAAATATAGATATCTCTGTCCATATGTTGGACCATTCTCCTTTCTCTGGGGCGTCCCATCCGGAGGTGGGGGGACCGAGTTCCCATTCGGTCTCTCTGTTGAAGGTTCTATCCCATAATGTTAAAGGTCTTAAAGCTCCACAAAAGAGGAGAATGGCGATGAGAAACTATGTCTCTTTGCAAGCTGACATTGTCTTCCTTCAGGAGACTCCTTTCCGCACGAATGTGATCCCTCGACTTTGGTATCTGCGTTACCAGTTGCATTTCCATTCCTTGGGATCCCAAAAAAAGAATGGGGTTTCCATTTTAATCTGTAACTCGGTAGGGTTTCAGGTACAGAATGTCTTACGCGATCCTGAGGGGCGTTATCTTTTTGTACAGGGTGACGTCCAAGGTTCTCCCTTATCCCTTCTTAATGTTTATGCTCCTACAGCGCCGGATGCGCGGTTTATCTCTGACATTTCTTCCCTTCTAGACCGTACACTGGTCTCCTCTCTCTTGGTGGTTGGTGACTTTAATGCCCTGTTGGATCCGATCCTTGATCATTCGGTGCCCCCCCAGGCCAGGGCTTACCCCAGAAATCAAAGCTTCTGACTGACCTGCTGTGTTCCCACAAATTGCATGACTGCTGGCGTTTGCTGCATCCCAATACTAGGGATTATAATTTTTTTTCCCCACCCCCATGGACACTACTTTAGGATAGATTATATCTTTGTGAACCAGGGACTAATTGAGGGTCTGAGTTCAGCCAGGATGCATGACCTGACCTAGTCTGACCACGCTATAGTAGAGTGCTCCTTCTCAGGTCTATCCGGGGTACAGGGATCTTCCTCCTGGAGGCTTAATGATTCTTTGCTGCTTGACCCGGCGGTGCTCTCAGATATACTTTCGGCTCTGGATGAGTACTTTGCTCTCAATGCCTCGCCTGATATTTCTATTGGTACCCTTTGGATGGCCCATAAAGCGGTTATGAGAGGTAAGATTATTGCCACCGCATCATGTCTAAAGAAGGTTCGCGCTGAGGAGCGAACACGGTTGCTAGCGTTGTTATATGTGGTGGAATAGACACATAAACAAGACCCTTGTCTGAGATTTGCTTCGTCTTACTGCTCTGCGTGGTGACCTTAATTTTTTGCTGTCCTCTGAGGTTCTCTGAGCGTTGCAGTAGACACGTCAGCTGTATTTTGAGAAGTGTAATAAACCCGACTCTATGCTGGCAGCAAAATTGCGCCAGCAAGTAAAGTTCAGGACTAATAAGTCCATTTGTACTCAGTCAGGCTCTCTGACATACAAATCCTTGGAGATGGTGGCTGCTTTTGCAGCCTTCTATAGATCTTTATACGATGGGCATAAGGTGTCGGGGTCCCTAACTTTGTGATCCAGATGCACGGAGTTTTTGAATGCTTGCCACTTACCTTCTCTGTCGCCAGATGCTTTACTTTCACTCAATGCAGATATATCGGTAGAAGAAGTTACCTCCGCTTTGAAACTGCTTAAGTCCTCTAAAGCTCCTGGTCCGGATGGCTTCACGGCTGCATATTTCAAATCCTTTCAGACCACACTTTGTCCTTATTTAACTACGCTCTTTAATTCTTTTTTACATGGAGAGGCTCCGCCGTCGGAGATGTTACCGGCCAATATAGTGGTTATTCTGAAAGACGGTAAAGATTCTAATCTCTGTGCTAACTATCGGACGATTTCGCTTATTCATTTTGACGTTAAACTATACGCTAAGATCTTGGCTCTTCGTCTCTCCCGGTTGCTTCGCTCCTTGATTCACCCTGACCAGGTGCGTTTTGTCCCTGGGAGGGAGGCTCCTGATAACGTTCGACGTGTCTTGAATCTTTCTCATGTGGCTCGCACCCGATCCATCCCCATGATGCTTTTGTCTTTGGATGCCGAAAAGGCCTTCAACCGAGTGGATTGGGATTATATGTGGGCCACATTGGAGGCTTTTGGCTTTTCAGGTCCTATACTGGACAGAATCCGTGCACTTTATAGTGCTCCAGAGGCAGTGGTTGGGTTGGCAGGAATTTGTTCGGAGTCCTTTCCAATCCGTAATGGTACCCGCCAGGGGTGTCCTCTTTCACCCTTGCTATTTGCTATGTGCATTGAACCCCTGGCGTGTGCTGTTCGCCAATGCCCGGATGTCAAGGGCCTTCAAGTTGGCTCGGAGGAGTTTAAATTGAACTTATTTGCTGATGATGTCTTGCTAACCCTGACTTCCCCTATGACGTCTTTGCCGACTCTTTACTCTATCTTAGAATCATTCGCCTCTTTCTCGCGGTTGTCTTGGTTTGGCAGGATATTTGCAATTAAGATGTCTTTGCTGCCTAAATTGCTGTATTTGTTCCGCACTTTGGCCATCCCTCTTGCCCCCCAGGACCTTGACTCTCTTCAACGTCATATCATGCGGTTTATTTGGAATGGTCGTAAGTCGTGGTTAGGGGCAAATTTACTTTATAGACCTAGAGTTGACGGGGGCTTATCAGTCCCACATCTATGGTCCTATTACAAAGCTGCACAACTTGCTAGAGTGTTTCAAATGCATTCCCCACAGAACAGACCTCGTTGGTTGGACTTGGAAGCATTGTTATGTGCTCCTTTGCCGCTGGGAGTGTTATTCTGGATCCCTTCTTTGTCACTGACTACTGTTCTCAATAGTCCTACGCTTTCTCTTACACTATCTCTTTGTCATAAGTATAGCATAAAGGATGGATTTACCTTTCCTAGAACTAGGATGTGCTTCCTGTTTTTCAACCCTGCTTTTCCACCTGGCCTTGACCCTAGAAGGTATGGTTGGTAGAGGGAGAAAGGTGTCACAATGGTGGCGGATCTGTTTGTTGCACTTGCCCTTCTTACGTGGGATGGTTTCAGAGACAGGTATGGGGCGCCACAGGGGGAATTTTTTTTTTCCTTCAAGTGCATCACTTTATTAGATCTTACTTGGGGCGGAACCCCCTTCCCAACCGGTCTCCTTTTGAATGTCTTAGCACCTTTACCGGCAGGGGAGGAAGTGCAATTTCTAAACTTATTCCCTTCTTATGTCCTCTCTGAACCCGGAACCCCCACCCTATAAGGCTTTGTGGGAGAGAGATCTGGAGGAGACTTTGGAACCCAAGGAATGGAACTCTATTCTGGCTAAGTTTAATAGCTTAACTCCGTGCACCCTGATTAAGGAGAATGCTTTTAAGGTGTTGGCTCGCTGGTATCATAGCCCTGTCAGTTTGCATTGCATGTTTCCCTAGACATCTCAGCTCTGCTTTCGTGGATGTGGGATGGTGGGTACGTGTCTTCATATGTGGTGGTCCTGTCCCTCGGTGGTCGATGTCTGGACATATGTCTACCGACTTCTGGGTTTGGCTCTGGGGGTGGAGCTACACCCAGACCCATGGACAGCTTTACTAAACAGACCGTCTCGTGCCCCCCCCTCTCGGCTGGCTAATAAACTTATATATAGAATATGTGCTATGACTCGCTGCCATATTGCTCAACATTGGAAGTCTTTGCCTCCCTCCTGTGCCGCATTGGATAGCCGCATCTGGAATCTGCTTTGGATGGAGAAACTTACAGCATACATTCGCAGTTATTCATCTGGTTATCTCCAGATCTGGTCTCCCTGGCTTGATGCTGTTGCCCCACCGAGTTTCATCGGGATCTGTTTGACCGCTGAAGAAGAGTATCTGTATCTATGTATTTATGTTATTTATTTCTTTTTTTCCCTTCTCTCCCTCCTTCTCCTTTTCTCTTCAAGCCTCCCCTATTACTGTGATGAGACTGCCTTTATGAGTCTGCTTTTATAAGTCTGTTGGATTTTAGCTACTACATTGTTATGTATGAGGTTTGTCCGTTTGATTTTGTCAAATGTGCTTTTTAATTTTTTGAATCCCCTCTCCCTTTTTTCATTCTGTTCCCTCTACTTTTGAAAACTTAATAAACATTGAATTACAAAAATAAAAAGATAAAATGAAAATAAAAATAAAAGTAAAAATGAAAATAAAAAATAAATACAATTTTAAATTTTAAAATAAATATATATATATATATATATATATATATATATATATATATATATATATATATATATATAATGTGAAAAAGTGATACAAATTATATATATAAATGTACTACTAAATGACACTGATATAACTAATTATTATTTAAAAAAAATATGCATAAGTGTAAATGATAAGTGTTAACAGTAAATATTATTCTATTAATATGTATTGGAATATACAATAATATAAATACTCAATATATTAATAATAGTGATGTGCAAATTACTATTCTAATTGTTTCTGTTGATAATTATTTATATAAATCAGATTATTTATATGCCTTAACCATGTTACAAACTATTCTGTCTTAAAAAAACAATTCCTTCCCCCCACACCCCTTCCTAATCTGACCTCAGATTAAGGCCTATATGGCCAGACTGGTTTCCATTAACCTCACCGGAAACGGAGGGGGTTGATGTGTAAAAAATGGCTCTACATAAAATGTGAGAAGGGTAGCGGTATCCTCCATTTCTTCATCTTGATGAGATCAGGATGGAGAATGTTTAAGCCATAAAGGTAAAACCTTTGATGCTGACTGATGCTACTGTCCTTCAGTAATGGGTGCCATAGACTGCATACATGTGCATAAGAGCTCCGATGCATGAGCGACATCTCTACATCAACAGGAAGAATTTCCACTCTATCAACGTACAGATGGTATGTGATGTTAACATGGGGATAAACCATGTTTGTGCCTTCTATCTCAGCAGCTGTCACTCCACACACATCCTCAAGCAGTCCTATATGTACAGAGACTTTGACAGTGGGAGCTATACAGGAGGATGGCTTTTGGGTGAGTCAACAAAGCAATGAGTTGTCTACTCACTATTGTATAGTGCTGAAGAATATGTCAGCACTATCTAAATAAAGAATAATAATACTCCTCCTGAACACAAAAGATAATTGGGATAATGATGGTTCATCTTTTGCATGACAGACAGTTAGATGGCGCAGTTTCAAATCGTGTCATCCCTTCCCACAAGCACACATGACATGACCCATCATGGAACAGGGAAATGTCCAAGTGACCCTGGTGAAACATTGACTCCATGTGCATGAAGTTCACTTATTGCTGCTCACTAGTCCTGGTGATTGTTCATTGTGAACATTGACGTTATTAGCAACCACTGAAAAACCTTTCACATATGCAAATAATGCTCTGATATATGTGTATGAATTAACTATGAGCTAAGGGTAAAAACTGTACAGCAATGCTGCTCCTCTTCAGAGTTCAAAGGCCTTCTCGAGAACCTATGGGTGGCTCAACTTGTTTTTTTAAGTAGGCTTTTAGAAGTCTTCAGTGCATATTGGTTCAATACAAACATGTTAATGTGTTCATGTATGTGTAAACATATTAAAGGAAGCCTATCACTATCAGATATATGTGTTGATATTGATATTGTATTCAAACTTATGAAGGCATGTCACAAATCTTAGGTGTCTATTAATTAAACAGGGACCACGAGTGGATTTGGATATATGTATTGCAGATGCAAGGAGATGATGTTCTCCCTGCATAGTGTGTGAATCCCAGGAAATGTTTGGGTACTTGTTATCCGGAACCATTTTCAAAACAACCATTTTCAAAACATTTTTCAAAAATTTTTGAAGCAGAACTACCATCCCGCCTAAAGTTGCCCCCAAAGAATTACCCATCTGGAGACTACATGCTCAGTAGTACTAGTCGCCAGAATTTTTACCTCGTTATTGAAAATTCCTACTGCTCCCGGCACTGATGGCCAGGAAACAAACCAGACATCTTTGCATAGTGACGTCTGCACTCCTGCGCTGTCAGTCCCAGTCCACTCTAGGATGCATTGCTTGGTACCTTAAGGTACCGGACAGGACTGACAGCGCAGGCGTGCAGACGTCACTATGCAAAGATGTAATCACTGTTTCCTGGCTGTCAGTCCCAGGAGCAGTAGGAATTCTCAGTAACAAGGTAATAATTCTTGCGACTAGTACTACTGAGCAGCTAGTCTCCAGATGGGTAATTCGTTGGGGGCAACTTTAGGCAGGGTGATATTTCCGCTTTAAACAAAATATTTATTATGATATTAACAGGAAAGTACCACTGATGACAACAAACAAGAAATAGCAACAACAGATTCTGACAGGAATTAGTTTTGAAAATAGTTTTTTAAATGGTTCCGGATAACAGGAAAGTACCATTGTTTGTTTAGGAAATCTATCCTGCCAGTGAATAATTAACCAAGACTATATGGTTGGCTAACACCTTAATAACTACACCAGTAGATGAACGTAAATGGGGACAGTCTGGCACCTATTATGGTAAGGGGTATTTGTCAGTTGTTCAAGTTCAACTTACAACATGGCCAAACAACACCTTCATTTTGTTTCGCTTTGTTAGGTGGATTATGAGTTGAAATTGGACAACAGTGTATGTGCTATGTGTCTGTGTGTGTGTTATGAACCAGGAACCAGACAGCCACAAAAATGTAAAATGCAACACACCTTTATTAAAATAAACAAAGCAAACAAATCAAAATTGTGATCCAGGAACGTAAACCAAAAGGCAAGCCGGGGTTAGGAATACAGAGATCAGCGATGCCAAGAACAAGCCAGGAGTCAGGAGCCAGAAGGGACGTCAGACGAAGCCAGGTCATGCATGGATAATCAGGAACTCAGGAGAAGGCACTTGCAACCAGAAGCACACACAAGGGCAAGGAGGAAGTGAGCCTAGCTGCTTTTAGTACCCTGGAAGGGGTTGTCTGATAAGAGTCAGGTGAGTAACCATGGAATCTGAGAGGTCAAGGTGGTTCCTTAAGCATCAGCTGACTCAGCCTGATACAGGGAAGGAAAGACAGCAGTAACCAGTAGCTGAGTGTTAGACCAGATCAGTCAAACCATGACAGTGTGCTTACCCATGCTCAAACAAATTGTGTATCCGCATATTGGGAGGGAGGCCTCAGGGTTCACACGTCGGAGGATATGGAAAGGTACCACAAAATGGGGAGCCAGTTTCTGAGAGGGCACTTGGAGATAGAGCTTTCTGGAGGACAACCAGACCCTCTCCCCGACCTGGTAGGAGGGTGCAGGTAGGTGTTTACAGTTAGCCTGGAGCTCCTGGGATTGTTATGAACGTTGCAGTGACTCTTTGACCTGCACCCATGTGGAACGGATCTGCTGGAGATGATCCTCCAGTGCCAGAATTCCCTGGGGAGTGAACAAATCTGGAATCATGGAGGGTTGATATCCTTAATTCACCATGAAGCAGGAGAGCTGGGTAGAAGCTGAGACTGCACTGTTATGAGCAAACTCCGCCCAAGGTAACAGGTCCGACCAGTTATTCTGGTGGTCCGAGATGTAGCACTGCAGGAATTGCTCCAAGACCTGATTAGCCCTTTCCCCAGCCCCATTTGATTGCGGGTGGTAGGCTGAGGAGAAGGAGAGTTGGATACCTAGTTGCTCACAGAAGGCCCTCAAGAATCTCGAGAACTGGCTACCCCAGTCGAAAATTATGACTTTGGGAACCCCCTATAGCCGATATAGCTCTTTGATAAAGACCGTAGCCAACTCTTTAGTGGATGGGAGTTTTTTTGAATAGTATGCAGTGGATCATCTTTGAAAATTGGTCGACAACCATGAGGAGGACAGTGTTACCATTGGACAGAGGGAGGTCGACTTTGAAGTCCATAGCAAGGTGTGACCTTGGCTTCTCACCATTGGGTATGGGTTGGAGAAGGCCTACTGGAAGGTGATGGGGTGATTTAGTCTGCTCACAGACTGGACAGGCAGTGACAAAGGCAGCAATTTCACTGTTAAGTTCTGGCCACCAGAAGAGATGGGAAACCATTTTTGTTCCGGCATGCCCTGCTGACTTAGTATTATGGTAGGTTGAAAGTACCTTGGTACGGAGGTTAATGGGTACAAAACAGCGCACAGAGGGAGTCTCAGCAGGTGCATCTACTTGGTTGGCCTGTATTCTCTCCCTGAGGGGAGATGTTATGCTGGTACGTATGGTGGCCAGTACTCGGTCCGGAGGAATAATAGGACTAGGAGAGCTCTCCTCCTTAGCACCTGAGAACCTTCTAGACAGGGCATCAGCCTGGACATTTCTGGTACCTGGCAGGTATGAGACCACTTAATTAAAACAAGGCAAAAATAAGGCCCATTGTGCCTGTCGTGGAGTCAAGCACTTAGCCTCAGACAGGTAGGTGAGGTTTTAATGATCCGTATTGGCACTGAAATTCCCTGAAGCAAATGGAGTATTATCGCCAGCAACTCACGGTCACCAGTTTTCATAGCTGCACTCCGCAGGACTTCGCTTCTTGGAGAAATACACACACGGGTGTAACTGGCTCTCAGGAGTAGGACGTTGAGACAGGAGAGCACCTACTCTTGTCTCAGACACATCAGCCTCAAGTACGAATGGAAGCTCGGGTTTCAGGTGTGCCAAAATGGGTGCTGCGGAAAAGCAACTTTTAATGACTCAAATGCTTTAATGGCTTCTGGGGACCAGTGAGTGCAGTTACTGTCTTGGTCATGTCGGTAAGGGGTTTTACAATAGAGGAATAATTGAGGATAAATTTCCTATAGTAGTTAGCGAACCCAAGGAAACGTTGATGAGAGTGGAGACCTACAGGTCACAGCTACTCTAGAATAGCCAAGAGTTTCTCATAGTGCATAGCGAAACCGACCTCTGAAATTATGTACCCCAAGAAGGTGACCTGTTTGCGGTGGAACTCATACTTCTCTAATTTGCAGAATAGATTATTCTCTCTTAATCTTTGCAGAACTGTGGCTACATCTGCATGGTGGCTTTCTATGTAGGTGCAATGGATCAAAATGTCATCTAAGTATACCACCTCTCATTATTGGAGCATGTCCCGGAGGACATCATTTAGGAATCTCTTAAGAGAGCCCAACCGAGACTATTGGTTTATCCTTATGGATAACTGGGGATGCCGAGATGCCACCTAAGGTCTGTCCCCTATAGAGCCTTAGGTGCAGGCATTTTCCGGACGTGTGGGGAAAATTCGCAGTAGGTGCCCTGCCTTACCGCAGCAAAAGCACAGGCCCTCCCTCCTCCTAAAGGCCCTCTCCTCAACCGAAAGGCGAGTGAACCCAAGCTGCATGGGCTCCACATCGCCTGAGGTCTTGAGACTAGGAGGCGCAGGAGGAGAGGAGGCACGGGTGGGGGCGAAAAGCTCAGAGCTAAACGGATGGAATTCCACTGCAGGCGCTCCCTGAAGGAAGGTCTCTCACCAATTCTGGAGTCAATCAGGATGAAATATGCGACCAGTTCCTCTAAATCTCTGAGGAGGTCCTGGGCTGCAATCTCATCTTTAACCGTATCCAAATGCCCATTAGAGAAAGCAGCCATGAGAGTCTCATTATTCCAACCAACCTCAACTGCCAGGGTGCGAAACTGTATGGCATAATCTAAAACTGTCCTTGTACCCCGCCCGATGGACATTAGTTGCTTGGCAGCCAAAGTTGATTGGGCCGTTACATCAAATACCCTTTTAAAGGATGCCACAAACTCAGGGTAATTGCATACAATAGGTTTCTGCGTCTCCCAAAGGGGATTAGCCTATGCCAAGGCCCTGTCAGAGAGTAAGGAAATCACGAGGCCTATCTTACTCCTATCAGACGGGAAGGCCTGTGGTACCATCTCCAAATAAATACCGACCTGGTTCAAGGAAACCTCTGCACTGGTGGAGCCAGATGCTCAGAACAGCGCAACAAAGTCTGGAGGGCTGATTCAAACTGGTCCATGCACTAGTCTACTTAGTCCAGGTGGCAAAAACATTTGGTGGATTACCTGCACCTTCTGGATTCATGGCCCTTGTGTACTTTTATGGACCAGGAACCAGACAGATACAAAAATGTAAAATACAAAACACCTTTATTAAAATAGCCAAAGCAAAATCGTGATCCAGGAACGTAAACCAAAAGACAAGCCAGGGTCAGGAACCAAGGCAGGTACTCAGACAAGCCGGGGTCAGGAATAAAGAGATCAGCGATGCCAAGAACAAGCCAGGAGTCAGGAGCCAGAAGGGATGTCAGAGGAAGCCAGGTCATGCATGGATAATCAGGAACTCAGGAGAAGGCACTTGCATCACAGCTGACTGTGTTTACTTGGTTACACAAAATGTTGGGTTATACCTCCTTTGTTCCCTTCTCACGCCCCCAGACTCCCGTAGGACAGACATAACAGCCAGATCAAGAAGTAACTTGGAACATGGCTCTCTGTGTCTTCCCAGTCAGTCACACCAACTTTTGGGGTATAAATAAATCTATTCTCTGTATTAGGAGAGTCTGGGGGACTCTGGGTGATGGTAAGGGAGAAACCCTTCCTGTCCCCCAGACACTCATAATACTGAAAACAGATTTCCTTCCTACAAGACTCCCTAAACTAAGCTTAAACATCACTTCATTAAATATTGGCCTGTCTTCTGTAGCTCAAAATTGTGCTGCTTTCTCTTCCTCTCACAAACAAAGAAGGGCATGCTTTGGGATCCTGAGACCCCTTTTATACTGTGGGAAAAGTAGAGAAACGTGTCAAGTGGTGGGAAGAAATTGTGTCTTTCCATTGATTTCAATGCAATGAGCTAGGCAAAAAAAGCAAAAAACGGCAATATTAATTAAAAATGTCCTGCTTGGCAAAGAGTGACAATTTTTCCTATTTCTCTTTTGAGGTGAAAACTTTCCCCCATCCCTAGATGTAACATATGAATAATTCATGTTTACCTATGATAGCTGTAAGTAAGTGATATTTAAAGTTATATCAACCTATTTCATTGTTTGGTGCCAGTGTTCCTTTAATCAGGCCTTAGGGGGAAGGAATTGTCCTTACTTTCCTCCTCTTACTGTTTCTTAATGATGTGAGGAGTGCAAAGTATGTCCTCCTTCTGAAAAATGATACATACGATAAAATACATATTGATTCTATCAAGGTATGAAATAATGCCACATGCTCAGTAATATAAAGCAGAGCAACCTGCATTTCTTTATTTGTTTTCCCTTAATTTCCCTATAGTAACTTAATCTATCTCTCTCTCTATCCCCCCTTCAGATGAAATCTTAAATGTAATTGTGACTCCCTCAGTTGTGAACGTGAGTGAAAGTACCCTCTCTGTCAGGCTGCAGTGCAACTCTTCCAGTGGGGAAGGAGAAGTGACCTGGGAAAGGGATGCACAACTTCTGAAAACTTCTAACAGGTCCATTTTATCGAATGGAAACAAAACTCTTGAAATCATCCAGCCTAACAGGAATGACAGTGGAAATTACACCTGCATTATGTCCAACCCAGTCAGCAGAGGCCAAGGCACTTGGATCCTTAATGTTACCGGTAAGTGATGCCAAACTGTTCAGCCAAGGGAATTAACCTGGAATTATGCCTACAGGATTAAATGGCTATTAAGGGTATAGTTTCTTTTTGAAAAAGTTTTAACCCTTTGAGTCCAGAAAGGTATTTGCAATGCATTGGATACCTCTCTGCCACACAAAGGGTTAGCTAAAATAAAACAGTATAGTTTGTGTTCTTCTCAATAAAACCAATGTACTACCACTACTGGTAGATGACTCATTCAAAAGTTATAATGGCTGAAACTTTTTAAATCTGTTAACAACAGTGTCAACTACACCAGAAGACCCATTGTTTATCTGGCACCATAAGAGCTTCAGTATTACACTACAGCTCTCCATGGTAAGCGATAAAAACCATATCACCCAGGCTCCAAAATAGAAAAGTGCCTTTCAGTTAAAGGAAAAGTTTGACATGCAATCACTTTTTGAATGAAGATTTCCCAGGGGTGCATTTATCACTGTTTTACTCAGCAGGAAAAGCCCCTTTAACTAATTTACTGTCAGACAATCTCTGTGCTGTATGTCACATGCCATGCTGTTAAGGGGTTAATTAATCATGGGCAAAGTGGGCACATCTGAAAAAAGAAGGCAGAATAAAATAGACTTTCAGTTTAAGGAACACTAGCACCTACCCAAGGACAGAGGTTATATAGCCTTAAATACTCCATACTTTGTTAGCGTCTGTAAAAAGTCTCTACAATATAGTTTTACATATGCTATGTGGGGGAATCATTCCTGCCTTTTGCAGGGCTTTCTGGCTCCCATTACCATAGCAAATTTGAAAGGGTGTCTCAGATGTGGGAGTTCAAGATTGTCTGTAAATCGCCAGAGAAAATGTAAATGTCTGTAGTAGTGGGTACTAATCTCAATACATAACTTCCATAGATCTTATTTCTTGGCAACGTGTCAAGTGCCAGCCATATCATCACCTTCCACGGCCGTTCCTCAGAGGCCTGGTTCTTGTATGGTCAGCAAGCACCCACCACTGTTGTGGAATGAGGTGACTATAAACAGGGCACAGGCTTTTTCCAGAGGACATAGGCCTGGTGAATGGTCACCTTGTTCCAGGAAACCATCATCACCTTCAACATCACTTGGACCACACGTGGCCCCTCTGGTATAACGAAAACTCTGTCCGATTTGTGGAAAGGTGCACTGAGATGAATATAGTACTTCAGACACCTAACTGCGTTAAAAAAATTTAACTCCTATTCCTGTCTGTTAGATGGAGCAAGACAAAGAGAAGGAAGAACAATTTCCTGGTTAATATGAAAATTAGAAATCATCTTGGGAAAAATCCTGTGTATGAAAGATCAGAAGGGGAGGTCTACAAGACAAAGCCTATAGTTCGGCCACATGCTTAGTAGATACAATTGCAAGCAGGAAAGCTGTCTTGAAAGTCAAGAAACCAAGGGATATAGAAGCCAAACATTCAAAAGGATGCTTTTGCAGCACTTCCAGGACTAGGTTTAAGTCCCATGGGGTACTTCCAGGACTAGGTTTAAGTTCCATGGGGTAGTGGGTTCCCGAAAGACAGGGTAAGTATGAGCCACCCCTTGCACACAGCTTTGTAGATCCAGGAACAATGCAATATGTCTCTGCAAAAGAACAGATAGGAATGAAATCTGGACTGTGATAGAACTAAGGCTAAGCCCTTTCTGAAGCCCATCCTGAAGAAAGGCCAAAACAACTGGAAGACAAAAAAGGACATAGCCATGACCATTGAAATACAAGGACTAGACCATATGATATTCTTTGGATCAAACTGGCTTGTGGACCTTTATCATATTAGCAATGGCACTTCTTTCTCAGAAGGCTGGTTTCAAGAGAACCAGCACTCCCCAAAATAAATGGGACCAATGCAGAAGAACCAGCTGAATCGCCTGAAGTTCCAATACATTGATGGAGAGCAGACTCTCACTGTTTGACCAAAGGCCCTGGCTTGTCTGAGAATCAAACGAGGCTGCCGAGGACTTAATAGTGCATCTGTCATAACTATTGACCAATTCAGTATGAACAAATGATGATCCAGAGTGAGGTGTGACTCCTGAAGCCATCAATGAAGTACTAACTTTGTTATCTGGACCAGTTCTTCAGATTATCCAGTTGCAGTTCTAGAGTTTGAAATTGGGCACACGAAACTGCTTCCAGAGTGGAGACCAGATATCCCACCACCCACATGGATTCCCCCATCACCAATGATGGAAGAGTCAATGTCCAAGACACCTGCCAAGAAAATATCTGAACCATAACTCCTGGCAGAGAGATCCATCCCTGAAAAGTGTTGACTCTCATGCTGAGAAAGACTAGAACCTGGCTGGGATGGAATCAGAGAGGATTTTTTGAAACTGATCACCTAGCTGTACTGCTCCAGTATGGACATGCATGTCTGAAGATGAAGACGTAAGACCTCCACTGAAGGGGCCTTCAGTAAATTGTTGTCAAGATAGAAAGCAAGGGAAATCCCAGAAAATACTGCCATAAGTTTTGTGAAAAGCCCTAGGGTAGATACCAGCCTACAAGCAAGACTGATGAACTGAAAAAAACAGTCTTAAAAAACGGAAGACAAACAAAATGCTGATTATCTGTATGAGCAGGAATAAGCAGAAATGTGTCTTTTATGTCCAGAGGAGCTGAAAACTCCCTGGCCACATAACGGTCATGACGGTGCCCTTGACTCCATCTTGAAAAGAGATGTATGAACGAAGCGACTGAGACTCTTTAAGTCCAGACAGGGCAAAAGCTACAATGAAAATGTTGGAATAAAATCCCATGAATCTAATTTGTTGAGGAACAGGCACCAAGGCCTGCATATCCACCAGGGATAAAACCAATTCTAGTAATAAAAGGGCTCACAACAGATCTCGACAGACCCTGGACACGAAGAATAGAAGAGGAGGATGAGGAGATTTTAAATATATGTGATAACCCTCTGAAATAAACCTTTATAACCACAGTTCCATGACAGAGAGTTTATGTACTATAAAAGAGGAGCAGATGTACTTTGATCACCCAAGGTGGACAGAAACTCTACAATTCATGTGGAGGTGGACTTTTGGGTAGTTTTTTTGCCCATCCATGCTTGCCTGGCTTGCAGAGGAAGTAGCAGCCCAGTGTATATACTCATACCGGCGGGGGTACTGAATGCCACTCTTCCTTCATGGAAAGAGGAGGCACGTGGGGGTTACACAGAGGCAACAGAACAATCTTGCCTCCAGTAGCATGGCTAATGACTTTTTCCATTTCAGGACCAAACAGTTGCTTGTCCACTAGTGGAAGAGAAATGCGGGATTTTGTCGAAGACTGATCCACACACCAAATCTTCTACTAAGCATATAGTGAGATGCAAAAGAGAGAGCTAAGGACTTGCTAATGAACTTTGCAGTGTAAAAAGTGGCTTCAGCAAGTTATGCATTAACTTCAAGAACCTTAGACATGGAAAGAACAATATCCCTATTAGGAGCATCCGAATGGACTGCATCTAGTAGCTGCTCTCCCCAAACATCCATGGCTCTAGTCACTTATTTTGTGGCAAAGGCTAGATATCTGGTGGCCCCTTAGGCTGCAAATTCAGCTTAAGAAGATAATGTAAGCATTTATCTGCCTAAACCTTGAAAAGCAGCTGGATGGGTAGGCTACTGCTGGAGTACAGCAGGAGCGAATGGGAACATACAGTGCTTTGCAAAAGTATTCACCCCCCTTGGCATTTTTCCTATTTTGTTGCATTACAACCTGGAATTAAAATGGATTTTAATTTTGATTTCATGTAAAGGACATACACAAATTGGTGAAGTGATATGAAGAAAATAACTTGTTTTAAAAAATTCTAAAAAATGGAAAAGTGGTGCGTGCATATGTATTCACCCCTTTTGCTATGGAGCCCCTAAATAAGATCTGGTACAACCAATTACCTTCAGAAGTCACATAATTAGTTAAATAAAATCCACATGTGTGCAATCTAAGTGCCACTTGATCTGTCACATGATCTCAGTATATATACACCTGTTCTGAAAGGCCCCAGAGTCTGCAGCACCACCAAGCAAACAGCACCATGAAGACCAAGGAGCGCTCCAAACAGGGCAGGGACAAAGTTGTGGAGAATACAGATCAGGGTTGGGTTATAAAAAAATATCCCAAACTTTTAAATTCATTATTAAAAAATGGAAAGAATATGGCACCACAACAAACCTGCCAAGATAGGGCCGCCCACCAAAACCCATGGATGAGACAAGGAAGGCATTAATCAGAGAGGCAACAAAGAGACCATAGATAACCCTGAAGGAGCTGCAAAGCTCCACAGCGGAGATTGGAGTATCTGTCCATAGGACCACTTTAAGCCGTAGACTCCACAGAGCTTGGCTTCACGAAAGAGTGGCCAGAAGAAAAAAATAAGCAAACATGTTTTCTGTTCGCTAAAAGGCATGTGGGAGACTCCCCAAACATATGGAAGAAGGTACTCTGGTCAGATGAGACTAAAATTGAGCTTTTTGGCCATCAAGGAAGACACTATGTCTGGCGCAAACCCAACACCTCTCATCACCCCGAGAACACCATCCCCACAGTGAAGCATGGTGGTGGCATCATGCTACAGGGATGTTTTTCATCGGCAGGGTCTGGGAAACTGGTCAGAATTGAAGGAATGATGGATGGTGCTAAATTCAGAGAAATTCTTGAGGGAAACCTGTTTCAGTCTTCCAGAGATTTGAGACTGGGATGGAGGTGCACCTTTCAGCAGAACAACTGCCCATAAGCATACTGCTATAGCAACACTCGAGTGGTTTAAGTGGAAACATTTAAATGTCTTGGAATGGCCTAGTCAAAGCCCAAATCTCAATCCAACTGAGAATCTGTGGTATGACTTAAAGATTGCTGTACACCAACATATCTCATCCAACTTGAAGTAGCTGGAGCAGCTTTGCCTTTAATAATGGGCAAAAATCCCAGTGGCTAGATGTGCCAAGCTTATAGAGACATACCCCAAGAGACTTGCAGTGGTAATTGCTGCAAAAGGTGGCTCTACAAAGTATTGACTTTGGGGGTGTGAATAGTTATGCACGCTCAAGTTTTCTGTTTATTTTTTTTGTCTAATTTCTTGTTTGTTTCACAATAAAAATATTTTGCATCTTCAAAGTGGTAGGCATGTTGTGTAAATCAAATGATACAAACCCCTAAAAAAATCTATTTTAATTCCAGGTTGTAATGCAGCAAACTAGGAAAAATGCCAAGGGGTGTGAATACTTTTGTAAGGCACTGTATTGCACCAGTAAGACGGGAGGAAAAAGGATTACTGAGGAAGCCCTTGAAGCCTTGGTGATCTTAGTCTTCCCCATATCTCCTTTGTGCTTAGACATGGCAAGGAGACCCCCAAAGATAGACATACAGAAAATAAGAATAAAACTCTTATCTGCCTGTGGTAAGGATAAAGTACCAGGAGCGAGATTCAGCAACCAAGAGAGAGAACTTTACAACAGGTGTCTCAAGGATCTCTCCACAGTTGAGATAAGGAGAAACATTACCTTCTCCCCTTTCTTCCCTGAGGCTCATAGAAAGCTTGTGGAAATAAAATAAAAAACAAATAAAAGCAGGTATGCAAACATAGAAAATGGCACAGTGGCTCTCCAGCCACACATGCCTGCACACTATCATCATGGTGACAAAGACCCTCCAGGGGTCTCCCATCTCATGTGTTCCTAACATGCCCCATCAGCCTATTCCAATGGACTGGAGCCCACCTGGTACAGTAGGAGGTGGTTGATAAGTAAAAGATGCCGCATCCAAGATGTCAGCCATGAGCGTCTGTTTCTTAAATCCGCCATGGCCAATGAAGTGTAAAAAAAGAAAGTATAAGGACCATAAAAACATGTTTATCCAACCCTGGGATTTGTACAATGGCCATGGGTGATACAGAAATGAGCTTAAAGGGCCAGACTGACAAATCTAGGAACCACAGATATTAGATTGTGGCTGATACAGTATATCATGTATGGACATCCTTACCTGTGGTCTCTGAAACTGTAATACTCTTTAGTCTCCTATAAAATACAAAAAGAATGTAGAAAAAGTGGCTAAATAAAGCTCTGAAAGCCAAGCAGACTTCAGGTCTTGTAAAATTCTGCCCTGTGTCATTTCCATCCTGTAGGAATGGGGAATAAGAGTCCATATAATTGGTGATTGAACAGCCCCATATAAATTAATAATAAAAAAAAGCAAGTTAAGTGAATCTTCATTCTGACTATGTCCTACCTGGACACTTTTGAACTTGAGCATGATAGGTGTGGGTAAAGGGAAGCAGGGAAGGAGTTTTCTAGAGAACACTATATGCAAGTACCCTGCCTCCTGGAGAAGGATACTTTACTCATGGTTCCTGTGTTACACAAGGGACAAAAGAGACAGTTCTATCAACATATGGAAACCTTTACATGTATGAAATATAAACCTCTTTTTATGAGATTATCTTATACTGTAGCAGTGGTCTTTCTTTGACCCCTTAGATGCTAGACAAGTCTCCAACTCTGAGATCTCTCTAGCATCCAAGGGGTTAAAATATCCATTTTAATTACTTAGTGGGGCATATGTATGAATGCATCACTGCAGCCACATGGAGTTAGTCTTCAACGCCAGCAACTGCACTGATAGGATATGCTACAGCAGGAGTGTCCAAGTTATCATAATTGTGGGCCACTTACTCGAAAACTCATATGTGTGAGGTCCACAGTAATTTTTTTTTTAATAAAGGAATATGGATTTTTAGCAAGTAAAATGAAAGCAATATAAAAAGTCTAATCAATGTTATTCATACAAAAGTTACTATGTAACTATGTAAAAGTGCTAATGGCCTAGTGCTAGTCATTGATCAACTTAAATCAAGTCAGAATACTGGTTTTTAACAGATTGAGCTATTCACAATTGTGGTAGAAATCAGGTGGTTAAGGCTGTACTGTTCTTTTTTATGTGTGATCACAAACTGTATAAAAATATTTTTGTTAAAAATCTAAGTGAGCCATACTTTGGGCTCAGATGGACTGTGCTTGGCCTGCTTGCTGCTTGTTTGACTCCTATGCACTACAGTGTATGATGACTATAGTTCATATCAGTACGCACACCCCACCGGCCTTAGACTTTATTGCTAGAAAGCCCAGTACTCTAGCCTTATAGCATGGGCAAGGGAACTGACAGGTGGTGGTGTAGTTGTCTAAGCCATGCTAACAAGGAATGCCCCAAAATTCTCAAACAAACGGCCCGCTTTTCCTCCCCACAGCAGAAGTGTTAATGGGTGGCTTAATGGTGTACATAGCTTACTGTACTGGTGTAAGGCAAGCATCAGGACTTCACAAGGATTCCAGCACCTGATTTTGCATACAATAATCTTTCATACATTCACTTCTGAGGCTTTGGAAGTCAGAATGTTTGACCCTGGCCAATGTGTCTTGAGATTTTCAGTAATCTTTATAGTGCACTGAATGGTGTTAACAAGACAGTTCATGTAATATGCTTCTCTGCAGCTGCTGAACCATCTAACAATTCATCACAGCTCAGTCCTGGCGCCATCGCTGGAATCGTTATTGGCTCTGTAGCAGGAGCAGCGCTGATTATCCTTTTGGTTGTTCTGCTTGTATGCTGTGTACAAAGGAGAAAAGGTAAATATAGAGTTGACTGTTTAATGACCAGAGGGGTGTGCAAAACATTGTGAACCAATGCTTTGCACAGGTACAATCTGATTCTTTTTATGCTAGTTCACTGTGGGATATGTATTAGTGAAATAACCCCATGGATCCTAGAGTGATGTCCAATGCAAAGCAAACACTTTAGTGGAGACACCACAAGCATCCAAGGTTCTAAAGGAAGATCATTTCTTTTCTTTCTTCCACTTTCAGTGATGTGAGTGCCCACTGTCTGCAGTCTGTAAAAAAACATCAGTGACCCAACTCTTCCTGCAAAGGAGTTTAAGAACTCTGTGAGTATCTCACTCTATTCCCTGTTCATCTAAATAGACTGTGCACTAGGATAAAGAAGAATAGAGAGTGAGACACACATATACACAGACACACATACAAATATTTCTTCCGAAGATCCACTTAAGTTGCAGTCTCTTTTACACACTGCAGGTAGAGGGAGCTCACGTTCATAAAAGTGGAAGATAATGAAATAAAATAGCTGATTCAAAGAAAGTATCCAAAGAAAGTAAGTCAGTAGGTTAAATGAATATACGTTACTGCTAAAATAATAAATAATTAGACCTCTAATACAGTTATGATAAAATAAAAAATATATGCAGTCCAGTGAAAATGGGCATGATAACTGGTTAGATGAGTTTAATCCCGTGAATATTACAATCATTTCCAGTGGATCATTAAAATCAACTGAAACAGCACTCTTTGATCAAAAATAGTATTGAGGAACCAAACCTGAGCCAAATTCTAATAAATTGATAAATCTGCAATTAATACCCTTACTGTGGATAAGGTGGAAATCATAAAAATATACAAAGCGAAAATCCCTAATCAGGATATAGCTAAATAGGACATAAAGACATATGATTGATGATCCAATTATATTCAAACCTATAAAATAATAACTAAGGCGAAACAATATGTGTATAGTTTCCTGATGGTAGTCTCTATAAAATATAGTTTTATATAGGCTATATAAAATATAACAGGAATAAAAGTAGTCGGTGATAGCATTTATACTTCATACCAGCAACTTTATGTTTGAGAACACAGTATCATTAGACGGGGAACAGCTATGGGAACACTTTTTGCCCCAAACTACACCAATTTGTTCATGAGTGTCTGGGAAGAGGCCCATGTGTGGGGTATCTCTGGGGAAAATGTAGTCCTGTATGCACATTATATTGATGATCTGTTTCTCATCTGGAAGGATGGTCAGGAGAAACTCTGAGGATTCATCCAATGCATCAATAACAATTAGTTGGGCCTCAATTTTACATATACGTATAGTAGTATATCTGATATTTTCCTGGATCTAAAAATCAGAAGGGCAGTGGATGGAAGTATCAGCACTAGAACAAACCAAAAGCGAGTTAATGTACAGTAAATTCGCTACAATAAATCTCAGCGGATCCTTAATCTATACACTTGTTACAATATACTAAATATCTTAATAATTGGTATACACATAAATACACTCAAAACTCTTTCATCAACGTTACAGTTTTTCTTTACTGCTCCAAATGTTCACGTCCGTTAAGTTCTGTTACTCTGTATCGCTCCATATCACATGGACTTGTTCCTCCGTCGTACTGATATGGAAGACATATATGAAAATTACTCCGTCAGTGATATAGTTAAACTAATAACTTTTCAAACAAATATCTCTACTTACTGTTCAAAATCTCTACATCCCATGTAGTTTCGTCAATCAGAGAAAGTACTCCCCTTTCTGTAACGGTCGTCTACCTTCTTTTATTCTTCCATTCGAGGTTATAAATACTAATCTCCCACAGTCCAGAAATACCGGGTTGGTCCTTTGTCCGGACATTCGGGCGGCAGAAACAGCACCGGGAAACAAAAAGCGGGTGTGACGGCATAGAACAACGATTTACACCCTGGAAAGGGCGGTAGTTCCGGATTGTGGGAGATTAGTATTCATAACCTCGAATGGAAGAATAAAGGAAGGTAGACGACCATTACAGAAAGGGGAGTACTTTCTCTGATTGACAAAACTACATGGGATGTAGAGATTTTGAACAGTAAGTGCAGACATTTGTCTTGAAAAGATATTAGTTTAACTATATCACTGATGGAGTAATTTTCATATATCTCTTCCATATCAATACGACGGAGGAACAAGTCCATGTGATATGGAGCGATACAGAGTAACAGAACTTAACTGACGTGAAAGTTTGGAGGAATAAAGAAGAACTGTAACGTTGATGAAAGAGTTTTGAGTATATTTATGTATATACCAATTATTAAGAGATTTAGTATATTGTAACAAGTGTATAGATTAAGGATTCTCTGAGATTTATTGTAGCGAATGGATTGTGTAGATCTGTGAGAGTTAGATCTTATCTAAGCTGAATTCATTATAATCTATAAGTAGCTTTGCAGTGGTGAATTCTCCATACTAGATATACATTGGCAACATTGCACTTAAGTTTTGTTCAAATAATGTACAGTAAATAGATATACAGAAGCAACCAGCAGACATCACAGGAAATGGTTGCAGAATGTTCATTAGGTCAATTCTTATGTCTAAAATGGAATTATATGCAGGAATATGATTTCTTGGAACCAGCAGAACAACTAAATGGGAGATTTGTAGAAAAGTCTATGATGTAAAGTTAATCCAGGATGCCATAGAATGAACAATAAATACCTCAAGGGATCACCTAGTGTGAACAAAGAAGAGAAAGAAAAAAAGAGAAAAATACAAGTGGAATTGTGAGGAGAAGTAGTAGCCAAAAATCTAACATCCCCTTTAAAACTAGATATGCAGCAGCATCAGGCTATATCCAACACATCATCTGCAAAAACTGGGAAATATTTAAGCGTTACAAAATGGGTTTTGCCATCAAAGCCAAAGTTTGTCTTTGGAAAGACAATAGACCTAAAGAGTAATTTAGTCCCTTAATTGATAAAAAATCCCAGATGAATTGGAGAAGTGTGATAGCCGGACTTCCTATTATTGACAACTTTAAATGTGGCCACACAGTGCATTACTTGTAATCATATTAAAAACAAACAAGGTGTGACAATTTTGATATTAAACAATTCATAAACTGTCAGTTTGAATATGTGGTCTACAATATATAGGAAGTACAGTAAAGACACTAAAAGAAAGATTTCTGGAGCAATGCAATAATATTTTGAAGAAGAATGGGAAACAAGTGGTTTCTAGACATTGCAACAAAGGTCACTTTTTTCAAAAGAGCTCAACTATAACTATTATGGGTACTGAATATGTTCCACCATCTACCAGAGGAGGAAACAGATTTCAGCCATTGGCAAAACATTAGAGTTTTTGGATTTTTAAAACGAACAACCCAGCCCCTGGAGGTTTGAATGAAGAACTAGATTTATGTTGCCTATAAACGACCATCTTATTCTTTTATTTCTCACTTATCCTGTATTCTCCTCAGGTGACCGATTGCCTCTCCAGCCATAAATTAATTAGACAATATATCAACTATCACTTATTACATGGATATTTTATATCATACGATGTCTAATTTTCTGTCTAGGAGACCTATATCTGACTCTTACCACACTGTACTGTCATGTATCATTCAATTTGTGTGATTATTATGTAATGTATACCCAATAAAGACCATTTGCTTAATGAGATTGGGTTGGTTCTTATACTATTAGTAGAACACTTAGAACATCCCCTAAATACATATTACATATGGATATCTGTTTATGAGCTTGAGACCAATCTGACTGATATTGTTCTTTATATACATCTGAGTTTATATCCTAGTGTTATATTATATTTTTATCTATATATTACAATGACTCTAATCTGATATATAAGATATACTAGATTTATAGATAAACTATACAATCAATAAAAAAAGATATGTAGTTCCACTTATTAATTGCATATTAATACTTCCTGCTTGTCTCGTAACCCCTAGTAATTTGTTATACCTGTGGAATCTGCATTTAGCGATCTACTCATTAATCATGATGAACCTATTGGGCATCCCTGGCTTAAGTAATTACAGTCACAAAACTGCACCATATCCTGCAATGGTTTATATGTAACAAAATCACTTATATCACACAAACTCTACAGCATCATCCCCTAGTGCTACTAATAAAATACCAAAATCCAAAAAATAAATCCTCAAAGAAGAGAACATAGCATAAAATATATTTAATATATATAATTTATTAAAATAAATAAAAGTAGCAATCACAAGTTTGTGCAATTAAAAACCTTGCTTGACAATCAAAGATCCAAGCTGTCAATTTAGGACAACACTAGTGGCTCCTATCAAATAATACATGTGTTATACACACACACCAGCTTCTCTCTACTGAGGAAATAGTGTAAATGCTAGTAGATCAGCAACCTGGAAAGGCATTATACCTTGTAAGACATTGCCTTTTGAGTCTGCCATTCTATTAGCACTTTCATCACTTTCATCGTTGATGGGCAGTGTGAGGGTTTGGAAACCTCTCTAGCATGCACATAGTTAAAAAAAAAAAATTCACTAAATCAATAGGAATTTTTACTTGTTCCCTATGGTGCAGTTGGTTTGCTCCAGATTGCTACAGAGTTCGGCACACACACACACACACACACACACAGCTCTTATGACTCTGCAAATACAGTGAAGTCACAGACTTTTTACACAATTGAGGTAGAGGTGCTAACATCAAAAAGTGTAATGAAGAGAAGAACTGAAATAACTAATGCAATGTAAGTGCTTAGGAATGAGTACATGAAAACTAAAATATTGCAATTTGCACTATTAAAGTATACATATTTTAAATAAAGCATTACTATTTTCTTTAAAACTAATGTATGTGTAAAGAAGTTGGCTCCAGCAACATGCTGATTCACTGTTCTAATTCAGAGAATCTCATTGTATTATAAAGATCTGTGTGCATACATGTGTGTTTGTGAGTGGGTGTGGGGATGAGTCTTTTAAACAAACTCTTCTTTTTAATATCTGAAGGGTGGACACTGGCATAATTTACCCTTTATGAAACATGCGCTTTGTGCACCCCTCAGGTCCTTAAAAGGTTAAAATAACCTATCATTATGTGATTGCTACACAGGTCCTCAAAAAGAGAAGAATCCTGCAGGACCTAATCATAAGAATGTTCTCCGCACAGTGAGTCCTTTGTCTTATTTTGGTCTGTTTTACATGTCCCACTATTTCTGTCTTGTCTCTGTACATTGCATTTTGTTTTCTTTCTGTTTACATTTATGACGTTTGTACCATTTCAGGTATCTGGTACCACACTGTCTCCCGATGACCCGGCTTTCTTCACTGTAAACAATATCATGTACCGAAATGCTTCTATCTCAATGGGCTCGTATATCTTGGTAAGTCTAGAGCAAGGGTGAGCAACCTGTCTGTCCAGTGATTGTAATCTAACAATAGCTGGACAGATTTTTGTAATGGAAGTTCCTGGAGGAAGAAAAAGGTAGGCAAGTTCCTATGTTATATAAGTGCAAAAAGGAAAAGTGTTAATTTCAAAATACACAATCATATATAATAATATAACAGAATTATAAACACACATTCCCTAGTTTTAGGTGTGCTGTTAACAGTTTGCCACACCATAGAGGTATTGTTGAGGTATAGTTATAAGACACATTGGTCCTCCCTTTCAAAAAACAATAAATACCTGGGCAAAGAGTCGGATTACAAAAGTCACATATGTCCTTTTACAGTCACATCAGACTTATGTGAATTATGTAGATGAACAAACAAATCCTTATAGAATATTGTACAACATATTTTTTGACTCTGCTGTTTACTCTTGGAAACTTGCTGGAGAGGACACATATGGTGCAGATCCACAGTACTGATTACCTGGTTATGTACCCAAATATACTTAATAGATAATGGGGGAGGATGCATATTTATCCAAGAACGCATCTCCTGTTTGGCCACCTATCCTGTTTTATCAGTCTTCAGTATCTCCCCAATCAAGTGGTCCTCCGAAAGCAGTCCTTTTCAAGTTGTATCAAATTTGTGTCTCTGTTTGAAAGATACAAAATAGTACAGGCACACATGGAAGACTACTTCCTTTAACTCTTAACTACTTACTAAATACTGGAAAATAGTTAGAACAAAGAAACGGCATTCTGAATACGTTTTTTCACAATCATCATGGTAACTGTGTTTCTACATTGAGGGAGGAATGCTCCCTCTGCTCACATACAGCTACTTACTAGACATTGGGGAATAGCAGGCACATATTAGGGTCTTCTCTTGTGTATGTCATGATTACCTCCCGCTATATGACACCAATATAGATAAAATATATACATAAATAATGTAGACACCTGTGGTGGGGTTCCCCTTGACTATGTCTGAACCATGGCAGCTGTAATGATTTTCCCCTGGTGGGGATCTCTACAGAAAATGTTGCATTAGACTATATGACACAATATACCCAACCTTGTGCATATGTTTATGGTTTTCCACAATATCTATGCAAGTATATATATACATATGTGCACTATGTATGTATAGCCAGCAATCAAACTTAGAAATATATATATATATATATATATATATATATATATATATATATATACATACAGTACTGTGCAAAAGTTTTATGCAAATGTGAAAAAAATGTTGTGAAGTAAGAATGCTTTCAAAATAGATATTAATAGTATATTGATATCAATTAACAAAGTGATAGTGAGTGAACAGATGAAAAATCCAAATCAAATCAATATTTCGTGTAACCACCCTTTGCCTTCAAAACAGCATCAATTCTTCTAGGTACATTTGCTCAAAGGCTGGTATTTTGTAGGCATATAGTCATTATACCAAACAGGTGCTAATGATCATCAGTGTAATATGTGGGTTGAACACAATCATTAACTGAAACTGAAGCAGCTGTGTAGAAGGAATAAAACTGGGTGAGGAACAGCCAAACTCAGCTAAAAAGTGAGGCTACTGAAGACAGTTTAATGTCCAAAGTCATACACCATGGCAAGACTGAGCACAGCAACAAGACACAAGGTGCATCAGCAAGGTCTCTCCCGGGTAGAAATTTCAAAGCAGGCAGGGGTTTCCAGATGTGCTGTCCATGCTCTTTTGAAGAAGCCGAAGAAGGCAGTTTGTTCACCAAAGGGCTGGAGAGCGGTACAAGAATGAGTGTCTGAAGGCAACAGTGGAGCATGGTGGAGGTTCCTTGAAAGCCTGGTGCTTCATTTTGCAAATAGAGTTGTAGATTTGGTCAGAATTAGTGGTCTCCTCAATGCTGAGAAGAACAGGCAGATACTTATCCATCATGCAATACCATCAGGGAGGCATCTGATTGGCCCCAAATGTATTCTGCAGCATGACAATGACCCCCAACATACAGCTGAAGTCATTAAGAACTATCTTCAGCTTAAAGAAGAACAAGGAGTCCTTGAAGTGATGGTATGGGCCCCACAGAGCCCTGATATCAACATCATTGAGTTTGCCTGGTATTACATGAAGAGAGACAAGAAACTGAGGCTGCCTAAATCCATAGAAGAAATATGGTTGTCAAGGTTTGGCTGAGCTGCTTTACTCTGCTGCTTGATTCTGATGTCTGAGCTAATCTAGTGCTCTGCTATCCATTACTACTGCCTTCCCTTTCCTGGATCAGACTGAATCAGCTGAGCTCTCTGTGTTTACTCACCTGACTATTATCAGCCAACCCTCCCAGGGTATTTAAAGCAGCTTAACTCACTTCCTGTTTGCCCTTGTGTCTGATTCTGGCTGCAAGCTCCTTATCCTGAGTTGCTGATTATCTGTGCATGACCTGGATTCCTCTGATGTCCCTTCTGGCTCCTGACTCCTGGATTGTTCCTGACATTGTTGATCCCCGTATTCCTGACCCTGGCTTGGCTGAGTACCTGTCTTGATACGATTTTGCTTTTTGTCTACTTTTGTTATTTTAACAAAGATGTTTTGCACTGTACATTTTTGTGTCTGTCTGGTTCCTGGTCCTTAACAGTACACAAGGGCCATGAACTCAGAAGGTGCAGGCAATCCACCGAATATTTTTTTCAGGCTGGAGCAGGTAGACCAGAGCATGGACCAGTTTGCGTTAGCCCTCCAGACTTGTTGCTCTGTACTGTGCATCTGGCTCCGCCACCTCAGCAACCCCCGGCGCAGACTGCCCCTATAGCTGCTGCCACATCAGCTGCTAGTGGTGATTCCAGTGTTGCTAGAGGCATGACTGGGTCCACCCCGCTTCCCCAGCGTTATGGGGGTTGATCGTAACCAGTGCAGAGGTTTCCTGCACCAGGTCGGTATTTCTCTGGAGATGGTACCACAGTCCTTTCCGTCTGATAGGAATAAGGTGGGCCTTGTGATTTCCTTACTCTCTGACAGGGCCTTGGCATGGGTTAATCTGCTTTGGGAGACACAGAAACCTATAGCGTACAATTACCCTGAGTGTGTGGCATCCTTTAAAAGGGTATTTGATGTACCGGGCTGCTCCACCTTGGCTGCCAAGCAAATAATGTCCATCCAGCAGGGTACAAGGACAGTTTCAGATTATGCCATAAAGGTCTGTACCCTGGCAACCGTGGTTGGTTGGAATAATGAGGCTCTCGTGTCTGCTTTCTCTAATGGGCTTTCAGCTACAGTTAAAGATGAGATTGCAGCCCGGGGCCTCCCCAGAGATTTAGAGGAACTGGTCTCATATTGCATCTTAATTGACTCCCGTATCAGTGAGAGACCTTCCTTCAGGGAGCTCCTGCAGAGACATCCCATCCATTTATCTCCAAGCTTTTCGTCCCCACCCATGCCTCCCTCTACTCCCATGTCTCCTAGTCTCGAGACCTCAGGCGATGTGGAGCCCATGCGGCTTGGGTTAATTCGCCTTTCAGTTGCTGAAAGGGCCTTTAGGAGGAGGGAGGGCCTGTGCCTTTATTGCAGTAAGGCAGGGCATATGCTGCGAACTTGCTCCACACGTCTGGGAAACGCCTGCACCTAAGGTCGTATAGGGGACAGACCTTAGGTGGAGTCTCAGCGTACCTGGCTATCCAGAAGGATGAACCTCTAGTTTCCGTTGGGCTCTCTTGGGGCGAGTGTTCCTTTATTATAGAGACACTTATTGACTATTATTATCCAACCCTCCCAGGGTATTTAAAGCAGCTTGGCTGACTTCCTGGTTGCCCTTGTGTCTGATTCTGGCTGCAAGTGCGTTATCCTGAGTTGCTGATTATCTGTGCATGACCTGGCTTCCTCTGACGTCCCTTCTGGCTCCTGACTCCTGGATTGTTCCTGGCATCATTGATCTCTGTATTCCTGACCCTGGCTTGGCTGAGTACTGCCTTGGTTCCTGACCCTGGCTTGTCTTTTGGTTTATACTTCTGAATCATGATTTTGTTTTGTCTACTTTTATTTTAATAAAGGTGTTTTGCACATTACATTTTTGTGTCTGTCTGGTTCCTGGTCACTAACAGTGGTAAGTTCTCCAAGATGTTTGGAATAACCTACCTTCTGAGTTCCTTAACAAACTGTGAGCAAGTGTACTTAGAAGAACTGATGTGGTTTTGAAGGCAAAGGGTGGTCACACCAAATATTGATTTCATTTAGATTTTTCTTCTGTTCACTCACTATCATTTTGTTATTGATAAAAATGAACTATTAACATGTCTATTTTTGAAAGCATTCTTACTTTACAGCATTTTTCACACCCGCCTAAGACTTTTGCACAATATTGCATAAATAGCATATCAATTTGGGTTAGCTGTGTTAGTCCAGTGGAGTAGAGGTTAAATGAATGTGTATCCCAGTATATAATAATAATACCTTTTTACTGGACTAACATTCAATTAAATGGAGACAAGCTTTGAAGAGACATTCTCCCTGTTTCAAGTCTAAGGCATACGGTTGGAGAGAAATAAAGGGAAAGTTTAGACCTGATAAGGAGTGAATGAGGAATGTGAGGGGAGGGGAGACTGGCAGAACGGGGGATGGGGAGAGAGACAGAATCATAGTATGCAGATGCAAGTGAAAAAATATTGTATGAGAGATGAGTAAAGCATGTATCAGAACAAAATAAAAAGAAAGAAATATTATATAAAATTGTGGTGACGTGACAGAATACCAAGTCCTAAGCTATCAGATACCACCGCATATATGCTCTGACCACAACAATCATCTAAAAACATTATCTGAATCTTTCAAACAGAAAGGTTATAAAACAAAGACAATCACAAAGAAAATAACATCTGCATTAAGAACACCAAGTGAACACCTGTTACAATTACAAAGAGAAGGATGTCTCTAAACGTATACCTCTAATGACTAGATACAACCCCGCTCTAGAAGAAATACACAACATCATCAAATAACTACAGCCTCTGCTAACAGACAATGTGATATTAAAAGAAAAATTCCCCCAACAGCCTATTCTGGCATTCAGACAACCACCGAATTTGAAACATCGATAGAAAACTGAACAATGAATGGACAAACAATGTCCAGCATGTCAGCACATTTATGTAAACAACACTGCACAACACAACAACAAGATATAGAACATTAAATAATCATATTCATGTACATCAGCAAATGTTATATATATGATAAAATGCACTGAATGTGAACGTTGGATGTTACATTGGTGAAACAGGTCTACCACTAAACCTAAGGATGGATACTTACAGACAATCTGTTGAGAAATACCATAAAACTAAGAACTATAACCACTCTATCCATAACTTTAAAATCAAAATACTCAGATGGAACTTCAAGAATACACAGGAGAGAAAAACATCTGAAATTAAGATGATCAGTCACTTCAACACCAAATACACTAGACTTAATAAGGACTTGGGATTCTTGTCACATTAGCAAAATTTTATAAAATATTTCCTTATATTTATTTTATGCTGATACATATTTTACTCATCTCTCGTACAATATTTTTCACTTGTATCTATGTACTGTGATGCTATCTCTCTCCCCTGTCCCCCATGCTGCCAGTCCCCCCCCTCACATTCCTCATTCATTACTTATCAGTTCTAAACTTTCCTTTACATTTTTTTCTCTTATTACCAGTATGCTATTAGGAAGCTAAAGGAATTTCTCTGCTACAAATATAAATTGCGGCCACCAGACATAAGAAGATTGAATAAGGTCATCAGTCACAAAATGATTGCCAAGTTGATCTACATCTTCTTGTTCCAGCCAACTTTTAGCAGTGCAACATCAATGACAGAAGTAATTTATAAATATGTTATTACAAACAGTGGTGTAACCAGTTATTGCAAGACCCTGGTACAAACATTTTTTTGGGCCCAAAAATATTTTCACTGAGGCATAACTAGAATATATTGGACCCTAGGGCAAACTGGGTTCCCCTGGATTAATGGGAGGCTGTGCAACCTCACCCTTTGCACCACACCTGTAGTTACACCCCTGTTAACAAGACTGCAATTTTACACTGTCTAATCTTAATAGTACAATACTTCATTAACCCTTATATGCTGGAGGTCTCAAACGTATTCAAAAGCAATGCATTGGATACCTTGCTAGCGTTTGAGGAATTATATGACAACTCATTCTAAAACACAATTTGCTCTTATAAGAGAATGTTGATCTGATATATCGATAGAACATAATCAGAGCTGGATATTCCAATCGGCAGAGTAGGCAACTGCCTAGAGTGCCAAATTTTGAGGGGTGCCACAACTGTGCTGGTGCAATTTCAATGTCCCTGAACCAGTTTTATACTCCTTTACAGGCTATTGTTTAACACTTTGGACTCTACAGAGATGTCCAATGCATTGTGAAGCAATGCACTGGAGAACTCTCTAGCAACAAAGGGGTTAACCCTTTGCGTTGTGTACTTCTCTGCCACTCAAAGGGCTAAAGGTGTTTTTTTTTTCTCCTGTCTTTCTTTGTGGGCCAAAGGTATTTTCTTCACCAGGAAACAGTGGATAAGACTGGGGGCATGGTCATAGGTGGAGCTAAGGACACCTAGAGTGCCCTGCCTAGGAGCCTGGGATGTAAAAGCCAGCCCTGAAATAAACAAAAGATAAAACTGAAAAATGATCTGGGGATATATACATAAGGGTAATTCATCTACAATTTCTACCATTTCTAAAAAGTCTTTGTTTTCTGAAGACTAAAATCTAGTTTTACATGTGCTCTGAGAGACAACCATTCCTGCCTTTTCCAGGGCTCCCTGATCACTACCACAACATTTTTTACACATTGCCTTGACATAATAGTGCTCTATTCCATCTAAATAACCCGAGATAAGATGGTCTTTCTGAATACAAGGGTGGTGGATACTAATGACAATCAATTAACTGATTTTAGGTATTGTCTTTCATTACAAAATGCATGAACAAAATTAAACAAATTACGTTTAAATAGCGGTCTACACATTGCACTGCAGATTTAGTGTAGACTTTAGGGATCTAACAGAAAAAATGTTTACAGATACTTGATGTAAATACACTATACTGAATATTATATAACCCAAGTTTTTTAGGCAGTTGTGTTCCTACCTCCTAATGCTATTTTTCAGTAGTATGGGAATGCAATTTCTTTTGCACTCCTCACTTCTTGGCCATGAGGCTATGCTCTACAGTTCAAGACACAGCAGGAAGTGAGACGTGCAAATGAAAATTGTTTCCCCTAACCTGAGGGAAAGCAGCACATGCAACATCATATCTTAACCCTGTGAGTGGCAGAAGGGGATAACCCTCTGCTGCTCAAGGAGTTAAGGGCAACTGACATTAAAAACAAACAAACAAACAACATATATTAAAGTTGGGTCTTTTATTAATTGCTGCTACTCCCACCTCTGCTCCTCCATGTCTGCTCTAAGCTTCTTCTTCCATCTCCTGCTAGAGGTGGTGCTGTTAATGACAGCTGTTTACCTGCTGGCTTTGCTAGTAGGCATGACATCAGGTAAAACAAAACTGGTCATCAGGTGCATATCTGCAGCTCACCACACCAACCCTGGGGATGAGAGGCACAACTGTGGGCTGCACGCACTTCAATAGTAGTTGCAGTGATTAACTAGTTAAAGAGTGGGCTTTAAAACAAATGCACGTTTTTTCATCATGCTTTTTAACCTTTAAGTCATTTCAATACATAAGAAATGTTATCTTTATATCGGTGAATGTTGCAACAGGTATTTTTTAATTTTAGAGCAAGTTGTACTTTGAAACAGGAAGGTAATGAAATCTATAACAAATTTACAATAAATAATATTGTCTAGACTTTACTAAACTACAAACATAGCTGTGTGGCTAATTTCATAGCTTTAAAAGTTGAAGCAAAGTTGCAGAATTCTAAAATTTCTTAGGCTATGGTCCCACATGTCACTTGAATGCTGTGTTTGGTTGTAGTGGGATAGAATCCAGTCATGACTGACTGATGCCCACGTTGGTCAGAGCATTATTAGGGGCTTCTGGCACCACCATACTGATCAGGTCATCTGACATGTTTATGCATTCAATACAGAGTGCATCCAATTTGTAGCATGCTGCATTCCGGTATTTAATAGGAGGCGAAGATCACCTATGGGAACAGCCCCATTGGGAGCAATTAATTTAATTTTGGTACGCTTATCACAGTGATAAAAATGCTACACTAAAGTTATCCATGTGTGCAGACCCTTAAAAATGTAGAGCAAAATTCAACGTGATTATTAGAGCATAGAGAGTTAATTGGGAACCAGCATGTACAATGTAAGGTGGGTGAAAAATAGATTTTTCACTCGTATTGTCTCCGTTCATGCCTGTCAGATTACAGATTTTCCCATTGACTTAAATGTAATTAGCCAAGATGCTAACAAAATGTCGTAAAACTCTTTAGGTTTCACATGGAGTCCTTTTAGTGAATCCTGCAAAATAGGAAATGAGAGAAAATGTTCTCATTGTCCTTCTTTTATATTACAGTTTTCCACCATATTAAATTCCATCCATTCACCTTTTCAGACCCAGATGGATTTGCAAAGGGTTAAAGCAGATCTGTCACTTTTGGAGAAATAGGTTTTCTGATAGAGAGATGTGATATATAGATTCACTAGCAGTGTGGGATGGCATTGCCTGTCTGTTTTTGTTTATGAAAGTTCTGTAAAATGCCTGTGATCACGTTCTGTTTTAGCTATCCCCCCCCCCCCACAGCTGACTTGAACTGCCATAGTGTCCCCATAGTGAGAGATATACATCCCATACTGAGACACACATACACCTATAGTGAGACACACATACACATCCCATAGTGAGACACACATACACCTATAGTGACACACACACACATACACATCCCATAGTGAGACACACATACACCTATAGTGACACACACACACATACACATCCCATAGTGAGACACACATGCCATAGTGACACACATATACACATCCCATACATAGACACACACACACATACACATGCATTAAAGAGAGACACACACACGCCATAGTAAGACACACACACATCCCATACAGAGACACACACATCATAGTGAGACACACACACATATAAACACACACACACATCCCATAGTGATACACACATGCCATAGTGACACACATATATAAATCCCGTAGTGAGACACACACATGCCATACATAAAGACACACACACACACACACACCATAGTGAGACACACACACGCCATAGTGAGACACACACACGCCATAGTGAGACACACACGTCATAGTGAGACACACACACACATATACACATCCCATACAGATACACACACATGCACATCCCACAGTGAGACACATGGACATATCCCATACAGAGACAGACACACACATCCCATACAGAGACACACACACTCCGTAGTGAGCACACACACACACACATGCCTATGTGAGACACACACATATACACATCCCATACAGACGTACACCCCCACCATAGTGAGACACACACATATACACATCCCATACACAGACACACATTCTATAGTGAGAGACACACATGCACACCCTATAGTGAGACAGAGATACACATCCCATGCAGAGACACACACCCATACACATGCCATAGTGATACACACACACACACACACCTCCCATAGTGAGATACACACATATACACATCTCATAGTCAGGCATGCACACACACATAACCATCCATAAGTGTATATTTGTTATGGATTTGCAATGCATTGCCTACCCCTCTGGCAGTGAAACAGTTAATGCAATGTACTCTTTTTTTTCCCCCACTGGGCTTCAACGGTTAATATCAGATGTGTTAGTGATGGTATTTCAAAAGTTCCCAGCTATGGCCATAGTGAGAGACACACACAGCCACACACACACACACATACATACATACAGATCTCATAGTGAGACACACACGCACATATTCCATACTAAGACACACATACACAACCCATAGTGACACACACACATACACATTCCATACTGAGACTTACACAGTGTCTCCATAGTATGAGACATACATACACAACAGTGGTCTTGAGTCCTATGTGATGACACACAGAGCAGGTCAGGGTATTTCTTCCATCAGCAAAAACAGGTTTTGGTTCCTCCCAACTTCCTGTATAGTGGAGGAGGAGGGATGGTTGCTAGGCAACCAGCAGACATGGCTATGTGCAGGTAGGAAAGTTTGTAGGGAGGGGAATCAAATCAAGTTATTTGGCTCTTATTTTGTTGGAGGAGGTCACACTGTGTGGTGTAAACCTGTAGTCATTAGTAGGAGTGCAGCTGTGTGTCAGTAGGAAAGCAGAAACACAGTGACAGCCTTAACCCTTTGACTGCCAGAAAGGAATCCCATGCATTGGGTTGCAATGTATGGGATCCCTTTATGGCACTGTGTGTTTGATGCTGTGTGTGTGTGTGTGTGTGTGTGTGTGTTTGGTGCTGTGTGTGTTTGGGGTGTGTGTTTTGGTGCTGTGTGTGTGTTTGATGCTGTGTGTGTTTGGTGGTATGTGTATTTGTTTGGTGCAGTGTGAGTGGAGCATGTGTGTATTAGGGTGGTGTAGGAGCAAATGGCAGCCATTTTGTATTTGTCCTCAGTTGTATAGTGGTGGGTGGGCGGGCTGGAGAGTGGGGGCGGGCCAACTCCCTGCAGTGCTGCAACTCCTGTGAAAATCACGCTCCCATTGAATTACCCAATGGGAGCTGTAACTCCTCCTTATTGCCACCCCTGGGTGTGTGTGTGTGTGTGTGTCTCCTGAGGAGACATAAATTGTGCAATGAGCCTTTCTCTTTTATATATATAGATTAATTTATCTATTTTTGCTAATTAAGCTGTACTAGTCAACAAGCCTACCAGATACAAGAACTGTACACTGCTTTCCATCCCAACTGCCACTGTTACAATGTGACAATTTACTTTTAGAGTCAATCAGAATTTGCACTCAGGACAGTTGGCAGGCAAATAGAATAGTTAGGCAGGAGATGTGATGAGATATGTCTGTCCAATTTAAGAAGCTTATTGCCCTCTATGTTTATATTATACATTATAGCCTCCAGCTGAAAGTACTCGGAATAGTGAAAGTCTTCCAAGCAAGTCTCCAAGCAGTCCCCCAAAGGTGAAGCATGCTACCCAGGTGTGACATTTCCACCATGCTGAGAGGACCTCTCGATGTAACTGCACGGTGCTGGATGAACTTGGGATGAGTCTCAATGACCTGGAGAGAAGAACATGGCACTGTTTTGAATTCTGGAACAAATTACAAATAACGTAAATGGGGCGTTTAACCCCTTGAATGGTAGAGAGGTCTCCAACACATTGCTTTGCAAATCAATGGGAATTTGGATAATTTTTATTTATTCCCTGTGGGGCATTTAGTTTGTTCCAGAAATACACATATTTACATCCGTGAATGCGACCCATTGAATGTTATATGATCTATCTACATTGGAAATTCTGAATAATACAGGCGGCACCAAGATATCCATTAATGGAACCCGTGGATGTCTCTTGGTAGAAGCTGCAGCGATAGCATGGATGTTTGTCCAAAGGTCCTGAAATGTTTGTCTTAGATTCTAGACAAAACAAAGCCCCTTAACCCTTTCAGTGCCAGAGGGGTACTCAACACATTTCACAGCAATGCATTGCATAACCCACTGGCACTAAAAGGGTTAAAGGAGCAGTAATGTTTCATTATGTTACCAAAAAATAGCAGTTTTTTTCTTGCTGAATAAAATAAGGATACAGCCACTGCAAACAGTTGGTTGTTTCAAAAACAATTACAGCTCAAACAGTCACGAATATTTGGCACTTTTACTATCACTTGCTGTGGAAGCTATTTCTATGGGGGTTATGCACTAAGGCGTGATAAAGAGGTGATAAAGTGGAGATGCCTTCTACATTGATATCCCTTCTCCAGTTCCTATATTTTTCTATGCAGGCTATGCACTTAGATTCCCAAAGTTGGAGAAATCTTAGTGCACTGACTCCATAGAATAAAATAGGAATTGAAGAAGTGATATCACTGGAGAAGTCATCTGAGCTCTATTACATCTTTATTATTCCTTACTGCACCTACCCATATGGCTCAAAACTCTTCCACAGAAGAAAAAACTGTTTTCTAGACTTGCGCGATTCGGTTCAGCTAATTTCAGAATTTGGACGAATAAGGCATATTCGGCATCATTTGAACCTTCCAAAAGCCAAGGTCCGCCCACAAAAAAAATAAGAATCCGAAACGGACCTAGTCCGAAATTTCGGACGGCTCTTTCCCACCTGAAACTATTACAATGCTGCTAAATGCTACTACAAATAGATGGCACAGCGCGTTCCCAACTGAAACTATTACAATGTTGCTACACACTGCTAAAAATAGATCTGGTAAAACAGGTGCTTTACAGTTCATGCAAAGTGCAGATATTAACCACATAAGGACACAAGCAATTTTTGCTATGTGTGTTTGTGTTCAGTGTTCAACCATAATTCCTATCTTTCTCATTTATTGCACAAACATGTTATAAAACCATTTTTTAAAGGGCAGAAAGGGCTTTAATTTGATGTGACATATACATATGTGTGTGGGGGTTTATAAAGTACCGCTTCCTGTCTCATTAGAGATTTAATATTATTACTAATTTAGTTTAATGTATTTTTTATTTTTGTTTAATTTTCATTTTTATTGAATATTTTACTTTTTTTTTTAATTTGGCCGAATAATTCAGACTATTGCCAAATTTCGTCCGAGTCTAACAGGCCCGGTCCGAAATTCGGATGCTCCAAATGGGAAAAAAAAATTGTCCGAAATCGAATTTAACCAAAAATTTTCGCCGTGCACAAGTCTACTGTTTTCATTTGTCTCTGTTATTAACAAAAAAAAGAAACTGTTTGAGCTGTTACAATTATGACTGCAGAATCCCCCAGTAGTGCGAGTCCTCTTATTCCACTAAGCAGGAAAAGTCATCCAATATATATTTCTATCATAATAAAATGTTACAGCTCCTTTAATTGGTCAAGGCCTTCTAATGAAGAGCAACATGATACCAGTCAGATGTAGATTGACTCTCTGGAACTGCCTTAACCCTTTGAGTGACAGGTGATCAAAACATTTATCTGAAAAGCATTACAACTCCATTGGCACTCAAAGAGTTAACAAACTATGAAGACTG
Source organism: Rhinophrynus dorsalis (assembly GCA_037306005.1). Taxonomy (NCBI): domain Eukaryota; kingdom Metazoa; phylum Chordata; class Amphibia; order Anura; family Rhinophrynidae; genus Rhinophrynus; species Rhinophrynus dorsalis. Next base: position 297,592,203 of record CM074724.1, read on the forward strand.
GAGATGAGTAAATTATTTGTTGAAATTGAATTTTGCATTGATTTCAATAAAAAGTACATTTCAGAAGTCTGACCCACTATGGGCCTTATGTTCAGAAGAAAACTGAAGTTATTTTGAGGGAACTACCAGTAATTGCACTATTGGAAACAAATGAAAATTGCCCCAAATTACAACTTATTTAAATGAGGTATTTAACTCCTTGAATGCTGGTGGTCTTCAGTGCATTGCTCCTCAAAGCATTAGAGATCTCTCTAGCATCCTTAATTAAATCAATGGGAGTTTGTATTTGTCCCCTATAGTTGAGTTGGTTTACTCCAGAATTTCTCGAATTCTGAGCACAGCACATTTCTGTCACTGAAAATTTGGTGATTTGCTTCTGATCTGAATTGAGTTAGAAGTCAACGAAAATTATTACAGTTGAAGCTGAAATGAAATTACCTGAAATTTGAAATTCACAGTTTACATAATTTTAGATATTATAAGCGCAATGCCTGTTTGTCACTGTCTTTCTTACTGTGATCTACCAACTAGTTATGAAAACTCCCCTTCACAAATGTCTCTACCACCCAGATTCCTGACTAGATCCAAGATGGCTTTCAGCACTGTTCCTGTTTCCTGTGTATGCTCAGAAGCCACCAAATGTTACCATTTTCCCTCAAAAAGACATTTTGATAGAAATAAAATTTAATAGCTAGAAGCAATGCAAAATTCTACAAGCTTATCAAAATCAGTAAAATTGAAAAAATAATTGGTCTGAATGAAAAGATTCAAAGGAATGTTGAAACACGTAAATATTCTATAGGAATAATTTGGGGAGATTTATAAAAAGTGTTCTTGTTCATTTTTGTGAATGGATCCTTAAAATGTCCTTATTCATTATTTTATATATTTATAAATATTCTAGTTACATTTATAAATGTGGAGAACGCAAAAATAAGAAAAGGTCAGACATGGCCTTAAATATTTGGTGAAAAATTCTGACTCTAATTTATCGCAAATAGACATTTATTTATAAATACTCTGGGCCACTTTTTACAGACTTCTTTACTCCATTTTTTAAAATGTATTACATGTCATTATGGGTTAGATTTATAAACCTGGCATTATGAAAAATATGGAATAAAAGTTGCATAAAAATGAAGGTCGGTATTTAAAAAGAAGCTTACACCAGTTTTGGAAGCCTTAACGCAACATAGTTGTGTTTTGGGAAAAGTGACGGTACAACTGGCGAAAATTCCGGTGCAGCAAATTTATAAAGAAATGTCGCTAACTGCGACAATTTAGCCACAGAATTTTTCACCAGAACCTTAACGCCAGATGTAGTCTGACCTGAACTATTTCAGGTGCTAACATCACTTACTGATGCCATATTTATAAAGATTCCCTTACTCATTTATAAATTCAACCTGACATTATCGCCAGTTGCCATGACCGAACAACAATTCTTAAAAAAGTCCTGAGAATGTTTTTTATAAATCTCCCCTATGTCCTCCTAAACTGTGCTTAATTCTTTAGTAACTACCAGTGACAATCTTACAACCATTTTAACACTTCTTTTTTATTAACTTTACTTTTATAAATCTCCCTCCATGGTTCATATTTATAAAAGCAAACTGTTTTTTTTCTGGAGAAATTCAAGGACACCATAGAGGGGACAAAAAAATTCCTTTAAAATGAAAATTTGATTTTAAAGTGGAACTACCACCTTTAACAAAGATGGCCCCAAATAATTCCTTATGTGGCGACCAGCTGCTCAGTAGCGCTAGTCGCCAGAATCATTACCGCGTTAATGCAAATTATCCACTGCTCCGGGACTGACAGGCAGGATGGAGCGCAGACATCTTTCTGTAGTGACGTATGCGCACCTGCGCTGTCAGTCCCAGTCGGGTCTAGGAGGCGTTGCTTGGAGCCGTTCGGCTCCAAAAGGGACTGACAGCGCAGGCGCGCAGACGTCATTATAGAAAGATGTCTGGGCTCCGTCCTGCCTGTCAGTCCCGGAGCAGTGGATAATTCACATTAACCAGGTAATAATTCTGTCGACTAGCTCTACTGAGCAGCTAGTCGCCAGATGAGGAATTATTTGGGGCCATCTTTGTTAAAGGTGGTAGATCCACTTTAATCCCTTGAATGCTAGAGAGGTCTCACACTGGAGATCTCTCTGGCATTCAAGGGGTTACAAAGCTTTCTTCTACTGCATGCACATTTAGGATGTTTATTTGTCCCCCATGGTACAGTTGGTTTACTCCAGAATGGCAATATAAGTCACTAACACCTAATAATAATAATAATAATTATTATAATAATAATAATAATTACACAAGCCCCTCTGCACTTACCTTACTATTGTCACTATGAATTTTGCCCTTGCAGAGAGATGACATCAGGTATGTCATGTCCACAAAACTGGAAGCTCTTGCTGGCGAGACATCAAATTCCATCCACTATTGTATTAATATCTTCTCTGTACTCATGCATTATGCTTGATTCACTTTAAAAAAATATTAAAACATACAAAAAAACAAAATAATATTTATGGGGCAGGAGTTTGTAGTGCAGGAGTCCAGCCAGCAGGGGTCATGTTCACCTCCATGGGCATGAAAATCCTGGACAGATTGCAGATTTTATCTCTTGAACCAAGGTGCAAGGGAAAAACTCATGATGGCCATTAGGATTTTCCAGCCATAGGAAAGTAAGTGTGGGGTTTATTAGGAGGTGTTTTGGTGCACTTTTAATTAACATTTAAGCACAGGATTTTCCAAAATGTCTAGAGAGAATTCAGATTTCTTATGTGCCCTTTGTATAATCACTGTATGTAAGTCCGGAACAATTGGCTGATCCACAGAGGACAAATAAAGATTGCCATTGATGGGGGTTTTAACCACTTGAATAATAGAGTGTTTTCCAAAGCACTGGGCTTTTTATTGTTTCCCTGTGGTGCAGTTGTTTTGTCCCAGAATTGCTCCCCTTGTACATTGTGTATATGGTACTTAGGTAAGTACCTATCTTATTGAACTGTGGCATTAGGGGCCATTTCTTTTTCTTTGTCTGGTTCAAACCTTTGAGGGCCAGAGAGGTATCCAATGCTTTGCGTTGCAAGGCATTGGATACCTCTGTGGTACTCCAAGGGTTAAAATAGTGGGTTACAAATTAGACCTTGGTCAGTCTTACCCTGGTCACGTGGATCCAACCTTACTGGAACTCACTTGTGTACGAAGGGATCATTGTCGTTTTGACAACAGGGGATGAACCAGAAAAGTTCACTCTATAAGGCCACAGATTTGACCTTCTGAAAGTCAACCACATAAAACAGAGAATCCTAGAATTCTTCTGCTTAACCCTTTGAGTGCCAGAGGGGTACCCCTCTGGCACTCACAGAGTTAATTATGGAACATTTTGATCTATGTGAAAAAAATTCATTGGGACACCTGAGTGCCTAAACAAATTAATTTGTATCTACAATGTATTTGTAATTAATGTAAATATATTTAGATTAATGTGTCTTATAATGTATAGTAAAATGTAAATTTAAGATATTGTACTGCTGTACTAAGATACTTTTGATTAAATCTGGTGTAAACCAATTGCACCATAGGGGCAAATAAAAATTCCCATTCATTCAAAAGAAGCTTTTAAACTTTTGAATGCTAAAAAGGTCTCAAACACATTGAAAAGCAATGCATTGGAGAAGTCCATAGCATTCAGTAGGGAACAAACCATATTTTAAACAATGAGAATTTGGGGAATGTTTATTTGTTCCCTATAGTACATTTGGTCTGCTCCAAAATTACTCCAGGGGGAGAGGTGATAAAGTGGAGATAACTTCTCCAGTTCCTATGTTATTCTATAGCAGCGGTTCTCAACCTTTCTAGTGCCGCGACCCTTTGATAAAATTTCCCAAGTTGTGGGGACCCCTAACAGTAAAATTATTTTCATTGCTCCTTCATCGCTGTAATTTTGCTACTGTTATGAATCGAAATATAAATATCTGATGGTTTTAGGTGACCCCTGGCAAATCGTCATTCGACCCCCGAAGGGGTCCCGACCCACAGGTTGAGAACCACTGTTCTATAGAGTCTATGGACTAAAGGGACTCTCTCACATCTTTACAAGTAATGCTCATTAGTTAGAGCATTTAGCGAATAAGTTTAAAATGTTATTAATTTTTTTTTTTTTTTTTAAATGTTGTGCAAAAATTAAGGTTTAAAGAGTGCCCAGTACCCTACTTGCCACAGCTTGCTGCTCTGCCTCTGCTCCCGCAGCTTGCCTCTCTGCCAGCTTAGAGACAGAAAGCCTCCATCATGAGAGGATGCTGGGTCGTGGGATGGGCACAGAGACAGAGCAGCAAGCCGGAAGTTGGCTGCTGGGCACTCTTTAAACCTTAATTTTTGTGCAAATAACGTTTTTTTTTTTTTTGTTTGTTTTTTTTTTAAATTAATAACATTTTAATCTTATTCGCTAACTGCTCTAACTAATGAGCATTACTTGTAAAGATGTGAGAGTTCCCCTTCAAATCTCCAAAGCTGGAGAAATTTTAGTGCATTAGCTCCATAGGATAACATAGGAGTTGGAGAAATTATATCACTGGAGATGTTATCTCTGCATTATCTCCTCTTTATCACACTTTAGTGCATCTTCCCACAGGGGAATTATGCACTAAGGCGTGATAAAGAGGTGATAAAGTGGAGATAATTTCTTTATTGATATCACTTCTTCAGATCTTATGTTATTCTATAGAGCCCGTGCACTAAGATCACCAAAATTGGAGAAATCTTAGTGCATAGGCTCCGTAGAATAACATAGGAACTGGAGAAGTGATATCACTGGAGAAGTAATCTCTACTTTATTACCTCTTTATCACTCCTTAGTGCATAACCATCCATTTCTTACTACTGGCCTTGGGAGCAAAAGGGATGTCTGATATGTAGCTTTTCCATATGTTGTATACCCCTCCCATGCATAAATGTTTTATAAACTTTTTATAATATGTATAATTTAATATATATTTTTACAAGCAAAATATGTTTTCAGTCTATATTTGTTGTGGTGCTAATCCTGAAAAAGATTATTAACATATTTATCAAAGCAAACATTTTGTGAAGGGGAATGTATGATAGGACGGGAGTCCATAACCTACACCTATAGTTTGCTAACCCGCATGTGTGACTGTGTACGGTATCCTATTGAAATGTCACCCTCTATTTGGAGACCAACAAAACATTGTATTAAAAATATCGTCACCATGAAAAGGGTGACATCAGAATGTCGGCCTCATGAAAAGGGCAACATGTTGATGTTGCAGGCTTAAAGGGATAGTAATACTTAAAATGTAAAAAAAAATATGTTGTAGGGTTTACCCTCCTGAGTAAAACAAGAGTACTCCCACTGCTGAAAGGTGTTTCATTCAAAAGTTATTTATTTTCAAAGTTGAATTTTTTGGTGCAATATCACAGTGGCCTGAAATTGTACAGTGGTGTTGTTGCTACACGATCCTATGGACAGCTCTGGTTTCGGGACCATAGATCTCCATAGGATGGTGTAGCAACAGCGCCACTGTACAATTTCAGGCCACTGTGATATTGCACCTAAAAAAATTCATCTTTGAAAATGAATTACTTTTGAATGAAACACCTTTCAGCAGTGGGAGTACTCTTGTTTTACTCAGGGAGATAAACCCTACAACATATATATTTTTTTACATTTTAAGTATTACTAACCCTTTAAGTGTTACAGCCTCCATCGTAACCCTCTGAGTGACAGAGGGGTCCACAGTGCATTTCATTGCACTGTGTATAGATCTGTTGTACCATGTGTGGGAACTCCTATACCTCAGGGTCTCAGGGTGAATGGCCAAATTCTCAGGGTGAAAGACTTCTGTGTTACCTACTATATGATTTGCCTCAATTAAATGTTTTTTTAATCTCCAAATTGGTGCTGTTCGTACAACAAAGACAGATGGAGATGTCCTGCTTGTCTTGTTTGTGTTTAGGCAGGGAGAGCTCTAAATTGTTGCATGTTTGCAGACTGACTGGAGCACCTCTGGGTTAGAGCAAGAAGGTACAGATTGCATAAATCTACATTATGGGATGCTTTAAAGGGATAGTAATACTTCAAAATTACTATCCCCCATCTTGTAGCCAGTAAAAAACTGAGTAAAATGAGACCAGCGGCATCTCTCAAACCTTTATGGTTTCAGAGATATCCGCTCTCAAAGTTCCCTCTTCCCTGACATCAGCATTCTAGCTGACAGAAGGGGAATCCAGTCCCGGGACCGGCGGAGGCTCTGCAGCAGAGCTGAGATCACGGTCCCTTTTTTTGCCTTTCCCCTGACGTCAGCATTGTAGCTGAGAGCAGGGGAATCCTCTCCTGGGATCAGCTGGCGGCTCTGCAACAGAGCCGAGATTGCGGTAATAAAAAATAAATCCTCAACTTAAAAGGTCTTCTGTGTGTGCTTGCAAACCAAGCACACGTAGAAGACCTTTTTAGTGAAGGATTTCTTTTTTTATTACCGCGATCTCGGCTCTGTTGAATAGGTTTGAGCATGATTTTGTTGAATTGCCAAGGAAAAATCGAGATTTGCAAACAGCCGTGCATTTTTTTTGTGGGTGTGGTCAGAATTAGCGAATCTGTCTGAGTGAAATTGAGAATGTGCTTAATGCAGGAAGTGCTTTTGCGAACAATTTTATACATCTGTGTATTTTTTTTCGTAAAAGCAAATTTTTCATTCACATTTCAAGAAGTGTTCGGTATATGGTTTCCAGCATTAGAACATGCACAATATCTATATGCGCATGAAAAATGCCTTCAGCGCATGTGCGCTTTTCTTGCATTCCAACCATAGTATCTATAGCACACAAGATCAAGGTGAATTACACCTTAACAACTCCCCAATTACGGGTGTTAGCAAAGGAAGATTTCTGTCCCTGTTTCCTCTGTCCCAGATCCTACACTGCATAAAACAATGCATTTGCACACTACTCATAAAGGTTTAAACAGGATTGGGACCATTCAGTTCATAAAACAGTTATTTGATATACAAAAACTGCAACAACATGGATAAGCAAGAATTTCTCAAATTCCCAATGGTTTAACCCTTTGAGTGCCAGAGGGGTACAATCAAAGGGTTAAGCAGGCCTTTTAACTGCTTCAATGCTAGAAAGGTCACCAACGCATTCATTTGCAATGTGTTGGAGTCCAATGTAGCATTCAAGGGGTTATAAGTCCAATTTAAGTAATTTGCAATTTTAATTTCACCCCTATGGGGCAGTTGGTTTGAGCCATAATTAATTGTCCTTTTTTAGCTTATTAAATATGGACCATTATGCGTAATTTTGAGGTGCAAACTGTTATGTATACTCCCGTTAGTAAATTTAAATCAAAACAATTTCAGCCGAATTACTAAATGGAAAAAAAAAGAAAACCTTTATTTCTATGGGGCTTTCTCTTAAAGGAGTAGCAAACCATGCATCTGAACTACCTTGACTGAGCACTAACATCTGAAAATGAAATTGGTTGATGAATCTTTAAGTATCATGTACTTACAGCTAATAAATTTAAAACAATATTAATATCTTAGATCCCTAAAATATTATCCAAAACTTGCTTATTTTGAATGCATGTGTGGAAAATGTTCTATGCTGACACCATTCATTTGATTGGTAATGTTCGTACTGAGAGATGGCTGCTAAGACAGTTCATTTATTGAGATTTGTACTCTGCTGGTACCTTATCTTATGTTGTTTACAGACAATTTAGCACTATCACTTCGCAGACACTTATCAAGATTGCTTTGTTAATGGGATCCAGGGAGCACTGTAAAATACATAAATGTGGGCCCACTATGTACTTTATGTATGAAGCATATATAAGGCTAGATTTTAAGCCTCTGAAAACAAATAGAGACCTTTTAAAGATGCTAGCTTGAAGTACGGGGTATGTGAGTGTATAGATCCTTTTTAGGTGTTAGGTCTCCTAGATAGGATAGGCCATGGAAGAGATGCATTAAAGGTCATTAAGAAGACAGGATCGCCATATGATGGCGTATTCGTGTCGATGGCAAATCAACAGTATGTACTAAGATCTTCTCCATTCTTCTCCATTCTATCCCTGTGAATCCACCACCAATTGCCACAATCCACAGACATTGCCACAAATTCACCATGCCTTTGACAGGATTATAATTTTGCACTCACTGCATCGACAAATGCTCATTTGTGTTTATATGTTGACTAGTTGAACAGCGTGTTACACGGGCCGCAAGCCACTGCCACCCGGTCGCGGGGCAGTCATGCACAGTAGACACTGCCCGCTCCACGGCTGATACAGAGCTGGACAGCCGCAGCGCGGGCAGTCTCTACTGCGCATGACTGCAGCACGCACAGCAGTGTCTACTGCGCATGTCGTGGCGTTACACACATTTTAGCAAATTATTATATAGGATGTGACTAAAGTACGATAGCAGCCTTTGCTGTCGGAGTTCATAGTCCCAACATTACCAACTTGAGGTTTGAGTTGCTAGGATCTTCCTATAGTTCCATGTGGAGTCACAGGGCAGTTTGATAAAGAGAGCAGAGACAGCAGCTGCCTTCCTGTAACCCTTTCAGTGCCATGGGGATGTGCATTGCATACCCCTGCAACAGTGAATTGATTAAAAACTTGGTCAAGATCATGATAAAGAAGACAAGATGAGTGTGCAATGGCCTCAGCCCAGCTAGGTCTCTTGTCCTTGTGTAAAGTGCCCAGTCCTTGTGTAAAGTGTGCTAAGAAATCTCTATAAAGTACATAGTGGGCTACTTTTACTTAAAGGGATAGTAATACGTGAAATTCAATACTTTTAATTTGGTAGATATTTAAAAAATAAATTAATTGTGCCGTTTCCGATCTCCCAAACCTTTATGGTTTGGGAGATATCGGTCTGCAAAGTTCCCTCTTCCCTCCCATTGTGCTGACGTCAGCTTTCTAACTTACAGACGGAGATCCCAGTCCATAGACCACTCAAATGAAGTATATCTTTGTAACTACCACGATCATGGCTCTGCTGAAGAGCCGCAGGACGGTCTATGGATTGGGATCTCCGTCTGTAAGTTACAAAGCCGAGTCAGCACAAGGGGAGAGAAGGGGGAGCTTTGCAGACTGATATCTCTCAAACCATAAAGGTTTGGGAGATCGGAAACGGCACAATTAATTTATTTTTTAAATATCTGCCAAATACGCGGGAGCGACGTGGATGCAGATAAAAGAGAAGGAGGAGGAGACGGAGCAGAAGCCAGAGAGGGAGACCCCACAGACGGGGCAGACAGAGAGGGAGATCAGTGAATGATGCTTTGGAGAAGGAAGTGTGTAGCGTGCAGTATCAGTCTTTTGATGAGGCTTTGGATATTGTGAAGGGGGTACGGCCGGGGGCCATGTTGGCGAAAGTAGACATAGAATCAGCATTTAGGCTGCTGCCACTGCATCTGCATAGTTTTAAGTACACAGGTTGTTGTGTGAAAGGGAAGTTTTATGTGGATAAATGTTTGCCCATGGGTTTTGCAGTATTGTGTGTATATTTTGAAGCTTTTAGTTCATTTATACACTGGGCATTGGTCAGGAGGACCATGGTGGGGACAGTGGCACATTATTTGGATGATTTTTTGTTGATAGGGAAGCCTGGGTCAGGAAGGTGTGAAGGTTTGTTGAAGGAATTGTTAGCCCTGCTTGGTAAGCTAGGGGTGCCGGTGGCGGAAGATAAGACAGTATGGCCATGTACTAGGTTGTCATTTCTGGGTATTGAGATTGATACCAATGAGGAGAAATGTAGGCTCCCAGTTGATAAGGTGGTAAAAGCCAGGGAGTTGTTGCGGCAGGCCAAGGAGGCAAAGAAACTGGAGTTGTGTAAGGTGCAGGAGTTGCTAGAGGTCTTGAATTCTGCGTGCAGAGTGATTCCTATGGGCAGGGTGTTTAATAGGAGACTGGAGAAGGCGACAGCGGGGTGACAAAAAGGCATTTTAAGATTAGGATGACGTGGCAGTTAAAGGCGGATTTAGAGGTCCGGGACAGGTTCTTACAGGATTTTAATGGGGTCTGTCTGTGGCAGGAGCCTGAGCAATCTAACAAGGAGTTACATTTGTTCACGGATGCGGCAGGGGCAGTGGGTTTTGGAGCTTACTTTGAGGGAAGCTGGTGTGCACAGCAGTGGCTGGCACATTGGGCTCAGAATGGGCTAACAAGGAATATGGCGTTTTTGGAATTATTCCCCATTGTGGTAGCTTTGGAGTTGTGGTGGCAGAAGCTGAGAAATAGGGCAGTGATGTTTTGGTCTGATAATATGAGTGTGGTGTACGCGGTTAACAATCTATTGTCAGGTTCCTTGCCTGTAATACGGCTGTTGAGGAGACTGGTGTTGATTTGCATGAGGCATAACATACAATTTAGGGCGCTGCATGTGCCGGGGGTGGATAATGGAATTGCGGATGCTTTATCTAGGGGGCAAATGGGGCGGTTCTTTGCGTTAGCACCTGGGGCGGAGAGGACAGGTTTTAATTTCCCTTCTGAATTTTGGCAGTTGGGAGAAGAGTGTTAGACAAGTTGACTGAAAAATCTTTGGCGCCAAAATCCTGGCAGGCATACAGGTGGGAGTGGCAAGCATGGGTAAGTTTTGGGGGCGGTGCCCAGGGGAATGGGCAGGAGAGCGGGGTAAATTGTTGGACTATATGGGGGTACTGTATGAGGATGGGCAGTCTAGGACTAGTGTTCAGAGGGCGTTGGCAGCAATAGCATTTTTTTCCAAGATAAAGGGGGGGGGTGACCCTACCAAGGATTTTGTTGTGTCAAGGATACTGAGAGGTTGGGGGAGGGAGGAAATGGTGAGGAAGGATAAGCCACAGCCTATAACTAGGTACAGGTTGGCTGGGTTAGTGGGCGTGCTCAAAGCAGTTTACAAGGATCAATTTGAGGCAGTGTTGTTTAAGGCAGCGTTTACGCTGGCATTCGCAGGGGCATTTAGATTAGGGGAATTGATAGCACCTTCTGCTAAGGCGGAAGAACATGGCCTATTACATAGATTGGTGCAATGTTCAGACAAGGTGGTGTTATGTTGCATTCATAGATCTAAGTCGGACCAAGGGGCAAGTGGTTGTCATTAATGGCAGTTGGGGGCATGACATGCCCAGTGGCGGCAGTCAAGGAGTATATGGCAGTGCAGCCAGTAGGGGGCAATTTGTTTTTGGTACATAGGTATGGGCGGCCACTCACGATATTTCAATTTAGGGCAGTATTGAGAATGACGTTAGGAAAGGTAGGATGTGACCCCAGTCTCTTTGGATCACATTCATTTAGGATTGGGGCCAGAGCTGGGATGAGTGGGGAGGAGATTAAGAGGGTGGGACGTTGGAGATCAGGGGCGTATAGGAGGTGCATTAGGCAGGTGATGGAATGAGGGGTAACAGGAATTTTTGTAATTTCAGAACGACGTCGGAAAGTGTCGGTTCTGATTATGGGTCACTCATTTGTACACTGGGCAGAAAAGAGGGAAGAGGTTAGAAGTTACGGCACGCAGCTGACCTTGCCTAGAGAGCACGCGGACATTCGATGGCTCGGGAGAAGGGGAATGAGGCTGAGAGATTGGCCATTATTGATTCAGACTGCGCATAGGCGATGGGGTAAGCAAGACCTCGTCATAATACACACTGGGGGCAATGACTTGACCGAATTAAAATCATTAGACTTGGTCTTTGCACTGCAGAAGGCGATTGGAGGTGTGCAGGCGCAATGGACGGAAGCTACGGTGGTATGGTCCAGTATTGGTTTGGCGAGGCTCGCACTCCATAAAGGCCATTGAGCGCATCAGGCATAGGGTGAATAGAGCCATGGAGAAGTTCTTGTGTTCTCAGGGGGGTTTGCAGTGTCACACACGGAATTGCATCATAGCTGCAGGGTTTGTACAGAAAGGATGGAGTGCACCTCTCTGACATAGGGTTGGATATATTTAATTCAGGTTTGCAGGATGCAATTGAGAAGTGGCAAATAGGTTGGCGGTAAAAGGCAGCAGAAAAGGGGGGATTTCTGCCTGCTTGTGGGTGGCGGCAATGCGGCATTCCCTGAGCCAGAGGGGAGGAGAAAGCACCCCAGAAGGTTACGGTTTTTGTGAAAGCCTAGCTGGGAACTGACTTTGTGGTCAGGCTCGGCGATGGCAGGAAGGGGGCAGGCCTAGCCACCAGGTTGGGTTACGGTACAGCAGCAGGCACTGACTTTGTGATCAGGCATGCTGAAGGGCCAGAGAAAGGGTGGCTAGCGCCAGGTATGCTCAAGGAGAGGGGGGTGTGGAGCAAAGGGCTCCACCAGTACGGGCAGCCGGATGCGGTTGGGTTACGGTTTGCGAGTTCCGGCTGCGGCGGTGGCCAAGTGCAGGCTTGGCTTGGCTACCGCCCTCTGGTTTGGGGGAATGCCGCATTTAGGGGGTTGGTGCATGGCACCATTTAGTCTGTAAAAGTTAGGAATAATAAATGACTTCTATCTGGTTCATGCGTGTTTATTTAATTTTATGGGGAGAGTGACTGTGGGGCTTAGTACCTTATTTGAGAAATTATGGAGCAGCCCAAATCCACTATAGTGGACAAAGAAAAATTGGCGACATGAGACTCTTGCCCTGTATAAAAGCGAGAGGTTCTCATGTCGCCTCTTTAAATGGCGATACCTTCATTCATTACTGGCCAGGGCAGAATGAGCAATTACACAAATGATTTATGTTTATCCGTTTATCTATACATGCATGAATTGCAAAGTTTGCTACACAAAGGATTATCGGATAGAGGACTTACTTATAACTGGCTTCATTATAAGTAACTAGATACCTGACTGCGCTGATATATACATAACCTCTTCCCAATCTTGCACAGCACTCTCTCCCCGCTCTGCTCCGGCTCCACGGCTCTCTCTCCCCACTTTGCTCCGGCGTGATACTTAAGCACTCTGATGTTTCATGGCCGTGCAGGGTAATGCTGACAGCCAATCCAAAGCACTAGGACACTTTTTGTTGTGTCTGGGTTTTGAAAGCCTGTCAAAGTATCACGCAAAGCTGGATTATTCCTTGTGAATGTACAACAGTGTGATTGGCTGCCAGCATTACCCTGTACGACCATGAAATCTCAGAGTGCTTAAGTATCATGCCGGAGCAGAGCGGGGAGAGAGAGCTGTGTGGCCGGAGCAGAGCAGGGAGAGAGTGCTGTGCAAGATTGGGAAGAGGTTTTGCATATATCAGTGCAGTATATATCAGTGCAGTCAGGTATCTAGTTACTTATAATGAAGCTAGTTATAAGTAAGTCCTATATCAGATAATTCATGCATGTGTAGATAAACGGAACAACATAAATCCTTTGTGTAATGGCTTATTCTGCCCCGGTCAGTAGTGAATGAAGGTAGCGACATTTAAAGGGATAGTAATACTTCGTTTTAACTTTATTTTATTTTGTAGGCATTAAAAAAATATGAAGAATGATGTAAGTCTTATCTCTCAAACCTTTATGGTTTAAGAGATATTCACAAGCAAAGTTTCCCCTCCCGCCCCTTTTACCTAGTGTAAGCCATATCTTCTCAGATGTGGAATCTGGTTGTAAGACCAGACAGATAACAGCAGGGGACAATCTTCTTACAATGAAAACAATGAAAGCCCTGCCCCCTTTGACAAGCTTTTCAGGTTTTTCCCTTATCTTAATTGAAGATTGTCCCTCTCTGCAGTCTACCTGGGCACCTCCCTTCTGATCTGGCTGAAAAGTGTTACATCAGTAAAAAGGGTGGGAGGGGGATATATTGTCATTGAATTACTCTTGAACTACAACTCTGATAGAATTGAAATAACACTCTCCAAAGTCCAAATACTATGATGATTAATTAGAGCTGCTTTTATTATGAAACATTACTATCCCTTTAAAGAAGAAATATGAGAACCTCACGCTTTTATACAGGGCGAGATTCTCATGTCATCATTTTGAACACAGAGACATGGTTAATATGGCTTCTAGCCGCAGAATATTTTATCTGCAACTTTTAAAAAGTGAATGGACTCTAGCAACCGAGGGGTTAAAAGCAGAATTTAATTCACTGGGAATTGTGGGAGATTTTATTTGTTCACTATGGTGCAGTACATCGACCTCACTCTTCTTTGACACAGTAATTTAAAAAAAACATTGTTATTTATCGATGGCAGAGATTGTTTCCTAATGTACCTTGAAGTACTTTATACCAGGAAATGTGAGGGAAATGAGAGTAAATGGGACTTTTCACAGATAAAGTTCTGCTTACATGGTCGAGAAAATATCATGAGTAAACTATTTGAATATGTTTTCTCACAAAGAATACATTATGGGAAAGCCCAGCCAGGCTATAATGAAGGTCTTCAAAGTAAATTGGGGGAATGTACAAATCTGCCAGCTTAGCTCATCTACCATTATCCTCCAATGCCTGGGCCTGCACCACAATATATGTATGAGCTGATCATGTGGCCTGCCTCACCAGGAAAGCACATTGCCACTTACTCTCTTCTTGCCTCTATGGTCTTGAATAGTAGTGAAATTTGCAAATGTGAGTGCTAACTTGTTTCCCAGTAGGGTGACCACATTTCCATTCTGTCATTCAGGGACACTGTGGAGATGACAGCAGCAGAGTACCTGTCCTTGACTCTAGTGCAGCTATGTGGGAGGGGTCGCTGTACATTACTGGACATTGGAGCACAACCTACTGTTTCTCCAGCACACCACACTGGAGGGAGAACTGCCAAATGACTGAAGAAAAGTGATGCCTGTTGTGGGCTACAAGAAAATGTACATCACACCTAAATCCTTAAACTAGCATTACACTAAAACAAAATTGCACTGCAGTTCCTGTTTGATGTCAAGATCAAGGCTCTAGTCTGTATCTAGTGTTTAGAGCTCTGTCGGTAAGACATTTTCTTGTAGTCCAGCAAAGGAATCGCTCTCTGTCAGAGAAGGCAAAGGGCAGTTTTCCTTCTAGTATTTAGACCTTTGTGCTCTGGAGTCTTCATTCAGGGACTTTGTATTGTCCCAGAAGGGGGCTGCCCAGGACAAGGGACACACATTTAAAATCAGGGACTGTCCTGGGCAATCAGGGACACGTGCTCACCCTATTTCCCAGCGAATTAGGTGAGAAACAGAAAATTGCTAAATGTCTCAGTTGAGTCGCACTGAGAGTTCAGGTGAGTGACATGTTTGATGCCTGTGATCCATTACACATTGGATCTCAAATTCATTCCTCAAGAGCTGACAAGAATGCTGGTTTTAAAGGTAATATCACTACAAATTCATATTTAGAATTTACTAAGGACAGTACAAGGTCATGACCACCCAGACTCCTTTACTCACCTGCCTTATTGCAGAACTTCCCCATGTATCCAGGGTTGATGTGGGGTAGGTAGGTAGGTGAATCACAGCCAGCTGCACCATAGGAAGCTACAATGTTTTGAGGTTACTTTTAGCCTATCTAGTTTGGAGTTTAAAAAATGTTGTTACAGGCAACATGGTTACAAAAGAAGCAATGTGTGAGACATCCTTGTGGCATTCCAAAGCTTATATTGGTGTGAGCTTTCTATGCTTTATCTGTACCTCCTTAGTTTTACATATAGATCACTCATTAACTGCAGGGCTAAGTACAGCCTGTCCTCATCTAATCACATATGAGAGCTCACTGCCTGTGGTCATGAGACCAGCTGATATATCCATATATACATATATATCTAATAACATATTTGTGTGTAAGGGAGAAGTCTAAAAGCCCCATTTAAATATATGAGGGTTTGTGTAATGTGTATTTTTTTTCTCTGTGGTGGATCTGTTTGCTCTGGCATTGACACAACATGCACTTTGATACAAATAAAAGTGGTTTATGATAACATTTAGCCTCCATAAAGCAGTGACCTGCAGAATATAGTTGACATTCTCTGTATTTAGTGTTGATTAAGTTTAATAAAGCTTTGCCAAAATAACATTGAATAGGTTAATTCTAGACTATCCAATTGGAGGGGAGGTGTTTTTGTGGCCTGTCAACTGTTCAAAACATTAATGCTATTTTCTTATCCCCTTGGATGTTAGAACAGGGATGGCCAATGTGCAGAACTTCAGCTGCTCCCAGACTACCACTCTCGGAATGATGGGAGTGGTAGTCAGGAAGTAGTTGGAGGGCCTCACGTTGCTCATCCGGGTGCTAGAGAGATCCCCATGCATTGTTTGGCAATGAGATGGAACACTCTCTTGAAGGGAAGAAGTTAAGTGGATCCATCCCACCATCATATGACCTAGTAAAAACATCCCAGACCAATCACCTGAAAAACTGAACAACCATGGGTTAAAAAATGCTCTGCAGTAGGAAGGAATAAGTTAATTAAAACTATGTGGTTTCCAAGGAAAGAAGTGTTTAAAAAATGTTTCATTTCAGGCGGAAATAAATGAGTTCTTATAAATAAAGCTGCTATATGGGAGCTGTTTATTAGCCATTGATGACAGGCAGTAAATAGAATGGGGCCATGCTAACTGTTCATTTGCTAATTCCTAATAAATAGAGCTGGCGGCAGGGTGGGGGATGAGCAAGCTGCTGCAGTTTAATATAGAGACAAGGAAATGTCCCTGATAAATCAGTCAGCTCTCATAACCTTCTCATAACACGCAGTGTGCAGTCCATAAACCTCCCATGTAGCGCAGAGCTATACCTTAGATATACCAATGGATTGCACTAGGGTTAATATATAGCTGTGTGCTGCGCTCAGGCTAATCGTAAAGATCACAGAGATGCACAGCTATGCCTAGTCTATCGCTATACAACCAGCTCTCTATTATATATCACTATGCTCAGACATACACACTATTTCTGGTATAATGCTACACTTGGGGACCTACAGTTATTTCTTGTACATATTTATACTCGCATACGCACACAGCATTCCATGTACATCACTATACACCATAGACATACTCCGCTTTTCCATGTACGTCAGTACACTCTCAGACATACACAGCTATTGCCTATTTCTTGTACATCACTATACTCACATACACAGCTGTTTCTAGTATATCTCTACACTCAGGGACCTAGTTATTTCTTGTACATCAGTATACTCACATACGTTCACTGGTATTCCATGTACATCCCTGTACTCCTAGACATACTCAGCTTTTCCATGTACATCACTATACTCACAGACATACACAGCTATTTCTTGTACATCACTACGTACACATACATACACAGCTATTTCTTGTACAATACTACGTACACAGACATACACAGCTATTTCTTGTACATCACTACGTACACAGACATAAACAGCTATTTCTTGTACATCACTACATACACAGACATACACAGCCATTTCCTGTACATCACTACGTACACAGACATACACAGCTATTTCTTGTACATCACTACATACACAGACATACACAGCTATTTCTTGTACATCACTACATACACAGACATACACAGCCATTTCCTGTACATCACTATACTCACAAAGCTATTTCTAGTACATCTCTGTACTCACATACACAGTTATTTCTTGTACAACTCTATACTCACAGACAAACACAGCTATTCCATGCACGTCACTATACTCACATACATACACAGCTAATTCTTGTACATCCCTGTACTCATAGACATACATAGCTTGTCCATGTACATCACTATACTCACATACATACACAGTTATTAATTGTACATAACTATCCTCACAGACATACACAGCTATATCTTGTATATCATCAATACACTCACAAAAATACACTGCAATATCTTGTACATCATCACTACACTAAAAGACATACACAGCTATTCCATATACATCACTACACTCCCAGACATACACAGTTATATCTAATACATCATCACTACACTAACAGACATACACAGTATTCCATATACATCACTACACTCCCAGACATACACAGTTATATCTTGTGCATCATCACTACACTAACACCAATCAGAACATATCCGACATTACAGTTTTATTACAGAGTATAAAGATTAATCGAATGTTCATTTAAAGTGAGACATTACTATCTCTTTAAACATAAATCCCCCAACGCGTGTCAAAGAAGTATCCAAATCACTCACTCTTCTGCCTTGGGAACTGGTGAGGGGAATAAACTGGTTCAAAGTCATTTTCTTAATACTTAACACATAAAGAAACCACAAACCCTGGTGGAAGACAGCAAGGGAGCCTTATAAGTAGTTGCAGCGCCTTCTGGGAAACTATGTTGCATACCTCCCAACATTTCAAATGGTAAAAGAGGGACACTTTCGTTTTAGGTGGTGTTGCAGGTGGTGGGGCTGGTAAATGGGCATTACTGAAAATGTTTAGGTTATTTCATGACCTATTGACACCTCTTTGTGTAACCTAATAAATGCATTAGAGCAACGCTAAAGTATTTTATTTACACAGACTAATTTTTAAGCACATATACTGAACTGTATACAGACATTAATGTGAGTTTTATTGCTGTGGAATATTGTGATACACTTACATACATACCACTCAGTCTGATCTCCTAAAAAGAAGGACATCAGGGTGGGAAAGAGGGATTTGGGTCTCAAAGAGGTACTGTCCTTCCTAAAGAGGGACACTTGGAAGGTATGATATGGGGTGGTCGCTAGGAAATGACCTGTCTTGATCCTCGACCAAAGAATGGGTAGGGACACAATAGAAAACACACTCACACTTCACTCTCTGTACCTGTGGAACACGGGGGGGGGGGGGAGAAGCGGAGATAATGGCTCCAAGGAAGGAGCGTGAGGGGGGGCATAATGGTGAAATGGAGGTAGAGAACCCATGCAGCATAAGACACAAGGGTGGTAGGAAACACTGTCACCATATTTGATTGACGCAAGACACCTATTTTTTAATCAAAATAAGTTTAAATAAAAACAATCATGCCGGTATATAACTGGAAAATCTTATGGCAACAATAGAACAACCAGGTTTATTCAGATGCTATATATATGCAAAAGCTAATCGTTATCAGTATTGATGCAGATTTTTGTAGGATGCAGCATGAGGAAGCAGGGGGAGATCTGACACATGCGGGGAAAGGGAGTTGTGAGAGAAGTAGCCCAGTCTTTTAATTAATTTATTGTTGTGGTGTACGATGACATATAAGGAAGCAGGTAGAGAGCTGAGACATGTGGTGAACATGCATGAGAGCTTCAGGTAACGAGGTTGTGCTGGCTGAGAGCGAATGAGGATGCAGTCTGTAAAATCCTTTCTGCAGATGCTCCACTCTCATCCATCCCATTGGTTGTAGAAAGGCGTTTTGCATAACTCCTCCTTTCTGCCTCCCCGGGGCATGGCTGACATATATTAATGTTTTGTTGTTTATAGCCATGAAAATTCTGCACAGTCAATGTGTTGTGGACTTGATAAGTACAGGATACATGGTAAAATGGTTTAATAAAGGGTGCTTAACTCTTTAAAGACTAGAGAAGTGTGCAGCTTATTGCTTTGCAATGCATTGTACAACCCTCCATTCCTTAATTCTTTGAGTGCCACAGGAGTAAGCAATGCATTGTGGAGCAGGATCCAACTGTTCATTTTTAGGGGAGTCACAGCTGTGAACATTTTACACAACCAGTTGAGGGTGCGGTCACCATAATTCTTGTCCATCTACATGTAGGGTCATTCTCAGGCCCACCTAAGCAAGGTCTTTCTCCACACCAGCTCTTTATGTGATCCACAAGACATTGTATCTTGTCACAGAAAATACCCTTAGAGGCTGATGTAGACTTAGGATTTCTCACCTATAATGGAATCTAACTTTGGTCTTTGCCCACAGTTTCCTATAGAAGTCTATGGGGACATTTTATTGATGAAACCAGTAATAAAGTTATCAACTGCAATGGAATCCAGGCCTTAGCCTTAATTAGAAGAAAAAACTAAGTACCGTATGCAGAAATTCATCTACTTCATTGGGGACAAACATTGATTGAAAATCGCAGTTTAAGTATTTCCAAACTCCCCATTCATTTAAAAGAGGTTTTAACCCTTGAACTTTAATGATGTCGCCAACGTATTGTCTTGCTGCATTTAAATGAATTGGAAATTTTTATTTGTTCCCTACTGTACAGTTGATGCAGTACAAAACTGTTCCAGTTCTTTTTTTACTGACCCCATTGAGTGCCAGAAGTCTGTCCAGGGCATTGTTTTGTTGCTTGCTTGAATTAGAAATGAGAAAAGACTCCATATTTTGTACAAAATATTATTTTAGTGAACTTACCATTAATTCCATTTATCATAGTCTATATGGAACACACTACCATGGGGATGAGCTCCCCTCCAGACAGCAGTGCACTTAAAAAAAAAAGACAGGTTCTTTTGGGTAGAGACTGCCACCTCTTTTTTTCCAGATAAACCCCCACCTCAGTACCCAGATTCCTGTGTAACAAATAGTGCAGAACAAAAACCTACCAGAGGGATGAAAAGCAGGGAACCCCCTGAACAAAGACCCCAAGAGTACTTATCTGTATGGGAAAGGAAACAAAGTCAGTTTTTTTCCTTTTGATGGGAGTCGTGTGTTTCATATGGACTATGAGAAAATGATTTATCAGTAAGCACACTAAAATCCTGTTTTCCTCTTACTTTCAATATGGAACACAGGAACCATAGGGATATACCAAAGCATTCATAAGATTCCAGGGAGGGAAAAGAGGAAACTCCCCCCATATGAAGTCAGTATTTGACAGGACTAAACTGGATCTCTGTAACCTCAGGTTTCAATAGACACTGAATTATTACAGCAAACAAACCAAGCTAGAGCCAACTGGGCTCAAACTACTGAACATAATGTGGCAGTATGAGAAATAAAAGAAAATTCCTTAAACAGGCACTACGAAGGACTTTCTGGACAAAACATTGATATGGTAGTGCTTGGTGAATATGTACAAGGAGGACCATGTAGCAGCCTTGCACAGCTGTTCATCAGAGGCCTGATTTTTGTAAGCCAAGGAAGCACCATCAGACCTGGTAGAGTGGTTCAAGACTCTGAAAAGAACAGGTCTCTTCCAAATCACATACCCCTGAAATATGGTATCCTTAATCCAAGAAGCAATAGTGACTTTTTATACTGCCTGACCTGCTCTAGGACCCCCAAGAATTACAAAGAGGGAATCAGCCTTGTGGAAAGGGTGTGTATGATGCAAATTATACTTATGGCATTTAACCACATCCAACAGGTGAAGATCCTTCTTATGTTTTGAGGAAGGGTCAGGACAAAATGAAGTAAGGATGATCTCCTGATTGATGTGAAAGTCTGAGACCACCTTAGGAAAGAACCCTTGAGTGGTATAAAGTACCACCTTGTTCTGATGAAATACCAGGAAAATAGGTTTGCAGACAGGGCTTATAACTCAGCAACCCTCCATAGGGAGACTATGGCTAAAAGGAAAGCCATTTTAATCATCAAAAAAAGCAAGGAGACAGAGGAAAGAGGTTCAAAGGGGGGTCTCTGGAGGACGCTCGGGACCAAGTTAAGGTCCAGTGGGGGTGTGGGATCCCTGAAGGAGGGGAAGGCATGAGCTAGACCTTGAACAAAGGTTATAACATCTACTTCTGGAAGAAGAATACTTCTGGAAAAGGGGTGAAAAGGCTGAGATCTGTGCCATGACAGAGATTAGACTGAGACCCTTGTTCACAGCATCTTGCAAAAAGGCCCAGATAATAGGGAGATCAAAGGTCAGAGCAGACACATCCTTGTCAGCACACCAATGATGGAAGATGGACCAAATTCTAAGGTTCAATTTGGAAGAGATATGCTTTCAAGCCTGAACCATGGTAGAAATAACATCCTTTGAGAAAACCTCACACCTCAAGATGTTGGCTTCAAGAGACATGCCATCAAAGCTATCCTTTCCATGTCCTGGTACAAGATGGGACCCTGGATCAGGAGACCTGGTCTTGGAGGAGCATGCAACTGTTTCTGGGTGGACAGACTGAGTTGTCTACAAACCAGACCCTACATGGCCAGAATAGAGCATTCAGAATGACTACAGCATTCATTTTGATCTTTCGTATCATCCTGGGTATTAGGGGAACTGGAGGAAACACATAGGACAGATTAACATTCCATGGAATGGACATCGCATCCTTCACCAATGTCAAGACAGTCTTGTTCAGACCAGAGGGACTTGTTCTCATGAGATGCCATTAGATCCAACTTTCGGAGACCTCAAAGTTGGACTATCTGTTGGAACATTTCCTGTTTCAGTTCCCAGATTCCTGGATCCATATATTAATGACTGAGAAAGTCCGCAGCTATGTTTTCTACTTCTGGAATGTGGACTGCAGAGATGGCTGGAAGATTTGTTTTTTCCCAGCGAAAGAATTCTCTCACTTTCTTGCTGAGTCACTCGGGTTCCTCCTTGGCAACTAAGTCGCTGCCATTGAGTTGTCTGATTGAATTCGTATTGGTGTCCCTGTCAGTGCTTGTGATCAGTGAAAGAGTGCCAGGTGGATGGCATGGATCTCCAGGATGTTGATTGATAGGAGAGTCTTCTCTCCAGGCCACTATCCCTGAGGTGTCGTGGGGCCCAGGGTTTCACCTCATCCTCTAGGCTGGCATCTGTCACTACCAGATTCCATTCTGGAATTACAAAGCCCCTGAGCCAGAGGAAGATGATGCAGCCACTGGCATTCATCCTCCCTCTTTCGAGGGAACAGGGTTATGAAGTGATATAGGTAAGAATGCTTTCAGGACCTGAGAATTCCCAGTAGTAGTTCCCTAGTGTGGAATTGAACATAAGGAACCACCTTCAGGGTGAGACACAAGTTGACCCAGGATTCTCATGTGATCCCTTATTGTTGCTGATGGCTATGCTAATGCACACAACACATTTTGGAACAGGCCTGTTCTTGAAGATGTCAATCTTCATCCCCAGGAAGAACAGGACTTGGAATGGGATTGAAGAAGAATTCTTAAGATTGAGAGCTCAAATGTAGTGCACCAGAATATGTGCACACTAATGGATTTGGATGGCCAAAATTGCGTCTGAATGAGCCTTCATCAGAAGTACATCTCGGTATGGAGTCAATGAGATTTCTTGTGCGTAGATGTATGCAGTCAGAGCTGCTATGATCCTCATGAGCATTCTTGGAGCTGAGACCTGACAGAAGGATAGGGCAGTGAATTGGCAATGACTACATGCAAAAGCAAAACGAAGGAAACACTAGTGGTCTGGATGAATAGGAAAGTGCAGGGTAGCGCCCTGAAGGTAACGCAAGACCAGAAATTAATGTGGACACATCGATGAGATGAAAAAGGGAAACTATACCATCTGGTAACATAGCAACCACGTAGTGGGTGAGGCATTTCAGATCCAGAATGGTACAACTGTCACCGTCCTTTTTTGGGACCACAAAAAGGTTGGAATGAAAACCTGAAAATCCCTTGTTGGGACTGGAACCAGGACATGCTTTTCCAACAAAGAGGAGCTGGTGTCTATAAAGAGACCACTCGCTCTGGGTCTCAAGAAACCCTTGACAAAAATAAGCAAAAGTAGAGGAAGGGACTTGAAATCTATGCGGTATCCTTCTGAAACATCCCACAAAACCTACTGGTCCATCACAGAAGATACCCAGATGTCTTGAAAAAGTTAGAGGTGACTCCCTAAAGGTAAGGATGGACCAGGAGTCTGCCAGATATGTGGAGGATGGCTTTCCAGACTTGGGTTTGGAGCAGATTTCTTGCTCTACTAAGTCTGTTTGGGCTTTGGGGATGGACACAACTGAGAGATCTGAGGGATCTAACCCTCTGTATCCCAAACTAGCATGTGTGTGTGGGGGGGAGGGGCAAAATACATGTGCCTTCCTTGCAAAAAAAAGAACACTTAGAAGGTATCAGGGGCAGGAAACTATTCTTACCCTAAGTAGCATCACTAATGACCTTGCTTAAGTCAGGCCCAAATAGACTCTTACTTGCAAAGGGCAGAGATATCAGTGATTTCTTGCAAGACTGGTACACAGACCAAATCTTCAACCAAAAGGTGCGGCTCTCAGCAACAGATAAGGCTGAGGCCTTTCCAGAAAACCTGGCAGAATGAAATGCAGCTTCAGAAAGATGCACATTTACTTCAAAACACTGGCAAACATAATTAAAAGGTCTTCCTTCTGCCCCATACAACCTTTCTCATTGAAGTATATGAGGCAAAGAGGGCCATGGTTCGGGCTTCAGTTCTTGTGGCCACGCACCAAAAAACAAAATTATTTAATATAACGTACAAAGTTCCAAAAACCTTTTGCTACATCTGAGATAGGGAACCAATAAAGTTTACAGCAACTCATATATACACAGAGATAAAGTGTCTAATAGCCACCAATGTTCTAACTGGTGCTGAGAGGGTTACATTTGGGAAAAAAAAAAGGCAGAGCAGCCACCTTTGCCACACAGTGACATATGACAGAAGGGGTTCAATAAAGTGTGAGCACATATTCACCAAATGATGTGGAGATGAGACAATAGTGGGACACGGAATAGGACCATGGTGCTCAAAGGGTTACTCACCGGTCTTCTGTCTTTGGGCGCCCATCTAGACAAAACATAGTATCAGAGAGGTTCAGCAATGAGGAACAGACTTATAAAGTCAACGTCCACAGGAAATGGTCCACAAAGAAACTCCATAGAACTGGGCAATCCAACTCCAAGGAAGCCAATGATTGAAGCCCACCTAATGGGGGAATATTCATCCCCATATCCAAGGTAAAAATAATAAAGTAGATCTAAAAAACTAAGAGAAGTACCAGCTGTTTTCTCTTGCTGTTGCAGAGCACATGAATCTGGGAAAAGCAGTGGTTGAGCTGGAGGAGGAGAAGGCCCAAAAGTCCCTGTCTTTTATTAAGTGCCCTGTCCTCTGGAGGGGGAGATTAACCCCATGGTGAGCTCAACCTCATGGTTCCTGTGTTCTATATTGGACATACCAGAAAAATTGTTGTGGATAACTGTGTACTCTGAACAATGGGATGAATTTAATAACATTTGTTTTATAATGAACCACAAATATGTAATAGTGATTTCTGTATTTAATTATAACTTTCTAGAGTTGAAAACATCTCAGATGCATTGTGAGGCAATGCACTAGTATATATAGACCTGTGGTTTCATTGTTTAGCAAAATTTCCTCCTTTCCTTGATGCACTATAAAATTATAATTTTGCCAAGAGTCACACACATGAAAATGCAATCCTTTCCTAAATACAATATAGCATTTTGTAAGCAAAGTGTGGTTCAAAAACCTGACCTCAAGTCCCCTGCCCACCAAGCTACAGTGTATGATTTCTGCTGTTATAATTCCATGTGGATCAATCAGTAGCTCAGTCACTCTCAGATCCTCCTAAGCTAATGAGAGAATCACCTGTGGCTCAATTGAAGATATCCTGAATATGCACTGGTAGAGGCACTCAAGAGCAGGTTTGGGAATCCCTGACAGTCTTTATAGAATGTGCCCTTTGTGTCTTGGGAGCAGTAATGCCATCATCACAAAAGAAGATTGCATATTTTTAATCTGCAATTACTTATACCTTATACTAGATCAAGGTAAGACAACTTCGGGCTGTCCTTTGTTTGGGGGAATACAGCGACTTTCATTCCCAAACACCAACAGCTGGAAAGTTTGTCTTCCTTTGCACTAGATTAAGTGTTAGCAACTGTCATAGGAGAACTATATTTATAGGAATAAATTACTCTTAATTTAACAGAATAACTTACATAGACAGTTGTCCCTCATGCTTTTTTGACATTCAATGTCTGTTTCTAGTCAAAAAGGGATATGTCAAAACATAACTTTTCATTCAGGGCATCTGTTTACATCACCTATACATTGTGTTTTTTGTTTTTCAATCAGATTAACCACTTAGTGATGAGGACTTTTTACATTAGAGGAAAAGAGAAAGTTTTGGCCTTCTTAGTATGCCATATTTTCCCTCTAATTAATTTAGTCCACCCACACAAATTATACACAAGGTTAAATATGGCTTTCTTGAGATGCCACATTTATATGGATAAACCACCATTTAATTTGATAATAGTAGAAAAATGCGGAAAAAAAACACATCTTTATCTGTTTTCCTGAAAAAATTTGTGCTCATTTAGTATACTGTTGTTCATACCGCCCAAGTGTCCCTTTTCGAAAGGAGGTAGTGTCCCTCTGAAGAGAAAATTGTCCCTCTTTCCCACCTTGGTGGCCCTTTTTTTAGGAGATCAAACTATGTGGTGTGTATTTAAACGTAGCATATTGCACCACAGTAAGAAAACTCACATAATGTTTATTTAAACGTCAGTTTATGTGATCAGCTTCCCTGGCATGATCACAGTGCGCCTTGTGGCACATGCGATCACTTTACCTGTGACATGCCAGGACTGTCAATCACCCTTAAAGGGATAGTAATGTTTCATAATAAAAGCAGCTCTAATTAATCATCATAGGATTTGGACTTTGGAGAGTGTTATTTCAATTCTGTCAGAGTTATAGTTCAAGAGTATTTCAGTGACAAAGTATCCCCCTCCCTCCCCTTTTACTGATGTAACACTGTTCAGCCAGATCAGAAGGGAGGTGCCCAGGTAGACTGCAGAGAGGGACAATCTTCAATTAAGATAAGGGAAAAACCTGAAAAACTTCTCAAGGGGGAGATAAGACATTTCGTTCTTCATGTTTTTTTAATGCCTACAAAATAAAATAAAGATAAAACGAAGTATTACTATCCCTTTAAAGATGGATATGTGTGACAGTCCTGGCATGTCACTCTTTGCTATGTGGTTAATGGTTTTAGATGATTTTAGTAGTTAGGCACTCTTTATCCCAACAGTGCTATGATCTGTGATCTACGTGGTGCAGCCTACATAATTTATTACTCACCTATCCTCTAATTGCTTCACTCCTTCATATCCTGCTGATGAGAGCACCAGAACATCACCAAAGGGGTAGAATTCATTAATGGTGAGGAATTATCATTCAAATCCTTTCAAGACTGATGTTCCCATTTGGGTGAGGACATGAAAAGGTCACAGGTCTTTTTAAGATGAGGTAAGAATCGGAGGAAAAAAAATCCTCTAAATAACTGTTCCTATCACTGATGTTTATTGTCTGCTGTAAGGTCATGTAAATTTAAGGGTTTGACCACAGTGACGGTTTGAACAGATATTGCTGCCACATTTAAATGTCCTATGTCCCTACTCAGCCTTTGAACTGTGCTCCCACTGTGAACCGATTGCGGGGAAAGGTGCACGGCAGAACTGGATATACAGTTGTCTCACAGCAGCCAGTAACTGGAACTCTGTAATGGGCATTGCAAAGATCACTCACTTTTCTGAATGGCTTGCATGGCAGGCACATAACCCTCAGTGCAGTCCTTCACTGCTGCAACTCCCTGGAGTCTATCCCTAGATTCTGGGATGTTGCAGTATGATGCATCCATAGCCAACTGTTGTCCAGTACAGTCACCCATATGAACAAATCTGTTGGCTGCAATGTGCCTTATTTTGAAGAGATAAGCATAGTGAATGCATCTCCATCACAGAATTGCTCATGGGAACAAGTCCACAGGCTGACTAAACTGAAGATAATTACAGTACATACAGACAAATATACATACAATACAAATATAAACAAATAGTTATAGCAGATGGCTGTATTAACCCTTTGGGTGCTAGAGGGGTATGCAACACATTGCAAAGCAATGTGTTGGATACATCTCTGGCACTAAAAGGGTTAAGGATACTTACCTAAGTAATTCCTTATGTTAACAATTTAAATCCAGCTATTAATATAGTAATAGTTCCATTTTAAACATGCGTAACGCTTTGTTTTTATTACCTGCTCCCTTATGATGGTAAGTTTCTCCTTTCTTCACGGCATTGTATGTAAATAAGTTACTTTACATATAGTGCCAAGCTGAAAGATGAAGTGATCTCACAGAGGGGAATTAGATATCCAAAAGGATGATACTAAGAGAAAAAGCTGTAGTTCTGAGGTAAATCCACTGCAACATAAGGGACAATTAAACATTCAGCAAATTTCCATTGAATTATTTTTTTAACCTATATGACTTGCAATGGGTAATAGCACCATTTAAATTAATGGAGATTCTTATCTGGTTTACCTCAGAATTTCTCCAGGGGGGAGATTCACTAATGGACAAAAAAAAGGTGATCAGGTAGAGATAACTTCTCCACTGATATTACTTCTCCAGTTCCTGTGTTATTCTGTGGAGCCAATACACTACGATTTCTCAAGTGCATAGGCTCTATAGAATAACATATTAATTGGAGAAGTGATGTCACTGAAGAAGTCATCTCCACTTTATCACCTCTTTATCACACCTTAGAACATCTCCTCCCCATCCTTCTCTGTGTATCATCCTCAATATCTTTAAAAGAAAAAAATGTAGAAAATTTTAGTGGTTCTCAGTCTGGTTGCCATGGCACTTTGGTGTGTTGTGGACTGTATATTTATTTAAGTACTTGTCCCTTCATTACACCTTTGACAAATGAGCTATAAAATGCTTGGGGTACCCAGAAAATGTTATAGTCTGAGTTATGGATGCCTTGAGTGAAAATAGATTGAGAACCATTGGTTTAAGTTATAGGCAAATTTTAATATAGATTTAAAATATATAAATATTTGGGGTGATGAGGACAATTAAAAAAGGTAATTGGAGAAAATAAAAATATAGGATCTGAATTGTATATTTTTTTCTGTTTGTTGGCTATATAAAGCTAGAGTGTGCTGCAGACTGCTTTATTCCTAAATCCAATCATAGATTAATAGATAAAATGTGTCAAGTCCCTAGGTGGAGATTGTAACTTCAATGATCCATATGGGTGAGATTGTAGAATTCTGAATAAATAAATGGGGCTTTTTATGATAAAAGTATTGATTCATGCTGCTAAGTGTAAAGGACAGATTGTAAATCACAAACAAGGACAGCCAGGGAACAACTCCATTTATGCATATGTATATAAGTGAACTTTGCAGGAAAATTACCACTCCAATTCCAAGTAGAGTTTTTTCTCTTATATTATAACACTTTTTACATTTGTTCGCCAATATTCACAAGTATTTTTTTTATGTTTTTGCATAAAAGAAACATAACAAAAATAACTGAAATGCTTTAACACTTTGTTTTAGAAGGGTGTGCAGTGCATTGCAATACAATGTGTTGCACACCCTCGCAACACTCAAAGGGTTACATTTTCAGTGATGAGCCATAAAGTGTCCCCAACATAAAAGCACCCCCCCCACCCACACAGGAACGGAGACAGTGAAATCCCAGAATGCATTGTTTTGATGCACAGCTTGGAAGCTCTTGATGGAACCAAGTTTTGGTCCCACATGTATGTGTTATGAACATGTGAACGCACAGACAGACGTCAAGGACAAAAGCACTATCAGAGCAGTCCCACCATTCTGTAACAATCAGCAGTGTGCCCATGTTAGCTGTTATGTTTGGTGGGCAATGGGGCGACGAAATAGCAGTTATGAGGTTCTGATAATTAAAGACTTTGTAGCACTTTGTTGGGTGATGGAAGCTTTGATAATTTTGCTTAACATGGCCCCTTCCATTTCTACACTGTGTAAGGATACAAACATTACAGGGCCACAAGGTCAGAGTTATTCCTGTGTAAATAACGCAATGAGTAACAAAGGCCCAGGGTTTGCAATCAGTGGTAGGACCATGCAGACAGACAGCTAACAGTCAGACAATACTCATGGCCCCTTGCTCCCCTTCTTTCTCATCTACAAAAGGGGAATAGGGTCAGTATAATACCCACAAAAATGTCACAGACACTGGTGATGAATGACAGGCAAATGAAACTGTGTCAAGTTTTAGCGACTGTGCACTATCCCTTATGTATTCAAATGTAATCCTAAAATGTAATATAGACTTCCCCTTTCTTTTGTTCTTGATATGGTGGGTTCAGCTTCCTCAGTACATTTTAATTACCCATTGCCAATCATTTTATCATTGATGGTTGTAAATCTCTTAACATGACACAATTTTGCAGTCCCTTCCATTGAGTTCACAGGGATCCAGAAGTGCAGTAAAAGTGCTTTGGAAAAGGTCAGGAGATAGAGGTACATAACATGAACAACCCAATTTTCATAATTTATGTCAAATTATATATGTCTCAGTTAGGACTTGCTAAGCTGGCCATTTGGTCAGATGGTGTTAATCAAGATGTTATTCATTACAACACTTCTCTATGAATCTTGTATTTCTTCTCTCTGTTCCATCCTTTTCTTTCCTACTAAGCATGGTGGAAAACATTGGAGAGGCTCGAACATGGACATCATATCAAGCAATCAAGTCTGGGGACCATGTTATAAAATTCACGTCTACTAAACTGGAAGCATTGGTGCTTTCTTGTTAAAGGGACAGAGATTTGGGATGAAATGTGCACAGGGATGGTGACTGTGATGTGGAGACATCAGGCTTTGAACCTGTCTCACAACATTTACATTGTGTTTCTTGGGTTTTTCAAGATCCCTTTAAAAAGGAGGATAAGGTGCGGAGGGGAACTAGATTGAAACTTTAGCCTTTCAATGCTGGAGTTGGTTGCAAGCTGCTTCAGCACTAAATAGGGTTTAACATTAATTACAGTCTTCTGTATCTCATTCACCAATAAGAATCATCTTCATTGTAGCTCACTTTGTTATCTCTTTCTGAGTCCTTAGACTCCATGCATGAGTTCCCATCTCTTCTCCGCTTTTCACCTTTCTGCTTTATCAGTTCTCATTGTGCCTCAGTCAATGAATATCTTTCTCTCTCGTGATTATATCCACCTCTCTCCCTTGTTAGAAGGTGCAGCAAGTCAATGATGCGGTTTATAAATGCATAAATTGTTCCCTCACAGTGTCAGATTCCTTCTAAAAAAATGTATTTTTGTATTTTTTATTGATTTTTTTGTGTACTCTTTTTTTTTTTCCTTCTGCCCGTTGTGAGTATTCTTTTTAGATTTTTTTTTTAGATTCTAAGTAAAATAGAGATTAACGTGGAAGAGATGAAGCCAAGGAGAAGAGGAGACATTGTGAAAGTCACTCCATGATTCAGAGAATAACCAGGTTCTAGAAAAGAGAAACAGAGAAGAGGTTTCGGTGACATTGAATAACATGATTCATACAAGTCTCTGCCTCCTAATCTAATTGGATAGTTCAATACAGTTAGGATTGCCTACCTCATCAGAACCAGATTTTCCATCAGTCAGGTTAAGCAACTGCCTAGATCACCATGTTTTGTGGGGTGTCTCATCTGTGTGCAACACAGCCACATGCTGTGGTATGAGTGTGGCCAGAACAATCCAGTGGCCCTGGTTAATGTTATTTGCCAATTTGCATACCCTTTTACTGTCAATTACTTAATGGGATAGTAATACCTCAATTAAAGTTTAGCTTTGAGTATTATTTACAATGTTTTAACATGTTGCACTATATAAAGTTACTTACAGATTTGTAGTTCAAACGCTATTTAATCAAGCTGAAAGGATCACCCTCCAGCCCCCTTCCCCACATCATACTGCCACTCTGTCTGGTCTGGATGGAGTGCCACAAGGGCCATTCTTCAGTAAGCAAAAGCAAAATCCTGCCCTCCTCTGTCAAGGTGGGGCAGGGTTTTCCTTATACTTAATGACTGAAGATTGTCCCTAGCTGCATCCATCCGGTCCCACGACTGGATTCCAGACCTAAGGGGAGGAGGCCAGAAGTGGTGGGAGGGGGATCCTTTCATCTTGAATAGCGTTTGAACTACAGATCTGTAAGTAACTCTGTATAGCACAACATGTTTAAAAAAGTGTCTGTAATATTCAAAGCTAAACTTTAATTGAGGTATTACTATCCCTTTAACCTCTTGGATGCCAGAGAGCTCTCCAATGTATTGCAAAGCAATGTGTTGAAGATCTAGCCACCGGGAGCTTTAGACCTTTTTTGTGCTTGTATGTTGTAGGTGGAGAATTTTCTGTGCCAAGCAACAGTGGATGGGGCTAAAGATGGAGTCATGTAAGAATTGTGGGTGTGACCACAGGTGGGGCTAAATGAGCCTTGCATGCCTTTGCCTAGGGTGCTTGAGATGTAAATTCAGCGTTGCATATCATTCACTTAAAAATATGTTGAAGACAACACTGGCAATATGATTGCCACCTCATCTCTTCAATACTACAATTTCCATCATCTGCAGTCAACCATAATCTGGCTGCAGACGATGGCAGTTGTAATTCTTCAAAGTCTGAATGTCTCAGCTTGTCCCTCTTCTAGAGATGTGCCTGAGTTGTGTGGGTGACCAGATTAATCCCATTGTCCTTGTACCAGACACAAATCCTAGATTAGGGCACCTGATATATTTGCCAATTTACATGCCCAGGGTTGAACATTTTTCAATGATGTTCGAGAAGAAAGTTACTAGTCAGAAGATGAAAACTTACTAGTCCACCCAACACTAAATACTGGGAACATCATTATTTCTAATTAATTTCCTGAATTTTTTTTTTATTAGTCACAAATTAATAGACTAGTAGACATTTCCAGTCCTATGCATGCCCCCTTTTTAGCCATTCATTTTTTCCTTGGCTTCTAGAGAAGTCTCATCACAGTGTAAGGTTATGTGTTGGTGACTTCTCTAACAGCCAAATGGACAAGCATTTTTTTTTTTTTGCATTATTGTTATAGGCCAAGGGTATTTTCGGTACCAGGGAACTGGGGATGGGGTTTGGGGGTTGAATCTGGTGAGCAGTAGTAGTGTGGGTGCCTTGGGGCACTTGATATGTAAATCTGGGCGTACTAGTAATTCAAGGAGATAATGCAGATCAATTCTGGAGCAAACCATCTGCACCATAGGGGAGAAATAAAAATTTCTGTTGATTGCAAGGTAAAATCTTGACATACTCTCACGCACTCAGGGGGTTAAATGTCCAATTGATATCAAAGGAAGTTTATGGAGTTTTTATTTCTTCCCTTTGGTGCAGTTGAGTTGCCTGAATTAGTCCCCAATCTTCCCTATTATCTTAACATAAGTGAACACATTATAAAATATGGGTTGCTTTTACATGAAAGCATGTTGTAATATTTACAGTGTGATGGAATGTAATCTACATGATGTTCAGTACTGTGTTTCCTTTGCACTCCTCACTTCCTGCTGTGTCTAACTCAGTAGAGTACAGCCCAGGATATGAGAAGAGCAGATGAAACTTATTACCTTAGCCTGCAGAAAATGACACATGCAATAATATTAACCATTTAAAGGGATAGTAATACTTAAAATATAAAACAAAATATGTTGTAGGTTTATCCTCCTGAGTAAAAGAAGACAAATCCCACATCTGAAAGATATTTTATGCAAAAGTTATTAGAGCTCAAACATGAATTTTTTTTTAGGTGCAGTATCACAGTGACCTGAAATTGTACAGTGGAGCTGTTGCTACACCATCCTATGGACCGTTCTGGTCATAAATCTCCATAGGATGGTGTAGCAACAGTGACACTGTACACTTTCAGGCCACTGAGATACTGCACCTAGAAAGTTCAAGTTTGAGCACTAATAACTTTTCAATAAAACGCCTTTCAGCAGTGGGAGTACTCTTGTTTTACTCAATGAGGTAAACCTTACAACATCATTTGTTTTACATTTTAAGTATTACTATCCGTTTAAGGACCAGAGGGAGTGAACAATACATTGAAATGCAATGCATTGAACACAGTTCTGTTCATTAAAGGGTCAAAGTCATCTTCATATTTGTAAATGTTTGAAGATTCTTTTTGATGTAAGCAAAACTTAAATTTTAGAAACAGTGTTCCTTAAGACAAGAATATAGGAGTGTTTTGGGAGCAATGGGAGTGTATTGTTCCACCCGGTTACCTGCTCTTCCACTGGGTGTACCTTTCAATGGTTCAGATTTCTTGAATTCTGCTTTTGGCTCATGCTGACCAATTTCCCCTTCTCTGACACAGGGTGGACAAATAATTTATAGTGTTTCTGTGTTGTGTGATGCAGTTAGAAAATGTACAAATATCCCAGAGTGGACTTTTCTTGTACGTATCATAGGAAATATGTGGATTTTCTATGAGTGAAATAGGGTTAAAACAAGGTTTCATCAAGTTCATTAAACCCCTTCTCCCTCCTCCAATAACTCTGTCTCTTCTCCTTTTGCCTCCCCCGATTACCACATTACACTTTTTACCCTAACTTTCTCACACCCTTACCACATACCATTTCCTTCTTTCACCATCCCACATCTCATTGTCTCCTCTCACTATCCTAGCTCCTATATCCTCCTCTGACCATTCTAATCCCTGTCTCTTCCTATCACCTTCCCACATCCCATCTCCTCCTCTCACTTTCCAACACTTGATCTCCTCCCTTTACTTTTCCACATCAAATCTCCTCCTCTCACCTTCCAACATAGGAACAGTATAGTTAAGGCTGAAAATAGACATGAGACCATCCAGCTGAAGATTCTTTTTGATATAAGCAAAACTTAAATTTTAGAAATAGTGTTCCTTAAGACAGGAACGTATTGATCTAGAGGAAGGCAAAAAAAACATGTTGAAGCTGTTTCCAATTAAGCCACCATTAGGTAAAACAAATATTTTCTGACTCCAAAAGGCAGTCAGATATTTCCCTTGGTCAACATCCTATGTGACTGGAAACTGTCATAATTTCCCAATATTGTTCTGATTTAGAAAGTTATCCAATATTTAAAGGGATAGTAACACTTCGTTTTAACTTTATTTTATTTTGTAGGCATTAAAAAAACATGAAGAATGATATAAGTCTTATCTCTCAAACCTTTATGGTTTATGAGATATTCACAAGCAAAGTTCCCCTCCCCGCCCCTTTTACCTAGTGTAAGCCATCTCTTCTCAGATGTGAGTCTGGTTGTATGACAGTACAGATAACAGAAGGGGACAATTTTCTTTGTATGAAAACAATGAAAGCCCTTCCCCCCTTGACAAGTTTTTCAGCTTTTTCCATTATCTTAATTGAAGATTGTCCCTCTCTGCAGTCTACCTGGGCATCTCCCTTCTGATCTGGTTGAACGGGGGGGGATACTTTGTTTGTGAATATCTCTTAAACCATAAAGGTTTCAGAGATAAGACTTATATCATTCTTCATGTTTTTTTAATGCCTACAAAATAAAATAAAGTTAAAATGAAGTATTACTATCCCTTTAAAATGAAAACATGTGCAGTATCTGCAAAAACTACTTCTCGAGGCAAACCGTTCCACATACTTACTGCCCTTACTGTAAAAAAAGAAACCTACCTTTGTTTTTAGTTGATCTTAATAGATGACCTTTGGTGCTCAGCTCTTTGAATAAACACTTTTTCAAATATTTATTTGCATTGACCTTAAATACATTTGTAAATTGTAATTATATTTATATCACCCTTTAGACTGCTCTGCAGTTTGGCTAGTTTCTCTTTACAGATTACATCCTCCAGTCCTCAAATCTGCTGCATGACTCTGCAGTTGCAGTTAAATAATATAATATATAAAGTTGTATTGAAAAAGTTACTTCAGATTTTAGATGAAACCATTGCAAGGATTTATATAGAGGTATAATTATATCCCCATCCTGTGCATCCATAACAATTTTTATATATGATAATACCCTACTGGGTGCTCTCAGGTACATCATTTCCAAATGCAGAGCTTTCTCCTTTTTTGAACAATGGTACTATATCTGCTTTCCTACAATCATACCTGATGAGAGTGAATCCATAAGTATTAAGTATAATGATCTTGCTATTAATGAACTTACATTAATTAATTGATTCTACTTAAATACCCTTGGATATTTTCCATCGGGACCACTTGCTCTTTTCACTATAACCTTTACCAGTCCCTTCTGGACACTGTCCTTAGTAAGCCATGTTCATGATGGATGAAATTCTGTTTGCATAAGCCTATCGTTGTTCCTTTCTTTCTAACATCTCCACCTTTCTCCTTCCCACATCACATCTACTCCTCTCACCTTCCCACATCTCATCTCCTCCTTTCTCCTTCCCACGTCCCATCTCCTCCCTTCACCTTCCCACATCTCATCTCCTCCTCTCACCTTCCCACATCTCATCTCCTCCTCTCACCTTCCCACATCTCCTCTTCTCACCTTCCCACATCCCCCATCTCCTCCTCTCAACTTACCACATCCCCCATCTCTTCCTCTCACCTCCCCACATCCCACTGCTTCCTCTTACTTTCCCACATCCCATCTCCTCCTCTCACCTTCCCACATCCCATCTCCTGCTCTCACCTTCCACCATTCCCCATTGCCTCAGCTCACCTTCCTCATCTCATCATCTCCTCTCACCTTCCCACACCCCCCCATCGCCTCCTCTCACCTTCCCATATCCTCCATCTCCTCCTCTCACCTTCCTACATCCCCCATCACCTCCTCTCACCTTCCAACATCCCATCTACTGCTCTCACCTTCCACCATTCCCCACTGCCTCCTCTCACCTTCCCACATCCCCCATCTCCTCCTCTCTCCTTCTCACATCCCATCAACTCCTCTCACCTTCCCACATTCCCCATCTCCTCCTCTCACCTTCCCATATCCCCCATCTTCTCCTCTCGCCTTCCCATATCCCATCTCCTACTCCCACCTTCCACCATTTCCCATTGCCTCCTTTCACCTTCCCACATACCATCTCTTACTCTCACCTTCCCTTCCTATCTCCTGCTCTGACCTTCCCACATCCCATCATCTCCTCTCACATTCCCACATCCCATTGTCTCCTCTCACCTTCCCACATCCCCCATCTCCTCCTCTCACCTTCCCACATCCCCCATCTCCTCCTCTCACCTTCCCACATTCCCCATCTCCTCCTGTCACCTTACCACATGCCCCATCTCCTCCTGTCACCTTACTACATGCCCCATCTCCTCCTCTCACCTTACCACATGCTCCATCTCCTCCTCTCACCTTCCCACATCCCATCTCCTCCTCTCACCTTCCCACAACCCATCTCCTCCTCTCACCTTCCTACATTCCCCATGTCATTTCTCCCTCTCACCTTCCAACATCTCATCTCTTCCACTCACCTTCCCACATCTCATCTCATCTTCTTACTTTCACACGTTTATTTTATGCATGTCCCATTTCCTTCTCTGACTCCCTCCCATCTCTTCCTCTTTCCCTTCCCATATACCATTTTCTTGTCTAGAACTTCCCAAGTCACATGTCTTCTCACATTTTCCACATAA
The DNA here is from genome assembly GCA_037306005.1 of Rhinophrynus dorsalis. Lineage (NCBI taxonomy): Eukaryota > Metazoa > Chordata > Amphibia > Anura > Rhinophrynidae > Rhinophrynus > Rhinophrynus dorsalis. The sequence continues at coordinate 297,629,419 of CM074724.1, forward strand.
ATTTCCTCCTCTAGCCCTTCCCTCACCTCCCCCATTTTACATTTACAACTCACCCCATATCATCATCCACTTAAAGGGATAGTAACACTTCGTTTTAACTTTATTTTGTAGGCATTAAAAAAACATGAAGAATGATATAAGTCTTATCTCTCAAACCTTTATGGTTTATGAGATATTCACAAGCAAAGTTCCCCTCCCCGCCCCTTTTACCTAGTGTAAGCCATCTCTTCTCAGATGTGAGTCTGGTTGTATGACAGTACAGATAACAGAAGGGGACAATTTTCTTTGTATGAAAACAATGAAAGCCCTTCCCCCTTGACAAGTTTTTCAGCTTTTTCCATTATCTTAATTGAAGACTGTCCCTCTCTGCAGTCTACCTGGGCATCTCCCTTCTGATCTGTTTGAACAGTGGGGGGATACTTTGTTTGTGAATATCTCTTAAACCATAAAGGTTTCAGAGATAAGACTTATATCATTCTTCATGTTTTTTTAATGCCTACAAAATAAAATAAAGTTAAAATGAAGTATTACTATCCCTTTAACACCAGACTTGCATTTTAAATTACATACATACATGGATATATGAGGTACATGAGAATCCATCCCTAGACAAGGCCCTTAAAGGGGATCTATCACCCCTATACATGTTTGTCTAAAAAGTTTGTTTATAGACTAGATTGAATAATGTTTTTATTTAAAAAAAAAATATATTATTTTGCTGAAATAAAGCTTGTAAAGATTACCCTGCACCTTAATTCCGGACAGACTGTGGGTACAGCTCTCTACCGCAGTCCATCACTCTTCCTCTGCTCCACTCCCTTGATCCAGCCTCAAGGATGGAGGCTTTCTGCATGTCAGCTGGAGCACTCTCATTGGCCAGAGTGCGCTCCAGCTTACATGCAGAAAGCTTCCATCATCGGAGGAGGCTAGATTGAGGGAGGGGAGCAGAGGAAGTGTATAGGGGTGATAGATCCCCTTTAAGGTCCCCACAAGCATTCTCAACGCATTGCATAGAAGACTAATGGTTAAGAGCCAATTATTCTTGTAGGTATATTTTCCCAGTATGAAAAAATAGATTCCCACTGCTCGCATAAAAATTTGTTTATTCTTATGTTGAGCATAAATTGTATTGCTATTCCTGTATTTTGTATTAAAACCTTGAACAATCTGTCTGCCTACCCTATGCAGTTCACTGTCTAATCTCTAGAACAGGTTCCTCAACTCCAGTTCTAAAGATAGAATTGCCATCTTTGCATTATTTAGTTTGCGTGTATTTGTGGGTATGTGTGTGCGCATGTGATCTTGCAAGCATATTTCTTAGAGCGTTTCCCCACATACTAATCAGTGGAGTAACAATGGGAGTCGCACCTGCGACTGGGCCCATCACTCCAGACCCGGCTGCCCCCTGCTACCCCCCGCTGCCCTCAACTAGCAAACGGTGAGGTCTGTGCCTTCATCGGCACAGACCTCTAGCAGCTGAGCGGCCTCTTCCGCACTCTATTACTGCAGAGCACCAGGAGAAGACATCATCTCCCAGCACTCTGCATTACTGAAGAGACAACCGTGTGGGAGCTCAATCTGTAGAGAGGTCTGTGCCTCTCCTGCCACGCTGCTGGACCACCAGGGAGGTAGGAGCTTGGAGGCTATGTGGAGATTGGGGGCAATGGGGGAAGCAATGTGGAGATTGGGGGCAATGAGGGGGCTATGTGGTCGGGGGGAGGCCCATGGCAATTTCTGCATCATGGCCCGGTGGCTTCTAGTTACTCCTCTGTAACAGATCTTTGGGGAAGATTCACTAAGCGATGATAAAGAGGTGATAAAGTGGAGATGACTTCTCCAGTTTATCTCTTCTCTAGTTCCTATGTTATTCTATGGAGCCTATTCACTAAGATCTCCAGAGCTGAAGAAATCTTAGTACACATGCTCCAAAGAATAACATAGGAATTGTGGAAGTGATAAACTGGAGAAGTCATCACCACTTTATCACCACTTATTGAATCCCCACCCCCACCCCTTTGTGTTGTTGGACAAAAATTTGAATGATTCTACTCATGTATTAGCTGAATGTGCACTCATTGAAGAGATGTATTAAGTGGTCCTGGGTAGAGACATGCACTAAGGAGTGATAATGCTGTGATTAAAGGAGGGGAATAACTTCTCTAGTATGATAAACTCTCCAATTCCTTTTTATTGTATGGAGTCTAGACATTAAGATCTTTAAAGATGGAGATGTTAGTGATCAGGATCCATAGAATAACAAGAATTAGAGAGCTTAATACACTGGATAATGTATAGTCTCTTTATTACACCTTTGTGTATAACCCACTGGGTATATTTTGGAGCAAACCAACTACATTATAGGGACCAAACAGAAATTATTCAAATTACCATTAATTTTAACATTTTGAGTGCCACAGAGGTATCCTGCACATTATAACACAATCAGTTGGATACCTCTCTGGTACTCAAAGGGTTAATTTGGCTTTTTATCACCTTGGATACTCCATACGAGACCGTTTAAGTGCCAGAGGGGTATGCAACGCATTGCAAAGCAATGTGTTGCGTACCCCTCTGGCACTCACAGGGTTAACTCAAACTAAAATATTTTTTTTTCTTCATTTTTTTTTTTTGTTTGTTTTTTTGCACTTTTATGTCCCTGACAGAGAGCTCACTGAATTCGTTTTCCAGAGAGTTTTCTGTTACGAGACAGTGAAATCAGAGATAGTGATACAATGTTGCACTATCCCGGTTGCACTGAATGCTTTCTGTGGTGTAGGCTAGGTAAGCTTTCCTGCTGCAGGGGCAATGCAACATTGTAACACTATCCCTTCTTTCTTAGTCTCACAGAAAGCTCTCTGGAAACAGGAAATCTGACATCCTATTATATACATAAAGATATCATATCCTATATATATTAATTCGCTAGGATGTTTGTCAGAAGCCATCATGCGGAGTAGAGACTGCCCGAATGAACAGAATGCTGGGAGGTGTAGGAATGCTGGGAGCATTCTGTGCTATCGGCCAGTCTCTACAGTGCATGACTGTCGGTGGCAGGATGCAGAGCAGGACTGGCCTCTTAATCCTTTGAGTGCCAGAGGGGTACGCAATGCAGCTTTGCGTTGCGTACCCCTCTGGCACTCAAAGGGTTAACATCACCCGGACCTTGGCCTGTGTACACGGGCTTTTACACTAGTTAAGTAGATAAAGAACATGTAAAGTGGAAGAGGAGTCTGACTGTCACTTTAACCCCTTGGATTCACTTGTACCTTGCATTATCTGATATCTAATACCACACAACGCTGTGTATGCATGTCCTGCTATATATCTGACCATGCACATTCATGTATGGTAACAACAGATACTGACAGTTGCATATGGCAGGGAGTGTTCTTTTTTACCCTTTCGGTGCCAGAGAGTTATCCAGTGAATGTCATAGCAATGCCTGTCTAGTATCCAAAGGGTTGAAAACAAGGAAATCAGCCTGGCAGCTATTTTGTGAATATTATCATTGTTAGTGAGAATTATCCCAACTGACTCACTGGATTCCATAAATGCCTTTAGGGAACTCTCTGGCATTGAAGGGGTAAATCTGCTGTTCATGGTCAGTGTGATTGAATGATACTATTTGTAGCCATTTCCCTGGTAGGTGATAGTTTAAGAGAGATTATAAACACTATTTGTCCCTGCAGCTAACAGTGATTCTCTGGCATTCACACTGAGCAGAGGCAAGTGTTTAGAGAGAGATTCGTTTATTGTGGGGTTAGTGGGTAAGACAGTTTAAGTTAATACCAATAGCACTTTGTCTCATCAATGGACTGGCTTAGCTCTATAATCCCTCACAGTTGTCTCAGTTACAGGTACAAGTTCCTAATACAGAGAGGATTAGCAGAATGCTCTCTCAAAGTATCCTTATTAAAATATTCTTTATATTATCCAACAGTGCTGTTATTTGTTCTTGTCTTCTTAGATCTTTCTAACATCTCATCTATAGCTGACACACAATCAAAGGCCTCTAGGAGAAATTTTACTTTGATGGGTTTCAGAACTGGATTTGCATGTCCATCTCTTCTAGGCAGCCTAGGTTCTCTTAACAAGGCAACCTAGAAGCTTGTAGCCCTGATCATGACCACACCATCCACTGCTCACCCTGCTACCAGACCCATTCATTATTGGTTGATACATAAAATGTATTTAGACTACAATATACAAACTAAAAAATAATCTTAAATAAACTGAATCGTAAAAGGGTGATAATTCGGCTATATTAGTATATAAACTGGACATTGCAGCAATATCTGAACTATTAAGATTGAGCTGACCATTCCCACAATGCTGCGCAGTGTTCTTGGCTGGCATAGCTGTTTGTCATGGGCATAATTACAGGGGAGCAGTGAGTGCAGTTGTAATGGGGCTTGGCATCCAAGGGCACCATCAGCCACCGGTCACAATAGATTCTAGTTATGCCCTGGGAGAATATTTGTGTTAGGAGAAAAGAATGTGTACACTGGGGACATTCAAAGACTACTCCACTGCGGATTCTCCCTTTGCAATTATTCACTTCAAAGGGATAGTAATACTTCGTTTTAACTTTATTTTATTTTGTAGGCATTAAAAAAACATGAAGAATGATATAAGTCTTATCTCTCAAACCTTTATGGTTTAAGAGATATTCACAAACAAAGTATCCCCCCCCTGTTCAACCAGATCAGAAGGGAGGTGCCCAGGTAGACTGCAGAGAGGGACAATCTTCAATTAAGATAAGGGAAAAAAAGCTGAAAAACCTGTCAAGGGGGGAAGGGCTTTCATTGTTTTCATACAAAGAAAATTGTCCCCTTCTGTTATCTGTCTGGTCATACAACCTGATCCACATCTGAGAAGAGACGGCTTACACTAGGTAAAAGGGGCGGGGAGGGGAACTTTGCTTGTGAATATCTCATAAACCATAAAGGTTTGAGAGATAAGACTTATATCGTTCTTCATGTTTTTTTAATGCCTACAAAATAAAATAAAGTTAAAACGAAGTATTACTATCCCTTTAAGCAGTTTCTTATATAAAAAAATAAGTTGTAGGGTTTATCCCTTAAGTAAGACAAGGGTACACCCGCTCCTGAAAGATGTTCTCTTCAAAATTTATTACAGCTGAAACTTGAATTTTTTAGGCATAGTATCGCAGTGGCCTGAATTTGTACAGTGGCGCTGTTGCTATACCATCCTATGGAGATTTATGGTCAACTGACTAGAGCTGTCCATAGGATGGTGTAGCAACAGTGCCACTGTACAATTCCAGGCCACTGCGATACTACACCAAATAACTATAACAACCTCTGACTAGAACAACTTTCAGTAGTGGGCATACCCTTATTTTACTCATGGGATAACACTACAATATATAATTTTTTACATTTTAAGTATTACTATCCCTTTCATGTTAAATCCAACACTGAACAATATTCCATAAGGTGGGGGCTACATCAAAAAAAGAATGTGCCTCTGAACAATAAAATTGCTAGATTTCCTTGTGCATTACATATCAAATGAATATTCAGTGGTAATATCATATCTGGTCCTTGTTCATTCATGCATCAGTTTCAGGCTTGCAGATCCCATAGAATTCTATGGGGAGGACACACATAACATATGCAGTATGTGTTTGTGTGTATCGCAGAGTTGGAGCATTTACAACATTTTATCACAGTATTTCCTTGTCATGCAAATGCAAGGCAGGACAATATGATGGGTCATTGGTGAATAAATGAAGGTACCCATGAATGACTGCAGTGATGAGCATCGGCAACAACATATCTGGTAATTGCTCTTATTGTTGCTTGATAAATCTTGTACAGTTCTCTCACTGGTTTCAGTGTGACTGTGTACTGTGCAGATATACATATCAACTGTTCACTTTAAAAATGTTGCATGCAAAAGAGCGTGTGACTACATGGCACATTAACCATGTCGTTATGACTAAAAGGGCGACATCAGACTCTCGCACTGCAGGACAGAGTGAGGTTCTCAAGTCACGGCATGAAATGTCACATTCAAGTCCAGTTGATTGCTGCACTATTCAGAAACTTTTCAATGAATTACTCCCATCATCCTTAGCCATCTGGTGGTCACTGAGGATGATGAGAGTTGTAGAGCGTATCCCTTACTATAAGTGCACTTTATAATCTACTATTGGCATTACTTGGAATTAACCAGACACTTCCATTCACATCAATGAGTTATCCTCCAAAGCATATACACATTGAAATGAAGCCATGCTACAAAGCAAATGAGCAGGCAATATGGGACTCAGAAGCTCAGTACTAAGCAGCCCGTAGACATCTGCATAGGCCTAGTTTTACAGTGTCTGTTCCTTTGAAGAACACTCTTTATACAGCTACAACCAGCAGCATTTTTGGTTCCCCAAATGTTCTCATTCATACCAGAGGATTCATCTGTCTGGGACTAGCTCTCTATCCCTCCCCTTCTCTGCATGCAGAATGACAGGGCAGATCAGAGCACGCAGAGAATGGGAAAGACAGCTAGTCCCACACTGTCTTTTCATCTGCTCTGTAGTGACTGTTCATTATAAATGTGTATATGTGGTTTAGTGTGAATCCACTGGTATGAATGAGAATGTCTGGGAAACCCATAATGCTGCTAGTGAATGGAAGCGTCTGGTTAATTCCAAGTACTACCAATAGTAGATGTATAAAGTGCACTTATAGTAAGGGATAAGCGCTACAACTCTCATCATCCTCAGCTGCCACCAGATGTCGCCCTTTTAATCATGGCGACATGGTTAATGTGCCATGTAGTCACATGCTCTTTTGCGTGGAATATTTTTAAAGGATACCCATATGAACACGTCAAGCCCTCCCTGAAAAGACAAAGAATCCCTCTGATAAAAATTAGAAATGTGGACAATGTAATTCCTTGGATGCTAGAGGCATCTCTGTTATCCAATGATTTAAAGATTCAACCAGCGTTACATGCATAAATTACCCATTAGAATGCCATGGACTATGACCCTGAGGACCTTAATCTGATTGCTAAAGAGGAGCAATTCTGGAGCAAACCAAGAGAACCATAAGAGGCAAATGAACATTTGCATGGATTTAAACAGGGTTTGTATTCTCTTGAATTCTAGAGGTGTCTCTGTAGCATCAAATGGGTAAACAATTCCTTTTAAATCAATGGGGATTTTAAGAGTTTTTGTTCATCCCCTATAGTGCAGTTGGTTTGCTACCTTAGGTTTTTTAAATAGGGCCCTCTGGGCCTAAACCAGAGGTAGGCAACCTTTGACCTTCAGCTGCTGGACACTACAACTCCCATCAACCTTAAAGGGATAGTAATGTTTCACAAAAATAACAGCTCCAATTAATATTCATAGTATTTGGCCCATGGAGAGTGTTATTTCAATACTGTCAGAATTGTAGTTCAAGAATAGTTGAATGCTAAAGTATCTCCCTCCTGCTCCTTTTACCTAGTATAAGCCACCTCCCCTCAGATGTGGAATCTGCTCCTGGGACCAGACAGGTCTCAGCAAGAGACAATCTTCTTACTGTGAGCATAAGGAAAACACTGCCCCCTTTGACATGTTTTTCCTTATGCTCACTGAAGCTTGTCCCTTGCTGTGATCCATCCGTACAGTCTTGTTGCTCTTAGGTGAGGAGTGTTAAACCAGTAAAAAGAGAGGGTGGGGTATACTTTATCATTCAATTACTCTTGAACTACAACTCGGACAGTATTGAAATAATGCTCTCCATGGCCCAAATTCTATAAAGATTAATCAGAGCTGCTTTTTTGTGAAACATTGCTATCCTTTTAACTAGTCAAAGGCTGTTAGAGACATCTTTAGCAACCAATGTGTTAACCCTTTGAGAGCCAGAGAGGTTGAAATGCATTGCGTACCCCTCTGGCACTCAAAAGGTTACATAAAATAATAGAAAAAGAACAGTGATTTATTTACAGCTATGGAGAACATACAGGCTTCAGTATGATAAGTACTGTCTATGTTCTAACTATAAGATGACTGTGGAGATGCGGGCATGTAGTTTTATATTGTTTTTGGCACATATAGATTTTTGCACTGATGAGAATTGATTATGTAAATGTTTTTTCATGTAAAATGACTGATGTTGCTTGCCTTATGTTCATAGTTATACAAACAGCAATGGTAATTGGTGGTAAAGCATTTAATGATGACATGTACTGAAGGAGGAGAATGTTGCACTGTGTTACAGAATTAGCAGAGAGTTGTATAGGCAGTGGAAAGGAACATTAACACCTAAAATGAACCAGAGTTAAATCCACTCAAATACCCTGTAATTCATGGTAGCATCTGTGAAAAGTATATTTTTGTTTTCTGAGGCATATAATCTACTTTTACATATGCTATGAGGTAGAAGACACCCCTGCATTTTCCAGAGCTCTCATTGATTTTCCAGGATTATCTGTAATGAGCAGGGATAAATAAAGGCATTCTGAATGCAAGGACAGTGGGTGTTGACATGAGTGAGCAGAGGGGGATCAAGGGGGGCCTACAGTTACGCCCTCCATATAAACAAAGGGGCTGGATGGGCTGGCCTGTAAGTACATGATGTTTAAAGCTATATCAAGCTGCTTCAATTTTTGGCGGTGGTGGTGTTCTTGTTAACCCTTTGAGTGCCAGAGGGGTACACAATGCATTGGGTTAACTCTGTGTGTCAGTTAGGTATCCAGTGCATTGTACTGCAAGGTGTTGGATATCTCCCTGACACTTAAAGGGTTAAGGACATTATCATGTCTTACTAATCTTATGGGAGAAGTCTAAGTACAAATCCTAGTACTGCGCAGCCCAAAATGGGTCCTGTGTCAGCCAATGGTGGTGAAAGTTAAGGTGGTGGGGTTTGCATAAAATTGAACACCTGAGCTGGCAGTGTGCTGAAACACAACCATGATGTTTGAAGCTCGTAGCCAAATTGCTAACAGACAGGGCCCTTACATGGGTCCCGGTGCGGCCATGGACCCAGGCGGCACTCTGAAGGCATGTTATTTTGTGCGCAGTGTCTTCCCACTGCCCGCACTGATGAAGGCTGGGACCGTGTCACATGTGGAGACGCTGTGTGGAGCATGCTGCGTCTTCGTATGTGACACGATCCCGGCTGTCATCAGTGCAGGCAGTGGGGAGACTGAGTAAAAAAGCAGGAGAAGAGCCAGACAAACAGAGAAGAGAGGGAGCGAGCCAGAAGGAGAAGAGAAACAGGCAAGGGGGGGAGAAAGAGGCACAAGGGGTGAAAAGAGGGGAAAAGAGAGGCACAGGGGTGAGGAGAGAGGCACAAGAGGGGAAAAGAGAGGCACAAGGGGTGAATGAGGCACAAGGGGTGAAAAGAGGGGAAAAGAGAGGCACAAGGGTTGACAGGAGAGGCACAAGGGGGGAAAAGGGGAAAAAAGAGGCACAAGGGGTGTAAAAAGGCAAGGGGGGAGAAAGAGGTACAAGGAGTATAAAAAGGCAAGGGGGGAGAAAGGTACAAGGGGTGTAAAAACAACACTACAGTTCTATGTGGTTTTAGGGGCAGGACAAGGGTTAATATAATTAAGGATGTGGCGTGTTTTGGTGGGCGTGGTTTTGGTGTGCGGAGGGAGGGCAGAATTTTATCCTTGGACCCAGGCAGCAAAATGTCGTGGGCCGGCCCTGCTCACAGGGTACACTCACACTCCATAAACTCTTAGTGCTGGGACTGAAAGTCCTTCACTAAAGTCTATGGGGGTACATACAATATCACGGTGCAGCCTCTCTTGCAGTGATGGGGCACCAGGGGTATCTTTTCATGCTCCTGTTCTGCTTCCCACTGGTCTCCTGGGCCTGTTTGTCTCCTGTGGCTGCTTAATCTGAAGATCTGCTCCCAGGAGACCAGATCCGCAGAGAGAGTACTAACCAATATATAGCTTCTCTATAATAGATACGTAAATCCCGGTGAAAAAACCCTCTATCAGAAAGGCCGTATAGCACTGATCCTAGTACTCAACACTGTTGCTCCCTGTGTTTTGTCTTGATCTAATTTAACCTCTTAAGCACTAGAGGGGTATGCAATACATTGCACACTCCTCTTCTACTTAACCCTTTGCGCACCAAAAATTGTGATGCAATGCATTAGGTACCTCTCTGGCTTACTGTCCTTCTGGAGACTCTGGGATCTATTTATCAAGGATGAATGGTACACCTGCAGGGAAATATGCTGGCATTTCCTCATGTATTGCCATTTTCATATTTATTAATGTGAAGTAGAGACTCATTTATCAATGTAGGAGTGGAAGGATACAGTACAGTACAATGCTGTTTTCATATGCAAGGTGCTGGCTGGTTTATCAGAATTTAATCAGAGGGAGCATAGGGCACACAGACAGAGGAGTGACAAAAGGGAGTGCAGAGGGTACAGTTCTGCAGGGGCCTGGCATCCAAGGGGGTCTATTGACACCATGAGCCAATACTTTCTAGTTATGCCTCGTGGACAATACCTCTGTGTTAGGGGATCCCAAAAATGTTTGCACCACGGTCCTCTACTGACTAGATATGCCACTGTACACACATACATTATGCATATGTTTAACCCATTAAAGACCAGGGGGTTGAGTAATACATGGCTTTGCAATGCGATGCACACCCACTGGTTCTTAAAGAAGCAGTAAACATTTATGAATAAAATATATATTGTAGGGCTGCTAAGTAGAACAAGGGTATTCCCAATGTTGAGAGATGCATATTTCCAGTTATTACAGTTTAAACTCTTGATTTATTTACATTAACAGTGCCCTCTAGTAGTCAGATTCCAATTAGTTATTCTTCTATATTCTTTGGGAGAGGGGAGTTACCGACAAACAGTTCTACATAGAATGAGATAGAATCTGCTGAATCACTTCTTGTCAGTGTGAGTTTTCAGGAAGTAATCACCGAAATTTACTTCCTGAAAATCTAAGCTGTAATAACATTTGAATAAAACAACTGACAGCAGTGGTAGGAGCTTTGTTTTACTCAGCAGGAAAAGTCCTGTTACAAGTTTTCATATAAAACTTTACTGCTCCTTTAAGGAATAACATGTTCATCCTCAGTTTTTTATTTCTGAGGCTTATGTTCTAAGAGATCAGCAACACTTCAATCGCACCTCCTTTAAATCACACAACTTCAGACGTTATTAAAATCTAAATTTCTGTACCTTTATTTCTTCCAATAATAACATTTTTTCCAAGACCACTAAGAAATGGGAGGGCAGCAAACAGGTTACATACAGGATGATAGAGTCACAGATTCGATCAACATGTTTTGCGTTTTGAATGCTTAGTCATGATGCAATCTGTCATTCAACACTTCCGTGTGTTTAAAAAGATCAAATGGCCAATTGGAAAAAAGCAACAATATTGTTCTTTGATCGGAAATCTAATTGGTTTAACCCCTTAAGGAATGGCCGTGTACGCACAATGCGGTCACTTAAGGACCACGGAGCATTTTTTTTTAACCATTCGTTTCCATGACATACATGTACATCCTTGGTCCTTTAGGGACTGCAACTTTATGACATACATGTACGTCATGCGTCGTTAAGGGGTTAAAGGAGACATATGTAACAGCGCAAGGCGGATCAGATGACACTAAGCCACAATGTGATGTTAGTTCCCATTAGTTACCTAGCTGCAGGTGGCACAATTGTCACAACTCTGGAGACGAACATACCTCATGCAACTTACCACCACTAGGCTTATGTCCAGGGCCGCAGCTGCATGGTCTGTACTCTCCCCAAAGGGAGCCAAGTAACCACCTGCAGCATTACTCGCAAATTTATCGGCCAACCATTCCACTGTTAAAGACAAGTTTCACGGATCCATCAAGCATTAATATCAATCTTTTCACTAAGTTTGTAATTTTGTCTCACACCAATTGATCTCAATATCAACCAACAGAAAGGTGAAAAATACTCAACCCTAAATAATTAAAACACTTAAAATCAATCACATTGATGACAGCCTTTATATGAAGGAAAGAAAAAGATCAATGTTGCTATCAATGAATCCTGGAATGTTAATTCTTATCTTGACACATTGTGAATAAACATATTTTCAAATGAACCAAGAAACATCGTAGCTCTTATTTCACCCACAGGGATGTCTAGTTCCAAGGCTAAAGATCCAGAATGCTCCACGTTGTAATAACTGGCTATCTAGATCTCCACCACGTACTCCTAGTGTAACTTTCTCTGTTATCTGAACTTGTAACATATTAGTATTAGTATTAGCATTCTGGATCTTTACCCTTGATGTTTTAGGAGAACCAGAGCAAATTTATAGCACTGTAGGGGACCTTCAAAATTTCCATTGATTTAAAAGAAAGTGTTGGAGACCTCGGTCACCATTCTCATATTAATATCTAGTATTCAAGGGGTTAAGAGCCCTCTTTAACCGTTTTAGACAACCTCATACTTTACCCATGGTTGGAAAACTGGGCCTGTATGGCAAATTTCATGAAAACTACAAGGTTGTTCGACTTGACCTGCATGTAGAAAAGAAGATTCCATATACAGCAGGGAAACTTATAGTTCTTAAAAATATATATGATTGTTCCATTGGTTATGGGAGTGGCAATGTATATGAAAAATGCACATAGTGCAGTATCACTTGATCCTGCACTATGTGTGTTTGAAAACAGAAAATCTCACTTTTTCTTCATGCCGATGTTTAAAGCGGGCAGAGGTTCCTTTCAGGAAACGAGAAAAACTCTCCAACAGTAGACTTATTTTCAAAACAACGTTTAGGTAAATAACAGGAGGCAAATATATATATATATATATATATATATATATATATATATATATATATATATATTTGCCTCCTGTATTTATACGGCTAACACAGTACCAACTCTCATCTGTTAGGTAAATAACAGTCACTCTAGGATACTTCTTCACAGAAATTTTGTTTGAACTCAAAATTTCCATGAAGAAGTACCCCAGAGGTACAAAATGCTTTGGAAATGTCACTTTGTAATATCCACAGAGTCCAGAGCTTTATTTGTAGTTTATGACTGTTATTCACCTACACGTTGTTTACCGACCTTTGTCCTCTTTAAGCACTGGCATGAAAAAAAGTGAGAAGATTTTCTGCCAACAGTCCTTCAGTATTTGGATACAGCAGTATTACCAAGTAGTAGATACAAGGAGTACAGGTATCGTTTAGATAATTTATGAGTGCTGGTTATCATTGTCTACTACAGTATCTATAGGACAAGAGACGGGAGAACAATCATTATCATCTAATATAGTCGGGAGAGATCTTATTATTCAACACTTACTCAGTAGACTATACTTTCATATACTTTGGTATACACAAAGATTACTCATACTGCCCAATCATTTTTTTGTTTGAACTACTTTTTGGATCTATTATAAGTGTACACCACCATTTTATAATGTACTAGTTGAAGAGCCCATGTACATGGGCAACAGTGCCGGCCGGTCGCGGTGCAGTCATGCACAGTAGAGACTGCCCGTGACGCGGCTGATACGAAGCGGGGCACTCAGAATTCAGACCATGGTCCTCTCTGCTCATCCTTCGGTGCGCAGAGAGGACCATGGTCTTAATGTGAGGTACCCCACTCCGTATCAGTCACGTCACTGGCAGTCTCTACTGTGCATGACTGCATCGTTACAAACTTTTAGCAAATTATTATATAGGATTTTTTTTAGGATTGAGCAAGTGCTTCTGCTATTGTCTGATTGTTATGTAATGTTTTTGTACTATTAAACTGTTACTGTCTTTAATATTATATTGACTCATCCATTTATGTATACATATATAGTGAGTACTCTCCTATTTCTTTCTTTGTAAAATTAAAATAATACCTATTTTTTCTTTAGTACCACCTATTAGAAACATTTGTGCACATCAAGCTAGGGGTTGAAAGGCAACTAACCCCTTATGTGCTGCAGCTAGATATCTATTTTCAGGAAATGTATGCTTTTATTGGGTTATCTTGATGGTATTGTATAATTATGCATTCAGACTATATATATATATAGTTCATTCTGGTTATCTGCATGGAAGTGTCAGTAGAATTCTGTTATGTGCTGCTACCAATTTGCGGCTTAGGGGAAAGACATACATTTGTACAGATATACATATTAAGTATCAATGTAATCAGGAAAAATGTGGCATTTACATTTCATACTTTTTTGCTTTGTTCATCTAAACTTGTTTGAGATGTTGTACAGTAATTAGTGACTTGAGTGTACATTTTTCAAAGCTTTCTGAAAAACTGTATTTTTAACAACATTTCCTTGCTTTATCATTTCATGTAGGAAAACATTTCAACCATTTTGTGATTCATATGTTAGTGTACTTTAAGGGAATATATTCTTGACTTGTTTAGGGTAGTTTAACAATATAGGCATTTTGAGTTGTCTTAGGGTAATTTTACCATGTAACCAAAGGAATGTGCATTTTTTTAAGCTCATACAGTTAAAAATACCCTTTTGCCCACCTGTTAATTAGAGGTCTGTGCAGGCCATGTATGTAGGTAAAACTGTACATAGTTTGGTATTTTTGTATTCGGGGTGTTCAGGGCTTATAAATTAATTCCTACTTTCACAACCAGCTTAAATGTTTTTGATACACAGTATATGATGTCCGTAAAATATTTTTTGTACTTATGACGTAGCTAATCAAATGATGAAAGATTAACTTCACGAGATGCACCATGAAAGAGTTGAATTTGTTTTGAAAAGTTACCTCTAGGAATCATACTCAAACAGATGTATAGAAAAATGGTGAAAAGTGCCTGGCCTTCTCTGTGGACAAAATTCCCCAAACCTCTGGTACTAAAAAGGTTAAATAAAGGGGTTTATTTGTCCCCTGTGATTCAGCTGATCTCCTCCATCTCCCTAGTAGATCAGCCTCACTCATTTCATGACTAGGGGTCTTATTTATTAATCTAAAGAGGAGCATTTCTGGAGCAAACCATCTGCACCATAAGGTTGAAATGAAAAATCTGTAAAGTCATATTGATTTAAATCTATTTTTGACATGAGTGGTTGAAGGGTCTCCTAAGCATTGTGACCTCTCTAGTATTGAAGGGGTTACAAACCTTACTTAAGTCAACTGCCATGGCCGAATTTCCCAATAGACAGAGTAGGCTTGAGCCTCAACAGTGATAGCCACACCAATATTGTAAATTGTTGGTCTGGCCAGAGCAATTTCAATGTCCCTGCATCAGTCTGATACCCCTTTACAGGATGAGGAGCAATGCATTGGTGATCTCTCTAGCAACCAAGGGTTAAATCTATGTTTCTGTCCTTGCTTCTTATGGGCCAAGGGTATTTCCTGTGGATGGGACTGAGGGTGGTGCCATGTGAGGAATGAGGGTGTAGCCATTGGTGGTGCTCAGAAGAATGGGGGTGTGGCAATGGATGGAGCTCCTAGAGCCAGGGCCGGATTTATAATAAGGCAGAGTAGGCATCTGCCTACAGGTGAACCCCACAGATGGGTGCCTGTCATTGGGATTGTTTTTTGTTTTGTTAGCCTCACTGCGCAGTGGTGTAACAATAACCCCCCCCGGCGCCCGCAACTGGTGAAGTCTGTGCCTTCTTCGGTACAGACCTGTAGCTGCTGAGCTTCCTCGTCAGCTCTTTAGTAATGCTGAGTGCTGGAAGATGACACTTCAGATTTCAGTGCCTACAGGCTCCTGAGATGTAAGATTGGCCCTGCCTACAGCACCTTCCCTTGGACAACTGGGATTTAAATCCACCTCTGCCTACTGCAAATGTTTATTTCCCCCCTATGGTGCAGTTCCTTTTCCCAGAACTGCATCTTTTTTGTTTGATAAATAAAGCCTGTAGTTACCTGTATCATATATTCTTGTTGTTAGAATACACATGCAAGTGGAGGCATATTGAATTAGCTTGTCTCTGCACTCACTATCAAGGAAAACTTTAATTTAAAGGGATAGTAATACTTAAAAATTACCATCCCCCAGTAGCCAGTAAAAAACTGAGTTAAATGAGGTCAGCGACATCTCTCAAATCTTTATGGTTTGAGAGATATCGGCTTACAAAGTTGTGCTTTTTGCCTATTCCCCTGACATCAGCATTCTAGCCGACAGCAGAGGAATCCTCTCCTGGGATCAGCCGGTGGCTCTGCAGCAGAGTCCAGATCGTGTTAATAAAAAATAAATCCTTCACTAAAAAGGTCTTCTACGTGTGCTTGGTTTGCAAGCACACGTAGAAGACCTTTTAAGTTAAGGATTTATTTTTTATTAACTCAGTTTTTTACTGGCTACAATATGGGGGATAGTGATTTTTAAGTATTACTATCTCTTTAAGTAATTATTGTGTTTTAATTTTAAGGAGAGTTTTTCCTTTTAAAACCTTGAATGCAAATTAACCAAAGCACTGCACACTGAAATGCTTTGGGGACATCTCAAAGGGTTAAGGTAGCAAAAAATAATAAGAAAAATGTAATTCATAAGCTGCATGTAACTATTTATTGGCCTCTAGAAAAAATACTTTCAAAATACAAATCATACCCCCCCCAAAGGAGAGATGCATTAACCTCTTGAATTCAAGAGGGGTGTGTAACATATGGTGGAGCAATTTATTGTATATCCCTCTGGAACTCAAGGGGTTAAAGTGTGATAAAGAGCCGATAAAATCTCCAGTGTGATGAACTTATCTTATTCTATGGCGCTTATGCAGTAAGATGTCCCAGGTTGGCAGGATGTTCGTGCAGGAGAAGTTATCTCTTTTTTATTGCCTTAGTACATCTCTCCCACGTCTGGAAAAACTATTGTGTTCTTCTCAGTGATCTAGAAAGGCTCTTTCACATGGTCAGCAGATCTTTGCAATCCCCTTCTACAGTTCATTTAGCCCTTTGAGTGCCAGAAGGGTGTACAACGTATGAGTTACATATCCCTCTGCACCCAAAGGATTAACGGTTGTTTCAATCACCTTTCTCCTGCATTTTGTCACCAATCCAGATGCAGGAGGGGCATATCTAACGACTGGCTCACATGAGCACCAGCCAAATATTACTAATATAGGTCAGCTATTGATTGGAGGTTGCCATGAGCATCACTTCTAAGAAAGGTCTGCCAACAGCCCCATAAGTCTCAGGGCAGACCTTCTTTACTGCATCTTTATTGCTTTCCTGTGTCAAAGCAGTAAAAAAGCAACATGTTGGATTTAGTGCGTTCACGAGAGGTGATAATTGCCCAGCATTCACTGTGTTGGTGCTGCTGGCGTGAAGGAGGCCTAAAAGGCATTAAAGTATGACAAATCACTCTTTTATAGCACTATACAATTTTACTCAATTCTAAAAAAGATTAATAAAAAGAAGATGTAAATATTTTTTTGTGATAGCTTCCTTTAACAAAACAAAACACACATAAAAAAAGACCAATAAAAAAATGCTTTACTCGCAAAATAGATTACAAACTTCCCTATGGCATGGATGAGCAACTTGTGCCCATCCAGCTGGTGCTCAACTACAACTTATCTTACTCAGCCAGCCAATTATGGGCGTTGAAGTCCAACAACAGCTGGATGACCACATGTTGCCTACCTCTGCTTCCTAGTGGCAGCACAATATAGAGGTGTAATATATAAACCCCTGCACGCACAGATGGAGGGAGCCTGATATCCCTTGGGCACCGACCCAAGTTGTACAGAGAAGGCTATTAACTGGTCTAATGAATGGCAGAGAAGAAATTATTACAGCCACAAATTCTGCTCCCTGCATAATCTCACAAGGAATTTTTTCACATTTAAGGACAAAGAATGAAAAAAGGATTGCTCATAAATGATCGACTGGATAAAATAGAATCAGGAATGTGGCTGAGACAAAATCAGTGTTTTTGTTGCTGGCTCTTAACCATTTGAATACCAGAGGGATAAGCAATGCATTTCAAAGCAATGCAATGCACCTGCCTGGTGCTCAGAAGGGCTCATTTACCCATAATTAACCATTTTGTTGCTAGAAGAGATACAGAGGATGAGGTACTAAGTTAAAGCAGAACTACCACCTTGAAAACACTTTATCTCCAATAACTCCCCATCTGGTGACTAGCTGCTTAGTAGAGTCTGAATTATGTCCTTATTCAAAAGAAATATGCTTTCTTACCGGGTTGACAGCAGCATGGAGCGCGGACATCTTGCCATAGTGACGTCTGCACGCTTGCGCTGTCAGTCCCTTTAGGAGCCGGCAGGCTCCTAGCAACGCCTCCTAGACCCAGCTGGGACTGACAGCGCAAGCACGTGGACATCACTATGGCAAGATGTCCACGCTCCATGCTGCTGTCAGCACGGTAAGAATGCATATTTCTTTTGAATAAGGTAATAATTCTGGTGACTAGCTGCTTAGTGGGGAGTTACTGAAGATAAAGTGTTTTCGAGGTGGTAGTTCTGCTTTAAAGTTCAGCTATTCTGGATCAAACCAATTGCCCACTGATTTTTTTATTTGTCCCCTATGATACATTTGGTTTGCTCCAGATTATAAGGTGACCACATGTCCAGGATTGCCCAGGAGAATTCCAGATTTTAAATGTCCAATGACATTTAAGTGTCCAGTGTCCTGGGCAGCCCCCTTCTGGGACAATACATAGTCCTGTAATTGAAACTCTAAAGCACAGAGTTCTAAGCACTAGAAGGAGAATTGCCCATCACTGCTGTGACAGAAAGTGATGCCTCTGCTGGGCTACAAACAATTGGCTTCTAGACATAACTCTAAACACTAGAGAGAGAACAGAGCCTTGATCCTGGTATCAAACAGGAGCTGCAGAATAATGTTGTTGTAGTGTAATGCTAATCTAGGGTTTAGACCTGATGTACATTTCTTATTGCCCACCACAGGCATTGCTTTCTGTCACAGCGGTCTAATGTTTAGAACACCGTGTTGTGCGAACACCGTGTTGTGCTTGAGAAAAGGTAGGTTGCATTATGATCACCAGTAATGTACAGTGACCTCTCATGCGTAGCTGCGCTATAGCAAAGGACATGTACTGCGCTGCTCTCGTCTGTGCAGCGTCCCTGAATATCAGGATGGAAATGTGGTCACTCTACTCCAGAATCACTCCAGATTGCTTTTATAACTATGGGCTTATGTCCTGGGAATGTGTCTCTATATGTAACAGTCTGACTTATCTAGGTAGGTATATCTGGCTATATGTTGCCTGTATACAGTAATATCCTGCCTTTATTTCACATCTCCTTGGGGCATTTCAGTGGATGAGCACAACTAACCAGGATCTCCAGTTTGTTTTTTTGGGGGGAGGGGGCAGCTTACCTGAAGTTTCCAAAGCTCCTATATTTCCTCAAATAAATCCTATGATTAGAACTGAGAGAGACTGCCCTGAGTGCACAACACAACACAGTGACCTCTTTTCCTAAAAATATTAACTCCTTGAAGACTAGAGTTGCATGCAACACATTTCAAAACAATGCATTGTGCACCCCTCTGGTGCTCAAAGAGTTAATTGGTCTACCAAAGATAAATCACAAAATTGAAAGGCATTCTAAATGGACTCCTATATCTGGGGACATCCATTCACAACTTTCACTGGGGCCACATAAATTCATGAAACTCCTCATAACAAACAACAGGACTGGATAGACCTGAATGGCTAGTGACGGTCACTTGTTGTTATCAGATTGTACACCAAAATAACTAGCAGCAGGTGACAATAGATGCCACATGCAGAAGAATAAACCATATAGATGTACCTGGGTAAATCATGCTGTTAACCCTTTGAGTGCCAGAGGGGCATACAAGCTGCATACCCCTCTGGCACTCAAAGGGTGAAACACAACTAAAAACCACTTATTTCCAGAACATAGTTGCCTTTTAAGAATTGGTTGCATTATGGTCCTCAAGGGGTTAACATACTTGGCACGTGAGCCTCATTTAATTGATTTTTTATTATTGCTTATCTCTAAAACCGATATAGCAAATTCTCAGAATTATAATAAAATGATAGGCTGAAGGGAATGTTTTCATCTATTTTACAGCAAAAAATAAATAGAAAAAAATAGATTAAAATGCTCAGTATTGTTTGTTTCTTTCTTTTCTGGATCAAGTGCAAATATAATTCCCAGAATTTGATCAAAAATAGCATATGCTCTATGCACAGAAATAGAAAATCTATCCAGCACCTTAGTCATCAGTCTGTAGAGGGCTTTCATTTTCTAACAATTTGGGTGTTTTGCAATGTGTTGCACATTCCTCTGGCACTCAGAGGGTTAAAAGACACTTACTTTATTGAGGCTAAACAATCCTTATGACCCCTATGAATTTTGCTGTTGTGCTTTTGTTCGGTAGATAACAGCTTCAATTAGTCCTGAATGTCATATCCACGGAGGCTGACATGACGGGTATTGACAATTTTTTTCAAAATGAATCAGGCAGAATGCATGAGCCTAATTAACCCTTAAAGAAGCAATGTGTTGCAAATCCCTCTGGTCCTTAAAGGGCCAAAATTATCTTGTGCAGCGAGCAGAGTATGAGGTCTTGTGGTCCTGCTAACAACTGTCATGTCTGCCTCCACAGGCATGATGTCAAAGACTGACTGAAGATGTAAACTATTGAGCAAAGACAAAATTCATAGAGGTCGTTAGGATTTTATGGCCATAGTAAGGTAAATGTGGGTTATTAGTAGGTGGTGGTAATGTCCCTTTTAACCATTTAACCCTTATCCAATTTAACAAATTGTGTTGCACATCCGTCAGGCACTCAAAGGGTAAATGACTAGAAGGGAGAGAAACACATTGCAAAACAACATGTTGCACACTCATGTGGTCCTAATTCAATCTGCTTATAATATTGTGATGTTAAGATATATATTCATCTAGAGTACAAAATGTGTGTGTTTGTGTATATAGATATATACTTCAGTGGTCAGCCAACAGAATGTGTGGGGTGGGATTTACCCCCCTCCCTTCTCAGCAAGACAGACAATGTAATTTGCCTAAGGACAAGGAACTAAATACACAGTGCATGTTGGCTGAGAAGGCAGGGGCGAAGACAAGTGTATATACATCAACTTCATCTCTCCTTCCCTTCCATTCACCACTTCACCTCTGTCTCCCTTCAATTCACCACTTTGCCTCACCCTCCCTTTCATTTGCCACTTCATACCCCTGCCTTTCACTCCCATTTTGCCTCCCCTTCCCTTCCAGAAAAAAAAAAAAAAAAAAAAAATATCAGACCTCGTCGCAGGGCATCAGGACTCCTCCTGATACCCCACAGCTAATGATCTCCTAGCCGATGCGTTGAATACCTGTCTGGCACTCATGGGTTCACTGCACAGGCAAAGCCATGCAGAAACAGCTAGGATATGCTGGGCGCGTCCAGCTCTCAGCCGCAGAGCGGGCAGTCTCTACTGCGCATGACTGCCCCGCAACCGGGTGGCAGCGGCACTGTGGCCCATGTAACGGTCTGTTCAATTAGTGTGTATATATATATATATATATATATATATATATATATATATATATACACATACATACACACATTGTGTGCTTTTGGGCAGTCTCTACAGTGAATGACTGTGTCGGCAGTAGGATGCAGAGCAGGACTGGCCGCTTAACCCTTTGAGTGCCAGAGGGGTACACAACGCATTGCACATCTATGCGTTGCATACCCCTCTGACACTCAAAGGGTTAAAATCACCCGGACCTTGGCCCGTGTACACGGGCTTTTACACTAGTATATATATATATATATATATATATATATATATAATGCAATTTATAAGTAATATGTGCTTGTGCGGTTATTCAGCAAGCTTAGGGAAATAATTACTGCAGTCCCTGCACTCCTATTTTCCAGGGTCAGTCAGAAATCTACCATGTTAGATACAACAGCATACCTGGGCCTGCCTGCTCTCTCCTTGGAACAGTAAGAAGTGTTGGGGTAGGAGAGCCATAATGATGCAATTTATGTCCTAACTGGGGTGGTGCTTAATCAGTGTGGGCAGGGTAAAAGAGCACTATAGTAATTAGGCTAATAACCAGCTATCAACAGCCAATTGTTTGTGATAACTATTTTTTATCAGGTAGTGCTAGGTTATAATTTATTACTAGACAAATGGAACTGAAAAACTGCACACTTTGAAATATTCCAAATTTCCAGACATCCAGATCACAGTACTGCACATCTGCTGATTGGCAACCAAGCCTAATTCACCTGTCCTTCATTACTTAAAATGGTTCAATGGAACCCAATCAACTTCTTCAGGAACGCAGTTACAGAACCACTATAATAGCTTAACCCTTTGAGTACCAGTATGGTGATCTTTGCAGAACTTTGCAAACCTATTTTGCACTGAAAGGGTTATCCAAGCCATTCTCAGAATCTGCTGTTTGTGCAAAAAGTCTACATTTACTGAAGCATGTCTGTAGCAGCAAAATGAAGTCTGTCTACACAGGAGAGAGAGATAATGCCACCTTTCGTCGACAAGTCAAGTGCCTTTAAGGCTAGGCTAAAATCAAATATTCACAGCCTGGCACCCACTCCATTATTTGTCTGCAGATGCTCTAATACTCTAGGGCTGAATGACTAACAAAACTGGGACAATAAAAAGCAAAAAATAAAAATAAAATACCATTACTTACTGAGTAGTCGCACGCTGGTATTAAATGATCCAAGTTTATTGGATGCCAGGCAAGTGTAATTCCCATAATGCCTTGAGGTGACATTTGAAAACAGGATCACAGACCAAGTTCTATCGCTCTGGATACTTAAGCCTTCCGTTCCTGAAATCAGTCTGCTAAGAAAGGGAGGGAGAGGAGAAGAGGCAAATGATCACACTTTACATAATGAGAAATCAGTACAATGCTTTCATTGTGTATTTGGTAACTGTAACAACTCTAACTGTATTGCAATAGAAAACACTAGGTCCAGTGGTAGTCATTGTTGGATATGATGGACGTTGCGCTCCAAGAACTGGAGATTCGACAACTGATCACCTCTGCAATAAGATTTGTATGCATTAATCCTTTGCGTTAGATACCTCTCTGACACTCAAAGGGTTAAGAAAAGAGGATGCCTCCTCTCCTCAGGCACTGCACACTGAAATTGTTTCACTTTACCAGACTACACTGGACCTTGACCCTTTCAGATAAAGAGATGATGGGTGCCCGCTTCCTAGCTGTATGGAAACCTTTTATTCTCATTCTACCTCCCACTAGACAGGCTGTGTTGTATCGCTGATTTCGATACACTAGGTGGCTGGGAGATAATACCCTGGAGGCTCTTTTGGAGACGGGGGATGATATGGTTCACTCCTCGTTTCCGTGTTTATTGGAGGTTGATGTGTGTATGTGGGGGGGGGGGGGGGTCTGGACGATGGCTAGGACCCTTAGGTGATCTTTCAAACTGGGGGGGGGATCTGGCTTCCCCGTGGGTGTGCACGTTGGTTTGTTGTGTGTTTGTTTGTTATGTATCATTTTTACATGGATGGTGACAAGCTTGGATTCATTCTGTACGTGTAATGGAGTATCAGATGCAAGTTCATGCTTTGGTAGTATCATTTCATCATGCCACTATTACTTTATCTTTTAATCCTCCTCCTGGTTCCTCCAATTATTATCCGTTAAGGCAGTGGTTCTCAATCTTTCTAGTGCCACGACCCTTTGATAAAATTTCCCAAGTTGTGGAGACCCCTAGCAGTAAAATTATTTTTGTTGCTCTTTCATCGCTGTAATTTTGCTACTATTATGAATCGAAATATAAATATCTGATGGATTTAGGTGACTCCTGGCAAATCATCATTCGACCCCCGAAGGGGTCCCGACCCACAGGTTGAGAACCACTGCGTTAAGGTCTGCGTGTGACATTACTGCTGTACTACTAGGGGAGGTGTAATTATCTAGTTCCTGGTGCGCTGACTCCCAGGACACCATCACTCTGTAGATTACATATCTCTTTGTTTCAACATATGCACTGTTTTGCTGTATACCGAATCATTCACATGATGTTATCATTTTAAAAACTTATACCCAATAAAAAGTTTATATAAAAAAGAAAAGAGGATGCATTTTTGAGCTAACTATCAAAGCAAACAAATAAAAATTCTCTCAATTCCCATTGATTGAAATGGTGTGTGTGTGTGGGGGGGGGGTTTATCCCTTGAATGCTAGCTGTTTCTCCATTACTTTGCTATGCTGTGGAGATCTATCACACTGAAGGTTTAAACGCTCCATATAAATCAATGGGGATTTCCCTCTGTCCCCTATGTTTCGGCTAATTTGCTCTGGAATATATTTTCTTCTGTCTTGTGCCTATGGGCCTAAGGGTTCCATGGTTTTAAAATGATATTATTAGCATCACATTATTTTTTGTCTTGGGTGCTAGACACAGCTTAAAGAACCCAAGGGGTTAAATGGAAATGTTCCAAAAAATAAATATCATTTTTATAGTAGTTAACTCTTTCAGTGCTAGAGGGGCATTAAAAGGGTTAATGCCCTGAAATATCATTTTAACCCTTTGAGCACCAGAGGGGTACACAACGCATTGCAAGGTGTTGGATACCTCCCTAGCATTGAAGGGATTAAAAGCTCAATGTAAATCAATGGGAGTTTAAGGGAATTTTTATTTCTTCCCTACAGTGCAGTTGATTTGCTCTAAGATTAATCTTTTTTGTAATTTGTGCATAAGGGTCACTGTGTGCTGATAGGGTTGCCACCTTTTCTTCAAAAAAATACCGGCCATGGCATTCCTTTCATAGACTTAACACTGGACAGAAAACAAATTTTTACCGGCCTGCAGGTAAAATACCAGCTGGGTGGCAACACTATGTGCTGATTGGGTGGGGAGCAGCACCACTGATCAAAAACAGGATTGGGCCACAGGGAACCTGTCATTGAAAAGTGAACTGGCCCTTGGAGCACTGGCACTTAGGGCAACTATCATGTGGACAGAGCAATATTTGCAAATCTGCTGCACTGACAGCAGACTTGACTATGAATCTGGGTCTGCGGGGATCTAAAAAACAGAGCCTGGGTCTCCCTCCTGGGCCCTCTGAGAAAAGACTGAATTTCAAGACTGACGTCTCTCAGTTCAGTCTCGTTGAGCTCATTGAGCTGAGAAATGCAGTCCATATAGACCCACTGTATCTGACTTGAAAACCCCTATACTTATGGTTTGCATGCACTTCCTGCCAGAAGGAGATGGGGGCTCAGTTACTGACCCCGTTAAATGGCTGACAGCAGCAATTTTGTAGATGCACGGTGCAGCTTTTTCTTGTCTCCTGCCATTGGAGCAGATTTAGTAAAACACGATAATTTCCCTGTCACAGTAAATACAGGTAGGATGCAGTAGAAACACTGATTGCCCACCCCTGCACCAATTGTACCCCTGTATTGCTACTGAATTGCATATTATTTACTAGAAAGTTCCACTTTAACCCTTTGAGTGCCAGAGGGGGTATGCAACGCATTGCTTTGCGATGCATTGCGTACCCCTCTCACACTCAAAGGGTTCATCCCTTGGATGCTAGTTATGGCTTCAGTAAATTGTATTGTAAAGAAATGTAATAAACATCTCTAGCATCTAAGTGGTTAAAAGCTACAATAAATCATTTTTATATTTTATGTTATTTTTATGTTCAGTGTAGCTTAATAATGAGATCTCAAGTCCAGTCTGTGCCTCCTTTTATACTTCATTTTATATGTGTCACAGCCAGGTGCATAACGACACTGAAGTGAATAGAGAAGAACTCCAGGACCACTTTACATGTGAAAAGAATGCTTTTTGCACTTATTGTCCTGATTATTGTTATGTTTCCAGTTTTATTTATCTGTGCCAGAGATGGGCAAGCTGAGTGTCTCCAGCTGTGGAAGACGACAATTTCCATAGTCCCCAGCCACAGGTTGCCCACCCACGATCTATGCAGTAGCATGAGTCTACAATTTTGTATTCATATTAATGTTGGTAAATAAGACAATTCTGCAATGCCAAATTGTCATGAAGGCAACAAAATCAGGCTTTGGCAAACAGGAGCCTTTGCATCATTCTGCATTGTGCCACTGGCAACAGCAGGATGACCTGTCATGCAGTACCCCCGGTACAAAAGAAGAGGATATTTGTCAGTCACAGAGCCAAGTGCAAGGAACCCACATTTAGAAAACTTCTTGGTCAGAGGAGCTGTCTGTTACTCTTTCAGTTCCTCAAGTCCTACTCTGTAACAAGGGTGGCATAATGTTGACTGGCAGTTCTGATTTCCAAGAGGTTCTGCAGAAAAGGAATTCTTATGGAATCCTAAATTGCTCTGGAAATATTAATTGTGGGCTTTTAACCTTAGCTGTATATATTCCATATGAATTTTTGGGTTCTAAGATACATTTGTTCACAGGCAAAAAAAGATGCCCGTCATCCCAGCCAAACTCTGTTCTTTTAAGGAACAAGCAAATGTCAGTCTGGATGAACAAAGTACTGTAATCCCTTAGATGTTAGAGACACAGAGGCCTATCTACCATTCAAGGGGGTTAAACCTTTGAGTGCCGTCCATACCCCTCTGGCACTCAAAGGGTTAAAGGAAGATTACTGCTAGAACATAATTTGCCACTGTATAACATAACACTTTGCATTATTCACTGAAGCATATGTGAACGTTT
Organism: Rhinophrynus dorsalis; assembly: GCA_037306005.1. Taxonomy (NCBI): domain Eukaryota; kingdom Metazoa; phylum Chordata; class Amphibia; order Anura; family Rhinophrynidae; genus Rhinophrynus; species Rhinophrynus dorsalis. Next base: position 297,656,034 of record CM074724.1, read on the forward strand.
CCATATGATTTATCATGAACTCGTATTTAGCATAATTTAGGGAAACACTTTTCTGTTGCACACGACTTCCTGAACAGTAGGCTGTATTTTATTATGGAATGCACAACAGGAAATAGGAAGTGCAGAAAAATTGTTTCCCCTAACCTGCTGAAACATTCTATATGTCACCTGTCTGTTTTTTCTGTGAATATTGTGACATGCTCTTTCATACAAGTAACTTGCAAAATGATCACTACTGTCTCTGCAACTGAAGATACTGAGGTTGATGTACTAATAAGAATCAGAGCAATTCTGAGGCAACTGCACCATTGTGGGTAAGAAAGATTTCTCAGATCCCCTTAGATTTGAATGTTTTTTTTTTATACCATGAATTATGCAGACCTACATAGCAATCAGGGGATTGTGATCCTCATTTAAATCAGTGTAGATTTTTATTAATTTCCTCTGTTGCAGTTCATTTGCTCCAGAATTCTTCAACTCCATTTTAGTACATCAGTCTCACTATCTCATTCTATGTTTTCCTTCTTGCAGCTGCACATACCGTTTATCATCCTTAAACCATTCAAAGTCTGCGGGCGGCACGGCCATGGCTTCACATCGAAGCATTGCTGACTTTCCCACTGATGTCTGCGCATTCTTCACATCTGTGATGAAGGGAGGATCTAAGGAAAGAGGGAAAAAGAATTAAAGAATTTGTTTAGGAATGGAGAGAGTGGACATTCTATCATGTTCCGATCTGAACAATCACAGACTCTTCATTCTGTTTAATTCTTTTATTTATATTTTTCACTTCTACAGCCTACAGTTTTCGTTGCACTGTGAAATACCTTTATGCTGGCATTGATTTAAGTCTTTGAATGCAGTACATTACAGCCTGGCGTTCAAATTGTTATTCATCTTTCCCGCAATGCATTTTTAATAATACATTCCCTTTACTATTTTTCAAGGATTCTGTCAATCTATTCTTCTAGCAGTAAAACTAAATATGTTTGAGAAAGTTTAAGCAATATCATCAAATGCAGGGGTAATTAGTTGTCTGAACTCCGGCTGTTGGGGACTACAACTTCCATTATTCGCAAGTAGCTATTGACTGCCCCCGAATTTAGCATTTAATGTAATCTCTTGGATGCTAGATATCCCACATATATTGCTTCACATCTCTCTAAAGGGCTAAGTCGGTATTTAATGATATGTGTGTCTTTTGCTGATGTACAATGTTAAATGCAAGATGACATTTTAGGTTCAATACAATTTTTTCTTTGTTCAATATTTAATCCCCTGCATTCTAAACACATTTCCAACACATTGTCAAGTCATGCATTGGATGCATTTCAAGCATACTAGGGGATTTAACACTCAATCATAGCTGCATTTATTATTATACTACATTTTTCTCAAAAGCACCTTTATTAACCCCTTAGATGCTAGAAACATCTGTAACAAAGTTCTTCACAATGTCTTGTGGAGGTCTCTGGCATCTAAGGAGTTACATTTATCCCATTATATTATCGATATAATTTGTAGTGTGGATTTAAGGACCTCTGTCTCTCAGGAAAGGCAAGTAGTACATTCAAATATGTTATCTGAAAGTATGTGAGTGTATAAATATATATAAATAAATAAATAAATATATATATACTAGTACTGAAGGATCGTGTACACGGGCCAAACTGGCAGCCAGTGGCCCAGCTACAGCCTTGGCTGCTGCCCCGGAGCTGGGTGCACTGGGCCGCTCTGGATCAGCAAGGCCTCTGACCACAAGCCGGCACGTGACTGCAGCGTTCCCTACTGCGCATGTGCGATTACGCACGCAGGGAGCGACACATTCTAGAGCTTTATGTTATTTACATTTTTTCTCCACGTATGCTGTTTAAATAAGAATCATTAACAAATTTTAATATTTCAGCCAAAAGGGGTCTTGTTCATATTTTTATTAGTGAAGAGTTCAGTAACATCTATTCAGTAATACTACGTTGTGTTTGCCATAAATACTAAGGCCCAGATTTATATAAGCAAACCTTAGTTATTCTAGAGTAAGCCAACTGCACCATAGGGGGCAAATAAAAATTCCTGTTAAAGTAAATCAGGATTTAACCCCTAGAATGCTAAATAGTTCTCCAATTCATTGTGAAGTTTAACCCTTTGAGTGCCAGAGGGATACTGCATTGCCTACCCCTCTGGCGCTCAAAGGGTTAAAATAGCATTAATGTGATCAAAAAATGTTATATAAACAGAAAAGTAGTGCATGACAAAATGTCAAATCACAGCAGGTCCGATATAATTAACCCTTTGAGGGTCAGAGAGGTATGCATTGCATTGCTCTGTAATGCGTTGAGTACCTTTCTGGCACTCAAGGGGTTAAGAAACAACAACTGAAGAATCTTCTCTCCTTTCATGAGTTGTGGTTGCATTCTATAGGCAACTGATACTAATAACTGACCCCTAATACATTCAAAGAGATTTATAAAGATCTAAACCAGACGCTTGTCCAAACTATATTTTCTACTTGTGGGTATTGGCTTGTGTCGTTACATCCTATATAATAATTAGCTAAATGTGTGTTTGTCAGATGCCATCATGAGCAGTAGAGACAGCTGTGCGTGCTGCAGTCATGAGCACTACAGACTGCCCGCTGATAATGGACCAGGGCTCCGAATTCAGACTGTAGTTTGGTGCGCAGAGAGGACTACGGTCTGAATTCAGAGCACCCCGCTCTGCATCAGCCGTGGCACGGGCAGTCTCTACTGTGCATGACTACATTACGGCCATTGCTGGTTGGCACTGTGTCCTGTGTACACGGGATCTTCAACTAGTTCACATATATTTGGCAACTCCGTAATTACTATTTGTTTCTAAGAGGGATTGGCAGTGATTAAATAAATGCTATCATTCCATCATTTTTTATTTCATTACTCATCTGGTATACATATTACAGATTAGGATAAATACATGTTTTTTTAAGGAAATTAATAAAGGTTATATATATGTTAACTGTTCATTTCTTAGTTATCCATTAGGGTCATTGATCACAGAACAGATGCATTTTCCTCTTAGGTGGGAAATACATGTTACTGAGTGGTATATACCGCCTGAGGAGATTCTTTTGTTGTTATTAAACAGTACCGTGAGTTTCATTGCTGTGGTATCCTTATATACACATACCACAATATGATATCCTTATATACACACCACAATGTGATATCCTTATATACACATACCACGCAGTCTGATCTCCTACAAAAAGAGGGACACCAGGGTGGGAAAGAGGGACAGAGGGATTTTGGTCTCAAAGAGAGAGGATGTTCCGCTTAAAGTGGGACAGTTGGGAGGAATGCCTTTTATTTGGCCAATATATACATTTGGTTTGCCTCAAAATTACTTCAGTTTCATTTTGAACATAGCTTTCTCCCTCTATCAACACAGTGATTGTTATTTTCTAACAGAAGATCTTCAAAAATGCTAGTTCACTTAGTGAGCATTTACAGCCAATATTACTGCAAGCTTAGGGCTCAATTTCATTGCGGATGATAACTTTATCACTGATTTTATCTACAAATTTCACATTAGGTATCAAAAGGAATCTTTGAGATAAACCCAGTGACAGCTGCAGTGGTATCAAACACTTTGTTTGGCTAGCATTCCCCTAGTTAAGTTGTTCCATCCCCAATCCATCTGAATTGCTGCTTCACTTCTAAATATTCTGCAAACACTTATCTATAAATAAGTATATTAAAGTCATGATTCTCATTGAACCAGTCTGGTTGATTGCTACTTACAAAAACACTTGGATATTGGCTCACGAGTCACAACCCTTTCACTCACTGATCAGTTCCATTCCCCTCAACTATTAATCTGATACTATATAGGGTGGTAAAAAGATAATTTGAATTATTTTTTAGTGTTTCTCATTGATTTTAATTTACTTCTTTTCCAGTGAAGCCAACCCAGGAAAACATTACTGCAAATCTGCATGCGAATCCAGTGCCAGATGTGTCATTAGTCAAAGCAGTCAGAAAGCGGAATGTGGATGGAGTTACCTGGGAAACTCACCAAGCCGGCAAATCAGCCTCTGTCTCCTGAGATCAGGTAATTAACTGTAAAAAAATGATTCTACGGATCAGATTCACAGCATTCCCAGGTATGTCCACAAGGACCAGAGAGATATGCAGTGCATAGTGGAGCAACGATTTGCATACTTCTTAGGTTGTTAAAGGGTTGATGAAGAAGAAAGGGATCTTGCGCTGGTTTCTCATGGGTGTCTTTGGTCTCTGAAGGCAGGTTAATTAAGTGTGTATGTACATACATATATTTATGTATATATTTGTGATTATGTATAGGCACATCTTAGTGGGTGGAGTCAGAAGGAGGTGGTGAGATGCAAGAAGGATTTGGTATGGGGCAGAGACAAGGATACCAAAAGGTGTTGAGTCTGAGATGTAAATCAACATCATTATAGGACCAATGTCATTTATGCAATAATATAACATCTCACAATCGTGTATGTCCCCTGTGCTGTATCATCTCTCTGTAATTCAACTTGCAGTCATCCAAGGTGAATACTTGCATATTTAAATATATTCAGATTTTTTGACCCAGCTGCCAAAAAGGCACATTCCACTTCAACTCATTGGGTCAGTGGTTCTCAGCCAAGGTGCTGTGGTACTTTGGTGTGCTGTGGGCAACAGTTCAGGGTGCCCTGCTTTTTACATGAAGATTTTGACAAAAATGTTTTAGTTGAGTTTCTAATGTGTATTTATGGATAATTATACACAATATGCTCCTTGTTGTATTCCTGAGAGAGAGACCTAATTATAGCCTCTTTTCAGTAAGACCTTTAAAAATTGCCTACAAAATTTGAGGGGTGCTGAGAAAATTCCAGAGTGGGCTTTTGGGGTGCCTGAGTGAAAAAAAGATTGAGAACCACTGCCTTGGATGTTAGAATGGGACACATGGAGCTCAGGGAACCCGGGGCAAAATGAGATTCACAGGGATGGGGGCTAGTGTAGAGGTGTCTTCCATTGTGGCTTCCCCCGGTTGTGTAGGTCTGGTATGCATGAAGTTTTTAACTGGAAGTGAGGTAAAGTCACAGCGATGTAAATTGTCAGTTGAATAGTGGTGAGGTGCAAAGGTGCAGCATCCTGCCCACTCTCCCACTGGTCTTTGGAATCACAACGCAGGTATGTATGTGCCTGTGGGTTGGCTCTCCCAGACAGTGGTAAAGAAGGGCTTGGGTTTGTGTTTTGGTATCATTGTGGGTTTGGTGCCTCTGCTAAAAAGTATTGTGATCATGTTTTTGGTCTAGTGCTGGGTGTCACAGCTAGACGGGATACTTGCAGATGGATGAAGCTGGGTCTTCAATTTGTTTCAGGAATGGCTGTTTGGGCTAGGTCTTGGGAGTTGTGTTGGTGGTTGGCCCTCTGTCAATAATTAGAAGTTTTATTAAGTTGTACTTAGTTTAGCTAGCAATTTGTTTAGTTTTTAGTTCAGTTTAGTTCTGTAGATATTTATGTATACTGTAACTTGAATATACCTTGTCGAATTTAAAGTAATTATGTTTATCAAGTGTTAATAAATTGTATGGGCTACAATTTTCAACCCATTTATAGATCTGGAGTATTTATGGATTATGACTATGGCTGGATTCTGATGTGAGCAAGTAATTTTGGAGGAGTGAGCTAAACCATGACCTTGTCAAGGCAGCAAAATGATGGGGAACACATTAGCACATTTTGAGGGTGCTTCAGCTGTGCTGGCCATATGCCAAATAAAGCCACTGGTCTACCTCCGATACATAGATGATATGAATCATTTGGACTGCCAGCAAAGATGGACTTTTAACATTTCACAGAAATTACAATACCTACCATACAACCATTAACCTCCAACTTAGCCATTTATGTCACAGTATACTACAAAAATACTACTACACAGTTCATTGCGAGTGATAGTTTGTGCACCCCTGTGGAGCTTGGAGGGTTAACCCATACATTCTATAGACAACCAGATCTAGCAAAACACTTGAATTCACTGGAGCATCAAAAAGGTAGTTAATCTTGTTTGCATCTTCTAGTCCACTTCAAGGAGACATTACTAGAGCCTAAAGAATGAATTATGGTCATACTGATAAGCAGTAGAATTTACATGTTAAAATAAAATGCATGAGTTTTAAAAGCATGTATTATGCATTCAGCCTTAATTTTTATTATGCTGTAAGAAGGAACCTAGTTGTCTTGAAAGCTTGTATCCTAGAGCCACTAAGTCAATAAAGGTATCATTTTTACTCTACCAGTCTACTACATTTTCTATGGCTAACACGGTACCGAGCTTTAAAGTCGATGTGTCACCTCAATATAATGTAGCATAAAGAGTTAGGCTGTATAGCAAATATTACTAAAACTGTCTTAATTTTTTTTTTTTAGCTTTATTTGTTGTAAATTTAAGTTATAAAGTCGGTCCTGCGGCTACTTCTGCTTAGACTGCAGTTACCAGCTCTGCAACGCAGTCTGTCGTTCTGCCTCTGCTCCCCTCCCTCTATCCAGCCTCCTCCAATGACAGAGGCTTTCTGTCTGTAAGCTGGAGCGTTCTCATTGGCAGAGAATGATATCTAGCCAATGAGAGCACTCCAGCTTCCAGACAGAAGCCTTTGTCATCGGAGGAGGCTGGATAGAGGGACAGGAGCAGAGGCACAGTGACAGACTAAAGTCTATGCGGAAGTGGCAGCAGGACCAACTTTATAACTTAAATTTACAACAAATAAAGCTAAAAAAAAAAATTAGTTAGACAGTTTTAGTAGTGTTCGCTATATAGCCTAATTGTTTATGCTATGGTATATTGAGGTGACACATCCAAAGGATAAAACTCTTGTGCTTGAGTGGGCAAATTGAGACCTTCTAGTTATTCAGGATTACAATTCTTACCATCCTCAGCCACCAAGTAGCTAGTTGGGTATGATGGGAATTGTAGTCCTGAACAGCTGGAGTTTTTCAGATTGCCCACCACTCTAATTTCCTGACTCAGGCAATAGTTGATGGGGCTTGGTGTGTGGGGGGGAGTGCTGATATGGTTAGTAGAGGTGAGATCATGGCTGTGGCTTGGATACCTGGCCTAGCTATACCTAAGGTATTAAAGTGCAAATGTAGAAATCATTTCTCATTCACGTCATCCTATCCAATCCTTTCCAATCCTATCCTATATATAATAAAACACTACAATGTTTATCCGATGCAGCCATGAGCAGTAGAGACTGCCCGAACGCTGGGAGCATTCTGTAGGTTCGGGCAGTCGCTACAGAGCATGACTGCATCGTGTGCGCCTCAGCAGTACACTGAGTAAAACCGGCATCTTATCCCTTTGGGTGCTAGAGGGGCACGCAATGCGTTGTGTACCCCTCTGGCACTCAAAGAGTTAACATCACCCGGACCTTGGCCCATGTACACGGGCTTTTACACTAGTAGAAAATATTTGACAATAATTCAATACTCACAGTTGACCGTGATTAGCACCTTTTTGCTGTCAGGAGTGGACACCCCATTGGACGTGATGCACTCATACTCTCCAGCCTGCTGTCGGTTGATTTCTGTGATTTCCAAGAGCTCGCCCTCACTGGAGAAGCCTTCTGTGGGGTGAAGGTGGGAGGAGCAGGGTTGGGGGAGGGGAGGGATGAGGGTTGTCGGGTAGGAATGAGACACAAACACACACTTACAACACAGAAACACAATATGAAAGTTATCACTACCAAGTGAAGAGGTAGCTATTTGCAGCATTAATCCTTTGAGGTCCAGAGCACTGCACAATGTAATTGCTTTGCAATGCGTTGTACGTGCCTCAGGAAATCAAAGGGTTAAGAAATGTTCCATACAAGATTAGGTGTCCATAGGCAGGAGGTAAAGCACCTTCTGTATATACTGGGAAAAGAACATCAAAATAATAATAGTAATATGTGGTTAAAGGGACAGTTCCTCCTACAACAAAATTGTGCCTAGTATTGTAGCATGTTAACCCTTTGAATGCCAGAGGTATACATAACGCATTGCAAAGCAATGTGCTGCATACCCCTCTGGCACTCAAAGGGTTAAAGCCTTAGCCGAAGTGTTGACGAAACAAGCGTCAAGAGCTTTGTGACTCTACAGATCTTTTTTGTTCTTCTGCCACTGTGCTGCTCCTTATTATTAACAATGTAATTTAGTGGATTTCACATTGTCCATGATTTGGAGTACAGCGCTAATTTTTAGGTTAGTTGTGTATTAAGATATAGATTTGTGCGGCTAGATTTTCATCCCTAATCATTAAGACTCGTATGTGTGGGGCTAGATTTTCATTCCTAATCATTAAAGGGATAGTAATACTTAAAATGTAAAAAAAAAAATATGTTGTAGGGTTTATCCCCCTGAGTAAAACAAAAGTACTCCCACTGCTCAAAGGTGTTTTATTCAAAAGTTATTACAGCTCAAAGCTGAATTTATAGATGCAATATCACATTGGCCTAAAATTGTACAGTGGTGCTGTTGCTACACCATCCTATGGACAGCTCTGGTCCCAGGACCATGAATCTCCATAGGATGGTGTAGCAACAGCGCCACTGTAAAATTTTAGGCCACTGTGATATTGCACCTAAAATTCAGCTTTGAGCTGTAATAACTTTTGAATAATACACCTTTCAGCAGTGGGAGTGCCCTTGTTTTACTCAGGGGGATAAGCCCTACAAGATATTTTTTTTTACATTTTAAGTATTACTATCCCTTTAAGTTTCTTATGTGTGGGGCTAGATTTTCATCCCTAATCATTAAGATACTTATGTGTGGGGCTAGATTTTCATCCCAAATCATTAAGATTCTTATGTATGGGGCTAGATTTTCATCCCTAATCATTAAAGGGATAGTAATACTTAAAATGTAAAAAAAAAAAAAAATATGTTGTAGGGTTTATCCCTCTGAGTAAAACAAAAGTACTCCCACTGCTCAAAGGTGTTTTATTCAAAAGTTATTACAGCTCAAAGCTGAATTTTTAGGTGCAATATCACAGTGGCCTAAAATTGTACAGTGGTGCTGTTGCTACACCATCCTATGGACAGCTCTAGTCCCCGGGACCATGATTCTCCATAGGATGGTGTAGCAACAGCGCCATTGTACAATTTTAGGCCACTGTGATATTGCACCTAAAAATTCAACTTTTTTGCTGTAATAACTTTTGAATAAAACACCTTTCAGCAGTGGGAGTGCCCTTGTTTTACTCAGGGGGATAAGCCCTACAAGATATTTTTTTTTACATTTTAAGTATTACTATCCCTTTAAGTTTCTTATGTGTGGGGCTAGATTTTCATCCCTAATCATTAAGATACTTATGTGTGGGGCTAGATTTTCATCCCAAATCATTAAGATTCTTATGTATGGGGCTAGATTTTCATCCCTAATCATTAAAGGGATAGTAATACTTAAAATGTAAAAAACCAAAAAATATGTTGTAGGGTTTATCCCCCTGAGTAAAACAAAAGTACTCCCACTGCTCAAAGGTGTTTTATTCAAAAGTTATTACAGCTCAAAGCTGAATTTTTAGGTGCAATATCACAGTGGCCTAAAATTGTACAGTGGTGCTGTTGCTACACCATCCTATGGACAGCTCTAGTCCCCGGGACCATGATTCTCCATAGGATGGTGTAGCAACAGCGCCACTGTACAATTTTAGGCCACTGTGATATTGCACCTAAAAATTCAACTTTTTTGCTGTAATAACTTTTGAATAAAACACCTTTCAGCAGTGGGAGTGCCCTTGTTTTACTCAGGGGGATAAACCCTACAACATATTTTTTTTACATTTTAAGTATTACTATCCCTTTAAGATTCTTATGTGTGGGGCTAGATTTTCATCCCTAATCATTAAGATACTAATGTGAATCCACATGTACCCATCATGAGATATAATTGTTTATCTGTGACTATCTCTAGTAGCATCTATTTACCAGTTTATATCAGCATACTTCCTTCACATTGTACTCTTATTTGATCTGTAAGCAATGTTTTCCAATTTGAGCCTGTTTGGAGTTTTATTTACAACTCTTTTTAGGGTCCTGTCTTGTTGTTTTTATTAACCCTTTGATTTAACCTATCATGCCCTGTATATGTTATAGGCATCCTTTCAGATTTTATGGGTGAAATACAAGTTATTATTAATTTTGTTTAATACATATATTTTTATTGAGATTTTTTCCATAACATCACATGTAAATTTTACAGTCATGGAGTACTTGGAGTCCTCAAATCTTGTCAATTTTAAGTTTCAAACATTACATAAATAAGTATTATGTCATTAAAATTATGTTATACATAAGATGAACTGTTGATTGGAGTCTTATGCTTAGAGCCATGCCATGTATGGAACAGAGGGAGATAAAAAATTACATTTTAACTTACTATGTCCTATGCCTTACTAACATAGTAAATTAGGTTGAAAAAAAGACACAAGTCCATCAAGTTCAACCTTTGCCTCATAACCCAGTGACATGAGAATTATATACCTTTCCTACTACCAAATATGTTAGTCTTTTTCAGACCTTCCTGTTTTGCCTACTAATACACAGTATAACCCTGCATGTTCCCTTTTGAAAGAAATGTATCTAATCGTCTCTTAAATGTAACCATTGTATCTGCCATAACCACATCCTTGGGCAAGGGATTCCACAATTTAACAGACCTTAATGTAAAAAATCCCTTCAGCTAAACCTCCTAAGCTTTCTGCCATGGACTATGAAAGTAAGGAGGGAGATACAATGTAACACTGTCCCAGCAGCAATCAGTGCTCTGTATGCTGTATTTAATGGAATGGAGACAGGTTTTTCTGCTGCATGGACAACGTTATATTGTATCACTATCCCTGCTTTTCTAATATCTAAGAAAAAGCTTTCTGTAAACATAAATTCAGAGAATTTACTCTCGGTGTCATAAAAAAGTAATATGACAATTTGACTACATATTGTACATTTGCAGACTATTTTAACCCTTTGAGTGCCAAAGAGGTAAGCAACACATTGCTCTGGAATGCGTTGCGCATACCTCTGACACTCAAAGTAAAAAAAAAAAAAAAGTTGACTGCCACTTTATCAGTTTCACTTAAAGGGTTAGTAATGCCGTATTTAACCCACTAATGACCCTTGACGGTCCTGGCATGTCATGGGTCGATTTGCATTAAGGACCCATGACGTGCCAGGACCGCCACGGAATTCCGGGCTCCTCATGCGGCTGCACGCCGTTTGGGAAGTCCGGAAGCAAAAACAAACAAAAAAATGGTCAGTGGTCCTTAAGTGATGGCAGCGTGTGTGCGTGGCCGGTCCTTAAGGGGTTAAGTTGATGCAATATTGTAGATTTTAAAAAAATAAAGTATCTGGAGAAAGTCCTATCTCTTAATCCTTTATGGTTTGAGAGATATTCGCAGATAAAGTTCCCCCTCCCTCCCCTTCTCCTGACGTCAGCACTGTACTGACAGCAGGAGATCCTGGTCCTGGGACCAGTCGGCGACTCTGTAGCAGAGCCAAAATAGCAATATTTTAAAAGAATTACTTCACTGGTTTGCAAGCACACTTTGTAGACTGTTATTAAGTAGTTCTTTTTAAATATTGCTATTTCGGCTCTGCTGAAGAGCCTCCTTGAGTTGGCTGACACAGATCTCCTTCTGTCAGCTTTACAGCTGACATGAGGGAGGGGGAACCAAAATGAAGGTTTGAGAGAAAGGACTTACTCCAGATGCTTTTTTTTTTTTTTTTTTTTTTTTAAATCTACCATATTGCATGAATTTAAATTCGGGCAGACAGCAACTGGCTGCTCTGTAATATGATGTGGTCCCACTGACAATGTATTTAAAGACAGACAGCATAGCTATTGTGTGCAATAGATCTCTTTACTGTATGGAATGGAAGTTCAGTTAAAACAGTAATCAACTGTCTGCTAATGATAGTTAATTACAAGGGACACTAACACCTCCTAATAGTACAAGCCCATTTACCTTAATCTGGACTCAAAACCTAAAATCCTAAAACTCTGCTGTATGTGGATTAGTTCCTCACAATTAATCTTTAATTAGTACTGGATATCTTGTCCATGCCGGCAGACATAATTATCTGTTGCCAGACTCTAGGACCCAATCTTTTCTTATTAAAAGGAAGGAACATGTCATATGGAAGAAAATGAGGTGTTTCAGTCAAGAAACTAACAAAAAAAAAGGTAAAGTTTGGGGATCATCATCTAATCCAAATATCAGATTTCTGTTAAACTAACGTTAACCCCTTGGATGCTAGAAATGTCTCCAACTCATTGACATCTCTAGCATTCAAAGGCTTAAAATGTGACTGAACTGTGCACAAGCAGTAAATTCTATGCGCACCCCCTCTGGCACTCAAAGGGTTAAATCAAGCATTGAAGGTTTGCTTCTGTATTCCTCCCACCTATCACTTTGATGTGCTGATACTTATTCCTTATGCTGCTCTCTCTGTATGTGGATGAAAAGCAGCTGCCGCTGTGGATGCAGCATGCTAGTAACAGCAGAGAGATTGGACACTGTAATACAAGTATTAGGACAAGGCTGTGATTGGGATAGCTGCACGCTGGGGGAGCCCGCAGAGCAGGAGACGGGATACAATCATGTGTTTAATATGGGAGGAGGAGCTGTTACCGGTAATAGGAAATGTTCCACAGGATTTGTGCAGAACCCTGTGTAGAGCAGAAGGCTAAATTGAGATTAAAATAGGCTGTTATATGCACACAGGGAAGCTGGGATTAGTATACAATGCTGTGCATGGATGTAGGTATGGGAAACCATGGGATGTTATTCAGTGTATATATAGCTAACATAACGATTATAATTTGTGTGCACATATACACACACGTACCATACACACTCATGCACACACAAAGAAAAAGTAAATGGACATATGCATATACTGTAGTGTCTGCACACACACAAACACACTAATGCACTTACACACACCCATTCAGTGAGATACACTCCACTGTGTGCACATAAACACACACACACACACACACACACACACACACACACACACACAATCTCATACACACTTTGGGCCACATGCAGGGCTGAATTTACATTCCAGGCACCCCTAAGCAAGGCACTCTAGGTGCCCTCATCTTTGAAAGAGTAGTAGAAACTTGGAACAAACTTCCAGCAGAGGTGGTTGATAAATCCACAGTAACACAGTTTAAATATGCCTGGGATAAACATGTATCTATCCTAAGATAACAATAAAGGAATACTAAAGGGCAGACTAGATGGACCGGGTGGTCTTTTTCTGCCGTCAATCTTCTATGTTTCTATGTTTCTATGTTTCTATGTTTGCTTATGGTTACACCCCCAATTCTCACACGACCACTCACCCAGTCCCATCCACTGTTTTCTGGCACAGAAAATACCCATGGCCTCTAAAAAGCAAGGAAAAAAGCTTTAGCCCTTGATTGCTAGAAAGATAATCAACACAATGCTCCAAGGAGATAAATAATAATAAACTGGTGCTGGGACAATAAGATTCCTCTGGCCACACCCACAATACAGAATGTGGGTGTGGTCAGCACAGCTGAGGCACCCTTCAGAATTTGGAGCTTTATACAGTTGCTTACTTTGTTCCTATTGGGAAATCTGGCACTGGCCACATACAAATGCATGTGCACACACAAATACACTATCATTGTCACAGTGGGTACCTGTTAGTTCCAGCATCACTTAGTGGGGCAACGCTGGAGGCCTGGGTTTGGGTATGACGCCTCGGCGTCAGTGGCTGCGTCTTGCCGGGCTTGGGGCCGTGTCTCTCCTGCTGCCTCTAGTGGCCGTCCGTGTCCTCTCCCCAAGCGGCACAGCGGCACTACTTGACACATGGCAGGTTGCAGGTTTGGACGAATCTCCGGTTCGCGTCACTTTTGGGCGCAAACCAGGATAAGTGACGCAGAAACAAGTTTTATACCTGAAGAGGCTGTGACTCCACCCTCCTACTTCCTGGCTGGCTATTTAAGGGCTCTGGACCTTGGTACAATAGCGCTTACATTGTTGTCTCATGCAGTTTATCTTCTTGGCGTTTCCTGTGCATGACTGGTTTTCTGGCTGACTACCCGCTCCGTGTATGACCTAGGATCTGTCTGGCCATCCATTCTGGTGCTGACCTGGGGCTCTGTCCAAATATCCATTCCGTGTTGTCTCATTCTATTGGATACCCTATCTGGTGCAGACCTGTGGCTCTGGCTGACTACCCGCTCCGTGTATGACCTATGATCTGTCTGACCATCCATTCTAGTGCTGACCTGGGGCTCTGTCCAAATATTCATTCCATGTTGCCTCGTTCTATTGGATACCCAATCTGGTGCAGACCTGTGGCTCTGGCTGACTACCCGCTCCGTGTATGACCTAGGTTCTGTCTGACCATCCATTCTGGTGGCTTCCCTCATTCTCATTGGGACTACAGTCGGCCTATTGCTTGGTTCCAAACAGAGAGGTATCGTAGAAGTGGTCTCCTATTTCTGATAGAGACTCTGGCTTCTTCAGTTACCCTCTGTCTCTCTACGTTACTGCTCATATTTTATATAGGCTTAATAAAGGTGATTTTACATTCAGTACTGATGCCTGGTTTATTCCTTGTCGACCGTGACAACCCTGCATCCAAATACATACAACGATGCAGACATACACACACACTTCTATAAAAGCACACTTTGGAACATGTTACAGCTCTATATACATATCTGTATATCTAATAATATATACCTTCTCTGTGTATACAAGGGGAAGTCAACTTTTAGCACAACAGTTGTTGGAGACTCCCATCACCATTGTATGGTTGGGGATCCTGAAAGTGTAGTCTTCAGCAGCAGGAGTGCCGCAGGTTCCTAACCCCTAGTGTATATATATCTATCAATGGACAGAAACACATAGTAGCACACACACACAGGGGCCGGAGTGGTAGCCTGCAAGTGGTTTGGAAGTAGTCAACAGGACTTCAAGTCTCAGCATCAAGTGTGTGTGTGTGTGTGTGTATGTAAAAGGTATACAATGCCAGTTCATAAACAAACACAAATGTGGATACACACTCACATAATAGCATAAATGCAAAATCATATGTGGGGACCTATACACACAGAAATGCATGTGGACACACACACAATTTCACAAAATACTCACATGTGGACAAACACAAACAGAAAGAAAGAAAAACGTAACGGACATACAGATATACTCCAGTGCCTATACAAGACACACATACCCAGACCCTCCCCCCAGATATACACTGAGATCACTCACTGGCATGCACAAAAACACACACACATGCACACCATCCACACCCATGGATGTACAGGATCAAACAACCACACACTTGGGGTCAAACATTCACACACACAAGCATATTTGTGGACACACACATGTGCCTTCCAATGCATGTGCACACACACACACATACATAAAGACAAAAGATACTCACATGCACCCATACATATACACTGACACAGACACACATGCACACTACTGGACATACACACACACTTTGGGACATACATGCACACAGACTCAACAGAAGCATAATATTGAACTCTGTGTTCTGTGGCATGTCCATCACACAAGAAAGACATTAATGAGTGTGCAGTAAGGCTTTCTATTCCTGTTACTAACAAAATATCTGCAAACAAAACTGACAACCCTTCAATCTTGTCCTATATTCCACAAAAGTATGATCTCTATGGTATAATTGATGTCATTTTAGCTGCAGGAAATTGATCTTTATGGTGTAGTTGATGTGTCATTAATGACGTAATTCTGTCAAGTGGTTATTCATGAATGATCAAGCACATTGTCCTTGCTAATCTGGGAAATATGCTAGGAATCACATTATGTAGGATTTTCATAAGAAAATCCCAATTTACTGTACATACGTGCCTTCTCATACACACATGCATTAGTTGTAATTAAACAATAGCTTCCCCATGGACTAACATACAATATGCCAAGTGGGAGTATGGAAGTAACATTTGCAGCAGCGTATCTTTGTACTCACTCAGTGATAAATAAAGCTTAACTGATAAATAATATGTACAGCAAGCACATGGAAATACTAGCATATGTCTATGCATTTTTGATCATTCACTATTTGATAAATGAGTCCCTATATGACTGTATTGAGTTGTGGGGAATGTATTATGTGGTTTAAAAATACAAAATAATACATATATGTTGGATAGTTGGCTACCTCTCTAACACTGAATGGGTTAAAATCCCCATTTAAATCAATGGGAATTTTTATTTGTTGCCTATGGTGTAGTTGTTATATTCCACTTCTTAGTAAATGAGTCTTTATGCACCAAGTAAAAAGAAGAACAGTGCTGGAGCAAACAAAACCAACTGATTTAAATTAATGAGAATTTGGTGCACTTGGTTTGCTCTAGAAGTTCTGCTCTTATATATATATATATATATATATATATATATATATATATGAGCATTTTAGTGAACGTACAGTTACATATCTTTCTCTTGGTCCATGTGGAATACAGGAACCCACAACTTTTGGTCAGATCTTGCCTCAGGGGAAGGTGAAAGGGTTCCACAATGGACAGATTGGCAGTAGAGTGCAAATGCTAGAGGGTCCTTTAACGCTTTTGAGTGCCAGAGGGGTATGTAACGCATTGCAAAGCAATGTGTTGCTTACCCCTCTGGAACTCAAAGGGTTAATTTGGCACAGAATGGATGAACTTTTTAGTTCACATGGGAAGCCATCAGATCCACTGATGATAATCTCCAGTGGAGGACAATCAGGATGAACACACTCTGATAATGTTCCCAATTTCCGGGATCCAGATGCTGAGGACTTAGGAAGTCTGCAGGCATGTTTTCCATGCCTGGGATGTTATACACTATGATGGCTGTGATGTGCGCTTCAGCCAACTGAAGGAGCTTCCACGCCTCTGCCCAAGCGGACTTGCTTCTGGTTCCTCCTTGGATGCTGATAAGTGCATCTGCTGTAACACTGTCTGGGTGGACCCTCACCTGTGTCCCTGTCAGGGCATGGGACCAGTGACAAAGTGTTAAGCTCCCTTATCTCCAGAATATTGATTGTGAGAACACTCTCCTCTCCAATACTAAGACCCTGTGTCATCAGTGGACCCAGGGTTGCACCCCTGGCCCATCAGGCTGGCATTCATGGTGATCGCTACCCACTCCGGGATAACAAATGGACAGTCCAATGTAGATCGTACCATTGAAGTTACCAGCAAAGATGGTCTTTTGCCCACTGAGACAGAGACATGGGATGAGACAGGTAAGAGTTCTGCCTTGAACAGCTCCTGAATATGTCCAACTGCAACTCACTTGTGTGAAACTGGACATAGGGGACTTCTTCCAATGCAGATACCAGGTGGCCTAGCACACTCATGTACTCCAGCATTGTCACTGACAGCCAGAAGATTGCTTGAATCATCTGAAGGGCCAGAGATTGGATCATTTCCTCTGGCAGAAACACCCACATTTGGAGATCAAATTTCATGCCTAAGAAATACAGAATTTGGCATGCTAGCAGAAAGGACTTCTTGAGGTTGAATACCCAACCATGACACTCCAGTATGCACTCATTAATCGGTGAATGTCGAGTAGCCTCCGAAGCAGCCTTGAGTTAAAGGTCACCCGGGTAAGGAGTAAAGGATATTCCTTGAGCACTTATGTAGGCCGTCAAAGTAGACATGACCTTCATAATGATCCTCAGAGCAGATGCTAGAACAAAGGAAAAGGCAATAAACTGCTAGAAAGGCAATGTGTAGGAAGTGCTGATGATCCAGATGTATTGGAACATGAAGGTAAGCGTCTTAGAGGTTCAGTGAGGCATGGAACTCCCCCAGGCACATATTTGCTATGAAAGAGTGCAGAGACTCCATTTTGAAGCACTGATCTAGGACAAAGTGGTTTAAGCACTTCAAGTCCAGAGAAAGGCAAAGTAGATGTATTTCTTGGGAACTACGAAAAGTTTGGAATAGCATCCAGTGAAGCATTCCTGGGCAGGAACGGGAAGCAGCACCTGCTTTTGCAGTATAGAAGATATGACCTATATTTACAAGGAACCCTAGACAAAATGAAACTTTGAGGTGGAAGTGACTTTTAGTCTATGGGGTACCTATCTGAAACAACCCTGAAAACCCACTGGTCCATCACTGAAGTCTCCAACATGTCTTGAGGCAACCCCCAAAGGATAGGAATGGAACAGGATCCCAAGAGTCATGTGGAGCTGGGCTTGTCAGCTTAGGCTTCTGAGCAAACTTTTTTGCTCTACCGAGCCTGTTTGGGCTTTGGGTTGGGACGAACATGAAAAGCCTGAGGGGATTGAACTCTAGTGAGGGTAAAGTAAACCACATGTCTTTTTTGGGAAAAAGGCATGCTTTGGTAGCAAAAAAACTCTTTCCCCACAAAACGAAGGGACCCCAAGGACTTTTTAGAAGGCCAAATCTTAAGCCTCAAAGAGTGATGTGCAGCTACCGAGAAGGATGAGGATTTTCCAGAAAATCTAGCTCCCTAAAAGATAAGATATGCATTGTCCTCTAGGATTTTGGCAAGCATAAACAGCAAGTCCTCTCTGGAAATATCCCACAGAGAGGTGTTCATACCACATAGACATAGCTCTAGTGATCCAGTGGCTGCAAAGATTGCCTATGGGTTTACCTACATACAGAAATGTGAGAGGCTCTGAGGAAAAACAAAAAGCACAAAGGCTTGTTCTACAGCTAATCACCCCTCAGCAGTATTACTTTTTAGATCTCTAGTGCCATTAAAGAGGAGACATTTCCACATACATATTAGGCTAATCCCACCCAAAAAGGTGGTCCAGTTCCAAAATGATGGGCAAGTCACCTCTGCACGGGAACACCAGCTAACCCCATACATACGTTTCTGTCTTGTTGGGCCTCATCAATGAGGTGCAGCTGGATTGCATAGTCACTGAGAGCAAGGGGTGCAGGTCTGGATTACCCCTCACTCTTAGGGTGCATCACCACTATTGATCTCCCAGCTGAATCGGGAGTCATCAGGAGGGGTCCTAATTTTTGTAAGTGGTTAGCTGAGGAGCAGGGGGTAAAGGTTGCTTTTTTTTTTTTTTCTTCTTTTTTTTTTTTAACAGAGTGGCAGCGGTGGTTGGTTGAGAAGGCAGGGGGCTACACCCCTTGCCTCTTCCACATCCAAACAGTGTTTTCCATCTACATCCATTGATAGTGAACCAGAATCACTTAGATGTAGGGGGTGTATTATACACAAATACAGACAAATGCTATCTGCATCTCCCTCCCATGATCCACCTCCCTCTGTCCACCTCTATTCTTAAAACATAATTCAGAGGAAGCTGGGAGATCTGTCTGGAATGTGAAAGTTACTTGGGATGGGTGAAATTTTCTGCCACAAAAGTGAAACAGTTGAAAAATGGCACTTCCTGCCAAGAAGGACATTTTTTGCCGCAGGGAAGATATAAGAGGGGTGTCAGGTTCCCGAAGCATATCATTCTGTGTTTGTGAGAAGTAGAGAAAGAAGCACAATTTTAGAGATATTTATGATAGTTGGAGAAAATCCAAAAATCTTGTGTGACTGAGCCATGTGATCCAAGTTCCTTCCTGAGCTGGCTATTCTCTTAAGGGAGTTTGGGGGTGTGTAAAGGTAAAAAGGATATTTAACCCAAATACCACAAAATCTCATGTGACTGAGAATAGATAGACAGCTGTGACTCAACATCCTTTCCACTGGCTGTTCTCTGTGTTAGTGGAGTATGGGGTTGTATTAAGGGAGCAAATAGGATTTTATTGCTTACCTTTTCTCTTTAGTCCATATGGAAAACAGGTACCATGGGGCTGAGTCCTTCCTATTGAAAGGCAAAGCACATCACAAAAGACAGGGTCTTTGGGTTGGAGACTCCTTCCTCCTTCAGCACAACCCCTGTCTTCGGCAAGAATTAATGTGACAAAAGCCACACAAATAGAAATAAGCAGGAAAGAAGAAAATAAAAGTCCCCAGGGCTAAGACCCTCAGAGGACTCCTCTGCCTGGGAAAGCAACACAAGTAAGGTTTTTTCTCAGGGTGGGAAACAGGTGTTCCATATGGACTAAAGATAAAAAGATTTAACAGGTAAGAACACTAAAGTCCTATTTTCTCCTACATCCAAAATGGAACATAGGAACTATGGGCATATACCAAAGCTAGGATTCCCTGGGAGGGAAAGGACAAAATACCTCTTGCTCATCCCCATGATATCAGAGTTCCATAGGACTATTTAGGATCTGAATAACCCAGATAACAAATAAGAATCAACGGATAGTGAACAAGCACAGCACACCAAACAAGAGCCAAAGGGGTTCAGGAACTATTGAACAACAACTGGCAGTAAGAAAAAGAGGAGATAGGTCCTTAAAAAGGTAAAACTGCCTGACAGACCTTCTGGCCAAAGCTGGCCTTGGCTGAGGCAAAGACGTTGACATGGTAGCGTTTGGTGAGAGTATTCAAGGTAGGCCAAGTCACAGTCTTCCACAGATGTTCAGCCAAGACCTGGTTCATGTAGAACCAGGAAGCCACCCATGGATCCGGAGGAATGCACCATGATCTTAAAGGGAACTGGTTTCTTCCTGATATCATATGCTTGGTGTATGGTAGCCTTAATTGAAGAAGCAAGGGGTACCATGGAAGTAGCCTGTCCAGCTCTGGGACACTTGGGGATGACAAACAGAGAGTCAGCCTTATGAAAAGGCTTAGCAAGGTGCACAAGGAACTTAAGGCACTGCACCATGTCCAGCAGTAGAGGTGGTCTTTGTGAACACCACGTGTTTGTCTGTTTTTTCAACAGAAAATCCGGATTAAACAAAGCCCTTAACATCATCAATGTTTTTAGCAAAAATGTTTCACTATATTTTTTTAATGGCTACAATCTTGTCTTAGCCAAACTCCTCGCCCCTTTACTTACATGTACTCTGCATTCTCTCGCCAAAAACGTGATGTTTCCAGGAAGTGAAATGCAATAGAAGCAGCTAGAGAGGTAGAGATGTTGCAAGGCTGTTTATATAGCTAAACTGAGCCGGCAGAGGCTCATAGTGTGTGCTGTCACTATGAGCACCTGGATAACAAAGAAAAGGAGGAGTTGGAAGGAACATGGTGCATCCAGTGAGTCTTAGGAGGAGGAGGAAGTGATCACTACCAGCATAGAAGGGTCTGGAAGCCCTGATTCCCCAGACCCAATGATGCCCAGTCCCCCCACATCATTCCTAGGGATGTGGGGTAAAATTGTTAGCAAATCAGCAAAAGCACAGGAAGAACTGGATAGCAGTGTGAGCACCACAGTTCAGCTACCTGTGCCTGCTGCTACTTCCGCCAGTGTGCCTTGTTTTGATACTCAGGAGGAGGCAGCAGGAGGAAATAATGGCAAGTGTGACAACAGTGGACCCTAAGTCACACAATTGCCATCGCCAAGCAGTCCCACTACTACTACAACACAGCAGCTAGAGACTCAGAGTGTTGTAAGTGAGGGATGGGGCGATGATGAGTGAATCTGATTCTGAAGTTGATGTTGTTAGTGAAGCAGCTGGTGTAACTAGCGTGACTGTTGATTCTCCTGCTGATAATGAAGTGGAAGGGGAAGTGAAGATGGGCAGCCAGACTAGTGATCAAGGGACATCCCCCGACCCCTTAAATATTTCAGCAGCAGCAGCAGCAAGAACAGCAGTTGAAAATGCAGCAATGACAATGGAGCATTCACCAATGGGCACTTGGATTTACCCCAAGTACCCCAAAATCCAGTGTGACTAAGAAGACAACTGTGGCCCAAGTTCCTTTCTGCTGGCTGTTCTCTGTGTTAGGGAGTTTGGGGTGGGTGTATAAGGAGCAAAGGAGATTTACCCCAAATACCACAAAATATTGTGTGACTCAGTATATACAGAGAGCTGTTATCCAAGTTCCTTCCTTGGCTGGTTGAGCCTCTGTCACTGACTGATTTACAGAATATTTAGAAGACTGACACTTAATTGACACACAAGTTCAACTGACACTGACAACATCCACAGCCTGAGCTACGATGAGTTCATCTGCTGCTTTTGGAAGTGTGGAACCTTTGACACCAAGTAGACCAAATGCAACAACATCTAGCCCCAGTAGTAGCCTCTAAGGAATCCCTCAGTCCACAGTACCGAGATACGTTTCTCATGATCAAAAACTAAGCCTGTTGCTATCTGTTGTCTGTGTCAGAATCATGTGAGCAGGCAGAAAGTAAACTCATACCTAGGCACCTAATTCAGATCCCACCTGAAGCACAACCACAGGCCTGACTGGGAGACACACCATCAACATGTCAGAGGTGCCACAACTAGCAGCAGATGCACTGCTAAAAGTTCATAGTGCTCTAGGGCATATAATAGACAGAGAGTGTTCCAAGATGTCATTCAATTGAAGTAACATCTATGGCTCCTGCTGCACGGGAGTATGACTATAAGATTGTTGTAGGAAATAACAAAAGTCACAGAGTGCCCACATATGCCACTGCCAAAACACACCCCACCTCCAAAAGTCATGTTGTTAAAGCAATAAAATTACACAGTTCTTCTGCCATGTACTGCCATCCTACACTTAAATTAGTTTTTGGGAAGGAGTCAAAAACTTTAAAAAAATAATCCCAAAGTATGCCTATGGAATGGCAATGTTGCCAAGATGTTGGCAGTTAAGATGCTGTCTTATTCTTTTGTAGAAAACAGAGGTTTTAAAACTGATGTCATGTGTTGCATTCAGCTGACATAACCCAAGCTGCAGTTATTTTATAAGCATGCCTGTGCCAGAATTATACAAGCAGGTTGTGGGTGTGGTGGGAAAAGGGCTGGGAACATCATATGGAAAGAAAATCCACCTCAAAACAGGAGGATAAGTAGGAAGAGTACAGATTATTTGACTGCCACTGTATGTGAGTTGCTGAAACCTTTTGAGGAGGCCATCATGCTAGTTATTCATGTAAGGGTAGGAATGAGTGAGATTCTCCCACTGCTATATTTATTTCAGAGAAAACTGATTAGCATGACTAATGCATCTTACCATAATGTCAACACAGATATGCAACAGCTGATGAAGGACATACCAGAATGCATTGATCAGGAACCTTGTATATGACCATTCAAAGCTACTTTGCTGGACCCCTGTTTTAAACATTACATTACATTTCTGAATTTTTGCCAAAGAGTGATCAATTTGTGACAAGGTGTGATGATCAGCAGAATCACTCTGAGGAATCAGATTCTGTCAGAATATAAAGAAATGCTTATGGATTGAGTGGAGGGTTGCATTGTAGATGAGGGAGAGAAAGTTTGGACCAAAAAAGGTCATCAGATAGATTGCCCGGTTGCCTCTGGATTATATTTTAAGCATTGAGGTGGTTAGAGCGAGGAAGGGGGAGAGAGATAGAGGAAGGTAGGGAGGGAAAAATACAGGCTGGAATCATGGGGCAGTGTCATACATAAGTACTTCATCTTTCCCTATAATATTGCATATAATTTACACCTGTTTATTATAACCTGAGATTTTCGGTTGTAATTAAATAAATAAAAATACAAATGACTAAAATTAGTAAAAATAAAATTAGTAAAATTAGTGTCAGTGGATCTCACATTGTTCTATAGGTAGGTAAATATTTGTAACTAAATTATATACAGAGGAAGATGAACGTATAGGGTTAGGCAATCTTTGGCTCTTCAGCTGTTGCTGGACTACAATTCCCATCATCCCAATGGCTGGTTGCATACCCCCCGGCACTCAGAGGGTTAACTAGAAAACAACAGCTGGATTATTGCAGGTTGTCTTTCCCTGCTGTAAAATATAATGAGCTTTCAGTTTAATATTCATTTCTGTGCTGGGGTGAGGTATGTGTGTGTGTGTATTTGAAAAATAAGACATTTATAGAACACTGCAGCCATGAAAGAGTTAATGACATCATCTATCCAGAATCCAAGAAACAAATGAGAGAAGCTTGCTCTTTCAGGCGCCCCCTTTGCTGGGCAGCTCTCCTGTCTTCCTGGCATTCCCCTGACACCATACATCAATGTCAGTGGCGTGGGATGATGTATAAGTTTAATGCATTACACTAATACATCAAGAGTAAGATGGCTCACTGATAATGTATGAATATAATGCATCACGCTGCTCCTGTCTGCCTCCTGATGTATGGACCCCGCACCCCTGTGTGCTGCTGCTGGGGAATCACTCTGCACAATACACCCATTACTGGGCAGGCTTCCTATGGTTAGAAACCTTTATTTCAGCAACATCCACCACGCATAGCACTAAGCACACTGTATAAGCACACATGCAACAGCACTCACTGGATCCTGTATTAATCATCCAACCACATGTGCACACACACACAATCCTGTACACTAACTACACATGCAATACCAAACACATGCATGCACACACACAATGGGGCCATTGTAACAGTAGCGCAAAATGTGCAGCTGTTCAGGGCTCACTGGTGGAAATGGTCCACCGCAGCCCAGGAGAAATTGAGCCTGTCATGCATCATAGTTTTGAACCCTCTGGATCTTTCTGTACATAATAATGAGTACACAATATAGATACATGGAAGAAGCCATGTGTCAAAACACAGCATTTTGTGACATTGGGTATGAAAACAAATTATTTAGTCAGGTTACTATACGTATACCTGCCTAGTATTGTTGAAACCTAGGTGTGAGCACATATCCTTGTGTATAAAAGCTTATCTAAAACATCAATCCCTAAACACAGGATAAATAACATAAAATGTATTGGTTAGGCGATGCAAAAAATTCTAAAGAAATATAGTAAAACCCCTCATGCACATCAATGAGAACACCAATATCGAATATATAAAATCAAATAGGTGAAATCTAATATCTGAGAATAAGTGTGTTTATATAGCAGTGTGTACATCAGAGATATCAAATCTTGGTACTCACGCTCATGACATATGAATGATGGATGATCCAACGGTGAACATGACACAGAAGTGGACAAAAAGAAGAAGAATGCAGAGATGATGGGAAGAACTCAGAAGAAACAAGTTAAGAAAAATAACTAAAAACACATAGGGCCATATGTTCAAAGAAGTAGCGAAATAGCTTTTGTCGTTTGTAACGACTTTTCAAAGTACAGTGTCATTGGGCTCAGAGAGTGTCGGCTGTGATCGGAAATATGTCGTATGTAACAACAAAAAAATGTCTTAACTAACGACAAAAATGTCTTAAAAAATGTCTTAACTAGCGACAAAAATTCTCATATTCAGAACTTCACATTCCCTCCACTTTTTTCTTAAAGTACGATTCTTGTCTTTTGAAAGACAGTTTTTTGTCGTTAGTTACAACAAATTTTCTTTTCCTCTATATCACACTGGAGAATAGTTTAGCCATGCCCTTGCCACGCCCCTTTGCCTGTCAGTTCTGGAGCTGTGTCGTACACAACTGACATTATCGATGGTTATGCTGTGTGAGAGGTCGATATCATAAGGGTTATATGAGTCCAGAGAGTGGTTTACTGAATGGGGGCAGTCTACATATCCCCCATACGCATTAGAGCTTGTCTGGTTCTTACCAGCCAATAGCACATTTGAATTCTTCAGTGTTATTATTTCTGTCCACTGGGTATGTAAAATATATCAGTATCCTATTGAAATGTCACCCTCTGTTTTGGCATTCTCATGTCGCCTTTTTTAAGCAGGCAACATTTTTAAAACAAACATTTGTTGGGCGCCAAACAGTGGATGACATTTCAATAGTGAACCGAATATATAATTCTCCTATCAAGTACCAGTTGAAACAATATAGATATCAGCTACTTGGATACTATATGTTTATTAACTTTTTGATATAATTTGCTATAGCATACATTTATTTGCTCCGTCTGACTGTGTACAACAGATCACGCTATGTGTTTTTTATTTATTTTTGTCTATATGTGTCTTCTGAGTCATCCCATCATCTCTGCATTCTTCATTTTGTCCACTTCTGTGTCATTTTCACCCTCTTTGATCATCTATCATTCGTATGTCATGAGCATGGATACCAAAATTTAATATCTTTGATGTACAGACTGTTTGTTATATAAGCACACTTGATATTAGATTTCACATATTTGATTTTATATATTTGATATTGGTTTCTCATTTATGTGCATGAGGGGTTTTGCTGTATTTCTTTAGTTTCATTCTTATTATCCCTGAATAAGAAACCTGGTTGTGTATAAAGTTTGCATCCTTGAGCCACTAATAAATAAAGGTAACATTTTCACTCTACGAGTCTCCTACTTTAGAATTTTGAGAAAATAACCCTTATTTCCTGGTGGCACAGTGTGGTGCATTGTGCTAATTGTTTTTTGTGCTGGTGCTATGAATGATTGTAGATAGAGCCCACATTTCTAATAGAACATAGAGTGATTGACAATGGACAGAACTAACTAGCATACTGCACGGGGAATTAGTATAAAGTGCTACAATGTATAACAAAATTTAAAGGTTTTCTTCTGAAAGATTATTTATTTCATAGAAAAACTGATAGCTCAACATATAGGCAGATTTTAATTGTCTATAAACAAACTAGACTTGTTTTAAGGATACAGGTTCACTGTAAGTCTTTAGGTTAGCTCTGCATCCAACGTTAATACCTGTGCCCCATTGACTCCAATATTAATCCAATTTCTCCTCTGTGAATGCTGTATCCTCAGTGAGTAGTGACCTTTAGATCAGTCACAGACAGGAGTAATCTGCAGCACTCTTACCTTTCAGCTGCCTCCAAGTTATCGTTGGTTCAGGCTTTCCCACAGCCAGACAATGAAGGTTAACATCACTTCCTTCGTTAACAGTGACACTGCTTGAGATGTTTGTGATTTTGGCTGGTACTGGAAAACAAAGAGACAAGAGACCATATTAACTAAAAAGGATTCTGTTTGAAAACCAAATTATGGTTTATTTACTTTCGTTTTCTAACTTGAATAGAAGGTTCTTCTCAGTTACTTTTTGCTATTTTGAGAGACTGAGACATAGGGGTCTTATGGTCAAATGAAAACTAAAGTAAATGAGGGGCAACCCAACTGCAACACAAGGGAGATATAGGAATTACCATAATTCCCATTCCTTTAAATTGGACTGTTCACCCCTAGTGAGTGCTAGTGACTAAGTCCTCCAATATAGTGGGAAGCAAAGAGTTGGGGACTTAGCTAGCATTCAAAAGGTCCGAAGCACCAAATGAAATCAAGGTGGCATGCACTGGAGTAATTAGTCATTAGGGGGCCCTGGTGCAAACATTTATTTTGGCCCCCTACCACAAAAATATTTGAATAGATGTATAAATAGAACCTATTGAATCCTGAGGCAGAAGGGGCCTCAGCAGATGCTGGGCTCTGGTGCAACTGCACCTTCTTTACCCCCCTCCCCCTTGTAGTTAAACCTCTGGTGGTACACTTTGGATTGAGGGGACAGGGTGGTGAAGAATGTTGGTAGGTGGAGCTTAGGCAGGTTTAGGGGATATACTAGGTTTAATTCATTGTGCTGATGGATGATGCGCTTGTTCGCTTTAAGATTGGGCTGCCCCTCATGTATGGAACTTTGCCATTCGTTCATTTATTGGGGCTACCTGGCAGAAAAGTGAAGGTACATTCTCTGAGAGTGAGTTGTAGAGGTGATGGCGGCCTCAGGTGGTACCAGCTTCTGTATATTCTCTCTTATGAGGCTGCGCCAGTGGTGTTGGTGGTTCTTTTGGGGGTGGGGGCAACAACCTGTGGCTTATTAAGACTGACCTCATGAACATAATCAAATATGATTTGGATATGTTTTCTAAGGTGTTTGATAGGTCCATTATGGTATGGTCAGGGAATGTGCCATCCAAGTACTGGAGGCGGGCCAGAGATCAGGAGGCCATGGAATGGTGTTGAAGAAGCTTGATTATAATAGAGTTTGGTGTGGCAGTCTGGTGGGGCTGTGGTTTGGCATTGCCAGATGGAGATGAAAATTGGAAAAATGTTGAATACTGATGGCGTTCATTTGGTCCCAACTAGTCTAAATGTATTCCTTTACAACCTTAAAGAGAGGGCTGAAAAGGTATTATTTCTATTAGATGGGGTGGAGCGGCCATTAAGTCTAATGTCCCCTTCCTCTGGGGGCTAGTCAATGCTAAGAAAGAAACAAAGAAAGAATGAAAGAAAGAAAAAGGGTGTTTATACTTTGCTGCTTTGATTGTATTGAATGTGTAATAAATTGTTGCAGAAGGCAGCTAGCTGATATACCGAACCAGCAGCTATTGGCTTCAAAAGGATCTAGGGAGGGCAAATGCATTTGTCTTGCCTATGGTTTAAATTGTGGAACATGCTTACCTCTATAAGGTGACAAGTAGGGATGGGCGAAAATTTCCACCTCAAACTGAAATCGACGAAAAATGTCACTTTCCACTTGGCGAAAAATTTCCCATGAAAAGTGCTGATTTTCCACTTTTTTCACCTAGATCATTCCATTGAAATCAATGGGAACATAGAAGTTACACACAACACATAGCATATATTATTTTATTTCCCAAAGGCATAGTATAAAAGGGGCATGAGGGTGCCTGTGTTGGTGGGGTGTGGGGAAAGAATCAGTTGAACAGGGGGTGATTTTTGGGGGGGTTGTTTACTGGGATTGGGGGCCACTTAAAGCGGAACTTTCACCCAAATAAAAATAGATTTAATCTGATGGCTCTCAGTCTACTATTTTTAACGGCTATATTTATTTTAACAAAATCGGCATATTTAGAAAGTTATTTAATGTAAAAGAAATACCTGGTGAGGTCCTTCCACTGCACACTACGGTACACTTTTCACCACTCTGCTCTCCAGCCCATCCCCTTGCCGGCCAGAGCCCACCCACAACCATTACCATGTCTCTAATTGTGTAGCGTGCTCCATTCATATGCGCATGTCCTACACATGCAATGCTGGCTTATTACTAGGCTCTGGCCAGCAAGGGGATGGGCTGGAGAGCAGAGCGGTGCAAAGTGTACCGTACCATCTTAGCATATTCTGCAGGATGGAATCTCCTCAGATGCAGCTTGATGCACTGATTGCGATTCTCCTCCACCACATTGGCATGTGTGGTCAGTGCACCACACAGTGTGCAATGAGTAGAAATGAATTGCCACATCCTAACATCAACAGAGTGGCTATCATTTGGCGGGGAGGTAATGAACGAGGTGGATTGGCAGAAGATGTAGTTACCCTAGAAGGTGATGGCGAGCTAGTTGTTTCATTCGTTGTGGAACTTCCAGTTTCTGCCTGGGTTTTTGTATTGCTCCTCTTCTTTGATCTGTGCCTCGCCTCTTGTTGCCTTTCTGGAGAATCTGGGACAGCAAAAGCGGTGCTTGATTTCTGTGGTGGGTGTTTGTCTTTAACATGTTTGATGTAAATGTCATGGTATCTGTGTTTCATGTGCGATATGAGGGCGCTTGTGCCAAGGTGTGTTCCCTCTATTACTCTTTTCACTGACTTGTCACAAATTGTGCACAGTGCCATTGCAGAAGACTGCACTGTGCCTGCCCCAACAGAAAAATAGTCCCACACCCATGATGACTTCAGGGGGAAGGGAATAGATGGAGAAGAATGGCCTCTTTCTTCTTGTCCTCCACATTCCCCTTCATTGTCTGTGGCAGCGGATAATGTTGCTGCTTTTGCTGCTACTGCCTTAGATTCAGCACTGCAACTAGGATCAGGAGTATTGCTACCTGTCCTAGTCCCGCATCACTTATTGACCCCACTCACACTGTGTCCACGGTGGTCTGTGGAACACTAGCCTGCTCCTCAGCATCCTGCAGCCCTTGCATCTCAGCATCAGATGGAATTAGAGCAGTTGCAAATTCCTCTAATTCCAAAATGTAATTGCTAGTGGTGGTGGTGATGCCCATCCTCATCCATGTCTCCCATTTCTTCTCAGTTTCTGCTAAAAAGGCCATCAATGTCTCTTCCACCTCAGCTTCTCCAGCATCATCATCACCACCACCACTAGTCCCTACATGCTGTTGTTGCTGCTGCTTTATTCCAGACATCTCACTGCTGCTTGGAGGATGTGACGAGCAATGTGACAGAGGGTCCCCTAATGGCACACTTGCCATTTCCTTTTGACCTGAAGAAGAAGGCAGACTAGCACTAGCAGCAGTAGCACCAGGCACAGGCAGCTGATCTGTGCCCCTGCTGGTGGTGATGGTATTAATTCTGAGCCTGCTGTCGCCCAAAACCGGTTCTGGCCTCTTAAGGATAATGTTCAATTGGACACTGTAGTGAAGGGAAGGGGACTCCCAGAGCCAGAGGAATAGTGTGGGCTCCCTTGACTGCTAATCTGGACGCTCTCAAATGTTTCCCCTACCACTCCGGCTGCTTCACCATTACTGGTGCTACTACTAACACCAACCACGTCAAGTTCAGCCTCAGAGTCTTCCTCCTTGGTTTCACAGTCATTAGTAATATGAAGATATACCTTCGTAGTAGTAGTGCTAGCACGGGCAGGACTGCTTGGGAATGGCAAGTGTGAATTAGGATTCCTTGCTGTCACACTTGGCATCATTTCCCCCCCCCCCCCCCGAGTACTACAAGAAACACTAGCAGCAGGCAAAGTATTGGTGGCAGCAGGCTCAGCACTAGCAGCAGGTTCACCACTGGCAGCAGGTTCAGCACTGGCAGCAGGTACAACACTAGTGGCTGCAGGTACAGCAGTGGTGGCACTGGCAGTAGGGACAGCACATCTGGCAGCAGATACAACACTAGTGGCTGCAGGTACAGAAATGGTGGCACTGGCAACAGGGGCAGCACGTCTGGCAGCAGGTACAACACTAGTGGCTGCAGGTACAGCAATGGTGGCACTGGCAGCAGGGACAGAACATCTGGCAGTAGGTACAGCACTAGTGGCTGCAGGTACAGCAGTGGTGGCACTGGCAGCAGGGACAGCACGTCTGGCAGCATGTACAGCCAGCTGACTTGTCCTGCTCTCACTAGTACTATCCTTTTCTCCCTCCCTTCCCATTCCCTTTTCTCCTTTCCTTCCCATTCTCTTTTCTCCCTTCCTTCCCTTTTCTCCTTTCTTCCCATTCCCTTTCTTCCTCCCTTCTCATTAAATTCCCCAAGATCCCTTGGGGTGATTTAGGGGGACTGGACAGAATTGGTTCAGTACTGCTAGTCACGTCCCCTTCCTCCTCCACAGTCTCAGTGGACACATAATAAGGGCCCTTCCAGCTCCTCTTTTTGCTGCTCATAGTGATAGGAGTCACTATGAACCTCTCCTGCCACAGTTTTTGCAAAATATCACAAGAGAACAGCACAACACGTCTACCTCGCTCTGTAGCTTCTTCTATTGTGTCTGCCTTAAGCGTAAATGTCCCGTTTTTATAGCGGAAGTGCGAAAACAACATAAATCAATGGGCGAAAACTTTCTAGCCATTGAAAAAATGGCAAAAAATTTTGGCCAATAGGCGAAAGATGAGAACATTTTAACCACTAGTTTTAAAGCAGATTTTTCCGCAAAAAAAGAGGATAACAACGTGGTTTTCACAAACTTTCTCGCGGGAACACGGAGATAACTTTCACCCATCCCTAGTGACAAGCACAATGACACGTCCTTTCTGGGCCGGGGCTGGCACACAGGCGCATGTATTTGGATTCATCTGTATTGACCACCTCAAAGGGATAGTAATGTTTCACTAAAAAAGCAGCTCCAATTAATCCTCATAGTATTTGGGCCATGGAGAGTGTTATTTTAATACTGTCCGAGTTGTAGTTCAAGAGAAATTGAATGATGAAGTATCCCCTTCCCACCCCTTATACTGATGTAATACTGCACACCTCAGAGCAGCAAGACTGTTTGGATGGATATCAGCAAGGGACAATCTTCAGTGAGCATAAGGAAAAACCTGAAAAACCTTTCCAGCGACCTGTCCAGTCAAGAGCTCAGATTGCATATCAGAGGGGAGGTGGCTTATTCTAGGTAAAAGGGGCAGGAGTGGGACAGTTTATCATTCAATTACTCTTGAACTACAACTCTGACAGTAATTGCTTTGCAATGCTTTGTGGACCTTCTGGCACTGAAAGGGTTAAAGATGATACAGATATATTTTACAGGAGGAGGAGTACTGAAATAATACTCTCCATGGCCCAAATACCATGAAGATTAATTGAAGCTTATTTTATTTTGAAACATTACTATCCCTTTAAGCGTTCAACGTTTCAAAAGTGAACCCTTTCAGGCATATAGTTCCATGTTTTGTAATCAAGCCACTTCAAAATAGTACAAAACATTACGCTTACCCCTTCAATGCTGGAGGGGTACACAACGCATTGCAGAGTGTTGTGCAACCCTCTGGCTCTCAAGGGGTTAAGTTACATCTATCCTGTCATACTGATACTAGATATAGAGAACTGGAAAGCTAAAATGTATCTAAACATTAAAGAACTAGAGTCTAGAGCAATGAATTGGAGATGCATCTTGTATCCAATGGATTAACCCTTTAACCCTTTGAGTGCACTCAAAGGGTTAAGTGTTAAAAGCCAGCATTATATGGTGCTGCAAAGCACTGAATGACGATTTGTCACTGGACAGGTTAATATACCAGCATTTTTTTATGCTTAGAATAGACATATTTATCTCTTTCTCATCTGAATTTGTAGTAGACACCTACCATATCTTCTAAGTGACAATAATCTACTTTTTAAACATAATACATAGACCAATTTCTTTATATGTTCTAAACGTCAAACCTTCCCCACTCACTATCTTCGATACAAGGATCTCTGTGGTGAGCTATTTATTCCAAGGCCTGATCAGGTGACCAGGGGACACCCCTTGATATTAGAGGAAAGGAGATTTAAACTTCAGCAGAGGAAGGGGTTTTTTACAGTAAGGTCTGTTAAATTGTGAAATTCATTGCCCAAGGAGGTGATTATGGAAGATACAATGGATACATTTAAGAGAGGATTAGAGACATTTCTTTCAAAAGGGAATATACAGGATTATACTGTTTATCAGTAGGCAGATCAGGAAGGTCTGATAAAGACTAACTTAATTGGTAGCAGGAAAGCTATAAAATTCTCACTTACTGGGGTATGAAGCGAAGGTTGAACTTGATGGACTTGTGTCTTTATTCAACCTAATTTACTATGTTACTATGTTACCCTCTGCCCAGTGTTTATCCACCTCTTCAACCTCTCACTGACTACAAACACTTTCCCATCTGCATTCAAATAGGCACTTGTCATATCTATTTAAAATGCACTCTATTGTCCCTAGCATTCTCTCAAATTACATCCCCATCTCTCCCCTCCCTATCATCCTTAAACTTCCTGAACAGCTCTTAATCCACTTTCTCTTCTCCGCCTCTCTACTTCACCCACTACAGGCTAGTTCCTGTCCCCTACACTCCCCCAAGACAGCACTGACCAAAATGTCTGATGACTTATTGTTGGCCAAATCTGCAACTTTCAACACTGCTGATCACCATCTTATTTATTGTCATACATGGCACAGCTCTATCCTGGTTCAGATCTAACCTATCTAACCTTTGTTCTCTTTTGCTTAATCCTCACACCTACCTCTCTCAGCCCGAGTCCCACAAGGCTCTTTTCTTGGCCACTTCTCTATATACAACTCATCACTTGGAAAACCTATAAGCTCGTATAATTTTTATATAGATGATACCCAAATACGTCTCCCCTCCCCAGATCTCTTTCCGTCATGGCTCAAGTCTCCAACTGCCTCTCTTCTATCTCCTTTTGGCTATCCCTTTGATTCCTCAAACTCAATTTATTTGAAACTGAATTGATCACCTCCTCTACCAACCATTTGCCACTACCTAACTCTCCCTTACAGGTAAAAACCCACTATTACATCTACCTCACATTTTCGCTGTCTAGGGATTATCCACAACTCAGCTATCTCCTTCATCCTTAACATCCAATCCCTCTCAAAATCCTTCTGTCTCCATCTAAAAAACATTGCATGTATTCACTCTTTCCTCAACTAAGATGCCGCAATACTCTCATCCATTCTATAATTTCTCATCTTGATTACTGCAAGTCTGATTGGATTCCCAGATATCCACCTCTCTCCACTCCAGTCAATCCAAAATGCTGCTGCAATCCTCAATGGCTCACTTTCTTTGCAAGGCCCTACACTGGCTTCCCTTTCCATTCAGAGTCAAATTCAAAATTCTGACAGACACAGACCTACAAAGCTCCTCCATACTTACTTTCACTGATAATTAAATATTATCTTAGCTGCCTTGTGAGAGCTTCACATTATCTTTGGCTGTCATCCACTCTCACGTCTTCTTCTCATTCATATCTACAAGAGTTATCATGAGCTGTACCGCAGTTATAGAACTCTTTATTATCATGCCATAGCAGACTTTCATCCAACATTATTAATTTCAAGTTCCTTATGAAAACACACCTCTTCACATACGCCTTTCCCCAAAATCCTTACCGCCTTCATTTTCTTCTAGGTTCAACTTTCCAGCTTGCCTAATGTTATCTTCTGTTTCACCTGTGTCTTTTATGTTCCCTCACCCTCTAGAGTGTAAGGACTCACTAACAGAACTCTCACTACCATTTGTTTTGAGCAGGGTCGATATGTCATTGTATTTTCTCAGCTGTATTTTGTACAGATATGTGGAATATACAGCATAGCAGTGCTGAATAAATAAAGGATCATAATAATGATGATGATAATAATAATGTCCAACTTCATTACTGGGCTAACCCTTTCAGGGAAATGAATACATTTGATTCCATGCTAAAATAGGTGCAGGAACTGTTTTTTTACTTTACATCAGGTGGGCAATGAACATACCTGGGAACTTCCAGTTGAGGGCTACCCGGAGGGTAGTCCTCTGCTCACCAGGGGGTGACAAAAATGACGCTAATTGCGTCAAAAAGGGGCGGGGCTTGCCGCGAGTGAGGGGGGGGCTTAACCCTTTGAGTGCCAGAGTGGTACGGAATGCATTGCAAAGCAATGCATTCCTTACCACTCTGGCACTCAGAGGGTTAAAGGTGTCACACAGAAGGCTGGGGACTGAGGATCAGCGGGAGAAAAAGCGGATGTGGCAGAGTTTCAATAGAAACTCTCCACATCCGGAGGAATCAGCCTCTGCCCCGGAGACCTGGTAAAGCTCTGTCAGAACCGGAGTCTCCGGGGCAAATCCGGAGAGTTCCCAGGTATGGCAATGAAGATGCACAGCTGTTTATACGTACATTCTGGTCCTCTGCATCTGATTTGTTGCTGTGTAGTGACAAGGCAAGTCATAGTGGAGTGGTGCATTCCACACACCTCTGAAATGCAAAAAGTTATAGCAGGCAGTTTGGGACTACAACTCACAATCATTAGCTGGTTGTGGGTGATGGGGGTTGTAGTTCCAACAGCTGGAGGGCCGACAATTGACTACCACTAGGCTTATTTATTTAAAAAGTTTTTACCGCAAAGAATACACTGTGATTTCTCTAGTTTCAAGTATTTCCTGGCAAGTATGTATGCAGTGAAATGGTTAAAACTATCTCATTGATTCTTTTTAAGTGAGAATCCTGTCTGCAAGGGGTTAAGTCTAAAAGCAGCTCATGGGTGGCCGGTTCTGAATGGGGAGTCATCACTGCGGTTGCCCCTCTCCACTGTAAGCGGCCTTTCAGCACTGTATTATGAACAGTGGAACTATTCCCTTAGGACACATAATTACTGCAGTAATGAGATCTTGGGCTTTCAGTGTTATTCCCTCAGCACTTAAATTCTGGGTCTGTGGTTGCAATATAGCCCAGTATTGTCTGTCTCTCTCTATACATATATACATATATATAGATTTTTTTATGCTTTGTGGCTAAAGGACCATTAACTCTTTAACCCTTTGAGTGCCAGAGGGGTACTCAACTCATTGCTTTGCAATGCGTTGAGTACCCTTCTGGCACTCAAAGGGTTAAGGACTGGTACTTTGTGTTACACCCCCCCTCTTCCTTAAAAGGTTAGAAAGTAGTAGTACTGTACCTCAATTTAAAGCACATGTGTTCATGTGAGTCAATCCAGAAAACCTGCACAATTGGAGAGAACCTGAGGACCCATTTGAGTTCCCTGATCTAGGGCATATGATCACTTTAGTTCATATTTGTGTGCACATTCCTCCATCATTAGGACCTTAATGCTAGAATGTCTCTAATGCCAGTGGCTGAACTCAAGGATATGCACTGCAGTGTATGACAGCTGTAGTGTATACCAGTGGAAACGTTATGCCAATCTTATTTTTTTATGTAAAGCTCTGTACTTCAGCCCCATAGCATAAGCAGTGAGATGGCTCACACTAACACTATTTCCTTTACTCCATGTTTCATATATTGGCCTCTATAAGGGGGGTTATTAACTACAGGTGATAAAGTGGAGATGAGTCAATTCACTAACATTCTTTTGGAGATCTTAGTGCATAGGTTCCATAGAATAACACAGGAACTGGAGAAGTGATCTCACTGGAGAAGTCATTTCCATTTTTTTAACGTCTATCACACCTTAGTGCATAACCCCCAAGATGTAGTGGAAAGATACATGGAGCCCATCATACTTTTCTCTCACTAGTAGCTTGCATATGTAATATAAGGTCCAATGGTCACGGACATC
Source organism: Rhinophrynus dorsalis (assembly GCA_037306005.1). NCBI lineage: Eukaryota > Metazoa > Chordata > Amphibia > Anura > Rhinophrynidae > Rhinophrynus > Rhinophrynus dorsalis. The sequence goes on from CM074724.1 coordinate 297,692,686, forward strand.
TGTAGGTAGGGCCAGATTTCACATTAAGCAAAGGAGGCAACTGCATAGAGTTTTACATTTTGAGGGAAGACTCAGCTGTGCAGGACACACCTGCATCCTGATTTATGTCTATGGCCACAGCAAGCCCAATGCCCTCTCTTGTTTTATGGTAACGTGTTTTTTTTCCAGTTTGCATAAATTTTTTTTATAACCTCTTAGATGCTAAAAATGTCTCAAATGCTTTACAAAGTAATGTTCTGGAGACCTCGCTAGTATCCAGTGGCTTAAGAACATGTCTGTGTTTATATGTTATAAGCTAATGGTACTTTTTGTGCCACATAACAGTGGTTGGGGCTGTGGGTGGAGTCATGTAAGAAGCAGGGATGTGGCCATAGAATAGACTAAAGGTGCCTAGGATGCTTTGCCTAGAAATGCCAGAGATTTAAATCAAGCCCTGAGTGTACGGTTCATGCACCAAAGAGCAATTTTTTATTAGTTATTTGTTGTACAAAAGCTGTCTAGGATTGTATGTTTTTTAAATTCACCAGTGTTAATGTTGCGTGCAGTGCACTGTTTCACAATGCTTTGGAGAAGTCTCTGACCTCCAACAGGTTAAAAGAAAGGTAAATTGACACCCCCATGCCCGCAGTAGACATTGGGCCAGAAATGGAGCCCTATAAATAACAAATAAACACTCCCATTGATTTAAACAGAGCTTTTAACCCCCATGGATTCTAAAGCGGTCATGGGTATAGGAACCATAGGGGATGTCAAAGGGACTCGATTTCCTTTATTTGTGTTTTTGAAGCAATATATTTCACACCTCTCCGGTCCTTGAGAGGCTCTCGTATAATGGTTGCAAGTGCAGGAGTTCCGTCTTTTGTCCTAGCATATTCGAGTGCTAGAAGTTACTAGGTCATGCAGAGGCAGGCAGTGGCACAATACTTCTGCCCCTCCTCTTCACCCTACCCATGGCATGAACAATGGAGGGGGATTCAGTGTTGCTGTCCTGGCCCTTACATGTTTGCACTATAGACCACACATATAGTCTAAAGCTAAAGACTGTAGCTTTAAGCCTTGGTGATGAAGGCTTTTTTACACTAGAGGAGCAGAGCAATTTTTGCCTCTTTAGTATGTCATTGTATCTATTTATATACTGTTTATTTAAAGGGACAGTAATGTCCCATAAAAAATGCTTATAATTTTGTAGTGCTTAAAAAATTAAACTATATGCCTTTCTCTGAAACCACTATGGTTTGAGAGATATTCACATTCAAAGTCCCCCCTCTCCCTCCCCTTCTCCTGATGTCAGCGCTGTGCTGACAGCAGGAGATCCCGGTCCTGGGACCAGCCGTTGGCTCTTCAGCAGAGCGGAAATCACGTTACTGGAAAATAATTACTTAATTGGAAAGGTCTACAATGTGTGCCTGGTTTGCAAGCACACTTTGTAGACTGTTGCAGTGAAGTAGTTCTTTTTAAATAATGCAATTTCGGCTTTGCTGAAGAGCCTCCTCGTGTCGTCCGACACGGATCTGCTGTAAATATATTTATATTGCCTTTATCATGTGGCTCCACTGGCGCTTACAATTGCTGTTCAAATGTGCGGAGCCACTGGGGAAGGTCAGAAACTGCTCTGGTCCTGAAGCTGTCAGTTACAGCCTCCCCGCAATGATTGCAGTGTGCCTTGGGGCACTATGCAATCATCAACCGATGACATGCCAGGACCATCATTGGTCCTCAAATGACAAAACTGTGTGAAAATCCTGTCATGTCCCCAGTCTTTAAGGGATTAAAAGTTGCACACAGTCATAAACAACAAGAGAAGGTAGCAGCCAGCACAGTCACACACTGTGGAATTGGGCTACAATTAGTAAAAGGGTGGGGAGCCTTTTATTACTTACTATTGTAAAAGCCTGTGTACATGGGCCAGCATTCTGTGTGTTCGTGCAGTCTCTTCTGCACATGACTGCATCGGACAAACATACATCTGGCCTTTAATATTATAGAATTAACCTTAGATGTTGGCTATTTCTGTACTTATTTCAAACTGAATGATAAAAAGGGTATAAGACAATTCAGGAAGTACCTCCTGTCAGGCATTTTGTATTCCACCAGGAGGAACTGGTCTAAGGAATGGTGAGAAGGAAAAACCTGCTTCTTGCACCTCTTGAAAATATCAGGGGAAAAGGAACTAGAACTGGGGGCCTCTAGTATTTTTAGTGTTTCTAGAACAGGCCCAAATAAAACCCTGAGCAGAAGAACAGGGGTCTTATTAGTAAAAGTTTCCAGCAGGGAAGGGCAATTCTAGATCAGTTTCCTCTTCGTCAGTGGAAGAATCCCCAACAGTGTGGGTATCATGAATTAAGTGTCTTTTGGAGGTATAAAATGTCACATGGACCACAAATCTAAAACCCCTTGAATTGATGAAGGGATATAACTCATTTAAAAGTTACGGCTTTAACCCATGCAGGCTTCTGTTCGACAGGTGAGGGGCCTAAATGATGGGGCCACAGAGCAAGAGGGACATAGGCAGAAAACTGGGTTAAAGGAGTTAATGGGGCACCTGAAGCCTTAATACCACTGGGCTTGCCCATGTCTCCTTTAGCATCTGATATAATCAGGATGTCCCCTAAATTATAAAGTAAAAACAGTACAATTAGTAGAAAAGTAGATTAAAAGTACTTATAAAACATAAAAAGTACTTATCTGAATGCAAGCAGGAGAACAAGCAGAAGAGAGAGGTCAGCCTCTCTGTAACAAGTAGAATCCAAAAAATGATAGAGGGTCAAGCAAGGAACACCTCTTCTCTTGCCAAAAAGCCCAGGAAGAACTGTGATTTCTCAGTGTAAAAAGGAATGGTGCTTTCCAGATGTTGCTAAATGTCGCCCTCTGCTACTGGGGGATCCCACAGGACTCCAGTAATCAGTATGTAAGGTTAAAATCACCTTCAGTTCTCTTATAGCTCGGAGGGCACTGGTAGTGGTTTGAAAGTGCCCCTTTAAACAATAGTAAAATTTTTTATGAAAGAATATTTTATAGTGATTTTACTGCTGATTGAAACAAGGGTACTCCTACTACTGGGAGGTTTTTTCCTACATAAGTTCCTAGGGCTCAAACATATCTTTTTTTAAATAACAGCGCCAAATGGCATCCAAAAGGGAATTTTAATTAATGCACTCTGTTGGTGAGCAATAATCATTACTATGGCTCTACATAGTATGTGATGGGAACAAAACCAACTAATAATCACAGCAGTAAAGTCAGTATAATAAAAAAGAAAATACATTTGAGCTGTAATGACTTTTTTAATGAAATATCTCCAAGCGGTAACAGTATCCTTGTTTTACTCAGAAGGAAAAATATTACAATAATTAAAAATAAGAAAGTTTAGTTCTCCATAAAGATATCTGAAGACAATGGAGAGGGGGGGGTCCTTGACACACCATTCTTTCTGATGAGGAAGCGGTACTCTACTGTGTAAATGAGAAGTGCAAAGGAAAATGGCTTAACCAACTGTCTGAAAAACAGCATATGCAATTTCATATATCTTTAGTTCTGCCAAAGTATGAAAATATTTACGCAAAATTTTGTGGCTGATACAAAATGTTCTTTCATGTAAAAGCATCTTATGTTTCAACATTTGTGCTCCTTTAAATACAAAGGGAGACTGAACAGAAAACTGAGCTTTTCCATCCACATCAGAAACGATTAAGGCATAGCTGTGCATTTCAAGGGAATTCAGAAAAAAAATCCAAAGTGCTGACATCTCTGTAAAGTTTGGGCTGTTTGTTTTAGCTTTTTTTCCCCTCATTTGGCTTTGTTCGTTTCTGCTGAATTGGGCCCTTCGCAAAGACTTGCGTTTCTCATTCCAAAAAACACCGTCAGGCTGTAATTATCCCCTGGCCCACAATAGAACGCCTTTCATCGCCCTGACAATACCGCTGATTGTAAGAGAGAGGGGGAGGGCTGGCAGATTATTGACTGACAGCTTCTCTCCCACAAATCCAGATGGGGCCCCACATACATACAATGGCATCCATTATAAAGCTGGCCAAATTACAAGCTGCCTTGCAATTGGCTGCAATGCTGGATCTTTGAATGTGTCATTGCTGCATCATATGGGGGGGGCAACGTATAATCTCTATATTGAATCAGAAGCCACTAAGGGCCATATTTAAAACAATAAAGGGAAGCAATTCTAGAGCAAACCAATTGCACCATAGGGGGCAAATGCAAATTCCCAAAATCCCCATTGATTTAAATGGGGCTTTTAAACGCTCTGAATGCTAGAAAGATCTCCAACTTGTTGCAAAGCAATGTGCTGGAGACCACTGGTTTGCCCCAGAATTACTCCACTTTTCTGTTGAACATAAAGAGGAAAGTCCTGCATTTCTAGCTCCGCTGACAGCAAAAGGGGTTACTTTTTGATTAAAGGGATAGTAATACTTGAAATGTAAAAAAATATGTTGTAGGGTTTATCCCCCCAAGTAAAACAAGAGTACTCCCACTGCTGAAAGGTGTTTCATTCAAAAGTTATTACTTTTCAAAGTTGAATTTTTTAGGTGCAGTATCACAGTGAACTGAAATTGTACAGTGGTGCTGTTGCTACACCATCCTATGGAGATTTATGGTCCCAGGACTAGAGCTGTCCATAGGATCGTGTAGCAACAGCGCCACTGTACAATTTCAGGCCACTGTGATATTGCACCTAAAAAATTCAACTTTGAAAATTAATAACTTTTGAATGAAACACCTTTCATCAGTACTCTTGTATTACTCAGGGGGATAAACCCTACAACATATTTTTTTTACATTTTAATTATTACTATCCCTTTAACTCTAGACTAGAGAGGATGCGTATGCAGTGCTGAGCAATGTGTTGGTAATATCTCTGGCACTCAAGGGGTTAATTTATTTCAGATGACATCTTAATAAAGTGTTGGAGTGGAAAGAGCTGCCACTCTTGACCTGTTTCACTGACATCTTCCTTCAGGTATTTATCACTGATCAATCGTATTACCCTGCCGTGCTTACAACAGAGAAGGAAAATACGGAACATTTATGGTATTATTGCCGCCATAACTGCAATAAGCACACATTCACATACAGCATATGAATATGTATGTGTCTATCCTCATAGAGATCTATGGGATTTACACAGTACTCACTGACTGATTCTTCATTCAGCCATCCACCGCTTGATGAATTCCAGCCTTTAAGTATTTAGTAAAGGGATAGTAATGTCTATATTAAAATGCAGCACACGTAGCACTATGTTTAATTACTTATATTTCTGTAATTTAAAAGCTTATCAAGCTGAAAGGATTCCCCTCCCGCTCCTTTCCCTGTGTCTAGCTGCCTCTAAGTGTGGCTCGAATGGAGAGCCGGGAGGGACAATCTTCAGTAAGCAAAAGGAAAATCCTGTCCTCCTTCGTCAAGGGGGCTGATTTTCCTTATGCTTACTGTGTGAAGATTGTCCCTCTCTGCATCCGTCCGGTCCCACAACCAGATTCCAGATCTAATGGGAAGAGGACAGAAGGGGCGGGAGGGGGATCCTTTCAGCTTGAATATATTTTGATCTAGAGAACTGTAAGTAATTAAACATAGCACTATGTGATATAAAAAATATATAGAAGACTCAGAGTTGAACTTTAATAGAGACATTACTATCCCTTTAAACAAAATGCTTTCATAGTGAAAAAATATACATTTCCCATTTTATCAATGTAAATATCTTTCTGTCACCTATGATACAAGTGGACTGCCGCAAGTTCAGTTGCCCAGTTCTGCATAGTAAATAAGCCTCTTTGAGTGCTACCAGGATGTAAAGTGCTTTGCAGAGCAATGTGTTGCTCACTCTTTTGACACACAAGAGGCTGTTGCACTAAATAGAACTTGGGGGGAGATGCACTATGGCAGAAATTACTTCTCCAGTGATATCGCTTCTCCAGTTCCTATGTTATTCTATGGATCCAATGCACTAAGATTTCTCCAACTTTGGAAACCTTAGTGCGTAGGCTCTGTACAATAACACAGGAACTGGAGAAGTCATCTCCACTTTATCACCTCTTTATCACACCTTAGTGCAAAGCCCCCTTGGAGTAATTCTATACCATTCTCTTTTATTTAGAAAGTGTTTTATCAGGAAGAATACACCGAGATTTTTCTTGTTTTCAGGTATTTCCTGTAGAGTTTGTACAATGCAAAGTTACACATTTATACACAAATAGAAAAAAAACCCACACAATTTCATTTCCACTATTTGTTTCATTTTCAGTGATGTGATCACCCTCTAGCTGCAGTTGTAAAAAGAATCTACTACTAGGATCATAGGAACTGTAGGGATAATGTACAAATATGCTATTGCAGCGACTGAGCTTCAAAGTAGGCTCAAGAGCATATAATTGCTTTAGTGTTTACTGGTGCACTCGCACTGCCATCTCTATGACTATAAAGTAAGCAAGTCTGGAATGTTTACCCTATGCTTTGTGCAGGAAAAGGGAGTAAATTACTAAGTCCCAAAATGTCTATACTCTTCCCTTCATTAGTGGAAGCTGAGTAAATCAAATCCAGCACCTGTTTTACAGTTTCATTTTATTAGTACATGTGCTCAAGTTTAGCATCTGACCAGTATGTATTACCGCAGTACAGTGAATATTACAGTACCTGTAACTAATTCACTGTAGCAGCACTTAGTATAATGAAGGAGCACATTGTACACAGTAAAGCATCCTGTATATAGTGCTGTGCAGCAGTGCTGAGAGTAATGCAGAAGAACAGTGTGTATATTACAATACAGTAAAGCAGCATGTATATGGTGCTATGTATCTGCATTGAGTGTAATGCAGGAGTACAATGTTGTATTGCAGTACTGTAGAACAGTCTGTGTCAAGTAACATAGTTCAACCTTTGCCTCATACCCCAGTGATTGAGAATTTTATAGCTTTCCTGCTACCAAATAAGTTAGTCTTTATCTGACCTTCCAGATCTGCCTACTAATAAACAGTATAACTCTGTATGTTCCCTTTTGAAAGAAATGTATCTAATCTTCTCTTGAATGTATCCATTGTATCTGCCATAACCACCTCCTTGGGCAGGGAATTCCACAATTTAACAGACCTTACTGTAAAAAACCCCTTCCCCTGCTGAAGTCTAAACCTCCTTTCCTCTAATCTCAAGGGGTGTCCCCTGGTCACCTGATCAGGCCTTGGAATAAATAGCTCACCGCAGAGATCCTTGTATTGACCTTTCAAGTACTTGTACAATGCAATAAGGTCTCTTCTTAATCGTCTTTTCTCTAGAGTAAACAAACCAAGTGTGTCTAGTCGTTCCTTATATGTCAAGTTCTCCATTCCCTTGATTAATTTTGTTACTCTTCGCTGTACCCTCTCTAGTTCTAGTATATCCTTTTTCAGAACTGGTGCCCAAAACTACACTGCATAGTCAAGGTGAGGTCTTACCAATGTAAAATGGCAAAATAATGTTATAAGGTATTATGTGTCTGCACTGAGTCTAATGCAGGAATACAGTGTTGTATTACAGTATAGTAGAAGGTACTGTGTCAGGTATTATGTGTCTGCACTGAGTGTAATGCAGGAATACAGTGTTGTATTACAGTATAGTAGAAGGTACTGTGTCAGGCATTATGTGTCTGCACTGAGTGTAATGCAGGAGTACAGTGTTGGATTACAGTACAGTGGAGAAGTCTGTGTCAGGCATTATGTGTCTGCACTGAGTGTAATGCAGGAGTACAGTGTGGTATAACAGTACAGTAGAAGAGTCTGTGTCTGGTGCTATGTATCTGCGCTGACTGTAATGCAGGAGTGCAGTGTGGTACAACAGTACAGTAAAAGAGTCTGTGTCAGGTATTATGTGTCTGCACTGAGTGTAATGCAGGAGTACAGTGTGGTATAACAGTACAGTAGAAGAGTCTGTGTCTGGTGCTATGTATCTGCACTGACTATAATGCAGGAGTACAGTGCTGGATTACAGTACAGCAAAACAGCCTGTTTAGTGCTGTGATGCGTTATTGAGTGAATAGCTGAAGTAATATAGATATTGTACTCTAGTACAAATATTAAGCAGGCCATTTATTATAATCTGTGCATAAAGTAATATCCCCTTGATGTGTACTAAAAGAACATGCAGTAATTCACTTGCTACTTATTAAACTGAACTGCCAGTACCAAGGACCTTTAATGATAACTTAAAACAACAACCTATAATTACACATTTTACATCATGTATTAATTCTTGTTCTGACTCAAACCTCAGTGCATCTTCTAACAAGAGAGTGAATGATAGAGAGGTTATTGCAGTGCTCCATTCTTTGAAAGCATCCAAATATTGTTTCATTCTTTTATATGTACACTAGTATGCATGTGGCATGGCTTCGCCAGTGCAGAAAACTTTTTTTTTTAACTCTTTGAGTGCCAGACAGGTATCCAATGTGATACCTCTGTGGCACTCAAAGGGTTACATTTTATTAAATGTCAGACCTTGTGGTGAGGCATCACGTCCCCTCCTTATGACCCCCAGCTACTGCTGTCCTACCAATTTGTCCCCCGCCTCCTCCTCAGACAACCTAAACCCCACCCCACACATCCCATTGGCAGGCTACTTTCTGTAATCCAACCCTTGGGTGCGGCTGCCACAGATCCAGAAACCCTTTTGAGGCACCCAAAACAGGGCTAGCCTTTTATATGTATATAGATTATTCTCCTGATCTGCAGTATATGTGATTTACTACAAATTAAATAAATACGCCTTTAAACCAGCTGGATTCTAGAGAGCTGTCCAATGTCTTGTGAAGCAATTCAAGTTGTGTAATGTAAAGATGTACGTGGCAAACGGAATGTCTCCAACTTCGGCATATAGTGGGATTAACCATTTGAGTTCCAGAGAGGTATCCAATGCATTGCGTTGAATACTTCTCTGAAACTCAAATGGTTAAATTAAACACCCTTTGAGTATCGGAGGGTTGTCCATCAAATTGCTTTGCAATGCATTGGACATCCATTTGGTAATCAAAAGGTTAACTCAAAATAAGGCAATTTGCAGTAATCTTTCTTGTACTAAAGAAAAGCAGGGAAGTAAGATGATATGGTTTCAGCACACAGTGGGACACACAAAGTTAACCCTGTGGATAGTCACGGCATCTCCTACACATTGCGTTACTATAAGTAGGAGCATCCAGGTGGTTAAAGAATTGGTCAGAGTTGCGGGGAACTATACATATCATTCCAATTTGTTTAGCAGCAGGATTTACCTATTTAGGTGTCCTTCATGCAGAAGTCAGATATTGCTGCATATTTTTGACCCTCTTCTTGTATCGTTCCTTCAAAGCAATAGGGGGAGGGTTTGGTGGGGTTTTTTTTTTTTAGCAAGCAATTGCCATAACTGGGAACATTCAAAATGGGCTGATCTTTGGAATTATAACACTTAAAGGAGCAGTAAACTTTTTTTATGAAAAAATATATATTGTAGGGATTCTCCTATTGAGTAAAATAAGGGTGATCCCACTGCTGTGAGATTTATATTTCTACAGTTATTACAGTTTAAACCCATGTTTTTTTACATTAGCAGTGCCCTCTAGTGGTCAAATTCTAATTAGATTTCCTGTTAGATTCTAACGGAGAGGAAAGTCAGAAAAGTCAGAGACATACAGTTCTCCATAGAATGTGATAGAAACTGCCTGTCACTTCCTGTCAGTTAGAACTATCAGGAAGTAAACACAGTAAATTCACTTCCTGATTATTTGAACTGTTATAAGTTTTGAATAAAACATCTGACAGCGATGGGAGTGACCTTGTTTTATTCAGCAGGAAATGCTCTATAAAATATGTGTTTTCATAAATAAAAGTTTACTGCTCCTTTAAAGTGTCCCATAATGTAGATTTAATGCAATAGATACCTGCTTGCTTTAACCCAGAGGTGCTCCAGTCTGTGTGCAAGGGACCTTATACATGCTACAGCTTACAGTGCTCACTGCCTAAACACAAACAGGAAAACAGGACGTATTCCTCTGCCTTTCTGGTACAAATGGGACCAATTTAGAGACTAAAGAAACACTAACTGGGGCAAATCATGTAGTAGGTAACACAGAACTCTTTCATCTTGAGAATTTGGCCCTGAGATTTGGGTCTAAAACCTGAGTGTCAGGGCCAAACCTAGGGTCACCCTGTGTCCCGGATTTTAAATGTGTGTCCCATGTCCCAGGCAGCCCTCTTCTGGGACAATACAAAGTCCCTGAATGAAGACCCCAGAGCACAGAGTTCTAAACACTAGGCGAACTGCCCATTTCTACTGTTACAGAAAGTGATGCATCTGCTGAGCTACAAGAAAATGGCCTCCAGACAGAGCTTTAAACACTAGAGAGGAAATAGACTTTGATCCTGACATCAAACAGGAGCTGCAGTGCAATTTTGTTGTGTGCTAGTCTAAGAGTTTGGGTGTGATGTATATTTTCTGTATTGCTGTGTGCTAGTCTAAGAGTTTGGGTATGATGTATATTTTCTGTATTGCTGTGTGCTAGTCTAAGAGTTTGGGTGTGATGTATATTTTAACAGAAAGCTATGCCTCTGCTAGGATATAAAAAATGGCTTCCAGACAGAGATCTAAACACTAGAGAGAGAACTGAAACTTGATCCTGATATCAAACAGGTGCTACAGTGTAATTTTGTTGTAGGGTAACACTAGTCTAAGGCGTTGGAAGTGATGTATATTGTCTTGTAGCCCACCACAGACATTGCTTTCTATCACAGCAGTCAATGGGCAGTTCTCTCTCTAGTGTTTAGAACCAAGTGGTGTGCTCTACTCAGTGTACCTGAAAGGCAGAATTGAAATGTGGCCACCGTAGTCAAAACCTGAGATGTCCCAGGTATGTCGATTGCTAGTTGAAGTTGTTCATTTCTATATACGGTGTGAAATAGAAGTTGTCAGCGGCAGGCAGCTGCAGACTTCCAAACTAAATGAACTGCTCTAGATAAACTGGACTACTACCAGGGTATTTCATCATATTAATAGCATTAATAAGATTGACTCAGTATAGTTATAGCTCCTCTTTACTAGGCAACAGCATATTACTGTGATAGAGGAATTACACTGCATTTGAAGCAATTAAGGGACAGCTTATTCCAGACACTTTTGCATTTTAAATCAGTAGTTTGATTTTTATATAACTGTTTTGTTTTTCTTTGGACATCTGCAGCTGACTGAAGCTGCAAAACTCATTCTCTTATTGTATATTTATAAGGCTTGATTTATATTTCATGCACCTCTAGGCAAAGGCGCTCTAGGACCCTTTGCACGGCTGGTGGCAATGCCCTCAGTCCTCACATGACTCCACATGCAGACTAATCCCAATAACATTTTAACATACGAATTTTAAAAAAGAGCAAAAAAGAAAACTATTAACCCCTTGGTTTCTAGGGAGATTTCCACTGTATTGAGAAGTAAAAGTAGAAGTAAATAATGGCCTGTAATAGGGTATATAAACTGAGCATCATAATAGAGGAGGTGGTGTCTTGTGCAAAGACATTTGGTTACTCTGGCCACTCCCACAGCTAAGAATGTGGGTGGCCAGCACAGCAGATGCAATCGTCAAAATGTGGCATTCTATGCAGTTGCCTACTGTGTCTAATGGGAAATCCGGCCTTATATATTTAGCTCATACCACCTCAAAATCCCTCACAGACATAAACATTCTCAGCAATCTAAGGTAAAAAGTGAGTCCACAGCCGTAACTAAACTCCTGTGAAGAGTCACACTACAACTGTAGCAGAACAGAGATCTGCAGCAACAAATTGCTGGATATCTCCAATGCAAAACAATTCGTAATATACCGCTGTGCTATGGTATTTAACCCCTTGGATGGTAGAGATGTATCCAACACATTGTGATGAATGTACCACAGCGATTCCATGTTACATCAGGCACTGGAATTGATTGTAAGAACCTACGCCTGCCTAACATCAATTCACTGATCTAAACAGACAAAATCCCTCCTTTTAATACAGACTGCGCCAGTGGGAAGAGAATGGGACTGTGGAGTATTGCTTTCCTCTATGTCCTGTTTAACCCTTTGAGTGCCAAACGAAAAGTACAATGTATTGATTTGTAAAGTCTTGTGTACCCCTTTGACATCAAAAAGGGTTAAGGCAATGTTTTAACAAAGCATAGTGGTAATGGCTAGTCACTGGCAAACAGTTAAAAAAAAAAGTTATTTAAATTGGGCAGGTCATTAACTCTTTCAGTGATGGGTCACTCACCTTTGCTCTCCTTAGTGGGAACACTGGTAACTGCTCCACCATGAAATGGAAATGCACCTTCTCACAAAATGCACTTTTGCACTGTAATAACTATTGAAGGAGATATATATATATAGGGGTGTGGAAATTAAAAAAAAACTACTTGTCCAAGGGACTAAAATGGGAGCCCAATCTACTTGTCCCTCATGACAATCTGCTTGTCCTAAACAGGCAAGTTTATGTATGTAACAGTGCATGGATTAACCCCTTGTAACACAGCTGTATTTAACCCAATGTATGAATTAACTCTTTGTATGAAAGAACTGTATGCAACCCAATGTATGGATTAAGCTCTTGTATGCCAGAGCTGTATTTAACCCAAGTATGGATTAACCCCTTGCATGAAAGAGCTGTATGTAATCCAGTGTATGGATTAACTCCTCGTATAACAAAGAGCAGTATGTAACCCAATTTATGCATTACCCCCTTGTACGAGTCTTACAAGGGGTTATTGCATAAATTAGGTTACATACTGCTCTTTGGCATACAATGGGTTAGTTAATCCACACATTGGATTATATACAGCTCTTTCATACAAGTGGTTAATCCACACTTGGGTTAAATACAGCTCTGCTGTAGCCTCAGTTAAGGGTCATTAAGGATACTTTAAACCAGTAATGGGCCACCTGGGGCCCACCAGCTGTAGAGGACTACAATTGCCATTGTCCCTGACAAGCCCACAGATGGCCTGGTATGATGAAAATTGGTGCCCTCCAAAAAACGGCGGGCCTCATATTGCCCAAACCTCCTTTACATTGCTGACTAACACAGTTGTAGACTGTTGGAATATTATGATATGGTCACAACCAACAAGGGGGTTGTGGTTCATATAATGGAGATATCTATCACTAAAGGAGTCTGTAGACCGCTTGAATCATATTAAGACAGCTCTCTCTCATTAAGGGTTTTTGCAGACTGTTGGAATCCTATAAAGAAGGCTCCCATCTAAGGAGTCTAAATAATTGAGACCATATGATCGGGTTCCTACCAATAAGGTGCGCAACAACAGGGGTCTTATGGGGGGGGCACTCCCACTGAGATCTCATAATGAGGTAGCAGCAGACAGCTGCCATTCCAGATAAACAGTTCTCCTGGTCAGTAACATGACAGAAAATTGCTGGCAGTCATAAGTTTCCCAGCCCCAACAGAACATCTTGTAAAACTGACTTACAGATTTTATTATTATTATTCTTTATTTAGAGATGCATTCCCATTGCAAACAGACACCAATAAACCACATCAGGGTGTCCTAGTTCAATCCTAAAATGTTAACAGCAGGCCATGATTTAATAATTTCTCTGACTTGAGCACAAGTCAAAATGAACGCGTTACTCCCATGTCCTTCCTTACTCAATGATATTCTTAAATCCTGGCATGTTGCTAGACCTTGTATAACGAACTTGGACGCCCCTGTACTACAATTAATCATATAATTAGATAAAGATAACATGTTGGGAAACTCGAAGCTTATTAACTATCAAATAACAAGGAAATTCAATATGGGTTTGCAGTATAGTTTTAAAATCATGCACAACGGGTCGGGATCCACCTGCATGACACATGGCTGGAACAGTCTTTATCACTAGAGAAGAGCAGTATGATGGTGTCTGACAGTGAGTGTGTCATGGGGGGTCGTAATCACTTGCTATGGTATCTGTAAACAGCTTGGGGTCATTACAATCGGGGTGACTTAGTGTATTCTGCCTGTCCCATGTCACTCACGTGTGTCCACAGCTGCCAATAGTCACAAGCTTGTAATAAAGCTCCAAGCTGATGGGGCATCCATACTGCATCTCTAGTCTATCTGCAGAGGACAGAGTGGCTGGAGGTTGGGGCGGGTGATGCTGAGTGCTGTAGGTGCTGAGAAGATGATACCAGGATTCGAAACATGAAGGCAACGTCACCTCAACAGCAGCAGGACATAAACCCAGCATGTCATTGCAGCGACTATGAATACATCATCAGTGCGAGACAAAGGCATCACAGCGTCACCATGGAGACAGTGGGCCTGGTGTGTGCCAGCACTCCTACACTACACCTCTGGCTTTCGGTCTGGCTCTGCTTGCCCGAAGCAGGGCTAAATGTGATAAAAACGTACCTGTCCGGCACCCGAAACTACATGTCCCGGGCGTCGGGCAATATAAATTCCACAACCCTGATATAAATATATATGTCACGTATATGTATGTATATATATATATAAATAAAAGAGAAAGCCTCATTGCATAATTTATGTTTCCTCAGGACACAGAACATAATTTATGTCTCCTCAGAAGACACCCACACATAGAACATAATAGCTCATTATATAATTTATGTTTCCTTAGGAGACACACACATCCAGGGGCGGAAGTAAGGAGGAGTTACTGCTCTCATTGGGTGATTCATCAAGCAGGGAGTTGGCCTGCCCCCACTATCCAGCCCGCCCACATCTATACAACTTACCTAAAAAACAAAATGACTGCCACTTGAACCTACACCACAGACAAACACACATACACTATCCAACTCAGGAAAGAAAAAGCGCACACACACACCACACACACACACACACACACACACACAACACACACAACACACACATATATACTTTGACACATACACACACACAGTCACTCACCCTGACTCCCAGTGGCCTCAGTGGGACATGTAGTACAGCCACTGAAGGGAAGCTGCAGTATCAGGGTTACAAAATGGCACTCAAAGAGTTAAGGCAGGTCTTCATTGTTGAATTATTTCTTCACTGTCATCATTTGCCATACAACACAGAGGACAGACAGCCATCAGGTACACACTTAACCCACTGACTGCCACAGGGTTGTGTATCAAGTTTTACCCCTCAGGGAGTGTGTTCAAACCCCTCACACTGTAAACTTGCATTTCCCTCCCACTTCTCCTCCTTCCCCAGCTTATTACTAACACTTTTCCACATTTATGTTAAGCCCCGTCCCTACTCGTGATTAAGCCGAGCCCACTTTTACCCCAAATTGCCCCATTGGTCTCTCCACATCAGCACCACATGAGTCCCCTCCAGGGACTCCACAAGTCAAAGTTCCCAGGTATGAATATACTTCCCACTACTATTTAACTCTGACATGCCACTCTATACCTTAACCCTTTAAGTGCCAGAGGGGTGCACAACGCATTGCAACGCACCCTGGCATTCAAAGGGTTAACATGCTGCTATAACGCTCCTTTTATTTTCTGATTTCCATTCGCACAACCCAAACACACACAGGCACAATACTGCCATTCTGACCTAAAGTAAACGAGAAATAAAATACAACATTGCATACATCCCAAGTCTCCCTCTTTAGGATATATTACTGCTTCATACCTCCCAAGTCTCCCTCTTTGGGATATATTACTGCTTCATACTTCCCAAGTCTCCCTCTTTGGGATATATTACTGCTTCATACCTCCAAGTCTCCCTCTTTAGGATATATTACTGCTTCATACTTCCCAAGTCTCCCTCTTTGGGATATATTACTGCTTCATACCTCCCAAGTCTCCCTCTTTGGGATATATTACTGCTTCATACTTCCCAAGTCTCCCTCTTTAGGGTATATTACTGCTTCATACTTCCCAAGTCTCCCTCTTTAGGATATATTACTGCTTCATACCTCCCAAGTCTCCGTCTTTGGGATATATTACTGCTTCATACTTCCCAAGTCTCCCTCTTTAGGATATATTACTGCTTCATACCTCCCAAGTCTCCCTCTTTGGGATATATTACTGCTTCATACTTCCCAAGTCTCCCTCTTTGGGATATATTACTGCTTCATACCTCCAAGTCTCCCTCTTTAGGATATATTACTGCTTCATACTTCCCAAGTCTCCCTCTTTGGGATATATTACTGCTTCATACCTCCAAGTCTCCCTCTTTAGGATATATTACTGCTTCATACTTCCCAAGTCTCCCTCTTTGGGATATATTACTGCTTCATACCTCCCAAGTCTCCCTCTTTGGGATATATTACTGCTTCATACTTCCCAAGTCTCCCTCTTTGGGATATATTACTGCTTCATACCTCCAAGTCTCCCTCTTTAGGATATATTACTGCTTCATACCTCCCAAGTCTCCCTCTTTGGGATATATTACTGCTTCATACTTCCCAAGTCTCCCTCTTTAGGGTATATTACTGCTTCATACTTCCCAAGTCTCCCTCTTTGGGATATATTACTGCTTCATACTTCCCAAGTCTCCCTCTTTAGGGTATATTACTGCTTCATACTTCCCAAGTCTCCCTCTTTAGGGTATATTACTGCTTCATACCTCCCAAGTCTCCCTCTTTGGGATATATTACTGCTTCATACCTCCAAGTCTCCCTCTTTAGGATATATTACTGCTTCATACTTCCCAAGTCTCCCTCTTTGGGATATATTACTGCTTCATACCTCCCAAGTCTCCCTCTTTGGGATATATTACTGCTTCATACTTCCCAAGTCTCCCTCTTTGGGATATATTACTGCTTCATACCTCCCAAGTCTCCCTCTTTGGGATATATTACTGCTTCATACTTCCCAAGTCTCCCTCTTTGGGATATATTACTGCTTCATACCTCCAAGTCTCCCTCTTTAGGATATATTACTGCTTCATACCTCCCAAGTCTCCCTCTTTGGGATATATTACTGCTTCATACTTCCCAAGTCTCCCTCTTTAGGATATATTACTGCTTCATACTTCCCAAGTCTCCCTCTTTGGGATATATTACTGCTTCATACCTCCCAAGTCTCCCTCTTTGGGATATATTACTGCTTCATACTTCCCAAGTCTCCCTCTTTGGGATATATTACTGCTTCATACCTCCAAGTCTCCCTCTTTAGGATATATTACTGCTTCATACCTCCCAAGTCTCCCTCTTTGGGATATATTACTGCTTCATACTTCCCAAGTCTCCCTCTTTAGGGTATATTACTGCTTCATACTTCCCAAGTCTCCCTCTTTGGGATATATTACTGCTTCATACTTCCCAAGTCTCCCTCTTTAGGGTATATTACTGCTTCATACTTCCCAAGTCTCCCTCTTTAGGGTATATTACTGCTTCATACCTCCCAAGTCTCCCTCTTTGGGATATATTACTGCTTCATACCTCCAAGTCTCCCTCTTTAGGATATATTACTGCTTCATACTTCCCAAGTCTCCCTCTTTGGGATATATTACTGCTTCATACCTCCCAAGTCTCCCTCTTTGGGATATATTACTGCTTCATACTTCCCAAGTCTCCCTCTTTGGGATATATTACTGCTTCATACCTCCCAAGTCTCCCTCTTTGGGATATATTACTGCTTCATACTTCCCAAGTCTCCCTCTTTGGGATATATTACTGCTTCATACCTCCAAGTCTCCCTCTTTAGGATATATTACTGCTTCATACCTCCCAAGTCTCCCTCTTTGGGATATATTACTGCTTCATACTTCCCAAGTCTCCCTCTTTAGGGTATATTACTGCTTCATACTTCCCAAGTCTCCCTCTTTGGGATATATTACTGCTTCATACTTCCCAAGTCTCCCTCTTTAGGGTATATTACTGCTTCATACTTCCCAAGTCTCCCTCTTTAGGGTATATTACTGCTTCATACCTCCCAAGTCTCCCTCTTTGGGATATATTACTGCTTCATACCTCCAAGTCTCCCTCTTTAGGAT
This sequence comes from Rhinophrynus dorsalis, assembly GCA_037306005.1. Lineage (NCBI taxonomy): Eukaryota > Metazoa > Chordata > Amphibia > Anura > Rhinophrynidae > Rhinophrynus > Rhinophrynus dorsalis. The sequence continues at coordinate 297,710,620 of CM074724.1, forward strand.
ATATTACTGCTTCATACTTCCCAAGTCTCCCTCTTTGGGATATATTACTGCTTCATACCTCCCAAGTCTCCCTCTTTGGGATATATTACTGCTTCATACTTCCCAAGTCTCCCTCTTTGGGATATATTACTGCTTCATACCTCCAAGTCTCCCTCTTTAGGATATATTACTGCTTCATACCTCCCAAGTCTCCCTCTTTGGGATATATTACTGCTTCATACTTCCCAAGTCTCCCTCTTTAGGATATATTACTGCTTCATACCTCCCAAGTCTCCGTCTTTGGGATATATTACTGCTTCATACTTCCCAAGTCTCCCTCTTTAGGATATATTACTGCTTCATACCTCCCAAGTCTCCCTCTTTGGGATATATTACTGCTTCATACTTCCCAAGTCTCCCTCTTTGGGATATATTACTGCTTCATACCTCCAAGTCTCCCTCTTTAGGATATATTACTGCTTCATACTTCCCAAGTCTCCCTCTTTGGGATATATTACTGCTTCATACCTCCAAGTCTCCCTCTTTAGGATATATTACTGCTTCATACTTCCCAAGTCTCCCTCTTTGGGATATATTACTGCTTCATACCTCCCAAGTCTCCCTCTTTGGGATATATTACTGCTTCATACTTCCCAAGTCTCCCTCTTTGGGATATATTACTGCTTCATACCTCCAAGTCTCCCTCTTTAGGATATATTACTGCTTCATACCTCCCAAGTCTCCCTCTTTGGGATATATTACTGCTTCATACTTCCCAAGTCTCCCTCTTTAGGGTATATTACTGCTTCATACTTCCCAAGTCTCCCTCTTTGGGATATATTACTGCTTCATACTTCCCAAGTCTCCCTCTTTAGGGTATATTACTGCTTCATACCTCCCAAGTCTCCCTCTTTGGGATATATTACTGCTTCATACTTCCCAAGTGTCTCTCTTTAGGGTATATTAGTGCAACATGTCATGCAAACTGTGGTACATGAGCACACACAAGACCTGAGTTAATAAAGCAGTTTGTATATTAGATATAATTTATATAGCTATAGAATACATCTATATGTTTGTCATGTATATATATACATGTGTATATTATATACATATATATATATATATATATATATATAGAGAGAGAGAGAGAGAGAGAGAGAGAGAGAGAGAGAGAAATACACATGCACTCACATCTTTTGTTTCAAAAATAATTAGTACTTTTGGAAATAATGACAGATTTCAGGTCATGAATTGCTACATACCCTGAACGATGAGGTAGACCTGCGAGGTGTGTGGCTTGTCATCTGTCTGGAAGGAGCAGGTGTAGAGTCCCTCATCAGCCACGTCCACCTGGTTAATGATAATGCTGTACTCCTTCTTTGTATTGGTTAGCAACTGGACGCGACTATCTATGGACCACTTGTCATTCCCAGCATAGAGGATGTTGGAACGGTTAAGCCAAGCCACTCGTGTCACTTGCTCATCAATTATACAGCTGTGGATGGAATGGAAACAGGATAATTCTAACATCGATATATAACTCTATTAGAAGAGCACACTTCCATATTTTGTTTTCATACATAAAAATACAGCAGCAGTGTAGGTCTGTATGTACTACAATACACTTGTATGCACCACTTCCTAGTATTTTTTTCAAATGGCTGTTATCCTGCTGAGGTGGACCGAAGCTGCCATCCCAAATAGATGGAGATCCAAATATTGCTTACACATGTGTTTAACAAAATAAGATCCACTGATTCCTACAGGTATAGTTTTCATTTACTGACAACAACCAATTTCTAGGATTACTCTTCCAGGTCTATATGCTTTTTCCATTGCCATAAATAGCTATTATATAAGAACAGGGGCAAAATAGAACATTTGCTTTCCTTCAGTACTAGTCTTTTCCTTTGGGAGGAATTCCTTTTATAATAACACTCCCCTGATAAGATATCACTGTCTCACCATGTCAAGATTGATCTGGAAAGCTGCCCGTGGAGAGATCATAATGTAGTTATGATTATGGAGAGACAGACACATAAATCAGTACAAACAGTGTTAACCCTTTCACTGACTGGACACGGCTATACCCAGTACACATAGACTACTGCATATACATGTATTCTACAATAAAACAGAAAATATAGGGGAGATTTTATTAAATGTGTTAACTTCTTATCAATGAAGAATAACTATATCTTTAGGAATTAGCAGCTCTTAACCCTTTGAGTGCCAGAGGGATAAGCAACGTATTGGTCTGCACTGTGTTGTCTACCCCTCTGGCACTCAAAGGCTTAAATCACTGGACAATAGTGGACAGCCTGCTCTTTCTGGGGCATACCACAGAGATTTCTGAACACTAGAGGGAGAACTGCTCATTGACTGCTGTGACAGAAAACAATGCAGAAAATATACATCACACCCAAACTCTTAGATTAGCACACAACAATGTAGAAAATATATATCACACCCAAACTCTTAGATTAGCACACAACAATGTAGAAAATATACATCACACCCAAACTCTTAGATTAGCGCACAGCAATGTAGAAAATATACATCACACCCAAACTCTTAGACTAGCACACAGCAATATAGAAAATATACATCAAACCCAAACTCTTAGACTAGCACACAGCAATACAGAAAATATACATCACAACCAAACTCTTAGATTAGCACACAACAATGTAGAAAATATACATCACACCCAAACTCTCAGATTAGCGCACAGCAATGTAGAAAATATACATCACACCTAAACTCTTAGACTAGCACACAGCAATATAGAAAATATACATCACACCCAAACTCTTAGACTAGCACACAGCAATACACAAAATATACATCACACCCAAACTCATAGACTAGCACACAACAATGTAGAAAATATACATCACACTCAAACTCTTAGATTAGCGCACAGCAATGTAGAAAATATACATCACACCCAAACTCTTAGACTAGCACACAGCAATACAGAAAATATACATCACACCCAAACTCATAGACTAGCACTCAGCAATACAGAAAATATACATCACACCCTAACTCTTAGACTAGCACACAACAATGTAGAAAATATACATCACACTCAAACTCTTAGATTAGCGCACAGCAATGTAGAAAATATACATCACACCCAAACTCTTAGACTAGCACACAGCAATACAGAAAATATACATCACACCCAAACTCATAGACTAGCACACAGCAATACAGAAAATATACATCACACCCTAACTCTTAGACTAGCACACAGCAATGTAGAAAATATACATCACACCCAAACTCTTAGATTAGCACACAGCAATGTAGAAAATATACATCACACCCAAAATCTTAGACTAGCACACAGCAATGTAGAAAATTTACATCACACCCAAACTCTTAGACTAGCACACAGCAATACCGAAAATTTACATCACACCCAAACTCTTAGACTAGCACACAGCAATACCGAAAATTTACATCACACCCAAACTCTTAGACTAGCACACAGCAATACCGAAAATTTACATCACACCCAAACTCATAGACTAGCACACAGCAATACCGAAAATATACATCACACCCAAACTCATAGACTAGCACACAGCAATACAGAAAATATACATCACACCCAAACTAATAGACTAGCACACAGCAATGTAGAAAATATACATCACACTCAAACTCTTAGATTAGCGCACAGCAATGTAGAAAATATACATCACACCCAAACTCTTAGACTAGCACACAGCAATACAGAAAATATACATCACACCCAAACTCATAGACTAGCACACAGCAATACAGAAAATATACATCACACCCTAACTCTTAGATTAGCACACAGCAATGTAGAAAATATACATCACACCCAAACTCTTAGATTAGCACACAGCAATGTAGAAAATATACATCACACCCAAACTCTTAGACTACCACGCAGCAATACAGAAAATATACATCAAACCCAAACTCTTAGACTAGCACACAGCAATACAGAAAATATACATCACACCCAAACTCTTAGACCAGCACACAGCAATGTATAAAATACACATCACACCCAAACTCATAGACTACCACACAGCAATACAGAAAATATACATCACACCCAAACTCATAGACTAGCACACAGCAATACCGAAAATATACATCACACCCAAACTCATAGACTAGTACACAGCAATGTATAAAATATACATCACACCCAAACTCTTAGACTAGCACACAGCAATACAGAAAATATACATCACACCCAAACTCTTAGACTAGCACACAACAAAATTGCACTGCAGCTCCTGTTTGATGTCAGGATCAAAGTCTATTTCCTCTCTAGTGTTTAAAGCTCTGTCTGGAGGCCATTTTCTTGTAGCTCAGCAGATGCATCACTTTCTGTAACAGTAGAAATTGGCAGTTCTCCTTCTAGTGGTTAGAACTTTGTGCTCTGGAGTCTTCATTCTGGGACTTTGTGTTGTCCCAGAAAGGGGCTGCCTGGGACATGGGGCACACATTTTAAATCTGGGACTGTCCTGGGCAATCAGCGACATGTGGTCACCCTATATAGTATCTATGTGCACAGGAAGGCATCAGTGGTTGTAGCTGCAGACATAAATTTCACAGTGTAGATTTGGTTCTCCCATCCTCATAATCATTTCACTTGTACATGGCAAAAATGTTCGGTAAAATTCGATTTTGGACAAATTTTTTTTGTTGTTTGGAGGATCCACATTTTGTACCAGACCTGTTCAACTCGGATGAAATTCGGCGACATTCCAAATTATTCGGACGAAATTAACATGACTCTCCCTTTCAGTGGCAATAAGGTTGAATTTAATATGACTATCCCTTGTGTTGGCAATTAGGTACTAGGCCTGCTTACCTGCCTACACAACTGTGAGACTGGCTGTGTCACTCTGAAAACTATTCAAATTCCTAATGTTTTTTATATTTTGCACAGAAACAAAGAGGACTCTCCCTTGCAGTGGCAATAAGGTACTAATCCTGGCTGCCTGCCTATGCTACCTGCCTGCCTACACGACAACTGGACACTCTATCTCCTTCTCTTCTCTCTGAGCTCCAACAATGGACTAACAGGAAATGCAGGCAGTCTGGGTGTCTGACGTGTCATTAGTCCAACCCCCATCATGAAACGAACAAGCTAATTGGACTAGAGAGGGAGCGAAAGTATGGCGGGAAAGTATCACGCTCGCGGGTTGTCATCGCTGAATGTCCAAAATTTTCTATGACATTCTGAACCAGGGCTGTTTGGATTTGGTTTTAAAAAAAGAAAATGACTTTTTCCTTTTGGACGAATTCCGAATTGGCCGAACCAATTTGCACAAGTCTAATAATCAAACACAGACATAAACCCTGATGTATTAAGAAAGTGGTGCAATTCTGGAACAACCAGTTCTGGGGAACAACTAAAAATTCCAAAAACTTCCACTGATTTAAATGGGATTTTTAACCCCCTAGAATGCTAGAGAAGTCCCCAATGCATTACTTTGCATCTACTTAGCTTAACCCCTTAACAACGGGCCACATGGCGACCACTGAATTCCATGACGTGCCAGGACCATCATGGGTCCTTAATGCAAATTTACCTATAATGGTTCAAGCAAGTCATGGGTCCTTAAGGGATTCATTAATTCCACCTTTAGTGTATCTGTAGCAGGTTTTTTTTCTGCAATTCATAACCTTACATTTATCAATCTTAAAACTCATCTGCCATTACTCACCTATTCACTAAGTTTTCCAAATCTTTTGACAGAGAATACACTTCCTTCTGTGTGTGTGTGTGTGTGTGTGTGTGTGTGTGTGTGTGTGTGTGTAGATTTCCTCACATAGATTAGTGTCATCAGTAAAGACTGAGTGAAACACTATTTTTGATACCCACCACATGAATGTAAATAAATTAAAAAAAAATCTGTATGGTAGGCCACCTTGTAAATCTGTGCTGCAACTCCCCTGCATTTTGCTCTGATCTCATGCAAGCTGCAACACGCTGTATTTGACTTCACTCTCACTATGGAACACCCACCTGTGTAAATAGTCCAGACTACAGGCAATACTTTGCATGGGCAACATCATGCAGGTAATGGCATCAGCACTGAGCTGATGTTATTTATGTGAAGTAAGTCTTAATCTGTACTTAGAATGTGTGCCTCAAATTTTGACCTTTGCAAATAAATAACACATAACTTACTATAGATAATAAACAGTGGGTTTAGTTAAATGTTTCTGGCCAAAACTATGATAAGCTTGCCTGAATCACCAAGGTACCCCAGATTTAGGCAAGTCCCTGCCTACCTCAAATGTAAGTGAACATGTATTTAGTATAATGCAATTAAAAAGCAGTGAAACCACCTTACCCCTCTTGTGAACAAATCATTGTGAGGGAAATAAGGGAGCCATTTCTACCGTATCTAATACAGCTAGCACCAAGTGCAGGTAGCTACCAATCAACAGGGAAGGAACTAAAACCTCCCAATATAAATACAAAAAAATATATAATTTACAGGTTCCTGGTGAGCTCTAAAGGGCATTTAACAATTGTGGTAACGGGGATATCCATGGCTCGAGTCCTGCAGGAATGCATGGGAATGGAGTTCCTGTACATTTTCCAGAGCAGGAACACCATTCCTGCTAGCAGGACTCCCCCGCCCGGCACCACAACACAGTCAGGTCTGTTCCCTGTAACTACTGAGCTCCCTCGTCACCGCCGGCTCTTTAGTAATGCAGAGCGCGCTGGGAGATGACATAATCTCCCAGCACTCTGCATTACTGAAGAGAAGACCGCATGGGAGCTCCAACAGCTACAGGTCTGTGACAAAGGAGGCACAGACTTCTCCTGCCAGGCTGCTTGACTACCAGGGAGGTAGGAAACAAACACAGGGGGGGCAATATGGAGCTGATGGGGGGCAAGTTATAGCTTATGGGGTCAAAGTGGAGCTGATGGGGGAAAGGTGGAGCTGGCGGGGGCAGGTTGGAGCTGATGGGTGCCAAGCTGGACCTGATGGGGGCCAAGTTGGAGCTGGTGGAGGAAAAGTAGAACTGATGGGGGCAAAGTGGAGCTGATGGGGGCAAGTTGGAGCTGGTGGGGGCAAGGTGGAGCTTATGGGGGTTATGTTGGAGCTGATGGAGCAATATGGAGCTGGTGGGGTCAAGTTGGAGCTGATAGGAGCAACGTGGAGCTGATGGGTGCAAAGTGGAGCTGGTGGGGTCAAGTTGGAGCTGATGGGGGCAATATTGAGCTGGTGGGGTCAGGCTGGAGCTGATGGGGGCAATGTGGAGATGATGGGGGTAATGTGAGGGCAATGTAGAGATGATGGAGGCAATGTGGAGATGCTGGGGGCAATGTAGAGATACTGGGGGGCAATGTGAGGGCAATGTGGAGATGATGGGGCAATGTGGAGATGATGGGGGTAATGTGAGGGCAATGTGGCAATGATGGGGGGCAATGTGTGTGCATGCATGCAACCGTGATAGAGACAAAGACACATGCAACAGACATACACACATACATAGAGTGATATAGACACACTCATACATACAATGATACACACACAGACACACACGCACATGTATATAGAGAGAAACACTTGACATGAGCCATACATATTTATTTTGGGCGGGGGGGAATCTTGGGTGAGTTCCCACACTTTTTTTCGCAGGACTTGACCCCTGGGGATATCACTGCTTTTTAATTGCATTATACTAAATACATGTTCACTCAGATTTGAGGCAGACAAGAGACTTGCCTAAATACAGGAGATGTTATGGGAGGGGACAGAGTTAAAAAAAGATTGCACATATTAAGAATGCTACAATGTCAACAATCAAGTATGGGCATGCAGGCCTATACACAACTTGTGCGCATATAGGTAGATATATACATACACATACATACAGACACACACACACACACACACACACACATATATATACATATGTACATATGCACATACACGCACATACACATACATACATACACCCACATACATAAACACTTTGTATATGTAGCCAAGATATAGTTCTTGCTATTCACCTGACTATACACATATGCAACTATTTGAACACTATTGATAAATGCTATTTTGAGCTCGCCAAGAACCTATATATTAAATTAATGTGGATTTAACCTTCTTATTTTAAGCAGGGCTGTTATTCTGGAAAAGTAGTTGCCTTATATAACATATTTTTTCTTTTTCTTTTTTTCTTTTTTTGGAAAAAAGTGCCATAAATGATAATGCATTAAAAAAAACATACCAGCACTGAATACCCCTACCTTAAATATCTCAGCAAAAAGCCCTGCTAATACTTAATTCCTCCATAGTGATTTACATTTTAAAAAGATCCAAACCATCTGAAAAAAATTCCCATAAGAGTTTAGAGGAGTGTATTCTTTTTATTGACTACATTAGCTTTTGTCTAGAGATGAGAAGCTCTCAACACTACAGATCTAAACAAGCAGCAAGGGGGAAGGTTGTGTCAAGGTCATTTGGAGTGACTTGATAATTACATCAAGTGACAGCTCATTGCTAAACTCTGTTGTAGATAGTTGTGATAAAGGCATTGGCATGGATGAAGCACATAGGCCTATACCATATATGCAGCACTAGAAAAAAATATTTATTGCAATTTCAATAAATATTTATGTGCTTATAATTAATCAAGCTTCACTCCCACCTAGTCAATGATGTCACACTGTAAATACTTGTTCTGGGGATGGTCTCTATGTATAAACTGCAACACTGACTCACACATGTGTATGTATTTTTATATTTATGTTCTTCGAGTGCCAAGGAGGGTGCAATATTTTGCCCTCATCAAGTTAAGCAGCACAGAGCACCAATGATAGCTTGCTCTATATACAGATGTAGCTTCTGTCAATATTTATTTAGATACAAAGTAAAAAAGGTTTTTGGCATATGTCTACAAAATAAATGGCCATCAACAAATGTGTCAATTTTGATATGTTTCTGGATATATATTTTATACTATAGAAAGGGTTGCATCTGTATGCTGAGACTGTAAATCTTTATCCCATTATCAAAAACCCAGAATGTTCTACATAGTAACATAGTAAATCAGGATGAAAAACAGACACAACTTCATCAAGTTCAACCTTTGCTTCATAACCCAGAGAAATGAAAAATATATAAGCTAGGAGGCTGCAATATAAGTCAGTCTTTATCTGAACTTCCTATTTTTTCAACTAATCCACAGTATAACCCTGTATGTTCCCTCTTGAAAGAAATATATCTAATCTTCTCTGAAATGTATCCATTGTATCTGCCATTGCCACATCCTTGGGCAAGGAATTGCACAATTTAACAGACCTTACTGTAAAGGTCTGTAAAACCCTTCATCTGCTGAAGTTGAAACCTTCTTTCCTCTAATCTCAAGGGGTGGCCCCTGGTTTTTTGATCTGGCCTTGGAACGAATAGCTCTCAGGAGATATCCTTGTATTGTCCTCTCATATACTTGTACAGAGTGATAAGATCTCCTCCTTAGTCTTTTCTCTAGGGTAAATAAACCAAGTTTGATTTTCCTCTTATGTCAAGTCTTCCATTCCCTTAATTAATTTTGTTGGTCTTCTCTGTACTCTCTCCTGTTCTAGAATATCATTTTTGGAGCCCATAACTGCACTGCATATTGGAGGTGATGTCTTACCAATGATTTGTACAGTGGTAAAATTATATTATCAACTCTAGCTTCAATACTCCTTTTTATGCAACACAGGACTTTGTTTGCTTTTGCTACTGCTATCTGACACTATCTGACACTTGCAGTTTACATGAATTCCCAGGCCTTTCTCTAGCAACAAGTCCCCTAAAATGATTCCACTAAGTTAATAAATAGCATTGGGATTTTTTCTTTCCAAATGCATGACTTTATACTTTCCTACATTAAACTTAATATTCCATGTGTTTGCCCAGTCTTCCATTATATGTAAATCCCTCTGCAGAGAACAAATATCCTGTTCTATTACCCTGCATCATTTATTGTCATCTGCTAATATCGATATATTGCTTTCTATATCTATTTCCAGGTCATTTATAAACATGTTACAAAGCAAAGGCCCAACTCTTACTAACCTGGAGCATTTTCCATTTACAGCAACACACTGCTCCCTATCCTTCAACCACTTTTCTATCCAATTGCAAAGGTTATCTCCTAGCCTTAATTTCCTTATTTTATATCCCAGCCTCCTGTGTGGCACTGTATCAAATGCCTTTGCAAAATCTAAATATACTACATCTACTGCTTTAACATTATGTAGGTTACTTCTTCATAGAAGCTCTAGAAAATATATTTCTATGCATGTGCAAAATGCAGTAGACATATTTAGTGTGCATGTAGCATACTTGTTTCTGCAATCCAGATGTATGAAAGTGTAATCTGTTGTTCAGACAGTTCACTGTTCACCCAGACAGTTATTCTATTGCATTCTATGGGAGAGTTGAGTCACTGACTACAGTTCTCAGTGGAATGTGATAGTAACAATTTCATCCCCTCATGACAGTTTGAAATATAATTCTTTATAATAAGGTGATTGCCAGCTGTAGGACTTTTGTTTTCTTAGCAGGTAAAGTCCTGCAAGTATGTCTCTTCATTAAAAAAAGTTTACTTCTCATTTGATACACTATGCAACACATTGTTAAAATGGACTTGCAAATCAATGACATGCTTCCCATGTGCTGTACTGGCCATTTTATTTTAATAACACAAATACTTTATTAAAATTAACCTTTAGATTTTGTTGCTACAGTGTAGCACTTTACATTATGGGATAAAAATACTTAAAATGTAAGAAAAATATATGTTATAGAGTTTCTCCCCCTGAGTAAAACAAGGCTACTCCCACTGCTGAGAGTTTTTTTTTTCAAAAGTTATTGCTGCTTAAACTTGGATTCTTTAGGTGCAGTATCACAGTGGCCTGAAACTGTACAGCGGCGCTGTAGCTACAACATCTTATGGAGATTTATGATCAATTGACCAGAGTTGTCCATAGGATGTTGTAACAACAGCGCCACTGTAAAATTTCAGGCCACTGTGATACTGCGCCTAAAAAATTCAACTTTCAGCTGTAATAACATTTGAATAAAACACCTTTCAGCAGTGGGAATACCCTTGTTTTACTCAGGAGGATAAATCCTACAATATATTTGTTTTACATTTTAAGTATTACTATCTCTTTAGCAGTGGGTAATAATTTGGACCTTGGGTTTGGGGCAAACTCTAATTAGTATAATGTGGCTGAACTCACTTTGCTAGTAGAAATGCCCCATCTCTACAATGTGCATTAATCTTTTGAGTTGGCACTCAAAGAGTTCATAGCACAGCTGATGGTCATTTTGGCTCTGCGCAGAAACTAAAATGTATACTGTGGCAGTGTCAAGATTAGCATAAAGTAACATAGTAACATAGTAAATTAGTTTGAAAAAACACTCAAGTCCATCAAGTTCAACCTTCGCCTCATACCTCAGTAACTGAGAATTTTATAGCTTTCCTGCTACCAATTAAATTAGTCTTTATCAGACCTTCCTGATGAGCCTACTGATAAACAGTATAACTCTGTATGTTCCCTTTTGATAGAAATGTATCTAATCTTCTCTTAAATCCATTGTATCTGCCATAACTACCTCCCTGGGCTATGAATTCCACAATTTGACAGACCTTACCGTAAAAAAACCCTTCCTCTGCTGAAGTTTAAACCTCCTTTCCTCTAATCTCAAGGGGTGTCCCCTGGTCACCTGATCAGGCCTTGGAATAAATAGCTCACCGCAGAGATCCTTGTATTGACCTCTCATATACTTGTACAATGTGATAAGGTCTCCTCTTAGTCGTCTTTTCTCTAGAGTAAATAAACCAAGTTTGTTTAGTCGTTCCTCATATGTCAAGTCCTCCATTCCCTTAATTAATTTTGTTGCTCTCCGCTGTACCCTCTCTAGTTCTAGTATATCCTTTTTCAGAACCGGTGCCCAAAATTGCACTGCATACTCAAAGTGAGGTCTTACCAATGATTTGTATAATGGCAAAATAATGTTATCCACTCTTGCTTCAATGCTTCTTTTTATGCAAGATAGGACTTTGTTTGCCTTTGCTACTGCTGTTTGACACTGGTCACTGTTTCCAAGTTTGTAGTTGACAAGGATACCCAGGTCTTTTTCTAGCAACGAGTCACCTAAAATTATTCCATTAAGTTTATAAGTAGCCTTGGGATTGTTTCCTCCCAAATGCATGACTTTACACTTCCCCACATTAAACTTCATATTCCACATGTTTGCCCAATCTGACATTGTATGTAAGTCCCTCTGTAGAGAGAAAATATCCTGTTCTGAATTAATGACTTTGCATAATTTAGTATAATCTGAAAATATTGATATTTTGCTTTCTATATCTATTTCCAGGTCATTTATAAACATGTTAAAAAGCAGCGGACCCAATACTGAACCCTGAGGTACTCCACTCTCCACTTTAACTGTACTGGAGAATTTTCCATGCACTTTGACACCAAAATGTAATCCTTTGAGTGTCAGAGGGGTATCCTATGCATTGCTTTGTAATGCGTTGGATACCCTGCTGGCACTTAAAGGGTTAATATCTAGTTTCTAAAAGGAACATTACATTTGTATGACGAAAAAGCCAAGCAAACTACTGAAGGTCTTTTAGAACCAGGGTACTATTAATGTTGGAAGAAGTTTTTACCCTAACTTATTACAGTTCAGACTGTTCTTTTTCCTATCTTAACCCTCTGAGTACCAGAGGGTGTGCGTAACACATTGCTGTGCAATGTGTTGTATACCCCCAATGGCATTCAAATGGTTAAACCATTATCATCTGATGTCCAGACAGTTAACTTAAGGGGAAAACGGGTTTCTGGCTGTCATTCTCCATAGAAAGTGATAGTAAAATCTCCACCACAATGTGACAGTTTGAGCTGTAATCACTTACAAATAAAGCATCTGCCTGCAATAGGACTGCACTTAATTTACTTAGCAGGAAAAGCCCTAAATTAGGTTTTCAATAAAAATTACATTTTACAGATCCTTTAAAAATTATTTAAACGCTTTTAGGTTGCAATATCCAATTTAAAAAAGCACTAAAAAAGGTACAGGAAGGCTGGTGACATCTGTATGTGTCATTAGAGTAAACCTTTACATGTCAATTAACCAATCAGTTTTGAAGTACAGCAGAGCAATGCATTACATGCTCGTTTGGTAGAGGTTGAGAAATGAACAAGGTTGGCTTTATGAATGCAAAAATGTCATCAGATGCGCCCATTCTGCGCTTGTACACCATCGTGTTTCTTGATTAATGACCCTTGGAAGGTCGCGTCAAGCATCTGTCAAACCGAGAAAATGTGTGTTCTGCTCCCACGAGCTTAGAACTTTCAGAAAAGCAGGATTTGTTTTCTAACTGACTGATGCAAATGAAGCTGGGAAATGGGGATTTCATTAAAGAGCAGAAGAGAGGAGGAGGGGGACGAGAAGGGAAATGGGGGAATCAGAGTGGTGGAAAGAAAAGTAGAAACAAAAGAGGAAAACAATAACTATAAGTCTTGCAAGTGAAAGAAACCCTAATTCCAAAATGATTCTGTACACTACCCAGAAATGTGCACTTCATCCTTGCTTATTCTATGGGGTATATGTGTATAATCAAATGTGGAGCAACTTTGGGGCAATTCAACAGCACTGTAGGGAAAAACAAACATTCATACTACATTAACCCTTTGAATGCCAAAGAAGGGGTAAAGATGGCTTTTATCTAGTGATGGCTGCAATGTATAATTTCTTCCTGTGCTTCTTCTTTCTGTCCCCCCAGGGAAAAAAGACACGTAAAAACTATACTGAAAGGTGAATCCTTTCTGGAATACAGACTCACATGCACACTCCCATCATGATGGTCACACACACACACATCATCATTCATGCACGTATGCACACCAACACATACATTCAACAACGCCAATAAGAAGCAAAACAATGCATTTTCTTGTTATTTCCACCCTTGGCCAAATTTTTCTCTCACACCTTCTTTTAAGCCCTTGAATTCTACACAGGTTTCCAGTGCATTGTTTCACAATGCATTGGGAACTCTCACTGGATAAAAGCCCAGTTTAAATAATGAGAATTAGGATTAGTCTCCTATGGTGCAGTTGATGTTCTCCTAGTTGTACCAGTTTTTGTTAGTACATCAGCATCAGTGTATTCTTGTTTTGAATCGATGCCAAAAGTGTCACTCAACTAGAAACAGCGGAACAAACTGCACAGAAGTTCACTCTGAAATCTGTACATTTCTTCCACCAGTGAGGTTCAGGCATGGCCGCTTCAGAAATTAATGCTAACGATTCTGGAAAAGATTGTAGGTAAAGATTTAGCGGAAAAAAGCAGTGTTTTTATTATTTTAAAATCATACAGAATAATAACACAATAACATGCTTATGTCCCCTGTAGACTCCTATCCATTGAGGAAAGTTATTACACTGTAGCTGACATGATCATGGTGCTCAGAAGGGGTATAGTAGGAGAGACAGGCAGCCAGTGTTGGACTAAGAACAAACTACTGATTAACCCTTTTTGTGCCAGTGAGGTGTCCAAGGCATTGCAATGGGCTGGACATCGATCTGGCGCTCAAAGTGGTAACAGAGTAGTAAGGGTTTTTTTCTATAATTTTAATATGGAATATGTCATATATCATACATACCCACTTAGACAAAGGGAAAGGAGCTACTACATAGCTGACAGTTATTTGATGTGGGACGTATCGGGTAGTTAGTCTGAGTTGGACTAAGACAAAGTCCTTGCTTAAATAGTTCTGCAAATCCTAGGACACAATTGGTAAATCTGTACCTCTCTATCCACTGTTGGTTTACAACTCCCATTATCTTTGGCAGGTCTGGGGATGACTGGAATTTCAGTCCAACAGCAGCTGGAGGGTGGCAGATTGCCCATCTCTGTTCTAGGTTTACACATTTTAGTACTGAAAACATGCTAATTTAAGCATGACATTAGGATTAGCAGTTCACAAAAAGGGAGTTCTATTACTCTTTTCTCTGTATCTCATCCAATGTGGAGCACAGGAACCATGGGGTAAAGTTTCCCTCTCCAGGAGGGCAGGACACTTAAAAAAGTGAACCATACAATAGAGGATGAGGAGACAATATTGAGCCCTCACTGACCGTTGTAGCCCAAACAGTTGCAGAGATATGTCCCAAAGAAGTTCCCCTATAGAAGTCAATGGAGAAAAGATGGCTGTAGGAGCGCTCCGATTATTAAAGGAGGTGTTGCATAAAAATCAATCCCAAATTGAAACTAACGGAAACAGTCCAAAAAGCACTGGGGGTGGGGGTGAAAAAAATAGTAGGGAAGCAGAAATAAGCCCCCCAAAGCATCCTAACCCAATACACACCCACAATGAGCAAACACATACCCATACTGAGGTATTACAAATTTACTCAGAGATGGTAAGGTCCCTGAGGCGGAGACTACCCTCTTCCCTCTGCTTAACCCATGCCTACTTTCAGTTTCAAATGACTTGCCATATGAAAGAGTGATTAGACTTCTTTTTAATTTTTAGTGATATGGGACTGTCCAGTTCACAAGTGTACATTACGACCTTTACCTGTAGAAGTCGACTTGTTCTCTAAGTTGTTACCTCACTGTTGAGCTTCTCTGAAGCTCTTCATGTTACACAATGGGAGCCTGAAGACTGAAGCTGGGTGATTTAACCTCTTGAGCTACATGGACCTAATATTATGTCCCTGTTATTTTGGCACCCACTATTATGTGGTGTTTTGCCTGTATTAAACTAATGTTTCATTTATCGTTTATTACTTTGTTTGTATCAAAGGTGGTTGCATTTATTGCAAGGTTCTTTTTAACACTTTCTGTTCCTTATTCTGTTTCTAACAATCTGGGACACTTTTCTCCTCTTAGGGGAGTGGATGTCTGTTCCATTCAGTGTTTCTACAGATTTACTTGATTCTTATTCAGTTTTCAGTTTAATTTTTTTTTAATTTGAAAGGAACCCTTTAAGGACAGAGACCCCATGAGGTGGCCATCTTTGTTTCACATGATTCTTCACAGGGACATATCTCTGCCCCAGTTTGCTTCCCAGGAGTCAGAGTGGGTTCATATTGAATTGGATGACCTATACTTTCACATGGTCATCTGGGGACTCTATTCAGAGTTTAGAAGAGTGCAGTTTTGGAACACCTGGAAAACCAATGTTTGTTTAGCATATGTCTTGAAAACTACAAATCCCAGAATCCCATATTTCCTGGGCTTTTAGTGGTGTATATGTATGGTTCTTTGGCAGCCATCTTGCTCTTCCTTACAGGCTGGTCTCTTTTCTCTTCCTGACATTTAACCCCTTGCAATCAGATATGTTTTTTTTTAATTTCTATAAGTATTTTTATCTTGCATTCTTTGTGCTATTTTGTCCCACTTTAGAGGGGTTCCTTTGGACATATCAGATTCCAAGGGACACGTGTAAATCCAAAGCCACATATTATGAGGTCCCCTTAACCACTTTTACCCATTTCACCTCATGCCAGATTTTGATTCTTATGGAGTATTCTGGTACCGTGTGTCCTTGTAATGTGGCCCCCACTCCAACTCTGGGACCCTCCACTGCAGAAACAGTCTGGGCTAAGATTTTTTCAGTCGCCTCTTCTCCTCATTTATACAGAGGGTCCTCAATATTGGGGATGCCCTTGGAGGATTTTTGTCCCTCGGCTGAGGAATTTATCAGTGCAGTCCTAGAGATGATTCAGGTCTTCAGGTTCTGACTCTAGCTCCTCTTCTGTAGATAGGCACCTACAAGGAGGCACTCATTTTTCCTCCCCATCATTCTTTGGACCAGGTCCTGGAAGAGTGGAAAATGTTGAGGCAGTGGGTTACTCTAACTGCAGTTGATCCCCCTAAAACTCGCTTTGTCAAAAGCACCACCTAGTGTCTGGCAGAAGCTGTGGCTCATAAAGATCAGGCAGATAAGTGTTTGGACGCTTGGATCACTGGTGAGGATCCAGTCAGACAATGTGACAGTGGTTGCCTACATCAACCCTCAAGGGGAACTAGAAGTGCTTTGAGAGATCCTCCAGTGGGCTGAGACTCACTTTCCAGCTATCTCTGCTCTTCACATACGTTATAGAAAAAGTGGATGCAGACTTTCTAAGTCGGCAAAATCTGGATCCAGTAAATTGGGAACTCAAGCAGATAATTTTTGACCTGATTGTCAGTTGCTGGGGTTTACCATCAGTGGCTCTCATGGCCTCTAGTATGAACTGCAAGGTTCCTCTGTTTTGTACCATGTCAAGAGACCCTCTGGCTTTTGTCCTGGATGAGTTGTCCATACCTTACAATTTTATATGTCTTAAGTGTTTCCTCTTATCTCCCTGATTCCCAGGATGCTGAGAAAGGTGAAGATGAAGAGAGTTCAAATCATCCTGATTACTCCCTTCCGGCCACACCAAGCCTGGTTTGGGGATCTTCTTCATCTCTCCATTGTGGAAACTTTCTGCCTCCCCCTGAGGATGGATCATCTGACCCAAGGCCTGATGTGTCACGCTCAGGTGGAGAAATTGGCTTTGATGGTCTGGCTCTTGAAGACAGCATCTTGAATACAAAGGGCTTTTTTGGATTCTGTCAATTCTACCATGCTCCACACTAGAAAACCAGTTTCAACCAAGGCCTATCATGGGGTTTTGTCCCTATTCTATGCGTGGTGTGCTGACTGTGATTTTAACCCATGGCCTTTCAGTCTTCTAGTGTATTTGGCTTTTCTTCCAGGGCGTGTTAGGAAGGGTTTCAGCCTTAGTTCTATCGATATACATATACAATCTCTCTGTTCTTTTTCAGTGACTCATTGCTTCCTCATGTTAAGACTTTTCTGCAGGGGTGGCTCATGCCTACCCAGTCTTTTGGTATCCCACTCCCCGGTGGGACTTGAATCTGGCATTGCGAGCTCTCCAGAAGCCTTGTTTCAAACCCCTTTCAGCTGCATCTCTGCATCTTCTGATGCTCAAGATGGCTTATCATTTTGCCACTGTGTTTGTTCGGCGTGTGGCAGAATTTCAGAATGTATCTTGGAAGTTCCCCTGTTTTTTTCACAAGGACTGAGTCATTTTGCAGATTCTCAGGGGTAACCAAGGAATTCTCAGAGTTTCACATCAACCTGGAGACTGTAATTTCTTCATTCTCTCCAGGATTTTCATCTGTTGGATGTGATATGTTTCTCAAAGTATTAGGTTCATCACCTGCAGCCTTTCCACAAATCTGTTTTTTTTTCTTGTCATCCCTGAGAGCCAGCGTGTGGGTCAGGATGCATCAAGGGTTACCATTGCTTCCTGGATCAAGGCAACTATCCGTCAGGCATATGTTCTCTTAGAGAAACCTGTTCTTTCTAGAGTCATGGCACACTCCACCAGACCAGTAGGCACCTCCTTTAAAACTACGAGAATCAGGTGACTGCTAAGTAGCTGTATAAGTCATTGACATGCCTGTTTAGAACTTTCACCGAAAACTAAAATGTGAACATCCTGGCTCGGCTGAAACCACGTTTGGCCAGGAGGCCCTTCAGGTTGTGGGGCCTGTATAGGTATCTTTCTAATTATTTTTCCTCTACAAAATTTTGATTGTTCTTGGTTCCTGTTCTTGTTTAATTGTTTGGTGTGTAAATTAGGTGTCCGCTGACACCTGAGGTTTATATTGTACTAGTTAGTACTGTGGATAGTGGTCTGCAGTGGAGTTTTTTTATAATCTCTTTCCCTCCTTGGAATTTGGTGGATAGCTTTGGATTTTAGTGTACTGTACCTTTAAATTATTTTCTCTTAGTACATATAGATTACAGGACTCCCTCCTGTAAGTTCCTGGGCAGAGGTGTCCTCTTGGGGTCTCTTTTCAGGAGGTTTCCTTCTTTCCTCTCACTTCTTTATTTTCACTTTGCTATTTGTTGAAACTGTAAGTAGGTGGGGTAAAGCAAAGGTGAAGGAAGAGGGAAGTCTCTGCCTCAGAGGCCTTACTGTTTTTGAAGTGTCCTGCTCTCCAGGATTTAACTGTAAGTACCCAAAAATCATATTATAATCCTATATAATAATTCGCCAAGTTGTGTGTAATGCCCGACATGCGTAGTAGACACTGCTGCGCGTGCGGTAGTCATACGCAGTAGAGACTGCCCGCGCCGCGGCTGATACAGAGCTGGGCGCTCCGAAGGAACGTCCAGCTCTGTATCAGCCCAGGCGCGGGCAGTCTCCACTGCGTGTGACTGCCCCGCGACCGGCTGCCAGAGGCTCTGTATCAGCCGAGGCGCGGGAGACCCGCGACCGGCTGTCAGAGGCACTGTGGCCCGTGTAACGGGCTGTTCAACTAGTTGTATATAAAAGGGTTCCAAACTTCTGCTCTATCACTTACTTTTGACATTAAGTATTTAAACTTTTACGGTCAATGGTATAACTTAAATAAAAAGCAGAAATGGTGAAATCTGCAGCCCCTTCAGAGGCTAATATATTTTTGGGTACCTGGGAAAACAACCAGATTTATTTATGTTGCCAGAGTATGTTATCAAAAAGGACACATTACCTTAAGTTTATTTAGCTTTAATGATAATTAAAAAGTGCATATATCATAGTTCTAGCCATTTGTTAGTATTATAAAACATTTTTGAGAAAATAACCTTTAGTGGCTGATGGCACAGTATGGCAGTTTATGTAAATTTGTTTTATGCACTGGCTGAACATTACCACATAAAGTGATATGAATGAATCTAGGCAGTCTGTATAACAAAGGAATTTCTAAAGAAACAACAAGAGACATATTTGGCCTCAAAAATAACTAATTAGCATAATGTGCATGAATTGTAATAAAGTTTCATACTATGTCACCAAAACTAAAGAAAACTACAGAAAAATGCCTACCATAACACATAAATAGATTTTAATTATCCGTTTAACTTTGGTGACAGGTCCATTTTAAGCATGGGGAGTAATAGGTATATGGATGACATACTTGTGGTCTGGGATGGAGATCAAACACCTTTATCCCCTTTCTCTTTATAAATCCCTGGAATGGCCTCATCTACAATACAGAGTACAGATTTGGGCACCAGTTCTTAAAAAATATATTATTAAACTGGAAAAAGTACAGAGATAGGAAACAAAACTGGTAAAGAGATTGGATGATCTGAATTATAAAGACAGGTTAGTTAAACTGGATTATATGCTTACTATTGACAACTATATTCAAGGTCAATAGAGCAACTATTAACTTAAAGAGCTGCAAAAACAAGAGATGATCCATTAGGACTAAAAGAAAAGCTCTCTCAACCAAAACAAAGGGAGGGGTTTTTTACTGTAAGGGTGGTAAAGTTGTACAATTCTGTGCCTCGGGATGCTTAGCTTGCAATTCCTGTAATTGTTTTAAAAAAATTAATGGATGCCTGTCTAGCTCACACAGTATTGTTAATTATGGCAGTTGGTTTAAAAGCTGATAGCATGTTGATCCATGGAAATATCTGCTATATGGGGGAAGGAGTTTTTTTAATCCACTTTTGGCTTAAATACAAAGGGCTTCAATAGGGCTTTTTTGGCCTTCTTCTGAATCAGGATGGGTTATGTGGTAGAGGCTCAATTTGATGGATGCTCCAGCACATTACGAAGCAATACATTGCAGATGTCTCTAGCATCCAAGAGATTAAATTATAAATGTAAACAAACTAAGTTTATTGTTTATATTTAATAAATCAGGCCCTGAAATAATATTTTGTTTCTGTTTTGCAGTTACAGGGGAAATGATTGAGTGGTGAGGATTTTGAAGAGCATGCAAATGAGTTCAGTGACCACTTCATGAATCAAGGGCTTTGGTCTAGTCATATGGACACTGCAGTGAAATTCATAGTAGAGATCTGCTGAAATCTACAGAGATAATAGGTTTAACTTTGTTTTCAATTTTTCTCCAGCAGATGATCGGATTAGAGCATCCATTTATAATCATTGAAGGCTTTTAAAAAATGCTTAGCCCATGAAGAATATTTTCTGCCTTGGAGTACTTTAAGAAATAGGCATAGTTTGAACAATCATAATGTCAATAGGGAATTTAGGTTGGCAATTCTGAAACAATTTTCTTTTGTCCCTGTTCTACCTCTAAAACTCCTGTCTTATCTGTTCCTGCATCCCCATCAATGTATTGTGAACCCCCAGCTCTCAATTTTATCCCATGGGTGGTGGCTTCATTTTCCTCCCCCAGTTCTATTCTTATATGTGTGTTGCCTGAGTGTGTGTGCACGTGTGTTTCTGCATGAATGTCTGGGTGTGTTTGTCTGCGTAGGTATGTTTGTGTGTTCATGTGTATGTTTGTATGTACATGCATGTGTGTGCATATTCTCTTTTAACAACAGACTCTGAGGACCAACATTATCATCAAATGACTGCAGGGACTCAAAAGGTGACAGGCTGAGAGAATTAACGGCAAGTGGTATTTTTAATCTTTATTTATAAAGCACGAGCAGATTTCACAACACTGTACAAAAAAAAACCCATGTCAGACAAGCATTTTAACACTGAAGAAAATGCACACTGATACTAAATGAAATAAAGGCCCTGCTCTTAAGAGCTTAGCATGTAGACCAGGCACCTTAATTGCTGTGCCTTCTACTGTTGGGTAGTACTATTGGGCTGGTTGGGGATGATGGGTCTCCAAAAGCTGGCTGTTCAAACTATTACTAGCCCTGATCTAGGGCTAGATTCTATTGCAGGTGCTAATTTTATCATTGCTTTTATCGCCAGATTTCTCCATAGACTTCAATAGGAAAATGTTTGATAAAATGGGTATTAACATTTATCACCTGCAATAGAATCCAGCCCCTAGAAGGAGGGGAGGAGATAAAAAAAGTGCAAGTGGTTTGTAGTATGGGAGGTCTAAGAACATGACAAGCCTCTAAAATGGCATATCAAGGTTCTACGGGTAGCTGTGTTGGGCATGGGTTGGTCATTTGGGGAGGGGCATAATCATCCATAAGGTTGTGGAGAAGGCAGAAATATAGCATCCATGCCTAGACTGTGTGGTGTGACTAAGTCATAGGTATGTGTCATGAGGAAGGCTGAGTAAGATAGGAGTGGGTACTATGTGAAAAATGGCTGAAAATCCAAAAGATGGTACACAGTGAGACACTTGCTTGTGAATACACACAAAAGAGTGAGAGAGAGAAAGTTGTGAAGAGAATTAAACATTGCCTGTACTAACCGTTATTTTGTAATATACATATATTTGAGAAATATCAAACAATATGCAATAAATGTCTTTTAGCTCAGCGACATATGTTTGGACATGAACAAAAAGTACAGGCATACTGTGTAGGGAATTAGCATAAAGTGCCACAACATGAAGGTTAATTGTCAAAAACAATTTATTTTACAGAAAAGTGGTTAGTATGATCTATAGCAAGATTTGAATTCTCTGTATAACAAACAAAACTTTCCCTAAGATGACAGATCCACTTAAACTGCTCATCCAATACATTTTTTGGACAAATGGGTGTATGAACCTGTGTCCAAATTGTCTGTGGCTGTGGACCACCTGTAGCAATGCCACTGATGCAGACACTGCATTGTAAAGCAAATGTAAATTATCTTTTATCATTCATAGGCCTGGATCATGATCTACAGAGTACAAAAAAAGAGATAAAGATTTTTATATACTACAAGTGAATGAATGGATACTTAGTTATATAGTACCACAAGTGAACACAGTGCTTTACAATTTAAAGGGATAGTAATGTTTCATAATAAAAGCAGCTCTAAGTAATCATTATAGTATTTGGACATTGGAGAGTGTTATTTCAATTCTGTCAGAGTTGTGGTTCAAGAGTAATTCAATGACAAAGTATCCCCCTCACGCCCCTTTTACTAATGTAACACTGTTCAGCCAGATCAGAAGGGAGGTGCCCAGGTAGACTACAGAGAGGGACAATCTTCAATTAAGATAAGGGAAAAACCTGAAAAACTTGTCAAGGGGGGCAGGGCTTTCATTATTCTCATAGGAAGAAGATTGTCCCCTTCTGTTATCTGTCTGGTCTTACAACCAGATTCCACATCTGAGAAGAGATGGCCTGCACTAGGTAAAAGAGTGGGAGGGGAAACTTTGCTTGTGAATATCTCTCAAACCATAAAGGTTTGAGAGATAAGACTTATATCGTTCTTCATGTTTTTTTAATCCCTGCAAAATAAAATAAAGATAAAATGAAGTATTACTATCCCTTTAAGGATTTAGACAATACAGGGTTCAAGTTCTTAACAGAGTAAAACACTGGGTGTGAGGTCCCTGCCCAAAAGCTTACAAACTACAGTGATAATGGGATACATTCAGAGTACATATGGGTCAAGTGCTGAACACAGTGCTAGAGTTGTCTAGAGTTCTGCTGATACTAGGGGACACAAGTAAAGTAAATCATTTATAAGAGCGTTCCTTGTACAACGTCAGTGCCTTCTAGCATGCTGACTTTTATTCAGGAGGTGTAGGTCCAATTGTCCAATTCAGCCCTTCTTGCAAATTCTATTAACCCCTTGGATACACAAAATCTCCAATGCATTACTTTCCATTCAAGGAGTTAAACAACATTCGGACCTGCTACCTACCATAATAATCCTTGCCTGCTCTTTAGCCATGATGCAGAGGTGTAATTCTGAATATGGAATGTTTATATAAGAAAATGAAAGGCACCTTATTTGGCCTGCATGTCTGTCTTTTATGCTATTTCATTAAATGTAAATGTAATGGCAGTTATTTATAAAAGCAAACTGGAGTTATTTTGGAGTAAAGCAAATACACCATAAGGGACAAAGTAAAAATTCCTAATTTCCCACGCACTTGAATAGAGCTTTTAAACCCCTTGAATGCTTCACAATGCAATGGAGACTTCTCTAGCATTCAAGGGGTTAAAAGCCTAATTTAATTCAACAGAAACTTTATTTGTCCCCTACAGTGTAATTGGTTTACTCCAGAATAACCCCAGCTTTGGAGCAATGCAAGTACACCATAGGGAACAAATACAAGTTTTCTTCATTTAAATGAGATCTGTAGATACTCAAGAGGTCTCAGATTCATTGCTCTTTCTAATTCAAGGTGGAAAAGGCCCCATTTAAAGGGATAGTAATACCTAAAATATAAAAAAAAATGTGGTAGGGTTTATCTCCCTGAGTAAAACAAGGGTACTGAAAAGTTATTATGACTCATACTTGAATTTTAGGTGCAGTATCACAGTTGGCTGAATTTGTACAGTGGAGCTGTTGCTGCACCATCCTCTGGAGATTGATGGTCAATTGACCAGAGCTGTTCATAGGATGGTGTAGCAACAGTGCTACTCTACATTTTCCGGCCACTCTGATACTTCACTTTAAAAAATTGTGTTTGAGCTGTATTGACTTTTGAATAAAACAGCCTTCAGCAGTGGGAGTACACTTGTTTTAACCAGGAGGATAAACCCTATAAAATATATATTTACATATTAAGTGTTACTAACTCCCTTTCGGTGCCGGACACACACATATAAACACAAACACATCTATACTATTCTCTCTCTATATATCTATCTATATCTATATATGTATGGTTCCTGAGGGAAGCACACATGCCTAATGGGAGTTTTTGCCTGGGTGCTATTTTTGGCAAACAAAAAGTTAATCCATACAGAAAGTAAAAAAGCACTCAGGACTTCAAAAGGTTCAAAATAATCCAAATCTACTGATCGATGTTTCGCTTACAGTGTCATAACCTTTCTCTTGAACCTTTTCAAGTCCTGAGAGTTCTTTCTTTACTGTCTGTATGAATAAACTATATATACTAGTAGAAGAGCCTGTATACACGGGCCACAGTGGCGGGCGGTCGCGGTGCAGTCTTGCGCAGTAGAGACTGCCCGTGCTGTGGCTGATACAGAGCTAGACTCTATGAAAGTCAGGTCTGACATCAGAGTGCCCCTCTCTGTATCAGCCTCGTCACGGGCAGTCTCTACTGCGCATGACTGCGTTGTTACATACGTTTAAGCGAATTAATATATAGGATATATATATATATATATATATATATATATATATATATATATATATATATTCATTCGGCTGGGAAGCACTCCTACCAAAGGGTATGATGGCCTGGGTGCTGTAGCTCATGGGAAATCCAGTACAGAAGAAAAGGAATGTACCAGCACTCTCAGGACTTTTGAAAGGTATAATTTTTAATCAAACAAGTGTCAACATTTCAGTGTGCGATTCACATTTTCATTAGGACCAAAAGTCCTGGCACATTGAAACGGTGACACCTGTTTGATTAAAAATTATACCTTTCAAAAGTCCTGACAGTGCTGTCAAATTCCTTCTCATTATATATATATATATATATATATATATATATATATATATATATATATATATATATATATATATATAGTATTTGCATGGGTGTATACGGCAGCCACTGGGGATTCCCTGTTTCAGGGTACCTCATCTTTGGTTCCCAGTTTTACTGAAAGGAACCAGTTAAGTCCTGTGGCCAGGTCATTAGGGAGAAATGACGCTGTTTTGGGTGCAGAACATATAAATGTGGAAGCGTTTCTCACAAAGAGGAAGGGAAAAGGAAGGTTCTAACTAAACTTAATCTTTCGAGTGCCAGAGAGGTATATAATGCATTCAGTTGCAATGTGTTGGATAACTCTCTGACAGTCAAGGGGTTAAGAAGATCCTACATATCAACCTAGAAATTCTGTCGTATGCATCAGATGATCTTAAAACTTCCCTGTATGTCTGTTTGTCTGTCTATCAATCTATCTACCTATCTTTTAATTTTCATTTTTCTTTTGCCCCTTACTTCATATTTTATATTTAAATTCTGGCACCAGAATTCAATAAAGGTAGTGAAGACCACATTTGAATGAATGAATGAATGAATATGTTTATTTATACAGCACCACAAGTGTGTATAGTGGTTTACAATTTAAGGGTTAGACAATACAGGTTAACACTAGTGCTTAGCAATAAAACACTGGAACTAGGGTTCCTGCTTGAAAGTTTACAATATAAAGTGAATAAGGGAGACATACAGAGTAGTAATGTTTCACAAAAGGGATAGTAATGTTTCACAAAAAAAGCAGCTCCAATTAATCTTCATAGTATTTGGGCCATGGAGAGTGTTATTTCAGTACTGTCAGAGTTGTAGTTCAAGAGTAATTGAATGATAAAGAATCCCCCTCCCGCCCCTTTTACCTAGTGTAAGTCACCTCCCCTCAGATATGGAATATGGTCCCTTGACTGGACAGGTCACAGCAAGGGACAATCTTCTTACTGTGAGCATATGGAAAACCCTTCCCACTTGACAGGTTTTTCAGGATTTTCCATATGCTCACTGAAGATTGTCCCTCTCTGCGATCCATCAGGACAATCTTTCTACTCTGAGGTGAGCAGTGTTACATCAGTAAAAGAGGAGGATACTTTATCATTCAATTACTCTTGAACTACAACTCTGACAGTATTGAAATAACACTCTCCATGGCCCAAATACTATGAAGATTAATTGGAGCTGCTTTTATTATGAAACATTACCATCCCTTTAAGTGAAGACTACAGTGCTAGAGTCTGTTCAGGATAGGGGATATATAATATCTGAGAGGGGCAGCGAAACATTTTTGCCATCACTCAATATGAGTCAAAACCTTGATTGTACTTTTTGTTTCAATAAAACCACCTTGGAAGGAAAAAACATAATTGAACACATTACTGGCCCAATCTCTCTGAGAACAGTGAAGAGTGTTCTTGTTTTAGGTACTAATTTTCTCTGGTAGTTCCTCAACTCACTTCCCTATCCAATTTTTGATTCCTTTCTACGCTCTCCACCTTTCTTGTTTCAGTGTCCTTAGTGATATATGTTGTTTAGTGATTGTTCAAATGTCAATGACAACTTGAAGGTTAAGTAGGTCCAAATCTCCCATTTAATGTCTCTCTCAGTGATATTAACCTTTAACCTTATATTTCCTTCCATAATTCTCAGTGGATTCACTTTCACACAATTGGTTATGTGCCAAAAATGTTATTAAAAACACAATTAAAAAAAGTATAATTAATTTACTAATCTTATTCCAGGTTAAAGCTTTGTCATTTGATGCCCTTGGTTCTAATGAGACTTCAGCTATCAGCATCTCATCCTTAATTACAATCGACAGAAATATAGGGCTGGAATCGTATCTTGGAGCCTCTAGGCTAGGCATGCCAAACACCTTTTGGCCCCTAACCCTGCTTCTCTCATGATTCTGCTGCCAACCACATCATCTGCTGCCAGGCTGAGGAAATACCCATATACTGTAATAAACAAGCACATAAAAAACTCTTAAACCCTAGGATATTAGAGGGGTACCCAGTGTATTGTGAAGCAATTCATTGGAGACCTCTCCATCATCCAAGGGGCTAAATAGTATCCAGTAAAAAGGGCATCTAAACAGCTAAATTATCTGGCCAAAATAAATTATAAATATAAATTGGGAAATAAAGCAGTCAAAATCATCCAGAAATTGGTATATGCTACAGGGGGTATTATGATTTTTTAGTCCACACCCAGAAGTCAAAATGTGAACAAGTCAAATAGAGCTAAGTTGCACCTTGATCTATGACATTCTAGATGATTTTCTACTCTGCCTAATATAACATGTGTCCCTGTAAAACACTGAGCTATGAACAGGCTCTGATTGGCATAGAGTATTGGGTGAGATCATAATGGCTTAACTCTTTGAGTGCCAGAGGGGTCATCAATGCATTGTGAAGCAATGTGCTGCACACCCCTCTGACACTCAAAAGGGTTAATAATTCATATAGCTCCTTGAAGTGCAACAGAGTAGGCCATATCATAAGAAACAGGGGTACAGCAAGGAAGTTGCTATTTTCCCAAAATAAATGGGGCTTGTGTAGTGACCTGGACTAATCCAGTCAGCATCTGGAAGTCTGTCACTATATGTTTGGTCACTTACATACCTTAAACCCATGATCTTTCATATATGTATTCTCTTACCTAGTCTTTTGTGTATTCCCTGAGCACATGTGAAGGTATAGGCCCTAAGCCTAATGTGGTAGTATCACATTCTCCATTTTATTTCCATGTGTATGTGTATTGTCTAGCATAGCACCATCTTTTGGTCAGAAAGCTAATTACTTGTTTCATTCACACTAATGTTAACATTTTCCCTGTGTATTACTGTACATCTCATCATCATCATCCACATGGTTAAGCTGTGGGAGTGAGTCTAATGAATCATGTGACCTCCTAGAGCCACTCAAGCCCCTTGATTGCTCTGGAGGAGGAATTCCAGGAGCAGCCCTCTGGATAGAGGGTCTGTAACCCTGTAGTTTTGGGGAGTCACACTTCGGTGTGTGAAGAGAGCAGACACACTTCAGTGTCAGTCCAGTCAGTCAGTCACAGGCCTTATCCTTTACTAAGAAAGCCTAAAGCAAGTATTCAGCATATCTTCCAGCCTGTTTATCACCTGTTCACCCAAGTTAGCAGGGATTATATACGTGCCTTCTCTCTACAGTCTGTGGGACAATACGATTATATAAAATAGCCCATAGCAAGCTGTCTTGGAAATTGAGGGTCATCCCGCCAGCAGCGCCAAAGTTTCCTACGCATTCTCTACAAGCATGTACCCTGTCTAATAGGGACTCCAGTCATGGGATGCAGGTATTCAAGTCAAGCAAGTGCATTTATTACTACTCAGTTATTCAAGGCCTCTGTAAAACTCCATTCACCTGCTTCAGAAGACCACTCACCACCAGCTTCATCATTTACCACTACTGTGATCTGGATTTCCTGTGTCCTGCCAATAAAGAGCAACGGTTACCCCCGAGACTGGGCGTCTGGAGTACTCATTGCTACAGGTACCTACGTGGGGGCGGGTAATCGGGACACACACATATGTGGATGCCACCTGGGATTGGGCCCATTACATCCCTCGGCCATAGTGAACTGCCAACCACGTGACACCTTAAAGGGCCAGCAACACCTAACAACCCCAGGCCACCACATAAGTTTTGGCGTCACGAACAGGATGAATCTATGTGCCGTATAAAGAGACTTTCCTTGTATTGCTGTGGAACTACAAGTCCCATAAAGTCATTAATAGTACTTCTGATAAAGTGAGGGTGCTGTCCCCTTGAATGAGAGACTATCGCTTTGAATCTGTGTGGTGTGAATTGCAAGCATCTTCTATTGTGGACTGCAAGAGTTGCCTACACTTGTGTGGAGCAAAGGATTGTGCTGCTGTGTTAGTGTGTGATCATCTACTGCCATTGTACATTATGCTGCTACCAGAAGAGCATACAAGAGGTTAACTGTGTCCCTCCAACTTCTGGGCACTGTAGCTCCGCCCACCTGCAGTGTGTTCAGCTCCTCCTCTCTTCATCTCTGCAAAGTGGAACGATTCTGTATTGTCCTGGTGCTAGAGGGGAAGGATTTCTTAGCTGCACCTGATAGAGTTGCTAGGCACTGCCATCTTGCACAGAGTACCAGACCCTCAGCACTATCACCACTGCTGCATTGCTCATCTCTCCTGTTCTCCTATCATTCAGTGTGCTGCCCCAGTTATTTTCTTCAGCCTGTTTGTGTCTGCATTTCCTACTCATTGCTGCAGTGAGCACAGCATCTGTCATCCCAGCTATACAGATAAGTGCAGCTCTTCATTTTCACCAGTGTTACATAAAGGAAAGAAAGTTGTATATTCAGAGACTGTGTTTTTGCATAAATAATTTTTCTTAAAGCAACAGCAGCCATATTTTTCTTAAAGAGACAGTACACTCATTTTTGTGAAAAATGTCTACCTCTTCTCAAAGTGACCAGGCTGGCACTAGCAGTTCTGCATCATCATCTGCCAGTGTCCCTGCACCTCCAGTTACAGCTGCTGCACCAGTTCCAGCCCCTGTTATAGCAACAGGAATGCCTTTCTTCATAGGAACCTCTAATCTCCCAAGTTACCGAGGGGATCCTCATACCCTTGGTGCATTTAAAGAAAAGATATTGCGTACCCTTGAACTTGTGTCACTTTCTCCCAATCAGCAGGTTCAGCTTCTCCTAGGTCAACTTGATGGTCCGGCTGCAGAGGAAGTCCGTTCCTGGCCATCTACAGAAAAGACCAGCGTTGACCAGATTCTCACTCGTCTCAGGAAAGAATTTGAAGTCCAATCACCAACTGAGGTTCGTCTTAAATTTTATGACAGACGTCAGAGACCTGGGGAAAACCTGAGAGAATATGCCTTAGCTCTGCAGTCTGCATACAGATCTTTGTGCCAAGTAGACACCCTCGACCCTGTTGCTGCTGAGAGCATGATCACTGATAGATTTATAGAAGGTGTTGATTCCAGACTAATACAGAGCCAACTCCGCATGCTAGCAGCTCAGAACCCAAACATGTCCTTTCTAGACTTTAAAACTTTGGCCCTGCGTGTAGTGGGAACTGACTCACCTTGTTATACTTCTGCCACTTATTCTCCAGACCTGGCTGGTGGAATTTCTACTGCATCCCCACTGCCTCCTGTTCTGCCTATGCAGGCTACTCAGACTGTCCAATCTACCCCTGTTACTACCCCTACTACTACTGATGTACTTGCCCAGGTTGTTGACTCTCTGTGTCAAGCTTTAAAAGAGTTAAAGGGTCAGCCCTCATCCCGTGAGTCATCTTTATCCAGGACATTGTCTCCAGAACCCCGTTCTAACCGGCCAAGACCTGATAGGCCCCCTCCTGAAAGGTCTCCACGACATGAACCTCCTTATTGTACTTACTGTGAACGTCCTGGGCATTACAAATACCAATGCTACCAGTTAAACGGGCCACTCCCGAGGCCAGGGGCCGCCCCTCGGGTAGTGAATCCAAGGGCCCAGAGGGACAATCGCAATGGATTTCCAAGTTCATCTCGAAGTGCCCGTACATAACTATTTGTATTGATGGTGTACCATTAGAAGCGTTAGTGGACACTGGTTCACAAGTCACCACCATTGAGCGACAAGCCTTTGAAAAGTATTGGGACTCTGACATACTTAATCCTGTGGGTAAAGCCAAGTTACGTTTAATAGCAAGTAATGGTCAACCTATTTCCCAGCTAGGCTACTGGGAACCCACCATCCGTATTGGTGATCGTCAGTTACCAGGTCAAGGTGTAATTGTTACTGAGGCTCAGGGAGAGACAACAGCAGTAGTGCTAGGCATGAATGTTATCCGCCATGTATTTACTGAATTGCTAGCTGCCTTGCATGCCTCTCTCCCTTCTGCTTCTTCCCATTACAGACAAGCTGTTCAGCGGACCATTAAAGTGCTCTGTGCCCAGCAGAAGTTCTCAAACCATAAAGGTGAAATTTGCCGAGTCCGTATCCAGGATGTAAGACCAGTTACCTTAAGTCCGAACAGCGAAACACTAGTTTGGTGTCGAGCTCGTCCAGGTATAGATAATTCAGATTATGAAGCTTTTCTTGATCCCATCCAGATTGAAGGACAGCCACTGGTAAAAGCTGCCAGAAGTATTGTCACCGTCTCAAACGGTAGAGTACCAGTACGACTAGTCAACCTGAG
Source organism: Rhinophrynus dorsalis (assembly GCA_037306005.1). Classification (NCBI taxonomy): domain Eukaryota; kingdom Metazoa; phylum Chordata; class Amphibia; order Anura; family Rhinophrynidae; genus Rhinophrynus; species Rhinophrynus dorsalis. Next base: position 297,742,183 of record CM074724.1, read on the forward strand.
TGATGCACCTGTAGACTTGTACAAATTCAATTCAGTTGCTCAACTGTACCACCTGGATCCAGAAGACATCCTGGATGAAGAGACGCTTGCTCACCAAAAGTCAGTTAAAGCCACTCCCAAAGGTAACCACAAACCAACTACCTTCTGGTACAATGAACTCAATGTTGGAGATGCCAACACACCTATTGAAGACATAAATGGTGTCGTTAAAGTTGCTAAGCGACACAGTGAAGCTTTCAGCAAGCACGCTCTAGACTTTGGGAAGACTAATTTGATCCAACACAAGATCAACACAGGTGATCATCCTCCTATCAAGGAAAGACACCGTCCCATACCTCCTGCAAACTACCAGCAAGTAAAGAAGCTGATTAAGGAGATGAAAGACACCAAAGTCATTCAAGAAAGCCAAAGTCCTTGGGCTGCACCCATCGTCTTAGTGAAGAAGAAGGATGGTAACATCAGATTCTGCGTTGACTACAGAAAACTGAACAATGTCACCCACAAAGATGCCTATCCTCTTCCAAGGATTGAAGAATCCATCACTGCTCTTGGCTCAGCTGCATACTTCTCAACTCTCGACCTAACCAGCGGTTACTGGCAAGTACCCATGGCTCCTGAAGATAGAGAGAAGACAGCTTTCACTACTCCAATGGGACTCTACGAGTTCAATGGCATGCCGTTCGGGTTGTGCAACGCCCCCGCAACATTCCAGAGACTAATGGAAAGATGTCTTGGCCACATTAATTTCCAGAGCGTCCTGTTGTATCTTGACGATGTCATTGTGTACTCTCGTACATATGAAGATCACTTAAACCATCTTGCAGAAGTGTTCCAAGTGCTCATTGAGCATGGTCTGAAGATCAAGCCATCAAAATGTTACCTTCTGAAGCCAAGGGTCAGTTACTTGGGTCATGTCGTCAGTGCTGAAGGAATCCAGCCTGATCCAGAAAAGATTTCTGCCGTGAAAAATTGGGACACCCCAAGAACTGTGAAGGAAGTCAGAAGTTTCCTAGGATTTGCAGGCTACTACCGCCGTTTTATACCTAACTTTGCCAAGGTAGCAGAACCACTGACAGAACTTCTACGTGGTTGTCCTAGAGAAAACTATAACAGAAGATTTCCAATTGATTGGTCTGAGAGACAAGAGACTGCATTCCAGAAATTGAAAGACCTGTTGACTTCTCCTCCAATTCTAGCGTATCCTGACTACAGCCATCCTTTCCGTCTCTACACGGATGCCAGCTATCAAGGCTTAGGAGCTGTATTGTCACAAGTCCAAGACAACAAAGAGAGAGTCATCGCTTATGCCAGCCGAAGTTTGAGAGGTGCCGAGAAGAACGATAACAATTACAGTTCGTTCAAGTTAGAGCTGCTAGCTCTTGTGTGGGCCGTTACCGAGAAGTTCAAAGATTACCTCGCAGCCACACCATTCACCGTTTACACGGACAACAATCCTCTCGCTCACCTTAATACTGCACGGCTAGGTGCACTTGAACAGAGATGGGCTTCCAGATTGGCAAATTACTGCTTTGACATCAAGTACCGCAGCGGTAAAACCAACATCAATGCAGATGTATTATCCCGTTTGCCCATAGGAGAAGAACCTCCTGATGAAGAAGACATGTGGGAAGATGTTGAGATGCCTCCCTTCTATCAAAGGTTTGCTACGCAGAATGTCATCGCTGCTACACAGACTGATAAAGGTCTTCAACAAAAACCTGACCCAATTCAAGATCCACCTAGATGGCAAACTCTCCAGAACGAATCTCGAGTTTTAGGTGAGATCTATGATTTCTTAACTTCTGGAAGAACACCTGTCAGACTCAGAAGACAGTATCCAGATACTGAACTCAAACGCCTATGGAGACAGCGGAAAAGGCTCTTCATTCAAAAAGGCCTCATCATACGTAATACCTTGGATCCTGTTTCAGGAGAGAGAATACACCAAATTCTCATCCCCAGAAGAGATGCAAGAATTGTGCTTGACGCTTACCATGACCAATCAGGACATTTTGGCGTACATAAAACTGAAGCTACCATACGCCAGCGCTTCTACTGGATCGGAATGCGAGCAGATATTGAAAATTGGTGCAGCGAATGCCCAGCTTGCAACCTGACTAAAGCCGGAAAGAAAGAGGCTAGAGCGCCATTGCATCCAATCAACTCTCACAGACCAAATGAGCTAGTTGCTCTGGATCATGTGAAATTGGCACCTACTCGTTCAGGATATACCTATGCTCTCACAATGGTGGACCACTACTCTAAGTGGGTCGTAGTCGTTCCAGTGAAGGATATTACTGCTCGTACTACAGCTGCTGTATTTTATCGTGAGTACGTGAGACATTATGGTTGCCCTGAAGCAGTCCTAACAGATCGTGGACCTGCCTTTGAGTCACAACTCTTCCAAGAGCTCTGCCAATTCCATGAGTGTAAGAAGCTACGTACAACAGCTTACCATCCACAAGGGAATGGACTTTGTGAGAAGATAAATCAAGTGTTTATTAACATGCTGAGAACGGCATCAGTAACCAAACAGGCAGAATGGCCACAACTACTGGATGAACTAGTGGAGATTTACAACAACACCACTCATTGTTCGACAGGCTACTCGCCATACTATCTTATGTTTGGTCGCCAAGGTCGGCTGCCTAAGGATCGAGCTTTAGGAATTCAAGTTCCTGATGTGATTAATCCCTTGCCAAAGACCGACTGGGTTTCTGAACATCAACGTCGCATCCATGAAGCTAGAGAGGTAGTTGATCACAGAATGAACGAAGCTCATCGTAGGCAAGAAGAGTGTTATAACCAGAGAGCCAATGCCACACCACTGCATGTGGGAGATAAAGTATGGTTACGTAAATACCACCGCTCTGACAAACTCGATTCACTCTGGGAACAAGAACCCTACACTGTTACAGGTATCCCATACCCTGATTCAGATGTCTATGAGGTCAAGAAGCCCGGAATGGCTCCTCAAACAGTTCACAGGAATCGCATGAAACTCTGTACTAAGGAAGACCTTATGGTTATGTCTTCTCCTTCACAACCAGTCATGCCAGTCTACACACCAGCTCCTGTAACTGAGACACCACCAAGACAGTCCTCTGTGGAAGAATCAATTCAGAACTCTCCATTCATAATTCCAGGCTGTTATCAATGGGTACCAGTTCCTGTTCAAGTTCCTGTACAAGTTCCAGCTCAAGTGCCTGCTTCAATTGCTACTCCTATACCAGCATCAGAAGAACTACCTCATTACCACGTTCCGGATTCTGAAGAAACTCAAGTGCTGAGGCGTTCAGAGCGAAGTACCAAAGGAACCCCACCTGCCCGTTACAGGGATTAAAGAACTATATCCTTTCCATGTGTATATACTGCTTTGCCTGTATACATATATGTCTGACTTTATTTAGTTAGCTAGTTAGGCAGTTTGCAACAGTTTAAGCCTCTAGTACCTGGTAACTACCATGCACATTGTTCCTGGTTTACTTGCATATTTATACAGCCTATGGACTACTAAGGACTGTTCCTTTACTCAAAAGTGCCTTTTCCCAGAGCCTTTCCATGGACAATGCCTTATTGCCGAAAGAGACTCTACCTAAATTGCACAATATCTACTGTTCTATTGTTTTGCACATTTTCATTGTTATTTTCATGTGTTATTGCATTGCTCTTTATGGTATATTTTCCATGTCATTTCACTTTTTCATTGTCATTGTATTTCAGGTGCTACCCCACATATACATATGCATTTCTAAGTTTCCTCCTCATATAGACGCCGAGGACGGCTTATTTTTAGTGAGGGTGTTTGTAGTGACCTGGACTAATCCAGTCAGCATCTGGAAGTCTGTCACTATATGTTTGGTCACTTACATACCTTAAACCCATGATCTTTCATATATGTATTCTCTTACCTAGTCTTTTGTGTATTCCCTGAGCACATGTGAAGGTATAGGCCCTAAGCCTAATGTGGTAGTATCACATTCTCCATTTTATTTCCATGTGTATGTGTATTGTCTAGCATAGCACCATCTTTTGGTCAGAAAGCTAATTACTTGTTTCATTCACACTAATGTTAACATTTTCCCTGTGTATTACTGTACATCTCATCATCATCATCCACATGGTTAAGCTGTGGGAGTGAGTCTAATGAATCATGTGACCTCCTAGAGCCACTCAAGCCCCTTGATTGCTCTGGAGGAGGAATTCCAGGAGCAGCCCTCTGGATAGAGGGTCTGTAACCCTGTAGTTTTGGGGAGTCACACTTCGGTGTGTGAAGAGAGCAGACACACTTCAGTGTCAGTCCAGTCAGTCAGTCACAAGCCTTATCCTTTACTAAGAAAGCCTAAAGCAAGTATTCAGCATATCTTCCAGCCTGTTTATCACCTGTTCACCCAAGTTAGCAGGGATTATATACGTGCCTTCTCTCTACAGTCTGTGGGACAATACGATTATATAAAATAGCCCATAGCAAGCTGTCTTGGAAATTGAGGGTCATCCCGCCAGCAGCGCCAAAGTTTCCTACGCATTCTCTACAAGCATGTACCCTGTCTAATAGGGACTCCAGTCATGGGATGCAGGTATTCAAGTCAAGCAAGTGCATTTATTACTACTCAGTTATTCAAGGCCTCTGTAAAACTCCATTCACCTGCTTCAGAAGACCACTCACCACCAGCTTCATCATTTACCACTACTGTGATCTGGATTTCCTGTGTCCTGCCAATAAAGAGCAACGGTTACCCCCGAGACTGGGCGTCTGGAGTACTCATTGCTACAGGTACCTACGTGGGGGCGGGTAATCGGGACACACACATATGTGGATGCCACCTGGGATTGGGCCCATTACATCCCTCGGCCATAGTGAACTGCCAACCACGTGACACCTTAAAGGGCCAGCAACACCTAACAACCCCAGGCCACCACACTTGGGCCTACCTAATGGATTAACAGTGTGCCGCAGAGCCTTATTACACCATTATTATTAGCAAGATCAGCAGAATACAACACCAGTTTATGCTTATGCACCAGTTTATGCTTTTTAATCTGACCACAAGATTTGATCGTTTAACCCTCTGCTTTGTAATGCATTGCATACCCCACTGGGACTCAAATGGTTAAAATGGAACACTGGTCACCTGGAGTTATTTTAAACAAAGTCCATCTTGACAGGATTTACGATGGTCAGTTTATGCACATTAGCTAGTACAGGCAGCAGGGAGAGACAGGTGGGAGAGCAGAATGGTATTTTTGTATCTGTCTGGTATGCCAAACACTACTGTCTACATAAACAGACAAATAAAGTGAAATAGCTCATAAACCATTATTTAAACAACAAGTGAATGCAGGTGATTGACAACCATCACCCAGTGCTTAACCCTCTCAGCCAGAAACTAGCAATGCCCATGTTACTGGGTTATTAGCCTTATGGAAGATTGTGACATTAACCTTTTGAGGGTTGTTCAGTGCTTGAGAAGCAATGGGGTGGCCACTTCTCTGGCTCTGAAAAGGTTTAAAGGGGAAGTATCACTTCCTAATGATACCCCCCAACTCACACACACGGTCAGAAAATCCTAATGGTCTGTATCAGTTTTACCCATGTGTCGCTGATAAAGAGTTAACAACTTCAATCAGTTCTGTAGGTGGACATGACAGTTATTAGCAGGACTCCAGGACACAAACTCTGCCCACTACACATAGTAATCATAACCCTTTAACCCTTTCAGTGCCAGAGGGGTAGGCAACGCTTTGCAATGCGTTGTGTACCCCTTTGGCACTCAAAAAGTTAAGAGCTAGTGTGATGTGTAAAGTATTGCTTTGTACATCCCTTTGGTCCTTTAAAGGGTTAGTAATGTCCGTTTATAACTTTATTTAATATTGTAGAGGTTACAAAAATAAAGTATTTGGAGAAAATGGCATCTCTCAGACCCTTATGGTTTGAGAGATATTCACCACTAAAGTTCCCCTTTTTCTGCTGTCACCTGTAAAGCTGACAGCAGGAGATTCGAGTCAGCCGACTCGAGGAGGCTCTTCAGCAGAGCTGAAATCACATTATTTAAAAAGAACTACTTTGATGGAATGGTCTACAAAGTGTGCTTGCAAACCAGGCACACATTGTAGACCTTTCCAGTGAAGTAATTCTTTTTAAATAACACAATTTAGGCTCTGCTGCAGAGCCGCTGGCTGGTCCCAGGTCCGGGATCTCCTGCTGTCAGCACAGGGCTATCATCTGGAGAAAGTGAAGGATGGAGGAACCTTAGAGGAGAATATCTTTCAAACCGTAAGGGTTTGAGAGATGGTATTTTCTCCAAATACTTTATTTTTGTAATCTCTACAATATTAAATAAAGTTACAAATGAGCATTACTGACCCTTTATGGGTTAAGCAGTCTCCAGGGGCGTCGGCAGAAATTTTTTGGGGTGAATGGGCAAGGCCATAATATGACCCAGGTCAACCCACCCAGCCCCTCCGGATGCCCATAGTAGTCTCATGCACTTTTCCTGTTTCAGAATGAAAAATATGCCAGCAACTGTCATGTCTGCCTCCATGTGCATGAAATGCAAGACTAATTGAAGATGTTATCTCTTGAACAATGGCACAAGGGCAAAATTCAAAGGGACCATTAGCATAGTAAGGTAAGTGAGGAATTATTAGTAGTAGGCATTACTCCCCCTTTAAAAAAAAAACAAATGACAAGTACTAATATTAATATGTTAGCTAATACTCTTTGGTACAATGACAGCAGAACTAACATAGCAAAACCATTTTTTTCAACGGATGTAAGAAATCTACACTGATTTCGGAGTTAACCCTCTGAGTGCCAGTAGGTATACTTCCCTGGCACTCAAAGAGTTAAGTTATGAAGCGATCATTGTGTCTTTAGCATTACTACATGCACAACCCATACACATCACAGGTGGCATCCATACCTCCCAAGTGTCCCTCTTTAGGAGGGACAGTCCTTCTTTTAGACCCAAATCCCCCTGTCCCTCTTTCCCACCCTGATGTCCCTCTTTTTAGGAGATCAGACTGTGTGGTGTGTATATAAGTGTATCACATTGCTCTACAGCAATAAAACTCACATTATTATTTGTTTAAACATCAGTATATGTGTTTATAAATTAGTTTATATATATATATATTATATATATTTATATAAATTTTAGTTTATAAAATAGCCTAAAAATTCTCGGTAATGCCCCACCCACCAGCCACACCCCCATCAACACCCCATAAAACACAAATGTCCCTCTTTGTCAATTTGAAATGTTGGGAGGTATGGGTATCTCTTCCTGTCTGAGAGGAACCTGAAGCACAGAAGAGAAGTCTATGGTGAAAAGTAGCCCTGGGGGAGGTGTAAATAGATTTTCACATTTCTGCTCTGCAGCCCAGTAAAATCTGCCTTTAATAAGAGGCTGGGATGGTTTGAAATGAAATGCAGGGGAAGAATTCCCAGCGGAGGGTCAGGATTCATTGACAGTCTCCATGCTCCATTGTTGCTGGCCAGCAGGTTGCAGTGTTGCTGGCTGCCTACAGTTGATATATACAAGGGCATTCTTGTTCTGTGACATTGTCAATCAATCCCTTAACCCCTGCACTGCTAGCAGGAAACCCATTCTGGAAACTGGATTGAGGCATTTGCAGGTAACCAGCAACTGCATTCTTTCAGCTGTTTTCGGACTATAACTCCCATTATCCTTAGCCAGTGAATGAATGGCTGACAATGTAGGGGATTGAAGTCCAACAACAGCTAGTGGACAGCAGCTTTCACACCCCTAAAATCAGCCCTTATAGACTAAAGCTAACAAATTATTTAATCCCTTCAATATCACTATACCTTATTTACAGAGCAGTGAATCTCAACCAGGGTGCTGTGAGCCTCAAATTAGGGTGCCTCATGTTTTATATGAAGACCTTGACAAAAATTGCAATATTGTCTTTTAAATGCAGAAATATGGAAATTGTTATACACAATTTGTTTATTTTTAGGACTATGATTGTGAGTCCTAATAATATCTGTATATTGATAAATTGCAGCCTTTATTATGCAACTAGTATAAATGCCCATGTACACGGACCAAGGCTCAGGTAATATTAACCCTTTGAGTGCCAGAGGGGTATGCAACGCGTTGCTTTGCAATGCATTGCGTACCCCTATGGAACTCAAAGGGTTAAGAAGCCGCTACCTCACTGCTCCATACAATGCAGTCTTGCGTTGCCTCACTCACGCGATGCAATCATGTGCAGTAGAGACTGCCGAACACGGGCAGTCTCTACTGCACATGACTGCATCGTGACAAACATCCTAGCAAATTATTATATAGGATTGATAAATTACATTAAATATATAAAGGTGCCCCAAAAGATATAAAATGCGTGTTAGGGGTGACATGAGCAAAAAAAAAGGTTGAGAACAGCTGATACAGAGAAAGGGGAACATTTTTGTGGGCAAATTCATTGTTCCATTGAGAACAAATAAAAAATGCCCCAAATCACCATTTTTAAAAGAAGGCTTTCAGTTGCTTGTACTGGAGATCTCTCTAGCATTCACAAGACTAAGTACCGTTTAAATCAATGAGCATTTGTATTTGTTGCCAGTGGAGCAAAATTTCTCCATTTTTGATTTTGCGCATATAGTCTACAGTATGCAAAAGTTAATTATGTTTTGACCTATAATGCAAGGATCTGTGCCTTAAGGGAACCATGAATCCCCATTAAAAGGAGAATATATCCTCAGATCCTGAAAGGATTATTCACCTGCCAATACTGTGTGGCTTCTAGAACAAGTACTTTTTCTCCTGATAATTAATTTTCTTTATTTATCACTTGATGAGGCTACAAATGCTACAGTATAGACAGTAGCCATTTTGTCATTGAAGTTACATCAGCTGAGGTATTGCACTATATCAGCTGGACTTTATAATAAACCAGTGAGAAACAAAAGAAACTATGGACAAATACCTAATTTCCATTTTATGCAGACAAAACAAAAGAACTTACATCTTCTGCAAAGCTACAAGAATAAATTGGCTGCTTCCAAGCACAGTATGTTTCACACCTCCACCAAGTAAAAAGGTTCCCCATTCCCTCCCACCACCCCCTTTCCTTCCACCCCAACTAAACCTTAAACATGCAACTTAGCAAGTTAACAGCCTTGGAAAAGAAAAAAGAAATACACAGACACAGAAATAGGTGGCAAATAAATATGTCACAGATTTTATTAGGTGGTTTGACCTAATTAAGGGGGCCCCTGGTGAGAACCCTCTTGAACCCTCCAATTTGGTGCCTCAGACCTGTAGCAGAGATGTGGGCCACACACACACACACACACACCAAAAAGAAATATACTCACATATAGACACTGGCCACCTTAACATTCCTGGAAACCACCTGCTCTTGTGGAGGATATTAACACTCCCTCCACACAGATCACTCACAACTGTAGCTCATTCCTTCAAATGTACTCCTCCAAAGGAACACTACAATAGAGAATACACACCACCAGCACAACACTCATACATTCAACAGAAGTATCTGTGTACCACATATATCTCAAAATGTGAGTTGAATATAGATAAAGGTACTCACGTGCTCGCATGCTGACCAGTGTCTAGATCTCAGCAACCGGTCTATCACTCACGTGGAATCTTTGTGCTGATCCTCCCTGTTAATGGGATCCAAATGTGAAGGCACCAATACAACAGGAAAGCTTTCTCTTTCATAGAACAAATATATGGATATACATGTGTCACAGTACCATGTTTCCAGCATCGCCACTTCAGCTACGCTCGGTATCTTTCCACTCATCATCTGCAGTCAAACGGCTTCAAGCATGCTGCAGGCCTCTGTTTTATGTGTGTTTGTTTCCTGTAGTCTCCTACTACCTACTTCCTCCCTCTAGCTGCTCCTCCTACCTACTTCCTGTGGAGGGGTTTAAAGGGCAGACTCAGTCCTGACTCAGCAACCCTTACGTTGTTGTTCTGAGTAGTTATTTTCTAGTATTCCTGATGCCTGTGTATGATCCGGCTTGTCTGTCCATCCATTCTGGTGTTCACCTGTGGCTCTGTCTGACTATATTGCCCTTGGCATTCCGATTTGGCTCAGATATTCTTTCTGGTGCAAACCTGTAGCTCTGGCTGACTACCTGCTCCGTGTATGACCTAGGCTTGTCTGACTACCCACTCTGGTGTTGATCTGGGGCTCTATCCACTGCGCAACCAGCATACATACACTCCATTGGATATCCTATCTGTTGCAAACCTGTGGCTCTGGCTGACTACCCGCTCAATGTATGACTTTGACTTGCCTGACTATCCTATCTGGTGCTTACTAGAAGGCTTTGTCTGTTTGTTTAGTTTGTTGGATCCGTTATTCAGACATTCTTCCTAGTACTGACCTGGAGCTCTAGCAGACTCCTAACTACTGACTGCAGGCTAAGTCAGTATCTCTTGAGCGTTACCTTACCACGAGACTCCAGTGGGCTGAAGCCTAGTCTTGGACAGTGTGGTGCAGAGATTGGGAGACTGCAATTCCTGATACAGTGCTCGCCATTTCAATCACCCACTGTGTGTATATTTATATATTGCATTACTGTCATTATTCTCATAATAAAGGTTCTATTAACTATACCGTCTGACTCCTGGTTTTGCTTGCCAACCATAACAACGGGCAGATTGTAGCCAATGTAAGAAAGATATCTGGTTTATTAAAAATATTTATAAACAACCCTCAGCATGTTTCATAATCCACACAGACCATTTCATCAGGAGATACAAAATCAAAAGATTCAGGTCCAGCTGCTTTGTCATTTTTCATTGATTTTATTACAGCTACTACTTCTATCAAAACTTCTGGCACATCATCAGCCTCTGGCACTGCATTCAGTTGTTGTCCTTCATCCTTTTTAAAGACCAGAATAAAATTCTTCCACTCATTTTCATATTTGTTGAAAAGTTTTTTCTGTTGTACTATCTACAAGCTTTATGCAAACATTTGGCTGTGGCCATCTTTTGTTTTGCTTTCTTTAGCCCTTGATTTTCTTCCAGTGTCCTTTTGCAGAGCTCAACATTGAACTTGCACTTTTCTTCTTTTATGCTCTTCCTAACGGTCTTGTTCATTTCTACTTGTTCTACCTGGTTTCTAATATTGCAGTTTTGCTTAATTTCTGTACGGTTTCTTAGCATGGCGACTGTTTATTTTGATATTCTGGTTGGTATTTCAGGTTTTATAGTAGGTGCAATGGCATGGGCAATGTCTCAGTAACTTTTTCATTGTGGTTTGAAACATCTGTGTCTAGAAAGTCTTGCAGAAAGTGAAGCGATTGGACAGTGCTAAATTGCTGGCTAGTGTTGATCTTCATGTTTGTTAACTTGATAATTTTCTTTCTTTCTTGTCAATTTCAATTTTCGCTCTTATTAGACGATGGTCACTTCCAATGTTAAAACAGTTTAAGTAAGACTGGGCAGTCTGAACATTGTTTTATTATTTGCAAGTATGAAGTCAATTTCAGTTGTTTTGCCATTAGGGCTTTTCCATGTCCGTTTTCTCTGGGCATTTTCCATGTAGAATGAATTCATGATGTACAAATTGTGTTTGTCTGCAAATTAGATCAGTTGGTTGTCTATTCATCTCTGTTTCCAGATTCATATGGTCCAATTGATTTATCACCATTTCGGATGTTACCAGTTCTCACACTGAAATCTCCAATTATACATTTGTAATGGTAATTATCCTGTTTGTAGAGCCATAATAAATCATCATAACATTTTTCAACTTCATCATCACTTTGGCTACTTGTAGGAGCATAAACTTGAATGATTTGAAGAACATAGTGACTGCTTAGTTTGATAGCATAGGAAGCAATTCTTTCAGCAATACTTTCTACTTTTATGACTGAATCTGTCAGTCTTTTGTTAATCAAAAATCTGATTCCTCCACATCATCAATCATTTGTCCCTTTTTGGTATAGCCAGCATCCATCTCCTGATTTGAACAAATCTTCATCTTTTTTATGAGTCTCACATAAGCCCAATTGATATTAATCAACTCTTGTAATAATACCTCTAGGCATGAAATCGTACTCTTGCGCGAATGTTAAGCTTTCCCATGTCTAAAGTCCAAAGGCAGTCTGACTCTTAGCAAGCTCTGTCATTCAGCTGGTCTTCCTGCTGCCGTAGGTAATAGCTCATAAGCCTCTGGGGAAGGAAAGCCAATATTTTGTTGTGATGCCGTATTGAGGAAATGGACAATAATTTACCATGCTGTTCCAGTACAAGTAGGTAGATATTGGATTGTTTAAGTCTTTTGCCTTAGCTTTGAACTGGCTACCATAGGTTTCCCTGTCAGGAGTATTTGCTTCCGATTGCATAGCTTTGGGCTCACTGATACATTGAAACACTCCTGGGTGCTGTAGGTTATATCTGCATACCTCCAGGGACCAGTGTGGCAGAATATTTTCCATTCCTGGGTGCTGTAGGTTATATTTGCATACCTCCATGGACCAGTGTGGCAGAATATGTTCCATTCCTTCAGCTCTGGAGTCCTTTATCCTACAGTGGATTGACCTGCAATGCGCTGGAGACCTTTCTAGCATTCAAGGGCTAAAATCCCCATTTAAGTCAAAATTTTAGGTCTCTCCTATTTTCTAAATTGTTTGCCCCAGAACTACTCTACTTCTATTTTGAACATACGGCTCATAACGTTCAAGTTTCTGGATTTAGAAACACAGCACTAAGGGTCTATAGGGAATAACAGCAGAAAAAGTGGAAACACTGATATAAGAAAGGCGGCTTTTACACAGCCGAAACGTTGATTTCAAGCCTTCTTAATGTACATTTAAGAATTGGAGCTAAAGTTCATAATGTCTGGTCATATTTAGAGACGAGTAAAGTGAAGTCTATAAATATGTCTATCTGAGAAAATTCATAGAAAAATGTCACATCTCCCCAAATTTTAACTGACCAAAGTGTGACACTTTTGTTTTAGTTGTGTTGATGGGGGTATGGTTGGTGAGTGGGGCATTACAGGGAATTATTTTGATTATTTCATGACATGATTTAGACCAAGACAAAATTATTTTATTTACATAGAAAAATTCCTAAACACATATAATGAAGTCTAAACAAACATTAATGTGAGTTTTATTGAGGTGGATGCAATGTGATACTCTTATATACACACCAGACAGTCTCATCTCCTAGAAAAGTGGGACACCAGGGTGGGAAAGAGAGACAGGGAGATTTGGGTCTCAAAGAGGGACTTGGAAAGTCTGGAAAATTCACAACTGAGAATATTTCTTTGCATACATAACTATCACTGTGGGGGAGATTTATAAAAGTGGAGTTAATGGAAAAGAAGTATTAACCCCTTAACGACCAGCGGTCCTGGGATGTGTGGTCCTTTAAGGACCAGATATGGAATTTCGGCATGCCGCCCCACGTGACTGATCACGTGGGGCGGCACGCCGAATGGAGGGACTGAAAGAGATCACTCCGGTCTTGGAGCGATCAAATTCAGTCCTTGGTATTACTCACCGCGCTCCTGCAGGAGCGTGGGGAGTAATAGTATGTGATGTACCAGGACCGTCACTGGTCCTTAAGTGCCGGACCAGCGTGACAGTCCGGGTCCGTCACCGGACGCGAAGGGGTTAAAGTGGCTGTAAGATTGTCGCTGGTAGTTATAAAATTATTCAGGACAGTTTAGGAGGACAGAACGCTATATAGTACTTTTTTTCATAAAATGGCGTAAAGTAGTTTATAAAAAGTGGCTAGGCAAATTTATAAAGAATTGTCACTATTTATGACAATTTAGTGACAGAATTTTCAGCAAACAATTAAAGGGATAGTAATCCTTCATTTTATCTTTATTTTATTTTGTAGGCGTTCAAAAAACATGAAGAACGATACAAGTCTTATTTCTCAAACCTTTCACAAGCAAAGTTTCCCCTCCCGCCCCTTTTACCTAGTGTAAGCCATCTCTTCTCAGATGTGGAATCTGGTTGTAAGACTAGACAGATAACAGAAGGGGACAATCTTCTTCCTATGAGAACAATGAAACCCCTGCCCCCTTTGACAAGTTTTTCAGCTTTTTCCCTTATCTTAATTGAAGATTGTCCCTCTCTGCAGTCTACCTGGGCACCTCCCTCCTGATCTGGCTGAGCAGTGTTACATCAGTAAAAGGGGCGGGAGGGGGACACTTTGTCAATGAATTACTCCTAAACAAACTACTCTGACAGAAATGAAATAACACTCTCCAAGGTACAAATACTATGATGATTAAGTAGAGCTGCTTTTATTATGAAACACTACTATCCCTTTAAGGCCACGTCTGCCCTGTTCTTATTCTTTACGACCACCACAATTATAAATGTAACTAGAATACGTTATACATATAAACACTCATACTGAGAAAGAAGGACATTTTAAGGATCTGTTCACCAAAACGAACAAGAACAGTTTTTATTAATCTCCCCCTATATACCTCCATTGAGAACAGGTTATATCTGGATTTATTCACTAAAACTATTTTTGGTGCAATTATTGATTTTTTTTTTTATAAATATACATTTTGGATTTTTATTTGGACAAGGCCATTTCTACTCCACTTTTCAATAAAGTTGATTGACTGAGTTAGCAAAAATGTAGCAAAACTTTTACCGTAAAATATTGCATATAATACGCACAATTTTGCTCCTCGTCACCTTATGTGAAGTGTGGGGGGGTGTATTATACACCAGGGAAAAAATAATTTTAAAAAATGCCACTGCCGCACTGCTTCCCTCCATCCCCGCTTACTCATGGCCTTCTCTCCCCGTCCGTAGTCCAGTTTTGTTATCCTAACAGGGTACCAGCGGGCGGCATGCTTGCATCTGCCGCCCTCTTCCAGCATTGCCCTGTCAGGACCTCTTCTGCCTCGCCAATGGTAATGTCTTGCGATGACTGCAAAGTCCTCGCGGGGCAATACCATAGATCCAATGCACATGGCATCTTTTTTTTTGTGTAAAACAAGGGTGTGTATTATACATAGGCATTCTTGTTTTCCCCTAAAATCTTGGGTATAATGTACACCTGTGTATTATACACAGGTGCGTGTTATAAATGAGATTTTATGGTATACATATCCTTATGTCACTCTGAGACCATTTTATAGACACATTCTTTAATACTCCAGTTTTATACATCTCCCTAATGTCCCCAATGGCGCTAAAGACGTCTCTAATGTATTACTTTGCAAGCACAAAAAATCTCTGTAGGATTCCAAGGGGTTAACCCTTTGATTGCCAGAGGGGTACGAGACGCATTGCTTTGCAATGCCTTGCATACCCCTCTGGGACTCAAGGGGTTAAATCCCCAATTTAACTCAATGGGAGTGTTTTTTTATTTGTCCCTTATGATGTAGATGGTCTGTTCCAGAATTTCTCCTCCTTTTATCACAAAAAAGTATTGTCATGCTGCCTTCATGTGACCATACAAAGCCTCTTTTTAGCATCAGCAAAACACTCCTGTTTCAATATAATTTTAGATCAAAGCACCAACACCATGCCATTCCTGGTAGAAAAAGCAAATTCATAGTAAGCAATATCTTTTAGAGGCTGAGATTAGAATCCTTCATAGATCGAATCCTAGCGTGCTTATGAAGAAGAAAGCCATTAGGGTTTGACAGTCTTGTACACTATCATTTCATCTATAAATATCAGTCCGGTAAAAGGTATCGCAACCTACAATGAATCTTCAATACATATGAATTCTTTTTTTCATCTCAATAACAACCTTCCACTAATCACCACCCTCAGTTCTTTCTCTCTTTCTCTCTCTCTGTCATTCTTTCTATGAAGAAATAAAATTCCAAGCCATGTTGTGAGGGGAGGTCCTGAACCCTATCACTTTAGATAAGATCTCTTCTCTTATCGACCTTCAAAACCTAGTACTAGCGTCACGCAAGCAAGAACAAGTTACATCCTTTGACAGGTAACCCTTTGATTGCCAGAGGGGTGTTGAAGGCATCGCTTCGCAATTCGTTTGCCACCCCTCTAGTATTCAAAGGATTAAAGAAACCCACTAAAACACAAGTTGTTATTGTATAAAAGTCTCCCCTGTAACTAGTGATGAGCAAAATGTGCAATTCGTTTTGTGGCTTGTGACAGTAGAAAGTTCTGATTCCATACAATTAGCTCTGGAAGGAATCATTGGGTGACAGTGGGAAGGAGGGACGGGGCAGAGAGAGGAATTAGATAGTACTAGCAATGTGGGACGGCGTTGCCCGTCAGGATATATAGGGAATTAATGCACACATACGGATGCGAGACAAACACAGAGACACACACGCAAATGCACACGCATGCACTGAGATGCTTAAAGAGCGACAGTCATAAACACATACATGCAGACACATAGAGTGTGATACAGACATGCAACACACACAGTGAGAAACACACAGGCACACACAGAGACACACACACACACAAGTGAGTCATAAGGGGGTGACTTATGTGTCATTGTAATGAGTTTGTGTTTGTACTTATGCCTCCACTGTGGCATTCATTCACATAGTTGAAATGCATGTGGTAATTGCACATACTATGGTGGAAGGTGGATCGTGCTGGCTCCCGGGATGTGAGTGACTGGCATTCATTCATGTAATTGAAATGTGTGTGGTAATTGCACATACTATGGTGGAAGGTGGATCGTGCTGGCTCCTGGGGTGTGATTACGTGTGAGTGATTGAGTGAGTGTGTTAGTGAGTGTGTGTGATTGAGTGAGTGTGTTAGTGAGTGTGTGTGATTGAGTGAGAATGTGGTGTGTATGATAGTGAGAGGGTGTGAATTATTGAGGGTGTGAATTATTGAGGGTGTGAGTGATTGAGGGTGTGAGTGTGATTGAGGGTGTGAGTGTGATTGAGGGTGTGAGTGTGATTGAGTGTGAGTGTGATTGAGTGTAAGAGTGTGATTGTGATTGAGTGTGACTGCGAGACTGTAAGTGTGAGAGTGTGAAACTGTGAGAGCGTGAGACTGTGAGAGTGTGATTGAGTGTGAGAGTGTGATTGAGTGAGACTGTGTGAGTGTGATTGAGTGTGTGAGTGATTGGGTGTGAGACTGAGAGAGTGAGAGAGACTGTGTGAGACTGAGAGAATGTGAGTGTGAGAGAGTGTGTGAGACTGTGAGAGTGTGTGAGACTGTGAGAGACTGTGAGACTGAGAGTGTGAGAGACTGTGAGAGACTGAGTGTGAGAGAGTGAGAGAGACTGAGAGTGTGAGAGAGTGAGAGAGACTGAGAGTGTGAGAGAGTGAGAGAGACACTGAGACTGAGAGTGTGAGACTGTGAGAGAGTGTGAGAGAGTGTGAGACTGTGAGAGAGTGTGAGACTGTGAGAGAGAGTGTGAGAGAGAGTGTGAGACTGTGTGTGAGACTGTGTGTGTGAGACTGAGTGAGAGTGTGAGAGAGAGAGAGACTGAGTGAGACAGTGTGAGAGTGAGACTGTGAGTGCGAGACTGTGAGTGCGAGACTTTGAGTGCGAGACTGTGAGTGCGAGACTGAGTGAGACAGTGTGAGAGTGAGACAGTGTGAGAGTGAGACAGTGTGAGAGTGAGAGACAGTGTGAGAGTGAGAGACAGTGTGAGTGTGTGAGACAGAGTGTGTGAGACAGAGTGGAAGGTGGATCGTGCTGGCTCCTGGGGTGTGATTACGTGTGAGTGATTGAGTGAGTGTGTTAGTGAGTGTGTGTGATTGAGTGAGAATGTGTGAGTGAGAGTGTGTATGATAGTGAGAGGGTGTGAATGATTGAGGGTGTGAGTGATTGAGGGTGTGAGTGTGATTGAGGGTGTGAGTGTGATTGAGTGTAAGAGTGTGATTGTGATTGAGTGTGACAGCGAGACTGTAAGTGTGAGAGTGTGATTTAGTGTGAAACTGTGAGAGCGTGAGACTGTGAGAGTGTGATTGAGTGAGTGTGAGAGTGAGACTGTGAGAGTGTGATTGAGTGAGACTGTGTGAGTGTGATTGAGTGTGTGAGTGATTGAGTGTGAGACAGAGAGTGAGAGACACTGTGTGAGACAGAGAGTGAGAGACACTGTGTGAGACTGAGAGTGAGAGAATGTGAGTGTGAGAGAGTGTGTGAGTGTGAGAGAGTGTGTGAGACTGTGAGAGTGTGTGAGACTGTGAGAGTGTGAGAGAGAGTATGAGAGACTGTGAGACTGAGAGTGTGAGAGACTGTGAGACTGTGTGAGACTGAGTGTGAGAGAGTGAGAGAGACTGAGACTGAGAGTGTGAGAGACTGAGACAGAGTGTGAGAGAGACTGAGACAGAGTGTGAGAGAGACTGAGACTGTGAGAGAGTGTGAGACTGTGAGAGAGTGTGTGTGAGAGAGTGTGTGTGAGAGAGTGTGTGTGAGAGAGTGTGTGTGAGACTGTGTGTGTGAGACTGAGTGTGTGAGACTGTGTGTGTGAGACTGAGTGAGACAGTGTGAGAGTGAGAGAGAGAGACTGTGAGAGTGCGAGACTGTGAGTGCGAGACTGAGTGAGACAGTGTGAGAGTGAGACAGTGTGAGAGTGAGACAGTGTGAGAGTGTGAGTGTGTGAGACAGAGTGGAAGGTGGATCGTGCTGGCTCCTGGGGTGTGATTACGTGTGAGTGATTGAGTGAGTGTGTTAGTGAGTGTGTGTGATTGAGTGAGAATGCGTGAGTGAGAATGCGTGAGTGAGAGTGTGTATGATAGTGAGAGGGTGTGAGTGGGAGGGTGTGAGTGATTGAGGGTGTGTGAGTGATTGAGGGTGTGAGTGTGATTGAGGGTGTGAGTGTGATTGAGTGTAAGAGTGTGATTGTGATTGAGTGTGACTGCGAGACTAAGTGTGAGAGTGTGATTGAGTGTGAAACTGTGAGAGCGTGAGACTGTGAGAGTGTGATTGAGTGATTGAGTGTGAGAGTGAGACTGTGAGAGTGTGATTGAGTGAGACTGTGTGAGTGTGATTGAGTGTGTGAGTGATTGGGTGTGAGACTGAGAGAGTGAGAGAGACTGTGTGAGACTGAGAGTGAGAGAATGTGAGTGTGAGAGAGTGTGTGAGACTGTGAGAGTGTGTGAGACTGTGAGAGTGTGTGAGACTGTGAGAGTGTGAGAGACTGTGAGAGTGTGAGATAGAGTGTGAGAGACTGTGAGACAGAGTGTGAGAGACTGTGAGACTGTGTGAGACTGAGTGTGAGAGAGTGAGAGAGACTGAGACTGAGAGTGTGAGAGACAGTGTGTGAGAGACAGTGTGTGAGAGACAGTGTGCGCGAGACTGTGTGCGCGAGACTGTGTGCGCGAGGCAGTGTGCGCGAGACTGTGTGCGCGAGACTGTGTGCGCGAGACTGAGTGAGACAGTGTGAGAGTGAGAGACTGAGTGAGACAGTGTGAGAGAGAGAGACTGTGAGAGTGTGAGACTGTGAGTGTGAGACTGTGAGTGTGAGACTGTGAGTGTGAGACAGAGTGTGAGACAGAGTGTGAGACTGCAAGAGAGACAGAGTGTGAGACTGCAAGAGAGACAGAGTGTGAGACTGCAAGAGAGACTGTGAGAGTGTGAGGGACTGTGTGAGACTGCGAGAGACACTGTGGGAGACTGCGAGAGACACTGTGGGAGACTGCGAGAGACACTGTGGGAGACTGCGAGAGACACTGTGAGAGTGTGAGACTGAGAGTGTGAGACTGTGTGAAAGTGTGAGACTGTGAGAGTGTGAGACTGTGTGAAAGTGTGAGACTGTGAGAGTGTGAGAGACTGTGTGAGACTGAGAGTGTAAGAGACTGTGAGAGTGTAAGACTGTGTGAGACTGAGAGTGTAAGAGACTGTGAGAGTGTAAGAGACTGTGTGAGACTGAGAGTGTAAGAGACTGTGTGAGACTAAGAGACTGTGAGAGTGTAAGAGACTGTGAGAGTGTAAGAGACTGTGTGAGACTGAGAGTGTAAGAGACTGTGTGAGACTGAGAGTGTAAGAGACTGTGAGAGTGTAAGAGACTGTGAGAGTGTAAGAGACTGTGTTAGACTGCGAGAGAGAATGTGTGAGACTGCGAGAGTGTGAGACTGTGAGACTGCGAGAGTGTGAGACTGTGAGAGAGACTGTGTGAGACTGCGAGACTGAGAGTGTAAGACACTGTGAGAGTGTAAGAGACTGTGAGAGTGTAAGAGACTGTGTGAGACTGAGAGTGTAAGAGACTGTGTGAGACTGAGAGTGTAAGAGACTGTGAGAGTGTAAGAGACTGTGTTAGACTGCGAGAGAGAATGTGTGAGACTGCGAGAGTGTGAGACTGTGAGACTGCGAGAGTGTGAGACTGTGAGAGAGACTGTGTGAGACTGCGAGACTGAGAGTGTAAGAGACTGTGAGAGTGTGAGAGACTGTGAGAGTGTGAGAGACTGTGAGAGTGTAAGAGACTGTGAGAGTGTGAGAGACTGTGTGAGACTGCGAGAGAGACTGTGAGAGACTGAGAGTGTGAGGGACTGTGTGAGACTGAGAGTGTGAGACTGAGAGTGTGAGACTGAGAGTGTGAGACTGCGAGAGAGACTGTGTGAGACTGTGAGAGTGTGAGACTGTGTGAAAGTGTGAGAGACTGTGTGAGACTGTGAGAGTGTAAGAGACTGTGAGAGACTGTGAGAGTGTGAGAGACTGTGAGAGTGTAAGAGACTGTGAGAGACTGTGTGAGACTGCGAGAGAGACTGTGTGAGACTGTGAGAGTGTGAGACTGTGAGAGTGTGAGAGACTGTGTGAGACTGCGAGACTGAGAGTGTAAGAGACTGTGAGAGTGTAAGAGACTGTGAGAGTATGAGAGACTGTGTGAGACTGCGAGAGTGTGAGAGTATGAGAGACTGTGTGAGACTGAGAGAGAGACTGTGAGAGTGTGAGGGACTGTGTGAGACTGCGAGAGAGACTGTGAGAGACTGTGAGAGTGTGAGGGACTGTGTGAGACTGCGCGAGAGACTGTGAGAGACTGAGAGTGTCAGACTGCGAGAGTGTGAGACTGAGAGTGTAAGAGACTGTGAGAGTGTGAGAGACTGTGTGAGACTGCGAGAGAGTGTGAGACAGAGAGAGTGTGAGACTGTGCGACTGAGAGTGTGTGCGACTGAGAGTGTGTGCGACTGAGAGTGTGTGAGACAGACTGTGTGAGAGACTGTGAGAGTGTGAGACAGAATGTGTGCTTTGCAATGCGTTGCTTACCCCTCTGGCACTCAAAGGGTTAAGTTGAGCTAACATAGCTATATAACACACGGTGGCTCTTCAGTTGAGGCAATGTAGCAATATGCTGAGGGATCAAATAGAAAGTGGAGTTTGAGGCTTGCCCCTCTGTAACATACAGCAAAGAATCTCTCTCCCTTTAAGGAGAAAGGGTGGGAATCAGGAAGCAGGAAGTGGAGGAGTGACAGTTGAGACAGTGAGGTGACTGAAGAGATGATGAGTTAAATAAGAGTTGCTATTAAGTTTGTATTTTATGGGAACATTACACCCTCATACTGAAACAGAGTGTATGGAGGGTTACAGTTATCTGTGGGAGGTGAAACAGTGTGTTTGTGGAGTCATGATCCTGAGTGAGAGTGTGAGTGGACTGGGAGAAGTTACTGATATCCCTACCTCAGGAGCGAGTGGCAGTTATATTTTTTGTCAGTTGGATAGTGGTGGGCGGGCTGGAGGGGGCGGGCCAACTCCCTGTATGATAAATACGCCCCCATTGAATCACCCAATGAGAGCAGTAAAGTCCCCATTCAATCACCCAATAGGAGTTGTGTCTCCTAATGAGACATAAATTATGTAATTAGACATTCTGTTCAATGCGAGTTTCTTTTCTGAGGAGACATAAATTATGTTCTGTGTGTGGGGTACCATAAATTATGCAATGAGGCTTATTCTTTCATATATATACTAGCAATGTGGGACGGCGTTGCCCGTCAGGATATATAGGGAATTAATGCACATACACGGATGCGAGACAAACACAGAGACACACACGCAAATGCACACGCATGCACTGAGATGCTTAAAGAGCGACAGTCATACACACATACATGCAGACACATAGAGTGTGATACAGACATGCAACACACACAGTGAGAAACACACAGACACACACAGAGACACACACACACAGAAGTGAGTCATAAGGGGTTGACTTATGTGTCATTGTAATGAGTTTGTGTTTGTACTTATGCCTCCACTGTGGCATTCATTCATATGGTTGAAATGTATGTGGTAATTGCACATACTATGGTGGAAGGTGGATTGTGCTGGTTCCCAGGATGTGAGTGACTGGCATTCATTCATGTAATTGAAATGCCTGTGGTAATTGCATATACTATGGTGGTAGGTGGATCGTGCTGGCTCCCGGGGTGTGATTACATGTGAGTGATTGCGTTTGAGTGCGAGATTGAGTGATTGCGTGTGAGTGATTGAGTGAGTGTGTTAGTGAGTGTGTGTGATTGGGTGTGAGTGATTGAGGGTGAGAGTGTGATTGAGGGTGAGAGTGTGAGTGTGATTGAGTGTGAGTGTGAGAATGTGATTGTGATTGAGTGTGACTGCGAGACTGTAAGTGTGAGGTGTGATTGAGTGTGAAACTGTGAGTGTGAGACTGTGAGAGTGTGATTGAGTGAGTGTGAGAGTGAGACTGTGTGAGAGTGTGAGTGTGATTGAGTGAGACTGTGAGAGTGTGATTGAGAGTGAGAGTGTGTGAGTGTGATTGAGTGAGACTGTGAGAGTGTGATTGAGTGAGACTGTGTGAGTGTGATTGAGCGTGTGAGTGATTGGGTGTGAGACTGAGAGAGTGAGAGAGACTGTGTGAGACTGAGAGTGTGATAATGTGAGTGTGAGAGAGTGTGTGAGATTGTGAGAGTGTGAGAGACTGTGAGAGTGTGAGAGAGAGTGTGAGAGACTGAGAGTGTGAGAGACTGAGACTGCGAGACTGAGAGTGTGAGAGACTGTGAGACTCTGTGAGACTGTGAGAGAGACTGTGAGAGTGTGAGAGAGTGTGAGACTGAGAGAGTGTGAGACTGTGAGAGCGTGAGACTGAGAGAGTGTGAGACTGTGAGAGAGTGTGAGAGAGAGTGCGAGAGAGACTGTGTGTGAGACTGTGTGTGTGTGAGACTGTGAGAGTGTGAGAACGTGTGAGACTGAGAGAGTGCGAGACTGAGAGAGTGCGAGTGTGTGAGACTGAGAGTGTGAATGAGTGAGACTGAGAGTGTGGATGAGTGAGACTGAGAGTGTGGATGAGTGAGACAGTGTGAGAGTGAGAGAGAGAGACTGTGAGAGTGAGAGAGAGAGACTGTGAGAGTGTGAGACTGTGAGAGTGTAAGAGCGTGTGAGACTGAGAGTGTGAATGAGTGAAAGACTGTGAGAGTGAGAGAGAGAGACTGTGAGAGTGAGAGTGTGAGAGCGTGTGAGACTGAGAGCGTGCGAGACTGAGAGAGTGCGAGACTGAGAGACTGTGTGTGTGAGAGAGACTGTGTGTGAGAGAGACTGTGTGAGAGACTGTGTGTGTGAGACTGTGTGAGTGTGAGACAGAGAGTGCGAGACTGAGAGTATGTGAGTGTGTGAGAGAGTGAGACTGTGTGAGAGTATGAGAGTGAGACTGTGTGAGAGTGTGAGAATGAGAGAGAGAGGCTATGTGAGAGAGAGAGACTGTGAGAGTAAGAGGCTGTGAGACTGTGTGAGAGTGAGAGAGAGATACTATGTGAGAGTGAGAGAGAGAGACACTATGTGAGAGTGAGAGAGAGAGAGACTGTGAGAGTGTGAGAGAGAGACTGTGAGAGTGTGAGAGAGAGACTGTGGGAGTAAGAGACTGTGAGACTGTGTGAGTGTGAGACTGTGAGTGTGAGACTGTGTGTGAGACTGTGTGTGAGACTGTGTGTGAGAATGAGAGACTGTGTGTGAGAGTGTGAGCCTGTGAGTGTGTGAGAATGTGTGAGAGTGAGACTGAGAGAGTGTGAGACTGTGTGTGAGACTGTGAGAGAGTGTGAGAGTGAGAGACTGTGAGAGAGTGTGAGAGTGAGAGACTGTGAGAGTGAGACTGTGTGAGACTGTGTGTGAGAGTGTGAGCCTGTGAGTGTGTGAGAATGTGTGAGAGTGAGACTGAGAGAGTGTGAGACTGTGTGTGAGACTGTGAGAGAGTGTGAGAGTGAGAGACTGTGAGAGAGTGTGAGAGTGAGAGACTGTGAGAGTGAGACTGTGTGAGACTGTGTGTGAGTGTGAGACTGTGTGTGTGTGAGACTGTGAGAGTGTGAGAGACTGTGTGAGTGTGAGAGACTGTGCGAGACTGTGAGTGCAAGACTGTGAGTGCCAGACTGTGAGTGCGAGACTGTGAGTGCAAGACTGTGAGTGCGAGACTGAGTGAGACAGTGTGAGAGAGAGAGACTGTGAGAGTGAGAGAGAGAGACTGTGAGAGCGTGTGAGACTGAGAGTGTGAATGAGTGAGAGACTGTGAGAGTGAGAGAGAGAGACTGTGAGAGTGAGAGTGTGAAAGCGTGCGAGACTGAGAGAGTGCGAGTGTGCGAGACTGAGAGTGTGTGTGTGAGAGTGTGTGTGTGAGAGAGACTGTGTGTGTGAGAGAGACTGTGTGTGAGAGAGACTGTGTGAGAGACTGTGTGTGAGACTGTGTGTGAGACTGTGTGAGTGTGAGACAGAGAGTGCGAGACTGAGAGAATGTGAGTGTGTGAGAGTGAGACTGTGTGAGAGTATGAGAGTGAGAGAGAGAGACTATGTGAGAGTGAGAGAGAGAGAGACTGTGAGAGTGTGAGAAAGAGACTGTGAGAGTAAGAGGCTATGAGACTGTGTGAGAGTAAGAGGCTGTGAGACTGTGTGAGAGTGAGAGAGAGAGACTATGTGAGAGTGAGAGAGAAAGACTATGTGAGAGTGAGAGACTGTGAGAGTGTGAGAGAGAGACTGTGAGAGTAAGAGACTGTGAGACTGTGAGTGTGAGACTGTGAGTGTGAGACTGAGACTGTGTGTGAGACTGTGTGTGAGACTGTGTGTGAGAGTGAGAGACTGTGAGACTGTGTGTGAGAGTGTGAGCCTGTGAGTGTGTGAGACTGTGTGAGACTGTGTGTGACAGTGTGAGACTGTGTGTGAGACTGTGAGAGAGTGTGAGAGTGAGAGACTGTGTGAGAGTGAGAGACTGTGAGAGTGAGACTGTGAGACTGTGTGAGACTGTGAGTGTGAGACTGTGTGTGTGTGTGAGACTGTGAGAGACTGTGTGAGTGTGAGAGACTGTGCGAGACTGTGAGTGCGAGACTGTGAGTGTGAGACTGTGAGTGCGAGACTGTGAGTGCGAGACTGTGAGTGCGAGACTGAGTGAGACAGTGTGAGAGTGAGAGAGAGAGACTGAGACTGAGAGTGTGAGAGACTGAGAGTGTGAGAGACTGAGAGTGTGTGAGAGTGTGAGACTGTGTGAAAGTGTGAGAGTGAGAGAGAGAGAGTGAGAGCGAGAGACTGTGAGAGTGTGAGAGAGAGAGAGACTGAGAGTAAGAGACTGTGAGACAGTGTGAGACTGTGTGAGTGTGAGACTGTGTTTGAGAGTGAGACTGTGTTTGAGAGTGAGACTGTGTGTTAGAGTGTGTGAGAGTGTGTGAGACTGTGTGTGAGAGTGTGTGAGACTGTGACTGTGTGAGACTGTGTGTGAGAGTGTGAGACTGTGTGTGAGTGTGAGACTGTGTGAGTGTGAGACTGTGTGTGAGACTGTGAGACTGTGTGTGAGACTGTGAGAGACCGTGTGAGAGTGTGAGACTGTGTGAGAGTGAGACTGTGTGAGAGTGAGAGACTGTGAGACTGAGTGAGAGAGAGAGACAGTGTGAGACTGTGTGTGAGACTGTGCGTGAGACTGAGAGTGAGAGAGTGTGAGACTGTGAGAGAGTGTGAGACTGTGAGAGAGTGAGAGACTGTGAGATACTGTGAGAGTGTGAGTGAGAGTGTGAGACTGTGTGAGAGTGTGAGCCTGTGTGTGAGAGTGTGAGACTGTGTGACTGAGAGTGTGAGAGACTGTGAGACTGTGTGTGAGACTGTGTGTGAGAGAGAGAGAGACTGTGAGAGTGTGACTGTGAGAATGTGAGACTGTGTGAGAGTGTGAGACTGTGTGAGAGTGAGACTGAGATAGTGTGAGAGAGAGTGTGAGACTGTGTGTGAGAGTGTGAGACTGTGTGTGAGACTGTGAGAGAGTGTGAGAGTGAGAGACTGTGAGAGTGTGAGACTGTGTGTGAGTGTGAGACTCTGTGTGTGTGAGACTGCGTGTGTGAGAGACTGTGAGAGACTGTGTCAGTGTGAGGGACTGTGTGAGACTGTGTGAGACTGAGAGAGACTGTGAGAGACACTGAGAGTGTGAAACTGTGTGAGACTGTGACTGTGAGACTGACCGTGAGACTGTGACTGTGTGAGAGACTGTGAGACAGTGTGTGAGAGAGTGTGAGAGTCTAAGAGACTGTGAGGGACTGTGTGAGACTGCGAGAGAGACTGTGTGAGACTGCGAGAGAGACTGTGAGAGTGTGAGACTGAGACTGTGTGAGACTGCGAGAGTGTGAGACTGTGTGAGACTGTGACTGTGTGAGAGACTGTGTGAGACGGGGTGTGAGAGAGTGTGAGAGTGTAAGAGACTGTGAGAGTGTGAGGGACTGTGAGAGTGTGAGAGACTGTGTGAGACTGCGAGAGAGACTGTGTGAGACTGCGAGAGACACTGTGTGAGATTGTGAGAGTGTGAGACTGTGTGAAAGTGTGTGACTGTGTGAGACTGAGAGTGTGTGAGACTGCGAGAGAGACTGTGTGAGACTGCGAGAGAGACTGTGTGAGACTGTGAGAGTGTGAGACTGAGAGTGTGAGACTGTGTGAAAGTGTGAGACTGTGTGAAAGTGTGAGACTCTGTGAGACTGTGTGAGACTGCGAGAGAGACTGTGTGAGACTGCGAGAGAGACTGTGAGAGTGTGAGACTGCGAGAGTGTGAGACTGTGTGAGACTGTGACTGTGTGAGAGACTGTGTGAGACGGGGTGTGAGAGAGTGTGAGAGACTGTGAGAGTGTAAGAGACTGTGAGAGTGTGTGGGACTGAGAGTGTGAGGGACTGTGAGAGTGTGAGGGACTATGTGAGACTGCGAGAGAGACTGTGTGAGACTGCGAGAGAGACTGTGAGTGTGATACTGTGAGTGTGAGACTGAGTGTGAGACTGTGAGTGTGAGACTGACAGTGTGTGAGACTGCGAGAGAGACTGTGTGAGACTGCGAGAGAGACTGTGAGAGTGTGAGAGACTGTGTGAGACTGTGAGACTGAGAGTGTAAGAGACTGTGAGAGTGTGAGGGACTGTGAGAGACTGCTAGAGAGACTGTGTGAGACTGCGAGAGAGACTGTGTGAGACTGCGAGAGAGACTGTGAGACTGAGAGTGTGTGAGACTGAGAGTGTGTGGGACTGAGAGAGTGTGTGGGACTGTGAGAGTGTGAGGGACTGCGTGAGACTACGAGAGAGACTGTGTGAGACTGCGAGAGACTGTGAGAGTGTGAGACTGAGAGTGTGAGGGACTGTGAGAGTGTGAGGGACTGTGTGAGACTACGAGAGAGACTGTGAGACTGTGTGAGACTGCGAGAGACTGTGTGAGACTGCGAGAGAGACTGTGTGAGACTGCGAGAGAGACTGTGAGAGTGTGAGACTGAGAGTGTGTGAGACTGAGAGTGTGAGGGACTGTGTGAGACTGCGAGAGAGACTGTGTGAGACTGCGAGAGAGACTGTGAGTGTGATACTGTGAGTGTGAGACTGAGAGTGTGTGAGACTGCGAGAGAGACTGTGTGAGACTGCGAGAGAGACTGTGAGAGACTGTGAGTGTGAGACTGAGAGTGTGAGACTGTGTGAAAGTGTGAGACTGTGAGAGTGTGAGAGACTGTGTGAGACTGAGAGTGTAAGAGACTGTGAGAGTGTGAGGGACTGTGAGAGACTGCTAGAGAGACTGTGTGAGACTGCGAGAGAGACTGTGTGAGACTGCGAGAGAGAGCGTGAGACTGTGAGAGTGTGTGAGACTGAGAGAGTGTGAGGGACTGTGAGAGTGTGAGGGACTGTGTGAGACTACGAGAGAGACTGTGTGAGACTGCGAGACTGTGAGACTGTGTGAAAGTGTGAGACAGAGTGTGAGACTGAGAGTGTAAGACTGTGTGAGAGTGTGAGACTGAGACTGTGTGAGAATGTGAGACTGAGACTGTGTGCGACTGTGAGACTGAGAGTGTGTGCGACTGTGAGACTGCGACTGTGTGAGAGACTGTGTGAGAGTGTGAGACAGAATGTGTGCTTTGCAATGCGTTGCTTACCCCTCTGGCACTCAAAGGGTTAAGTTGAGCTAACATAGCAATATAACACACTGTGGCTCTTCAGCTGAGGCAATGTAGCAATATGCTGAGGTATCAAATAGAAAGTGGTGTTTGAGGCTTGCCCTCTGTAACATACAGCAAAGCATCTCTCTCCCTTTAAGGAGAAAGGGTGGGAATCAGGAAGTGGAGGAGTGACAGTTGAGACAGTGAGGTGACTGAAGAGATGATGAGTTAAATAAGAGTTGCTATTAAGTTTGTATTTTATGGGAACATTACACCCTCATACTGAAACAGAGTGTATGGAGGGTTACAGTTATCTGTGGGAGGTGAAACAGTGTGTTTGTGGGGTCATGATCCTGAGTGAGAGTGTGAGTGGGAGAAGTTACTGATATCCCTACCTCAGGAGCGAGTGGCAGTTATATTTTTTTTTTTTTTTGTCAGTTGGATACTGGTGGGCGGGCTGGAGGGGGCGTGCCAACTCCCTGTATGATAAACACGCCCCCATTGAATCACCCAATGAGAGCAGTAAAGTCCCCATTCAATCACCCAATAGGAGTTGTGTCTCCTAATGAGACATAAATTATGTAATTAGACATTCTGTTCAATGCGAGTTTCTTTTCTGAGGAGACATAAATTATGTTCTGTGTGTGGGGTACCATAAATTATGCAATGAGGCTTATTCTTTTATATATATAGATAGATATGACAGAGAAAGGGGTCAGCTGCTTTAGAGAGAAGGAACAAGAGTGAGAGGGATCTAAAGTAAGAGACAATGAGAAGGTGGTGATTGCCTAGTGGAGATGAGTGCATGAGAGAGAAAAGGATGATGGGGGGGGCCATAGAGGAAGCCGGAGAGAATGGAACAGAAAGCATGAGAGAGAGAGAAAGATGGGGGGAAAAGGAGAAGTGTTTTTGTGAGCAGAACCCTCTCAGCTTTTTGGTTTGATCAGGTCCTGTATGTCAGTATACATTTTTCTAAAACTTATTTTGTACAGTGCTATGGGATACATACACACATAGATTTTGATTGTAGAAAAGAACCATCTGCCCTGTCCATTTCCCATCTAATTAAAATACACAGTCTTACTTCTCAGAATAGATTTATTTCTATCATAGGCATCTGTGAACTCCTTCTGCTGGGAGGCTGTTTCATGAGTCCATCACCCTTTTTAAAGTCGTATTTATATACATTACTTCTGAATTTTCCACCCACTAACTTTAGATCATGACCTTTAGTCCTAGTAAAAAAACCCTTCTCTCCTGGACTATATTAAATCCCTTAATATATCTAAAGGTTTCTGTAATGTTACCCATCTCCTTCCTTTCTTCCAAGCTGTATATAATTAAGTTCTTTGAAGTTTTTTTTCTGGGACTATGTGTCATGAAGGCCCTGCACCATTTGGTGGCTCTTCTTTGTATTGCCTCCAATGTATTATTGTCCTTTTGGAGAAGTGGTCTCCAGAACTGTACACCAGGTGAGTGATCAGTGATCTGTAGAAGTGAGTCCCCTTCTTCAGAACCTTCTGGTTAGATTCAGCAGAAATATTTAGGCAGTCAGCTATTTCCTTATCTCCATCCACATAGCTACCGTTTCCTGACTTAAATCTTACAATTCTTCCTTTAATTTTTCTCTTTTCACTAATACACCTAAAAAGTTTTGTCACTCTTTTTTAAAAATGTGATACTTTTTCTCTGGGGATTAAGCATATCTTACAATGTGGTTATCTCCCCTCTGTTTAAGCTTTAAAACATTCCTAGCAAGGAATCCAGGATGTCCCAACTACTTATTGATACAACAAGAGGAACCTGCCAGTCCACCTCTGGCATTTTAAACTCTCCCATCACCTCTCACTGACATCTTTGTGATTTCCTCCATCAATGTTTTATCTAATGTTTCATATTGCCCTGGAGGTCTATAAATTACTCCTATCAGTATAACCTTACCATTATTTTCAGTAGTTAATATACACTCTCTAATTTTTCCTCAGTACCTTGTATTAATAAGAACTTATGTTATCCCTTAGTTAAAGAAAAACTTCTCCATCCTCCGTCCCTATCTATCTTTTCTGTAAAGACTGTACCCAGGAATAGCTATGTCCCAGTCATGAGATTCATTGTACCAAGACTTATTTATAGCCACCAAATCCAAATTATGCCTTGTCAATATTGTAATTAGTCCAGGACGTTTGGAGGAGATTTATAAAAAGTGTTCTTAAAACCATCTGCATGTTGGTCATTAAAATGCCATTAATGCATGCAAACTCAGGTGCTACTTATAAATGAAGAACAACAGCTTTTTAAATATGGAGTAAATCGCTATTCTGTCAATATAATTCCACCATTTTTTTGTTTTTTAAAAACATACCTGCCTTTAAAATTCTAGCAAAAATCTGTTACAAAATTGTTTCCGTTTGTGGCATTACTTCATAAATTCACTGCACCATTGTCTCACCTGCTCTAATGTCAGTTCTACAAAATCTTCTAGAGATCAATATGACTTCTAAAACTGGCGGTGGCAATGTTATAAATGCCAAGCTTATATTTTAGCACAGATTACAGCCATTATTCTCTTAACTCCAGTTTGATCAATGTCCCCCTTTATTCCCTAAACTGAGAGCATATGTACACATACAGCAGAGATCCCTGATATTCTTGGTTTTATATGCCTTAATTTTGTATTAATTTTATGTTGACAATTAACACATAAATGATAATAACCTGTTGTGATTGAAGTCTGAGGGTAATCCAACCTTATTTTATTTCTTTCTTGACATCATGTGATGCTTTTACTGATATTTGATTGGTTAAAACATCAAATGAAACACAAAAAGAAATGACTGATTTCACAAAACATGCACTATGCTTTGAGTAACAACTTGTTTTGTATAAAACTGAACTCACATATAACTAAGGATTAGAAAAGTTATTAACAGTCTTAGATCATAATATATTAAGCAGCACAAAACCATAAGCTCTTTTGGTTAATGTAAGCAGATCTAATTGGCAGGGTAAAACATTTCTAGTTGATTGAAAAGTGAAAAATAATTTTTCTGTGCCAAAAGGTGCAGTGAAAATACACTGAGGTCTCCATTATTTAAAGGGTACAGCAAACATGGAGGACACCCACCCAGGAAAAACAGGTAAATGTGCATGGGCAAACCAAAATAGGAGTTTAAAGTTGCCCCTATGGAACCAGAAAGAAACATAGCTTCAGCACCCTATTAATTAGGAATGTTTGCTCCTGTTGTTTGAAATCCTATTTCACTCTGGCTGTTTTTGGACGCCAATTACTAATGGAATTGTAGTCCAAAACAGCTGGAGGGCTGCAAGTTGATCATGCCTTGCCACAGGCCACTGCAACAGGTTTTGTGTACAGGATTACACAATATATATTTCAAAGAAAGTTGTGTTTTAGCAATAGTGAGACTGATGTACTAAGATTAACGGTAATTCAGGGTCAAAACAATTGCACTAAAAGGGGAAAATAAAAATTCCCACTGATTTAAATAGGGGTTTTAACCCCATGGGCCTCCAACGCATTGTGAACCAATGTTTTAGCATTCAAGGGGTTAAGAGCTCCATTTAAATTGGCTAGAATTTTGAAATGTTTTATTCATTCTCTGTCCTGCAGATGGTTTGGTCCAGAACGATGCCAATTATTTTTCTTTTTTTGTACTTCATTCTTATTGTTCTGTTCCCCAGAGAGTTTCAGGTGATCTGTATGGCCCACCATGAACAATAATTGCTCTGACTTCCACAGCTGAAAATACCCACGGTACACTCACCACTAGCAAAGAAAACAAATTGTAGTACAGTTGAGATCCGTTGGGTCGGTTGAGGAGCTATAGATACATTAAAGTTCTGATTTGTGAAACTCAATTATGTATGATCATATCAATGGATACAATTGAGTTTAGTGGTATAATCAAATCTATGGATGTGTCACATATTGCCTTACTTCTTTCATGTTAATAGGGATAAGAGGATTTTAGTGTTACCTGTTAAATCCTTTTCTCTTAGTCCATACAGGTTACTGGTAACTTTTGGTAGGTGATCTGCCCCACTAAGTAGGCAGGAACAATTCTAGAATTGATTGCAGGGGGTGGAGCCTACCTCCCTCCTTGGCTGCAGTTAGCCAACCAGCTCCAGAAAGATTTGAGACACTAACTATTGATTAGATAGTGGAAGGGAAAGAAGACTCCTGTGAGCATGACCCCAAAGGACCCCCACAATCTGCCACAGGAGAACCAAGCATGGTCCTTGACAGGATGGGAGACCAGTAACCTGTATGGACTAAGAGAAAATGATTTAACAGGTAAGACTAAAATCCTCTTTTCTCTGTCATCCAATACAGGTCACTGGTAACTTTGGGATGTCCGACCATTGAGTTTCCCAGAGGCGGGAAGTAAGGAACGGACCAGGCTCAAGGCCCCCAAAGTCACCAGAGCAGATAAGGACCATCAGATCAGAGATAGCCCAACAACAATTAAGTGTCAACAGATGCTGAACAGGGTTAACAACACCCCAAAACTGTTACACAGCACACTGAACTAGAGCCAACAGGGCTCAAAAGTGAAGGAAGCACCAAGAACCAAAGAAAATCCTAGACAGGCAAGGCTGCCTCCAGGATTTTCCTCCCAAAGCTGGCGTCAGCCAGTGCCATCACATCAACTCGGTAGTGCTTCGAAAAGGTGTGCACAGATGACCAAGTGGCAGCCTTGCACAAATGATCAGTGGAGGCCTGATTCTTGTAAGCCCAAGAAGCCCCAATAGATCTAGTAGAATGAGCCGTGACGCGAAAGGGAACAGGCTTCTTCTGCAGCTCATAAGACTTTTGAATAGTGGACTTGATCCAGGATGCAATAGTCACTTTGGATGCAGGTCTTCCTGCCCTGGGACCCTCAGGAATGATGAACAGCGCGTCAGAATGCCTCATAGACTCAGTGTGATGTACATAAAACTTGAGACAGCACACCACGTCTAACAAGTGGAGATCTCTCAGGGCAGGGTCAGGGCAGAAAGAAGGCACCACAATCTCCTCACTGATGTGAAACTCTGAAACCACCTTTGGAAGAAACTCCTGAGAAGTGCAAAGCACCTCCTTGTCCTTGTGAAACACCAAATAGGGTGGGTTACATGACAAAGAATGTAACTCCGCGACACAGCGAATGGAAACAGTCGCCAGCAGAAAGGCCATTTTCCAGGTCAACAGGCATAGAGGAATAGTAGCCAAGGACTCAAAGGGAGGGGGCTGAAGAAGTCCCAAAACCAGGTTAAGATCCCACAGAGAAGCAGGAATCTTGAAGGCAGAACGAATATTAGCAACGCCCTGGAAGAAAACTTTGACATTAGGAAGGATGGCAATGCACCTCTGAAAGAAAAGAGAGAGAGAGCAGAAGTCTGAACCTTAAGGGAACTCAAACTGAGGCCCTTATCTACACCGTCCTGCAAAAATACCAGGATCGTAAGCAGATCAAATTCCTGAGACTGGTCCTTATCAGCACACCAAAATAGAAAGTTCGACCAGACGCGATGGTAGATCTTGGAAGAAACAGGCTTGTGGGCAAGGAGCATAGTAGCCACCACACTTCAATACTGAGGATTCAATTTCCGGACGGCAAGGGAGTCGGAATGGCACCGCCACTGACAGATCCAGAAGCTCCGGAAATCAAGCTTTGCAAGGCCAGAATGGAGCAATCAGAGTGACTGGACAGTTCTCCAATCGTAATTTCCATAACACCCTGTGCAAGATTGACAGGAGAGGAAAGATATAGGCCAGAGGAAATAACCAAGGAATGGACATAGCATCCAACTCCAGAGCTAGAGGGTCCCTCCACTGAGAGCAGAACCTCAGAACCTTCTTGTTGTGTTTTGTCGCCATCAGGTCGATGTAAGGAAGACCCCACTTCTGAACAATGAAGGTGAATACCTCTGGGTTCAGCTCCCAGTCTCCGCTGTCCACTGTGTGTTGACTGAGGAAGTCTGCCATGATGTTTTCTAGGCCAGGAATGTGCATTGCGGATATGGCAGGAACATGTTCCTCTGCCCAGGACAAAATAGCCTTGACGTCTAACCAAGAGGTGAGACTTCTTGTTCAGCCTTGCTTGTTGATGTAAGCCACGGCCGTGGTGTTGTCGGACTGTACCTGGACTGGACATTCTTCCAGCTGAGATGTCCAATGACAAAGAGCGCAAAATATCGCTTGAAGTTCCAACACGCACTCAGGTGACCCAGGACCGCTCCCCAGCTGGAGAGGCTGGCATCTGTTGTCACTGTGGTCCAGAAGGATGCCAAGAAGGACTTGCCCTTCAGCTGATTGGTGAGGTCGAGCCATCACGACAAACTCAGTTCCACATGAAGAGGGAGGGATACTGATGTCTTCAGAAGGTCCAGCTGACCCCTGCACATCTGGATCACAAACCTCTGGAGTTCCCTGAGGTGAGCCATGGCAGACGGGACCGCTTCTATGGTGGAAATTAACTTCCCCACTAAAGAGGACAGCTTCTTGGCTGGAACTAAATCTTGAGCCAGAACAGCAGAAACCCTGTGGGCGATCTGGTGAGCCACCTCGTCTGTGAGAAACACCATGCTCTTCTGAGTGTCGAAGAGAAGGCCCAGGAAGACCAGACGCTGGGATGGGACAAGGTCTGACTTGTCCATGTTGATGATCCACCCATGATGAGTGAGAGCATGAATGCAGCTCTGAACCTGCTAATGAAGAAGTTCCACAGAAGGGGCTTTCAGAAGCAGGTCGTCCATATATGGGGTAACGCTGATGCCGTCCTGGTAGAGGACGGACACTAAGGCTCCCAGGACACGGTTGAAGACTTGAGGAGCTGTAGTCAGACCAAAGGAAAGAGCTGAAAACCGAAAGTGCCCTTGGTCGCAGGCAAATCTGAAATACTGCCTGCTCTCTGGATGAATAGCAATATGAAGGAACGCATCCTGAAGACCCAGAGAGGCAAGGAGAGCAATCACCGTCCTTAGAGACTCCTGGTGATAATGAGTCCGGATCACAAAGGAATTGAGATCCTTCAAGTCTAAAATGGGATGACAACCGCCGTCCTTCTTGGAGACCACAAAGAGGTTTGAGTAAAAACCCATACCTGCGTCCTGAACTGGAACCTGCTCTAGGACATCCTTGTCCAGAAGGGCCTGGATATCGCTGTTGAACAGACTGCGTTTCTCTGCACCCTGAGGAGTATGAGAAGGAAAGAATCGAAAAGGAGGATCCTGTACCCTTCCATCACCACCTGTAAAACCCACGGGTCCGCCACTGAATCCTCCCAGATGCTGTGGTAGTGACGCAGACGACCACCCACAGCAGAGTGGGGACCTGGGTTCAGCAGGTCATGCTGAAGGAGGCTTGGAAGCCTTAGGTTTGGAGGAGACCTTGGGCTTTCATTGCTGTTTGGGCTTGGAGGAGGCATGTGGAGCTGAGGGAACCACCTGGTTCGCAGGATGTGTCTCAATCTGAAAGGAACAAAAAAAAAAACGATTACACTTGAGAGGCGCTTTCCTTCTGGGGACCAAAGGAAAAAGTGTACTTTTACCCCCTGTGGCCTCACTAATCAGATCCTGAAGATCTGGCCCAAACAATGAAGTGCCTTGAAAAGGCAAGGAGAGCAAAGCTTTCTTGGAAGCAGTATCAGCAGACCACAGCTCATCTGGCAGCCACAGACATGGTGGAAACCCTAGCCACCAAACGGATGGCATCAAATAAGGCAGCAGAAACATAGTGCTGGGCCTCAGAAATGTTGGTGAGAAGTCGCAACATATCCGAAGTAGGAGTACCCTGACAGACAGCCAGGGTGAGTTGTTCAGTCCAGACCACAATGGCCCAGTTACCCATGCTGCAGCGAACGCGGGAAGCATGGCAGTACCAGCTGTGACAGAAATGGACTTGAGGGAAACCTCAAGTTTCTTGTCAGTCCAGTCTTTCAAAGTGGAGGCATCAGAAACTGGCAAGACAGTAGACATAGATAGCCTGGAAATACGAACATCCACTTTGCTCAATGAACCCATTGAGCAAGCGCTGCCTCAGAGAAGGGGTAAAGCTTGGCAAATTTCTTGGAGACAGAAGGTTTTCTGTCCGGGGATTTCCACTCTTCAGACACAAGGCAGTAAAGAGTGGGGTGAAGTGGAAAATAAGTAAGGGGCTTTTTAGTCTCCTGAAGGGATCAGAAGGAACCTCTTGAACTATGGGAATGTTGAGGGTAGTCAAAACAGCCCTGATCAGGCCCTCAGCCGAGGGCTCAGGATCAGCCTCAAAGGGGTCCCCAAAAAACTGAGAGGAGCCAACAGCAGAACATTCCTCAACATCTGAATCCACCAGCAGTTCCTCCTCAGAGGAATCCAATACCTCAGGTACTCCCTGTGGTTTTGGCATGGAAGACTTGATGGAAGAGGGGGTCTGCCAAGAATGGAAGACCCCCTGTAACTGGGATGGAAAGAGCTGCAATGTAGACCTAAGGTCCCTAGTAGCAGCCTTCAACTCTTGCACCCAAACTGGCTCTAATGCATAGCTGGAGGTCCCTGGGACACTCTCAGGGACATCAGAACATGCTGGGCATAAATGACCTTAGAAATCTCTAGGTAACCCTGAATGACAGGAAGAGAGATGTGCAATGGGGGATACAGAGACCCCAGCATCCTTAGTCTTAGGTCTGGCCCCAAGCTCCAACGGTATAGACATTCTCACAGTGTCAAAAATGTTGCAGTATAAGAAATCACCCAATTACATACAGTGTGTAGGATTAAAGTTTCATTCCAGAAATCGCTAAAAAAAGACTTATCTGGCAGACTAATGGTTAATCAGCAGAGGAGAGAAGGAGATTCTAAGCCCTACGTAGGATACTCGTTCTGGAAATGGCACAAAATGGCTGACAGGTTGGGAGCCAATCAGAAATGAGCGCGCAAAGGAAGTGCTCATGGGAAATGTAGCTTTCCCAGAAAAAGTACCCCAAAAGTGCCTGAAGCCACCTGAGCCTCCCAACATGCTAGAAACATGAACTGGATGATAGTGCAAGGGCAGACAATAAAAATGAGCCATCTCTGAAATCGCTAGGTGGAGCGGTTGCAGAGATATGTCCCAAACTGTACAGTCCCATAGGAGTGAATGGAGCAATGGCGCCTATGCGGTAAAGCACTCCTTAAAGGTGCGGAATTCAAATTTTACAAAGTTGAAACAGTAAAATAAAAATACATGAAACATAACGAGAACATGTTAGGAGACCCAAAAAACACTGAACCAGTAGGGAAAGTGTAACCCCCCCAAAAAAGATGCAAAACCAGCAGTTAAAGGGTTAATTACCACATAAACCTGCTCCAAACACCCAACAGACATAAAGATAGACCCAATGAGTGCAGGAGTGTGCAATAGGAACTCCAAAGGAAAAAAACCCTGTGCGGAGGGACACTTTGGGACATGTGGACCTGCAGCACTCAAAGGGTTGCTCACCTTTCCTGCAGATCTTCTGTTGTCACATTACCATGTAGTAAGAAGAAGCCTCGGTGGGCAACTCCTGAGGGAAAGAACTTGAACCCAAGATTATCCCCCCCAGGAGCTTAAAGTCCACAAAAAGCACCTGGATACTGAGCTAGCCACATCTAAGGGCATTCTCAGTTATGGTAATCTGCCTAATGGTGGTATTCCATTTCTAACAGAAAAATAAAAACATTTTCTAAAACTATAGCAGAACTGTTCTCTTGCCTGTGTCTTCACCAAGGAACAAATCTTTCTGGAGCTGGTTGGCTAGCTGCAGCCAAGGAGGGAAGGTAGGCTCCACCCCCTGCAATCAATTCTAGAATTGTTCCTGCCTACTTAAAGGGGCAGATCACCTACCCAATGTTACCAGTAACCTGTATTGGACGACAGAGAAATTAATGTTTCATAATAAAAGCAGATCTAATTAATCTTCAAGGTATTTGGGTAGTGGAGATTGTTATTTCAGTACTGTCATAGCTGTAGTTTAAGAGTAATTGAGTGATAAAGAATCCCCCTCCCGCCACTTTTACTGATGTAACACTGCTCACTTCAGAGCAGCAAGACTGTCAGATGGATCACAGAGAGGGACAACCTTCAGTGGACAAAAGGAAAAACCTGTCAAGGGGGCAGGGTTTCCTTATGCTCACAGTAAGAAGATTGTCCCTTGCTGTGAGCTGTCCATGAAGAGACCAGAGGGGATGTGGCTTACACTAGGTAAAAGGGGTGGGAGAGGGATACTTTATCATTACTCTTAAACTATAACTCTGACAGTATTGAAATAACACTCTCTGTAGCCCAAATACTATGAAGATTAATTGGAGCTGCTGTTTTTGTGAAACATTACTATATCTTTAAGCTGCTTCACGTCCATGGTGCTATGCATAAAGACATCTAATTAGCCACATGTTGTGTTACTAGACAAACATACAAATGGCTCCTAATTGGCACCATTTTGTGTTACTATTTAGCCACAGGGCATACAAAGGATGTAATTTTATTTATAGTGCTTACATCTTAGGAGCAATTAATAATTACAAGCATGTATTAATATCTAGTAACTTTTATTACCCTTTTAACCCCTTAAGGACCAACGGTCCCGGGGTGTGTGGTCCTTTAAGGACCAGATAAGGAAGTTCGACATGCCGCCCCACGTGTGCCGGCACGCCGTAAGAGGGACTGAAAGAGATTGCTCTGGTCTTGGAGCGATCAGCTTCAGTCCCCGGTATTACTCACCGCGCTCCTGCAGTACATGACGTACCAGGACCATCACTTGTCCCAGCGTGACGGTCCGGGTACGTCATCGGACGCGAAGGGGTTAACCCTTTGAGTGCTAGAGGGGTACGCAACCCATTGTAAAGCAATGCGGTGTGTACCCCACTGGCACTCAAAGGGTTAAAGGATCAGGCGTGTTTAATTACACAAAATACAGCTATAGCGCAGGGCTTTTCCAGCTGAGTGAAACAAGGGTACATTTGCTGTCAGGAACTCAATGGCCCATATTTATAAAAGTAAACACTAGCTATTCTGGAATAAACCATCTGCACCACAGGGGACAAATAACAATTCTTGCTAAATTTAATTGGGCTTTACCCCCCTGAATGTTAGCGAGGTCTATGCAATGCATTAGAGAACTCTCTAGCATTCAAGGGATTAAAAAGCTCTAATCAAGTGCATGGGAATTTACAAATTGTTATTAACCCCCTATGGTGCAGCTGGTTTATCCCAGAATAACTCCAGTTTGCTTTTATAAATATGGGCCCTTGTTCTGTAAATATAGATCACTGTGCACATTGTATAAGTGCATGAGTGTGTAGTAGTATAGTATTCATTGTTTACTATCCTTTCCTGCCTGTAGTGCTACTATATGACTTTTTCCTGCCTGCACTGCTACTTTATGACCTTTCCTGACTGTAGTGATACTATATGACCTTTCCTGCCTGTAGTGCAAGTATATGACTTTCCTTCCCTGTAATGCTACTCTTTGACCTTTCCTGCCTATGTTGCTACTATATGACTTTCCCTGCCTGTAGTGCTAGTATATGACTTCCCCTGCTGTAATGCTACTATATGACCTTTCCTGCCTGTACTGCTAGTATATGACCTTTCCTGCCTGTAGTTATACTATATGACTTTCCCTGCCTGTAATGCTACTATATGACCTTTCCTACCTATAGTGCTACTATATGACCTTTCCTGCCTGTAGTGCTACTATATGACTTTTTCCTGACTGTAGTGATACTATATGACCTTTCCAGCCTGTAGTGATACTATATGACTTTTTCCTGACTGTAGTGATGCTATATGACTTTCCCTACCTGCAGTGCTACTATATGACTTCCCCTGCTGTAATGCTACTATATGACCTTTCCTGCCTGTAGTGCTACTATATGACCTTTCCTGCCTGTAGTGCTACTATATGACTTGTTCCTGACTGTAGTGATACTATATGACCTTTCCAGCCTGTAGTGATACTATATGACTTTTTCCTGACTGTAGTGATGCTATATGACTTTCCCTACCTGCAGTGCTACTATATGACTTCCCCTGCTGTAATGCTACTATATGACCTTTCCTGCCTGTAGTGCTACTATATGATCTTTCCTGCCTGTAGTGCTACTATATGATCTTTCCTGCCTATAGTGATACTATATGACCTTTCCTGCCTGTAGTGCACGATTTTGTTAATGATGGAGTGGAGTAAATTTGCAGTAATATACTGATTCATAGAAATATGCCACATGTCTGGCCTAAAATATATTGCTTAACTAATATAAATTTGGATTCAGTAAAAAAATGTTAATTGTCTGAGATTCACTTACCAATTTTGATTCATAACAGCAAGGTCTGACAATCTGTGTCTCCCTACCCTCTCCTTTGGCTGGCTGACAGGGATCCAACAATTAGATGGTTCTAGGTTGAATAGGGGGAGATGCATTAAGGTTCAGTAAGGGTCTAGTTTGTCAATATGTGCTGAACTGGACCATGGTATGCACTGAGGTGTCCTTGCTAATCTTCTACATGCCTTCTCCAGGTTTACTATGTTGCACAGTCCTTTCACTTATGACTCATTTACATATAGAAATGTAGATTAAATCTTTGAGTGCCAGAAGGGTTCACAACACGTTGCGTTGCATACCCCTCTGGCATTCAAAGGGATAAGGGTCCATTTTCTTATTCCTAAGGGTGCTTTAATGCTACTGATGTGCTGCTCTCCAATAGCTGGTAATGTTGAAGCTCACAGAAACAAATCTGACTCCCTGAGGAGGGTGTATTTGGGATCTTCCCATAGCTTTCTATATAGCCAAGGAGGACAGTTTGCTGTCTCTGATGCTGATGCTGCTGTTCATGGTGCTGAATTCCGTGGGTGAACAGATCCTCTCTGCGCCCCTCAAAACATCACCAGTGTAATGCCAACATCATATGGTAATGATCAAAAACCCTCCCTCTCCATACCTACTTTTTAACCCACTGAGTGCTAAAGGGGTATGCAATGCATTGCAAAGCAATGCGTTGAGTATCACTCTGTTGCGTACCCCTCTGGCACTCAAGTGGTTAATGCATATGGTGAACTGTGTCATTGTCTCCATGGCAAAGCCATCTCTACACATCACCAGACAAACTTTGCCATTACGTCAACCTTTAGTGCACCCCCCCAGCTCTGATTTACATCATTATATATATATATATATATATATATATATATATATATATATATGTCTGTATAGAGGATTTTGTTGTATGCGGAACACAGTTTCAAAATCTTATTTAACTGCAAATTATATTGTACCTTCTTTTGTAGTTTCTTCCAAAAAATATAGTGCAGAATCTGATTAAATCACAAAAGTACAAAATTGCATTATTCTGTAGCTAAAAAGTAGCACAGTGTGTAGCTAATTACACTCCCTTTTGGAAGAAATCTTACTGAGTGCTAATCTGTTCTTACATTAAGAAGAGGTTTCA
Source organism: Rhinophrynus dorsalis (assembly GCA_037306005.1). NCBI lineage: Eukaryota > Metazoa > Chordata > Amphibia > Anura > Rhinophrynidae > Rhinophrynus > Rhinophrynus dorsalis. The sequence goes on from CM074724.1 coordinate 297,783,887, forward strand.
ATAGATATTTTTAAAAGAGGAACACAATTTATTATGAAAAATATACTGTATGCTATATGATTTTCCACGCTGAGTAAAACAAGAGTACTCGCATTACTCTATCAGAAATCTTTTTATTTTTTAAACTGCAAGTTTTGATTTGGGTCATATGTAATGCTCACATTCTATGGAAAGCATTAGGCCAAGAGTCAAGAGAGCAACGGAAACAAAATGCACTCTGGACAGAAGATGGCATGGTTGCTAAGAGCTCCATATAACAGTAACACGTCTGAGCTGTAATAATTTCTGAAAGGCATCTCCCAGCAAATGGGGGTGCTTCTTTTACTCTGCATGGGAACCAAACAGCATGTATTTTCTAATAATACAAATATATTGCTCCGTTAAAAATAAATACATAAATAAATAAACATCTTAATATATAACAAGAGATTAGAACTCAATAAGATTAATTCCAAAGGGAATGTAATTACCCGCACACTGTGTTACTTTTTAGCCACAGAATAATGCAGTTTTGTACTTTTGTGATTTAATCAGATTCTGTGCTATATATTTTCAGAGAAATTATAAAGAAAGGTACAATATAACTTGTATTTGTAATTTAAAAATATCTGGAATCTGTTTTGGGTACAGCAAAATCATTCATACAGACTTCATCCTATATAATAATTCGCTAAATAGTGTGTAATGCAGCGACATGCGCAGTAGACACTGCTGCACCTGCTGCAGTCATGCGCAGTGGAGACTGCCCACGCCGCGGCTGATACAGAGCTGGGCCCTCCGAAGGAGCGTTCAGCTCTGTATCAGCCGTGGTGCGGGCAGTCTCTACTGCGTGTGACTGCCCTGCGACCGGGTGGCTGCGACACTGTGGCCCGTATAACGGGCTGTTCAACTAGTATGATATAAATCAGAGCTGGTCAACCTGTGTCTATCCAGCTGTTGTTGGACTATTACTCCCATCAACCTCAGCCATAATAGAAGTTGTAGTCCATAATTTGTCCTAGCCTGCTGTAACTGAACAAAATGGGTTTGTAAATCAGAGAAAATTGAAATATAATTACATTGAATTTAAATTTATATTAATAAATCAACAGATATTGGCTGATCTGTGACATCTTTCCATTAATCAGTTTAATACAGATTTACATCACTTTATTGTTAACTAGTTACTGTACTACAGGCAGGAAATATGTAATAAACAATTAATACTGTACTTATATACAAACATGCTTTAAAGGAGCACTGTCATATAAAAAAAAATTATGGTGATTTTGAAAGCACTTTCATTTAGAAAATTACTTTTTGAAGTACAGATTGCTAATTAAGGCACTTGCAGTCTTAGTCCTACATTACTTGCCTACATATTGACACTGCTCATCAATTCATTGGCTGCCTACCGTATCACTGAATCAGTAAATGGAGGAGGAAGCATAGGGCTAAGACAGGAAGTGCCTGCATGTCATGCCTTAACCCTTTGAGTGCCAGAGGGGTCCGCAACGCATTGCGCTGTAATGCGTTGTGTACCCCCTGGCACTCAAAGGGTTAATTAGCAGAATCTATACTTAGAGTGCCAGAGGGGTATGAAATGCCTAAATAAAAAATGGATAATACAATAATAATAACTAGTATTTATATAGCGCCTTTCTCTCAGTGGGACTCAAAGCACTTTCAGAATTAACTGAATCAGCAGCTGAAATAACAGATGTTATTATTACCCAATCAAAAGTACTTATTTATCAACCTTAGAAGGATGAACGGCTGAGTTGACTCTGCTGGGATTCGAATCCGCAACCTTGCAATTCGAACAGGCTCTGTAGGGAGTTCATTTACCACTGATCTATCTCACCAGCCTAACATAAGAGTTTTTGAAAGTCCTCTGAAAATAGGGATACAAAGGGGATAAAAACGTCCCTTAAATAAATACAAATTCATCTGTATTTATATCTAAAACAAACTGTTTCTTAGGAACATGTACAAATGAACTGGAGAAATTCTGGGGCAGGAGTAGTAAATTGTCAGAAATCCAGCTGCTAGGGACTAAAATATCCATCACACCTACCAGTCAGTGGTTAGCTGGGGATGATAGGCGTTACAGGGCTGGATTCTATCACAGGTGCTCATTTTATCGCTGCTTTTATTGACCGTTTTGCCCATAGACTTCCATAGGAAACAACTGTAACCCACTGAGATCCAGAGGGGTATCCAATGCACTCAAGGGGTTAAGGCCAATAACTGACTATCCTTGTTTTGGGGCAAACCATTTACACTATATGAGAGAAATAACAATTCCATTGATTGAAATGGGGACTTTAACTCATTGAATGTTAGAGAGGTTTCCAGTGCATTGAGAAGCCTTTTAAAGCCCAATTTCAGTCATAGATTTGGGGAATTTCTCTTTGTCTTTTCTCTTTTGGGGAATTTCTGTTTGTCCCTTTTGATGCAGTTGATTTGCTCCAGAATACCTCCAGTTTTTAGTACATCAGCTTTGTCTTGGAGTATTTTATCCAGTGTTGCATGTTTATATGAACCGCAGAATGAACTGTAATCAAATCATAATGTCACAGCCATATATTTGGTGCAGGAACCAGTGAGATAAGGGAGTCAGCCCAAGGTCACAGGGAGCTGCTGTTCTGTTTTCCTCATTACATGTATTTGCCACACCATGGGACTGGGAATAAAAATGCAAAGCTTGTCCTACATTTCTTCATCTGAATTCACAATTATTTATATGGTTGTCTGTTGTCCCCTTGGGCATCAACAAGGTCTTCAATGCGCTGCTGCGCAAGTGGTAGGAGAATTAGCATCAACAGTTATGTACTCTAGGGAATGTTTGTACTTATGTCAGAAACTAGCTAATGTCTACACTGTCCACATAATGTGGACGTAAGCCACATGAGTGTCAGATAAAGTTAAAAAAAATATATAATCTTGAATGTTCTAAGCCTAAATACATATCCAAAACATGAGATGAGCAACCTGACAACCTCCATCTGTTGTTGGCTACAACATTTGGCTGGTTGTCCAGGGACGATGGGAATTCTAGTCCTCAACAAATGGAGGTTCTGAGGCTGCCCATTCCTGCCCTAAACTCTAAGGCAATGATTCTCCACTCCAGTTCTCAGGGTAGCCCAAAAGGTAACAATTTCATTATATCCCTAAATAAGAACAGGCAAATAAATATCTGAGCCATTGATTACTCACCTGCGATTAAGTAGGGATATAATGAAAATAGGACCTGCTGGTGTACCTCAAGGGCTAACGGTGAGAAACTCTGATTAGTTTTTCAGAAACATTATTCTAAGACTGGGAGATTTACACATTGCAGCATCCTTGCAACATTCTAATTGTCCAAGTTCCCCCCTGCCTGACAGTGCACTGCACTCCCTCTGTGAGAAGTGAAAATGAGAGGGATGGCCTATCAGGATGTAAAAAATTAATGATTGGCTGAAACTCACATGGATCTGCCAGTGATGGATCATTAAGATGAGCTTTGGTCAGATTCAGTTGCATCTGAACAGTCCACACCGAGGACACACAGGCTACTATGCATAATTTAAATGCTGTAACATCCACGCGGTCATTGATAGTTTCCAAGTATTTGCATCATGCTGCATCTATTGGAACTATCATCCAACACAGCTGCCATATGAATGACTCAACATGGTGGTTGTCATAGCCCAGTCTACTGTATGGAGACAAAAAGAGTTGTGAGGAGCACACATCAAGCACGAACAAGATTAAATGTCTTGTTCTAAGGCATGGTAGACTCTCAATGGTGCTACAACTCACGTTTTTCACTCCCATGTGCCATTGCAGAGAGGAAATCTCCATATCCACATCAGACTGGTCCCGCCCACAGACAGTCCAGCTCCGAAATGTCAGGAAAATCCTCTCCGCATTAGAAAAACGGCAAAACCACAGACGTACATTCTGGCCTATGTGAGCCTCGTCAGTGTGGTGCAGCCGAATCCCTCTAGGCACATGGAAGCAAGGGCCCATGCCTGGGATACCCTTAAACTTAGGGAGACAAAAAGAGTTGTGAGGAGCACACATCAAGCATGAACAAGATTAAGTGTCTTGTTCTAAAGCATGGTAGCCTCTCAGTTGTGCTACAACTCACGTTTTTCACTCCCATGTGCCATTGCAGAGAGGAAATCTCCATATCCACATCAGACTGGTCCCGCCCACAGACAGTCCAGCTCCGAAATGTCAGGCAAATCTTCTCCGCACAAGAGAAACGGCAAAACCACAGACGTTTGTTTCGGCCTATGTGAGCCTCGTCAGTGTGGTACAGCCGAATCCCTCTAGGCACATGGAAGCAAGGGCCCATGCCTGTCTCCTGTGTGAACATAGTCAAATACTTTTACAGAGTGCCAGAAAGGTACAGAACACACAGCAAACCAATGTATTGTGCATTTTTTGTAAATTAAAATCTTCACTCAAACCCTATAGTGTGATAGCACACAAAACCCTAACCCTAAGACCTAGCACCTACCCTAACTCTAAACACTTGCAATATCCCAATATATCACCCTTAAAATTAACATTAATCCTTATACCAAATCTGAACTACTAATCCTGACTCTAACCTTAAAACCAAGCCCTAAAACATACCCTAATTCTAATACTCAACATTAAAATCTCATCTTAAGTTTTATACCTAGCACTAAAACCTAATACTTAGCCCAAAAAAAACGAATCCTAACACCCAAGTCATTACATTTTACCCTAAAACTTGACTCTAAACCCTAACGTTAATACCAAGCATTCAATCTACATTCTAATCATAACTTAAAACCCTAACTGCAACATCTAACCCTACCTTAAAATCTAACCTTAAAACCCAACTCCAAGATAAATTAGTTATTGGATGCTAATTACCATTATTATAGTTACAGTATTATTATTATCATCCTATTTTATAATTCGCTAAGGATGTTTGTCAGAAGCCATCATGCACAGTAGAGACAGCTGTGCACGCTGCAGTCATACGCAGTACAGACTGGCCGCGCCGCGGCTGATACGGAGTGGGGCGCTCCAAATTCAGACAGTAGTCCATTATGCGCACCTTCCTGGGACCAGTTACTAACTATTAATAGGCAGTCAATGTCTCTGTAATGGATTGGAGGTTTCACCACTCTGCCACTGGAAGTCATCCAAATACCGCTGGGAGCAGAGAGACCTGGGAACCTCCAGAATGTGCAACATAACTCTACACTTGGGAAACAGGAGGCATCACACTATCTGCCAGTGTGTTCCCCATCCAGTTCTCCAAAGTCCAAGTCCGGTATAGCTTGGAGATATCTGTGGTTCCTGCAAGTTACAGTTCCTGTTTCCATTTGGACCGCATATAAACGTGGGTCTGGAGAGTGACATAACACAGTAGTGGGGTTTTTCCATCCCTTTTCATCATCCAGCTTCCCTCTAACGCTATGGCCAGGGGATAATTCCAGCAGAGGACATGTTGAATGTCGTCTGTTGTAGAAGAAATTATTAGACTTCTTTGCCACTACATCCCTTTTCCGACCTAACGGGAAAGATCATCACCAGCAGGTACCTGAAAACTCCATTGAGGGATAGTGGTACAGATTTGATGGCCCAACATCAGGTGGGCCAGGTTTGCACCAGTAGCCTGCAGTGGGTTGGCCCTGTACGCAGTGAGAGCCCGGTACGGATCCTGCTGCTTCATAATAAACTTTGCAATCTGGACTGCCCTCTCAACCACTTCATTAGACTGCAGGTAGTGCGGGCTGGATGTGGTGTGCACAAAGTCATGCTTGTGATCAGTTTCCAGACAGAAGCACTCCAGGCCCAGTAGGTATCTCTCAAATCACTCACAGGCCCACACACCTGCCAGACACTCCTTCTCAATTTGGGCATATTGCCTTTTGGTATCCTTAAGGGTTCGTGGAAGGCGACTGGGTATATCTCATCCTCATGCTCCTGTAACAGGGCAACCACCAGGCCATAGCACCTGGCATCAGCACTCACTACTGTTTTCCTGGAACAATGTTAAAACTTTAAAACAGGTGCAGACACTAGCATCTTCTTTACCTGCACCAGGGTGTTCTCTTGGGGCTCACCCCAGCACCATGCGACATTATGTTTTAGAAGTTAGGTCACTGGGTTCAATATTGTGGATATCTGGAAGGAACTTGCCCAAGAAATTGATAAGTCTCAGAATCTGTTTGAGCTCCTTTACATCTGTAGGGTCTTTCATATCAGTAATTGTTTGCACTTTACCAGAGTCAGGCCTTATCCCTTGGCTGCTGCTGATGTGTCCAAAGTAATGCAATTCAGTGTTTGAAGCCTCATTTATCCTTGTTCAGCTTAAGTCCCGGCTGTCCGATAGTCTGCAGCCCGGCCTGTAAACGGCATTCATGTTCTTCTGTAGTAGACCCATAGACCAGGATGTTATCCATGACCACAACTGTGCCCTCAGGATCCTTTAACAGCGAGCTTATCTCCTGGAAAATTTCAGGAATGGACGAAATGCCAAAGGGAAGGAGACGGAAGCAGAACGTCCCAACAGGGGGTGATGAAGGTAGTCAACTTCCGGCTAATGGATCTAACGGGATCTGCCAAAATACACTGGAAGCATCCAGTGTAGAAAAGAACTGTGCTCCCAACAGCTTGGGGGAGATATCCACAAGTTTAGGCAGGATGTAGCGTTCCCATTTCACAGCTTCGTTCAGCCACTTTACTTTCACACAGATACCAATTTCCCATTCTCCTTAGTCACTGGTACCATGGGTGTGCACTAATCAGTGGCTTCTCTCTCCTCTTCGATTATGCCCAGACTCTGCATGTGCTTCAGTTCCTCCTCCACTTTGGGCAGGATAGGAAATGGTACTCTGGGCATGCAGACAAACTATATGGTACAGCATCAGGTTTCAGCTGAATTCACACCGGTTCACAGTTTAGGAGGCCTATCTCCCCAAACATGGTGTTCTGTATCTCATTAATTCTGGAGATAATCCTAATCTACAGGCTGCAGTGTGGCTTAAGAGGTTGTTGGCACCCTGCCCTCGTATCACATAGATCCTAAAGGTGAAACGCTTCGTCTTGTAGATGCTGCAGGCAAAGAACCTACCAGCGGAGTCCACCTGCCCTCCTGGTCTGCGGATGCAAATTCTCATGGATTCCAAGAAGGGACGGTGCAACAGTCTCTTAAATGTCCTTTCAGACATAACGGAGATATCTGCTCCAGGCTTGAAATGTGTGCCCCCATCATGGGGGTTCCATGTTCTAGCTGTCATCCGAGTCTGGCCATTGTGATACTGATCCAAGGAAGAGTTCATCTTCACATTCTGGTCCACAGTCTGCTTGTATCTCCTTAACCATTTCTGTTTTGCACACAACCTCAAAATGGCCCAAGTGATTGCACTCCCTGCATCTCTTACTTCTATATTAAAAGTCAGAGATGCTCTACTAGGAACTAACCTACAATACTTATTTGCAGGCTCTATAGGAATGGTGTCCTACCCAGGGTGCAATCTCTTTTAGCCCACTAGTGTCTTTCACAGAGAGGAAATATCCTAAAGCATATCATATTGGTCCTGCCATTACAGCAGTCCAAGAGCAACATGCCAGGCAATTCCTCTCTGAACAAGCAGACATACGTTTCAGCCTTGTTGGGCCTTGTCAGTGAGGTGTAGCTGATCTCTCTAAGCACTGTAAGGGGTCCAATGCTGGATTCCCCCTATTACCCTTGGGATGATTAATCCCAAGGGTAGTTTGCATATGTGTATTAAAATTCAGAGATGCTCAACTAAGAACGAACGTGCAATACAAACTTGCAGGCTCTATAGGAATGGTGTCATACCCAGGGGGGCAATCTCTTTTAGCCCACTAGTGCCTTTCACAGAGAGGAAATATACTAAAACATATCATACTGGTCCTGCCATTACAGCAGTCCAATCATGAAATGCCAGGCAATTCCTCTCTGAACAAGAGAAACAGCCAACCCCAGACGTACGTTTCAGCCTTGTTGGGCCTAGTCACTGAGGTGTAGCTGATCTCTCTAAGCAATGTGAGCAAGCGGGAGGAATGAGTAGGACACCATTCCTATAAATCGTTCCTAGTTGAGCGTCTCTGACTTCTACTTTACATCTCTTATTTCTAGCAGGACATGGAGTTTTCGACCCATGAGCACAGTCACAGAGCAGGAAATGTGATCTTGGTACTGCACCCTTGCTAGGCCCATAAGCAGCCTGTGGCCTACTGCTCATACCTAGTCTCTCTATAGTCAAATGTGTAGAGTTTTGCATATCATTCACCATACATTCAGATCTCATACTGGCATTTTGTACCTTCACCAGCTCGCTTTGGCGTGCCATTCTGATTGCCACATCCGGCGTCAATTCCGGCTTTAGCTGCATCTTCTGGGATACATAAGCATCAGCTATCCCTATCACTATGTGGCCACGAATATGCTCTTCTTTGGCAAACTCAAATTCACAGAACTCTGCTAGCTCATATAAGGCACGTATGAAGGACTCCACAGATTCCCTGGCCCACTGGCTCTGCTTATGAAAGCAGGCCCTTTCATATATTACACTCCTCCGTGGGACAAACTGGGCGCTCAGCTCGCCCATGACTGCATCAAAGTCATGCTCTTCCCTATCTATGGCGCCAAGCCGGCCATCCTGCAGGCTGTGAGAAATCAAAGGATTCAGGAGTCTGGAATTTGACCATAGTGACAAACTTGCTGACAGAATGCATAGGTAAGTACTTCTGACACCATGTCATGAATGAGGCACACTAGAGGGTAAAGTAGCAGTTGTTTTATTGACAAAAAATACAGGAACACACCCTGAGCTGGTGGTGTCTCCACCAGTGCATCAATCCCAATTGACAAGCCTAACTCTGTTAAGCCCCTCCCACTTCCTGTCACATGCCTGCCAGCCCACTCTTATGACAGAGGTCATATCTTTTGCAGAAATAACAAAGTCATATTAAAAAAAAAAGTATAATCAACTTTATTTGTACAAAAGCACATAGTTATAGGCTTACTGCTAGTCATGGATCAATTTTCAGTGTCAATTAAAAAACAGTAACAGGAAGCAGCTTGTTAAGCCCTACTGACCCATTAGTTCATGTGTGCTAGCTAATTGGGAAAAAAATGTTTTGTTAAAAAATCGCATGGGGTCTGAAAATTGATACTGCAGCTTTTAAGCAAAGTGAGGAGAGCAATAATTATTTGTGCTCCTCATTTCCTGGTCAGGAGGCTGCACTGTACTGAGTAAGACACAGCAGGAAGTGAGGAGTGCAAAGGATAATTGCTTCCTCCAGTCTGTTAAAAGAAACAGCAGTGCCTGCAATATCTTGTATGTTAAGTTCTATTCAGCTTCTGATACTTTGACAGATACATCTGTGAATGTTAAAATATCATGAAAGAGAAACTGTACATTAGCTTTCCTTTAAAGGGATAGTAATACTTAGTTTTATCTTTATTTTATTTTGTAGGCATTAAAAAAAACATGAAGAACGATATGTCTTATCTCTCAAACCTTTATCGTTCGAGAGATATTCACAAGCAAAGTTTCCCCTCCCGCCCCTTTTACCTAGTGTAAACCATCTCTTCTCAGATGTGGAATCCAGCCCATAGACCAGACAGATAACAGAAGGGGACAATCTTCTTCCTATGAGAACAATGAAAGCCCTGCCCCCCTTGACAAGTTTTTCAGGTTTTTCCTTTATCTTAACTGAAGATTGTCCCTCTCTGCAATCTACCTAGGCATCTCCCTTCTGATCTGGCTGAACAGTGTTACATCAGTAAAAGGGGGCGGGAGGGGGATACTTTGTCATCGAATTACTCTTGAACTACAACTCTGACAGAATTGAAATAAATCTCCAAAGTCCAAATACTATAATGATTAATTAGAGCTGCTTTTATTATGAAACATTACTATCCATTTAACTAAGTGATTCTAAAACTTCCTGACATTATGCCTCCAATTTTTGTTTTTTACCAAACCCTGTCCCCCCCTTTTTTGCACTAAAATTAGTGAATGGTGCACAGCATATCCCATTCGATTGGGCACATTGTGCACTTTGGGGACTCGGTGGACCATTGCAATGGTGAATAGGGAGCAGCAAAAATTTCCCCTCAAACTAAAATCATCGAATAATAGTACTTCCTGCATGCTGGAAAATTTCCCACACAAAGTGCCGTTTTTCTGCTTTTTTCCCCCAGCTCATTGCATCGTAATCGTTGGGAAGATTGAATTTACACACAACACAGCAAATATTATTTTATTTCCCAAAGGCATAGTATAAAAGGGGCATGAGGAGTCCTGTGTTGGTGGAGTGTGGGGAAACAATCAGTTGAACAAGGAATTAGTTTTTTTGGGGGGAGTTGTTGACTGGGATTTGGGGGGACAGTTAATAAAAAAGTAAATAAAATTAAAAGAAAAACATAAGACATGGTATAAAAGGGGTGTAAGGAGGGTGTCTGTGTTGGTGGATGGAGTCTGGGGAAAGAATCAGTTCAAAGGGGAATTTTTGTGGGAGGTTGTTGATTGGTATTGGGGGGACAGTTAATAAAAAAAAATTAAAAATAAAATAAAAAATTGTTATGTAAGGTGACAGGCACAGGGACCCCTGACGTAAGCTGCGCCTGAAGTAGACAATAGTAGATGGGATAAAGTATTATGCAGAGGATGATTCATAGCCCAGATTAAACATTGATTTGTAGGAATTAGACTTTTAGAGTCACAAGCCCTGAGGAAACATTGATTTGTTGTAGGACTTATGTGTTAGGCCCAAGCCCTAAGGAAACATTGATTTGTAAGACTTTGGCTTGTTAGTGTCACAAGCCCTGATGAATCACAGATATTTTTTTTATCTGTTTGGCTTGTTAACGTCAGAAGCCCCTAGGAATCACAGATAATTTTTATCAATTCAGCTTACTAGTGTCAAAAGCCCTGAGTAATCAGTGATTTGTAGGACTTAGGCTTGTTAGAAACAAGCCCACAAATCATTATTATTATTTTTTTTTGTAGGCCTCTGTTTTTTTTTCAATGCTTTAATGACCGGCTGTGCATTTGGTAGTTAAGGACTATGGGGCATTTCTTTTTGGCCCAATGGATTCAGGTGTCCCCAAACAGCATGCAGCCATGCAGAGACCCCTGTATTCCATGACATGCCAGGACCATCATGGGTCCATAACTCATGTTTTCCCTTGACACTCCTGGCACGTCATGGATCTTTAAGTGGTTAAAGAACAAACACTGAAAAAAATGCCCTACTGGCCCAGTGCCAGCAGATCATGTTCTGGTGGCCAGTAGCCATTGTCAAATTACCTGGCATAATTGAGGAATTTGCGACTGCTGTTGTTGCTACTGCTGCTGAGTTGTTTAAACAGCAGGATGATTAGTATGCTCAAAGGGAATGGAATCAACAGCAGCAGTAAAAAGGTTGATGGATGATCATGGTTCCACTTGCCACTACTAGGTCCAGTGATGCACCTAAGGCAGTAGCAGCACCACAACTAGCCATCACCACTTCAAGTATATTGGATAAAAGAAGTTGGCCTATAATTCTTCTCCACCTGCCTCTACTCCAAAATCATGAATCTGTTATTAGAATATACATTTTCCCTTAAGAGCATGAACTGTGGAACAATGGGCACATCTGCAATCACATCAAGCACCTGGCATAACTGTAACAAAACACCATGATGCTTAGGGTCCCCAATGTGAAATCATCTCACCAGAAACCAAGTATTGCTGCTGTCATTATGCCCTTTGTCCACTCCCTGCTAAGGGCAAGTTAAAAAATTTGCGTATTCTGCGGGATATAATCTTCTCAGATGCCTTTAATGCCCTGGTTGTAACATAGTAACATAGTAACATAGTAAATTAGGTTGAAAAAAGACACAAGTCCATCAAGTTCAACCTTCGCTTCATACCTCAGTAACTAAGAATTTTATAGCTTTCCTGCTACCAATTAAATTAGTCTTTATCAGACCTTCCTGATCTGCCTACTGATAAACAGTATAACTCTGTATGTTCCCTTTTGAAAGAAATGTATCTAATCTTCTCTTAAATGTGTCCATTGTATCTGCCATAACTACCTCCCTGGGCAATGAATTCCACAATTTGACAGACCTTACCGTAAAAAAACCCTTCCTCTGCTGAAGTTTAAACCTCCTTTCCTCTAATCTCAAGAGGTGTCCCCTGGTCACCTGAGCAGGCCTTGGAATAAATAGCTCACCGCAGAGATCCTTGTATTGACCTCTCATATACTTGTACAATGTGATAAGGTCTCCTCTTAGTCGTCTTTTCTCTAGAGTAAATAAACCAAGTTTGTTTAGTCGTTCCTCATATGTCAAGTCCTCCATTCCCTTAATTAATTTTGTTGCTCTCCGCTGTACCCTCTCTAGTTCTAGTATATCCTTTTTCAGAACCGGTGCCCAAAATTGCACTGCATACTCAAGGTGAGGTCTTACCAATGATTTGTATAATGGCAAAATAATGTTATCCACTCTTGCTTCAATACCTCTTTTTATGCAAGACAGGACTTTGTTTGCCTTTGCTACTGCTGTTTGACACTGGTCACTGTTTCCAAGTTTGTAGTTGACAAGGATACCCAGGTCTTTTTCTAGCAACGAGTCACCTAAAATTATTCCATTAAGTTTATAAGTAGCCTTGGGATTGTTTCCTCCCAAATGCATGACTTTACACTTCCCCACATTAAACTTCATATTCCACATGTTTGCCCAATCTGACATTGTATGTAAGTCCCTCTGTAGAGAGAAAATATCCTGTTCTGAATTAATGACTTTGCATAATTTAGTATCATCTGCAAATATTGATATTTTGCTTTCTATATCTATTTCCAGGTAATTTATAAACATGTTAAAAAGCAGCGGACCCAATACTGAACCCTGAGGTACTCCACTCTCCACTTTAACTATACTGGAGAATTTTCCATTTACAACCACACACTGTTCCCTATCCTTCAACCAGTTTTGTATCCAATTGCAAAGGTTATCTCCTAGCCCCAATTTCCTTATTTTATACACCAGCCTTCTGTGTGGTACTGTATCAAATGCCTTTGCAAAGTCTAGATATACTACATCTACTGCCTTGCCATTGTCAAGGTTGCTGCTTACCTCCTCATAGAAGCTGAAAAGATTAGTTTGGCATGACCTATTCTTCATAAAACCATGTTGATTCGTGCTAATGATCTTATTTTTTGTGTTGTAATCCTGAATATAGTCCCTTATTATGCCTTCTAATAGTTTTCCCACTACAGAGGTCAAACTCACTGGTCTATAATTCCCAGGTTCTGTTTTAGTTCCCTTCTTAAATAGAGGCACTATGTTAGCTCTTCGCCAATCCTGTGGCACTGAGCCTGTGGTAATAGAATCTTTAAAGAGTAAATATAGGGGTTTTGCTAACACTGCACTGAGTTCCTGAAGAACCCTTGGATGTATACCATCAGGACCCGGTGCTTTGTCGGTCTTAATTTTGTTCAGTCTTCCCATGACATCTCCTTGAGTTAACCCAATATCTATTAATTGTATTGTTTTATTTGATACTTGTGGAGGCTCTTCTACCATTCCTTGCTCCCTTGTATATACTGATGCAAAGAAAGTGTTTAAAACATCAGCCTTTTCCTTATCCTCACTAACCAACTCACCCATCTCATTTTTGAATGGTCCAATGCACTCCCTCTTAAGTTTTTTGCTATTTATATATTTAAAAAACTTTTTTGGATTAGTCTTGCTTTCCCTTGCAATTCTAGTTTCATTATCTATTTTTGCTACCCTAATTGCCTTTTTGCAATCTTTGTTGCTCTCCCTGTATTTTAAGAAAGATTGTTCAGTTCCTTCTGACTTAAATAATTTGAATGCTTTTTTTTTTTCTTGCCATTTCCTTCTTTACATGTGCAGTTAACCACATTGGCTGTGACTTACTTCTTTTGCACTTGTTCCCCATTGGTATATACAGTTGGGTACATTTCTGCAACCTAAATTTGAATTCTGACCATTTTTCCTCAGTATTTTTGCCTTTAAATAACATATCCCAGTCTATGTGTTGCATTGAGGCCCTTAACAATTTGAAGTTTGCTTTTTTAAAATTAAGAGTTTTGGTTGAACCTATACATTTTTGCTTTGCCAGACAGATCTCAAATGTAACCATGTTGTGATCACTGTTTCCCAAATGTTCTCTTACCTTAATATTGGATACCATTTCTGTGTTATTAGTGATCACTAGGTCCAATACATTGTTATTTCTTGTCGGCGCTCCCACCATTTGTGACATGTAGCTTTCATGAAGCGTGTTCAAAAACCTGCTACCCTTAGCACTCTGACAGGTCTCATTTTTCCAGTTGATATCTGGATAATTAAAATCTCCCATAATTATAGTATGCCCAAACTGGGCAGCTTTCCTCATTTGCAATAGCAGTTGGGCCTCATCATTGTCATCGATATTTGGTGGTTTGTAGCATATGCCCACCAACAACTTTTTTTTACCATTCACACCACATTTAGTCTCGATTTCTACCCACATGGACTCCACAGTTTGGCCAGTTTCCTCACTAATATCACCTCGCAAAACTGGATTTAGCTCTGTTTTCAAATATAAACACACACCTCCACCTTTTCTATTAATTCTGTCTCTTCTAAACAGGGAATAGCCCTCTATATTTACAGTCCAGTCATGTGCATCGTTCCACCATGTTTCTGTTATTCCAATTATGTCCAATTGCTCATTAACCGCCAGCAATTCTAGTTCTCCTATTTTATCTACCATACTTCTTGCATTTGCTAGCATACAATTGATTTTGAAGTCTTTACATATATTAATCCCTACATGCCTTTTTTCTTCACCTTCATTTACTAGGAGTTCCTCCCTACTGACTAAATTTCTCCCCACCCTTTCTCCACCCCCCTGGTCAGTTACTTGGACCCAGTTCCTATCTGCTCTATCTACCCCATTTTTGCTATCTATACCCACCCCCCCTTTCCTAGTTTAAAAGCTCCTCCAAGCTTCCTAGCATTCTCTCCCCTAACACAGAGGCTCCTCTACCATTTAGGTGCAATCCATCTCTTCCATATAGATTGTACCCAAGAGCAAAGTCTGCCCAGTGTTCTAAAAACCCAAAACCCTCCTTCCTACACCATTGCTTGAGCCATGCATTAAGCTCCCTGAGCTCCCTCTGCCTACCTGCACTGGCGCATGGCACAGGTAGTATTTCAGAAAATACTACCTTAGAGGTCCTTGCCTTAAGCTTGCACCCTAAATCCCTGAAATCATTCTTTAGGGACCTCCATCTTCCTCCTATTTTGTCATTGGTTCCAATATGTACCAAGACAGCTGGATCACTTCCAGCCCCTCCCAATAATCTGTCAGCCCTGTCCGCAACATGCCGAACCCGAGCACCCGGGAGATTATCCTCCACCACACTGCCATGTGTGGTCAGCGTACTACACAGTGTGCAATGGGTGGACAAGAACTGCCACATCCTGACATCTACTGAATGGCTATCAGGTGTTTCGCTCACCATCAAACTTTCAGGCACTGGTTGGGTTTTTCTATTCTTCCTCCTCTTTGATTTCTACCTCACTTCTTGTTGCCTTTGGGGAGAGTCAGGGGTACAGCAACAGGAGTGTCATATATATTTGGTGAGTGTTTGGCTTTAACATGTTTTCTCATAAATGTCAGGGTGTCTGTGTTTCATGAGTGTTATCAAGGAAGTTGCTGATGACTGCACTGTGCCTGCTCCAAGAGAATAATAATAATAGTCCCACATACCAGACCTTGGGGGGAAGGGAAATGATGGAGAAGAATGGCCTTTTTCTTCTTCTTCTCCACATTCCCCTTCACTGGCTGGGGCAGAGGATGATGTTGCTGCTGTGGCTGCTACTGCCTCAATCAGCACTGCAACTGGGACCAGAAGTATTGCTGTTGGCAAGTGGAACTTGTTCTAGTCCCACATCACTGGAACCTATTCCCACTATGTCCACTGTGGTCTGTCACACATTAGCTTGCTCCTCAGCATCCTGCTGCCCTTGCCAAAATCTCACTGCTGGTGGTGGTGCTGCCCATCTCCACCCCCATCTCCCATTCCTTTTTGGTTCGGGTTAAAAAGGCCATTAATGTGTCTTACACCCCAGCTTCTCCACTATCATCATCACCACCATCAGTCCCTCCTTGCTGCTGCTGGTGTATTATAGATGTCTCACCTCTTGGACAAGGTGATGAGAAATTTAACAGAAGGCCCCCTACTGTCACTCTTGCCCTCCTTGCTGTGCTGAAGAAGGCAGGCTGTCAGCACTAGCAGCAGGCACGGGCAGGCGATCTGTGCTCATAGTCTGGTGGTATTATTGCTGATAAGCAGCAATTTTGCCTTCTTCAGGATAATGTTCCATCTGGACAATGCTGTGGGGGAAAGGGGACTCAAAGGGTCAGAAGAATGTTGTTGGCTCCCCTGACCACTGGTCTGGCCGCTCTGCATTACTTCCCCTACCACCTCAACATCAGTAGGAGGATCTAATGTGATAACGTTATTCCCACCAGCTGCTCCACCATCACTATTACTACTAACACCAACCACATCAATTCCTCCTCATTAGTAGTTTGATCATCCCCTCCCTCACTCCTGACACTCTGACTCTGTAGTTGCTGGATCTTCTTAGTAGTTGTATTAGTAGTAGTGGCAGGACTGCTTGGGAGTCCTCTGCTGTCACACTTGGCATCATCTCCTCCTTCTCCCCCTTCTGAGAATCACAAGACATCCTGGCAGGCGCAGCACTGGCAGCAGGCACACGTATGCTGACCCATCCTGCTCACACTACTACCCTCTTCTTCCTCTGCCCATGACACAAATTTCCCCAAGATCCCAAGGGGTGATGTAGGGGAACTGGACATCATTGAGCCTGGAGCAAAAGGACATCCAGGCCCTTTAATGTTGATAGTGGTCACTCTTCCACAGACAGGATATATAACGGCCCTTCCAGCTCCTCCTTTTATTATTATTATTCCCCTTGCTCATAGTGATGGCAGTCACTATGAGACTCTCCTGCCTCAATTCTGCTATAAAACTCACAGCACAACAGTCTAGTACCCTCTCTCTCTCTCTCTCTCTGTGGCTGCTTGTATTGTGTTTCACTTAATGGAAAATGTCACGTTTTTATAGAGAAAAGGTGAAAACGTAATTAAAGGGGTGAAAAATTTGTAGCCATTGAAAAAAATTACATACATTTTTTGGTAATAGGCAAAAACAGCAAAGATTTTTATCACTTTATTAAAAGTAGATTTTTCAGTGAAAAAGCAGATAACCCCATGGTTTTCGTGGAATTTTTTGCTGGAACACGATGGGCACTTTTGCCCACCCCTGGTGGTGAATCTCATTGCAGAGATTTTCACTCCTGTCAAAATCGCCATCACTGATTCATTACATGCAGCCTGTCTCCTCTGGCAGCGAACCAGCAATCACTTAGGGTGAGATGTTCAAAAAGTCATCATAATGACAAACTTGTTGGATCATGAGTTGGTGGTAAAAGAAGGACAATCTTTTCAGAAGTAAATCCGCCACGTTTGAAAATTCATCTAAAGAATTAAAAATGACGGTAAGAAGATCTCATTGAACATTGCTGTTAAAAATTCTGATCTTAAAAATTGTCTTTGATTTTGTCTTTGAAACAAAAATTTTCAAAGAAACAAACACTTTTTTTTGTCTATGAAATGAGAAAATTGCTTCTCAGTACTTTAATTTTTCTTCTCCAAGTTTAGATCATTTTTATCATGTCGGGAGCAAATGACGTTAATCAGACAAAAAAAATGATGTTCAAACTAATATTTTTTCTGAAAATACCTTACATTATGATAAAAGATTAAACCACACCCACTTTTAAGACGGCTTTTTCCCTTTAACAGAGACAGCGGAAATGAGGGAAACATGTCTGAGAATTTATGGATCATGGTGTAAGAACATTTTTATTCTGATTACAGACAATTTCAGTTTCCACCACTTTCTGAACATCTCGCCCTTAGTATTTTATATATAGCTAACTGTAATCCTTTGTACACATTTTCATATTATGAATTTACATTTGATTTATTTTGTAATATATTATGAAGACACAAATTCAGCTTATACCTTTTTCTTTGATACAGACAATTCTACAAAATGATATGCATATAAGCAACCCACCAAAAGTTTGAGTAACACAGGTACAAACATAGCAGACACTGCTTTTCACAAATGTCCTTTACGCCAGCCTTTCCTAATCTTCAAACTGTGATCGCTTTTTGGCAATGTGAACATGGTTTTGTACAGCAACACGGCTTTATTTCAGCACCAGTTGCCTTTCTCCCCCTCCCTATGGAAAAGCCTCCTGCAGGGGGCATGCCCCTCTACTTTGAAAACCATTGCTTTAACCCCATTGGATGCTAATGGTGTCTCCAAGGCACTGGGAAAGGCTTCACTTGCATCAAAGGGATTGCCAGAGGGGAAACCAACACATTGCAAGGTTATCCCTCTGGCAGTGAAATGGTTATGTAAAACAGATTATTCCCATTCAAAAAAATACAATCTTTAGTGGACTTCGACAATTTTATTCTAATATTACAAACAAACGAAGGGCATTACTTCACTTGGAAGTTGGTGGAAGAAACATAGCACAATAGTCAGGAACATATAAACCAGGCTGCACAATATCCATTCATCTTTGTGATTCAGAAAATGGTTAAGATCAAACACAAAGCACACAAACAAGCCAAGTACTCAGACACAAGATAGCCTCAGGCCTGGATTTTCCATTGAGAAGAGTAGGCAACTGCTTAGAGCACCAACATTGGAGGGGTGCCTCAGGCTTGCTGGAGACAAATATTACGTAGAGTTGCGGCTGTGGCCAACACATTGCCAATCTCCTTGCACTTCTGGTTCATGGTGGGTGGTTTATTTAAAGGGATTGCATTGTATTATATGGAAAAAATTATAGACTGCAATGTATATTATTTTGAGTACATCAAAGGTACTGAAAGTTGTTTTACTGCGGCTCAACTTGAATTTTTGGGCTTGGTACTTCCATGGTCTGAAAATTCATGGGGGCGCTGTTGCTGCAGTTGTCTATGGATAATTGTCAGTGACCATAACCCTCCATAGGATGCTGTAGAAACAGTGCCATTGTAAAATTTCAGGACAAAGAAGTAGTGCACCCAACAAATACAAGACTGAGCTGCAATAACTTTTCAGTAAAACATTTCTCAGCAATTCCCTTGTTTTACTCAGTAGTATAAACCCTGCAATATATATTTTTCCATATTACAGAAAACTATCCCTTTACCCAGTTGTTCTAAGCCAGGGTGCCATAGCACACTGGCGTGCTGCAGACATCCCCTTTATAGTGCAACTTCATTTCTATAAAGCTTTTTACAAAAATGTGAATGTTCAGTTCCAAATATACAAGTATGAAAATTGTTATGCACAATTTGTTCATTTTTGTTAATCTATATATGTATGTATTTGTGCCTTTTATTCCCTGACCTATTACTTATAAAATGTTAGATGTACCCCATGCTGCGTGTTAGGAGAGCCTCGATCATTTAAAAAAAAAAAAAAAAAAAAAAAAAAAAAAAAGATTGCAAACAACTGCTTTGGTCAGTTATGTCTTGTAAACTGCCTTTTATATAGTCATTTGCATAGTGTTTGTAGTCTCTAGGGACAGAAGCTGATTCTCCGATGGTGGGGAGTGTCTAATGAAACTCTGCCCACTTCTCCTTCTTCCCCACCTTGTTCTGCCAACTTTACTACACAGCCCATTAAACCCCATCCCACCTGTAATTAAGCCCCACCCCTTTGTTATGCAAATGACACCAATTACATCCTCCAACCAGGACCACATGAGTCCTCTCCTGTCTAGAAGAAAAACTTCCCAGGTATGGTCATTCGGTCAGTTTATATTGGCTATTTAGCCCTTTAAGTGCCAGAGGGGTATGCAATGCATTGCAAAGTGTACCCCTCTGACACTCAAAGGGTTAAATGTTTTTTCTGTGTATGCTGTGTATCAGGGATTAGAGGAGGATGGGGGCTATGAGGCCAATTTGAGGCCAAGGATATCTTGCCTAAGGGAGTATGAGATGTAAACCTGACCTTGCCTGTTCACTTAAATGTGCGGTGTTATGTGTTTGTGGATCTCTGTGGATTTAGACATCTCCAAGGCATTGCTTTGATATGTGCATTGCAACAAAAACGAAAATACAATCTTATTTTAAGTATTTAACCCTTAAATGTCAGAGAGGTAACCAATCATTGCACTGCAACGCAATGGATAATTCCCTGTCACTCAAAGGGTTAATTGACAGACAGAAGGATTATACATTTTTAACCTTTTTAAAACCCTTTGAGTACCCCTCTGGCACTCAAAGGGTTAATAAAGCTGCCAACAGTAGGAGTGTCCTTGTTTTACTCAGCAGGAAAAGACCTTTAACATAAAGGTTTTTATATGAATAGTGTACTGTACCTTTAATAGCAGAAAAAGACACAATCCGAACGTATTAAAATTTGTGATTTTTCCAATACATTTGGGGAAAAAACAAAAAGACAATTATGAATGCATTAAACATCATCACATGTTGTAGCAGTTAATTGAGCAGTGCTAATAAATTTAATTCACCCTATGTCTTCAGTGTATCTATTAGTGTAATTTCGCCATTGGAGGAAGAAGAGATAATTGGTGCTGGAACATGACCAGGCAGAGAACTCTTACTTGCTTTGTCTCCCAAGGATTGCATATCTCTGCCTTTCAGTATCCCATTAATCCTGTCTGCCCTACTTCCCACTCTTTCCTCATCATTCTTTCTAGGTGTGCAATGAACAGGAAGCCATATTGAATCATGTCTCTCTTGTCTACAGGTGAGCAGGAGTTGGAATTTCCTCCTTGTGGGAATTTCCACAGAAAAGGAACTATACAGGTCAAATTATACAATATAAAGAGGTGCCATAAACAACTGCAAATGTCCCAGATGTCCCAAACACATTGCACTCATGGGAT
The DNA here is from genome assembly GCA_037306005.1 of Rhinophrynus dorsalis. Taxonomy (NCBI): domain Eukaryota; kingdom Metazoa; phylum Chordata; class Amphibia; order Anura; family Rhinophrynidae; genus Rhinophrynus; species Rhinophrynus dorsalis. Next base: position 297,804,897 of record CM074724.1, read on the forward strand.
TAAAACATCCTGTTTAATTGTAGGTAGTTTTCATTTATCACCTATGGTGCAGTTGGTTTTTTTCAGAATTACACATTTTCAGAAGCAAAACCCTCCACTGGCTGAACGCTAAGTTACGCATTCCCTTGCTATATTTGGATGTTCATAAGGTGACATCACATGATCATGTCATCACACATAAAGGCACACATGCACTTACACATGGTCAATCCTTTCCTACTTGTTGATGAGGCTGGCAGAAAAGGAGCTCTCCTGCTGGAAGTGGGAGGCCCTGTTTTCTATCAATTTCTTCCTGATGAGAAAAATAGCACATACTTTTTTTCATGACTGTGGTACCTGATTGGACAGTAGGGACTAGTACAGTAGACCCTTCATACCAAACCACTCTCCCAGCACAGGGTAAAACTTAATACAGTTTTTCTGTAAGAAAAAAAAATCTTTGAAAAAGCATGAAAGCATCAATAAATGTTCTGATGCTCAACTGATGACACAGAGGGAGATTTTTATCAAGAGGCACTAAATTAGAACTGCCCCAAGCATCTTCCTGAAGCACACTTATGAAGGTCTGCTGTGTTTCCTTGTCAGTATGCAAGGGCTGGTTCAATACATCTGACATTGGAAGTAATGATGTCATCTAACCATGTATCGGATGCCATTTTGCCACTGCCATAATTTTATCTTGATGCATACAGTATTACTTTTTTGCCCTGATTTTGCCCTTGCTTTGTACCCAGGAGAATTTAAGGCCATATTCTGAAAGCTAAAGTAAGACAACTCAAGTGCGCTAAACTGAACAGGTTAAAATGGCAACTGATTTACATGGGACCTTTAACCGTTTGAGTACCAGAGTTCCCCTCTGGCACTCAAAGGGTTAACCACTTGAATGCTAAAAAAGTTTCCAACCCATGTTTCACGCTCTCTGACATTAAAAGGGTTAAATGTGACTGCAGCAATGCATGTCTGGGGGTATTAGTACATTTCAACTTTCAAAATATACTTTTACATGTTCAATATCATTTTGTAATGCCTAATTTTTTTAAACTTGTTGGACCCCCCCTTTGGCAATCAAAGGGTTAATAATAAAATGGCTGAAAAATGATATAAATATATTATAATGATTTCAACATCCTATAATAAAAAAGGCCAGTGTATGTTTGTCTGAAGCAGTCATGCACAGTAGAGACTCCGATGAAGTCATGCGCAGTAGAGACTCCAATGTAGTCATGCGCAGTAGAGACTGCCCAAATGTACACAATGCTGGACCGTGTACACGGGCTTTTACACTAGTCTGTAATAAATCAATAAAAGGTTGGTAAAAATCAAACCATAGAACAAGGCTATAGAACAGTTCATCAAGTATTACTGTGTTCTATATATCCATTTCTAAGGTATTCCATAGCACTGTACAGATCAGATATGGGTTATAGCACTATGGAGACACAGGATTTTTTTAGGGACTTGCTCACAAGAGCTTGTAATGTAGAGCAGCAGTGAGCAACCTGTGGCCCTCCAGCTGATGAGGACTTCAATTCCTTGGAATAATAGGAGTTGGAATTCTCCACAGCTGGAGGGCATCAGATCGTCGATGTCTGATATAGAGAGATACAAGTGTATAGATGTAAACAGGGAGAAAAGTGTGAACAAATGTGCATCTATTGACATATAAAATTAAAAAAATGTAAAAAAAAATGTTCACTGTTTCTTTTTGCATTAGGATCTTTTATGTGTTTTCATATTTATACTCGGACAAGAATGAATATATGTACTCCCTATAGTGATGGGTAACCCTATAAGGACCAGGTACATTGTTTTACAAAGCATTGTACACCCCTCTTGTTCTTAGAAGATTAACCTTTGAGCGCCAAGGAATGCATTAGATACGTCCTTGGCACCTGACTGGTTAAAGGAAAAATAAACCATAAAATCCTAATCTAAATAAAAGATTTGCCAAGTTGCTCCAGTAGCTCAGGGGTTAATACGTACCCCGCTGAACGGCCGTGCCCACTCTGTATTTCGAAGACTAGGGAAAACCTGCCTCCATCTCCAGCCTCTGATTGGCTGCTGGAGCTATGGTACATTGACTGAGACCTCAAGTCCACATACTCTTATTCAGAGACAAAATACAGCACAGGATCTACCATGAGACAGGGAAAGAATTAACCTCTAAGCTACCAGAACAACATAGCAGTAGTGAGTAGCACATGCTCAGTCATATATTTTAGGTTTTTATTGTTTACTTTTCCTTTAAGAACGCTTTGGGCCACTATGTACCAAAAGGCCCCTCCCTCATTATTGCCTCTTTTATCTCCTTCCCTGTATGTAGAATGAAGAAGTGCCCCGTCCCTAGGTTACCACCCCATCCACCCACAGGTTAATCCATCACTGCTTCTGCAACCCACAGTGAACATAAGCCAATAATAACCACCATTCCTTACAAGCATGTTTGTGTGACGGCTATTCAATATATAGGATTAGAACATTAAGATAAAGATATGATGTTAGTGTATCCCTGTTCTGCTCTGTGAGTTCCTGGTGTGTATTTCACTTGTGTTATGGTGCTCTTCTGTCACAGAGAATCATAAAACTATCTCTCACATCCCCTATATCTCACTCTGTCACGCACAGTTATCTCCTACTGAGTACATGGTGGCAGCTGTATTTATCTCTACATACAAAAGATATGTGTTCTACTATGACACACAAATATAGAAGGCACACCATGGAAGGAGAATAATGAAGGCTTGGGGAGGCTTAGACTCTCCGAAACAAATATCTACGGCAGCAGATGTTAGTGATAAAAGCCATCTTATAATGATAGAACGCTTTATTTTCACTTTAAAACCCTTTGAGTGCCAGCGAGGTATCCAGAGCATTGCAACACAATGCACTGGATACCTCCCTGGTAAAATAATCTGCAATTGCATAATATGTAATGAAAGATTGCCTATATTTATTATTAGTACTAGTGTGCTGCATGGTGTTGCCTGCTGGATTCCCCTTTGTCACTGACATGCTGAGAATGGGTGACAGTGACAGAGGTGATGCAGCAAATGGGACAGGGCGACCCCTCCCCTAGGTATTAAGAGGGGTGGTACATCCCGCAACCGTAATTTTGACAGACGTGGTTTCCTGTCAAGATCATTGCCTCATGCTGAGTCACTGGTTGCAGATCTCCCCCCCCCCCCCCAGAGCACCTGGGAGTGGCGGACAGAGAACCAGAAACAGTTAGATGATATTTTTTCAGTCAGTGGGACGATTGAGTGAAGGGGGCCCTGGTGCAAAATCATTTTCAGGCCCCCAATTCAGTGTAAACTACTGAAAACCCTTAACATTTTCCATTTTCGGCACTCAATGGGTCTCTAAGGTTGGGCCCCGCTTCTTTGTACCTACTACACCTATCATAGTTCAGTGCCCAATTTATGTTTTTGAAACACTTCTATGTCCCTGACCGTGAGCTCCCTATATCTATTTCCTGACAGCTTTCTGTTATGGTGCGTGAAAGCACGGATAACAACACAATACAGAAAACATCCAATGTAAAAAAAATACACTGTAGAAAAGACTGGCTCCAGTCAGTTACATACAGCATACAAGAGCACTCATTGCTGCACGGGTAGTTTATATCGTATCACTATCTCTGTTTCACTGTCATTGACCAGAAAGCTCTCTGAAAACAGAGATCCAGGAAGTTCACTATCAGAGACAAACGAGTGTAAAAAAAATAAACCCTTCGAGTGCCGGAGGGGTACAGAACGCATTGCAAAGCAATACATTCAGTACCCCTCCGGTACTCAAAGGGCTAATTAGGTGATGATCAAAATAAGCATTCAACAGCACCATTGGGAACAAATAACAATGTGAAAAAAGAATTCCCACTGATTTAAATGGAGCTTTTAACCCCTCAAGTGCTAGATTGGTCTGAAACTCATTGGTTCACGATGCTCGGAAGAACTCTATAACATTTAATGGTTGTAACGCATTGAGTGCCAGAGCATTATCCAATGCATTGCAACACAATGCATTATATACCTCTATGGCACTTAAAGGGTTAAATAGGGGTTTACACTGTACTCCCAATGCTGGAATATTTTTTTTACTGAAAAGTTAGTACAGCTCAAATATATTTTTTATATATTAACCCCTTAATGACAGGGGGTTTATTTTTTCCCATTATAGCGAATGACTTCCTGGACTTACCAGGTAAGTCGTCTGTCACTAAGGGGTTAAACTGTTAGCAACAGCACCCTCTAGTGTACAAAACACAAACTGATTTATAAAAAACCCAAACACTATGGGAAAAGCTTAAGTAATAAACTAAAGGCCTTATTTGCAAATTCTGGAGCAAACCAACTGCACCATAGGGAGAATTAAATATACCCCAAACTGGCAGTGATTTAGATGGAAATTAAAATTAAAAGCTTCAATAAAATAATGTAAAAAACACATATTTGAACTATAATCAATTTTGAATAAGAAATCTCCCAGGAGTGGGGGTAGTTGTGCAGCTCTATAATGTATTATTTTCATTAAAAAACAGTTACTGCTCCTTTAAAGGACAAGAAAGGGGTAGATGCTGATCCTCTGGACTCAAAGAGTTGTCTTGTAACTACGCCCACTTCACTGATATTTCTGGTCACTCTCTGCCCATTTTAAAGACAAACCCTGCCTCCCAACTTCCAGTCCTGCCCAAACCAGTTAAGTCCCACCCACTTTATGATGTAAAACTCTTTATTTGGACACTCCCACTCCCCAGACTTTAATGTACCTCAAGAGGCTTGGGACAGGAAAGTTCCCAAGTAATTGTATGTGGCTCTCCACTACACAATTATTGGGCTGCTTGGTATTTCAAGCCTGACGCAGACAGTCAATGGGGACTTGTATTTTTTAAGATTAGAAATTGAACTGTTACAGATCAGTCTTTTTCTCCAGGACCAACAGGAGTGAAATTGGGGTATCTTTTCAGACCTTCCTTGCTCCCCCCCATTGGTCCTCTAGGACTAACAGTGCAGCTCTCGCTTGAACTGAAGGTCTGCTCTTAGGGCAACACACTGGCAAATTAAAAACAGTCTCTATATGTTCAGCTGTCCATCTGTTTGTAATGAAGCTAACCTTTTATTTGCTGATGGCAGAGTCTGGCACTTTATGCTAATTAGTTGTTGTGCTTGGCCATCATTATCACACACTGTGCTATCAATGAATCTACTCAGTGTCATTATAACAGCAAAGTGAGTTATAAGACTGACTTTAACTAGGCCTTATCTGCACATTGTGCACAGAAGCAGTATAAAGTACCACACTGTGCAATAAAAATATACTAGGTTACTTTTTACAGGAAAATGGTTAGTTCAACATATAGGCAGATTATAATTATCTGTAATATAAACTTCCTAATCATGGTAGAACCACAATAAAGGGATAGAAGCTTTAGTCTAAAACAAAGGCAGGGGTATTTTTATAATAAGGACAGTAAAGTTATATAATTACTTGTCTCAGGAATTTGTGTTAGCATATACTACAATTGCATTCACAAATGTGAAAACATCTCTAGCTCAGAACAATATTGGGAATGGTGACAGCTGGTTTCAGATCAGATAGGATGTGGATACAGAGAAATATCCCACTGCCATTTGAAGTCAGGAAGGATTTTTTGCCTTCCTCTGGATCAGAGTTATATGGCGTGGGCTGAACTTGTTGGACACAAATCTCATTTCAGTTTCATCAACTATGTTAATATATCCCATATTTATAAAAGCAAACGGGAGTAATCGTGGACTAAATCAACTGCTTCATAGGGGACAAATAAATAATTCTAATTTTCTGTGCACTTGAAAAGACCTTTTTAACCCTTTGGATGCTAGAGAGATCTTTAGGATTCAAGGGGTTAAAAGCACAATTTTATTTAACAGGATTTTTTACTTGTCCCCTATGGTGCAGTTAGTTTACTCCAGAATTACCCCTGTTTCCTCTTATAAATATGGCCTAATGTTACTAATATCAAAAATAATACATATTGAAGGGTTTATCCTGATGAGTAAAAAATGGTACTTATGTTGGTGATATATAGTTTATTCAAGTTATTGTAGCTCAAACTGGATGTATTTCTGGTGCAGCACCTCTATGGCCTGAAATTTCACAGTGGCGTTGTTGCTACCTTAGTGTATGGACAGCTATGGTCAGGTAACCATAAACCTCCACAGGATATTACAGAAAAAGCATCAGTGAAAGAGTTAGGCCATAGAGGTACACCTAAAAATTACAAGTTTGGGCTGCAATCATTTTTAATAGAAAATCTCTCAGCAGTGGAAGTACCCTAGTTTTACTAAGTACGATAAATCCTGCAATAGGAACAATGTGAGCTCAGTCAACTCCTAACAGGAGTGTTTCCATAGACAAGAGGCATTTCTGTCTCTGTATCCTGCCTCTGCCAGAGGGTGTAAGAACGATTCACAGCACCCTGCGGCAGCAACAAGATCAAATCAGAGTTCACCTGCGGATATCGCTGATACCGTCTCATGTATCAAGGGTAAAAGGTGTCACAAAATCGACTCTTATTCTTTGTGAGTACTTCCCTCAGAGTGCCATTGATTTCTGTGATAAAAGAGTGGCATTTCTCCTGGTTCCTGCTTTTTGACACCTGCTGGCTCTGATGAGTGTGTTAAAATAAAAAATGATATGACGACCAAATCTGGATCCTTGTAACCCTTTGCGCATCAGAGGTGTGTACAACACTTTGTAGGGCAAAGAGTTGCACACCTCTATGGTGGTCGAAAGGTCTAAAACCTTCCTTAATTAATTTAAACCCTTGAGGACAAGAAGAGTGCAATACGGTGACCTCATATCACTTTAACCATTTGAGTGCCAGAGGGGTATGCCATGCATTGCTTTGCAGTGCGTGGCGTACCTCTCTGCCACTCAAAGTGTTAAATCAGGGATGCTCATGAATATCTCATTCTGCAAGACTGCACATTAATCAGTGGAACCATGCAGTGTGTGTTATAGGCATCACTGATTTAAAGGGAATTTTTGTGTAATGCATTGCAATCCTTTGCACACCACCTCCGGCCTTCAAGGGGTTAATAGGGTGCCACTTATTACCCACAAAGCTCTGCTGGACTCTATATGAAAGAAAGGGTATGTCAACATGAAACACTGACTCTAAGATAAGCAACCTAGCACTGAAAGAGTTAAAAGAGTAATTAATACAGTGTTGGGCTGCATGGTACATTATTTTTTCCAATTCAGCACCACATAAAAGACGTATATAATGGAACACTAACACTCAAAAATGGACTCGGCTCATATACATACACGTACCCTCCACTCCATGCCAACATCAGAAAAATAATATAATTGTGTTCTGGACCTATAATCTAGTTTTACATATGCTTGGTGTGGGCAGCCACTGATTTCTTTTTCAGTGCTCCCAGACTTTCATTAAAATAGAGTAACTAAATTTAATTTTTCTGTCTTAGTGTTCCTTTAACTCTTTAAGTGCGGCATGCTGTACCCCTATCATTTAAGTTGAGCAACCCGCTCCTCTGAGATGATAGATGTACAACATGTGGCCCACAGGCTGAATTGCAGGTCTCCTTAGCCAAACATTTTTACCTAATTTATTTAACCAGTGCTAGAAAGGTATCCAACGCATTGTGTCGCAATACATTAGATACCTCTCTGGCACTCAAATGGTTAACTAACATGAATGAACTAATAGGCCAGTAAGGCCTAACCCATTGCTGGCACCCTACAGTGCCGACATTAGTTTGGTTTGAAAACCTGTTTAATGCTAGAGTTCTCCAGTGCTTTTTGAAGCAAGGTATTAGATACCTCTCCAGCATGCAAGGGGTTAAACACCAGTATAATTATTGAATTGCTAAAAATTGATCAATGAAACTGCCTACAACATGCATGAATAAAGATAATTAGACTTTTTGTATTGCTTTTGTATTAGTCCTTAAAAAGCTAAAATATATTTTTGAATAGCAACAGGCTACACGTCCCTATTGCTGCCTACTAACCCTTGACAATGTGTTGGGTACCCTCTGGTACTCAAAGGGTTTAAACTATTAATGCAGTCCTCGCACATTTGAATTTCTGATCATGACTGAAAAAACGTGGATGTCTCTGGTGTTATGTATGGTTTCACTGGGCATGGCATTGCCTCTGGCAGTGAAGAGGTTTTCTTTCAGTAGTGCTGTCTGTCTGATCTCCTTCCCAGTGGGTATTTATGTTGGCATTTTCTCTTTCGTCTGACATCTGTCGGACACACAGCAGTGGAATAATTGAGTTAGTCCAACTGCAGGGAGGTTGCAGGCAGAGGAATTGGAGAAGGAGGGTCCTTATCTACTCGACCTCACAACCCCCAGGGACAGCTGCTGATGTGATGGGGGCTTGCACGTGATCTGTGAGTGGCATTTTATGAGATGTCAATGCCACGAGGGGTTACCACTGCACCAGAGACATGAGAAATATTCTTAGATGTTGGTTGCCGAATCTTTTAACTGACTTTCTATCTCAGTGCTCAGTCACATCACATTCCATCATATCTTCTCTCTTTTCGTGTGGTTCATAGCTATCTCTGACAGTGATCCAATGACTGCGCCATGGACAGATATCGCTTAATCAATCCCCTAGTGTCTCGCTCTGTTTCTGCCTTGCACAGCGGCCTCTTTCTAGGCTGGTTGTCTGCCTAGATAACTTCTCCTAATTGAACAAAGATCAGATCTATTGAAATAAATGGAAATTCAGTAATTCCCAGCATAGTCTAGATTAGGCATGGGTGACCTGAAACCCTCCAGTTGTTAAGGACTACAGTTCATCCCATCACACTAACCAGCCAGCTGTGAAGAGCCTCATGTTGCTACCCATCGCCTATATGCACTGTGAGAGTGTGGCCCTGAACAGTGCAACCATGCATTGTGTTTTCATAAGCATCCTGCATTTAAAGGGATATCTGAACACCTTGGGGGAGATTCACTAAGTGGTGATAAAGAGGTGATAAAGTAGAGATGACTTCTCCGGTTTATCACTTCTCCAATTCCTATGTTATTCTATGGAGTCTACGCACTAAGATTTCTTAATCTTTGCAGATCTTAGTGAATAGGCTTCACAGAATAGCAAAGAATTGGAGAAGTGATAAACTGGAGAAGTCATCTCCACTTTATCACCTCTTTATCATCACTTAGTGAATCTCCCCCCTTATCTTTCAGTCACATTCACTTTATATGTGTTAAGTTGTCCATATTAAATATACTACATATCCCTTTATATGAGGAACACTTGCTCTGATTCCTATCTATGGGACTAAGTTTTCATAAATGTCTCCCTGATTTAAAAAGATATGTCTTCATTTATATATTCATTCAAAGGGTTACCTTATTAGGTGCTGAAGTAAAGGGAACTGAGCGAAGATTGCCATATATCCGTTTAAATCAGGGACTCATAAAAACAGACAATGAAGGTCTGCATTGATTCCTGCTTTCCAAAAGGACTAACACAGTGCATGTTTATGGAATATTCCTGGTTTTGCATAGTTTTCAGTCATTAGCTCAGACATTTTTGACTGCAGCACCTGTGCAAAATTCTGGCTATCCCAAGAAAACACCATATTATCCCTCAATAAACTGGAGATATATAAATAATCTGATTTTAGCTCTGTATGGGTTTTAAGATCAGCTGTAGCACAGTGAACAGCAGGGGGCAGACTTCTTATACTTTTCTCTAAGCAATATAAAGACTGCTAGTATTTTAGCTTTGTGTACGATAGGCATTATATTTAGATATTCTGTGTTATTTAGGATTTAACCCTTTGAGTGCCAGAGAGGTGTCCAACTCATCATATTACAATGTGCATTACCTCTCTGCCACTCAGCTGGTTAAATCAGTGGTGGGAAACATATGGCCCTCCAGCTGTTGCCAAAATTACATCTCCTGTCATGATGGTAGTTGTAGTTTGGCAGCAGCAGGAGGGACTCACATTGGTCACAGGGCCGGATTTCCCAATAGGCAGAGTAGTTAACAGCCTAGAGCTCCAAATTTTGAGGGGTGCCTCACTGTGCTAGCCACACGCACATTCTGTATTGAAGATGTGGCAAGAGCAATCTCAGTGTCCCTCTGCTAGCTGTATACCCCTTTATCAGCTACTAGTAGGAAAGCCTGTATACACGGGCTAAAGTGCCACCCAGCAGCCTCTGCTGCTACCCCGGAGCCGGGAGCACAGACAGGGGGTGAGCCATCCGGAGCTCCCCCTCCAGATCATCATGTGTGGCCAGTCTCTACTGCGCATAAGTGCATCTTTCCTGCAGTCTTTACTGCACATGTGCGGTTACGCACACAGGGAGCTTCGCAGGCTAGCGCTTTATGTTATTTAGATTATTTAACCCCTTGGATGCTAGAGAGATCTCCAACACATTGAGTTGGAGATCTCTCTAGCAACCAAGGAGTAAAAACCTTTTTTGGGGGACTTTTGCTTGGTATAGGCCAAGGTTTTTTTTTCTGTGCCAGGAAATAGTGGAATAGTCTGGGGGTGGGGCATGTGAAGAGTTGGGGTATGGCCATGGGTGGAGTTAAGGGAGCTTGCCTAGGGACACATGTAATGTAAATCCAGCCCTGACTGGTCATATCCCTGACTTAGATAAAGTCACATCTCTGCATACCTTTATCCGTGTGGATGCTAAAGAGATCTCCAGTTAATAGCCAATTAATAAGGCTTTTAACCCTTTGAATCCAGCTAGATATCCAGAAATGTGTTGGAGACCACTCATTGGGTTAAAATAGTGTTGTCAGATCATTCATTTAACCCCCTGAGTGCCAGACAGGTACCCAAAGCATTATGTCTCTGGTATTGAATGGGTTAAAAGAGGAAAAATGCCTACTGTATAGATACATGGGAACCACTGCAACCTAATACATAACTGCTGGAGCCCCCCTTTAAAGGGATGATCTGGCAACCCTAGTTAAAAAGTCCCATTTAGACCAATGGGAATTGGAGGAATGTGTTTCTCTCCTTTAGTGCTGCTGGTCCTGAACTGCATCTCGCTAGCGTCTGTAAAGGCCAATGGTCATTACTTGCAGAAAAACTAGGACAAATGAGAAGCTACAGACAGCCCCCTGGAACAAAAGGCCCCTTGTGAATGATAATTACATTTAGGAGTTAAAATAACCCCCCACACACATACACACACACAAACACCTACAACATACCTGGGAACTTTGATGTGTGGTCTCCCCGGAGGGGAGTCCTGTGGTGCTGCGGGGGGGAGAAAAATGACACAATCTGAGTCAAAAGGGGGACAGGATTAATGGGCTTGAAGAAAGTTGTAAAAATAGGCTGAGGAAGGAGGAGAATTGGGCGTGGAGTAGGAGGAACACACTGGGAAAGAACAGAAGTGGGAAGAGCTTCAGTAGAAACTCACCACATCCAGAGACTCAGCCTGTACCCCGATACCCAGTAATGCAGTGTCAAAACTGAAGTCTCCATGGCAAATCTGGAGAGTTCCCAGCTATGCACATACAGCCCCCCCCCCCCCACACACACACATATTTACACCCACACACATAAAAACACACAAAGTCCAAATCCTAAACTTTCTAACCACGTTTGGTTGCGTATAGAAAATGCACACACTACAGAGTTGCACTGTACAGTCCTACAGAATGAGGTTGATAAGGGTCCTCGATATAAAGGGCCCTGGTATCAACTAGTGAACCGATCTGCTACAGACCCATCTCTGACTACGTGCAGAGACCACTTCTCCACTCTAAGGGACATGTGTTTAACCATTTGAGTGCCAGAGGGCTACATGAGACATTGCTTTCTAATGCGTTGTACACCCCTTTGGTGCAAAAAGGGTTAAAAAAAGTGGAGGACTTTTGGGGTAAACCAATTGCACTATAGGGAAGAATGAAACGTTTCCATTTATTTAACCAAGGATTTTAACCAATGGACTGCTAGAGAGATCTCTCCACTGGATACCAATCTAGTATTCAAAGTGATAACATCTCCAATTAAATCTAGGGGGGAGTCTTCTGATGGTTTTACTTTTCTCCATAGTGCATTTGGTTTGTCCCAGAATGTCTGCACTTCCCTTTTGAACATATGGCTCTTAAGGGCCAGCACATGTTTCTTCATTTTTACTATGATCAGATTTTTGGCACTCAGATGTGCGAAAATTGTCCCAGAACTATTTTGATAGTTTAGTAAATTAGGGTCATAATCTTGAACAGCTGAATAGGATCATTTTATTACAATTGAACACAGTGGTCCAGATAATCTTGTTTTGTGCCAGAGGAGGACGGGAATGCACTGGTTCAGGACTAGATGGTACTGGAGGTGTTAATCACTCTTCTACCCTCCAAAAGGATTTTTTGAATGCCTGTTTCTGCCCTTTAATTCCCTTGTTTCTGCTGCGTTCCAATCTGCTAAACACTTGTGCTGAATCACAATAGAGCGGCAAGTGTCCACCTCCAGCCCTAGCTCTCTTTCTCTCCATCTCTGTGCACAGCCTCACTCCCTGCGGCCCGCTGCTTTGTGCCTGCTCAGCGTGGCCATCCTCAGCTATTTTTAGCCAACTGGGCTACTTCTCATAATGGATACAGAGACGTATATATTGAATTGACCACAGGGTAATTTCTAGCAATGAAAATTCCCATATATTATTCATAGACTGATCCCAGGACCTTTGCGGGCCCAGGGGAGATATATCTTTATTTTAGTTTACAAATCATATGTCTTTAGCTATCTCAGCCTGAAACCCTTTAAATGACCAATGGTATAAGCAAGACATTGCAAAGCAATGCACTGCATATTCCTCTGGTCCTTAACCCTTTGAGTGCCAGAGGAGTATGCAATTGCATACCCCTCTTGCACTCAAAGGGTTAATAGGTTCATCTGGTTAAGATAGCGCTCTCTGGAGCCCAGAGGAATGTATACTTATTCTCTTAACCCATCCACTGCTGAATAGGCTTGCATTTGGTAGAAATCGTATGTATAATTATATTTCAATGTTTTCCATAAAGCAGCGATTACATCTTTGACATTTACAATGTTTATCCCTTTGTGTAGGATAAAAAAGACACCTTGTGTGCAATGACAAAAGGTAAAAAGCACTTAATGTGAAAGTGCAAGTGATGAGCAGGAAGAAAGGAATCAGGTAAACAAGTGGGGAGACTGGAGACAGTGGGGGGAGGCTGAGAGAGTTGAAATGTGCACAGTTGGGCTGCTTGGAGCTTATTATAATGTACCGGGACATTGGAGAGAGTGATAGTGTACACATGTGGAGGACTCAGAGTGAAAATATACAAATATATATCGAAGGAGCTTGAAGATAGTGATAATGTGCACATGTGGGGAGCTTGGCAAGAGTGATAATGTATAATGTATACGTGTGGAGTTTGTCAGGAATAATAATATACACATGTAGGGAGTTTGGCGAGAATGATAATGTACACACATGGACAACAGTGATAATGAATACATGTGAGGAGCTTGGCGAGAGTGATAATGTACACATATGGGCAGTTTGGCAAGAGAGATAATATACACGTGTGGAGTTTGGTGAGAATGATAATGTACACACGTGGGGAGCTTGGCAAGAGAGATAATATACACGTGTGGAGTTTGGTGAGAATGATAATGTACACGCGTGGGGAGCTTGACAACAGTGATAATGAATACATGTGAGGAGCTTGGCGAGAGTGATAATGTACACATATGGGCAGTTTGGCGAGAATGATGATGTACACATGTGTGGAGTTTGCGAGAATGATAATGTACATGTGTGGAGTTTGGTGAGCCTAATAACGTACACGTGTGGAGTTTGGTGAGCCTAATAACGTACACGTGTGGAGTTTGGTGAGAGTGATAATGTATAAATATGAGTAGCTTGGTGAGAGAGATAATGTACACATGTGGGGAGATTGGAGTCAGTGGGAGAGGCTGAGATAGTTGAAAATGTGCACACATGGGCTGCTTGGAGCTTATTATAATGTACAGGGACATTGGAGAGAGTGATAATGTACACATGTGGGGGAGTTGGAGTGATAATATACACATGTGGGAGGAGCTTAAAGATAGTGATAATGTACACATGTAGGGAGTTTGGCAAGAGTGATAATGTATACATGTGAGGAGTTTGGGGAGAGTGATAAAGAATTCTCCACAAGAGAATAAGAAGGGGAAATCATGTCTGGGATGGGGAGGTCCAGTAAAAGAAGTGGGATTGGTTGAATGCAGGGGTTGTTGGGACTTACCACATGGGGCCAATAACTAGAAAAAAAGGAATATCTGGGTAATTTTGTCCCCTTGGACATGATAGCAAAAAACAGTCACTCTGTTTGTATTACCCTACCTGCTATGGCATCTGAGCACTTGTTGGAGGAGGTTTGTTGCCTCCTTGAACTTGCTGGTCACAGTTGGCTGCAGGAGCAGCTTTCCAATTGTGCAGCTGAGTCTGTTTCTTCCTCAGCGGATCATCCTTCCAGGCCACCAGAATGCCTCAGTCCTAGCATGGGGCGGCATAGGAGGAGGAGCCTCAGTCCCAGGCCACAAAAATCAGCTGTTTCAAGGGGAGAGGCGGCTCTGCCAGTAGAATGGGATCGCTCCGGTGCTCTAAGCACGTCTGCCAGTAGTGCTAGGCCTGTCGGCCTCACAAGGAATCCAGGCATGGGGGAGGAGTCATTCCCCCAGGGCCTCTTCTTCAAGGCAGTAGGTTGATTTTGTATGGGTTGGGGGGGGGTCTGGGTTCTCTATGATCCTCTTCATTGTTCACATACATTTTTCTCCTATTATTTTGCTTTTGCTTGTCCATGTCTTTTTTCACTTTTTCCTTTGCTTTTACATTGTCTTGTCTTTTGTCTGTTGGGTATTTTGTTCCCTCCTATTCCTGCTATCCCACCTTTCTGTTTATGCTGCCACCCCCTTATATATGTTTTTCTATAATTAGTAATTTTTTTATAAATTATATTTAGTTTTTCCCTTCTTTTTCCTTTCTTCTTTTTCTCTCTCTTCCTGTTTCTTTCCCCTTTTTCTTGGCCCTTGGTTTCACTGTCTCTTGCTCCCTGTTCCTGGTCTTCCTCCCCTTCTCTTTAGGTCCGCTAGCTTGGTCCTGATTATAATTTACTTCCTCCCCTCATTCCTGGTTTACAACTCCTGGCATTTTCCCTCAATGGTTGTTATGGCACGGTCCTTTGCCTGCAAGGTGGAGTGGGGTTACGGACACAAGGACCTGCTGCTCTCTGGGGTACTGTTATGTGCCAGAGGGGTGGAGTTGGGATACTCCTAATGGTTTTTGGTTTGTGGCCCTCCTACACTGGGGCTTGTTGGTTACTCTGTTGTTTTTCCCTAGGGCTCGCCTGCTCAACAACAGGATGCTCAGGCTGCTGAGACTCGTCAGAACTCATCTGCAGCTGCTGGTGTAATGCAGTCCATGCCTCCTGTTGCTGTGGTGGCGGCAGGTATGGAATTGCCTGGGGTTTTCATTCCTGTGGAGGCGGGGTGTGTGATTTATGTGTGGGGCTCCATTCAACACTTCTTAAGGGTGTGGCAGGATTGGGCATTGGGGTTGATGGGTGCACCATCTGGTTCCTCCCTATCCTTGTTACATGGTAGAGCGAGGTTGCCGGCAGTACAGGGTGCCGGGTCTGTGGGACAGGCTGTTCCAGTGGAGGGGCAGTTTGGTTCCTGTGGTTGGGGGTGTTATTCCTATGGGGCAGGGTGGTGTGGAACAGCCGGATAGTTTTTCACTCTGACAACATGGGGGTGGTTATGTCTAACAACAACTTGTCTGCTTCCTCTGCTCCTGTGTTGTCTGTGCTCCGCTATCTTGTTCTATGTTGTCTTAGTCTTAACATCTCTTTCTGTGCACATCATGTACCTGGGGTCCTTAATGTGGTACCTGTCGCGCTCTCTCATTTTCAGGTGGAGGTTTTCCAGAAGGTGTGTCCTGGGTCAAAAGCACTGGATACGCCTTGTTCCGCCCATTTGTGGAGCCTTGGAGGAGTGCCGTTTTCTCTCCTGTGTGAGGGGTTCGTTAGCACCGTCCACTCTGGAGCGGTCCTAGTCTGCGTGCAACGACTGGCTCACTTTGGAAGACTTGACTGGGTCCTTGGATGACAGGTCCGAGAGGGTGGAAGGGGTCCTCTGGCTAATCTGGAACTATTTTAGGAAGTTAAAGGTTTAGCTTCTACTGATCTTTCGATTCTGCATGGGTGTGTACTGACTTGTATGGGACGTTGTTTAGTGAGGCATTTGTTCTCAACATTTTTGGGGCTCTTTGGATCAGCATGTTAGTCAGGGGGA
The DNA here is from genome assembly GCA_037306005.1 of Rhinophrynus dorsalis. Taxonomy (NCBI): domain Eukaryota; kingdom Metazoa; phylum Chordata; class Amphibia; order Anura; family Rhinophrynidae; genus Rhinophrynus; species Rhinophrynus dorsalis. The sequence continues at coordinate 297,821,194 of CM074724.1, forward strand.
GTAAATTTGCTTGGGTGGTATTCTTTTTCAAGACGTGCATCGGTTTTCGGGCTCTCTTTGAAGATTCGGCAGTCCAAAACAGACATTTATGGTTCCGTGGCATGGGTATCCCTTTTTCCAGTTGCTGGCTTGGATGTTTGTCCTGTTTTGTGGGTTGATCGTTTTTTGGACGTTAGCATCTCAGGAGGTGGTCCTCTTTTCCTCCACCAGGATGGTAGCCCTTTAACTCGTTTTCGGTTGGGCCTTTCTCGGTTGGGTGTTTGATTTAGGGGGGCACTCCTTCTGTATTGGGCCAGCCACCGAGGCTACTAGGTTGAGCTTGGGTTCTGAGTCCATTCGCAGGATTGGGCGTTGGGACTCTTCCCATTTCTGGTTGTATGTGCAGCCGGACCGGGTTTAGGGTGTTGATGTTTATGTGGTGCAATGGTTCTTTCTTGTTTGTGTTTTTCAGGTGGGTGTCCATGGCGCTGCTGGATCTTTGGGCATTCCTTCATATCTTGGGGTCGGCGGAGAGCTGCGGTGCTCGGTAGCGGTTTGCAGCTGTCTATCAACCCCTTACTGGCTCAGGTGTCCTGGTTCAGTTTCTGGGGTATGCGGTGAGCTCAGTTTGTTCCTGAGTTTTTATGGTTGTTAGGTAGGTTGAATTTTCCCAGTGTGGCTTTTGGGTAAGAGATCATGGGTGATCTCACCATGCTTCTTCGCCGGATTCTCGGTTTGGTGTTGTTGTGATCTGAGATTATTCCTATCCGTTGCTGGGTGGGGGCCAAGGAACCAAGTGCGCTGGATAAGAGTAGGATATGTCTTAATTGGAGGGTGGCTCGGTTTGTCCTGGAGACGGGTGTTTTGTCCTTGCGACATTCCATTTCTGAAGATGCTGCTCTAAATTTGTTCTGGGAGGATTGGGTTCATCCCAATGATATTGGGATGGACTTTTTCAATCTGGAATTGCCTGGGATGGTTGAGTGGGCCATAGCTTTATGTGAGGGGTGGAAGTCCTGTCTGCTTAGGTAGTACGCATCAGGTCCTGTGGAGCTTTGGGCCCTTGAAAAAAGGGGGAAATGGTAAAACAATTGGTGGTTATATATTGTTATCGAAGATGTGTGGCCAGCAGCATAGGTACAAGCACCCGTACTATGGTTGCGAGTTGTAGGACTGCCCCCCATGGAGCTGCACAGCCCAGCTAATGGGGTGTGGTGGGGGAAAAAGAATGGGGGTTGAGCTTAGTCTCATCAAAAGGTGGGGCATAAAGTTTTATGCTCTTTTATTTGGCAAGGGCTTGAAGTTGAATGGTGTATTTTCAATAAAGCTGTGGCCTAGTTTTCATCCATATATGGTTTATGTGTCTTACTTGATCACTCCCACATGCCCAAGACAAGAATTCCCCACAAAAGAATAAGAAGAGGTATCATGTCTGGGCTGGAGGGGTCAGTAAAATAAGTTGGGATTGGGGTTGTTGGGACTTACAACAGGGGACTAATAACTATAAAAAGGGTATCTGGGTAATTTTGTCCTCTTGGACGTGATAGCTCATGAATAGGTGGGGCATAAAATTTTATGCGCTTTTATTTAGCAAGGGCTTGAAGTTGTATGGTGTGTTGTCTTAACAATTCAGTAAATCTGTGGTCTGGTTTTAATCCATACATGGCTCGTGTGCCTTACTTGAGCACTACCACATGCCCAAGACATGTGTACATGTGGGGAGCCTGGCAAGAGTGATAATGTACACATGTGAGGAGCTTGGTGAGAGTGATACTGTATACATGTGAGGAGCTAGGCAAGAGTGATAATGTACACTTGTGAGGAGCTTGGTGAGAGTGATGCTGTATACATGTGAGGAGCTTGGCAAGAATGGTAATGTACACATGTGGGGAGCTTGGCGAGGATGATAATGTACACGTGTGGAGTTTGGCGAGTATGATAATGTACACATGTGGAGTTTGGCGAGTATGATAATGTACAAGTGTGGAGTTTGGTGAGCCTAATAATGCACACATGTGTGGAGTTTGGCGATAGTGATAATGTGCACATGTAGGGAGCTTGGTGAGTGTGATAATGTACACATGTGGGGAGCTTGGCAAGAGAGATAATGTACACATGTGGGGAGCTTGAAGAGAGTGATAATGTACACAGGTATCGAGCTTGTTGAGAATGATAATGTACACATATGGGGAGCTTGGAGAGCCTAATAATATACACATGTGTGGAGTTTGGCGAGTGTGGGGAGCTTTGTCAGAGGGATTATGTCTACATGTGGGGTGCATGGCAAGAGGGATAATGTATGCACGTGTGTAGCTTGGTGAGAATGATAATATATACATGTGGGGAGCTTGGCGAGAGTGATAATATACACATGTTGGGATCTTGGTGAGCTTGATAATACGTAATGTAGGTAGCTTGGTGAGTGTGAAAATATATACATGTTGGGAGCTTGGCAAGAGAGATAATATGCACATATAGGTAGCTTGGCAAGAGTGATAATGTACACATGTGGGGAGCTTGGTGAGCGTGATAATGTATACATGTAGGGAGTTTGGTGAATGTGATAATGTACACATGTGGGGAGCTTGGTGAGCGTGATAATGTACACATGTGGATAGCTTGGCGAGGGTGATAATGTACATATGTGGGAAGCTTGGAGAGCGTGATAATGTATACATGTGGATAGTTTGGCGAGCGTGATAAAGTATACATTGGGGCCGTTTGGTGAGCGTGATAATGTACATCAAAACTTCTTAAACAGAAGACTGCTGCACACATTTGTTCCAATTAAAGGGTGCTCAAGGCCTAAACAGATAATCTGGTACATTCAATCATATGATGGAAGTTGTCCCTGAAGAAAGTCTAATGTAGGACTGAAACGTCAGACATAAACCAACAGTTTTTATGTATCTTAATAAAGAGAATTAAGTTTTAACTGCGCAATGTCCGGCTTGATATATTGAATGTAGCATAATAATGTACACATGTGGGGAGCATGGCTAGCGTAATAATGTACACATGTTGGGAGCTTGGCAAGAGTGATACTGTACACTTGTGGGCATTTGGAGAGACTTTATGCACATGGGGGCAACATGCAGAACATTATAATGGACACGTGAAGGGGCTTGGAAAAAGAGTGATAATGTACACGTGTGGGGGGCTTTGAGAGAGAGAGAGAGAGAGAGAGAGAGTGAGTGAATGTACACATGCTTGAGAATGGAAGAGAATTATAATATACACATGTGGGAGGCTTGGTGAAAGAAATAATGTGCACATGTGGGTCTTAGAGAGAAAGATGCAGTACACATATGGGGAGACTGGAAAGAAATAATGTACACACTTGGCGAGAGAGAGAAACACTGTACACATATATGGAGCCGGGATTGAGAGATATTGTACACATGTGGGTAGACTGGAGAGAGAGATTATGTACATACATATATGGAGCTTAAAGTGAGAGATAATGTACACATATGAGAGGCTTGGAACACTGATAATATACACATATGGGGGTTTGTGGAGAGAGAAAACATATATAAGTGGGAAGCCTGGAGAAAGAGATAATGTATACATGTGAAAAGCTTAGAGCAAATCATAATGTACACATATGGAGGTGTTTGGGGAAAATGTAAATGATTACACATTGGGAAACTGGAAGAGTACATTAATGTGAGTACAATGGCAACTGAAAGAGGGGTAAGGTGCACATAGGCAGCTAGAACAGGGGATAATGTGCACAATTATGCCGCTGGGAAAAGGGAAAACTTACACATGCTGGAAGTTTGGATTAGTAGTAATGCTGATACATAGAGAGCTATGGAAGGGAATAAAGTGCACTTGGAGTTGGAAGAAATTATGTGCTGAGCAGGAATAATGAAGGATAATGTGCACCTGGGAAGAGCAGGGAAAGGGGATAATGGCCACATACAGGGAGCAGGAAGAAGAGGTAATGTATAACTGTAGTGATCAGTTTTAGGGGATGATGTACACAATAATGTGACTCCATGTCACGGTACAAACAAAACAGGAGTCAGACGGTACTTTGATAACTTTTATTAGAAGTATAATTACAGCAAAATACATCAAGTGCGAGGAAATAGCAGAGGGAGATCGAAGAAGTGAGCCTCTATCAGAAATAGGAGGACGCTACTAGGTTCCTAAACTGCGGAGACTAGGCCGAAGCCAATGGTAGTTTCAATAGCGAGATAGGCCTTCATGTACCTTAATGATCTCCCCAAGGACTCACGCCTGCAGTCCAATAATGAAAGGCCATCAACAACAGAAGGCAGCGAGGGAGACTACTGACTCACGCCTAAAGCCAGTGATGGAAACGAGGTCTCACACAAAGGAAGGCAACCAGAGCGATTACTTACTCACGCCTGCAGTCAGTGATGCTAGAGTCTACCAGAGCCCCAGGTCCGCACCAGATTGGATCTCTGACTACTAGGAGGACCACACGGAGGGTAGTCAGACAGAGCCACAGGTCAGCACCAGCTAGGATGACAAGCCAAGGGTCAAGGTACGCAACGGGTAGTCATCCAGAGCCACAGGTCTGCACCAGATTGGTTATCGGACTAGCCAAAGTCATACAATGAGCGGGTAGTAAGACACAGCCACAGGTCAGCACCAGTACGGTTAGTTAGACAAGCCAGAGGTCATACACGGAACAGGTAGTCAGCCAGAACCGCAGGTCTGCACCAGGTTGGTTATCGAACAAGCCAGGATCATACATGGAACAGGTAGTCAGACAGAGCCACAGGTCAGCACCAGAATGGGTAGTCAGACAAACCAGGTCATATACAGAGCACTAAACACAATGAACTGCAATGGACACCAACGAAAGGGTGAATGAGCCCAGTGTCCATGTAGTTTATCAAGACCTGCCCCACAGGAAAAGGAGGAGCACTAAATTGGCGTGGCTCCTTTAAATGGGACGCACTTCCATGCCTTTGGACGTGCACCTGAACATGACGTAGTCCGGCCGGCACACCGAACACACAGTAGCGGCTGGAGCCGCGAGTGACAGAATGCGGCAGAACCTCCAGACAAGAAGAATGCGGCTGAGACGTGTGGGGGAGAGATGCGGATGAGCCGCCATAGATAAGGATGTGGCCGACTCGAGCAGCCATCGCAGGTCACATTGTGACACTCCATTCTTATCAATATTTTCCTATAAATTGTGAGCTAAATATATTATCGACAACATATGCATTTCTTTTCTGCAGAAGAGATAACATCGCCTTCTGGAAATGTAATTGTATAGTCCTGGTCATTGTCCAGAATAACCACAGATTCATATATATATACACAACATGAGTAGAATTGGCACTACCTAGCGCCTTTATAATCCTACACTGGGCACCGCAGTAAAAACCATTACACTGGAAGCACACTTCTTATGAAAATGAGATCATTGTAGATTTCTCTGCTCAGTAAAAGAAGAGTAGGCTGACGGGAGATGTACAAGTAATTACAGGTCAGCTAATAGTGTTTTATGGGAGAATGGGTGCAGTATGTTTAAATCTTTAATGGCCAAAGGGTTGTTCAATGCATGGCTCCATAATATGGTTCACACTCCTCTGGTTCTCAAAGGGTTAATGTTGGTAGCACTTGCTGCTATTGCGACCAAAACTCTCAATACAGACATCAACAAAAACAAAAGAAAGGGGTGCCTCATAGGATAGTATATCCACACAAAATACAGAGACCAGTCCTTCACTCTTAATACAGGGTATTCACATGCAAGAATAGCCTGTCAGACATATATGCAAGGCAGACAATATAAGGCTTGTGGAAGAATTTTCAAGCCCACTTCCACTCGGGCCCTTTATCCTTCCCTTTGGGGAAATCCAGCTGCTTCTCAAAGTCCAGACTTTCACTCTCTGTGTTCCATAATGCACCAGAAATAAAAAGAAAAACAGTGCAAGTAGAGGTTCTACCACAGAAGCAATCGGACAATTAGATCAATAGAAAATGTGAATGATACTCACAGGGTTATTTTCACCGGAGTACTTTCACCACCGGTATTAGAAAGTGATCACAGCGAAATAATAAGCTTGACCCTGCTCAAGCAGACATAGGTGACTCTATATGATCTTCCAAATGGCACAGACTATCCAGCAAGGGTAATTACTGATATTATTCGTATTAAAAATAAATTGCAAAGCAATGCATTCCGTACCCCTCCAGCACTGAAAGAGTTAAAAAGACATCACTTCTGTCTCTCAAATATGAATAAAAATTGTATTGTTCATTCTTAATCCTACAACGCGTTTCATGGCTATATGAACTACCACTTTATCAATTATGTCATTAGTTAGAATGAACTAGTAAGAAGAAAGTTAGAATTAGTTAAGAAGAAACAAAGAAACTCATTGATCAGACTATTTATAGCCTCCCATTAGTATCGCCACCTACTGGGCTTCTCAATGTAGCACTTTCACAACTCTTTCTGTGAGTGCTTTCTAGTAGAGTACACCAGTGAGATTAACCCTGTGAGTACCATTCTCATTTTCTATTGATCGAATTGTCGGAGCTCTTCTGTGGTAGAACCTCTACTTGCACTGTGTTTTTCTTTCCCTACAGAAAACATCTTCTACAAAAAAATAACCCAAAAAACCAACAACTTTGTGCTGTAATAACTTTTGAATTTGGTAACTCGATCCTTGTTTCACTCAGCAGGAAAAGAGCTATTAATTATACAGTAGTCATAATAAGCATTATTATCCCTTTAACCCTCTGAGTGCCTAATTTCCTGCATGCTCCTCTGACATCCAAAGGGTTAATATACAGTAAGCTCTGTAATGCTGAATCAATAAAAGGCAATAACTTACATTTTGTCAATGCCATTTATCTATCCACTAACTCTCAGTTCACAGTGCATCTAATTCCTCTCAGCGGTGATGAAGAAGAATTCAGTCCAGTTATTTAGTATGGATTTGAAAGATGCGCCAAAGAAATGCTGACATGCAACTGATTCTGGACATTAATGTCAACGGCCAGATATATCACACACACACACACACACACACACAATGTAAATTGGATTCATTTATCCCAGATGAGGTCACTGTATAGCGATTCCCCATGAACTGCCTCTAAAGGACATTATTGGGAGATCTCGGAGAAATGGTCATATTAAAGATCAACTAATTACTCCCCATGTCATGTGGAGACAAACTATCTAGTATGTGCCAATAGGTCAGAAGATCAAGAGGTGAAGTAAACACAATGTATGTCCTGAGTGGTTAGCACTGTTGCCTTGCAGCGCTGGGGTCCTGGGTTCAAATCCCACCAAGGACAACATCTGCAATGAGTTTGTATGTTCTCACTGTGTTTGCGTGGGTTTCCTCCGGGTACTCTGGTTTCCTCCCACACTCCAAAAACATACTGATAGGTGAATTTAGATTGTGAGCCCCAATGGGGACAGGAACCAATATGAGTGTAAAGCGCTACGGAATCTGTGTGCGCTATATAAATAAAGGATTATTATTATTATTATTATTATAAGGGTAAGTTCAGGTCACTGACACTTCTGGGAGATTTTTCATTCAAAACGTATTATCATTCAGACTAATAAGCAGGGCAGACTAGTTGAATAGGCACATTTTTATAAGACAATCTATAATAGAGCTTGTCTCTCAATAGATAGTTATAGAAACAGTCATCACGTGGTGACCAGAATGGAAAACTACAGTTTAATTTAAAAAAAAATTAGCAAATATGAGCTGAAACATCTTTTTGAATAAAAAAAATCTGCCATAAGTGATGGTATCCTTGTTTTACTCCATTGGAATAGCCCTATAATACATGTTTCTTAAAAATAAGATCTTGTGCTGGAGACACCACTCCCTGTCATTGATAATGACTAGCTTTATGAGAGCAGAGACTGATGTCTCAAGCACCCATAGAACTAGTGCGTTGTTGCAGCACAGAAATATGGGATTTCAGGCCTGAGCAAGCATATCAGTCGCATCTCCTACAGAGTCAGCTACAGATCAGGAACAGGAAGTGGAGCCTCCTTCTCTCTTGTCTTAGGCAAAAGTTTGGGATTGGCTATGCAATTTGGTAAGTATTAACTCCTGGGTTACTGGAGCCTGTTAGTAGTAGTGAGGGGGCACATAGCCAGTGTTATAGTTGGTTTAGTACATTAGAGTTTACTGTTCCTTTAAATCTATGGGAAGTTGCATTTGTCCCAATGGTGCAGCTGCTTTGTCCCAGAATTACTCCATTGTGCTTTTATACCCCAACTTCCCAACTTTTAAGTTTATTGTTTGAAATGCCATCATAATCACAGTACTATCTGCACTGACTTTTCTAAGCGTAGTTTTATTAAATATGTCCCTAAGTCTCTGACTTACACTTGTTAGAAGGGGCAACCTCTATAGCTCCCAAATATTAGACCATCACACACTATAAAGTGAGATTTCAAAATGGAACAAAAGAAAGCTGAGATGACAGTGACAGCCAGAAGCTATAAAATAGCATCTTTTCTCTATATAAGTATATAAAAGAAGAAGAATCATGTGACTTCATTTACGTCTACCTCAGGACAAACACCCCCAGGGTTGGCAGTAAGGAGAAGTTATGCAAAACTTCTCTAAGATGCCTGTACCATTGGTGTAAGCATGGGGCTTTATTTTCACAGAATAGGACAAGGGGTGGAGCCTACCCTCCCACTCCTGTGAAAATCTCTGCAAGGATTTCAACCAACATCGCATTAAACACCTCCTCCTTCTACTTATAAAAGCCAGTCTCTGTTCAAATGTCCCTCCATTTGGATCGAGCAAGGACCCGAAAGGCACAGAAACTGGGATTTTTTGTTCTGTAGGTGGCAACAGAGTCATTTTACATTGTATTTACTGATTACTCTTGTTTTATAGGGGTAAACTAACTTTACATATGAAGTAGACGAAAGAAGAATAAAAAGAAGCATAAAAAAAGACAAATTAATGAGGAAGACATGGGTGCAGTAGACCCCACTAGACCTCAGACTTCCAGATAACTTTATAGCTATGGGGTATGGGTGATGGGATAGTGTCAGGGCTAGTATTTTTAAAATTTATTGTTAATGTTAAGTGTAGTGTAGGTCCAGGTGTAGGGTTAGTGTTTGGGAGGGTGGAGGGGTGACTCTTGTTAGCTCATTCTCGATGTTTGACACAATGTCCATCGACTGTTAACTAGTTTCCTTTGATGTTCACATTATTCATGCTATTTACAGTGTGTTGCGGGAACAAACAGCTGCAAATAACACTGGGCCACAAGTCATGTTCTGGCAACCAATGCTTGTTGTAGTTCATGTTAGTAGGGCAATTGAATTCCGACGGTACAACTGTGTGCGTGTACCGACTGGAACTCATTTTTGCCCTACCGTTGCTTTTACCACCTCAAATTGAATCGAGCTTCTTAGGAAGCAAGCAACATTTTAAGGGAAGGAGTTCTAGGTCTTGGAGTCCAAAAAATAATCTACTTCCTTGGACACAATTTTCAAAACTATTTAACCTTTTCATGAACAAATCTATGCAGAATTAATTTATGGAGGATATATATCTATATATACAGCAATGTGCAAATGTTTTAGGCAGGTGTAAATGCTGTACAGTAAGAATGCTTTCAAACATAGACATTTTAATAGTTTATAGTTAATGCAAAGTGAGTGATTAAAAGAAAAATCTAAATCAAACCAATATCTGGTGTGACCACCCTTTGCCTTCAAAACAGCATCAATTCTTCTAGGTAAACTTACACACAGTTTTTTAAGGAACTCGGCAGGTAGGTTGTCCCAAACATCTTGGAGAACTAACCACAGTTCTTCTGTGGATTTAGGCAGCCTCAGTTACTTCTCTCTCTTCAAGTAATCCTAGAGAGACTTGATGATATTGAAATCGGGGCTCTATGGGGGCCATACCATCACTTCCAGGACTCCTTGTTCTTCTTTATGCTGAAGATAGATCTTAATGACTTTGGCTGTATGTTTGGGGTCACTGTCATGCTGCATAATAAATTTGGGGCCAATCAGATGCCTTCCTGATGGTACTTCATGAGTATCTGCCTGTACTTCTCAGCACTGAGGATAGCATTTATTCTGACAAAATCCCCAACATTTACAGAAATGCAGACTCAAACTTGCAAGGAACCTCCACCATGCTTCACCGTTGCCTGCAGACACCCATTCTTGTACTATTCTCCAACCCTTCAGTGAACAAACTGCCTTCTGCTACTGCCAAATATTTCAAATTTTGACTCAGTCCAGAACACCTGTTGCCATTTTTCTGCACCCCAGTTCCTGTGTTTTTGTGCATAGTTGAGTCGCTTTGCCTTGTTTCCACATCAAAGGTATGGCTTTTTGGCCACAAGTCTTGAATGAAGACTAATTCTGACAGGCATCTCTAGCCATAGATAGGTGTACCAGGGTCACATTGTTTTCTGCTAATTCTGAGCTGATGGAACTGCTAGACATCTTCAGGAGAGCTTGGACAGCACATCTGGAAACCCCTGTCTGCCTTGAAATTTCTGCCTAAGAGAGACCTTGCTGATGCAGTATAACTACCTTGTGTCTTGTTGCTGTCTCAGTTCTGACATGGTGTATGACTTTTGACATTAAACTGTCTTTAGCAACCTCACCTTGTTAACTGAGTTTGGCTGTTCCTCACCCAGTTTTATTCCTCCTACACAGCTGTTTCTGTTTTAGTTAATGATTGTGTTTCAACCCCTATATTAAATTGATGATCATTAGCTCCCGTTTGTCATAATTGTTTAATCATACACCCGACTATATGCCTACAAAATCCCTTACTTTGTGGAAGTGTACCTAGAAGGATTGATGATGTCTTGAAGGCAAAGGGTGGTCATACCAGATATTACTTTGATTTAGATACTGTCTTCTGTTCACTCACAATAATTTTAATTGATTAACATGTCTATTTTTTAAAGCATTCTTACTTTACAGCATTTCTTCACACCTGCTAAGACTTTTGCACAGTACTGTATATATATGAAAGAAGGAAGCACTCTAACTTAAGAAACAGACTCAATGTCTGAATGCTGTTGTGGAGGCTAAAATATGAACATTCATTGACAGAGATACACAAGCACTCACAGGGCTTAAATAAGTGTATGGTTTATTGTCAACATTTCGGCCAGAATTTCAGGCCTTCTTTAAGACCTTTGAATTTATGCAATAAGGTGTGATTATGAGGTGATAAAGCGGAGATGACTTCTCAGTGATATCACTTCTCCAGTTCCTATGTTATTCTATAGTGCCTATGCACTAAGATCTCCAAAGAATAACATAGGAACTGGAGAAGTGATATCACTGGATAAGTCATCTCCTCTTTATCATGCCTTAGTGAATAACCCCCCCACCCCGAGTCTTCAGGAAGGCCTGATCCTGATATTCTGGCTGAAACATTGACAATAAACCAATAAACACGTAAGTCCTGTGTGTGCTTGTGTATCTCTACCTATAAATAAATATTTATTTATTTCTTTCTTTATTTATTTAGCTTACATTTTTTCTTGTTGAGTAATGTGTAATTAAACTTCAATTTTGTATAGCAGACTGTGAGCAACAGTGCCACCTGGTGTGCAGATAATGTATCTGTATCCATACAGTTATTGTGTTGTATTCTATGTGAGAAACTCAACCGACAGCAGTGGGTCTCAATTTTGTTTTTTGCTCAGGGAACCAATAACACTCATTCCACATTTTTTGGGGTACAGCTAAATTTTCAAGGGTGTTATGAAGGATATAAGTAATATACAGTAATTCTTAGGTCTCAAAAACAGCACAACAAAAAATACATATTGTGAATACATATGATCATAAATATACATTTGAAACAAAAAAAATAAAAAATCACATTTTTATCAGCATCTTTCTAGAAAACAAGGGGATGTCCACAGAATTATAAATGCCAGGGCACCCTAGTTGAAAACCATTGATAACAGGTTTCAACATAATAAAAGCAACTTCACCACTTTGAACAGTTTGAGCGCTATTCATTTTTGAATAAAACAGCTGTCCACAGTAGGCATGCCCTTGTTGCACTCAGAATATAAAGCAATATATGTTTTGTTTTCTGATTCTTTTATACAATCAAAATCTACTGTTACTTTAAAGTTCAAGTTTCTTAAACTTCTTGGAGGATAACTTCCCCTTTAACGCACACATAACTTCCTTTTTTGCATATGCCCCAGCTGCCATCTCAGATGTGGCATCAGAATCCCTGGTACACTCTACAAAAACAATTGGAGTATGAAGTGTTCTTTGTGTTGAGACACAGTGATGTAGAATAGATCATAGTCATGCAGCTGTGAATGGTGCCATTTATTAGGGTAGTATTGTTGTCTGTACAATAAAACAAAAGCACAGAGTGCAGGAAGCTTTACAAATGCAGAAATCTGGGAGATTTATCCACACAGACCCACTCTGTGTAGTAGAAGAGAAATAGAGTCATCTCGTTGGACTGGAGACAGGGCCAAAGGGTGGACACACTTACCTGAGAGTGGCGTCGTCCCCTTGACACACAGTATAATTATCAGCTGGAGGGACGAACTCCATGCTGTGAACAAGGAGGACTGGCCGGAAAGATAAGGGAAGGCAATGGGTTAGAGAGAAGGGAAGGCGGCATGAGATAGATGGAGGGAAATGAGCAGGAAGCGAGGAAGAACGAGAGAAAGGCAAAAGAATTAGATGCAAATGGAGCAGGACAAGAGGAGAGGCAGGGAGGAGATGAGAAATAAATTGAGAAAGAAATAACAGATAGAAAGAATCAGAAAGAGGCAGGTGGATTGTAATAGGAAAAGGAGGAGGGAGGAAAGAAAAAACAATATATTTGTTAGAAACGTTACATGGAATCAGATTTATGCTCAGCAGTTAAGACTGTTGCAGTGACATTGATGTACTAAAGCAACTGGAGCAATTCTAAAGCAACCCAACTGCCACACAGGGAGCACATAAAACTCCCCACATTGTCCAGCAGTGGAAGTATAGATCTTAACCCTTTGATTGCTAGAGATGTTTCAGATATATTGCAAAAGCAATTAGTTGGAGTCCACTCCAGCATTCATGGGGTTAAAATTAGGAATGGACAAAAAGTATGGGGGAATTAAATTACAGTTAAATTTCAACAGGGCATATAAGACCTTGATGACAATTCCTTCAGAATGAAAAAAGGTGGTAATCTCGGCCTCATTCTCCTACTGCAAGAATTAGTCACCCATGTCTACTTAAAATCAAATGGAAATGTTTATTTATTCCATACTAGCTGAAGAGCCTGTGCACACGGGTCACAGTGCCAGCCGGCCGACCGTGGTGCAGTCATGCCCAGTAGAGACTGCCCGCGTCGCGGTTGACATAGAGCTGGGCGCCTCATACCGGAGCTCTGTATCAGCCTCGTCTCTACAGCACATGACTGCAGCACGCTCAGCAGTCTCTACTGCACATGACTGCAGCATGCACAGCAGTCTCTACTGCACATGACTGCAGCACGCTCAGCAGTCTCTACTGCACATGACTGCAGCACGCTCAGCAGTCTCTACTGCACATGACTGCAGCACGCTCAGCAGTCTCTACTGCACATGACTGCGTTGTTACAAACATTTTAGCTAATTATTATACAGGATTCCATATGGTGCGGTTGGTTTGCCCTGGATTGCTGCATTTTTCCAGATGACATTAGCCTCAGCGAGTTTACATGGGTGACTGTACAGTACAAACTTACTAGTTGCCCCAAAAAATTAGTCCTGTCGGTTTCGTTACATGAACATCTGTCACCATCAACAGCTGATTTGCTGTACCAGATAAAAGTTGCAGAAAAGCATGCTCTTGGGACACTGTGCAGGAGTGATCCACAGCTCATTGGCTAGTCCCTGGGAGGCAACATGGGATGTCAACCAATCATGCTTCTGCATACTACAATTGATGGAGAGGGTCAAACTAACCAAGGTGGGGGGGTCTAGTTGCAATGACATGGTTGCACTTGAACCATTGTTGCCCATGTTACCTCACCATTAAAGAGATAGTAAAACGTATTATAAAAAATACATATTTTAGGGTTTATCCTGCTGAGTAAAACATTGGTACTACAATTATTCCAAAGTTATTGCAACTCAAACTTGTGTTTTTTGGGTGCAGTACCTCCAATGCCTGAAAACCTATGGTGATGCTGTTGCTACAGCAGTCTGTGAACAGGTGTGGTCAACTGACCATAAAATTCCATAGACTGAAGTAGCAATGACACCAATGTAAAATTTCAGGCCATAGAAGTAATTAACCCATAAAAAAGTTTGAGTTGCAATAACTTTTTAATAAAGCCTCTCAGCAGTGGGAGTATCCTTGTTTTACTCAGCAGAAACAATCCTGTAATGTACCATTTTTTATGCAGAAATGCTTAAAAACCTCCAGTTACTATATTGGGGATGTGTTATCAAATTGGTGCAGTACAACTAGTTATAATTGGGATGGGAAATCTGCAGTCCTCCACCAGCCGTTAGCCATCAACTGCTGGAGGGCTTAAGATTTCCTACCGCTTAGCTATACGCATGCACCCATTCATCAGTCACACACTCACATGGAATTCTATACAAGCTGAATCATGCATAAATGTATAGATGATATAATGATTTGAAACACATCCATTAAGACAGAACAAAAAAATGTATAGTTTTGTTGACCAGACAATAATCATTGTTTACCCATTTTACAAAATTTTCAAAATGCAACACATGAATTATTCACCATTTTCCTCTTGACCTGTTTTGACTATTTTTTTTGAATGACTGATTTACACCAATTTTCCAGTTCACTCAAGAATAATTTACTTGGTATTTATATTTATAAAATGTTGTACAGATCCACACACTCATACCCACACACTACAGCATATTAGATTAACCTATGCTAATATATCTCCTTTATTGACCTACTAGTTGAAGAGCCCGTTACACGGGCCACAGTGCCACTGCCAGCCGGTTGCGGGGCAGTCATGCGCAGTAGAGACTGCCCGCGCCTCAGCTGATACAGAGCAGGACGCTTCTTCGGAGCGCCCAGCTCTGTATCAGCCGCTTCTTTGGAGCGTCCAGCTCTGTATCAGCCACAGAGCAGGCAGTCTCTACTGCACATGACTGCAGCATGCGCAGAAATCTTTACTGAGCATGACTAAGGCGTTACACACGTTTTAGCGAATTATTATATAGGATATTTACATGACAGAACTAGCTACTGGGTGCCAATGTGCAAACATTTTTAGGGCCCCCTAATACAAATATATTTTCACATATGTATAACTATAAACTATTGGACCCTGGGCAGGCCCAACTGCACCCTCCGCACTCCCTGTAGATAAGTCCCTGACTGGGTGTATCTGGGGAGTACAACCACTATATGTGAAACTATCTTAAGATGATCTGTCACCCTAAGGCTATGTATACAAGGAGGGCTATGAACTAAGGAGTGATTAAGAGGTGATAATGTGGAGAAGATTATATAGTTTTTCCAAAGTTGGAGAAATCATAATGTTTTTGCCTGATAGCATAGCATAGGAACTTTCAAAGTGACATCACTGGAGAATTCGTCTATACTTTTTCACCTTTCTGTCACACCTTAATGCATCTCCCCCAAGGGTTCCTTAAATGACTGAGTATGAATGGAACCAGACTAAGTCAGAGTCAGCCAAATCCTATTGGCTTACTCCCACGTTGGTCAGTCAGTCATTGGAGGTCATGAAGGGCACTGCAGCCTCCAATGTCTTCATGTGTATGATCTGCACAGCAATCCCACAGATAGCCGTGCAAATCAAGCATGCTATAACTGCCAAACTACCATTGGGAAAGCAGGCACAGATCGCTGGAGGCCTGCCAACTTTAGGGGCCCATTTTTAATACAAACAATAGAGAATTATTAGGATTTTTCATTTTTTTGTATTGAATTGTGGCTGAAAAATGATTTTGCTGGGGCTGTCAATCACTAGGTCCATCACTGGTTTGCTCTGAACACACCAAAGTTACATCATGCTCTAACAACTTGTGGCATACTGCATAAGCATTGCATTAGTTGCCCATGTGAGCAGGGCCATAGACAACAATATGACACATTTTAAGTTAGAAATATTGGCTGTCTGTCTCATGTGTGAATCCACCATAAGACCAATTACTTTTATATAAAATGAAAAAAACTACCTGTATGTCCTATAAGACTATTTTACATGAACAGTATTCTTGAAATGAATGTATTTTTTGGCTTCAGTGTTCAGTAATGTTGGTACTTCTGCTGCACTGCTGAATGAACATACATCACCCCTAGTAATACAAGGGGGGATTTGATAATAAAATAATATTTCTAGCAATTTTTTCACCCCCCATGGGCCCTCTGATAAACAGTATTGTTGTAAGGTAGTTACATTATTATAATCAGCGTTAGAATCATGTATCTGAGTGCCGGGATATATTGTACATTGCTGTACAATGGCATGGACATCAGGCCATATGGACAAAGCTAAATGGTAGGAATTCTGGCACAATCCAAATGCCTCATGGGGAGAAATAAAATATCCAATTGCTTTAAATGCGGGTTTTAACCCCTTGAACACTAGAGTGATTTCCAATACATTGCATTACAATGCACTAGACAACTCTAAAGAATTCAATTTACCCCCAGACTTAATTAACCCTTTGAATGCCAGAGGAGTATGCAAAGCATTGCTTTGCAATGTGGTGTGTACCCCTCTGGCACTCAAAGGGTTAAATCTGTGTATAGTGTATACTATGGTATGGTTGGTTTGTCCCAGATCTGCCTCTCTTTACCTCTGAGAACATGCCTATTAGCACAAGTAACACTTATTGTTAGCAGTGCCATGTAAGCCACTGCTGGGCCCTAGTTAAAGTACTGGGACCCCTTCATTCTTTTGTAGTGGATACCCCACTGGCACTCAAATAGTTAATCTCTTCAATGTTAGAGTGGCCTACAAAACATTCCTTGTCAATGAGTTGGATTTGTTGATAGCGTTCATGTGATTAAATACTAACACCAGTTTTACCTTCCTGTTAAAATGAGTATAAAACCTACAGTAGCATTACGCAGTGTGGACCTACATTAAGCTTCATAGCTTCATGCCAGGTTGTGTGTTCATACGTAGGTTTCAGAGTTTTAAACGATAACACCTACAGTAGGTTCAGTTTTCACACTGCCTTTACACAATACTGAGTTGCATGACAGGATAATCTAGAACAGCGGTTCTCAACCCATGTCCTCGGGACTACCTAACAGGCCAGAACCTGTGAATTTCAATCACAGTTTCTAATTGACTGTGGGGGCCCTCCCAGTTGCTCACATTGCCCTATTATTAAATGGTCTTAACAAAATGGGAGATGGTGGATGTAGGAATGCAACTCTGCACTTGACTAAGTACTGGAATTGATTTTCTAGCCTTATGTATGCCTAACACGTGCGTGGCCAGCACTTAAGAACCCCTGAGCATTTTTTTTTTTCAGTATCCGATTCAAGGCTTCCCGAACAGAGTGAAGCTGCGCAGGGAGCCCTGAAATTCATGACATACATGCACGTCATGTGTCCTTTAGGGACAGTCACCACTGACGTACATGTACATCCTTGATCGTTAAGGGGTTACACTAAAAAGCCCTTCCCTTAATCCTGCTTGGAGAGGGCAGTAAGGCTATGTGTGAGTGTTTTGGGTGTTCCTTGCTTCTGCATCATGTTTAATGCCATGTATTAAACAAGACACAGAGGAAATGGTGTGACTGTACCCCATTTTCCTGGCCATACTATGGGTAGGCAGACAGTGGAGTCTGTGCACTGGTATATGTTAAGTGAACATACTTTTTAGTAACTACTCCTAACTTCAGCTGTGGTTTGGGAGTTTGTTACTGTTGGAGTTGCACTGGTGTATACCTCCCAACATTTCAAATTGCCAAAGAGGGACACTTGTGTTTTAGGGGGTGTGGCTGGAGGCGTGGCTTGTGGGCAGGGCATTACCAATACTTTTTTGGCTATTTCACGACCTATTGACACCTCCTTGTGTAACCTAATAAATGATTTATAACAAGACCAAAGTGTTTTATTTACACAGACCAATTTATAAAACACATATACTGACATTTATATAAACAGTAATGAGAGTTTTATTGCTGTAGAGCAATGTGATACACTTATATACACATCACACAGTCTGATCTCCTAAAAAGAGGGACATCAAGGTGGGAAAGAGGGACAGGGGGATTTGGCTCTAAAAGAGGGACTGTCCCTCCTAAAGAGGGACACTTGGGAGGTATGCTGGTGGATTCACCCATACGTTCCAAAAGAATTCTGCATAGAAGAGCTCACAATCTATTTCTGATATTAATCCCTTGGTCGCTAGAGAGGTTTTCAACTAGAGACCATTCTAGCATACAAGGGGTTAAACTTTGCTTCTTCCACTGCCGTTGTGTCTCCAGTGATCTGAGTTGAAAGAAAACAAAGAGCCTTGTTCAGATCTTACTGTCTAGAATACAAACCAGCCTTAATAAAAGGATGCTTCTCTTTCAATCCACGTTACGTGCTCCGTTTTTGATTTGATATTTTTCAGCGGCGAAACATGGGCTCTCGGAATAAAGAACAATCAAATCCTGGCGCCATGTAATACCCAGCTTTAAAACGTAAGCAAAAATAAATAATTATATAAAGTCCTTTTTGCCTTGTTTTCAGCTTGCTTGTTTATGACTATTGGATGATATATCTTCGCAGAGGGCCCCTGTGCCAGCATGGGGGAGGTGCTGATATCTGGCTGATAAATGTCCAGCAAATTGCTGCATTTCCCAAGATATGGACTCCTCTTGCACTGTAAATGTTTTCCTCTGCTCGAGGAGCCCGCAGGGTATTGCAGAACAATGGATCGCTGGTCTGTGCTTATAGTTTAGCCATGTAGCGCTAAAAGGGTATACAGTATATGGGGCCGTATGCACAAAAGAAAAATGGAGCAATTTTGGGGCAAAACAAACTGCACAGAGGACAAACACAAATCAAATAGTTTAATTTGCGCATTTAACCTTCTGAATGCTAGCGAGGTCTCCAATATTCAAGGGGTTAAAAGCTCCTTATAATGCAATGAGAATAATTATTAGTTTTCTGTATTGACTGGTTTCTTCTATTCTCTTTTTACTTATTCAAAGCTGGAAAGCCTAGCAATGTTCATCTAAGAATCTAGTATTCAGTATAAAGTGCCAAGTCTCTGGGGACTAAGCCCTTTTTAATCAGATTAGAGAGCTCACAGGAAGTCCTGCCTACTTCCCCACCAATTTTGCCTATTTCACCACTCCCATTCCACCGACTTACTTGCCAAAACCAAGGTATTACATCCCTAAATCAGGTTAAAGGGATAGTAATTTTTCATAATAAAAGCAGCTCTAATTAATCATCATAGTATTTGCACCATTATTTCAATTCTGTCACAGTTGTAGTTCAAGAGTAATTGAATGATAAAGTGTCCTCCTCCCGCCCATTTTGCTGATATAATACTGCTTAACAATCTTCAATTAAGATAAGGGAAAAAGATGAAAAATCTGTCAAGGGGGGCAGGGTTTTCATTGTTCTCACAGTAGAATATTGACCCTTGATGTGAGCTGTCTGGTCTATGGACTGGATTCCACATCTGAGGAGAGGGGGCTTACACTAGGTAAAAGGGGTGGGAGGGGGAAACTTTATAATTCAATTACTCTTGAACTACAACTCTCACAGTATTGAAATAACACTCTCTGTGGCTCAATTGCTATGAAGATGAATTGGAGCTGCTGTTTTTGTGAAACATTACTATCACTTTAAGTCCACCTTCATTATGCACACCTCCCAAGTGTCCCTGTTTAGGAGGGACAGTCTCTCTTTGAAACCCAAGTCCCTCTTTCCACCCTGACTTACATAATTTTAGGAGATCAGAATGTGTGGTGTGTGTATATATAAATATATCGCATTGCTCCACAGCAATAAAACTCACATTAACCTATGTTTAAACTTCAGTACATGTGTTTATAAATGATGCAAAATGCGGGTCAGAAATGCTCAACTAGGAACGAGCCTGCCCTCGAATTGAGGAGGGTCTAAAGGAAAAGTGTCCTACACAGGGTGCAATCTTTTAGCTCACTAGTGCCTTTCACAGAGAGGAAATATCCTAAAGCACATCATACTGATCCTACCAAAAGGCAGTCCAGCCACAAAATTCCAGGCAATTCCTCTCTGAACAAGAGAAGCAGCCAACCCCAGACGTACATTTCGGCCTTGTTGGGACTCGTCAGTGAGGTGCAGCTGATCGCTCTAGGCACTGTGAGCAAGGGGTTCACATCTTTATACATTAGTCTGTATAAATAAATCGCTTTGGTCATGATCTAAATAATTTATAAATGAATGAATGAATATGTGTACTTATATAGCGCCACAAGTGTACACAGCACTTTACAATTTAAGGGTTTAGACAATACAGGGTTATAAGTGCTTTGCAAACTGAAACACTGGAATTGAGGTACCTGTCTGAAACCTTATAATCTAAAGTGGTAATGGAAGACATACAGAGTACATAAAGGTCAAGTGCTGAATACAGTGCTAGAGTTCTGGTCAGTATAGGGAATACATAAATAAAGTAAATAATTTATAAGAGCCTTAGTTTTACAAGTCTGTGCCTTCTAGCATGTTAACTTTTGTTATTCAGTTACACAAAAGAGTCTACGTGTCATGAAGTAACCTAAACATTCTTGTTAATTCCCCACCCACCAGCCACACTCCTCAGCATCACCACCTGAAACAAGTGTCCCTCTCTGGGCATTTGCAGTGTTGGGATGTATAATTATGACACAAATCATATCATTTGGACATTCCTAATTCAGCACTTTGCTGTCCTTTAGGGAAACTTCAGCTTGATGTGCCCAGTTATGAGAATATGAAATCATTGCTCAGCTGGGCAGCAGCTGGCGGCTGTCAGAATAGAAAGCCACTGTGGTCAGTGTTTTGATACCTAAAAACAGGTTTTGTAAAATGGATACAGTTACCAAAATAAGATGTCTAAAAGGCATTAACATCTTTTCCTGCATTTTGCCATCTTCATATTAATGTATTTGTATTCCCACATTTATCAATGCCAATGTAACTGGCATAGCCCTGTTCAGCACATGTGCAGTGTCACAAACCCTCACTCCTTTCTTGTTAGATTATAAACTCCATGATTTGGTCTCGGTTTTTAATCCTGATTCTCTGCACATTAAGGGTAAATGACACAGAAAAATAAAGTTACAAGTTTTAAAGGGATAGTAATACTTAAAATGTAAAAAAAAATATGTTGTAGGGTTTATCCCCCTGAGTAAAACAAGAGTACTCCCACTGCTGAAAGGTGTTTCATTCAAAAGTTATTAATTTTCAAAGTTGAATTTTTTAGGTGCAATATCACAGTGGCCTGAAATTGTACAGTGGCGCTGTTGCTACACCATCCTATGGAGATTTATGGTCAGTTGACCAGAGCTTTCTATAGGATCGTGTAGCAACAGCGCCACTGTACAATTTCAGGCCACTGTGATATTGCACCTAAAAAATTCAACTTTGAAAATTAATAACTTTTGAATGAAACACCTTTCAGCAGTGGGAGTACTCTTGTTTTACTCAGGGGGATAAACCCTACAACATATTTTTTTTTACATTTTAAGTATTACTATCCCTTTAAAGTTCAGCTTAGTTAATTGACTCTACCATCACCTCTGGCTATGGCAAAATTATAAACCAGAATCCATATTCATTCAAATCTTGTTCTTGAACCTCCTCCAGCAAAAACTGAAGCTGCCAGAGGCAGCCTCCTTTCTATTTGCTGTGCAGGTGGGGGTGACTCTATAGCAACCGATAGGATTAATCAATAGCCGCTGAAAAGCTCAGAATGACATCTCTGGCGAGGAGAAGCACAGGGAAGGTCCTGTACACTGGGGTTGTAAGTTTATAATGTTCATACATACAGAAGTGGGAGTAATTGATATGAGCTGGTAAAAAATATGAACACAACATTTATTGCTTCTATAAGCTTAGTACAGTTTGGTGTGAATAAAAATATACATAGATAAAATGGGGAAACGTTTTAAACCCTTAAGGACAAGTGGGTGTTGCACACTTCCTCAGATCCTCAAAGGTTAAACCAAAGTGGAGCAATTCTGGAGCAAACCAATAGCATTATGTTTATATCATGAACCTCTTGGATGATACAGGAGATTCTAAAGTATATTCTCTAGCATCCATGGGGTAAAAAGCCTTATTTTAATCAGTGAGAATTGATATTTGTTCCAGCTGTTTTACCCCCAAATTTGTCTGTATGCTACTGTGTGTGTACGTATATGTGTGTGTGTATGTATATGTGTGTGTATATGTGTTTGTGTGTGTATATGTGTGTGTCTGTATGCTACTGTGTGTGTGTACGTGTATGTGTGTGTGTGTATGTATATGTGTGTGTGTATATGTATATTTATGTGTGTGTGTATATGTGTGTGTGTGTATGCTACTGTATGTGTGTATATGAATATGTGTGTGTGTATGTATGTGTGTGTGTCTGTATGCTACTGTGTGTGTATGTGTCTGTATGCAAACTGTGTGTGTGTGTGTGTGTATGAATATGTGTGTGTGTCTATGATTATGTGTGTTTGTCTATGATTATGTGTGTGTGTCTGTGTGTATGAATATGTGTGTGTATGTATATGTGTGCATGTGCATGAATATGTGTGTGTTTGTGTCTGTACGCATACTGTGTATGTGTTTGTATATAGATGTATGTGTATATATGTGTGTGTATGTGTGTCTGTACACATACTGTGTGTGTATGAATATGTGTGTGTGTATACATAGTGTGTGTATCTGTGTGTGTATATGTGTGTGTGTCTGTGTATAATATATATATAAACACACATATGCATGCATACACCTTACATCTAATTCTATTCTGATCAGCAGTAGGCACCTCTAATAGCCTGCAGCTGGTCTGCCTTGACCTAGACCCTACGCACCACAGTAATACCAATACCTCATTGCACTTCTTCTTAAACTAGTTCTGTAAATCTCTCTGCCATCCCCCCCCCACCTTCCTTTTATTTGGAACATCCCGCATTTCTATGCTGCATTTCCGTACTCAGTCTCCAGGTCTATTATTTATCACCCCCCCCCTTCCCTGTTCTGTGGTCTGCAACAACTCCCAAAGACATGCTTTTTGAGGAAGCAATGACTGGATATAATTAGTTTAATTCTCGCTGATCCCTGATGTACTTAATATTCTTTATTTTAGGGGCAAAACAAACCAGTGTGAAGATTTAACAAAGAAAATAAGTATTTGTAGGATAACAGGTCTCTTTGCAGCATGACACAGAGAGCTGGTGATAATGGGCACTGAGTAGTGTTCAGTGAAGCTGGGGAACAGAGTGAAATATGTATGCACCAAAAAGTCCAGTACAGAAGGATCAGGCACCTTGTATCAAATGAATGTTATGGGCACAAAGCAGACTATTGTTTAGTGCGTGGTGGGTGATGGGAAATTTGTAGCAGGGAACCAGTTTATAAGGGAAAAAAGAAGTGTGATAAATGTTCACTGAAAATGAACACAGGTGATCATTTATGCTCAATCCCATTTTTTCACTTTCTCACGCCATTTTCATATTCAAATAATTCTGGTCAGACCCACAAGGTCCTTCCCCAGAATGTCAGGCACACCTCTTCTGCAGGAGAGAAACATCAGCCTTGTCAGTGAGGTGCAGCTGACCTCTCTAAGTGCATAAAGAGCAAGGGGTTCGTGTCTGGACCAGACCAGGACTGATATGACTGTGGAAATGTCCCCTCTGTAATGGCATATAAGAGTGGACTGATCAGATCTTGACTGGGTATTAACTCAAGAACAAATTATTATGGTTGTTCATTTTGGCAGCACTTATTACATTTCTCTTTTTTTTAATCTTTCCTAAGTGGAAGGGTATTACAGACATGGACCCCTAGGTTTCTGTGTGCCTACAGAGATCAGCTGCACCTTGCTGACGGGCCCCATACTAGGGCTAATTGTACATCTGTAGTTGCTGTTTCTCGCATGCAGAGGAGATATACCTAACATTTCTGGGCTACCCTGTCTGTGTGGAAGGACATGAATGATATAAATATGGGAATTTATCCTATGTAATAGCAAAAGAGTGCAGAAAATAGATTAAACAGCTAATGACCGGGTACCACCCATGAACAAACTATTATGTTTATTCATTTTTGTTGAGCACTTATACTGAGCTTACATTATCTTCACAGAAAGTTGGGCACTCACACCGAGGACCACATAAGGCTTCACGCTTATACTTACAGCATATTCACAAAGTGCTGAATTCTCACACCTATCTACACGCAGTGTTGAGGTTTCACACCTAGCCTCGCATTTGAGCACGTTGTACCATTTGTTGTAGATCACTGGGAAAAAGAAGAACCAGAGGGTTCCAGTAGGTACCGGCAGGCCGGTAAAAAAAATTGGCTTTTGTCCAATGTTAAGTCTATGGAGGGAATGCCATGGCCGGTATTTTTTTGAAGAAAAGGTGGCAACCCTAGGTTCCAGACTTTGATATATGTCAGAGTATTACTTGACAGTGAGGGCCCCTTTCACCAATGGGTCCTGTACAGCTATACACTTTGCCTTATTTTTAAAATGGCCCTGGCTGTCACTTTCTGCAGTGATTAAGTATGACAGAATTAATATTTTGCTGAATATGAATTCTTTAGAAAAAGGCAGGATTCTGCCTGAATATGACACAGAATTCTCCATGTTCTACAGCCCCAGGTTATTCTATTGGGAGAACACTGAAGTGGATATGTTAGGATGAACTGGAACAAATCAGGGATAAACAAATGCACCATAGTGGACATTTAAAATCCCCTCATTCCTCACTGAGTTAAAGAGTCAGTGTACCCTAATTATGAAATATGTATGTTGCGGAGCTTTTCCTGTAGACTGAAATTAGGGCACTCCCAAAAGTTATTAAAAAGATACCTTGGCATTTTTCTGATAGCTTGAGTACACAATGTTTTGCAGGAAGGTGGCGCTATTGCTATTACTGAAGCTTCCCAGAGACACAAGCTTCCCATAGACTACTGCTGTAACAGGCCACTAGGCTGCAAAACATCTTCAACTCTGAAAGCAAACAATGCCAGATTATTTTTGTAACAATGCTTGAAAGAAATATCACAAAGCATGGGAAGTGTCCTTGCTTCACTGTATGGGAAAAGATGCACAACATTTTATTTTCAAAATAGGGTATACTGCCCCTTTAAATTAGTAATTTAAGTCCTTGAATGCTAAAGTCATGTCCAGTGTATTTAATTGTAATGTGCATTCAAGGGGTTAAAAGACACATTTAACCCTTTGAGTGCCAGAGAGGTATCCAACGCATTCTGTTGCAATGCGTTGGATACCTCTCTGGCACTCAAAGGGTTACATCAATGGGGATATTTCTTCCCTCTTGTGCTGCTGGTTTACCCCATAATTGCTTCAGTTCCTCTTTAGCACGTCATCTGCACTTTAAGTCTCTGGCAGCCCACCCTAGATCAGTAAGAAGGCTCACATCACATGCCACTGCTGTCCTCTTCCAGTAAACAGTTACGAAAGAGACAACCTTGCTGTCCAGAGCCCTCCAGCTCCTGGCTGGACGGACATTGATCATGATAGAAGCATGTCAGCATTAGCTTTTGTGTTTATGCCCTTTTTTATTTATTGCACAGATTTTATGTTAATTTTTATGTGCAGTTACCTTTTATTATGATACTGTTATGTTTAATAGCTTTCTGGCATTAACAGATGAATCTAGAAATATAAAATCACAGTCTATGATGTGCTGAGCTCCATGGTACTGCCCAGTGTAGCAGTGGTAGCCCCTTTTGTCTCTGAGGATATATAGGTTAGGCTGACCAGATCTCACCTTTAACCGGGGACACATAGGAAATAGGCATATTTCAGTACTTCACTGAAATCAAAGCAGTCCTGCAGTATGCATTTTCCTGTGCATCCCCGGTTAAAGGTGAGGTCTGGTCAGTCTAATATAGGTAATTATTTGACACTCAGAATGCTGCCCTACAGATGTACATGGGGGAGATAGAAAATGTGTGGTGTGGTTCTAAGTGCTACAACTGAGTGATGTGTAATTTGGACCATTAGAGAAACATTATACAAATATCTCTCTATCTGTTATTGGACTGCAACTCCCATCATCCTTAACTGGCCACTAATTTAGAGATACGATCTCTAGGGCCCAGAGAGCAGTTAGAAAATTGTAACATAATACCCTGGGGTTAGGAGTGACCTGCCCCTAGTGGGTATGTGCACTCCATCTTTCTACCTAACCACTGACTCCATGCATTTTTTGAATCCCTTGATGACCAAAAGGTACACAATGCATTGCTTCACAATGTGTTACACACCTCTCTGCTCCTCAAGATTTTAGTGTTCCTCATTCAGAAATTCTCTGTCAATATATATTACTTATATCACTTTTCCACCAACCGCTCACTCACAAGCCGTTCTTTTTCCGCATTTACTCTCCATCTCATCCTCCATGCCTGCCTTTCTCTTCCCCTTCATCAACCACTCTTATTTTCTAACCAAAACTGTTCCCTGCCCCTCTTTGCTCCCTCCCATCTATCTCCTTTTCCTCTCTCATATACCTTGTATCCCATCTATCTCTCCCCACCTTTATCTCTCTTTGTTTTCTTCCTGGTGCTCTTTTTCTTTCCCCCATTCCCCGTATTTATCCTCTCCTTCCTGTCACTACTGATGGAAAACTTCCTGTGTATGACAGGAAGTGTTTGTCACTGGCAGCGTGGCGTGGCAGTGATGCTGTTGCATATGGGGCAGAATTCATAATTGCATCTGCATACTTGCATTAGTTGTTGCAGAAACACTCATGTTTAACCCACTGGATATTCAAGAAATCTCTAGCATCCAATACAATACTGCACCTCAGAACAATGTTTCCATCTGTAAATTATGCCCCCCATCTTGTAATATATATCACTAGAATTAATTCTCTGGCTGTGACTGTACTGTGTCTATAAAAGGGAAGTATTGAAAATAAGGCTAATGTAATCACATTAACTGGAACAATTTTGGAGTAGCCAACTGTATTATAGGTGAAAAATAAAAATTTCCCAATTGATTAAACGAGACTTTGAATTCTTTCAGTGCTAGAGAGATCTCCAATGAATTATTCCATGTAAATCAATGGGGTTTTGTCCTCTATGGTGCAGTTGGTATGCCCCATAATTATTCCAGTTATTCATATTAAACTAAGCTAAACTGGACAGAAAAACAAGAGGAAGTGCAGTAGAGACGTTACCGGTCCACACCAAGCACCACTGGTGGCACAGAGGGGGAAGACGAAAAGGAAGCAGTTCAACAATGAGATAAGAAGACAGCGATAGCTTTGTCTTGTAGACAGAATGAGAGAGAGTAGAAAGTAATGTGACGTTGCATTGAGTGATCACCAGTTTAACATGTCTCCTCTGCACCTCATTCTTTTAATACTTGCCACTTATGAAAGATGTATACTGCAGGGCTGCACATGAACCACTGCAAAATGTGGATCTTCTGTAATTGTTGGACTACATAATATATCATCCTTAGCAGTCTAACAGTTGAAATTGCTGTTATCTAATTAACAGCCAGCCAGATGTAGATGACAAGGGTTGTAATCTAATGACAGCAAAAGAGCCAGGCGTTGTGCCGTAGACACTATCTATCTAACTATCTATCTGTCTATATGTCTATCTATCTGTCTATATGTCTGTCTATCTATCTATCTATCTATCTATCTGTCTATCTATCTATCTATCTGTCTGGCTATCTATCTATCTATCTATCTATCTATCTATCTATCTATCTGTCTATATGTCTGGCTATCTATCTATCTGTCTATATGTCTGGCTATCTATCTATCTGTCTATATGTCTGGCTATCTATCTATCTATCTATCTATCTATCCATCCTATATTTGAAATATACACATCCCAGGGATGGAAATGTGCAGAGTACTACATGCAGGGGTACAGCCTCTGATTGTATTGCTTGGGCCATTGGCAGATGGACCTGTTAGTAACTCAGACAAGCACACAGGCTGGGAATGGATGGAAACGTGTGCATGAATTAGACCAACCATTCCCTGCAAGGAGCTGTTCAGTTTCCCATTCATCCCAAGTCCAACTATCTGTCCTCCATTCATAATAAACACATACTGTATGACACATATATCTGAGTGCAATGCATTGCAACCACTGCGGCACTCGAAGGGTTAATCATCTGAAACCCCCCCCCCCCAGTAAACACCACTCCCTTTACAATTGCATCATTGCTTCCCTTGTTGCACTAAAGTTGCCATCACTGAAAGTGAGAGACACACAAAAAGAAAGTAAGATGGTGACTGCAAGACAGCAATGGCAACACAGAGGCCACCAAGACTTTAGGAAGGGAAGGGCCCTTGGGGGCTCCTATTGGTATTTGTGTATTATAGGTTAGGGGATATAAAGGCTCTCCCGTGCTTTGAAATGGGAAATATGAAAGCACCTTTTGGAGTCAGGAAGGAGTTACTTTTACCCACTTGTAGCGCCTCTCACTCTCTTTCTCTCCGCAGTACAGCAGCAGCAGCCACCGATCTGCTTGCCGGCACGACTCTGTTGTGCTGCGCCCCCAGGAGATGTGCACCCTAGGCCGGTGTCTACCTTGCCTATAGGTGACGCCGGCCCTGTGTCTCTCCCCTTTTCAGCTCCCCTTCCCTGCGGTGTGGCCGGGAACATGGTTCTGGCAGAGACTGGGCAGATCTTTATAAACCAGCCACAGTCAATTCACATTGCTTTGCTTAGTACTTGGCCGACTCTCTCTCCCTTTCTCTGTGTGCTCCATTCTGCACCGCGGGGAAGGGGAAGGAGAGTCGGGGCAGCGCTAGGCAATGTGAATTGTGTATTAACTGTGGATGGTTTATAAAGGTCTGCCCAGTCTCTGTCGGAACAGTGCTCCTGGACACACGGCAGTGAAGGCGAGCTGAAAAGGGGAGAGACATCCGGGGCAATTTAAAGTAATGAATTGCCCAGACAGAGCAGGGGGATAAGGCCGTGCTGCAGTTGTGGGAGCAAAATCCTAGGGAGCATCTAGGGCAGCCTGCTCCTCACCATCCCCACAGGGCCAAGTAATTACAGGCTCTGAGCTGCATGAGGCTGGTGGAGCTCCACGCCAGGACAGGAGGGACACGTAGAGAAAAGAAGGGTCAGTGGATGGAGAGTGGAGGAATAGTAAAGGAGATGGGACAGAGGGAAGGGTGTGGAAATTATGAGAGTGGGAGTGGGGACCACCATTATGTTCTTAAAGTTGTACAGTGCCATGTCAGCAGCTGCTGATCTCCCAGGCTGGCTCCCTACAGAAGGAAAGTTAGTGGAAAAGGAAGGATGGAGGGCTGGAGCCACAAGAAGTAAGAAAGGTGACTTTGTTGCGGTCATGAGCTATGTGTGTGTGTCTGTGGTGTAGGAGTAAGTGTCAGCCATTTTGTTTTTTTTCTTGAGTTGTATAGTGGTGGGCGGGCTGGATAGTGGGGCGGGCCAATCACCCAATGGGAGCAGTAACCCCTCCTTACTGCCACCCCTGTGTGTGTTTTGCCAGGCACAAAGTCTTCTTTCATACATATCATATATATCCATATTCTCATTGACTTCATCAATGACTTGCACTTGGCCTGTAAATTCACCTATATACGAATAAAGCTGATTACACTTTTTTCTCTACTGTTTTCGTATTACTACTATAAAAATATTTTTGAATAGTTGACAGGCTATTAATAACCATTGTTATCAATAAATTAATGAGGCCCTAAACACATAAGGATTTCTGATCACATTGGCCACAACTGAAAAAAGGGCACCCTTATACCAGTGCATACTGTCAACAGGACATTACACCAGTATATACAACTGATAAGGCATTACACCATTACATGCTACCAGAAGAGCATTACAGAATTATGTGATTTGGTACCTTTTTTATCTGGTATTCCATTAGACCAGCAGAGTAATACACCAGCAGGGCATCACACCATTACATACAAAGGATCGGGCATTACAGCATCCATTCCAAGCAGAGCAAAAACACCATTAAACTCAACACACAGGACAATATAGCACATCATAGGTAAAGGATATGATCCTCACAAGTAAATACATAACGCATAACTTGTGGACAACAGGCCGCAGCTTTATTAAATTACTGATAATGTTATTTCCACTATAATTGCATTATTCAATCCTTGTCACTATAAACATTCTTGAACCAGCATGGCCAAATAGGTAAGGATCTTGCTAGAATCCCAACTTCATTTAGCATCTTATACCTGAATCCAATGGAATTACCCCTTTGACCATACACCTTAGCTGCAATGTGTAACATCACTCCTGTTACCTAAATCTGGAATATAACTTCCAAAGGGCATCAGCCCGAGGATAAATCCACATAACTTGAACACAAAAGTTATCGCTATCTGCAAAACAGGCAAGCACTACCCACCATGCTGGGACAAAACCAAACCAGAAACACCATAATAGGGAGGGAGGAAAGGATGCTACTCTCTGTCTCCATCTTACTTGACTGGCAGGTTTCTTCCTGCACAGCTTCCATAAACCCCTGCAATTACTCCTCCTCTGACACCCAACAGGGATATCATCCTGACACCCAGCATGATGATTAACCCTACCCATGACATGATTCCCATTCCCGTACACTTTGTTTCCTTTCTGGGGAAGTCTTTACAGAATGATGTACCTTTTTTTATCTGGTATTCCATGAGACCAGCAGAGTAATGCACCAGTAGAGTAATGTGCCAGTGCATACCAGCAGCAGGACATGACACCATTACATACAACTGACACCATTACATGCCATCAGCAGAGCAATACACCATTACAGAATGATGTAGCCTTTACATCACATCTAGGACCACTACTTATTTCTTCTTTGACCCTTGAGGACCAAATCTTTGCACACTCCTCTGGTTTTCAAGGGGTTAAACTAAATAAAAAATCCCTGTATGTTATATTGTAGAGAGAGAATTATTTTCTCAAAAATGTTCTTTTGTATACCCGTCTTCATTAATGCACTCATTTTATTGTTATTGTCTTTACATCTCCTTGTGCCAATCATCCAACATGTTGGCACAATCTAAATGAATAAATAATAACAACAGCTCAGATTTGGGGAAAACATTTTCACGACCTCCAGCCTTTTCCTTTGTTTAATTTGTGCTACATGTTGATACTTGCTACAGCTAAATGACTGTTCTACAACTTGGAATTATAAATCACAATATGTGAGCTTTTTATTGACTGCAGTTACTTGACCTCTTGAGCTTTGGCCTTCAATCACTCATCTTACAGACGGGAATGCTTTTCCCTGCAACAAAATTTGCGCTCCTTGTTCTGTTCTCACGCATTAATGTTCAAATCATATACCATGTTTTATTAGAAGCAAATAGCTCGGAGTAAAGCCATATTTTTGTCCCAAGGGAATGCAGCTATTATAGCAGATTGTAATGCTTATGAATGGATCGACGTAAGAGTCCTCTGAAAATGCTATACTTTCAATGTTAAGCCTTTAAATGAGCTCTCAATGCAACTTAGAGATGTTAAGAATGCATGGTATTGTTGGTGTGGCTCCAAGCTTTTTATTTAACTACATCTATGGAAGCCACCCCCTCCCTTTAATGGATCAGTGAAGTTTTATAAGGAAAAAAACTAATATATATATATATATATATATATATATATATATATATATATACTGATTGTAAACAGAAAGAAGCACTATCAGGACTTGAAGACGTGTGAGCAAAATAGCAAAAATGTATTCACAGATCAGTGTTTTGGTTATACAACAGTAACCTTCATCAAGTAACCATCTTATGAAGGTTGCAGTTGGATAACCAAAACATTGATTTGTGAATACATTTTTGCTATTTTGCTCACACATTTTCAAGTCCTGATAGTGCTTCTGTTTACAATCAGTTTACATTCTTCTGACCAGAATCATAGCATCCAGGCAATCATCCCTGTTAAGCATGAGTACTTCTTAAAACAAGTATATCCTATATAATAATTCGCCAAGTTGTGTGTAACGCCCGACATGCGCAGTAGACACTGCTGCGCGTGCGGCACTCACAAGCAGTGGAGACTGCCGCGGCTGATACAGAGCTGGGCGCTCTGAAGGAGAGTCCAGCTCTGTATCAGCCGAGGCGCGGGCAGTCTCCACTGCGTGTGACTGCCCCGCGACCGGCTGCCTGAGGCACTGTGGCCCGTGTAACGGGCTGTTCAACTAGTATATAATAATTAAAGATTGGCACTCTTGCTTTAAATCAAAGTGTGTATTTGCCGGGTGCTGTAGAAATGCAGATTGTAGACAAAAGAAGCTATGCACTCACGGACTTCAAATGATCTAAATAATTTTAATATTTAAATTATTTAGATCATTTGAAGCCCGTGAGTGCATAGCTTCTTTTGTCTTGGATACACTGGCGATAGTTGCTTTATTTAAAATAGATAAAAATTCAAACTGTCACAAAGTATTGTAGCTGCTAGTATTGTAATTAGTGGAGAACTGTAACCAGTGGTTCACCTCCAGGGCCTAATTTGCCAAAAGGCAGACTAGGCAACTGCCTAAAGCTCCAAATTTTGAGGCACTCCTCAGCTGTGCTGGCCACACCCACATTCTATATTGTGGATATTGTCAGTGCAATGTTAATGTCTCCGTGCCAGTTATATGCCCTTTTACAGTCTATTACTGAACACCTAGAGAGAGCTCTAATGTATTACGGAGCAATGTGTTGAAGATCTCCCTAGCAACCATGGGTATTTTCTGTGCCAGGAAACAATGGATGGAACTGGGAGAAGGGTATGCGGGTGTGGTCATGGGTAGAGCTAACATAGTAACATAGTTGATGAAGCTGAAAAAAGACATGCGTCCATCAAGTTCAGCTGATGCCATATTACCCTTGTTGATTCAGAGGAAGGCAAAATAAACCCCATTGAAGACATTCCCAATTAAACCCAAAGTGGGTGTCTAGGGTACCTTGCTTAGGGGTACCTGGAATGTAAAAACCACCACTGCTCGCCTCTCCCATAGAATGTCCGCTTATACAAAATGCATACTGCAGGACTTCATAGGACCCTCTGGATCCCCAGAAAAGGTGAGGAATCCTTGACTTTCCATTTGCTGCTATACCACATTCCCATTCATCCTCAGATAAACTCCAGCTGCTATGTACATTGTGGTGGTATGTGGTAATATATCCAGCTCCCTGAACAGGACAGATAATTCAGCTGCTGATCAAGTTAACCCAACGGATGCTTGGGTCCTCTCTGATTCTTTGTGGAGCAATACATAGCAGATGTTTCTTGCATTCAAGGGGTCGTAGCAATCATTGACCCCTAATTATAAAAGCAAACTGTGGCTATCATGGAGTAAACCAGCAGCACCATAGGGGACATAATAACAATTCCTATCATCCCAAGTAGAGCTTTTTAACCTCTTGAATGCCAGAGAGGTCTCCAAAGCATTGGAAACCTCTCCAGCCCTCAAGGGATTAAAAGCCCAATTTAATGTAACAGGGATATTTATGTGTCTCCTCTGGTGAAGTTGGATTACTCCAGAAGAACTATAAACATGGACCATTGTTCCCTGTTAGTTGATGCTACATTAGGCAGAAGGGGTGCCGGGGGGAGAAGATGTACATTTCTATTGAATTCAGTGAGGGTCATTTCTGATCAGCAACATGGATTTGTACAGTCAAAAGCCCCATTTAAATTAATAGGAACTTTGGACATGAGTCCAGTTCTACTCTCAATTCCCTTAACAACTGAGAACAGTAAAAAAAAAAATCCTGTCCAGCCCTGCTCTGGCTCTTTGTAGCTGGCACAAGCTCCGGAGCCAAAGCATAGCCAGCCCATATACAGCAACATCTATTATTAGTTTAAAACAATTTCCAGCTGGCAAGGTTATGCACTCTATACACAGTTTTCTATTTCTTGATATCTGAAGCCCATATAAATACATTAACATATTGCAGTAAGTCACTTCTAGTGTAACTGCCAAAAACCAATTTCTTCAGAGAGTAATAATAAAGGGAAATGTCATATAGAAGGAAATGTTTCCCATGGGCTGTTTTAAGTCGGTGATATGTTTACCAGTGGTCTTATCTCAAAATGCCCTCATAGATTACACAGGAGTTTGTGAGACAAATCTAGTAATACTCTTACCTGGGAACTCTTCAGATCTGCCTTAGAGACTCTAGTTTTCAGATGGAATTACTGAGAATTCTGGGAGAGAGACTCCACTTGGTGAGTTCCATGGTACCCCATTTTCCTGCCCATTAACCTCTATTCCACCCACTTACATGTCCTCCGCAGGGCAAAATCTACCTTTCAACATCACAACCCAGCTCATTCTATTAAGCCCTACCTACATTATAAAATGAATTGCATAATTGCCTAATTTTCACACTTCTAACCCCAGGACTACATGTTTCTCCTGGAGCTTGGAAAAAAGGTTCCCAGGTATGCAGATACTTAAACAACTGTTTCACAATGCATTGAGGTCCACTTTAGAATTCAGTGGGCTTAAAGCCCTTTGTAAATCAATAGGAATGGTATCCTTTGAAAACACTGCACACAAAGAGTAAAAGTGCAATAACCATGACACCATGATGAAAAAG
Source organism: Rhinophrynus dorsalis (assembly GCA_037306005.1). Taxonomy (NCBI): domain Eukaryota; kingdom Metazoa; phylum Chordata; class Amphibia; order Anura; family Rhinophrynidae; genus Rhinophrynus; species Rhinophrynus dorsalis. Next base: position 297,855,925 of record CM074724.1, read on the forward strand.
GCAACATGAGAATCTTGCCCTGCATCAAAAGCTTGAGATTCTCATGTCGCCGCATTAAACGTCACTGGGTATGATGGGAGTTGTAGTCATGTCAGCTAAAAGAAGCGGATTCAGCCGTGCTACCATGTAACATGTTGGTGCTTTATAAATGAGTTATACACCTGAAGTCGGGAGAAAAATGTTCTACTACCTACAATTTGCCCGCTATACTGCATCTGAGATCTCTTTCAGAAAAGGACGGCAAGAGTTAAGAGGAGGGAGAGATACATTTACAGGTAAGACTGTTCCAGCATTGAACTATACATCTGATACCTGAACTGCTACACCATTGCAGGCTATATACGTACATACAGACCTTGCTATTGCAAAGAAAAATTGTGAGACTATCTTACTTGCTTATCTCTTTCGTTTGGAGGTACTTCATACATTTTTAGGGTATCCCCAGCAGCGATTAATTAATAGTATTTAATGTGGCGACATGAGAATCTCGTGCTTTTGATGCAGGGCGAGATTCTCAGGTTGTGCTTTTCATCACGGCGACATAGTTATTGTGCCTTTATGTCGCACCCTCTTTTGTGTGCAGAATTGTCAAAGTGAATCAGTAGGAATGCAGTACAGATTCAGTAAGGAAGGTCTACATGGTGGCATATGGGGCTGCTGACAAACCTTTCATGTGAGCAGTATGGAGCTTTCAATGCTCATCTCATCCTCCAGTGAATAGCTTTCCCTTGTGGGTTCCAGACAGCAATACTAACTTACACTCATGTGGACCATCCATCAGACCTGCCCCTCCTGCATTCAAAATCACTGCTGGAATGCAGGACAAGATAGGTGAAAGAACACAAGAGACGCAACTGTAACAGGCAGCTGCAACAGTCCTATCACCCATGTGAGAGAGACCTTAAAAGGGACTGCATTGTCCCTGCAGATTGCTATATATAATGATTCTCCTCGCAGGAAAAACAACAGATTTCAAATTACCTAAAAGGCTAAATGGGGCCATTAGCCTTTACCAGATTGTAAACTGAAACTATTAGCAATATACTATAAGAGAGATCTAATGCAAATAAAAATGTATGTAAACATAACTGACTGCTGTTTGACAGACACATGGATATGTCCTTCTGTTAAACAAATTAACCCTTAACCATTAGAGTTCCAGAGGGGTATGCAGTGCATTGCTTTGCAATGCGTTACGTACCTGTCTGGCACTCAAAGGGTTAAGAGTCACTTATTCCAGTTCCCCTTTAATCAATATGAGCCTTAGATACAGAGAAACAAAGAATAATCTGCTCAAAAAACAGATATTATGGAAAAAGGACTATATATAAGACTTTGTGCCGGGCAAAACACAACCAGGGGTGGCAGTAAGGAGTAGTTACTGCTCCCATTGGGTGATTCAATGGGAGCAGCCCCCACTAGCCAGCCCAGCCCGCCCACCACTATACAGCTCAAGAAAAAAACAAAATGGCTGCCACTTACTCCTACACCACAGACACACACACATAGCTCATGACCGCAACAAATTCACCTTTCTTACTTCTTGTGGAACCAGCCCTCCATCCTTCCTTTTCCTCTAACTTTCCTTCTGTAGGGAGCCAGCCTGGGAGTTCTGCAGCTGTTGACATGGCACTGTACAACTTTAAGAACATAATGGTGGTTCCGCAACCCACTCCCACTCTCATAATTTCCAAACCCTTCCCTCTGTCCCATCTCCTTTACTATTCCTCCACCTCCCTCCACTGACCCATCTTTTCTCTCCTTGTCCCTCCTGTCCCGGCTTGGAGATCCCCAAGCCTCACGCAGCTTAGAGCCTGTAATTACTTGGCCCTGTGGGGATGGAGCGGAGCGGGCTGCCCCAGACACTCCCTAGGATTTTGCTCCCACAACTGCAGCACAGGGATGTCCACTCCTCTCTTCCTTCACCACGGCCTTATCCCCCTGCTCTGTCTGGGCAATTCATTACTTTAAATTGCCCCGGCTGTCTCTCCCCTTTACAGGTCCCCTTCCCTGCGGAGCGTACGGGAGCAGTGTTCTGACAGAGACTGGGCAGATCTCTATAAACCAGCACGGTTAATACACAATTCACATTGCCTAGCACTGCCCCGGCTCTCTCTCCATTTCCCCGCGGTGCAGAATGGAGCACACAGAGAAAGGAAGAGAGAGCCGGCCCAGCACTAAGCAAAGCAATGTGAATTGTGTATTAACTGTGGCTGATTTATAAAGATCTGCCCAGTCTCTGCCAGAACCGTGCTCCCGGACGCACAGCAGGGAAGGGGAGCTGAAAAGGGGAGAGACACAGGGCCGGCGTCACCTATAGGCAAGGCCTATGGGCGCGAATCTCCTGGGGGCGCAGCACAACAGAGTCGTGCCGGCAAGCACATTGGTGGCTGCCGTTGCTGTACTGCGGAGAGAAAGAGAGTGAGAGGTGCTACAAGTGGGTAAAAGTAATTCCTTCCTGACTCCAAAAGGTACTTTCATATTTCCCTACATCTACATCCACTTTCAGGGTTGAAACCAACTCAGTGTACATTTCTATTTGTCCCCTTTAGTGCCTGGTTTGCAGTACAATTATTACACTTTTACTGTGAATGTAAGGTCCAATGTGCATATGGTGTATAAGTGTTTGCTCCGGACTCTAGCACGAAGGGCTCTAACCTAAGTAAATCCTTTTATTAAGCCACATGTGAGCAGTTTGTAGTCCTCCAGCTGTTCAACTACAACTCCCATCATTCTCAGTGACTGATGGGGCAATTTAAAGTAATGACTTGCCCCGACGCATTGTGGGGAAGGGAAGCAAAATGAGCAGATCTCCCTACCGTACTTACCACTCTGGCACTCAAAGGGTTAAGGAATTAGCACCATTTTGTCAGGAATTAATAGAAATAATTATTTGCAAATACTGAAGATGTAAACAATGTTATTTATACAGACATTTAACCCTTTGAATGCCAGAGAGGTATATACCCCTCTCTGGCACTCAAAGCGATCCTACCTGCTGGTTACACATTCAGTCACATTCACCCCCACCTTGACTTGCAACCTTTTGTGACAATTAAAAGGTTAATCAAGGCTCCAATATATAAATATACATTCAGAATGCATTGTAATTGTGCAGCATACACCTTTATCTTTTTGCATATACATATGATTTCAATTATGCTGCACTGTATAACATTTAAAGGGATAGTAATGTTTCACAAAAACAGCAGCTCCAATTAATCTTCATAGTTTATGAGCCATAGAGAGTGTTATTTCAATACTGTCAGAGTTGTCGTTCAAGAGTAATTGAATGATAAAGTTTCCCCCTCCAGCCCCTTTTACCTAGTGTAAGACACCTCCCCTCAGATGTGGAATCTGGTTGCTAGACCAGACGTATAATAGCAGGGGACAGTCTTCTTCCTATGAGAACAATGAAAACCCTGCCCCCCTTGGCAAGTTTTTCAGGTTTTTCCCTTATCTTAATTGAAGATTGTCCCTCTCTGCAATCTACCTGGGCACCTCCCTTCTGCTCTGGCTGAGCAGTATTACATCAGTAAAAGGGACGGGAGGGGGACACTTTATCATTCAATTACTCTTGAACTACAACTCTGACAGAATTGAAATAACACTCACCAAGGTCCAAATAATATGATGATTAATTAGAGCAGCATTTATTAAGAAACATTACTATCCCTTTAAGTCCGTTTCATTGAATTCTCATCTAATCAATAAACTTATGTGAGATGCCATGTGTAATCTATTCATTACATATTTTAATTGCCATATATTTATACATATGTTTTAGTCTATATACTGCACTATATACTATTTAAGTATCCATGTCAGGGGTACCAACAAGAGCCAGAAGCTTCACACACAGGGGGGACGGGGGCAACTATCACTGTGTCAGTGTCCCCTCTGTTTGTGTGTCTATGTCTGTTGCGTTTCTGTGTGTGTGCATATCTGTTGCATGTGTGTGTGTGCATGTCTGTTGCGTCTGTGAGTGTGCGTGCATGTCTGTTGCCTGTGTGTGTGCATGTCTGTTGCCTGTGTGTGAGCATGCCTGTTGCGTTATGTGTGTGTGAGCATGTCTGCATATGTGTACATCTGTTATATGTGTGTGTGTACATCTCCAGTGTGTGTGTGTGTGTGTGTGTGTGTGTGTGTGTGTGTGTGTGTGTGTGTGTGTGTGTGTGTGTGTGTGTGTGTGTGTGTGTGTGTGTGTGTGTGTGTGTGTGTGTGTGTGTGTGTGTGTGTGTGTGTGTCGTTTGCATGTTTCTGCTGCTTACTGTGCGTATGTGTCTGCCTGTGAGTTGCATATGTCTGTGTTTATCAGTGTGTCTACAGTTCACACACGTACTCCCAATGGTCATAACATGACGGGCAACGCCATCCCACATTGCTAGTTATATTCTAAATGTGGTTAAATAATTCTTTCAATCTCGTCAAATTATGTGATAGTCAATGAGTCCATCTATAGTGCACAAGAAGTCAATATATGGTTCCATTCAATGGGATGAAAAAAAAGTGATGAATGGAGATGGAAATGAATCAATATGGGATGGAGATGACTTTTCTGTATGAGTCTGTCAAATTCTTAAGCTTACTCCACTACAGTCTCACTTCGTTTTGGAGCAGCTCGAAGGAAGGGTGTCCCTATACACCCCAAAGCGATCAACTCATCTGGAAAACAGAGTGCAACGACAAGCGGAAGAGAAAGCGGGAGTACTCTAAGTGTAGTATTTATTATATAAAGAACATAAAATCATATCAATATTAAGAGACCCCCCCCCTTCTCCCATTGCATTTACATAACGACCATCTTGGGCTAATGCATCTCAGGGCAAAGGAAAGGCGTAGCCCTTCGAGAACCCGATGCATATTGTGGATTCGCAGATCCACTTCTTCAGGGAGAGGAAGGGTATAGTCCTTTGAGAACCTCGACGTGTATCGTGGATTCGCAGATACTGAGCAGGGAGATCTAAACCAATACTGAGATGATCAAAAAATTACCAATCACTGAGACCGGTGTACTGAGAACTGCAGCATAGGGGACAAATTAAAATCGCATTGAATTAAAAGGAGCTTTTAACCCCTTGAGTGCTAGAGAGAACTCCAATGCTTTGCTTCTAGCATTCAAGAGGTTAAAGCCCCATTTAATTCAATGGCAATTTTGGTTATATTTGTTTTCTTTTTGTCCATTTGGTTTGCTCCAGAATTTCTGCAATTTACATCAAATGCTAAGTCCAAAGGCCTCCTTATCTTTACATCATTCTTACTATCTAATTCCCAAATCAATGTAACATAAATCACTAAGTATCAGTTAGTAGAGGGAACGTGTGAAATAAACAGTTGTAGATGCTGAAATACTACAGGCTTCAGGCTGGGATGTTCTCAACAGAAATATTGTCAAAATAAGTGAGCTTCAGGATGGAAAAAATGTGTACAGAATATCTGCGCTACATGTCCAGAATATTCATTTTCATGGGATACTGAAAATATTCCCTCTCTCAGGCTATGCCAGGGCTGGGCAACTTGTGGAGATCTGTCTGTTGATGGAATACAGCTCCCATCATTCTCAGCCAGCTGTTGTCTGGCTGAGGATGATTGGAGTTGTAATCCCCCAACAGCTGGAGAGCCACATATTATCCAGCATTGTGTTATGAACACTTGATCACAAATGTCTTTTAGGGTATACCTTAAATAGGGTTGACCTTATCTTCTCCAGATCATACTATGCCAGTGACTGAGTGGCAATCAATTCCCTGACCTTGCATGTACAGAGCTATCAGTCTAACCACCGTTCTGCACATCCTGGAGGTGATGTCATTTTCTAGATGATAATAAAGTCTACAAAGTTGGTCTTTTGCAATTATGTGTTGTAATAAGTATATATATATATATATATATATATATATATATATATATACACACACACACACACACACACACACACATTATAGCACTCACACTTTAAATTTGATGTCAGTGTTACTGCCTCTGTGCAGTCAAGGTAATATTCAGTTTCCAGAAGTGAAGAGGAACTCATGGTTCATTTATCAAAATTAATAATATATTGTAATGTCAAACACTGTCAACATTTTAGTCCTGGTTGTGGGCCTTTATTAGGACCTCCTAATGAGGATCAACATGTTGACAGTGTTTAAAGGGATGGTAATGTTTCACAAAAAAAGCAGCTCGGATTAATCTTCATAGTATTTGGGCCATGGAGAATCAGAGTTGTAGTTCAAGAGTAATTGAATGATAAAGTATCCCTCTCCCGCCCCTTTTACTGATGTAACACTGTTCACCTCTGAGCAACAAGACTGTCCGGATGGGTTGCTGACAGGGACAATCTTCAGTGAGGATAAGGAAAAATCTGTCAAGGTGGGCAGGGTTTTCCTTATGCTCACAGTAAGAAGATTGTCCCTTGCTGTGACCTGTCCTTTCAAGAGACCAGATTCCACATCTGAGGTTAGGCAACTTACACTAGGTTAAAGGGGTAGGAGGGGATATTTTATAATTCTATTACGCTTGAACCACAACTCTGACAGTTTTAAAATAATGCTCTCCATGGCCCAAATACAATGAAGATTAATCAGAGCTGCTTTTTTTGTGAAACATTATTCCTTTAATATGAAAAATAGTTTTGCTTTTGAAAAAAAAAAGACTTGTGAGTGCCTCTTCTCTTCTGGAAATGTTATAAATGCTTAAATGTACTCTGGTATTAGCAGATTTGCTGAAGAAAAATGGTATTCATGACTCTTAAATTATGAATAGGAATAGCCAAAATGCTTGCAGGGGAAGAAATAGGCAGAAAATGGCTACTTCTGCCCTTTGTGGGAATTCTCAAATTAGATCTTTTCCTCTAGCATCTTTCCGTGTTGAAGTGAGGTGGCTGAATGTGTGTTCACATGTGTGCTCAAGTGTATGAGTTTGGTCTGTGTGTGTGTGCATGAATGATATATGAATGAGTATTTACATCTGGGGAGTATTGAAATCAATTAGCTTAACCTTCTTGCTATAGAATATAGCTTTGAGTGATTATTTTTTGTGGCAGAAACTTCCACAAACATGAGTAACATGTTTCCTACTAAATTAACTTTTCTCCCATCCTTAACATTTAATTAATGAATGATTTATTGTCTCACTGTTTAGGCCATCACCCTGGTCTTTATAAATTCTTGACATAATAAATTGTTCACGCATTCATTGTTAAATAGGCCCATGAGTGCTGTTCTTCAACAAGTATGTAAACTGCTGACATAACTGTGCCTGCCTGGATCTGAGAGGTGAAAACATATATGCATAGGAAACAGCCATTTACACAACTTGAATATATTTATTATTTGAAAGCATAAACATTTTGGATCATATCAGTAAAGATCTATATCCAATTGAAAACTTTAATGTTCTAACACAATCAGGGGCGGATTGTAGGGGAATACCAGCCCGGGCATTTTTTTTTTCAAGGCAGCCCACTAGCTGCACCGATGTCCCTATCGACGTCCCCTTGTGGTCCCTGTGTGGCATGAGAGAGCAGGCGCCAGGATATTACATCATATCCTGGCGCTCTGCATTAAACCTTTGCATGCATTGCGCACCCCTCTGGCACTCAATGGGTTAACAAGAAACGCGAAGGCTGTCACAGAAAGTGCCTGTGGCAACACAGACCTCTTCAAAACATCGTGGGATGGTGAGGTGAGATCCTCTGATCTCCCCCACCGGCCCATGATCTACCGGCCCTCCAGGGGATGCCCAATCCCCCGATAGGACAATCCGCCCATGAACACAATAAATGTGTCTTAATCAAGTCCTTTTTCCATTATAAAAGAAAGAGTTGCAACTAGCTAGTAGCATTGTGGGGAATGTATAAATCTGCCAGCACAGTTCTCTACGTTAGCCTGCAGTACCAGTGGATGCACTATAGTACATGACCACTTTAGTGCATACTGGCAGACACATTCTGCCATATTCATCATGAATAGAATACCAGAAGGCTCTATATGCCTGCCCCATAGTAGGCACAAAAAAAATGGAATAATTACACAACTTCTTTTATGTCTTAACTTGCAATGTGGGATGGCTTTGCCCATCATGTTATGATCGTTGGAAGTACGTGTGTGAAATGTAGACACTCTGATAAACACAGACATATGCAACTCACAGGCAGACACACACACAGTGAGCAGCAGAAACATGCAAAAGACACACACACACACACCGGAGATGGACACATGTACACACAAATGTAAAAGATGTACACATACGCAACAGACATGCTCACACACACATAACGCAACAGACATGCTCACAGACATGCACGCACGCACACACACACACACACAGACGCAACAGTCATGCGCGCACACAGACGCAACAGACATGCGCGCACACAGACACACAGAGGCAACAGACATGCACGCACACATTCAGACGCAACAGACATGCCCACACACACACATGCAACAGACATGCAACACACACACAGAGGGGACACTAACACAGTGATAGTCGCCCCTTGTCCCCCCCGTGTGTGAAGGTTCTGGCTCTTGTTGGTACCCCTGACATGGATACATAAATAGTATTTTCCTAAGTACAGTATATAGACTAAAACATATGTATAAATATATGGCAATTAAAATATGTAATGAATAGATTACACATGGCAGCTCACATAAGTTTATTGATTAGATGAGAATTCAATGAAACAAACTTAAAGGGATAGTAATGTTTCATAATAAAAGCAGCTCTAATTAGTCACCATATGTGATTTGGACCTTGGAGAGTGTTATTTCAATTCTGTCAGAGTTGTAGTTCAAGAGTAATTGAATGATAAAGTATCCCCCTCTCGCCCCTTTTACTGATGTAATAATGTTCAGCCAGAGCAGAAGGGAGGTGCCCAGGTAGATAGAGGGACAATCTTCAATTAAGATAAGGGAAAAACCTGAAAAACTTGTCAAGGGGGGCAGGGTTTTCATTGTTCTCATAGGGAGAAGATTGTCCCCTGCTGTTATCTGTCTGGTCTAGCAACCAGATTCCACATCTGAGGAGAGGTAACTTACACTAGGTAAAAAGGACGGGAGGAGAAAACTTTATCATTCAATTATTCTTGAACTACAAATGAATGAATACGTTTCTTTATATAGCACCACAAGTGTACGCAGTGCTTTACAATTTAAGGGTTTAAACAATACAGAGTTACAGGTGCTTTGTAGAGTGAAACATTGGGTGGGAGGTCCCTGCCCGAAAGCTTACAATCTCAAAGGGTTAATACGGGAGGGAGATCTGCTCATTTTGCTTCCCTTCCCCACGGTGCGTCTGGGCAAGTCATTACTTTAAATTGCCCCGTAGTCACTGAGAATGATAGGAGTTGTAGTTGAACAGCTGGAGGACTACAAACTGCTCACATCTGGTTTAATAAAAGGATTTAGTTAGGTTAGAGCCCTTTGTGCTAGAGTCCGGTGCAAACACTTATACGCCATATGCACATTGGACCTTACATTCACAGTAAAAGTGTAATAATTGTACCGCAAACAAGGCACTAAAGGGGACAAATAGAATTGTACACTGAGTTGGTTTCAACCCTGAAAGTAGATGTAGATATAGGGAAATATGAAAGTACCTTTTAGAGTCAGGAAGGAATTACTTTTACCCACTTGTAGCGCCTCTCACTCTCTCTCTCACTCCGCAGTACAGCAGCGGCAGCCACCGATGTGCTTGCAGGCACGATTTTGCTGAGCCGCGCGGCTGCGCCCCCAGGTGATGTGCGCCATAGGTCGGCGCCTTCCTTGCCTATAGGTGACGCCGGCCTTGTGTCTCTCCCCTTTTCACCTCCCTTTCCCTGTGGTGTGTCCGGGAGCACGGTTCTGGCAGAGACTGGGCAGATCTTTATAAACCAGCCACAGTCAATACACAATTCACATTGCTTTGCTTAGCACTAGGCTGGCTCTCTCTCTCCATCTCTCTGTGTGCTCCATTCTGCACCCCAGGGAAGGAGAGAGAGCCGGGGCAGCGCTAGGCAATGTGAATTGTGTATTGACACAGGGGGATAAGGCCGTGGTGAAGGAAGAGAGAGGTGGACATCCCTGTGCTGCAGCTGCAGGAGCAAAATCCTAGGGAGAGTCTGGGGCAGCCTGCTCCGCTCCATCCCCACAGGGTCAAGTAATTACAGGCTCTGAGCTGCATGAGGCTGGGGGAGCTACAAGCCAGGACAGGAGGGACAAGGAGAGAAAAGATGGGTCAGTGGAGGGAGAGTGGAGGAGTAGTAAAGGAGATGGGACAGAGGGAAGGGTTTGGAAATTATAAGAGTGGGAGTGGGTTGCGGAACCACCCTTATGTTCTTAAAGTTGTACAGTGCCATGTCAACAGCTGCTGATCTCCCAGGCTGGCTCCCTACAGAAGGAAAGTTAGAGGAAAATGAAGGATGGAGCCACAAGAAGTAAGAAAGGTGAATTTGTTGCTGTCATGAGCTATGTGTGTGTGTCTGTGGTGTAGGAGTAAGTGGTAGCAATTTTGTTTTTTTCTTGAGTTGTATAGTGGTGGGTGGGCTGGATAGTGGGGGCGGACCAATTCCATGCATGAATTTCACACCAGTAGTAGTGGCCTTCGGCTACTGCAACTGGTGTGAAAATCATGCCCCCATTGAATCACCCAATGGGAGCAGTAACCCCTCCTTACTGCCACCCCTGGGTGTGTTTTGCCAGGTACAAAGTCTTCTTTTATATATATATGTATATATATATATATATATATAGCTATGTGGCTTTAAACGAAGTGTAAAGAAAAAAAAACTGAGACACTCAAAGACTGTCCCATTGCCCTGCCTTTGGAGCAAGTGGCATTAAGGTATTAGGCAGACATAGGGAAAGAGAAACAATTGTTGTGCCCGATTATGCACAGAATTGTATTCGTGCAATCGCCCTATTGAGTCTAGGGTTGCCCACTGTCTGGTTTTAACCAGGATAGTCTGATTTTGGACGACCTTGCTACACATCGTTATAAAAAAAGAATAGAGAATACTCAATTTTACTTGAAAAATTAAACATTACTATGCCTTTAAGGACCACTTTGATCTCATTCAGTGAACTGACACTTGGGTCTGATACTAACAGCTCCGGTCTTGGAGCGGTCAGAATCAGACTCTGGTAGTGTTCACAGCTCCAAGACCACAGCAGTCAGTTTCTACCTTTCCCACGGTGAGCCGGTACATGTGATCCATCACACAAAACCTGCTTTCCAAACAAATGGCCTTGGTCCTTAATTGCACAAAACCCCCTAGTCCTTAAGGTGTTAAAGGGTTAAGTAGACTCATGCACTCTAGCAACAGTCATGTCCGTCTCCATGGACATGACCTCCAGGACTGATTGAAGATGTTATCTCTTGAACAAATGCACAAGGGCATAATTCATAGTGGCTATTAGGATTTTGTGGCCATGGTAATGTATGGGGGGGGGTTAATATTAGAAGGTGCCAAGTCTTGTTTTATATGCCCCATAATGCACATCACTGCTTGTTATCGTCTTTTGGAGGAATGCAATTAACTAAAAGACTCAGATAGCTGTACAGATAGCAGCTTCATGGCGCGCATGTGCTTGGAGATCTGACACGGAAGTCACATTACGGGACAGATGACATGTCCCATCTCTCTCCGAGTCTGATGAAGGACACAGTGAGATCTGAACATTTCCATCCTGAAAACCTCTATTTGTTCCACAACACGTTTCAAGATTATATAAAGACGCTGCACTGTAAAACAACTGAAACAAGATAAACCAGCAGTCGCACTTGCACTCAACAGCATAATAATCGGCACAGAGCAGACATAAATACTGTACAAATAAAAAATAAGATATAAAAGGAGAAGACAACCAAGTATAGGAAAGAGAAGATGTACCAAGAAGAAATGCAGACTAATTCTGGTGCAAACCAACTGCACCATAGGGAAGAAATCCAATTCTCAATGGATTTAAATGGGGTTTTTAACTCTACTGAATTGATTCACAACGCGTTGGAAACCTCTCTTGCACTGACAGGGTTAAAAGACCCTTTTAAATTATTGGAAGTTTTGGAAATTCTTATTTGTCCCTATGGTGCAATTGTTTATATCCAGAATTGCCACAGTTTCTTATTAACTCTTTGGGCCATATGTTCAAATATGTAGCGAAATAGCTTTTGTTGTTTGTAATTGACACTTCAAAGTACAAACTCGTTGTTGAGCTCATTCATAATTTCCAAGAGTGTCCGTTGTGATCGGAAATATGTCGTTTTGTCATTGAAGTACAATTCCTGACTGACATTGTTGTGTGTAACGACAAAAATGTAGGTATGGAAATTGTGATTGTGTTGTGTTTCTTTAATATTATAGGTTTCTCACATTCAGAACTTCGCAGTCCCTCCACTTTTTTCTTAGGACCGGATAAGGACAAAAAAAAGTCGTATGAAAGACAAAAATAACTAATTGTATGCATGAAAGACATATTTTCTATAGAGTATACAATAAAAAAACTAGTAATGTCCGTTGTGTACGACACAACTCCAGAACTGATGGGCAAAGGGGGCGGGGTAAGGGTGTGGCTAAACTATTCTCCAGTGTCGTATAGAGGAAAAGAAAATTTGTCGTAACTAATGACAAAAAAAGTCTTGCAAAAAACAAAATTTGTACGTTAAGAAAAAAGTGGAGGGAATGTGAAGTTCTGAATGTGAGAATGTTTGTCTTTAGTTAAGACATTTTTGTCATTAGTTAAGACATTTTTAAAGACATTTTTGTCGTTAGTTAAGCCTTTTTTTGTCATTACATATGACAATTTCAGTCAGGACAAACAAAATATTTCTGATCACAACCAACGTTCTCTGAAAATATTAATAATCCCAACTACACTGTACTTTGAAAAGTTGTTACAAACGACAAAAGCTATTTTTCTACCTCTTTGAACATATGGCCCTTAATGTACAAATTCTTTTGTTTGCACATTTTTATGTTGTGTAGGACAAATTTTCTTTTCCTCTTTATAACACTGCTGAATAGTTTAGCCACGTCCATGCCCCGCCTCTTTGCCCGGCAAGTCTGGAGTTGTTTAGTACACAATGGGCAATACTAGTTTTTTGTTGCACATTGTATAGAAAATATGTTGATAATGAATAGAATTACTTATTTTTGTCGTTCATACGACATTTTTTGGCATTATCCCTTTGAACATATGGCCCTTTGAGTGCCAGAGGGGTATGCAATGCATTGTTAATCAAAGGGTTAAATCATCTTTTATCTCTCTTATCTCGCAGGTACAAACCTGTGTTCCTTTTAAAGAAGTTAACGGAATGTGAGACCTTTTGTACGTTAAAAAAAGAGTTCTATTTGTTCAAAAATATGAAAGGTTTTCTGAGTTGGTGGAAAATGTCACTAAAGCTTTTGCAAAGAGAAAAATGAACTTTTCGCACATCCCTTCCCATGAGGAACTCATCACTGCTGTAATGTCCCCACGGTATATGATTTCAAATGACGACGCATCATAAAATGGGAGCAGAATCACAGGTGAATACGAGTGGAGCAGTGAGACAGGACAGGGTTGGGGGGGAGAAATATATATATATATCTGTGCAGTGTCAGTGGGAGAGAGGAGCAGAGCGTGCCTTGTACATAATAGGCTGGGAAGGAACTGTAATTGATTGATGTGCATGTTCTGGAAAGGACACAGAGATAGTTTTAAATTGGAAGAAGAATTGAGAAAGCTGTGAATGTGAGATTGAGATATAAATGGGCATGTCACATAAAGAAAGTGTTAGATAAAGCAGGAGTGGTCAAGCCATGTCTCTACAATTGTTGTTGAACTACAACTTCTATCATTGGCTGGCTGATGATGGTGAGAATTGAAGTTCAGTGACAGCTGGAGAGCCACATATTGAGATAAAACCAAGGTTGCTTTTCATAAATAGTCAGTAGAGGCAACTAATCAAAGTGCCATCTGCATTCTGATAGGTGGGTGTGGCCAGATCAGTCCAAATTCCCCTGCAATAGACATACACTCCTGATATATGGTGCCGGGTTCATTTAGTAGTGTATTAATTTGGCTAGTTTATAAATCCCTTTACTGTACATTATTTTAACAACTTAAGGACCCATGACGTGCCAGAACCATCATGGAAAACTTACGTTAAGGACCCATGACGGTTTGTACGTCTTGGAATTCAGGGGTCCCTACGCGGCTGCATGCAGTTTGAGGTCCACCAAAAAAAAAAGTTCCATGGTTCTTGACTGCTAGCTGCACTGTCAGTCATCACGGGGTTAACAACAAGGATTCCAGAGAGGTCTCTAGATCATTTTGAAGCAATGTGTTGGAAACCTCTAGCATACAAGTGGTTAAAAACTTTTCCGTGTACACTGTAGTCCAGGGGTCTCCAACAAGTAGCTTGTGAGCTATTGGTAGCTCTTTGGATACATGTGAGTAGCTCTCTCCATTCCAGTTATCAAGCAATCTGGCCTACCAGTGGTTGAAATCTGCTCCCCAGTTGGCTACAGCCAGTCTGGGCACAGCTTTCATCTGTGATACCAAGCAGTGGTCAGTCTGAGAGCTGAAAGCAATGCAGATACAGTGCATCACAACTTTTTATGGTTTTGGTGGAGCTGGTTTGCTTCAGATTTACTCTTTTAAAGGGACAGTAATTAAAAAAAGTACTCTGAAAAGGATTGTTTATTTTAATTTGTTATAATGCATAGCATTTTTTAGATATTGTTACCTTCATATTCTTCTTTAAATTTTATTTAATATATTCCCTCTCCTGCGCCTTTCCATTACGTCAGGCAGATCCAAAAGCTGGTCCAGATGGGTCGCAACGAGGGACAATATTTTGTGTGTCAGCATTTCGTCCAGTCAAACGACCAGCTTTCAGATCTGAGGGATCTCTACCTGACATAATGGAAAGAGGCGGGAGGGGGAATCTTTTGAACGGAATTTGAAGAAGAATATGAAGGTGACTAGATTTAAATATATGCTTTGCATTATAACAAATTAAAATGAACATGTTTGTTTTTTTTAATATTAGTATCTCTTTAAATATGCAGCCCTCTAAGTGATGACAACTCCGAGAACAACACATACATTTGCCAACGTCATTAATTCATCCTGAGGGGGACTGGCAGGCCAGTCAAATAACTTTTCTGCCAGCTGTGGTAGAGTAGGAGGCATGGATTGTACAGTCACCCAACCTTACAATCTGATGCCATCTGGAGGGCAGGCTTCCTGGCCTAAATCTAGGAGAGACCCAGTAACATCACTCCTAGCCCCTAATGTGGATAATAAGAGGATGACAGTATGAACTGGAGAAATTCAAGGGCAAACTGACTGGCCACAGAGGGCAGATAAAGAGTTCCACTGATTTAAACAGACATGTTAACCCTGTGTATGCTAAAGAAGTCTCCAATGCATTATGAAGCAATGTGCGGGAGACCTCTGTAGCATTCAATAAAACCCTTAAAAGGAGCAGGAAATCCTAATGGCCTCCATGAACCAATTCTTTGTACAATGGTTCACCAAAACCAATCTTTAATTAATGTTGGATATCCATGTCCATGGAGGTGAACAAGGATTATTTGTGGCAGAACTCAAGGACCCCAAAGTCAAGGAATAATTCAGTGGGAGGAGTTTGGAGTTTTGGAGTCTTGCAACACAGTATGTCCAGTTCCATGGACACACTATGAAATATTAATTAAATATTAGTTTGGAAGAACCAGTCCACACACAATTGACTCACAGTGCATATCAAGACTGTCTCCTAAAATTAAAATGGGCCTGTCACCTTAAAATAGTTTTTAATTATACTTAACCCTTTGAGTTCCAGAGAGCTGTCCAATGCATTTTGCTTTGGAATATGTTGAACACCTGTTTGGAACTCAAAGGGTTAAACTTAAACGTATCTATATGTTTTACTAGCCATTTGTTTGTAATATAAAGAGATTTTGAAAAATGAACACTTCTTTTTTGGTAGCACAATGTGGCATTTTATGCTAATTAGTTTATGTGCTGACACACATAGCACATTGCTCTATGAATGAATATAGGAAAAGCCCATTCACTGGTATAATTTATAATATCAGACCATGCAGGACGTTAGCATAACATGCCATGCAGTGCAATCACAATATCATGGTTAATTTCTCAAAAACAATTTATTTTTCAGAAAATTGCTAGTACAACATATAAGTAGATTTTAGTTATTTGTAGTACAAACAGTGGGGTTTATTTTTAATAGGATGTGTTAGTACTCCTTTAAAATTAATTTAATTATTTCATCCATTGTTGTGAAGATAACTCCTTTTTAATCTAGGTCAACTATACTTCTGCCTTTATGATTTAAGGAGATTAGAAAATTACTCACAATCCATGTCAGATCATGCTGATTCACACATCTGCTAAATGCCCAAAGTGTACCCTGAGTAAACTAAATTACAGTAAAGCAAGCTGGAGAGATGTAAGTGCATTGCTTCTAAACAATGAAATAGGAAATGGAGAGTTTGCCACAATGAAGAGTTTCTCTCACCATGGTACACACACACACACACACACACACACACACACACACACACACACACACACACACACACACACACACACACACACACACACACACACACACACACACACACACACACACACACACACACACACACACACACACACACACACACACACACACACACACACACACACACACACACACACACACACACACACACACACACACACGGGACCGGCAACAAAAAAACATGTCTACCTAAAGGGATATGAGATGCAGTATTAATTAAATGGAAAGTAACACCTCACTGAGAAGTAATTCACTGTAAAGGCGCAGTGTCTTGTGGTCCTGCTAGCAACTGCCATGTCCGCCCCCATGAGTATGATGTTCACAACTGACTGATTATATCTTGAATCAAAGTGGAAGGAACATTTTCAGAGAGGCCATTAGTAGTTATTAGATTTACTACACCAGGCAAGTAATTATTAGGAAGTGTTACTTTTCCTTAAACCTTTTGTGTTCCATAGGGGTGACCAAAGACTAATTTTGGAGAACCAATCCATGCACAATTAGTTCATTGCTGTCATTAGGATTTTCTGCCCAGATAATGGTAAACAAGGGAATATTATTAGAAGGTGTTACTGCACCTTAACCCTTTGAATTCCAGTGGGGTACACAATGCATTACGCACACCACTGGCATACAAAGGGTTACAATCTTGATGTCCCTGAGGTTTGCAGTAGGGCATGCCTCCCCTGAGGATAGAAGAAGGACATGCCCGCTCTATGGTGTCCTTTTTGTTTAATTTGAAGACTTGCACTGCACCTGCCTATTGCTAAGAATGTCCTGTATAGAAATGGAAAATAGATGTAAGCTTTGAACTATTGAGCGTTGAATTGTTTTTTAAATATCTTCTTTGCATATAAAA
The DNA here is from genome assembly GCA_037306005.1 of Rhinophrynus dorsalis. NCBI lineage: Eukaryota > Metazoa > Chordata > Amphibia > Anura > Rhinophrynidae > Rhinophrynus > Rhinophrynus dorsalis. Next base: position 297,873,344 of record CM074724.1, read on the forward strand.
GGAGAGCTTGGCACTTCAGTTTATTTAGGTAATTAGCTCCAGGCAACTGTGACCTTGTCATTCGGTATTAGATATAACATGATCGAACGTGACCTATGAACTCCATAACAAGTTGTAACAATCCTCAAGCTAAGGAACCTCTTTGGTCCTCAGCTGCAAGCTCTTGCCAAACATGTCCAGGAAGCTGCATGTAAATAGCCGGTCACTAGGGCCTGGTTAGCAGACAATGCACTACACATATAGTTGATGGAGTGTGAAATGAAGAGCTGTGTTCATAGCTGGCAAATAACTATAGATTTGATAAGGGTTAACATGTAAATACATGTTTTCTTTCACTTAGTACTTGCTCATCCCACTTAACCCCTTGGATGCTAGTGATGGTCAACGCATTGGAGTCATCTCCAAAGCAATATTTTGTGTACCCCTCTGGCAATCAAAAGGTTAAAGGACCAGTAAACCGAAATATAGTAAACTAACTAACTAAAACACAGTCTCTGTGCCCCCGAATACTCAGTAAACTCAGTAAATATTAACCCCCTTTGCTACTGGAGCATATTAGTGGTAATCAGGGCACATAGACGTGTCTTTATTAGTGTAGCATATTAGAGTTTACTGTTGCTTTTACATTTTTTTTTTGACCATTATATTTTATGGTGTTGCAGATGTCATTCCAGTCTATATACAGATGTTTATCATTGAGCAGATCTCTCCATAGAGAGCAATACAGACATAACCACCAAACAATACAATGGCCCCCAACATTTTTGATCTGGACTAAAATCGGAATAAAGCATCTCCCAACAGCTAAAGTGCTAGGTTTAGGTGGAAATGTAATATATTTTCCAAAAAGTATTTCCACAGAATAGGAGCCACGTTTCTCTTTTCCATGGAAATACTTGTGGGAAGGAAAATTGATTGAAAGCAATTCATTCAGTGGTCAGAACGTTAAGCTCATTCATTTCATCATCATGCAGTTTTCACGTATGCGTCATCATGCACACATGATATACTGAAGCATGCATGCACAAACACACATTCACTCTACTCACTTACACCACAGGAAGATGATAGCGGAACCAGTCTTTTACAGGACTTTCCACAGGAGGAAAACAAAAGGTTGTCTCTTGTTTTTTTCATCAGATAGCATGCGTATGCATCTTTTTTTCAAAGACTTTGAGACAAAAATCTCTCCATCAGTCTTTTCTACTCTGATGTCACTCTATTTAGGGGATTAGAATGTGAGAGCAGTGGTTCTCAACCAGTGCCCTCAGTGGCTACTAATAGGCCAGGATTTGAGAATTTCCTTTTAAGAGCACAGGTGAGTTAATCAATAAGACTGAGCCTCTGATCAACACACTTGTGTTCTAGCAGGGAAATTCCTAAGTCCTGGCCTGTTAGTGGCCACTGAGGGCACGGGTTGAGAACCTCTGGTGTAGAGTGTATATAGGTGTACCAGATTGTTTAAACTTCAGTATATGTGCTCCTGTCTACACCATCTAAAACAAAAGTGTCCCTCCTTGGCAATTAAAAAAATAAATAAATTATATATATATATATATATATATATACACACAGACATATATAGTCATTTGTTGACTATTTTTGTTACAAAGTCTTTTTCAAGACAGAATACATCTGGGGGAAGCAATTTCCCTTTGCTCACTTCATTTGAAGTAAAACCAAATAAAAGCATCCCCATGAACGAGTTTGTAGAATTCTAATTTAACTCATCCAAAACCAAATAATATACTACAAAGCAAAAACACAGAGGATCCAGGAAACAGTGTTACATAAATCATTATTCTGCAGCACCTCCAGATCATGGCTAGAGGTTATCTCAAGGACAAAGAGGGGGAGCAAATTGCATGAAAAGCACCACTTAGTCAATTGCTATCCTCACTTGTTAAAATACAATTGTATGTTATGACAGAGCGTGTTATAACAGAGCTATAGATAAAGGTTCTGTGAATTAACAGAATGTAACCCCTTGAATACCAGAAGAGTATGCAAAGCATTGCAAAGTAATATGTTGCACGTCTCTCTGGTCCTCAAGTTTTTAACCCTTTGAGTGCATTAGGGGTATCCAGCACATTGCAGTGCAATGCGATGGCCAACCCTTTGGCACTTTAATATATTTTAAAGTTCATAAGCATTATATAAATAAAGACAAAGTGGTTGAATTCTGGGGAAAAACAATAGGAAAAAATAAAACAACCCTTTAATTTTAACGTAAACTTACAAAACTCTGACTATGAGCCCCTGACTACTGCTAACTTAGTATTAACCCCTGAGCTATAGCCACACGAATCAAAAACTATTGTGGTAGTCTACTCACAAGTGTATGGTCAGCACCAAGGTACAAGCTGTCAAGCAAACCAGCGGAAAGATTAACCTGTCTCCGTTCAAGATAATTGGGTCAGGAACAGCACGAAGGTGAGGAAAAAACAGGAGCTTTCTCAAAGAAAAGGCCAAAACATACATAGAAAAGCATTGTGAACAAAGACAGATTCATCTCTCTACTGGCTTACATGTCAGCTTCCACCTTAGTGCTCACCAATACACTTGTGGGTACAATATTTTCCTTTTTATTATCACAGTAGTGTTTGATCAAATTACATAATTATGCTTCTTTCTCTTTTTGCACATGCTTTGCTGCTTGTGAGAGCAAGATCTATAGAAGCATTCCATTTCAATCGGTGACTACTCTCACTTCTGACTGTTACTGGGGCTGTTTGTGAATCCCAGAAAGTTATTCTGCTGTTTGCTACATAAGTGGGTTAAGAGCTAACAATTTTGAGTATTCACTTCCGCGGTCTACAGGTGGTGGTGACGTGGTACTGTTTGATCCAACATTGGGGTGCCCCTTGTTTTTTTCCCTTTTCCTTCTGTTGCATTCATCATTTTCTCACCTTAGATTACTCCTCAAATATACCTTTGTTATCATGATATCAACAAAGTTATGCTGTTTAAGTGTATTCTTTGCTAATAGTTTAGTTGAATATTTAAATGTTACTTGATTAGTCATTTCCATATTCCTGAGGTAGTGTTTTTATAGTAATGTGACTATACTTTGGATGCACTTATATTTGATAGGGAGATAGTATCAGTTCATAGAAACATTCTTATGTCCTTGACACTGGTGGAATCTTAATTTTGTAATAGCTTTCAATGCAAACCACAGATTACATGTATCCAAGTACATCACTCACGTGAAACTTAATATTGTTGTCTTAATTGACATACTTCAAAGTTCTCAGTGAGATACGTTTCAAAGTTCTCCAGACTTCTCCAAATAAGTTTATTTCAAAGTTCACCATATTTTAAAGTTCTCAGTAGAAGTGTATTTTAATATGTGTCATATCTCAAACTTCTCCAGTGAAGTGTATTTCCAAGTTCTCCATAGAACTGTATTTAAAATGTCTCTATATCTAGCTAGTATAAAACCTCACATATGACTGAAAGGGTGAAGTACAACATTAGACTGTTATAGAGTAGTTTGAAATACACTGCTATTGAGCAATTTCAAGATCAGTTCTATGTAGTAGTATGGAATAGCCTGTTATGGAGAATTTTGAAATACACTGCTGTGGAGAAATTTGTTATATGGCAAACTCTGAAATGCATTGCTATTGAGTAACTTCACATTAGTAGACATAAATAGGCCTCAGTTGCTCAACCATCTGGCAGACATAGTCGCTCCTGGGACCTCTGACTGTACAGCAGCTTGACCTGCTACCCAGCTTGTTATTAGAAACAGAGTCGGATCATCCATTATGGAAACCTAAGCTACTGGTTAATGCTCATGGCAATATCAGGAGCCCTGGCTGCAAGTGACAGGTCACAGACAGAGGCCCTTCTGTTGCTGCTTCTGCTTTCTTGTGTCAGATGCCTTTTTATTGAAAGAGACAAGCATCATCCATTTGTTCTCACTTGTATTAAAGCCACAATGAAAGTACCTGCTAGCAGCACACTGTGTCAGAGGCACTGGATTAAGAGAAGTGAGCCCTAAATTGGTTCCTTGCCTAGGGTCCTAAGGAGCCTTAATCCATCTCTGGTTGGGAATATGGATGAAATACAGGCACACTTCAAAGATTAAAGTGATGTGACTTATTTTGTTGTCCCCACAAACAATGTTACAAGGTGTTATCCCTCAACCTGATGAAGGGCTAAAACTCCAATCTGCTGTTTATAGGGATAATAAAACAAGTCCCCTCAAAAAAATTGCTTTCATCTTGAAGTACGCCTGTATTTCCTTTCACCTTTACTGATTAGTTATATAGTTAGCCTTCTTTTTAACCTCACTGCAGTTGATTACAATTATAATATGTTGGTAATATTTATGTCAATGTCATATACTGTTGATCACTATATCTACTCCTCTCCATGATTACATAAGTATTAGTGCCTATGATGATGGGAAACATCTCATTGACATGTATTTCTATATCATAGCCTAGTGAATCTCCCCTCTGGCATCCTCACCTGCTGCTTTCTTCATTTAACGCCTTAAGGACTAGAAGGTTGTACAATGCATTGTGAAGCACTGAGTAGCACAACCCTCTTGTCCACTGATCATCAAGTGAAGACCACTTATGGAAACTTAAAGAAAGAGCACTAGTGGTGAGGGCTGGATTGGGTTATCAGCAGATGACATCACTGAGTAGAAGGAATTGAGAGTAAACACATAACAGAAGAAGCTTGTTGAACTTTTTTTTTTTAAAACATAAATGAGAAATGCAAGGACAAAACTTAAAAACACATTTCTGTATTCCTTTCTTCCCTTGCTATTCTATTACTTATCTCGATGCTGTCTAAGTTGGCACTGTTCCTTTAAGTTATATCATTGTTAGAGAACTTTTAAACACTTGCTGTATATGGATAGATAGCTAGATAGACAGACAGACAGACAGGCACTGTGTAACATGATGCTCATTTATATAAGAGCAACTTGCATTTTTGTATTAGTGTTCCTTTAAGTGAATTTCACATATTATGATTCTACTGAGCCCACATCACCATCAAAAAAGTGACACAATGACACAGAGGAATCTGTGACCCATTATCCCAAACCAACATCACAGTAGGCGGTTTTCCTTCCCACTGCAGTGTAACACACTTATCCAGGGACAAAAGAAGTCGATGGCCCATTAATTCTATCCCCACCACTGCAAGTGACAAATTGACACCGAGGAAGAATGGATCTACCATGACCCATTAAGTCTTTTCACCTTCACACTGAAGGATATGAGATGGAGACAGGAGGCACTTATATACCAAGATATGAGATTCTCTGTGTTCACTACACACCAGTGTTCTCAGAAATGTATTTCAAGATTAATAACTTAAGTCACCGAACAAGAAGATAACGGCAAAATACATGCAAATGAAGGGAATTTGATACACAGATCACGGCTGGGAAAGCTGAAAGCCATAGTCTCCTGCTGTTGTTGGACTACAGTTCCAGTTATCCTCATCAACAGGTTGCCCCCACTCTGCTATACGTTTTGTAGATCATAGTAATTAACCATCACTTGAACCACTGAAAACAATGAAGTAATGTACCAGACTGGCTCCCAATTTGACTAAAATCTGTAAAATGCATTGTGGGTAAAGACATAAGGACCTTATGCAGAAAGAAAAAAAAGAGGAGCAATTCTAGAGCATACCATTTGAGGAAATAAACATTCCTAGTGATTTAAATGCTTTGGATACCTCTTTAGTGCTCATAGGGTTAAATGGGGCTTTTAAACCCTTGAATAGTACAGATGAGTCAAATGCATTGGGTTAAAAGACCCATTTAAATCAATGGGAATTTAGATTCTCCCATTTTATGGTGCAGTTGTTTTTTTCCAGAATTGCATCGCTTTCTTAGTTCATCCCTAAGGTGCTAATTTTCTGTAAACCATTTCAATCATCTCAGACTTGTTGTTTCAATGCCAATGGCTGAAGCAGTTATAACAGTTTAAAGATACACAACATTCTAAGAAAGTAGAAAACGTCTGGTGCAAACTAACTGCTACACAGCAAATGAATAGCAATCCCTATAGGTTTAAATGGGGTCTGTAACCCCTTGAGTTCTTGGGGACCCATCTAGCATTCAAGATCTTAAAATCCCCATTTAAATCAATGGCTTTATTTTGAAAATGTTGATTTATTCTCTATTGTACAGTTGTTTCACTTCATTTTCTCTATATGGCCCATAGAATGTAGTGCATTATTAACCCTTTGAGGGCCAGAGAGCATTGCGTTGCAATGCCTTGGATACCTTTTTGGCCCTCAAAGGGTTAAACAGCAATAACAGATTCAGCCTGTGGTATTGCAGTAGCAGACATGAGAATATCAAAATGGCATTAAGGAAAGTGAACATTTATTTTTTTACCCACAAAGCAGTTTTCAGATTTCTAGTCCAATCAGGAATCAATCTGGCAGACTGAGCTGTATTTCTGCATTTGAGAAAAAGGGTTTTCAAATGAAATGATATATAATGCCTTTTCTGTTTTTTACTCAGCTCCATTTCTGCTGGCAATCGAGAATATATTGGTCTGTGGATTTGTGGCTCTGTTGATTTGTGGATGGCTAGATATTTTATTTACCCCATTTGAATGCCAAAGGGTTTGACAGCACATTGCTCATCAACACCCATCTGCCACCTGGATAGTGGCTATCAGAAGATCAAGGTGTGAATGGGTAGACACAGAGGAAAACAGTTATGTTCATATTTGCTAATCACATATCTATCAATGACACTGGGGTAGATTTTACTCACTGATTTATCATTCACCAAGTACAAGAATACACAATTTCCATACAACTTCCATACACCAGATTTTTCTGGCATGTGCTGTCTTAAGGGGAACTCTCTCCTCTGTTTAAGTACTTATCTTCTTAACCCCTTAACGACCCAAGGTGGATGTCCCTAAAGGACCAAGGATGTACATGTACCTCATGGAATTCTGGTCTCCCTGTGCGGTTGCACGCCGTTTGGAGAGTCCGGAATCGGATGAGGCAAAAAAAAAAAAAAGGTCCGTGGTCCTTAAGTGACGGCCGCTAGCGTGCGCAGCCGGTCCTTAAGGGGTTAAAGTACTATCCCAGTTAATCTTTAACCTGTTTTATATTTTTTAATGTAATGCAGTATAGCCAGAGATTTTGACTTTTTAAAAATAAGCCCGGTGACATCAGTTAATGACAGGCTGCGGTACAGCTCTGTACCACAGCCTGTCAATCTTTGCCTCTTCCCCTCCACAGCAGTACCTCATTCCCACCTCCTCCAATGTCTGAGGATTCCTGCATGTGAGCTGAAGCACTCTCTTGCCAATGAGATTGCTCCAGCTCACATGCTGGAATCCTCCGTCAGAGTAGCAGTTGAGACCAAGGCACTATTGGTGAGGGGAAGAGGCAAAGATTAAGATAAAGGACCAGAGGGGTGTGGAATGCACTGCTCAACCCCCAAAGGCTTAAACAATGTGTGGTTACTACAACCATGCCTTTTATATAACATCAGCTCCTTCTCTGCATAGCAGTTGACAAGATTGGTAGACTTCATGATTGGGATGGAGCTTAATATTACCTTCTGCCTCAGTCCTATTTCAGCACTGCAAAGAAGAATGGAGCTGTCGCAACAACTGTCAACACTCTGTTCATATTTAACTTTCTGTGATACAGGGTAATATCACCCTCCAGCCATGTAGTCCACCGACCAAGTAAGCTCATTCACAGTGAAGAAGCTGATGTATTATAAGATGGGCGGAAGGGGAATAAAAAATGGAATAACTCAAAAAATACAAGGATACAGAACAGTGAGTCAATCTTTTTTTGCTCAGAGTACCAATAACACGTATTCTGGAGTTTTCAAGGTAGCTCTATTGAGTAATTTTTCAAGGACTTATTGAAAAAAAAATACATTACTAGAAAATTATTCTTAGCTCTTATAATCTGAATAAAAAAAAAGAAACTTCTCATGCATAACCATTTCCATTAACATAAATTTGCATACCTGGGAACTTTTTATTTTGATCTCCCTGGATGGGGACTCCTTTGGTGCCGCTGTGGGAGAAAGATGACGCGATTTGCGTCAAAAAGGGGGCGAAGCTTATTTGGGAGTGGGGGTGGGGCTTCACAGACCTGCAAAATGTGTAAAGAAAACTTCAGTGAAGGAGGATAAATTGGAGAAACAGACGGCAAAGGAGCAGATGTGGGCAGAGTTTCAGAAGAAACTCCCCACATCCAGAGAATCAGCCTCTGCCCCAGAGACACGGTAATTCAGAGTGAAATCCGGAGTCTCTGGGGCAAATCTGGAGAGTTCCCAGCTATGAATATCTGAAACAGAATATTCACATTTTTGTGAAAGTCGTCACATAAAACTGTGACACCCTAAACTGCCAAGGGCACACAAACATTCAGGAGCACCCAGGTTGAAAATCACTGATTTAGACTTTTGGATTGGTATCAGTTCTACATCTTTGGATCATTGTTTAAAATAAAGCTTACTGGAACCATTACTATCCCTTGAGTAAGACTGATCATTGATAACTGTCTTAAAGTTTTATCAATTATTGCATACTAGTTGAAGAGCCCATTACACGGGCCACAGTGCCACTGCCAGCAGGTCGTGGGGCAGTCATGCGCAGTAGAGACTGCCTGCGTGGCGGCTGATACAGAGCGGCTCTGTATCACCCACGGCGCAGGCAGTCTCAACTGTGCATGACAGTAGCACACACAGCAGTCTCTACTGCGCAAGACTGAGGCGTTACACACGTTTTAGCGAATTATTATATATCGGATGAGTAATGGCTGACAGCAAAGAACAGGTAATGCTGCTTTCCCTGTTACATTAAAACAGAACATCAAAAGGGCACCAAAGAAGTTTAGATTACAAGGATCATGTCACTTCACATGGTGAGCTTTCCAAAGCGCAAATTTACAGTTTATATTTTTTGCATGGTATTTCCCCTTTCTTTGCCCAATGTTGGACCCAAATTCACATAACTGTACTTGAATCTTGGATAAATATGAATTAACTAATTGAAGAGCCCTTGTACATGGGCCACAGTGCTGCCCAGCAATGGCCACAGTGCAGTCATGCACATTAGAGACTGCCCGCGCCACAGCTGATACGGAGCGGGGCGCTCCAAATTCAGACTGAAGTCTTCTCTGCACACCTTCAATGCGCAGAGAGGACTAACCTTCAATGCGCAGAGAGGACTAACCTTCAATGCGCAGAGAGGACTACGGTCTGAATTCGGAGCCCCGCTCCATTATCAGCCGCTGCGCGGGCACTCTCTACTGTGCATGACTGCAGCACATGCAGCCGTCTCTACTGCTCATGACGGCTTCTGCCAAACACACATTTAGTGAATTATTATATAGAAGGATTCTAAGACTATGAGAAATGCTTTCATGTATACTGGTTTTCACTCAGTTTCTAACAGAAAACTGGGAATCCATATTTTATTAAATGCACACAAGAAAGTTCATTTATTGGTATAAAAAAATAAAAACTTTTTATACTGAAAAATGTTTATGTGAATGCATGTGAGTTTTTTTTTTTCTTAAACATGACATTTTCTCTTGTATCCCTTAAATCAAAATAACTGGATTAAATAAGCATAAAAATATATAAATATATCTGTTTTTTATTATATTATATTCAGGCAAATAAACAGTTTAACCCTGTTTGTGTCAGAGGGGTACGAAATGCATAGCTTTGCAATGCCTTAAGTACCCCCTGGCACTCAAAGGGATAAATAATACAGTTTATTATCTAAAACTGATTTCCAGAAATACTGCTTTTTTTGCAGTACTATAGCTGATCTGAACAGCTATTTTTGTGCCACAATTTTTACAGTAGGATAAGAATAATGGGAGTTGTAATCCAACAGCAGCTGGAGAGCAACATGATGCACACCCCTGATCTATATGCTGAAACACAAACATCTATTGTCACACACACACACACACACACACACACACACACACAAACACACACATATACATAAACACACACACACACACACACTTTGGGGGTCAAATTGCTCTTTTTATGCATTGAACTATTATGATTTTAGTTTTTCTGGTTTACTGTTCTTCAAGTGGATTTAACTTGAAGCCTAGGCCAGTGGTATCCAAGTTCAGTCCTCAAGTGCCACCAACAGTCCATGATTTAAGGATTTCCCTGTTTGAACACAACTGGGTCAATCAAAATGACTGAGCCACTGATTAATTCACTTATGCTTTTTTAAGAAAATCCTTAAATCCTGGCCTATTGGTAGCCCTTGAGGATCAAACTTAGACACACCTGGTCTAGGCCTTTCCTGTGTTAGGCTTTTTTTTTTTTATTTTTTTTTTATTTTTTTTTTTTTTTATAAATGTGTTTTGCCTACCACAAATCCCACTGACATTAGCTGGAAATTTGTTCTTTTAAAATTGTGAATAGGAAAATTACGTGTAAAGGTACATTATAATGTAATAGTTCTCTGTAAAACTCCATTGGCAATATCAGAGTGCAATTTCATCTATTCACATTTTCCTGAACAGGAGGAAGTTATGATGTTATTTGAGCAAGTAAAGACACAAAAGAGCCAACATGCTGATAGCTTGGTACAGCAATTACCTGCCACTGATCAGTCAAATGGTAATTTTATACACTTAGAATAATGGAATAGTGATTTATTTCAGGAATCAATTTGGAGGACCAAGAGAAAATTTTGGAGCCATCTGATTAGCTTCTGAATAAACTGCATATGGACAGAGCTGAGTTAAACTAAGTCTTTCGACCGAGACAAAGGTAGGTGTTTTTTTCTAAATTAAGGGTGGAAAAGCTATGGGATTCTTTGACTTGGCATGTTGTGCTTGCAGATGCTGTAACTGATTTCTAAAAAGCAATGGATACCTATCTAGCGCAGAACAATACTGAAAATGGAAATAGGTTATTGTGTAACATTGCTAAAATCCGTCCCTTACTCTGCTCCGCCACAGCTAAAATTCTTAGACATGCAATCATCCTCTCCCGCATGGACGATTGCAACATTCTTCTGTCTGGCATTCCTGCTTCCCATCTCCATCTACTTCAATCTATACAGAATGCTGCAGCATGAATTACTCTTCTGTCACCTAGGTTTGTCCCTGCCCCACTCCTCCTCAAAACTCTCCAATGGCTGCCTATCAAACTCCGGATATCTTACAAAATCTTACTTCTCTCTTTCAAGACACTTCTCTCCTCTACTCCTTCTTACATTTCCACTCTGATCTCCTGTTATACCCAATCCCGCCACTCACGTTTGGCCAGTTATTGTTTTCTCTCAGCTCCTTTTGTGTCTACAGACATCTCACGTTTCAAACCTTTTTCTCTCATTGCTCCGTATCTATGGAATGCTCTACCATCCAACCTGTGCCACTGCACCTCTCTGATAACCATCAAATCTCACTTAAAAACTCACCTTATGGATAAAATCTCAACATGCTAGAAGGCACTGATGTACAATGAACGCTCTTATAAATTATTTACTTTACTGATGTCCTCTATCATCATCAGAACTATCACTGTATTCAGCACTTGACCCTTATGTACTCTGTATGTCTCCCATTACCACTTTAGATTGTATGCTTTCGGGCAGGGACCTCACACCCAATGTACACTTGTGGCACTATATAAATAAACATATTCATTCATTCATTCATTCATTCATTAATCCAGGGAATTACCTGATTGCCATTTGGAGCCAGGAAGGAATTTCATTTTTTTTTTGCGTTTCTCTGGATCAACAGGGGTGATTTTGGCATGGGTTGGACTTTATGGATGCATATCTTTTTTTCAGCTTCATCAAATATGTTACTATATTATTATGACAGCGGAATAGGTGAGAAAGGGAAAATGTGAGAGCAAGAGGCACACAAGAAAGAGTTTGGGGGTAGAAGCAGTAGGGAGCATGGGAGACAAAAAGGGGTAAGGTCACTGGAGAGTACAACACAGAGAGGAGGTGCTGGATAGAGAGTGGATGGAAAATTGGAGAGAGAATGGAACAGATGGACAGCATAAAAGAGTAGGTGAGAAGGGGAAAGACTAAATGGGGACGGAGGCAGTTGTCCAACACTCCTGTCTACTTGCTAACAAACCAAACTTGTTCTCCTACCTCTTTCTGCACAGAAACCGGTTTGATTGATGCCTGAAGGTAAGCAAACCTACAGACATTGTTCATTGTCTGAACATTAAATAATTATTTTCCTGTAATCTGATTGGCTAAATGGCATATGCAACAAAAGATCAATTTTGTAATATATAGTTTGTGTCTTGTGAAAAGGCATATTTTGTATAAATGAGAATTACAGAATAATTTCTCTCCCATCAAGTATGGAATAGGTAGCCTGATCCTCTCCACTGACACTCATCACTGGGTCATTTTGGACTGAATATTTATTTATTTTAATTTTATCCCAAAATAGGGGTGAGCTTTTTGTGGCTATTCAGCGTTTGTTAGACTAGAAACCACAAACTTCTTAGCTGGCCTTTTGCTGAGGATCATTGGCTTTCTGATTAAAGAATAGTTGGACAGCCACATGATACTCACCCCTCCCCTACAGCATTTTGATTGAACCCCCTGTGTTCAAGCAGAGGTATTATTAACTAATTGAAGCTGATAATAATAATAAGAGGATCTGCACCAATTCTGGTCCAAATAAACTTCAAAGTGGGCAAAAAATTCCTATTAATTCATCTTTCAACCCCTGGAATGCTCGTGTTATATTCATGTATCTCTTGCCTTCAAATGGTTAAAGGCCAAATATAAATGGAAATTTTTATTTTTCCCATATATTGCAATTGGTCGGTCTCAGAATTGGACCACTTCTTATTAACTCCTTGAGGGGTACGATGCAATGTGTTCCGTACCCCTCTGGCACTCAAAGGGTTAAAGTGGACCTTGCACACTAAGATCCGCTTAATTAGTATTAAATACATTAATAAAAAAATGCCTATATGTTCTACTAGCTATTTGTTTGTAATATAACCCTTTGAGAGCCAGAGGGCTGTGCAACACATTGCTTTGCAATGCGTTCACACCCCTCTACCACTCAATTCAGTAAATCATTTTTGAGACATTAGCATTTATTTGTGTGTGGCACTGTATGCTAATTCGTTTTTGTGCTGGACCAATGTAACCACACATTGTGCCATGAATTAATCTAGACAGAGTCCACTCACTGGACACATTTCTAATTGCACAGCAAGAGCTATATTAGGCCTCAAACAGGACCATTCACAATATTGTGCTTGAATTTAGCATAAACTTATACAATGTGATATTTTACTATAAAGAAAATATTTCAGAAAAGTGTATAGTACAGCATATTGGCCTACTTAAAGGGATAGTAATGTCTCTTGATAAATTAAAGCGGAACTACCACCCCTTCTAAACCTGCCCCCAAATAACTATCCATCTAGCGACTAGCTGTTCAATAGTGCTAGTTGCCAGAATTATTACTGTGTTATTGAGAATGCCTACTGCTCCTGGACTGACAGCAAGGAAACAGCGCACACATCTTTGCATAGTGACGCTTGCTCTGTCAGTCCCTTCCGGTGCCGTGCGGCTCCTAGCAACTCCTCCTAGAACAGACTGGGACTGACAGTGCAGGTGCGCAGACATCACTGTGTAAAGATGTCTGTGCTGTTTTCTGGCTGTCAGTCCTGGGAGCAGTAGGAATTCGCAATAACGCGGTAATAATTCTGGTGACAGCACTATCGAGCAGCTAGTCACCAGATGGGTAATTATTTAGGGGCAAGTTTAGAAAGGGTGATAGTTCCACTTTAAGCTTTGATCATTCATTATATTTTGTCAAAAATGCAGAGTGTTATTGCAATGTTGTAATTGGTCTAGTTCATTTCTAACTATATTATAAAGTGTCCCCCTCTCCTGCTTTTTAAACACATAATGCGGCCTCCCCTCAGAGCAGCAAGCAGGGATAATCTTCTGTCAGCATAAGGAAAAGCCTGCCTTCCTTTGTCAAGGGGGGCAGGCTTTATCTTATACTCACAGAAGATTGTGCCCCCAGATCTGAAGGGAGGCAGTGTTACTTATTTAAAAGAGGCTAGAGGGGGGCATTTTATAGTGGTATCCTTTTGAAGTGTTGCATCTTAAAGTGTTGCGTGTGTTTGGCCGCGTCATTCAGAATGGCACATTTAGCATGTCGCGTCTTAAAGTGTCACAAATTCTACATGTCGCGTCATTCCGAATTCAGAATGATGCGGCCATATAAATGCGACACTTTAAGACACAACATTTTAAGTTCGCCATTTCAAAAGTAAACCCTTTATAATATAATTACACATGAACTAGACTGATTACAGCATTGTAATGACACTCTGCATTGTTGACAGTGTATGATGAATGATCAAAACTTAACTTACAAAGAGACAGTACTATCTCTTTAACCCTTTGCGTGCCAGAGAGATAGCCAAAGCATTGCATTGTAAAAAAAAAAATGTATAAGTCTAATTTAAATTATCTTCTTTTAATTCATGTTGATCTAGTCTAAACATCCTAATATAAAAACCAGTTTGTATAGGGGGAGCAAAAAACGCCATGGGCACACACACTGAGAAGTCAATTGCTTGTTCACTTTATGCCTCAATCATTGTACAGTCAGAAGCAGCTTTAATCTCCCCACATGAGCAGACCTTTTACTTATGCACAAGGCGTCTTCCTCGTACACTGCAGTAGTGCAATCTTCTTACCTTCAGCTGCCCTCTCATTGCTCTATCACATGCCCCTTGTATACACAATGCTGATAGCTCCCTGTCCCCACAGCTTTTCTACACCAAAAACTCAGTAAGAGAATGTCTACATAAAAACATGCCACGCTGAATGTAAATACATATGCTGTGATCTGTCTATGTATTTTATTTGCACTTTCATATATGGAAGATGCGGTTGCGTGTGTTAAAGATGTCTATTTAAAATAAAACTAAACTCTGGGCCAAACCAGTTGCACCGTTCTGACCTCCCAACATTCCAAATGGCACTTGGGACACTTGTGTTTTAGTGGGTATTACTGGGAATGTGGCTGGTGGGTGGAGCATTACTGGGTATATTTAGGTTATTTTATTACTTATTTACACCTCTTTGTGTAACTAAATCAATGATTTAGAACAAGACCAAAGTATTTTATTTACACAGACTAATTTATATACACATATGATGACATTTAAGCAAACATTAATGTGAATTTTGTTGCTGTGGAGCAATGTGATACACATATACACACTACACAGTATGATTTCCTAAAAAGAGGGACAACAGAGTATGAAAGAGGGACATAGGGATTTAAGTCTCACAGAAGGACTGTCCCTCCTAAAGAAGGACACTTGGGAGATATGCCATTGACCAGTATTCAAAATGCCAAAAATGTCCATGGATTTAAATGAGTCTTTTAACTCCTTGAATGCTAGGAGAGGATTTCAATTTATTGAGCAGAATTCAAGGGGTTAAAATCACCATTTAAATCAGTGGACATTTTTAGGTCTCCCGTATGGTGGAATTGGTTTGCCCCAGAACTGATCCACTTTTCTTCTGAACAGACAGTCCATAGAGTTCAGTGATTCTTAACATTAGCCCTGGGGACATACTGATGGTTCATATCTTCAATATAACCCTGCTTGATCACTGGTGGGTAATCAGCAGGGCCAGAGAGGGAATAAAAATCTGTTCAGCATTTCCCCCTAATGTCTCCAATGTCCCATTATTCCCACCTAACACCCACCAATGTCTTGTTAAGATCTTCTTACACCCACACATGTCCCATTATCATACCTTCTTCTCTTTGAGCCACTAGTAAGGGCTCATGTGCTGCTGGACAGGGGATGTCAATGACGAGATTCACATCTTTAAAAGGGGTGGGTCTTAATCAGGTGGGCAGAGCTTATGGCATATTTGTGTCATATAGTGGGCGAGAAATGGGTGTAAAATGGGCAGAACAGGGTGGGAATCAGGAGGTGTGGGAGGAACAGGGTGGGAAGGAGAAGAAACTCACCACCACCACCGGAGACCCGGTAATTCAGTCTGAAAACCGGACTCTACAGGGCAGATCCAGAAAGTTCCCAGGTATGCCCATTATCCCACATAACATCACCCAAGAAAGATGTCTGACAGAAAGAGTGGCCCCAGGACAGGAGACCTACTGGAACATTTCCCTGTGGCTCAGTAGGTTAATCCATCACTGATTAGTACCTCAGTAACTGTGATTAATCCACCTATTCTTAATCAGGAACATCCTGAAATCCTGCCCTGCTGGTGGGCCCCGAGGACTGGAGGAGAGACTCAGTGGTGTAATCCGTACAGAGATTATGGGGCTTGTGTACAAATAAAAAGTGGAGCAATTCTGGGGCAGACCAACCTCACAATAGACGAGGAGTAAAATTTATTTTCATTGGGCTTTTAACCCCTACATTGCTGGTGAGGTCTTCAGCGCATAGTGAAGCTTTGTAAACTCTCTCAGTGAGACTGATGTACTAAGAAGAACGGAATCAATTTTGCTTCAAACCAACTGCACCATAGGGGACAAATAAACGTTCCCCAAATTGTCTCGAATTGCCATGGATTTATATGGATCTTTTAATACCTTGAATTCTAGAGAGACCTCTCTTGTATTCAAGGGCTTAAAAGTCCCATTTAAATCAATTGAGAGTTTTATATTTCCCCTATGGCTATTGGTTTGTTCCAGAAATTATCCAGTTCTTATTAATATATCAGATTCAATGTGTGTTACCTGGAGACCCTGAAGGAAAGACAGACTGGGCGAATGTAAATATTCACCAGAGCAGCCACCCTGGCCAGGTCTCTAACAATAATGGCTGCTCTAATTGGTATGTACTATAGCATGTGTTCACTGAAGTGCATATCAGCAAACACATTATGCCACAGTAGGCAGCTATGGATGTCTCCAACATATTGTCCTCTTCCATGGACATGACATCCAAGACTGACTGGAGAGGTTATCTCTTGAATATTGGCACAAGGGATAGGATTCATAGGGGTCATTAGTAAGGAATGTGAGGGGTTATTATTCAGAGTTGTTACCTTTACTTTAACCCGTTAAGGACAAGCGGTCCAGGAAAGTTACCTTCCCTTAAGGACCACTTTGATCATTACCGACGTGCCGGTACACGTGACCTATTACATGTACCAGCGCACTGCTTTGGAGTCTAAGAGAGACCGCTCCAGTCTTGGATCAGTCAATTTTAAACACCGTTTTTACTTACAGCGCTGCCGGTAAAATGTGTGTGATGTACTACAACAGTCACCGATCCTTAAGGGCATAGTACGTCATCTGGTCCTTACGTAGTACGTCACCTGGCCCATAAAGGGTTAAAAATCAGGAGTCTTCAGGGCAGATCTGGAGAGTTCCCGAGTATGTTCATTCATCACTTCCCAACCAATCCACCTTCTGTGCATTCAGTACACACCAAAAGCGGCTTTGTGCACATTTCTGTTCCCACTAATCTGATAGATTTGACTTAGGAAAGGGACATCTGTGAGAATCAGAATTCTTTGGGAAACATTTTTCAGAAATAAAGAAATTCTTGAAAAAGTGGGCATGATCTAATTTGGAAGATTCAGGTGTAAAATTAAAGCAACTGTTTAATTAATGGGAATATTTGTCCCCTAGGGTGGAGCTGGTTTGCCCCAAAATGACTCCACATCTATGTATATAAGGCCTTTGGAATTCTTCGGGTTCACAGTCTGCTCAGCATTCTACATAGGCAGCAACTGTTGCTACATGAGGGAACAACTGAGCATGTGAATCATGTGACTTAAGACTTGCACTAAATATGTGAAGTCCAAACTCTCTTGTAGACACTGGGACAGGGATGTAGTCAGAGTTAACCCATTAAGGACAGGCCATGTGCGCACACGGCCGGTACTTAAGGATTACGGGGCATTTTTTTGCTGATCCGATTCAAGGCTCCCGAACGGTGCAGCCGCATGGGGAGCCCTGAAATTCATGACGTGTCAGGAGGACCGTCATAGGTCCTTTAGGGATGTTTTCCCATGATGGTCCTGGCACATCATGGATCCTTAAGGGGTTAAGGCTGGGTATGCAGTGGCACAGATAATTTAAAAGCAGACCCAATCACCCAGTTCTCTGTAACTTAGTTTTTTAAATGCACACTTTAAAAATTAAACCTGTACATATCTCGTGCCCACCCAGTTGAATATCAGGCCTCGTCCAAATTTCAGTCCTGGCTACGTAACTGATTGGGAGGTTATTTTTTTTAATCAAAGAATGGTCCAGGGGCAGAGCTGTAATGACCCAGAATGGCTCCTAAAATGTCCTTGTTCCTCTTTAGCCAAATAAAAAAATTAGAATTCCATACCTCCCAAGTTTCCCTCTTTAGGAGGAACAGTCCCTCTTTGAGACCCAAATCCCCATGTCCCTCTTTTCTACCCTAGTGTCCCTCTTTTTAGGGGATCAGACTGTGTGGTGTATATATGACTGTGTGGTGTATATATAATTGTATCACATTGCTCCATAGCAATAAAACTCACATAAATGTTTAGTTAAAGGGATAGTAATGTTTCACAAAAACAGCAGCTCCAGTTAATCTTCATAGTATTTGAGCCATAGAGAGTGTTATTTCAATACTGTCAGAGTTGTAGTTCAAGAGTAATTGAATGATAAGGTATCCCCTCCCGCACCTTTTACCTGGTGTAACACTGCTCACCTCAGATGTGGAATCTGGTCCTGAGAAAAATGAAAACTCTGCCCCCCTTGACAGTTTTTTCAGCCTCCTCCCTTATCTTAATTGAAGATTGTCCCTCTCTGCAATCTACCTGGACACTCCCTGCAGCTCAGAGGTGAGCAGTGTTACATCAGTAAAAGGGGCGGGAGGGGGATACTTTATCATTCAATTACTCTTGAACTACAACTCTGAGAGTATTGTAATAACACTCTCCGAGTCCCAAATACTATGATGATTAATTAGATCTGCTTTTATTATGAAACATTACTATCCCTTTAAGCTTCAGTACATATGTTTGTAAATTAATTTGTGTAAATAAAATACTTGCTCTAAATCTTTTATTCAGTTACACAAAGAGGTGTCAGTAGGTCACAAAGTAACCTAAAAATTCTCAGTAATGCCCCGCCCACCAGCCACTCCCCCAGAAACAGCACGTAAAATACAAGTGTCCCTCTTTGGCCATTTGAATTGTTGGGAGGCGTGGAATTGTATTCAAACTGCAGATTTAAAACAAATGAAATCTATTTGATGGCATGAACCTGTTGGTTCCAGGGAAGTTTCCTATGGATTACTTTGCAATGACTTGTAATCGTCTGTGGCTCACAAAGGGTTATATTCTCTTTTAACCCCTCAAGGACCGGACGTTATGGGACATTTCCGTCCCATAACGACCGCATAGGGGCACTTTGAGGCGCCGGTACACGTGACCTGTCACGTGTATCGGCGCGTCACTATGGGGCTTGAAACAGATCGCTCCGATCTTGGAGCGGTCTATTTCATGCCCTATTTTTACTTACAGTGCTCCCGGTAGAGCGCTGTAAGTAAAAAGTACGTGACATACCAGGACCGTCAAGGGTCTTTCAAGCAAATTTACCCTTGACGGTCCTGGTACGTCAAGGGTCCCTAAGGGGTTAAGGATCTCAGGGGTATGCAATGGATTGCAAAGCAAATAAGCAATGTGTTATTGCTATTTGTGCTTAAAGGGTTAAAAGATCCATATCATTATACATAATTAAAAATAAAGTGTTATTATGGTTTTCCTTTGAACTGAGCCAAATTGTTATAGAAGTTTGGACCTTATCTAGAACTATGGATCAATCTTGGCAAAAACCAACAGCACCATAGGGTAGAATATTTCCTAAATGACCATTGGTTTAAATGGGGTTTTAAACCCCTTAATGCTGGAGAGGTCTCCAATCCATAGTGTTGCAATATGTTAGATACTGCTGGCATTTCAGGGGTTAAAAGTCACCTAAAGCAATGGAAATTTTCATTTCTCCCCTGTGGTGCAATTGGTTTGCTCCATAGTTGTTTTCTTTGCCTTTATAAACAAGGACCAATTCATCTGAGGACATGCATAAGACAAGGAATGAAACACACAGGTGTTCTAATGCACAAGACAAAGGGGTGTACACAGTGACATCATCGCTCCAGTCTCGCTGTGCCTTATTTCTCGCTGTGACAGAGGATCTGCAGAGAGGTGCTGCAGTGAGCCTGCCTATATTTCTCACTCTGGACGGGCGAAGAAATTAACTGCATCTTCTGCCCTCTTCCTCCCTCCTTCTCTTTCCACCCTTCTCTCTTCGCAGGGAGAGGAAGACTGAAAAGAGAAGGATGGAATTAATAACAATAAAAGGATGAAACAAAAGGAGAGGAATGGGACTATCGGACTGTGAAATGAAATCCAGGACTCTGCCGCAGACAACATTCAAAACCCTTTAGATTCCATGAGGGAGAGCTGCAGCACTCAAATAGGCTGCGCCACAGTGCAGAGAGGTGGAGCCGACATTGCATATGAGGGGCTGCAGACAGGGCTAATGTTAATGGGGTTAGGGTTGCTACAAAGGGGGCAGATAAATTGCAGGCCAAAACATATTGGACTTGGAACTAATAATAATAACACTTTAGCATTAGAATTATCTATATTATATTTCTGACAAGGAAGCAGTAATAACTGGGGTTTCACACACAACTAGTATTAACAAGGTTAACCTTTTTCAATGACATAATGGTCTTTCCCACACAGGGTTAAAAGAGAGCCCTATAGGAAAGCAAAGGTGACAAAATAAGGGTGAAAAGTAGCTTAACCCTTTGAAAGTCACTCTGGCCCCACTGATCTAGCACCCAGAAGGTTAACAGTTTATTCATTCTGTGTGCTGCTCTGAAGTGAAAGGGTTAATAGAGTCTCTTTTTGAAAGCGTTTTCTATTTATGAAGGAAATGCTAATCACTAGGATTACTTTCCCATTGATAATGCTGTTTGTTCTCTCTTTTTTGAAACTACTGGTTTTCAGCCTGTTTTGCAGTCAAGAGTAACTCATTACAATTGCAGCGACATTTCACCCTGTCCACTTTTCAGGCACAATGCATGATGTCACCAAATTCTGATTAAGAGAGAAAGGAGGAGGGAGGGAGGGTTAGAAAGAGGAGAGAGAGAGAGGAAGAGAGAGAGAGCGCAGGTGGGAGGCAGAGAGAACAGGAGAGAGTGAGAGAGAGAGAACGAGAGGGAGACCGGGATACAAGAATAAAGAGAACAAGAAGGAAAAAGGGGAGAAGAAAGAGCGTGAGTGATGAATAAAGACAGTGAGAGAGAAGTAAGGAGGGTGGGAGGGAGCAGGAGGTAGTTTGTGCGTGCAAGACACATACACACGAGATGTTGAGAAAAAGTGAGTGAGAGGGGGATAGAGAGAGCATGAGGGAGGGTGAGAGGGAAGGAGGCAGTGTGGGAATGGGAGAGGAAGAAAAGGATGGAGTGTAGCAAGAAAGAGAATGAGGGAGGGTAAAAGACAGAGCACCACTGATAGAGACATATAGAGGGAAGATGGAAAGAAAAAATAATTGAGAAAGAAAGACAGAGGGAGGTACTAATAGAACACGAGGGAGGGTGAGAGAGGTAGAAAGCAGGAGAAAGGAAGACAGAGGAGAAATAAGAGTAAGTATGAGTTAGAGGGAGGGTAGTTGAGAGAAAATGGTGGATTACAGAGAGAAAGAGAAAAGGGTGAAAGGTGTGGGTGTGTTTGAACCATCAATAGAGAATCAAGAACAGGGTGAGCTGTGTATGTGAGCTATCAATAGGGACAGAAATTAAGGAACAGGTTAGTTATGTGAACAAACTCTCTCTAGGAGCAGAGATTGAGGAACAGGTGAGTAATGTGTATGAACTATCATTAGGAGCAGAGATTGAGGAACAGGTGAGCTATGTGTATGAACTATCACTAGGAGCAGAGATTGAGGGACAGGTGAGTTATGTGTATGAACTATCATTAGGAGCAGAGATTCAGGAACAGGTGAGCTATGCATATGAACTTCATTAGGAGCAGAGATTCAGTAACTGGGTGAGTTGTGTGCATGAACTATCATTAGGAACAGAGATTCAGGAACAGAGTGAGATGTGTGTATGAACTATCACTAGGAACAGAGATTCAGAAACAGGTGAGCTATGCGCATGAACTATCACTAGGATCAGAAACTTAGGAACAGGGTGAGTTGTGTGTATGAACTATCACTAGGATCAGAAACTTAGGAACAGGGTGAGTTGTGTGTATGAACTATCATTAGGAACAGAGATTCAGGAACAGGTGAGCTATGCGTATGAACTTCACTAGGAGCAGAGATCCAGGAACTGGGTGAGTTGTGTGTATGAACTACCACTAGGGTCAGAGATTCAGGACAAAGGTGAGTTGTACATTCTTGCACTAGGGATGTGATTGTTGTATGCAAACATGCAGCTGAATCTACCATAAGTGGTTACTATTAACCCCATAAATACTACAGATGTCTACAAAATATTTCTTGCAATGTGCTGGAAACGTCTGTAGGATCCAATGGGTTAAAAGGATGAGGTGACAACTCTGACTGGTGTGAGCAACATAAAATAACACTAAATCAAAGCATATCCACATTCAAGATGATATGGAGAGTATCTTCTCTAGGATAGAAATGATGTTGGTACACAGGTATCACAGAGACCCCATAATGTATGTAGAACCCTGGGAGAAAGACATGAAGGAAAAGAAAGGTCCAGTATAGAGTTGTATGTATTAAATAGGAACCTCTAGTATGCTAAAGCATGCAATACATTGTGATGCAGGATATGATTGAAGTGCAGAACTATGTGTGTGTATATGTCTGTGTATGCATGTGTATCTGGGTGTGTGGATGTTTGTATGTGTGTTTTTGTGCATTCTTTCATATGTGTCCGAGTGTGTGTCTACATACCTGTACATTTTTGTGTGTGTCTTTATGAGTGTGAGACTGCGTATATCTGTATCTGTGTGTGTTTGTATGTATGTATATTTTTATTTAGCACTTTACAGTTTACATTTGATATAGAAGGGGTACAATAAGCACAGTGATTAAGTGGTTATATAGACAATCATAAGGGGGACACCATACATTAGGATATAAGGTCCCTACCCCGTAGAGCTGTAGTTGTCTGCTTGTGTGCATCTTTGTGTATCAATGTCCGTTTGTGTGTGTGTGTCAGTGTGATGTGTGTGTACTTCTGCATTTATGTGTCTGTGTATACCTACTTCTGCGAGTTTGTCTCTGTGTGTGTGTGTGTGTTTGTGTGAGTAGCATGGCCAAAGAAGGAATAGCAGGGTTTCTTTGGGGCATGCAAGAAGAGCAGATGTTCTGCAGGGTAGGATTGAGGTGCAGAGCTGTGTGTGTAGGATGGCACTGCAGGAATAGCAGATGTTCTGCAGGGAAGGATTGAGGTGCTGAGATGTGTGTATGTAGGATGGGCACTGCAAGAATAGCAGGGGTTCTGCAGGGCAGGATTAAAGGGCTCTGGCAGTAACAGATTTTCCTGCTGCCGGCTCCCCGCCTCGTTAACTAAACAGTTTAAGCTCCTGATGGGACGGACACTGAATACAGAATAAGGGTTCTACGTGCCAAAATCTGGGTCACCTCCAGCTCACTGCGCCTACCATACTCCTGTGTCTGATATTTACTCCCTCTTTCTCAAAAACATCTGCCAGTGCAAGGTGGGGGGCACTGCAATGATTTTCCAATCTCTCTGGCACTCCAAGGGTTAATACAGAGTCTAGCAGGCAGTCCCTAACAGTCTTTATATGAATGCAGAGTCACACAGAACTGTAGAACTGGAAGACACAAAAAGACAGGGAAAGAAAGGCGAGAGACTCAGAAGGAGAGAGAGTGAGAATGAGGCTGATGAACGGATTAGAACTGGATCAGTTATGCAGCATTCCATCTCCACCATGGGAAGGGGTATAAACATTCCCTAAATTTCCATTAATTTAAATTGGGGTTTTTGAATGCTGTAGTATCAGCCAACACATTGTAACATTGTTGGAGACCTCTAGCATTCAAGGGCTTAAAACACCCACTTACAATAAAGAGAGGTTTTACTTGCTTTCTTTTGTGCATTAGTTTTAGAATTGCCCCAGTTATTCGCAGCATATCAATGTGCTTAACCCTAGAGCCAGTAGGTAAAGTAGGCAACTGCCTAAAGCCCCTAATTTTTAAGATCACTTCAGCAGTGCTGGCCACACCTATATTATGAATTGTGGGTTTGGCACAAGCAATCTCAATGTCCCAGTCATATACTTCTTTCAGGCTACTATTTAACACCCTGGATGCTAGGGAGATCTCCGCTGTACTGTGGAGGAATGCTTTGGAGATCTCTCAATTAACCAGGGAGTTAAAGCTTTTGTCTTTCTTCATTGTAATAGGCCAAGGGTATTTCTGCACCAGGAAATAGTGGGTGGGATTGGGAGCAGGATCATGTGAGCAGTGGGTTGTGGCCATGGGTAGAACTAATGGTACCTACAGTGCCTAGCCTAGGGGCTCTTGAGGTGTAAATCTGGTCCTGCTTAACCTTTTAGGTGCTAGGGATTAAGGATGCACATAATTTTCCACAACAAAAAGAAATCAGCAGAAAACACAACATTCTTCTTCAAGAGTTCAGACAGGAAGGTCTCTTCTATTAGGCTGTGGCCTGGTGTGCATGCCTGCATGTATCTGTGATAATGTGTGAAGGTGTGCATTGTGACAACATTGAAGGAATGCCAGAACACATCATAGATTTTGTCTATGTGTTCTAAACACTTCGACATTTCGATGTACACACACATTGACATAGTTACGGATGCAAGGGGAGGAGAAGGTCCCTATTAGAATACCAGGTTGTAGAAGTGCTGTTGATGTGGAAGGGGTGTCCTCCCTTCACATATCGCCAACACTACAACAATTCTGACTTTTGAGAGAATTCTCTCTTCTGCCCCACTTTGTCACTAGGGGAATGGAGAGAACAGTTTCAGCACCATGGACAACATCACTCACTTATCCCTTTGAGTGCCATAGGGATGTGCATTGCTCACCCCTGTGACACTCAAAGGGTTAAAAAAATAGAAGTACACCAAGCACTACACAATTATCCCCTTAGCTCTGTGTCATATACGATGCATGTTGTGCACTCCCAATGGAACAAGGTTAGGGTAAGGCAGCATCTATGGGGATTTGTGGCTACCACTTGCCCCAGACTTGTTCCCTTGCCCACTGGTAGCCATAGAACCACATATACACTGCTTGGTCCCCAGACTTGTTCCCTTGCTCACGGGTAGCTTCAGATCCCCATGTACACTGTCCAGCCTTTTCCCTTTGCCTACTGCTAGCCACAAATCCCCATGGGCACTGCCTGGGCAAGGGAAGAAGACTGGGGGTGTCAGGCAGTGTATGTGGGGCTAACACACAATGGTGATGTTCCCCATGCAGCCCAAAATTCTATAACGCCACCATGATGCCCCCCAGCTTAATCCGACATATACTGCCACCTTCTGACATATACTGCCCCTCTAACTAAATCTGACATATACTGCCCCCCATCCGACATATACTGCCCCTCTAGCTAAATCTGACATATACTGCCCCCTCCAACATATACTGCCCCTCTAGCTAAATCTGACATATAATGCCCCCTCCAACATATACTGCCCCTCTAGCTAAATCTAACATATACTGCCCCCCTCCAACATATACTGCCCTCTAGCTAAACCTAACATATACTGCCCCCCTCCAACATATACTGCCCTCTAGCTAAATCCGACATCTACTGCCCCTCTAGTTAAATCTGACGTATACTGTCCCCCATCCGGCATATACTGCCCCTCTAGCTAAATCTGACGTATACTGCCACCCTCTAACATATACTGCCCCTCTAGCTAAATCTGACGTATACTGCCACCCTCTAACATATACTGCCCCTCTAGCTAAATCTGACGTATACTGCCACCCTCTGACATATACTGCCCCTCTAGCTAAATCTAACAAATACTGCCACCCTCCGACATATACTGCCCCCTAGCTAAATCTAACAAATACTGCCACCCTCCGACATATACTGCCCCTCTAACTAAATCTAACATATACTGCCCCCTCTGTCATATACTGCCCCCTAGCTAAATCTGACATATACTGCCCCCCTCCGACATACACTGCCCCTCTAACTAAATCTAACATATACTGCCACCTTCCGACATATACTGCCCCTCTAACTAAATCTGACATATACTGCCCCTCTAACTAAATCTGACATACACTGCCCCTCTAGCTAAATCTAACATATACTGCCACCCTCTGTCATATACTGCCCCTCTAGCTAAATCTGACATATACTGCCCCCCTCTGACATATACTGCCCCTATAGCTAAATCTGACATATACTGCCACCTTCCGACATATACTGCCCCCTAGCTAAATCTGACATATACTGCCCCCTCCGACATATACTGCCCCTCTAGCTAAATCTGACATATACTGCCCCCCTCTGACATATACTGCCCCTATAGCTAAATCTAACAAATACTGCCACCTTCCGACATATACTGCCCCCTAGCTAAATCTGACATATACTGCCCCCTCCGACATATACTGCCCCTCTAGCTAAATCTAACATATATTGCCCCCTCCGACATATACTGCCCCCTAGCAATCTGACATATACTGCCCCCCTCTGACATATACTGCCCCTCTAGCTAAATCTAACATATACTGTCCCCTCTGACATATACTGCCCCCTAGCTAAATCTGACGTATGCTGCTCCCGCTAGCTAAGTCTGAAATATGTTGCCATCCTCCAACATATACTGCCCCCTTCTGACATATATTGCCCCCCCCCCCAGCTAAATCAGAAATACTGCTATGCATACAGTAAAACCTTTGAGTGCCAGAGAGGTATGCAACGCATTGCTTTACAATGCATTTGAATACCCCTCTGGCACTCAAAGGGTAAATAGGCAACGTATGCACAAGCATAATGTTTGCCTATGTGTTAAAAAATGTTTTACGTTTCTTTTAAAAATATAATTCAGACCTTGCGGGGGACATTGGGAACCCTCCTGATGCCTCCCTGGAATTGATCACATGTCCATTAAGATAGGTGATCAATGCAGCAACAAGGAAGGCTATTGCTACCTTCCTCTTCTACTTACTTGGCTGCTTGTTTAGCAAGAGCTGTCCCAAGTAGTACTCCCCTTATTGATCCCGGTCATTCACAAACTGGGTGATTGATTCATTCATGAAAAATGCTCTGTAGTGATGGTGATGTATGAAAGGAGGAAATCCCTTCCACATCAACAGCAGTTCACAGCCCTCCCTGCTTGTGATTGATTGATTGATTGATTGAGGGCTGTTACTGCATAGAAAAATACAGGAAGATCACAACTTTGCCACCCTCAGGTAGGCAAAGTTGAGATTTTGAACTCTGACAGCAGAGGGGGCTATCGGAGTTTAGTGAATGTGGTGAAATGCAACATTAACATATCAACACATCCCCTTGTATGTGAAACTGTCTCATTAGCCTGCATTTCCATATGGAAATTAGTCATTATGCTTCATATACATATAGAATTAGGCCATTGTCGATGTGATGAGTGAAAATTCGTAAACCTGTCGGATGGATGTCGATGTGGGCAGATTTTTGTTGGACTGATGGTTATGTAATGTCGAAGACACTTTAGTGAATATTGTTGTTGTGTCTTCGACACAGCTCTGACAGGACATCAACATTTTCAACCCTCTTCGAACTTTAGTGAATCTAAGCCCTGGAGGGGAGTTTCAAGGTATTTCCACCTGGCAGGAAATTCTGTGAAGGAGACATATAGCCCCCTTTCCATGGAAAGTCCAGTGAGGCTGGAAATGGATCTTCTGCATGATTTACAGTGTGCTGCATGGAGACCTCTGTAGCATCCAAGGAAATAAGAGAGTTTATTTGATACACAGTTGATTTCTCATGGTGGTTTTAAATATAACTCCTCAAATTCCATCAGGTTAAGCAGCATTGAGTGGGATATTGCTGCTCACACTCAAAGTGTTAAACCTGACTTGGTTTCTATTCCTAATCTAATGAGAACAAGAAGTAATATTCCTCAGATATCCATTTAGGAGAAATAATGGACGCGATGGGAAGCAAACCAAATAAAAACCTTCTGCTAAGCTGGAAAGACTCAGTATTAGATTGTTTTCGGTTTGGCTCAGTGAACCCTGGGGTTGGACGGTGGATATTAGCATGGGATACTGATGTGCATGTCTTATTTGTCCTTATGTTCCAACAAACGCACCTGTAGACTGCATGATCGTGTTGGTTTTACCCACAGAAAATGATCCATTGCAGAATACTATATCTAAAAGCTTGGAAATAGGGATAGCAAAACCAGTGAATTTTAAAGGGACAGCATGAAAATATTAATGTTTTGTGCTTTTCACGCTGAGTAAAACAAGAGTACTTCCACATCTGCTTCAGTCAAAAATTATTACAAAACAATTGCGTGTTTTGGACCATTGCTTCGCAATGTGTTACATACCTCTCTGGACCTTAAAGGGTTAAAATCAATATTTATTGTAGCCAAGTGACACTTTTGGTATTACTGCCTGTGAATAGCTCAATATCACATACATAATCTTCCCATAGATGGCAGGAGCAAGAGCACCTCCTACCAGCAAAACTATTGAGCTATCACAAAAATGGGAACTCTGTAATAACTTTGAAAAAAAAAACAACTAACCAAAAAAAACCAACATCTCCCATCATTTCTATGACATCATACCTCCCAACATCTTAAGTGGCCAAAGGGGAAAACTAGTGTTTAGATGCTGTTGCTTGGGGCGTGGCTGGTGGGCAGGGAATTACCAATAATTTTTAGGTTATTTCATGACCTATTGACACCTCTTTGTGTAACTGAACAAATTATTTAACACAAGACCAAAGTATTTTATTTACCCAGTCTAATTTATAAACACAGATAAAGAAGATTAAGCATACATGAACTCTTTGAGTGTCAGATATGCATTACTTGTTGCAATGTGTTGGACAACCCACTGGCCCTTGGTATGGAGCAATGGAGCAATGTGATACACTTATATAAACACTCCACAGTCTGATCTCCTAATGAGAGGGCCATCAGGGTGCGAAAGAGGGACAGAGGGATTTGGGTCCCAAAGAGGGACCATTCCTCCTGAAGAGGGACACTTAGGAGGTATACAACATATATATATTCATAATTAAGGATTATTTACCATTAAGTACTTCTGCGGTCCCTGTCAAAATTGTGAAAATAGGCTACAAACATAGTACATTAATTTGGATCTCTTTAAAACCTTGAATGCTAGAGATTTTTCCAACACATTGTTTTACAATGTGTTGGAAAAATCTCTGACATTCAAGGGGTTAAGTCAAGTAGAGTTCCATAGCTACTTTAATACTGATAGTTACGATGATACATTCAGCATAAAGAACAGATCCACTCTTCTCCTTCTTCATTTAACCAATCAAATCGATTACTTACAGAAAAACTGGTCAAATAGAACCCTGAATTGAGATCCTATAGAACTAGCGATATGCCATATATGCCCATGCATTAAAATACACTCAGGCAAAACTAATCCGTGTAACGGTTTGTATGACTGAATACAGGACAGGTACTTATGGGTGACAATCACTTTCTTAGGCACAAATAACAACTCAGTAAAAAACGTCTCAGCAATAAATGGTAAACAGTGGGATTTGTATTCAACGGAGCTAACGCCACCTATTTGGAGTAGGAGACTGCCTCCATGAGAAACTCTATCAGTCTGGCCCAGTAGCTGAAACAAATGTGTAGTCTGTAGAGCCACAGGTCCGCACCTGGAGGATACCAGACTATACAGAAAGGCAATCAGGAAGGATAACTGTCTGAACCCTAGGTCCGACCCTGTAGGGAAATCAGACTTAATCGATAGGCAGCAGTAGTAAGGAATATCTGAGCCTAGGTCTGCACCTAAAGGATCACCAGACAAACCCAAAGTTAACATGGAACGGATAGTCAACCAGAGCTGCAGGTCAGCACCAGATTGGTTGTCAGACTCGCCTAGGGTCATACACGGAGCGGGTAGTCGGACAGAGCCACAGGTCAGCACCAGAACGAGTAGTCGGACAAGCCAGGTCATACATGGAGCGGGTAGTCAGCCAGAGCCTCAGGTTTGCACCAGATGGGATATCTACTGAAGCGTTGGTATGCTGGATACGCAGCGGACAGAGACCCAGGTAAACACCAGAGTGGGTAGTCAGACAAGCCAGGTCATACACGGAACAGCTAGTCAACCAGAGCCGCAGGTCTGCACCAGATTGCTTGTCGGACAAGCCTAGGGTCATACACTGAGAGGATAGTCAGACAGAGTCATAGGTCAGCACCAGATCTGGTAGTCAGACAAACCAAGTAATACACAGAGCTCAGGAAACACAACTGCACTGGAAGTGCAACTGATGTGGTGTCCAGGCAGTTTAAGTACCAATTGCTTCACCTCCAGAAGGTGGAGCAATTAGGTAATATGCCTTTAAGAGCCGGGTCGCCATGTCACAGGGGATTCCCTTGACGCGCACCTGTACTCTGCTGGCAGAACACAGTACTGCCGGAAGCAGGAAGCTGGCTGCCCGTCAGGAAACAAGGGCGGCCGGCTATCGGGGAACAGCTATGACGAAGCCGTGAGGAGCACGCAAGAGACTGGCCGCCCATAGATGCTCGGCGGCCATCTCTGCAGGTAAGCGGAACGCTTACAGTCTGTCAGTTCGATATGTGTACATAAGTATTTCAAAATGGCAAAAAACTTTCCATTAAATATTATTTTTACAGCATTTTATACTGTTTGTTTTTAAACGGTATTGCTGGAAATGTGGTCATATGATGTAATAAAAAGAGCAACTTAGCATATCATCCATGTTATTAGAAATCTTGGATGGACTATTCCTTTTCTGAACAAGGGAAGAAAACTACTGGAGCATGCAGTCTCTTCAGGGCGGCCAGGACTGTATCTTGCCCAATATAGTAGCATCAAGGAATAAGAAGACCTCTGCCTCTATTTGAAACAACATTATATAATATGTTGAGCCATTCAACACTTATTTGTCAGATATAGTTATCAAATGACATTTGAAGGTTCTTAATTAGTTGCGGGGGTGGGGCACCAGAATGGGGCATGTTTGGAAAAGGTAAAGAATTTTACGTTGTTCAACTGTGAGTGTGGCTAAGAACAATAAGGGTTTTTACTTAGCGGAAATGTAAATGCAACCTTGGCAATGACTTGGGTGAAATACACTGGTTACTAAAGTTGCTAACCTAGGCTTTACGCATTTGAAACTATTTGTATCCTAATATTCACACATATAAAATGTAGTCCTATTGAACATATTTGAATTTGCCTGCCTGGATCACTGGATGGGACTTATTAAAATAGCCTATTTCTGTTACTGAGTTTCTACATAAAATAGAAATACTTATACTAGTGAATAATTGCATGATTAGTTCAGTGTTTTTGGTTTTAAATTTGCTCTAATTTTTGCCTTTTTTACATAGTATTTATTTTTTAAAGAACATTTCATTGAAATATTTTAAATGTAAAATGTGTCTTAAAGGGATAGTAATACTTCGTTTTAACTTTATTTTATTTTGTAGGCATTCAAAAAACATGAAGAATGATATAAGTCTTATATCTCAAATCTTTATGGTTTATGAGATATTCACAAGCAAAGTTTCCCCCTCCCGCCCCTTTTACCTACTGTAAACAATCTCTTTTCAGATGTGGAATGCAGTCCATAGACCAGACAGATACCAGAAGGGGACACTCTTATTCCTATGAAAACAATGAGAGCCCTGCCCCCCTTGACAAGCTTTTCAGGTTTTTCCCTTATCTTAATTGAAGATTGTCCCTCTCTGCAGTCTACCTGGGCACCTCCCTTCTTCTCAGGCTGAACAGTGTGACATCAGTAAAAGGGGAGGGAGGGGGACACTTTGTCATTGAATTACTCTTGTACTACAACTCTGACAGAATTGAAATAACACTCTCCAAAGTCCAAATACTATGATGATTAATTAGAGCTGCTTTTATTATGAAACATTACTATCCCTTTAAGTGTGTAAAAGAAAAACAAAATAAAAATTATTTCAAAATGCCATTATTCGTATCAGATTTTCTTTAAAGAAGCAATAAACATTTCTATGGAAAAAACACACACTGTAAGACGTTTTCTGCTGAGTTAAACAAAGGTGCTTCCAGGACTGGGAAATGCATTTTATTGCAGTTATGACAGTTTAAACAGTTCTTTGTTTTGTTTTTTTATTTATTTATTTTTTACATTAAGTGCTCTCTAGTTATCAGATTTCATTTAGTTATTCTGTTCCATAGAAAAAGCATTACTCCTTATAATATGAAAGAAACTGCTGAGTCACTTCCTTACAGTTTGGACTTCCAGGAAGTAATAATGCTTTTACTCACTTTCTGAGAATTAGAAATGCTGTAACTTTTGAATGAAACAATCAGAAACAGTGGGAGTGCCCTTGTTTTAAGAATTTCATTAAAACGTGTTATTGCTCACTTAAAAGAATGTCAAAGATATAAAGACAACATCTTAACTAGTTACTGCAATTAGAGATTATTTAAACCACTTGGATGCTAGAGATGCTTCTAATATTTTGCTTCTCGACTTCTCAAAGCATTGGAGAAATGTGTAGCATATGTGGGGTTAATATACCCATACCTGTGCATGTCAGGCTCATTGTCCTTACATAATCAAGTGTTATTAAGTTTGAAAAAAGACAACATTCCATGTATCTGAACCATCACAGATTCCCTTTCCTGTCCAATACTGAACTGATATATATATATTTTTAATTATGTAAGCAAATTTATGGGTATGTCAGTCTCTTTTTGACTATCAGATAAATGCTCTGCGTGGGTTTCAGAAAATGATGGACAAGCCCCCAAGTCCTTTGTTGAATGTGTTCACATGACAAGTACAAGGCGGATATTTCTGACAAGTCATTTTCAGAGGCTGTTTGCTTTGCCCTGATTTCATTCTCCCTGTGTGTGCACAATTTATAGAGGCTGATTTGTAGGAGTGCCAGCAGTAATACAATTAACACTTTCATGGCAGTGCTGGGGAAGTGCTAGTCATGGTGTAAAATGCTTTTGTTAGTACAAGAACCTCCTTTGATATGTCTGCTGTGGTACACCCTTACTAAGGGCTGAATTCCAAAATTCACCATAGACTTCGACAGAAATCTGTGAGATAAAACTTAAGCCTTTGAATGCCAGAGGGTTACGCAACACGTTGCGAATTGAAGGGATACTCACATCATTACATGTAATGGAATACAGATTGTTAAACTGATAGTATTGATTTTGAATTTATAGATTATGCTCCCCATTGACTCCCTTCCATTTACTTCCCTTCCCCTAATTACCTCTATCTCCTCCCTTTTGTCTCTCTCCCTCCATTTACTTCCCTTCCCCTAATTACATCTATCTCTATCTAGTGTTACTGTTGGCCCTGGTCTTAAAAGATAACTGGGGCAATTCTGGGGCAAACCAGCTACCCCATAGGAGACAAATGATTAAATTATTTTGATTCAAAATGGGGCTTTAACCTGTTGAAAACTATAGAGATCTCCAAAGGGGAAAGATGCATTTTTACAATTATGCAAAGGGGTCAGATTGTGTGATTATTTGTGTTTGTGAGTGTGTGTTTATGAGCGTGTGTGTGTCGTGTGTTTGAGGGAAGGAAGGAGGAAATGTGAGTGTGTTTATTCTTGTGTCTAAGACAGATTTGTTAGTTACGAATGAGAATAGCAAAAGGTTATTTGGTTTGAGCACAGACTACATAATAACTGTGCAACTCACAGAGAAATAATCTGATTAGTTTTGGCTTGGTCTGTCCTGGAAGTGTAGTATATGTTTACACTTATGCTCACAAAACCGATAAAGTGGGAAATCTGGACCTGGTAATTTACTGTTAATATGTGCACCAATTCAAGACGTACACCTTTACAGAATGAGGTGAACTGGTGCCATTTTTTAATAAAATCCCTGACCAGGACAAGTCAGTCAGATGTCTGGATCCAGTCAGTTGTCCATATTGTAGCCATAGGCTGGGCAATTCTGGGTCAAACAACTACATTACAGGGGATGAAAGAGGATTTTGGAATTTAGACCACCTGTTTTTTTTCTCTAGGTGGGAGTTATGTGTTCCACATGGACTATGACAAAGGGATTTAATGGTAAGTTCACTAAAATCCTCTTTTCTCTTACATCTAATGTGAAACACAGGATGGGAATATACAAAAGCATTCACCGAGATTTCTGGAGGGAAAACGAGAAAAAAACATCCACTGTAGACCAGTATTCAACAGAACTAACTGGTACCATATACACCTCAGGTGTCATCTGGCACTGAACTTGCACATCAAACAAAGTGCTTAGAGATAACCATATCACCACCTTACACAGTTGCTCAGCAGTGACCTGATTCTTGTAGGCACAAGAGGCACCCACAGATCTGATGGAGTGCACCATGACTTGGAAAAGGATTGGTTGTCTTTCTGAGAACATATCACTGCCTGATGGTTGTCTTGATCCAGGTTGCGATAGTAATCCTGTGTTACAGCTTACCTTGGTTTCAGCATCATCTACAGGCGCGAGGCTTCAAGCATACAGCAGGCCTCTGTTTTATGTGTTTGCTTCCTGTAGTCTTCACCTACCTACTTCCTCTTACCTACTTCCTCCCTCTGAGCTGCTCCTCCTACCTACTTCCTGTGGAGGGGTTTAAAAGGCAGATTGAGTCCTGACTCAGTTGCCCTTGCGTTGTTGTTCATAGCAGTTCTATTACCTTGGGCTCTGTGCATGACCTGGCTATTCTTCCATCCAACCTGGTGCTGACCTGTGGCTCTATCTGACTATTCTTTTGCTTATCCCTATACTGGACACCCAACTTGGTGTAGACCTGTGGCACTGGCTTACTACCTGAACTGTGTATGACCTGGCTTGACTTTCTATTCCCTCTGGTGCTGACTTGTGGCTCTGTCTGACTACTCTTAGGTTTGTTCCTTGTACCTAGCAGACACCCAACCTAGTGCGGACCTGGGGCTCTTGTAGACCAGCTCTGATACTGACTGCAGGCGAGTCAGCTATCTATTTCCCATACTGACTGCAGGCGTGAGTCAGAGTTCACTCCATTCTGACTGCAGGCGTGAGTCATACATCGCTCCCTACTGACTGCAGGCTTAAAGGGATAGTAATACTTCGTTCTATCTTTATTTTATTTTGTAGGCATTAAAAAAACATCTAGAATGATATAAGCCTTATCTCTCAAACCTTTATGGTTTAAGAGATATTCACAAGCAAAGTATCCCCCCCCCCATTCAGCCAGAGCAGAAGGGAGATGCCCAGGTAGACTGCAGAGAGGAACAATCTTCAATTAAGATAAGGGAAAAAGCTGAAAAACTTGTCAAGGGGGGAAGGGCTTTCATTCTTTTCATACAAAGAAGATTGTCCCCTGTTGTTATCTGTCTGGTCTTACAATCAGATTCACATCTGAGAAGAGATGGCTTACACTAGGAAAAAGGGGCAGGAGGAGGAAACTTTGCTTGTGAATATCTCTTAAACCATAAAGGTTTGAGAGATAAGACGTTCATGTTTTTTTAATGCCTACAAAATAAAATAAAGATAAAAAGAAGTATTACTATCCCTTTATGTCAGTACGCACATTTATCCATTGATTTTATGGTCCAACTCCAGAGTTCTATGGGTTATACAGTCATTTTAATGATTATGGACAAGTTTTCAAAGATGGCACACTTTGTGCCACTGAAGGGTTTACCTTCCGCACAAGAATTGCAAGTAGAATTTGCCAGAGAGGTATTTCGTCTCCATGGTATTCCTACGGTGATTGTATCCGATAGAGGAAGCCAATTTGTGTCCCAATTCTGGAGGTGCTTTTGTGCTCAAATGGGTATTCAACTGACAATCTCCTCCTCGTATCATCCACAGTCCAATAGTGAGACAGAAAGGTTGAATCAAGCCTTGGAACAGTTTCTCCGCTGCTATATCTCTGACCATCACAATAACTGGGATACCCTGTTAACTTGGGTGGAGTTTGCCCGGAATAGTGCTGTTAACTCTTCCACAAAGAGTTCCCAGTTCTGGGTTAACTATGGGATCCAACCCTCGGCTCTTCCTGATACCTTCCAAGCACAAGAAATTCCATCTCTGGATGAGCATACCAGCATACCCTAAGTGATTCCGTGCAGAGACAAAAAAGGAAGGCTGACCGAAGGCGACTGCCAGAGTATGGCTGTTTTCCCGTAACTTGTACCTCCAGGTCTCGTGTAACAAGTTGGCTCCTCGATTCATTAGTACCTTTCGGGTGTTGCGCAAAATTAACCCGGTGGCTTATGCATTGGAACTTCCTGCCAACATGCGCATTCACAATGTCTTTCATGTCTCCTTGCTAAAGCCCTTGGTCTGCAACCAGTATACTTCAGCTCCTGTCCGTCCTTCCCCTGTGAGAGTTGCAGATCACGAAGAATATGAGGTCCAAACCATTCTGGACTCTCGTGTGAGTAGAGGGCGCTTACAATATTTTATTAATTGAAAGAGCTATGGTCCTGAGGAGCGCTCCTGGATACCTGCCAGTGATGTCCACGCTCCTTTACTGGTACGCTGGTTTCACGCTCGATTCCCTGACAAACCCCGGCCAGCTCCGCGGAGGGGGGGCCTTTGAGGGGGAGTACTGTTACAGCTTACCTTGGTTTCAGCATCATCTACAGGCGCGAGGCTTCAAGCATGCAGTAGGCCTCTGTTTTATGTGTTTGATTCCTGTAGTCTCCTCCTACCTACTTCCTCCTGCCTACTTCCTTCCTCTGAGCTGCTCCTCCTACCTACTTCCTGTGGAGGGGTTTAAAAGGCAGACTGAGTCCTGACTCAGTTGCCCTTGCGTTGTTGTTCATAGCAGTTCTATTACCTTGGGTTCTGTGTATGACCTGGCTAGTCTTCCATCCAACCTGGTGCGGACCTGTGGCTCTGTCTGGCTATTCTTTTGCTTATCCCTATAGTGGACACCCAACCTGGTGCAGACCTGTGGCTCTGGATGACTACCTGAACTGTGTATGACCTGGCTTGTCTGACTACCCCTTCTGGTGCTGACTTGTGGCGCTATCTGACTACTCTTAGGTTTGTTCCTTTACCTAGCAGACACCCAACCTAGTGCGGACCTGGGGCTCTGGTAGATCAGCTCTGATACAGGCAGGCTTAGTCGGTACACCCGCTACGTCGGATCAAGATCCTGTGTTCATGTTCCTGCTCCTGGCTACAGCAGAGACTACCAGTGGCTTAGGCCTAGTCTCCAGCAGATTGGTCAGGCTCGGCAGCCTACTATTCCTGATAACAGAGCTTGCTGGCGTGTAACCATCTGCTTGTTCCTGCTGTATATATTGTATATATTTTGCTTACCTTTCGGTTGTCAATAAATTGCATTTAACTATACTGTACTGACTCTTGAACTTCTATGGGAACCGTAACACCCTGGCCCACACAGGAGCCCTTAGGAACGATGAAAAGGCTGCATACAATGAATGTAGTACTTAAAATAGCTTACACATCCAAAAGATGAAGATCCCACGCCTGTTTTCTAGAAGGATCAGGGCAAAAGGGAGGAAAGAATTTCTTTTTTGATGTGAAAATCCGAGATGACCTTGTGCAGAAAGCAGAAAGAATTTCTAAGGGAGGCTTCTGGAGAACTCCTAATACAAATTCAAGTCACATGATGGAGGGGAAACCCTAAAGGCACTGTAGGTATGGGCCACTCCCTGAATGAAGCTCCTGACATCAGGGAGAAAAGCCTTTGAAGAAGAGAGATCTGAACCTTGATAGAGCTCAGGCTGAGACCATTGTTGATTCTATATTCAAGAAAAGCCAGGACCAACAGAAGGCTGAAATGCTATGTAGGAACTTCTCGATCAGCTCACCACTGATAGTATAGGGACCAAATCTTATTATAGCCTTAGATGGAACTGAATTCCTAGCTTGAGCATGGTAGAGATGACAGTGTCAGAGAAGCACTCCTTCTTCAAGATGCTGACTTCAAAAGCCACATTGTCAAAGTCAACCTCTCCACTTGTGGATGACAAACCAGACCTTGGGTCAGAAAATCTGGCCTCAGGGAGAGGCAAAAGGGTTCCACTATGAACTATTGAAAAGATCCGTGAACCAGGCCATCCTAACCTTTTTCAGCAACCTGGGAATCAGAAGGATTGGAGGAAACATATTTGCCAAATGATAAATGAAGGCATGGAGGGGGAGAAAGGAAGGCATGGGGTGGAGAAATTAGTGGGTATATGCATGGAGATGGAGAAAGGAAGCATGGAGGGGGCAAAGGAGTGAGGGAGGCATGTAGAGGAAGAAGGGAGACATGGAAAGGGAGAAAAAGAGTCATGGAGGGGGAGAAAGGAGTATAGACAGTAATGGAGATGGGAGGAAATAGGCATGGAGGCTGAGAAAAGAGGCATGGTGAGAAAGGAGACACTGAGAGAAGGAAGGAGGCATGAGGATGAAAGGAGGCATGGTCCCACAAGGCATGTGGAAGCAGAAGAGTGGGGGAAAGAAGAAATGGAGGAATGAAAAAGATGATGGAAGGAAGAACATGGAGGGATGGAACAAGAAGCTGGAAGGAGGGAATAACATGGAGGGACGAAGGAATGAAGAAAGGAAGAAGACACAGACAAGGGGGTTGATGAGATGCAATGGGTGATGATAGGCAAGGTGTTCTGGTGAGGTTAAAGGGGGTTGTTGAGACACAAGGATAGCTAATGGGAAATTGTAAAGCTTGGGTTTGATAAGAGGCAGGAGGTGTAAAGATGGGTTTGATAAGAGGCAGGAGGTGTAAAGCTTGGGTTTGATAAGAGGCAGGAGGTGATTAGAGGCAGAGAAATTAGATGGGTTGAGGGGAAGCAGTGAGTGATAAAATGGGGATCAAAACCTTACCCTTCTCACACACTTACTAATCTTTTCTGTAAAATAGATCTTACTATTTACAGAAGGGGAAATTCACAAGTTCACCCTGCTATAGGGAAAAATGTTACATTGTTCTATCATGGGCTCTAACCATCTTGCCGCCTGGCTCCGTTCCAGAAATTGCACCCTGTGCACCCCTAAGGTCAGCCCTGTTTCTTACACATTGCTTCAGAATGAACTGGAGACCTCTCTAACATTCAAGGTGTTACAAACAATAAGATTTATTAATCCAGAACGGCATATAAAGTTTATTAACCCTTTGAGTCCCAGAGATGTAACCAACATGTTGAATCCCTTTCTGGCACTCAAAGGGTTAATAATTAGTACTGAAATGCAAGAAAAACTAAATGCAAATAAAAACAAACATACAAATACAACTGACTGCTGGCTGAAAGACATCTACATTGGCATGACCTTATTAACCCTTTGAGTGCTGAAGACATATTCAGTTCATTGCAGTGTAATACATTGCATACCTCTCTGGCCCTAACCAATTTAAGAACCACTTATCCCTGGGGTAGAGTTCCACTCTGAGAACAATTTATTTCTATAGATAGAGTTCAGCTGTAAGTCAGGATGTGTGATGGACTTTGTTCCGCTGATGTTGACAGAGTAGTCAAAATGATCTAAACATGTTACTCGTTAAATGGTTATTTAATGTGTAGATTGGGAGTCTTTTATTTTACTTATTTGCATCTCTGTCCAGCACAGTATGCAGGAGCCTGTGGGGTAATATGAACATGTCCCTAGTGAGTCTATATTTCTGTATCATTTTATGAGCAATCAATAGAAACGTTAGCCTTACAACCTGGGACCGTTGATATACAGTGGATTTGCACAGTCTTGTCTGTGAATGGGCAGGAATATCTTCACCTCTCTCATGTGTGTTATCCATGGATGACTCTGTGGAGTGTTAACGCCTTGAATACCACAGGGTGTGTGCAACACATTGTTACCTAAAGGGTTAAGATATTGAGACTGATTTGCTAAGAAGAGCTAGAATAATTCTGGGGCAACCAAACTGCACCCTATGGGCAAACAGAAATTCCCCAAATGCCCATTGACACACATGGAGATTTAACTCCTTGAATGCAATACATATCTCCATCACATTACAAAAACCATTAGTGTTTTTATTTTCCCCTAAGGTGAAGTTGGGTTGCCCTTTAATGGTTCTTCTTAGTACATTAGCCTGTCTGTCTGTCTGTCTATCTGCCTATCCATCAAAATATTGATGCCATTTGTTCTTAGATGAGCTAAGAAGATGCTTGTTTACTAGAAATTTATATTATACATAGAACGATTTAATCTGGGCCAGCTAAAAACACACGTTTCCTACATCCGATTAACATATAGCACCAATGAATTCATTCACTGCTCCTCTGCAGATCCTTCAGAAGACAGCTGCATTTTTATTCTTAAACAGAAACCATTTTTTGTTATTAACCCTTTGAGTGCTTTGCAATGCATTGGATACCTCTTTGGCACTCAGAGGGTTAATATAATTCAAAACGCACTTTAAAGTGTAACTACCCCATTATAACAAATTGGGTGATTTTAGAAGGGCTTTCAAAATTACCTATTACAGTACGATAGCCATTTTGTATTAAATACAATAATGATAATTTATGTAAATTTGTTAATACCAGCTGACAGGGAATAGCAGGGTGGAATGTTATCAGTCTGGCATGTCAGCCAGTGTCATCTAATTTGCATAAAGTGACAAAAAATAGAGCTAAATATCTCAAACTATTTTTCTATTCAATAAAAATAGCTTACATAACAGAAAATTGATTATTAAAAAATATTTTAAAATCACCATAATTGTTAAGGTTTGTGCATATTAAAGTGTACAGTTGTTTTTTTTTTTGCTTTCATAACATTATTTGTTCTTGATTGCTATGGTCTTGCATTTTGTTTAGTATAGTTATTTTCCAACTCTTTTGTCTTTGTCTCAATAAAATGTTGTTAACAGCATGTCTGAGTCTTCCTCAGAGACACGCAATGACTGTGAGCGACAATGAGGCTCTATGGAGAATGTTCTGCACAAATCATCAACAGACTGCTAGAATTTATTTAATATAATAATATAGTGATGAATATGAACCAGTATAAAGAAAATAAAACATATTTTAGTTTCTTATTTTGTATCTATTTGTTGCACCACGTGTGTTTATTGTATATACTTAGGTAAGTGGAGAAAAGGTTTTGTGTGCATAAAAAAGGCAACTCTATATGAGACGCAACCCCAGAACAAACCAACCGTACCACAAGGGACAAATTAAAATTCCCATTGATCTAAAGACCAACTATCATCCAGAAGTTTCCCATCAGCAGTTCTGCTCCATGAGAGGAGACATCTTGATGAAACCGGGGATGAATTTTGAGCCCTGGTGGGCCAAATGTGGTCTGAAAAGAGACCCGTGATGCTCTCTGTGAGACTGAAGTTTTGCAGTTCAGTTTCCTGTCTTGCTCTATGCAGGTTTCTACAGACCATCTGTACTGGACTTGAAAGCTCACAGGGGTTGTATGGAGATTTGGCATGGAAATGAGGAGCTTGTGGGTGAGAAAAATATGCTTATAGGTTGTATGGTGTCCACCTTCTCACCTCCCGAATGACATGAGTCATTCTGGGTTTTACACAGTTCAATCTCAGGCAAATAAGCAAGTCTTCTCTCAGAGGAGTAGACTTAGTAAAATGTGATAATTGCCCTTTAAATGGGGCCACTGACCCATTGAATGGTGTCAAAGTGTCAAAATCCACACCTAAATCAGCAGGAATTTTAGGAACGTGTATTTGTCTCCCATGGTGCAACTGGCATGCATTGCACACTTCTCCAGCCCTCAGAAATGCACCCATATTTATTTATTGGTATATTGGAAAATTTTATACAACTGTTCATCACAAGTCATGAACAAATGAACAGGAGGTAATGGCATTGACTTCTCAGTAAGATACAGATGATGTCAAGTCTAACAATAAGCCAATACAGGCTAACAGCTCAGAAAAATAACCATTCTTCACTAAGCAGCATAAGTGGAAGTGGCTAATAAAATACTGGAAAATAGTAACTGGGGATCATGATGGAAGAACAGAGAGAGGAGAAGGGAGAGGAACAGAAATGATAGAAAAGAAGAATGAGAAAGTGAGCTCCAGGCTGGTCCACACCATAAGGGAGAGAAGGGCAAGAGAAGAAGCCCAGGCTGGCTGAAGTAAAGGTGCTACAGCAGTGTGGGGGAAGCCAGGTGCCCAGTAATGTACCACAAACTATTTACAGAAGTTCTGTATTGTATCTCAAAATTTCAGCTATGGAGACCATAGAAGAGAAAACGCTTCTCACTTGTCTGTGGCAAGGGTGTGGATTCTTCTAGCTCTGAGACCCTGTCCATGATGAGAATTCTCAATATTGTTTTGTGCTAGATAGGTATCCGTTACTTTTTTGAATGCAATTACAGTACCTGCAAGCACAGCATCCCGAGGCAAAGAATTCCATAGCTTTAATGCCCTTACAGTAAAAAAATCCCTGTCTTTGTTTTAGTTGCAAATTTGGAAGTGGTGACACTAATGATCATACCTAAAATATGATGATCTGATATCTTTAGGCATGTTTACTTGTGTGGAATTTCCAGTTGATCTCTCAAAGAGCTGATATACTGGCATATTGCTCCTTTTTACAGGTGGAAGACTGAGCCTTTTCCTTTCCAATACAGCAAATTTGTTGGCCATATCATAAAAGCTTTATCTCTATTTCATCCTTGTTAGAAGAATAAGAAGGACAGGAGCATGGAGAGGCACATAGCCTAAATCAACATAATCAGTAAGTAGTTTATGAGCATCACCAGCAAACTCTTCACTTCTATTTTTGTAGGGTTTTTTAAATTACGAAAATGTGTATGTTTACTGTTCCCTTAGTGGTATTTATAGAACATTGACCACTAGTTTGTGCTGTGGTGGCATGCCAATGTCTGATGCAGTTGGTCTCATAGCTAAATCATCTTCCACTAATGGTAACAACACTAGAACGTGACTTTAATTCCTACTATCATTAGAAATGTAGTGTTAGCAAGCTCCAGATACCCACCACATAGCAAGTGCAGGGAAATGATGTAACATCACACCATTTCCTCTATGCCAGCTATTTTAAAATCAAACTCAGTCGAGTACTGCATTCTCAGCATTTCCCTCAATGGAAAGTCCCAACATTGGCTGCTAGGGTCTGCATATGTGTGTGTATGCATATTTATACTGAAACACACACACACACACACACACGTGTCTATCTATCTATCTGTCTGTCTTGAGACAAGGATTGAAGAATCAGCCCTCATGACTTTTCCAAGTTGCGATTGATTGCTATTTATGTAGAAAAGGTCAATGTTTCGATCCTCACTGGGACCTTTATCAAGACAATCTGTGTACCACCCCCTTAAATATCCAGTGTAAAAAAATACCAACAAATGTCAATATAAAGTAAAAAAAAAATATCTTAATAAAGACATTACCACGGTATACAGATCCACGGTATACAGATCCTTCTTACCTTTCTTACCTTAGAAAAATAAAGGCAAAGCAAATTATTGAATAAATATCTAAAAGTAATAAGTGAAACAATCATCGTGTGCAGTGTGCACACTCTAGTGCACTAGTTGTAAAGCCCTTTTACACGGGCCACAGTGCCACCGCTGCAGTCATGCGCAGTAGAGACAGCCCGCGCAGAGGCTGATACGGAGCAGGGCGCTCCGAATTGAGACCGGAGTCCTCTGTGTGCACCTTCCTGAGAGCAAGCGGTCCCAGTGCGTAGAGAGGACTCCGGTCTGAATTTGAAGCACCCCAGTCTGTATCAGATGCTGCGTGGACAGTCTCTACTGTGCATGATGGCTTCTGACAAACATCCTTAGCGAATTACTAAATAGGATAAGGTGGCCATATAACGCCACCTCCGTATATGCTTTGTTTAATACATAACATTAAATAAGACAAAGAGAAAAAGAACACCACAGAATACTCATAGACTTCCTCATTGTTCTCTCATTGACACAAGAGCTGTCCAATGTATAGTAACCATTTAG
Organism: Rhinophrynus dorsalis; assembly: GCA_037306005.1. Classification (NCBI taxonomy): domain Eukaryota; kingdom Metazoa; phylum Chordata; class Amphibia; order Anura; family Rhinophrynidae; genus Rhinophrynus; species Rhinophrynus dorsalis. Next base: position 297,917,480 of record CM074724.1, read on the forward strand.
TTTGACTGCTTATTATGCAAGTAAATAATATGTACATTTAATTTGCCTATATGTTTTGAGTTTCATCTATTTTTTTTTTTACTTTTTGTCCTTGACAAACAGCTTCTTGGATCTGTTTGAAGAGAGCTTTCCTGCAGGGAATATGGCAGCAGATCTAGTGATACAATTTAAAAAAAAAAAAGTACAAATCCAAACAAGATAGCACAGCGAGTATTCTGCGTGGCAAGGAGACCTTGTCACATTGTACATGTATATGTGAGGTCAATACAAGGATCTCTGCAGTGAGCTATTTATTCCAATGCCTGATCAGGTGACCAGGGGACACCCCTTGAGATTAGAGGAAAGGAAGTTTAGACTTCAGCAGAGGAAGGGTTTTTTACTTTAAGGTCTTGTTAAATCGTGACATTCCTTGCCCAAGGAGGTGGTTATAGCAGATACAATGGATACATTTAAGAAAAGATTAGATACATTTCTTTCAAAAGGGAACATACAGATCAGTAGGCAGATCAGGAAGGTCTGATAAATATTAACTTATTTGGTAGTAAGAAAGCTATAAAATTCTTAGTCACTGGGGTATGAGGCAAAGGTTGAACATGTTGGACTTGTGTCTTTATTCAACCTAATTTACTATGTTACTAGGGAGATGATAACATTGTATTACATCCTGCTTTGGTGGTCTATTAACCAGAAAGCCCTCTTTTTTAAAAAAAAGCTAAGATTAACCCTTTGAGTGCCAGAGAGTTATGGAACACATTGCTCTACTATGTGTTCCGCACACCTCTGGCATTCAAAGGGTTAAAATAAATAAAAATATAGGAAATTTGACTTGTGCATATTAGGCAGTTTCACAATATATAAAAGTAAAAAATAAAATAAAATACCATCCCTTTAAGTGGAGGAATTTTGAAGTGCAAAGCTTGTTTATAGTGAACTAGTTGAACAGCCCGTTACACGGGCCACAGTGCCTCTGCAACCAGGTCGCGGGGCAGTCACGCGCAGTGCAGACTGCCCGCGCCGCGGCTGATACAGAGCTGGACGCTCCTTCGGAGCGCCCAGCTCTGTATCAGCCGTGGCGCGGGCAGTCTCCTTCGGAGCGCCCAGCTCTGTATCAGCCATGGCGCGGGCAGTCTCTACTGTGCATGACTGCAGCACGTGCAGCAGTGTCTACTGCACATATCGCGGCGTTACACACGATTTAGCGGGCGTATGGTCTTGAAAGTCTGTCACTTAACCCTTTGAACATCAGAGGTGTCCAATGCTTCTCTTTGCAATGCATTGTTCACTCCTCTGGCATTCAAAGGGTTACATTTTTGGATGATAGAGAGGACTCATTTCAAAGCTCTCCAGTAGCTACGGGGTTAACAGAACAGATTTTACAACGCTTACTACAAGTACATATAATTTAAAATAATTATAAAACTGGTTCTTTCTGTGACCAGAATTCTTTACTTTTCAGTTCTTATTACAAAGTATCAAGTAATAAAAAAAATTGTTGACAGAACTGAATTGCTGATTCTACAGGGGAAAAATTTATACATTTTAATAGTAACATTTCTGTAAAATAAAGCCAAAAATCCCTTATAAATAAATAACTATTTTTGTTATATACAAACTGTGTTGTTATTTACAAGTTAATACATTTTTCTTCAGGCGCCCCTTATCTTATTTGATTACACACACACAATTTATGTTTTCAAATACTTATCTTTTGATTGTTATTGGAAAAAAATACACATTGTTTTGTACATTTGGCTTGCTGTAATTTTTTTTCCAAATCAAACTAAAATTGAAATTGCAAAACTAAAATAAAAGATGTCAAAGAATACAAAGCTGCAAAAGTGTAAAATAAAAGGAAATTATTCAGCTGAAGTACAAAGAGAATCGCCTAGTTTTGCATAGGCTTAAAATGGCTGAAAGGGCTATCTGCCCCTGAAAAACATTAAGATGGCAAGCAGCCCTATTTCATGGCTTCCTCCAGAGGGGGGATCCTGGTTATTAAGGTGGGCTTCAACATGTTTTGAGTAATGCAGCATAGAGGAAGCAGGTGGTGAGCGTAGGAATGCCGCCTGCTGCCTCCAGAAGGGGGTTCCTGGATGTCGGGGGGGTCTGATTGCAGAAAGGGGGGGACAGGCAAGTGGTAATATTGAGGGAGACTGGGAAGGAGAAGGGAGATTGAGGGGGGTATTTACATTTTTTTACTTATGTCCTTCCACTTCACATAAGGTGAAATGTGGTAAAAATGTGCGTATTATACCTGAGATTTTATTGTACATAGTAAGTGGTAAGGATGGGCACTCCAAAACTTCAAAGGGTTAAATAAAAAGGCTACCTAAAAGTGTGGATAGTATGTAGGAGATGGTATACAGCAACTAAGTCAAATGAGCACTCATGAGGACTTTCAGAAGATAATATGAAATAATTTTAATGTCAACATTAAACTGTCTTCAGCAACCTCACCTTGTTAGCTGAGTTTGGCTGTTCCTCACCCAGTTTTATTCCTCCTACACAACTTTTTCTGTTTGAGTTAATGACTGTGTTTCATCCTACATATTAAATTGATGATCATTAGCACCCGTTTGGTATAATTGTTTAAAGGGGATCTATCACCCCTATACATGGTGGTATCATTAGTTAATAGTAGTCGCTACCGCTTACAGACAGAAAGCCTCAGTCATCGGAGGAGGCTGGATAGATGGATTGGAGCAGAGGCAGAGTGACAGACCGGGGTACAAAGCTGGAAACCGCAGTCTGTCCGTAAGTAGGGCACAGGGCAGTATTTACTTGATTCATTTCAGCAAAATACAGATTTTATTTAAAAAAATAAACCGTTTTACCAGCAAGTTGCTACATATACCAACTATTGACACCAACATGTATAGGGGTGATAGATCCCCTTTAATCATACACCTGACTATATGCCTGCAAAATCCCTGACTTTGTGCAAGTGTAACTATAAGACTGATGCGGTTTTGAAGGAAAAGGGTGGTCACACCAAGTATTGATTTGATTTAGATATTTCGTCAGTTATCTCACTATGCATTTTGTTACTTGATGAATATAAACTATCAACATGTCTATTTTTGCAAGAATTCTTACTTTACGGCATTTTTTCCACACCTGCCTAAAACCTTTGCACATTACTGTATATATAACAATTAAAGTGGGCTGTCACTTTGTAAAACTAAGTGATTTTGAAAGAGCTTACAAAAGCGAACCATATTTAGATTGGGCAGTTTTCATTTCAAACAATAGGTTATAAGATATTTAGCTTTATTATTTTCTAGTTAGTGCAAGTCCTCCAGGCATAACTGGAGGACTCAAACATGCCACACAGTTCTACATTACCATCTGCCACTTCCTACCAGGAAGTACGAGCTTAGCTGCATAAACTGACTCAAAAATAAAGCTAAATATCTCAAAGACTATTGTTTGACATTGAAAACTACAAAAACATTATGGGAGATATTGGAAAAACTATTAGAAATTACACATTTGTTACAAATTGACAGTTCCACTTTAAGGCTTATTTGTTTCAAGACTATATTGTGTTAAAGGTTTGGGGTAAAAGTAGGAAGTGGTATGCTGCTATCTTAAAGAGCAAGTGTCATGAATACAGTAGTTAAAGGAACAGTAATGCAAGGGAGAGGGGGAATGCGGGGGGTGAGTGTCTGTGTGTGTCTCAGGATGTGTGTGTGTGTGTGTCTGGATGTGTGTTACTGTGTCAGTTTATGGATGTTAGTCCCTATGCCATCTCTTCTCCCACTGTCTCTAATGTAATTCTTTGCGATTCTCATGTAATGGGTAATGCTCAGCTGAGTTTGTGTAAAAAAGTAACCCTTAGCTGGTCACATGTATTAGTGTAATGTTCAGCTTCAGTCTTGTAATGGGTAATGTTTTCTTGGTCTCTTTTTTGTATGTTGCAGACCTCTGTATAATGGGATGATGCTTCTCATTTGTTTCCACTATAAGGAATCCATCCATATTACATATATATATATATATACTTCTTGGAGATGAGAAAACACTCACAGGACTTTTTCCAGGTGAAATAAGGTGCTAGTTTATTTATCAACGTTTCGGTCCCACTTTGGGCCTTTATCACGATGCTTGAGAAAGGCCAAAGTGGGGCCCAAACGTTGATGAATAAACCAGCACCTTATTTCACCGGAAAAAGTCCTGTGAGTGTTTTCTCATCTCCAAGAAGTATATTATAACCATTTCAGAGGATGTCACCCAGACATTGTTGACCTATACAGTGAGTGCAAATCATTGGACATTATATATATATATATATATATATATATATATATATATATTATGCATATCTGTCTACAAAACAACTCAAGTTATTTTCCAAATGTATTAGATAGATTGAAGCTTTTTGATTAATTCAGATATATATATTTATTTGTGTCTTTCAGTGGGGAAAGTTTATCATATTAGCTGCCATTTTTGTTTACATTTTCTTGGTTTCTATTATTTAGAGCAATCAGGGCTATTTTGTTTGCTTTTTTTTAGCTATATTTATGTTCTATGTAGAAATTACATTATACAAATATATATACAGAGAGAGAGTGTGTGAATGTTACAAGATGCATTACGGTCCCTTTACAAAACATGAAATGGCATTGTTAGTCCCTTGTCTATAGACATCTTTTGAACTACCGTATCAGGACAAACTAACATACAGGGGAAAAGAGAAATACACAAGTATTCTCTTATTAACTTCAAAATAGTACTGTAGTATCAAGGCTGAGCAGGTTTAGTGATTGTTGAAAGATAAAAAATAATAAAGAAAAGCAAATCAAGCAAGAATACAGCATTTGAAAACATTTTCTGCAAGCTGCCGCCAATATAACATACACAGATGCACTACACTATGACCGTTTTCAAGAGGAATTGGATTATAAAAATGTGTCATAGTTTCCTTTAATTCTTATTTACTCTGTTGGAGGAATGGTTGTGATTTGTTTAAACACAGAAATGATATTAACCGTGTGCTTGCAATTGGGCCTGCCTGTTGTTCATTGTATTGCATGCCTCTCCACTCTTGAAAACAGTTAACTGGTCAAGTTAGTTATCTAGGTTTAGGTAGGAAACCATTTAGAAGCTTTTAGAAATAAGCAGCTAACATCTGTGAGTAATAGAACTGTGGGGGTTCTCCTACCTATGAGCTAAGCAACAGCAGGGGATGCTCTATCTGAAGGAGTTTATAACCCGTCTTTGCCAGCCTGGGGGACAGAACGGTTATGCATCTGTTGCTTGTTCTTCCTCCTGTGTGAGCGTCTGCAAGTGAGAGTGCAGGTGCACGTAGGCGCAGGGATGGATTCAGCAGCGAGACCGAAATATCAGCCATATAGGAAGATCACCCTGTTACATTGGCCTATGTCACATTTGATGCCACTGTCTTTTAACTCTTTGAGTGCCAGTTGGGTTTCCAGTACATTGCAATTTAGGGATAATTGGAACGTCTCTTGTCCCAGCAATATCTTAAGGGGCATATAAAGCAACTAAAGTGAACAAACATTAAATATATGTGTTAAAGGGATAGTAATGTTTCAAAATAAATGCAGCTCCAATTAATCTTCATAGTATTTGGGCCATGGGCGTGTTATTTCAATCCTGTCTCAGTTGTAGTTCAAGAGTAATTGAATGATAAATTATCCCCGTCCCACCCCTTTTACCTAGTGTAAGTCACCTCCCCTCAGATGTGGAATCTGGTCTCTTGACCAGACAGGTCACAGCAAGGGACAATCTTCTTACTGTGAGAACAATTAAAGCCCTGCCCCCCCTTGACAGGTTTTTCAGGTTTTACTCTTATGCTAATTGAATATTGTCCCTCTCTGCAATCCACTTGGACACCACCCTGCTGCTCTGAGCTGAGAAGTGCTACATCAGTAAAAGGGGCGGGAGGGGAATACTTTATCATTCAACTACTCTTGAACTACAACTCTGACAGTATTGAAATAACACTCTCCATGGCCCAAATACTATGAAGATTAACTGGAGCTGCTTTTATTTTGAAACATTACTATCCCTTTAACCTCATGGGGACTAAAGAGGAATACAACACATTGTGAAACAATGTGTTGCACATCCTTTTGGTCCTTGAGGGGTTAAAGTTAATTATTTTATTAACTGGTTAGTTCTTTCTCCACCTCTGAAATTACACATAGAAGTAGCTTCTGGGCTTATTCTCCACAGAACTGGTGTGAGCTCCAGAGAAACAAGTTAATGGTTCATACTGGATGCTGTGATGTCATACCCAACTGAACAGCCAGTAGGAACGAGGCTGCCACTGGCTGATTATCCTCTTGCAGAAGATGAGCAAAATGATAAGACTGAAGTTGTACAATTGTAGCTGCAAACCGATAATTCTGCTATTCTCAGAGGTGCTTTGGAGACTTATCTAGCACTCAAAGAGTTAAAATGGCCATTTAATTCAATGGCAGTTTTTATTTGCTCAATAGTGCAGCTGGGTTGCTCCTGAATTGCTCGAGTTGTTTTAATACATTATGTGTGCAAGCCATAAAGTAATGAAAATGCAATAATTTCTAATTCAATTGTGTATGGTCATGCATCTGTGCCCTCTAGTGCGATTTGCACCCTCATTTAGGCCTAGTTTATAGGGGCGACTTTGTTGCAGCAACTTTGTTGTAAGATCTTGCAGTGGCAATTGCTACTAAAAATGATTTTAGCTCTCAAATTCACCCATGTGAACCTCCCATAGAAAACAATTATATCTGTTTTGTAAACTTTGTTATTGCATCAAAGTTACTGCAGAAAATGGTTGCCCATGTTTAGGTAAACCTATGTCTGCAATGTAAATTCTATGGCGCAGTGGAATACCAATGGTGCTGCATTGTGTTAAAAGATATTAACCCGTTATTTTGATTTTACATATTCTGCAAGTACATAATATGTGCAGTCAAATTGGCTTTACTTACTGTTTTTTCATCTTCATTTATTGTTTTAAGCTTTGATATTGCTGACAAATAAGTTCCCTAAATCTGTTTGCAGAGAGCTTTCTATCAGGGAATATGAAAGCAGGAATAGTGAGTGACACAATGTAAAAAGAAACAATGCAAAGAAGAAAGCAGAAAGAAGATTCAGTGCAGCAGAGAGACTATAATATTGTATTACATCCTGCTTTGATTGTCTGTTGACCAGAAATTTCTCTGGAACCTGAGATCCAGTAAGTGCATTGTTATGGACTAAAAAAATAAATAAATGTTGCTACTGTATAGATTTCCTCTTATACACGGCTGTCCAAGTTCAGTCATCAAGTGCTATCAACAGTCCAGGCTTTGAAGATTACTCTTTTTTTGCACAACTGGGCCAATCAAATTGAACGAGCCACTGATTAACCCACCTGTGCTTAATCAAGAAAATCCTCAAATCGCAGACTCTTGGCGGACCTTAACCCCATCTGGCACACAAAGGGTTAAGGATCGTACTTGGGACACCCCTAATGCAACACCACATAATTATTAAGAGAGAGCAGAAATATGGTATTTATTGTGCATTTCATTTTATCTGCATCATGTAAAGCAGGGACAGTCAATATGTGGCCCTTCAGAGGGGCCCTGGGCAATATGTAAAGTAGCTGGGCCACTTAACCCCTTGAGTGCTAGGCAGGTCCCTTCTCTACAATTCAAGGTGTTAAGAACTACACTTTTTTTTTCCCTTCTCCTAAAAGTGAGAACTCAAATTTATGGTAACAGCACCCAAGGGGCCCATCTGCGTCAGGGTAAAATTGGCTCTAGTTATGAATATGTGAAATATGTTTTTGTTAGGGGGCCCCAAAATGCCCTCCAATGATTAGTTATGCCACTGAATAACAACACATTTTTGAATATCTAAATCAGCTTTAAGGAATGTTTTTACACCTATCTGCATACAATGCTGAGTTTTCAGACCTGGCTTTACTCATTGAAGAGACTGTATTGTGTGTTGCCCATCACAGAGGGTCCAAACACTGGTGTATGAAAATCAAAGTTTCTGATTGGGAGGGGGCTTCCCTCTAGCGGGCACTGGGCTGCTGACAATTTGTCCCTCTTGGTAAAATTGCCCTGGGGTCTAGAAGTCCCATTGTCCCCAACCAGCTATTGGCTGGTTGGGGTTGATGGGGTTTTTAAGTCTGAATGTTGAATACTTCTGCTGTTCAGCAATGGCTTCTCAACACTGAATTGTCTGCACATACAGAGATTTGTTCCTCTGTGTTTCCGCTGATATTTACAATCCACACCAAAAAATTAATCTGGAAACCATTTCATAGCGCAGATGTTTACTGCGTTTCCCAACTGCAACCCAGTGTGTAATCTGGCAAACACTTAACAGTGTAATGTATCAAGGAAAGCAATTTAATCACAGCAGAGACATTTCATTTGGTACATTACTAATGTGCTCTACTGTATTGTCATTATTGTTTTTAGAAAGTAATGCAATGTGCTATAAAGCTGCATATAACAGATCTGTATTGTATACCAGGCATGTGTCTATTTTGCCATATGATAGGTCTGTGTTGGGTACAGAGTTGCCAGGTCAACATTTAAAGGGGAAATTTTACTTAGGAATAAGTGTCTCTTAATTCAACATATTGCCTTATCTAGGGATGTTCCCTTTACAGAGCAGACAGGTATATCTATAGGGTTGGATTAAATCCCAGATGCCCCTAGGCAAGGCATTCTAGGTTCCTTAGCTCCACTCATCACTACACCCACATTCATCACATGATTCCACCCCAGTTCCATCCACTATTTCTTGGCACAGAAAATACTCTTGGCCTATAACAAACGAGGACAAAAAAAAGCTTTAATCCCTTCATTGCTAGAGAGATCTCCAATGTATTGTGAAGCAATGCCTTGGAGCTTTCTCTAGCATCCAAAGAGTTAAATAATGGCCTGTAAGGGAGTATAAAACTAGTGCAGGGACAATGAGATTGCTCTGGCCACACCCTCAATTCAGAATGTGGGTGTGGCCAGCACAGCTGAGGCACATCTAAAAATGTGGAGCTCTAGGAAGTTGCCTACTCTGTCTATTGGGAAATCTGGCCCTGTATATGTATCTATACATGTGTCCACTAGATGTGCAGTTTACTGTATGCAGTGATCTCTGCTGAAGTCTGATTCTATGTCAAACATCTTCACAACAAAAAAATCACTTCTGTAGACTTGAGTGGCTTGTAATGGACTCTAGTCTTTATCTGATTGTAAACTGAAACAACTAGGAGTAGACTACAACATATATCAAATGCAAATAAAAAAGGATAAAGATATAACTAACTGCTGTATGAAGGACACCTACCTAGGTAAGCAATTCCATTAAATAAATTCAGGTATAGGTAAAATGCCCTCCTTTAACAGGTCCATTTACTAAAGATGTGTTCTGCAGGGCTCTATAGGAACACAGCACTCATAGAGGCGGTATGGGCAACTTTTGAATTTCCAGCTGTTGATGTACTACATCTTCCATCTTTGTACATTGGAACGCCATGGATAGGCCATGTTTTTCAGTGTTCATTACCTGTTTTCCAGGACAGAGGCCCTTCCCACTCTGTGAGCTCCTTGTAATCCCACCCACTTTTGACCAAGTTCTATCCACTTCCTCACACATTCTGACCACTTTAAGGACAAACCTCACTCACACATCTTCCTAATCCATCCCACACAATTAAGAATGTCATTTGGACACCCCTACCCCAGCCACTCTTACTAATCTGCTGGCTGGTGTCAAGTATGTTCCCAGGTATGGGCATCATCTGAATGTGGACTCCAGCTGTTTATTTTCAAATACCCATTATCTACAAGAGATAGTAATGTCAAACTATGCATAGGATTGTACAATGCAATTTTATATAATTAATATTTTCTTTTGCAATGTCTGTTCCTTTGTATTGTTCTTGTAAATAGAGTCAAAAGTTCCCCCTCCCACCCCTTTCCATTACATCATTCAGAGTACACTGAGACCCGAATGCTGGTCGCTTGACTGGACTGCAATAAGGGACAGTATTGTGTGTGTATGTACAAGGAAGATGCTGCCCCTCCTTGCGATCCATCTGGACCAGCTGAATGATGTGAGGGGCGGGAGGGGGAACTTTTGATTTGATTTACAAGAACAATACAAAGGTACACACATTGCAAAATATACTATGAATTATAAGAAATTACATTGAATTACATTGGTTGTAAGACCAGACAGATAACAGAAGGGGACAATCTTCCTGTGAGAACAATGAAAACCCTGACCCCCTTGACAAGTTTTTCAGGTTTTTCCCTTATCTTAATTGAAGATTGTCCCTCTCTGCAATCTACCTGGGGACCTCCCTTCTGCTCTGGCTGAGCAGTGTTACATCAGTAGAAGGGGCGGGAGGGGGATACTTTATCATTCAATTACAACTCTGACAGAAATGAAATAACACTCTCCAAGGCCTAAATACTATGAAGATTAATTAGAGCTGCTTTTATTATGAAACATTACTATCCCTTTAAATTATGCAATTTCAGCTGTGCTGCAGTGCCTCCTCGTGTAGTCCAACATGGATCTCTTGCTGTCAACTTTATCGCGGACATCAGGAGAAGGGGAGGGAGGAGGGAACTTTGAATACAAATATCTCTCAAACCATAGTGGTTTGAGAGATAGGATTTGCTGCATATAGATACATTTTTAAGCACTACAAAACTATAAAGTTTTTTTCTGGGACAGTACTGTCCCTTTAACCATTTGAGTGCCAGGGGAGATGCTATTCATTGCAACCCCCTCTGACATTCAGAGAGTTAAAGGGATAGTAATACTTAAAATGTAAAAAAAAATATGTTGTAGGGTTTATCCCCCTGAGTAAAACAAGAGTACTCCCACTACTGAAAGGTGTTTTGTTCAAAAGTTATTAATTTTCAAAGTTGAATTTTTAGGTGCAATATCACAGTGGCCTGAAATTGTACAGTGGCGCTGTTGCTACACCATCTTATGGAGATCTATGGTCCCGGAACCAGAGCTGTCCATAGGATCGTGTAGCAACAGCACCACTGTACAATTTCAGGCCACTGTGATATTGCACCTAAAAAATTCAACTTTGAAAATTAATAACTTTTGAACGAAATACCTTTCAGCAGTGGGACTACTCTTGTTTTACTCAGGGGATAAACCCTGCAACATATTTTCTTTTACATTTTAAGTATTACTATCCCTTTAAAGTGGAGAAATTATAACCCATTCACCTTCTCAACTCAGTGGCAGCATCCATGTTGACCTGATTTCATGATTGTCATTTTATGAAAATGAGCTAGTACTGGCAAGTCTTGAAGTACCAGCAGAGAGGGAAAGCAGTGTGGATTGTTAATATCTGACTCACATGCCAGCCAGTGCTTTTAATTTCATAACCTGACAAATATATAAAGCTAAATCTATTATAAACTATTAATTAAAATAAAAAATGGCTAAAATAAATAAGTGATTTTGAATGTTGTCGGTGGGATCCTTTCAACATTTTGTGATTTGATTGACATATTCCGTGAACCTGTTTATCATTTGGTGATTTGAGTGACAAATTTGGTGAGACAGAATTCATTTGGTGACAAAATGTCATCATTTGGTGGATTGATTGACAGATTCGGTGGACACTTTCATAATTTGTTGATTTTATTGACATATTCTGTGCGAGAAAATGTCATAATTTGGTGGATTGATTGACATATTTGGTGGACCCGTTCATCATTTGGTGACTTGATTGACATTCTATGCACTGAAGTCATCTGGTAGGATACTTTCATCATTTGGTGATTTGATTGACATATTCTGTGCACTGAATTCATCTGGTGGGATACTTTCATCATTTAGTGAATTGATTGACATATTCTGTGCACTGAGTAAATAACAATGTATTTGGTGAAATACATACAAACATTCAGTGGACAACATGACTTTGGTGGCCTAACTGCTGCAATTTTGTCAACAAAATGAATGGTTTACAAACGGCATCCCATAAAGAACACTCTGAGAGTGTATATCAGTGGTAATATGTGGTTCTTAACTAGACTACCTTACAATTTTTTACATACCTTACATACTTAGCACTAACCCTCTAAGGACCAAGTCTGTAACTCATTGCAAAGAAAAGTGCTGCACACTCTTCTGGTCTTTATAGGGTTACAGATCTGCCTGAATGCAGATCACTAAGAATATTCTGTTTGCAGCAGGTCAATTAAGTATTATTTAATAACATGCATGAAGAGGCAGATTAGTCATGCCAAAGGTCAGCCAATGGCCCTTGGGCCTTAGTTTGGACATCCTTCTAGTAGCCTTTTTCCCATTTCTGCTGTTTGGCTGTATTCCTAGAACTTTCTATCACAACATATTATTTAACCCTTTGAGAGTGTCAGAGGGGTACACAACTGGCACTCAAAATGTTAAAACAACAACTTTTACCTTGGCAGACTCCAGACTGTTTGCAGAACCGAATCTACACAACATAAAGTAATTGTGTAAGGGTACTGGCAATGCAGAGAGTTCTTGGAAATCACTAAGCTAGGGCGATAGACTGGAATAGATATTAAGTGTACATTTCCTTGCACGATCAGTTATGGGAATATTTTTGTTAGATACAAAATAAAAATAGGTGTCTGAAATGATTAGCATATTGACTCTTATTTTAATGGCTCTTTGGAAATGGAGTGGGCAAAACAATCTTAACCTGTGGGCTAGCATTATCTGAGCTGGTCACTGTTTGAGGGCCATGTTGATATAAATACCCTTGAAATACAGAGCACTTATAACACTTACAGTCTGCAGGACAACTCTGCAGTGTGCGTTTCCTAATGGGTCCTGCATTTATACTTATATATTAGGTGCCTCTAACGTCCCCCATGGCCATACCCTTATTTCTTATATAAATTCACCTCCAATCCCATTCCCACCCACTGCTGCATGGCACATAACCTTTAAAAAAACAAACTCAAAAAGCGTATAACTAAACTAGGCAGTATAGGGCATTCTTAGGTGTTGGCAAGGTACCAGGGATACCCCATGACACATCCATGGCCACAGCTCGTCCATCAGGGCTGCCATTAGAAATCTTTGGGCCCGGTACAAACATAAAGCAAAGATTCCCCCACCCCATGCATTTGCACTGCAGCCAAGAAGTATATGTAAATGAAGCCCATAGAACTGCTCCACCATGTAGTATGATATGAAATGGAGAACAGCACCGCAGAGGTGAACTCCAGTTCTCTGCTATACTACCTGCAGGATATATCTAAAAAGGAGGCCCACCAGGAGATCCTCTAGAATCCCTGTGGGGCATTCTGCTTATCTGGGGGGGCATATTTTGAACAGAGCCTCCCACTGTGCTTTGCAGGGGCTGTGGGGGCTGATCAGGGAGGTGGGCCCCTGCTTGGCTGGGCCCAATATATAGGTACTGCCTTTACCCCCTTGATGTCGGACCTGTCCCCCACAGCTCACATACTACACCCCCCAGGCCCAACTACTTTTACCACAGAAAACATCCTTAGACTATTACACAGAAAACGCTCTAATCACCTTTGATGCTATAGATAGATATATTAGGGGAATTGCTTTGCAATGCACTGGAGAACTATCAACCAAGGAGATGAGTTATGGAGACCTTTCTATCATCCAAAGAGACCTCGAAACAGGCCAGTACATGTCCTAATTATTCTATAACTGGATATTATATTAATACACATAATAGTAAATAAATCAGCCACTGTAAACCAGCAGTGGGTGTCTGGTGCATGGGATTGAAATCAGTGTTCCCTGTAAGGTGTGCACAGGTGAGCACCCCAGAACTAAAAGGGTTAAAGTGGACTGTTTCTGCACGGCTGTATTGGAATAACAAATTCACAACACAGCCCTGCCCAATTCTAAATGATCTTTTAACTGTTTCAGTGCTGGGTTGCCCATTTTTGCTCACCTTAGAGGGAGCACTGATCTGGGAATGTGTGAGGCACCTAACACAGTGGGCCTGATCAGCACAGCTGAGGTGTCTCTACCAAATCAGGTGCCTACAATGTGTTACTTACTTGGTTTCAGAGACAGATTAAGGCTCCATAGGACCCTAGGCAAAGTAGCATTTTGGGGCCCCACATCTTTTGATCTGGTGCTTCAGACACAGAGTGCTGTGAGCAGGTACTGTTTTATTTGGCTATAATGGAATTCTGAGCAACTGGATGGTGCTGGTCTCTTTGACCTAAAAGGGCATCTGACACAAATGTTTGTGGCAGCAACAGCAGGGTCTTTGTCTGTGATTCCTCTCTTGCAACCAGGGCCTCTCATGTTGCCCTGGGCCCTAGGAAGTAGCCTAGGTTGCCCAAATGGATGATCCGGCTCTGCTTGGTTTAACCCCTTGATAACTAGATGGGTGTACTCTTATTAAAAATACATACTGCAGAGCTGCACTGATTCCTGTGCAGTCCTGAGGAATGAGATTTGCATTTGTGTCCCTGATTTAAGGGATATGTGGTCACCTTAGTCGTGTGTGTTTCGTTCACTTGACTGGAGCTTTGGTGGGTAGATAAAGTACAAGACAAGGTAGATAAATAAAACTAATCTGTGAACTCTGACACCTCAGGGGTCATTACTAAGCTGGGAGTTAGACATTAATAAAAGGGTCAATATTAATAGGGCCACATTTTCAGGGCTGGGTTTCCCAATAGGTAGAGTAGGCAATTGCCTAGAGCTCCAAATTTTGAAGGGTACCTCAGTTATGCTGGACACACCCCTCTCTGAATTGTGGGTGCGGATAGAGAAATACCAATGTCCCTGCACACTGGAGGACAATTCCCACCTTCACTGGGACTTTAATGGCAGCAAGCCCCATGAATGTGCTGGGAAATGCCATACAATTTTGCCTTATTTAGTCCATAGCTATAAACAAGCAGTAAAAAAAGGAATATCCCAAAATGCCCACAGACTACCCTACTGTTATACCCTTGGTGTCAGTAGCACTATGGGAGGAATTCTGGTGTATATAACTTAGTAAATTGATGTTAGGGAGGCGTTGTGATGAAAAATCTCTTCCAGCACTTGATTTACTGTGGATTCACCACTGTACATTCACTTGAATATGTATAATATTTATGTGCCTTTACGGACCAGGGAGAATGTGCAACTCATTGCTTTGCACACACATCTGGTCCATAACAGGTTAATAAAAAAGTACTTGCTCAAGTCAATCAATAAGTATTAACAATTCATGCATCAGAACATAACATCCAGGTGCATCCAATATTCATGATTGGTTGAGGTACTCACTGAAAACCCTGAGTCTAGCGCTTCCATTTATATCCTATTCAGAGATCTTTGATGTGCCTTGTTGTATCAAAGTAGGGATGAGGACGCAGAGGTGATTGGGATGTGAGCACTTACTTCATACATCTGCATGCACTGATCACAAAAGCCCTTCACTTGCTCTTAGCAATCTTAACACTGATGCTGATGTAAAGAACTGGAACAAATCTTGAGCAAACCAACTGCACCATAGGGAAGAAACTAATTCTCAAAATACCTATTAACATACTTCGGAACTTTCAAAATGAGCTGACCCTGAGATCTTTAAAATATTAACCCTTAGTGCTCTCCATAATGTAGAATATAGTTGATATATGCACTTGCTCACTCTAACCCAGAATCATTCCACAATGACAAGACAAGCAGAACTTCTCCTTCTGCCAACCTGGTATAAATTGAACTAATTTAGAAACCGAAGAAGCACTTAAGCTGAGCAGATCACATAGCCGGTAACAGTGGATTGCCTCACCATTTACCCTGATATATGGGTCAAAATCCTGAGTCTCAGCATCAAACTGAGTTCCAGGTATGCCCATTAATGTAAATGGTTATTTTATCACATTGAACGCTAGGGAGTTCTCCAATGATCATGAGGTTAAAAGTTCCATTGACATCAACAGGAAATCTGATTTGTTGATACAGCTCCAACACAAGTCATCTCAAGCATTCAAGAAGATAAACACTTGGATATTATTCGAGAGGTATTACAGTGCAACACTAGGGGTAGTTACGCACTAGGCTGTGATAAAGAAGAGATAACTTCTCCAGTGATATCACTTCCTATGTTATTCTATAGAGGCTATGCTCTAACATCTCCAAAGTTGGAGAAATCTTAGTGCATTGGCTCCATAGAATAACATAGGAACTGGAGAAGCAATATCAGTGGAACTGGAGATTTTATCTCCATTTTATCACCTCTTTATCACCCCTTAATGTATCTCTAGAATTTGGGGACCTGGAGTCCAACAGTAAAGCATCATGTCTGATTCCAAAGATACAATATTCAGTGTTAATTAGTTATTCATTTTAGTGAACCAATCAGATTATAATAGAGTCATGTGGCCATTACGAGTTTCTGCATCTCCCTCCAGATTTGTTTGGGGAGCTTGACTTTATTTATTTTCTTCTTGTGACTATTTAATTTCATGACAGTTCTTGATGGTGCAATTGTTTTCTATGAAAAGCTTGTGCCACAGGGTAGCCATGTAATGGAAGGGCCACAAAACTATTAAACAAACTCCCTAAAGAAGTAAAAAAAATATAAAAAAAACAAACAAAAAAGCAAAAACAAAAAAACAAACATACATAAACAATTGGGCTGTAAACATGTTTGAAATAAGCATCTTCCAGCAGTTGGCACTGCCTTGTTGTACTTGTCAGAAAAATATCTACATGATATAAATATTCATAATAAGTGAATACTATTCCTTTAAAGCCATATAGGAAATGTACGAATCTGCAGGCAAAATACAAAGGTGTTCATCAGCTCCACTTGACTAACTAAGGCTAATTCAACCTTGATCTGGTGTAGGAATAGCAGAAGAGGGAACCTGCAAATCTTGTTGCACATGTAATTTTCTTTGCTAAGATGCTGGACTAGAATCCATCAATTGCACTTTGTGGTATGAACTATACCTCCATCATTAAGATTTTAATGTGAGCAAGTCTGCCACACCTTTAGCACTGCGTGCAAGGAAATACAGACTAATTTTACTCCATTTTCCTCTCCATCTTATTAGTACATGCCATTAAACAATCTGCAGAGGAACAGAACTCCAACACTGGCATCTGCTTGGAGTAAGCTGTGTAAATGGGAGAATTTTAGGTGGAGATATCTTAGTACAGGAGTAGCACCACCACTATATTGATGGCACTGCATATTTTAGAGGGGAATTGTTTTAGTACATCTACCCTATGGAAGAGTGGCAGAAAAGAAACTGGGGGAACAACAAAACATTAATCCTTTGCGTGCCATGGGGCATCCAATGTACTCAAAGTGGTAAATATTAACTCACAACCTCCTGAACGCATTGAGTGACTCTCTGCAGTAAGTCACAAACCACTCACAGGGTTAATGCATTCTGCCCCAGCACTATAGCAAATTTAAATATGCGCCCTCTGCTTTCCCTTCAGTCTGCTATCTCTTTGTATTTTAGTAAACTGGTAAGCACTTAGAATACATACAATAATCCTTGTGTTTTATGTTGGGGTGTTATTAGTCATTCTTTTTATATTTTTAGTTATCTGTTTACTAGTGTAAAAGCCCATGTACACGGGCCAAGGTCTGGGTAATGTTAACCCTTTGAGTTGCAGAGGGGTACGCAACGCATTCCTTTGCACTCATAGGGTTAATCCTACTAACGTCTTATACATTTTTTATCCTTTGCATGTATTGATATGGGTCTTAGAGCCCCATATCAATACATCCACTGGGGACTTAGGTTTTTTTAACTTCAAGTGTCTATGTCGGCTGTTTAAACAGGCGATAAGAGACACAAGTTAAATAAAAAAAAAATATATAGGTGTTAAGTTTCCTGCAATAACTTGAGTCCCTTATCACCAGTTCTTGGCTAACTCAGACTTTTGAAATACAGTTTACAGCGTTTTCATCCTTTTCAATGGATGAAAACACCTCTTAACTTTACCTCACAACGGCTCTTTTTTTGCCGGTATTTTTTCACAGCACAGACATTTGGATAGCTTACTGTGCAGGAAATAATGCCGTCGACAGAAAAAACAGCCGTCTTCAACATTTGGATCGAGGCCTTAATCCTCTGAGCACCAGGGAGGTAGCCAAAGCATTTGCGTTGGCTACCTCCCTGGCACTCAAAGGATTAAACAAAATGTGAAAGCTCCACAGAAATAACTGAGTTTCAGGTTATCAAAATAGCAGCTTTTATAAACTGCTGTTACTTCAGTATATATGGTATAAAACAGCTACTGTTATCAATAATGCATATAAAGGCATCATGACATTTTTATGAAGAATCTGTTTATTGTAAGGTACAAAGCTCTGGTTAGGAATGCTGCCTTAAAGCAATACTAGTACTAATATCCAGTTTGCTGTAATATGAATAAGTATGTGGTATCATTCACACACACATATATAAACTTGCACACAGGTGACCATGATTTCTATGTGTTACTGCAGACAAAAGCTGATGAGTAGCGTTCAGCTCTAGTGAGCCTATTTGGGGGATTCATGTATCATTTGGTATCAGTGTATAACAAGTAGTTTCTCTGGAGCACCTGAGTCCTAAGTACTAGAGAGAAATGCCCATTGATTGTTGTAACAGAAAGTGATGCCCTGCCTGGGCTACAAGAAAATGGCCTCCACACAGACATGAGGATGAGCTGAGCCCTAATTTCTGACACTAAACAGCTCCGGCAGTATGTTTTCTTGGAGAACATGGCTATGCTGAGACTTGAGAGAAATTATTTTGCAGCCCAGCACAGATGTAAATTTCTGTCACAGCAGACAGTTTAGGGGTGGCCAAAATATTACCAGACAACTGGATCTGGCCCATGGGCCTATTTAATATGGTCATTGGGTCTAGTAGGCTGTACACAAACAACAGTTCTTCTATACTGAGAGAACGTAACTTATAATTTTCCTTGCAGAGGTTAGAATGATACATCTTACCACAAAGAATATGTCTCATTCTAACTACACTGTGTCTTGTTTCTGTGCTCAGTCTTACCAAGAGTGCTAACACCAAATATTGATTTGATTTAGATTTTTCTTCTGTTCACTCACTATGTATTTTGTTACTTGATGAATATAAACTATATAATGTCTATTTTTGAAAGCATTCTTACTTTACAACATTTTTTCATACCTGCCTAAAACTTTTGCACATTACTTAGGCTGACCATATGTACCATTTTAAAAGGGACAGTACATTTTTTTTCATATTTCCAGACTGTCCCTTCTTTTTAATATAAATGTCAATTTTGTCCCGTTTTTAATACATAAGGGGCAGGCTTTTTGGCCAGATCGAGAGAACATCGCTACTAAGAGACAGAGTAAATTCGTTCTCATTGCTTGCAGCTTACAGTGATCAGACTCGGAGTGACGGAGTCCCACTGTCTGTTTGTCTCATACCCCGTCCCATTTTTGTCTCAAGGAAATATGGTCAGCCTAACATTACTGTATATATATTATATATAAATTTCTACATATTTTTTTTTCCAACAGGAAGGGGGAAGCAAATAGCATTGCTTTCCCTATATTGTTGGAAAAAAACAGTATGAAATTAATTTATCATTAAAAAGAAAAACACTTCCAATTCTTAAAAATAAACCTCTGTTTATCTTAATATTTGCAGAAAATCTTAATGGTCACGTGACTTTATTATGATCTGATTGGTTCACTAAAATTAATAATTAATTAGCACTGAATACATATCCTTGGAGGCAGACATGATTTTGCTGTTGAACTCTGAGACCCCAAATTCTAGACATACACTATCGGAAGATAAAGAGGTGATAAAGCGAAGATGACTTCTCCAGTTCCTATATTATTCTATGGAGTCTATGCACTAAGATCTCTCAAGTGGGAGAGTTATAATTAGGAAGTGTTAGCGGTCCTTTAGATCACTATTATTATTTCAAGATGTGTATATATATATATATCTGTATAATATAAAGTGCTAGGCTGTGAAGCTCCCTGTGTGCGTAACAGCACAAGCGCATTAGAGACTGCCGGAACTGATCCGGAGTGAGGCGCTCCGAAAGGCTCACTGCCTATCTCTGCTCCTGGCGCAGCTGGGTGACACTTTAGCCCATGTACACTGGCTTTCATACTAGTATATTTTATATATATATATATATATATATATATATATATATATATATATATATATGCAGTCCGTGAAGGAGGCACTCTCAACAAATTGGGCGACTGCCTGGGTGCCGAAACGAAGATATGAAATCAACAGGTAGAATCAGCACCCTCAGGTCTGCTCTTCAGTGTTATAAGTCTTTATTAAAGGCTCAACGTTTCGATCCCTGACCGGAATCCCGGTCAGGGATTGAAACGTTGATCCTTTAATAAAAACTTGTAACACTGAAGAGCAGACCTGAGAGTGCTGATTCTACCTGTTGATTATATATATATATATATATATATATATATATATATATATATATATATATATCATGACATGATCTTTCATAAAACATCAAGGGGTATTTTACTGTACTGAACACCCCTTTGGCGCTCAGACGGTTAACCAAGTGACAGTATTGACCTTGGGAATGACTCACTGCTCCTTTAAAACCTCTGGGCAAATGTCACATGACAGTGGTAAATGATAACGAATTGACTTGCTGAAATCGTTTTCTAACAATAACAACACGTTTGACTTTCTTAGAAAGGTCCAATCATCCAAAATGACATCTTACTTCTATCCACTCCCAGTAATATAGTTCTATTTTTCCACACATCTCAGCCATCATAGGGTAATTACAATTCTTAAAGGAACACTAATGCCTCCTAGCAATAAGCTTCCACTTAATCTGTGCAGAAAATACTAATAGCCGTTTTGAAACAATTTTGTATAGATCAGACTTCCAAAATTCATATAATGTCCATTAACACTTAATATGTAAGAAAATATATATTTTAGAGTTTATCTTTCTGACTAAAACACTGCGGAGAGGTGCTTTATTCAAAAGTTATTGCCGGTCAATTTTTTTTTTAGGTACAGTAACTGAATGACATGCAATGTTAGTGTGACACTGTTGCTACACCATCCTATGGAGGTTTATGATCAACTGGCCAGAGCTGTCCTTACCCTGACCTTTGCCCATGTACACGGGCTTTTACACTAGTAAAGGATAAAGAAACTTGAAAATTCAAGTTTGAACTGCAATACTTTTAAATACCTCATAGCAGTGGGAATACCTTTGTTTCACTCTGGAATATAAAGTATATATATATATTGTGAGAGTGATAGACAGACAGATAATCTGTTTGCTTGTGTGTGTATGTATATAAATACATTGCACTGGATACCTTTAGGGAACTCAAAGAGTTAATGTCTCAAAAACCATTTATATTAAAAACAAATATTTAGTAAAATATATAGGCAGCCTTTAATTCTAAGCAACAGCTTCTGGTAGTACAACCACCACAAAACTTTTTTTTCCATTAAAAAAAGTTTACTCGCCCTTTAACCCCTTGCATTCCAGAGAGTTCTCCAACACATTGAGAGGTTTCTAACACATTCTCAATCTTCCAAGGGGTTAACAGATTTTTTCCCCATTCATAGCAGGGTGCTAAAAGCATTGTAAATTTGCCAAGGTTGAATCTGTTTAATTTGCATTGTCAGGGACGTGTACGGAATGATTATGAAGCTGGTGTACAATCTCTTAAAAATTCCCCTCCCCAAATCTAATTTATCCTGATATTTAAATCCTGTACACAGAGGAAGAAAATAGAAAATAACATTTTCACTGGGCCGACACATCAAAACAGCAATGATCCTTCCAAGCTAGACTGAGATACATTTAAACCAGCATATTACATTATGTTATATCAACCTATTACATATTAATGGAAAAAAACTAGAAGCACGCCTGAAAAGCATTTGCTTCCTTTGATGCAGAGTTGGGAAACCTGAGGCCCCAGCTGTTGTGGACTACAACTCCCATCATTCCCAGCCATGGGAGTGATAGTCCATAACAGCTGGAAGGCCACTGTATTAAAGGTGCAAGACTATTGTAGAGTTGCAGCAGAGACAAATATTAAGCTAAATTGATGCAGTTCTGGAGCAGGCCAACCTCACCATAAGGGGAACATTTTTATTGTTCCCCTATGGTAGGCTGACCAGACCTCACCTTTAACCGGGGACGCATAGGAGAAATGCATACTGCAGGACTGCACTGATTTCAGTGAAGTACTACAAAATGGCTATTTCCTATGTGTACCCAGTTAAAGGTGAAACCTGGTCAGCCTACCCTATGGTCCAGTCGACTTGCACCGG
The DNA here is from genome assembly GCA_037306005.1 of Rhinophrynus dorsalis. Lineage (NCBI taxonomy): Eukaryota > Metazoa > Chordata > Amphibia > Anura > Rhinophrynidae > Rhinophrynus > Rhinophrynus dorsalis. The sequence continues at coordinate 297,939,772 of CM074724.1, forward strand.
AATTGCACCTGTTTAGCTTAATAAGTATGTCTCCGACAGCAAAATAATGAGGTGCAGTTCTAGAGGAGATCAACTGCATCATGATGGGCCAATCGAAATCCCATTGATAAGCTGTCCTGGCCTCATCTTGAACAGGGGACACAAAGGAAATATACAAAATTCAGGGATACACTTAAATATAAGCAGCCCTGCAGTAGGTACTTTTTATATCTTAAAGGTATAGTCTGGTCATTGTAGTAGAGAGATCTCCAACACAATACTATGCAATGTATTTTTCTTTTTAGGACCCAAGGGGTTAAATGTTCTTTTTAAATGAATGGGTATTTGGGGAATTTTTACTTGCATTTGGTTTGCTCCAGGATGGCACATCTTTCACATACTGTATACAACCCAAGATCCCTAAACGGTTTGTGGTATTGTAATTTAACCCATTTACAGCCAGACAATATGCAGCAAATAGAAAGAAAAAAAAAAAAAAAAAAAAAGAGAGATCCATGAAGAATCCAGGAAAGAATGTTCTGTAGATCAATATTCTACAGTACCTATATTAGAGCATGGCTGAAGGTTCTTCCAAGGAGAAAGAGGAGGGGTAAATCACACTAAAAGCACCACCTACCTGATAATAGGCCTCAGCTGCTATCAAAGAATGCTAATGTTACAATACAGCAAGACTGATTCACTAAGGAGAAAGTAAGCATTTCTGAGCAAACCATTTGCACCATAGGGAACAAATAAACATTCCCATGATTCCCACTGATTGAAATGTGACCTTAACCCTTTGAATACATCAAGTAGCAAGTTAAGAGTTGATAGCCCCTTTTAAATTGATGTTAATGTTTAACCCTTTGAGTGCCAGAGGGGTACGTATTGGCCACCCCTTTGGCACTCAAAGTGTTAATCGTTAACAGCACTGCAGATGGTTTGCCCCATAACTGCACACTATGACATGGGAACACAAAAAAGCCACTAGATTTAGCTGCAGGAAGCAATTTTCCCTTGCACTACTCCTTGCACTCCTGCTGTATGTGTTGACCAAGAAGTGAGACAATTGCTTCCATCATATAATTTTAGTTTTATGAAGATATGGGAAGGTCTAATTTTATATCTGCGACTGTCACATTAAGTTCTTGTATGTTAACACTGGTTTTCCTATAACATGAAAATAGAGTACACTATTGTCTTCCTGCTTTCTAGACCTTTTCATGTTTGAGAAATTCTAAAGCACAAAATACCCATACCTGGGAACTCTTCAGATCTGCCCCTGAGACTCCTGTTTTTATAAGTAATTACCGGGACTCCAGGGACAGAGCCCAATTCTTCTTATGAAACTCTGACCAGTTCTCATCCTTTCCACCCTGTTCCTCCCATTCCCACCCACTTCTCCTTCATAACCTTTTCTGCCCATTTCCCTCCCAGTAGTAGTCCCTACCTGTTCCGCCACCTTACCTGCCAATTTAAGTGAAAACCCTTGGTAGATATGGGATTATACAGTACGAAGGTAGACAACCATGGCTTGACAGCTGTTGGTGACTACAACTCCCTTCATTCTGCTGGGAATTATGGGAGTTGTAGTCCCCAGCAGCTGGACAAAGGTTGCCTACGCTGAATGCAGTAGGATCTCATTATCTCCTGTGGCTCTATGGAATACAACTGCAACTACAACTATAGTTCCGCAACATTGGAGCAATTTGCCTTCATTTCCCCAATTTTAACTCGTAACCATAGCAACTGCTTCTGAGTTGAACAAAAGATTAAACATATGTATAAAGAAATTTGAGCAACTCTAGGGCAAACCATCTGCACCATAGGGAAGAATTAGTAATTTCTCTTGATTTAAATGGGTCTGTTGACCCACAGAATGCTAGAGAGGCCACAAAAACATTGTTCTGCAATGCACTGGAGACCGTGCTAGCATTCAAAGGGCTAAAAGTCTCTGTAATCAACGGGAATTGTTATTTATTCCATAATGTGCAAATGATTTGCCCCAGAATTGCTCCACTTTTGTCTTTATAGAAGTAAGTACATGGTGTGGTCCTATATAAGAGCTGAGCACAACACCTTTGACTCTGTTATCAGAATAATGGGGTAATGACATGGGCTTGATTTATTTTGATCTTCACCCACAACTCCTCCATAGAAAACCATAGGTCTCCTCTAACCCCAATCATACACTAGAGACCAAGTTGTGTTGAAAATCAGACCACAGCTTTCATTACCATCTTAAATCAGAACCATTTAAATTAATTAATATTAATGTTACAACATACATCTGCAAATAAATACTAAACTAAACCATATATAAGTGATTGCTGTTCATAAGTGCAACTCACTACCTGCATAAACACTGTGAAACTTTATCCACCTAGTCATTGACTGAGGGCCATACCACCATCCACCCTCCCTAACTGAATGTGGCGAGTGCTGGCCCTATAGCCATCCACACAACTCCTGGGACCAAGCCTATGGAGCCATTTCTGAACAAAATTGCAGATATAGCTTCATCCTCCAGCAAGCACCCTGTCAGCTGTGACTAGGGTTGCCACCTTTTCATCAAAGAAATACCGGCCATGGCATTCCCTCCATAGACTTAACATTGGACAGAAACCACTTTTTTACTGGCCTGCCGGTAAAATACCGGCTGGGTGGCAACCCTAGTTGTGACACCAGGGCACCAGGGAAACATGCACACAAACCACACCTGAATGGACATCCATGAACCAAAAATTTCAAATGCCACCCAACCTCTTGTCCGAGAACACCAGCCCACAAGGACCAACAGGCCTGCATAGTAATCTCAGAAACTATAAGGAGGAGGGTGCTCCCCGCTTTGCTGCAAGCTGAACTGCGATGGCTGTGGGAGGAACAGTTGGGCCTCATGGCTCCACATCACTTCTGGCACTGTCCTTCCACTCCAGAGGAAACACAACAAGGACCAAGATATCCGGACCCTCCTGCATGAAGGAGGATGAGTAAAAATTCTCCAAATCTCCATTTATTAAAGGGGCTTGTATCTCCATGTATTCAAGGGGTTAACAGCAAACAAATCAAAGGGATTTTTTTCTTTTCGTGCCCTCCAGTACTCTAGAATTACTAAGCTTTTCTCGCCCCCCCCCCCCAACCTCAATTTCTCTCTCCACATAAACAACATATGATTCGCAGGATGGCCTACGGTCATATTATGGCTTTGCACCCCCCAGAAAGAAAGACACCCCTGATAGAGATGCAGTTTAACAATTTCCCTGCAGCAGAAACAACTGGAGAGTGGAAGATATGAAGCTTTCTGTCTCCAGTCTAGTTTATTAGTGTCCGCATACAGAGAGCTCAGTGCTCTCTACGCTGTATAACTTTTATCAATGGTGGTAATAGCTTCATAGCTCCCTCCCAGAAGTCTCTTCTGCTGCAGATAGTATTAAATTGTATCACTACCCCTGCTTTTACGGTCTCTGACTGAAAGATTTGTGCAAACAAGATATACAGGGAATTCATTGGCAGGGATATAAAATTAATGAAATATAGGTTAAGACTAAAAAAAGCATAGTTAGAATGACTCACTTATTAAGCACTTTAAGAGCCACTTGTTTCTATGCAGTGTGCAGATTTCTCAATAAGGAGAGTAGGCAACTGCCTAGAGCTCCAGATTTTGACTCTGCACTAAGCAATGCATTGGAAATCTCTCTAGCAACCAAGATGTTAAAGCTTTTTGTCCCTGCTTGTTATAGGCCAACGTTATTTTCTGTTAAAGGAATCAATGAATGGGACTGGGGGATGGGGGATGCCAGGAATTGGGGTGTGACCATGGGTGGAGCTAATGGAGCCCCGAGTGTCTTGCCTTGGGAGCCTAGGATGTAAGCTGGTGAGAGAGCTCAGTGGTAAATTCCCTGACTATGGAGCCTATTCAGTCTCAGGGTTGCAGGTTCGAATCCTGGCAGGGCCAACTCAGCTCTTCATCCTTCTGAGGTCGATACATGAGTACCATTGATTGGGTAATAATAACACCTATTATTTCAGCTGCCGATTTGGATAATTCCGAGAGCGTGCGCTGACAGCGCTTTGAGTCCCACTGGGAGAAAGGCGCTATATAAATACTAGTTATTATTATTATTAAGTCCAGCCCTGCCTATAAGTTCATTATTATTCGTTTATGTAGGAATAATAAGGAACGTCTATGGTGGGATTGGCAAACTGTCTCTCTGTATCTATTGTTGAGCTACAATCATTAGATTATGCTGGACTACAATACCCATCATCCTTTTGGTTGACTGAGAATGACATGAGCTGTAATCTCCCAACAAAAGTTGGAAAGACATAGATCGCCCTGTATTGTCCTATTGTTAACATCCTAAGGTAATACAGATTTACTTTATAGCAAATGTTAACCTCTTGGAGTCCAGAGGGGTGTGCAACAAATTGCAAAGCAATGCCTTGCACACCCTCAAGGGGTTAATAACACATCTAGAGCTGAATAGGAAGATGATTCAGTGTTTACTACCTGTAGGACTGTGGGCCAGGGGTCTCTGGAGTACTTGAATGTCACTGGGAAGATTTGTTGGCCCTGGGAAGGGAGAGGGAATGTACAATAACTCCCTTTAGCTGTGTGCAGGGCAAATCTTTTCCAATATCTGACATTATGTCTCTATTGAGGGTAATTTTAATCCTCATTGAATTGTGATTGCTTTGTGTATGGTGCAGTGTTTATCAGAGATAATTGTCTGGTCGTCCTTTAAAAATGTCTGTGTATTGATTCCTCTCCCCTCATTCTCTTTACATTATTCCTGCCCTGGTCCGGCCTCCCTTGTCACCCTCCTATTGACTCTGCTGATTTTCCCTGGATGAGAAAAGTTCATAGCTACTTATGTCAAGCCTCTTCCAATCTAGGAGCCATACGAACAAAGATATAAGTGGAGCAACTCCTCGGTAAGTTAACTATATCCTAGGTGATTTTTAAAAATCCTCATTCATGCAAGCGGAGCTTTAACCCCTTTGCAGTTCTTCACAATACATGGAAGACGTCTCTAGCATTCAGGGGATAAAAGGCAAAACAATTGGAATTTTGTGGAATTTTTATTTTTTTCCCTGTGGTGCAATTGGTCTGTCCAAGAATTGCTCCACATTCATATGCGCATATGGAAATCTCTGGATCTGCCCCAGAGACTCCAGTTTTTGCATTGAATTATCGAGTCTCCTGGGACTGAGGCTGATTCTGGAGTTGTGGGTAGTTTCTTATGGTAACTCTGCCCACTTCTCCTCCTTCCCAGCCTGTTTCTCCCACTTCCCTCCCACTTCCCCTCCATCCCAGCCTGTTTCTTATACTTTCCTCCCACTTCTCCTCCCTCCCAGCCTGTTTCTTATACTTCCCTCCCACTTCTGTTCCTTCCCAGCCTGTTTCTCCCACTTCCCTCCCACTTTTCCTCCCTCCCAGCCTGTTTCTTATACTTCCCTCCCACTTTTCCTCCTCCCCAGCCTGTTTCTTATACTTCCCATCCACTTCTCCTCCTTCCCAGCCTGTTTCTCCCACTTCCCCTCCATCCCAGCCTGTTTCTTATACTTCCCTCCCACTTCTCCTCCCTCCTAGCCTGTTTCTTATACTTCCCTCCCACTTATGTTCCTTCCCAGCCTGTTTCTTATACTTCCCTCCCACTTCTGTTCCTTCCCAGCCTGTTTCTTATACTTCCCTCCCACTTCTGTTCCTTCCCAGCCTGTTTCGTCCACTTCCCCCCCACGTCTCCTCCTTCCCAGTCTGTTTCTTCCACATCCCTTCCACTTCTGTTCCTTCCCAGCCTGTTTCTCCCACTTCCCTCCCACTTCTCCTCCCTCCCAGCCTGTTTCTTATACGTCCCTCCCACTTTTCCTCCTTCCCAGCCTGTTTCTTCCACTTCCCATCCACTTCTGCTCCTTCCCAGCCTGTTTCTTCCACTTCCCTCCCACGTCTCCTCCTTCCCAGTCTGTTTCTTCCACATCCCTTCCACTTCTCCTCCTTCCCAGCCTGTTTCTTCCACTTTTCCTCCTTCCCAGCCTGTTTTTCCCACTTCCCTCCCACTTCTCCTCCCTCCCAGCCTGTTTCTTATACTTCCCTCCCACTTTTCCTCCTTCCCAGCCTGTTTCTTCCACTTCCCATCCACTTCTGCTCCTTCCCAGCCTGTTTCTTCCACTTCCCTCCCACGTCTCCTCCTTCCCAGTCTGTTTCTTCCACATCCCTTCCACTTCTCCTCCTTCCCAGCCTGTTTCTTCCACTTCTCCTCCTTCCCAGCCTGTTTCTCCCACTTCCCTCCCACTTCTCCTCCCTCCCAGCCTGTTTCTTATACTTCCCTCCCACTTTTCCTCCTTCCCAGCCTGTTTCTTCCACTTCCCATCCACTTCTGCTCCTTCCCAGCCTGTTTCTTCGACTTCCCTCCCACGTCTCCTCCTTCCCAGTCTGTTTCTTCCACATCCCTTCCACTTCTCCTCCTTCCCAGCCTGTTTCTTCCACTTCTCCTCCTTCCCAGCCTGTTTCTCCCACTTCCCTCCCACTTCTCCTCCCTCCCAGCCTGTTTCTTATACTTCCCTCCCACTTTTCCTCCTTCCCAGCCTGTTTCTTCCACTTCCCATCCACTTCTGCTCCTTCCCAGCCTGTTTCTTCCACTTCCCTCCCACGTCTCCTCCTTCCCAGTCTGTTTCTTCCACATCCCTTCCACTTCTCCTCCTTCCCAGCCTGTTTCTTCCACTTTTCCTCCTTCCCAGCCTGTTTCTCCCACTTCCCTCCCACTTCTCCTCCCTCCCAGCCTGTTTCTTATACTTCCCTCCCACTTTTCCTCCTTCCCAGCCTGTTTCTTCCACTTCCCATCCACTTCTGCTCCTTCCCAGCCTGTTTCTTGCACTTCCCTCCCACGTCTCCTCCTTCCCAGTCTGTTTCTTCCACATCCCTTCCACTTCTCCTCCTTCCCAGCCTGTTTATTCCACTTCTCCTCCTTCCCAGCCTGTTTCTCCCACTTCCCTCCCACTTCTCCTCCCTCCCAGCCTGTTTCTTATACTTCCCTCCCACTTTTCCTCCTTCCCAGCCTGTTTCTTCCACTTCCCATCCACTTCTGCTCCTTCCCAGCCTGTTTCTTGCACTTCCCTCCCACGTCTCCTCCTTCCCAGTCTGTTTCTTCCACATCCCTTCCACTTCTCCTCCTTCCCAGCCTGTTTCTTCCACTTCTCCTCCTTCCCAGCCTGTTTCTCCCACTTCCCTCCCACTTCTCCTCCCTCCCAGCCTGTTTCTTATACTTCCCTCCCACTTTTCCTCCTTCCCAGCCTGTTTCTTCCACTTCCCATACACTTCTGCTCCTTCCCAGCCTGTTTTTTCCACTTCCCTCCCACGTCTCCTCCTTCCCAGTCTGTTTCTTCCACATCCCTTCCACTTCTCCTCCTTCCCAGCCTGTTTCTCCCACTTCTCCTCCTTCCCAGCCTGTTTCTTCCACTTCCCTCCCACTTCTCCTCCTTCCCAACCTTTTCCTCTCACTTCTCCTTCTCCCCCCACTGTCCTGCGCACTTTATTGCAAAATCAGTTAAGCCTCCCCATTATTAAGCCCTGCCCCTTTGTGACACAAATCTCATAATTTATATCCTCCCACTGACACCACATGAGTCCCCTTAGGGGACTCTAGAAGAAAAAGTTTCCAGGTATGCATATGCTCCTATGTGAAGGAGCATTACACTGTCCTCTGTGGAATGACAGGTAAAATGTGATACTGTGTTAGCCATAGAAAAAGCAGGAGAGTGACAGAGTAAAAGTGATACCTTTATTGGTATGGGCCCATTGCTCTTCCACCTTGCCACTATTGGCCCGGATCTTCATACTTTTAATCTCAGTTCTCTGTGGAATGAGCAAGTTCCAAGGTGCACTGAGAGAAAGAGAACAAGGATCCTGGCTCAATGAATGCACCTTTCCAAGCCCATGTAAACGGTGGTGTGGAGCTATAGGATGCATTTCCCTTGCAATGGGCAGCAGTGCATCTTATCGTGCTTCCTGAAGGTGAAGGAGGTATTGAAGGCATATTCCATATATAAGGTATATTGCATCCATGCTGCAGGTTCCTCTCTGTCTCTCTTACCCCTTACAGTCTTCTATCCCTGTCATTCTTTCTTTAATCTTCTCTCGTTGTCTTACTCTCGCTGTTATCTTGTTCTTGTCTGTGAGCCTCTCTCAATCTCCCCAACCTCTCTATTATTGCTCACCTGTCTCTCTGACTATCCTCCTAATTGCTTTTTTGCAGTATTACATTTTCATTTATTCTTTTAAATTTTACTCTTAAGTATTTTTCTTAGAATACCCTTTGGTTTTATATATATCTATATAGATCTTTAACAATAAATATTATAAGTATATATTTTACCCCTGGCCCTTTGTGCATTTGGTGACATACAGTGCCTCTAGCCCCCATTACCTTTCTTTCTATTTTCAATTTACTTACTATATCTAAGTTCTTATACCCCTAATATTTTAAGGGGGGATTATATGCCATAATGCCAACCTCATGTGTGTGGGCTGACATATAAGAACTACATTTAATAAAGGGGACCCTTCTATCAGAGGAGTGTCATTTGCCTGGAGTGACCCCCAACTATCCAGTGCAGGCCTTCCAACTGAGAGGCAGGGGAAGCCTCTTGAACATGTGAGTAGTTTACCATTTGGGTACAGGGGATTAATTTACTGTATTATATATACCAAGACTACTACGCTTAGAAGTGTGTTGTTTGTTGCGCTGTTCCCTATTTTTTGTGCAGTTCTTCGGAGACATAGGATGAGGATCGTGATACCCACAAGTCATAGCTGTACGAACAGACACATATCATCATTATTTTCATATATCACTCACGGACTAAGCACACACATTTTTCAAACTTTGTTTAATACTCCACAGGGGCCTGGGCAAGATACCAATTTGACCCCTCCACAATTTGCCCCCCTGCCAAATTTCACACCTCCACCCTTTAAACTCCCCCTTGTCACCCCACTATCATAACACACAGATTCATACTTGTCACATAATCCCAATAACAACAGCCCAGTTTACCTTCCTAACTACTTGCAAGCCACCCCTTTTATCCCCAAAATATCACCCACATCTCCCATCCACATGTCCCATGACCTTATATACCCTAGGGTTCACCCTCCAGCCTCAATTTAGTAGCTGCACAGTCAAACCACTATACAAAGGTCAAGTAAAAAGGGATGTGTATATAACCAATGGCTCTTTGAAGGACACACAACTAGTTAAGTCCTTTTTAAAACAATAATTATATAAATATGTTTGATTGCTCAGATGGAATTCAGAAAGCTGCAGTTGTACAACATCTCAAAACAGAAGAAAGAACATTATTTATCTGTGTGTTTACAAGTGATACATAAACATTCATGCATATACACCTACGCTCTCTGAATCTTACAGTCTCTCTCTTACACACAAACACACACACACAATTATACCCATACACTCACTTTTATACACACATACACTCCCTCTTACACTCACAAACTCTTATACACACAAATTCATTCATACACACTCATACACACACACAAATATACCAACACTTTGAACACTTATAAGCACTAAGCTGCTGTTGAGTGGGCATCCTGGTACCTGGGAAGCACAATTATTGGCTGAGCCTCCCAAGTCCCCGGGCCCTAGGCAGGCACCTGGGATGCACTGCCTATGATCTGGCTCTGTTCATCACTCATAAACACTGATAAACTGAGTGAGGCCATGGCCAGGAAATGGTAAGGATTAGGGGTGTGGTTATAGGCATGGCTAGGACAGCCAAAAGTTTTTGCTTAGAGGTACAAAAGGCATGGGGCTGTACTATTGATTTCATCAGTTGGGTGCCTTATTTTTATGCCCCTGGGTGGGGTGCTGCTGGTATCATATGATATAATGAGGTGCTGTGCTGTTCTTTTATGTGAATTTCACTAGGGTGAACGCCTCTCTCTGTCTACAGGTTTTCCTTAGTACCTGCCAGGCGTACACACAAACACATACTCACATAGACCCACACTGATATTAGAGGGGTGCAATGCCTATGATATCATTGAGGTATTGTGCTATGTCACTGGGGTACATCCCCTTACTGTGCCTTCAGTTCTCCCTCTGCTTTATTCTCTGAAGGCCCTCACTCACACGCAATCATAGTAGAGGGGTGCTGTGCCTGTGAAATCAGTTGTGCTATGTTACTGAGTACTCTTCTCATATGCCTACAGGTGCCCCATTCCTCTGGTCCCTGCAGCCCCCCCAACACATACACACACATTAGTGAGGTGTTGAGTCTCTGATATCAGTGAGTGCTATGTTACAGGGGAACTCCCCTAGACCTTCAGGCCCCCCTCTGCCCTGGTCCATGCAGACCCCCGCCTCCCCCCCACACATTTAAACAAGAGAGATGCTGTGTCTCTGATAATAGTGAGTGCTCTGCTGTGTTACAGGGGTACTTCTCTTTCTCTGCCTATATGTCCCCCTCTGCCATCATCCCTGCAGACCTCCCCACAGACACATTTATATTAAAGACCTGTTATGTCTCTGATATCAGTGAGTGCTGTGCTGTGTTACAGGGGTACTGCCCTTTCTCTGCCTACATGTCCCTCTCTGCCCTTGTCCCTGCAGATCCCCCCCACAGACACATGAGCATACACACATGCACACACATGCACACACACACACACATACACATGAGCACACACACACTTCTATTAAAGAGATGTTGTGTCTCTGGTATCAGTGAGTGCTGTGCTGTGTTACTGGGGCACTCCCCTTTCTCTGCCTACTTGTCCCTCTCTGCCCTCGTCCCTGCAGGCCCCCGCTCATACACACACACAGCGATATTCCTCAGCCCGCAGGAAGCAGGAGATAAAGTCTCTGTATTGATTTGCTGCTCAGTGGAGCAGATAAGTTTTTTTTTTTTTAAAGCCAATCACAGTGGAAATGAAATCGTTTTATCTCAGCTGCAGGGCTCATGGCTCTTTTTGTCATTTACCTTTCTCCCCACAGTCTCCTTCTCTTCTTCTACCACCCTCTCTTTCTGTCTCCTCTTTTCCAATCCCCCACCTGTCCATCCTTTCTTCTTATCATGCAGCTCTGGTTCATTGTGGCTCTTACCCCCTGCACATTTTCCCATTCTACCTTTCCCTTCCACCTATTTATCTCTCTCCAGCTCCAACTCCACATGAGACCCTGAGTAATGTGCAGTTAACAATGCATCCCATTCTATCTACTTCAATAGTTGTTGATGCATCATTAACAGTGCGTTGCCTGCCACTCATTTTATAGAATATGACCTCTGTTTCCTCTATTTAACAACGATGCCCTTTATATTAAAACATTGGCAGTATATGCAGGCCAAATGAATATACACATTGCCAGTGCAATCTGGCTTCTAATGAGAATGAGATTAACCCTTTGAGTACCAAAGTACAGCAAACAGATTTCACACCACTCTGGAGATCAATTGGTTGAAATATAGGGTTTGAAGTTAGACCAGTGAATTGTTCACAGCAGGACTCCCAGAAATCCTCCCCTACCTCTTTCTTTTACATTCACCAGAAGACATTTTGGCAAACCATCAGTCCATAAAATCCCTTGAAACGGGCCAGAGACTCATTGTATTAACATTATACCAATTTCTATGCACATCTGGTTCTCACTGAGGCATACTGGAAATGTTAAAGATGTTAAAATTTTAAATAATCAGAAAAACAAAGGTGTCAGCAAAAAGTAACAAAATTAAGGGCCATATTTTGTCCCGAAGAGCTTACAACCTAATGAGCTTGTTAATACTGACAAAATTTGAATAACTTTATTGTTTCCTTGGCATGCATTAAAGAGCAGCTATCACATTTTACCAAGTCTACTACTTTAGGAACAGATTTTATGCAAACCCTGAGTATGTGTTATGCAGTCTGTCAACTGTTTGGGGGAAGAGGTGGGGGTTTGAAAGCCAGGGGTATTTTAATGTATGAGCGTACCCAGCATTTGCCAGTGGCCTCCTGTGTGCAACATGTAAATGTGGCTGCTTTTCCCACATAAAAGACGGAAAGAAAAAGCAATGTACATCTAGATGTAAGGAGATAATAAATGTTAACCTGTATTTGGGGGCCTCCACTCAAAATTCTGCTGGGGATGGGGCTTTTAAAATTGCCCTTCCAAAAACGGACTCCATCTGTGGCATCAAGGCTGGCTAAATACCTGGAGGCCATGGCCTCAGGTACAGGTTTCACTTGTTGTCCCCAATAGAAAGCAAAGGTCAGGTTTGGAAATCCAGAGTTTGATATCTACGGGGTGGTGGTAAGGAAAGCCCATTGAAACTGAACTGAGAAGCTTCAACAGCTTTCTGTTTGTGGGACTAGACAGATATTAGTGACCTGATCATATCTCAAGCTGATCTGCTTGGGTGTAAACATAGCCTCAGCTTGCTCCCCAGGTCTGCTATCTTTACATATGAAAAACACTTAGATACTGAAGTAATGGTATGTGCATGTGCTTGTGTCTTCTAGCCCAAGTCCATCATTGAACAATATTCAATAATGGAAAGCCATGAAGAATAATTTCCAAAGTAAAAAAAACAAAAAAAAAAAACACCTTTGGATGCAACTGCTCAAAGGCAGATGTACTAAGAAGCACTTAAAAACCAATTGCCCTAGTGGGGGGAAAATAAAAATGTACAAAATTCCCAATAATTTAACCCTTTGAGTGCCAGAGGGGTATGGAATGTATTGCAAAGCAATGCATTCTGTACCCCTCTAGCACTCAAAGGGTTAAAGCGCGCAAGTCAATCTCAAATCCAGTTGAGTGTTGCATACTCCTCACTTGGGTGTATATGTACTTGCACAATGTTACAGGCCTTCTACAGCCATGAGTGATCTATGTGATGTAGAGTCAGGCTTTTCTACATTGTTTCACTGTCTTTTTTTTACATTGTATCTTTTTTCTACATTGTTGAACTCTCTGCTTTCACGATCTCAGATACAAAGCATTCTGAAAACAGTTTCTGCTCCCAGTCAGAGAGATAAAAGTGTAAAAAATAGGCCAAGATGAAAAAAAAATAATAAAAAGTAGATGCAGTTTGACTTACGGGATCATATACTTGCAGAATATGTTGTCAAAACAAAGACTGCCTGTCACATTAAATGGGACTTTTAACGTCTTGAATGGTAGAGTGGTCTAAATCGCATTGCAAGGCAATGAGTAGGAAAGCTCTCTTCCCACTGTACAATATGTTAAAAGCCCAATTTAAATCAATGGGAATGTTTACTTGTTCCCTATTACATGAACTCTTCTAAACCCAAAATAAACAAAAATTATAAGAGTGGTTTTGTTTCTATTTAAGCCATGATTTTGTACTTCATTATTGACTCTGGCCTTAGCTGGCCAGTATTGACGACTCATTACAATCAATAGTGGCTCAGTTTCTAACTTAGGTCATGTCATCTTGACTTGCTGATGACATAGATTATGGCAAGATTTATGAAGTCACAAAATTAGCCACCAGCTAATTTCATGGCTCTATGCACTGAAAAGCGGCATAAAAATCTCTATTCAGCTTTGAAGTAATTAAACACTTCTTTGTACTGATCAGCATATACTATAGCAAAATAAGCAATGATGTTTTTAGTCTTATTTTTATGCAAGTGTGTTTTTATATATTATACCACAATTAGAGCCAATATGTGTGCTTACCTCCCTTTTCCATTCTCCTTATTGTCTTCACATGTGGCACTATGGGTGTTATGCACTAAGGTATGATAAGGAGGTGATGAAGTGGAGATAACTTCTCCAGTGAGATCACTCCTCCAGTTCCTATGTTATTCTATGGAGCCAATGCACTAAGATTTCTCCAGCTTCGAAGACCTTAGTGCACAGGCTCTATAGAATAACAAAGAAACTGCAGAAGTGATATCACGGGATAAGTTATCTCCGTGTTCTCATCTCTTTATCACACCTTATAACCCCTATGTCTTGGAGGATCTGAGACATTTGGGACAAGCGGAACTAGCGACCAATCTGTGAACATCTGGGATTATTGTCATATAGTCTTACTAGCAATAATATTAGTGTTTGTATTGGACCATAAAACTATTGTATACTTTGGATTTTAAGACTGTTGAGAGTATATACTATATCCCTCTCTCCACCTTCTGGTTTAAGCACCAGGTTTTTTTGTAGGTATATATTTTGTATATATTTCCTATGCTGTAGTATCTACATGGAAAGCCGCTCTGTGCATGTATCAATAAATCCCCAGAGGAAGTGTTAGCTAACACTAAAAGCACAGGGAAATATTTTTTATTAGTGTTATATTTTTATTTATTTTTCTGCTCATTCACCTACCAATAGTTTGTGTTTATTCCTTAATTTTCTGTCTGCTGGATATTGTTGGACTCACATACTTATTGTCCGAATATTACTTAGTCCAGCATTTGAGAAAGCCAGATTGCTGTAAACTCCATGTCTACACCCAATGGATACTCATATCTACTCTGCCTGCTCAATACCATTCTACCTTTGGAATCATACAGATACTCTATATCTATTAACTTACAGAAAACGAGAGAAAAGACATGCTCTAGTATAAAGAGGCAGTATCTCTACCCACTCAAGGGCTGATACATCTAATATCCATAAGGGGTGTCTTTCCATAAAGTCAGGAGACAGATTTATTGTACTCTTACTGGATCCCACTGGGGCATTCACAGACGCTGTAGTTATTTGCTACGTATTGAGGTCATAGTTGTCTTTCATTTTTGTGGAGTTGCAGAGAGTGGTATTAATGATATTATTGCTATTATTTTTATTTTAAGCTATAATTATTATTTATTTTGTATTATTTATGTATTGTTTATGTGTTCTAATGTTTTGAGAGATTTGTGTGATTGTATATAAACACCATGAATTACATTCATCTATTTATTGTATTAATTATGTTTATATATATATCTTTATGTATGTATGTATATCTTTATTTACATGGTCCCATAGAGTGTATGCAGGGCCTTACAACAGTAATATGTTACAATAAATTAACAGGGATAAAATAAGTGTTGTAGTCATAGAAACAATAGGAGAGAGGTCCCTGCCCCAAGGAACTTCTAGTCTAAATGGATAATAGGAGACAACAGGGTATGAGGGTGTCAAGTGCTGTGAGTTCAAGTGCTGAGTTTGCCAAAAGGTGGTGCATGGTGCCAGTGATACAGAAGGTAGGATTTCAGGGTAGACAAAGACATAGGGGAATTGTTCTAGATGTGGGGGGAGAGAGATTTGATGTTGCTTTGGTCACTTGACCATAAACATCCATAAGATGATGTAGTACCAGCACTACTGGAAAAAGTCAGGCCATTATTATTCTGAACCTAAAAAATCAAGTTTGAGCTGCAATAACTTTTGAAAAAATACCTCTCTGGAGTAAACCAATGTGTTAGGCATGAGTCACACCTAGAACAAATGTTAGTGTATATGACTAACATCTGGAGAGAAGTCCCATCCATAGAATGTGTTTCATCATGCTAAACTTCTGGAAGTGTATGGTGACTGACAGGTCAACTAAATGGACCTTCCTTTAACCCTTTGAGTACCAGAGAGGATGGCACTGGATACCCATCTGGCACTCAAAGGGTTTAGGGGACGTAACATCTCCTAATTATAACCCCTCTCTTGCCTTCCTATGTCCAGAAAACCCTAATGGCTTCTCTGAATTTCCTTCTTTGCTCTTGATTCAAGAGGGACCATCATCAGTCAGTCCTGGATATCATGTCCAAGGAGGCAGATATGACAGTTGCTAACAGAACTGTAGGACAGAAATTCTGCCAACTGTTCATGGTAATGTTAACCTTTTGAAAAACAGAGTGGTGTGCAATGCATTCTGGTCCTTAAAGGAATAGTAATAGTTCAAACAAATGTAGCTCCGATTATTCTTTATAGTTTTTTGGCCATGTAGAGCATTATTATCATTCTGTACAATGTGTAGTTCCAGAATAATTGAATACTAAAGTGTCCCCTCCTGCCCTTTTTACCTATTATAAACCACCTCTCCTCAGATGTGGAATCCATTAATTGGACTGGACAGCTCACAGCAACTGACAGTCTTCTGTGAGCATTAGGAAAACTCTACCCCTCTTGATGAAGGAAGGCAGGCATCTCCTTATGCTCACAGAAGATTGTCCCTCTCTGAGATCCATCTAGATGGTCTTGCTGCTCTGACGAGAGCAGTGTTACCGGGTGACAGGGGCTGGAGGGAGACACTTTATAATTTAGTTACTCTAGAACTACACATCGTACAGAATGATAATACCGTTCTACATGGCCAAAAAACAGAACTGCATTTATTTTGAAACATTGTTATCCCTTTAAAGGTTTAAGTAGGCTTGTGCACTCTTCCTGCTTCCGTTTGGAAGAAGCACCACTAACTGTCATGTCTGCCTACATCAACATGACATCCAGGACTACTTGAAGATGTTATCTCATAAACAAATTCACAAGGGCAAAATTGATTTGGGCCATTTAGATTATACAGCCATAGCAAGCTAAGTGGAGGTTATTATGAAGAGGTATTCCTCCGACTATAATGTCTAATTTCCTCCACATTTGTGGTATCTCAGACTATAAAAGTGAAAATGCTACATTAGCATACCTGGGAACTCTCCTGATCTGCTCCGGAGACTTTGTTTTTTGTACTGAAATAGCAGGTCTCCAGGGACAAAGGCTGATTCTCCGGTGGTAGGGAGTTTCCTATGAATCTCTGCCCACTTCTACTTCCCACTTTGTTCCTCCCACATCTTGCCCACTTCTCCTCCTTCCCAGCCTGTTCCTCCCACTTCCTGACAACTTCTCCACCTTCTCCACCCTGTTCTGCCCATTTCCCATCCATAGCCCATTAAGCCATGTCTCATCTGTGATTAAGCCCCATCCCTTTGTGATGCAAATCACATAATTTATATCCTTCCACTGGGACCACAGGAGTCCGTCCAGAAAAAAAGTTCCAGGGTATGTATGTCAGGTAAGGGCACTTAGCCTCCGCACCAATATTATCCGAGTCTGCCTCCTGCACACTAACTTTCTCCCTTAAAACCAAGGACAGCCCATGCACATTTTAGTTTTTACATTTCTTATTAGCATAATTGTGCTTAGAGGGAAACATTATAGGATTCAAAGACATGACAGTTCCTTGACGCAAAGTGCTTCCCCATCAGGGATCTTACCCAACTGTGTAACATTTTAGCTACTTAAACCTTAGCTACTTATGCATTGCATATCTCTCTGCCATTCAAAGGGTTAAGTTCTGAAATTTGTGATGTCATGTAGCTCTACCTGTTAGGTGAGCTGAACAAAATGTAATCACGTTCGATCGTCCTGCCCATCCCTATAAGATATGGTCAGATCATAAACCAAGGGGGCCACAATCACGGCATATATGTGGGGATGAATTTAAACTAACACATTTATCCTCAACACAATATATCATCTTTATTCACATTTTTTAAATCTTAGTAACAATAGAAATGTCAGGGTTTTATTCTTAAAATGCAGTAAAATTATGTTTTAAGAGAGAGAGAGAGAGAGAAAGAGAGATTTCACTAAAGGTCTTAGATAAAAAAACAAGTCAGTAGCAATTTTAGAGCAAACAAGCTTCAGCATTAGAGAAGTAAAGATTCCCCAAATTCCCATTGATTTAAATGGAGCTTGTGCTGATGCCTGCAGCACATTGATTCAAATGGCACTTATGATTATGTCTCCAGCACATTGTGAAGAAATGCATCAGAAACCTTTCTAGCATTCAAGGGATTAAAAGCCTAATTTAAATCAATGGGAATTTATGTTTGTCCACTGTGGTGCTGTTTGTTTGCTCAACAATTTGTACTTTCTTTGCTCTGTCCAAAATGGCTACAAAATAAATTGCCTGAATAGGGTTGGATTTACAACTCAGGCTCTCTAGGCAATGTACCTTAGGTGCCCCAGTCAAATCTATGACCACACCCCTACATGTCAACTACTCCTCCAGCTCCTGCACTGTTATTTTGCACATAAAATACAACTATATGATCATCAAATGATCTCCAATAAGGTCTCTGGAACACAAGTATACAACTGGACAGCAACATGTAAACCACTTCTTTAACTGGACACTATAAACAGGCATTTGATTCAGGGGCAGCCCGGCACAAATTTACATCCTAGGTACTCTAGATGCCCTTAGCTCTGTCCATGGTCACATCCCCACTCCTCACAAGACCCCACTCCCAGTCCTTTCCACTGTTTCCTGGCACAGAAAATACTTTGGGCCTATAACAAGCAAGAACAAAAAAGATTTGCATCTTGGTTGTTAGACGGATTTCCAGTGCATTGCAGAACAATCTATCTAGCATCCTAAGGGTCAAATAATAGCTTGTGAACATGTAAAAAAACTGGTGCAGAGAGATTGAGATTTATCTGGCCACACCCACAATTCAGAATGTGGGTGTGGCCAGCACAGGAGAGTTACCCTTGAAAATTTGGAGATCTAGGCAGTTGTATACTCTGCCTCTTAGGGAATCTGGCTTTGGGGCAGTGACCACACCCAGTACTTGAAATGGCAAGGTCAAAATGTGCTGCCCTAGGCAGTTGTCTGCTTTATGTAATGAGAACTGAAGCTATGCTTAGAAGACAGCAAAATGAATGAAAAAATGACATTCCACAATGGTTCACTCATCATGATCAGAAATCCAGGAAATGTCACAGGTATAGAGAGAAATAATGTCAGTGAATAAATGAAGCCCACGAGCCATAATCGTAAGGGCAGCATGACAGCAGATCCATATGAACGGTAACCAGGTCTTATAGATTAAATTTAGTGGGCTAGAAATTAAAAACTACTGTAAATTCTCAGGTATAATGCATACCTGTGTATAATACACAGGTATGTGTTATACCCAAGATTTTATGGGAAAACAAGAGTGCCTTTGTATAATATGCACCCTTGTTTTCCCCCTCTACTCAATAAATAAATGTCCTTTTGCCTGCCTACACCCACCACAAGCTGCTTATAGCTTACCTCATGATCCTCACCCCCATCGGAGTCCAAAACTGACAGCTTTACAGCGTGTGACATGCTTGCATTTGCCACCCACTTCCAGCAATGATGGGAGCACCACAGTGTCCATACAGGGCAATCCCATAGATCCAATATATATATATGTGTGCATTGGCTCTACGGTATTGCCCTGCGAGGACCTTACTGTCCTCACAGGGAATTAACACTGACTTAATTGAAAAGGCCCTGACATGGCACTGCTGGATGTAAGTATGCTGACCTCTGTGCAGCTGTATAATACACCCCCCTACACTTCACATAAGGTGAAGAGGGGCACAATTGTTCTTATTACACTCAAGATTTTACGGTAATACTTTGTATCCCAAATCCATTGTTTAAGTAAGAAGCATACTGACAGTGTGGAGTGGAGCTATAGCTGGAATGTAACCAATTATTAATAGGCAAAGGGTGCCTTGTTTGTGGCTTTTGTGTCCCTTATGCAATCATTTTAATTCATCATAGTATAATATGAAGAGGTGCAGTGGTGGGAGTTGCTGTTGTGGGAGGATTATGGGCAGGTGGTGTAGGTGTTGATTAATATGGAGATGGGGTGGTTTAACCACTCTCAAAACCTTTCTAACCTGTCTATGTATTCTTCTCCTCTGTCACTACCCCAGCTGAGATATCTACATATTCCCTTTTTCTTCCATTTCTCTAGTCCACTGTTATTTTGCATTGAGTTGCTTTGGCTAATTTTCACTCATTGCTTGAAATGTTAGCATTTATTTGTTCAGGTGTCATCATTATGAGTACTTACACATATGTATTTAAAACTGTAAATGTGTGTGTGTGTGTATATATATATATATATATATATATATGATTATTTATAGCAAGTATGTGTGTATGTACAATTTATAGTCTGTATTTTTCTCTGCTTTCACATCTTAATGCCCAGAGGCAAGCCCATTCCCCTCAGCCATGGTTCTCCAGAGGTTTCCTACAAAGGGGTCTTTCCTCTCCTGAGTGCTGAAGGATGGTTCTTGGTGAGTCCAGAAACGTAATTTACGTAACTTTATGGCATTCTGTTTATTGTCACAGCAGCAGGAGGACCATGCCAGAGGAATGCATGCATCAGTGACGGGGTGAGAAAGGAGGGCATCCCCCACTTATAAAAGATGGAATGATTTGGAGAGACACTACTACTGACTGCACTAGATTACTGTGTATTTTGATCCCCTCTTATCGGTGCTGCCCTCACCTGGTGGCAGCAGCAGTAGAAATATTCAAAGGAGGACGGCACGGCATGGTAGGGTACTCTCACTGAATGCTGCATATGTAATTTATTCTTCAGTAAATGTAATACTGGAAAGGTCCTCTTAATTTATATATTAATTGGAAATAAAAGGCTGTGGTTATTTTACCCATATCTGTGTATTTGTGTTTATGCATAAATTATACTGGGGTTTTGCTTGGAGGAATATTCACAGGTAGGAGGACAATTGAAGATTATGCATGTCACATATGATGGGAAAAAAGGGAAAATTACCTCATGCATCCCTTATCTAATAAGCAAAATGGGCATCTTGAACCTTGGTAAATCTGGCTGATGTAGATGAACTGGAGCCATACTGGGGTCAACCAACTGCACCATAGGGCTCAAATAAATATCTCTATTAGTTTCAGTCAGGCTTTCAACCTTTACTGTAATTCAGTGCAGATTTCTCTAGCAATCAAAGGGCTAAAAATCTCATTTAACTCTTTGAGCGCCAGAGAGGTATACAAAGCATTGCAATGTGTTGGATAGTTCTCTGGCACTCAAAGGGTTAACTCAAGTCTCTGTTGTCCATATTAAATAAACTAAAAAGTGGTGCAATTCTGGAGCAAGCCAACTGCATTGTAGGGGGGGAATGAAAATTCTCAGTGATTTAAAGGGATAGTAATGTTTCACAATAAAAGCAGCTCCAATTAATCTTCATAGTATTTGGGCCATGGAGAGTGTTATTTCAGTACTGTCAGAGTTGTAGTTCAAGCGTAATTGAATGATAAATTATCCCACTCCTACCCCTTTTACTGATGTAACACTGATCACCTCAGAGCAGCAAGACTGTCTGGATGGATCACAGAGAGGGACCGTCTTCAGTGAGCATAAGGTATAACCTGAAAAACCTGTCAAGGGGCAGAGTTTTCCTTATGTTCACAGTAAGAAGATTGGCCCTTGCTGCAACCTGTCTGATCAAGAGACCAGATTCCACATCTGAGGGGAGGCGGCTTAAACTAGCTAAAAGGGGAGGGAGTGGGATACTTTATCATTCAATAACTCTTGAACTACAAATCTAACAGTATTGAAATAACACTCACCATAGCCCAAATACTATGAAGATTAATTGGAGCCGCTGTTTTTGTGAAACATTACTATCCCTTTAAAATGGGGCTTTTAACCTCTGGAATGCTATAGAAGTCCAGAATGACTGTAGTTCCTCTTAGCACATCTACCGCCAGAGCTTTTCCTGTAGTGATGTAAGAGAAGAAATTGCTTGCAGGGCAACTTCAATGCCTTGGATTCGTCCTAGCATAGGTCACCTTTACTTAAGACATGCAAGATTTAATCTAGACAAACACATTGATCCAAGGTATGAATGTCAACTTTTCTATTTTTCTTAAGAGCAGTGAAGTCTAATCCCCAAAATGCTAACTACTGAAGCCTTTTACAAATGTGTCATACAGAGTGTTAGATTTTCATTGGTGCACAAAAACCCACCCATAAGATTTGAATGATGTCTCCAATGCATTGCAGTCAGGGCCTGATTTCCCAATAGGCAGAGTAGACCACTGCCTAGAACTTCACATGATGAGGGGAGCCTCAGCTAAGCTGGTCACACCCACATTTTGAATTGAGAATTCTCAGTGTCCCTGCACCAGTTTTATACGGCTTCACAGGCTATTAATGAGTTGGAGATTGCTGTAGCAAACAAGAGGGTTAATGTTTTTTTCCATTGCTTACTATAGGCCTAGGGTATGTTCTGTGCCATGAAACAGTGGATGGGACTGGGGATGGGGTCATGTGAGGAGTTGGGGTGCCTGGGATGTAATTGCAATGCAATAAGTTGGATATGTCTGTAGGGACTATAAGCGAATTGTACTCTTCCACATACATGACCTTTTACACAGTGCTGTACATAGACATTTAGGTACAGCAATGTCATGTCCTACAGAACTACCAATCAGATTTCAGTGGCAAGGGAAAATAAAGGGATCGGCAATAGTTACAAGTTGCTGACTCTAGGACTGAGCCTCTTGCTTCAGGCTCTGTAGAACTGAGCCAGCTGGGGAATGTGGATGCACACACTATCTGCATGTTAGCACATTTATTGTAGTGCATGTTAGTGCCAGAGGTACCCCTCTGGCATTCAGACGATTAAATCTGAAATACTAAGGCCACATGCACAGAGTGAAATGCATTATAGGGGACAAATAAAAATTCCCAGTTATTTAAATGGAGCTTTTAACCCAATGAATACTAGACAAGTCTCCTATGCACTGCTTTGCAATGTTTAGACACCTCTAGCATTCAAGTAGTTAAAAAGGCAAGGGCAGATGAGAGAAGGAAAAGAGGGGGCAAGGGGAGGGAGGAATGAAAGGCTAGGGTGGTGGGAGGAGAGGCAATGGGGAAAGGAAAGGTGAGGGGAGAGAGAGAGAGAGGTGATGGGGATAAAGAAGGACACTGGGGAGAGAAGTAAGAATGGCAATGAGGTAGGGGAGAAGGCATAACACCTTTGTGGCACAGAAATGGTTAAATAACAAGACTGACTCTGCAGCTACCTTCTCTTTAACCCTTTGAGTGCCAAAGGAGCATGAAACAAATTGCATTGCAATGCTCTGTAAACCCCTCTGGCAGTTAATTGGTTGCACCATCCTTTGTAGAACAGTTTCACTTATTGTTATGTAAATTGGGTCACACTTATTCAGTAACCTTCCTTACAAAAGTAAAGGAGGGGTTAGTATCACTTCTTACTGTAGCATTAAAGGGATAGTAATACTTCGTTTTAACTTTATTTTATTTTGTAGGCATTAAAAAAATATGAAGAATGATATAAGTCTTATCTCTCAAACCTTTATGGTTTAAGAGATATTCATAAGCAAAGTTTCCCCCTCCCACCCCTTTTACCTAGTGTAAGCCATCTCTTCTCAGATGGGGATCTGGTTGTAAGACCAGACAGATAACAGCAGGGGACAATCTTCTTCCTATCAGAACAATGAAAGCCCTCCCCCCTTGACAAGTTTTTCAGCTTTTTCCCTTATCTTAATTGAAGATTGTCCCTCTCTGCAGTCTACCTGGGCACCTCCCTTCTGAACTGGCTGAACGGGGGGGGGGATACTTTGTTTGTGAATATCTCTTAAACCATAAAGGTTTGAGAGATAAGACTTATATCGTTCTTCATGTTTTTTAATGCCTACAAAATAAAATAAAGATAAAACAAAGTATTACTATCCCTTTAACACATCAAATGGGTTTAGCCATCAAATAGTAGGAGTGAGAGGTCTTTCACACTTAGCACAGCAAGTTATACATTCTTGTACAGGAATCACTGTGACACATAAAGAGTCTGTATTTTGCAGTAAAATTGGAGAGTAAACAATGTTGAATGGGAGCAATATTATTCAAACTAAAATGGAGAAAGAAGGTCATAGGAATACTATAAGTCGAACTTTAAAGGGGAAGGGTTACAGTGTTGAATGTGAACAATATTTGTCGAATTTAAATGGTGAAAAAAGTCATGGGAGCACTGTAGTCAAATTTTAAAGGGGGGAGGGGTTAAAATGTGGAATGTGAACAATATTTGTTGAATTTAAATGGTGAAAGAAAGTCACGGGAGCACAGTAGTCGAATTTTAAAGGGGGGGGTTAAGATGTTGAATGTATAAAATGTGTTGAATTATTGTGGTGAAAGAAAAGCACTGTAAGTCAAATTTTGAAGGGGAAGGGTTAAAATGTGTAATGTGAACAATATTAGTCAAATTAAAGTGGTGAAAGAAAGCACTGCAAGTCGACTTTTAAAAGGGGGGTTAATATGTTGAAGGGGGGGAGCTCTATGTCGGATTTTGATAATGTGGGGAACACATCTTACACTGAACTTGATCTTTCTGTCATCAGACGTACGCCTATTTCCTTGGACTTTGACATTTTGCATGTTTTTTGTAGGTGATAGTCGAATAAAAGCAGAAAGCTCCAATTTTGTTAGTTCTCTGAAATGTACTGTCTACGCCAGTCTTGTTTTACTGTGGTTCTGAAATAGAATACTGACATAACGCATGTTTGCAAAATTCACGTTGCTTGTTTTTCTTGTAACGCCGGTTTTAACCCTGGTAATAGAATCGAGCCCTCAGTGCCTAATAAGGAGTTAAGGACTCACAGATCAGCCAATAACACTGCACTTAGTTATAGTGATGGGAACTTGGAACCAGAGATGGTGACATGGATCTAACCTGTTGCTGTGAGGATGAGTTAGTGAGGCTGATGTAGTATGAGGAAATGGATCAGTTCTGGGCCATACCAATTGCACCATAGGGGATAAATATGAATTTTCAAATTTATATTGATTTAAATAAAGATTTCACCCCTTAACGACCTTCTGATCTGGCACATGGATGGCCATTAAGGACCAGGGAGCGTTTTTTTTTTTTGTAGCATAGTATTCGAGGATGGCAGAGCAGAGTGCAGCCACACTGCCATCCAAGAATTCCATGACTTGCCAGGACCATCACCGGTCCTTAAGTGTCAGAACCTGTGTGACTGTCCTGGTACGGCGTGTGTCCTTAAGAGATTAAATACCAGGGAAGTATGAAACACATCACTCTACAATGTGTTGGAGACCTGTCTAGTACTAAAGTGTCATAGGTATGCAACACATTGCTTTGTTATGTGTTCTATACTACACTGGCACTCAAAGGGTTAAAAAGCTGCATTTAGATCAATGCTTTTTTTTTTCGGCCCCTATGATGCAATTGGTCTGCTTCGGCACTGCTCCAGGTCTTAGTACATCAGCCTGTTTGTGTCAGATTCCAAAGGGCTTTTCTATAACTTTCACCAGGGTGGGCAACATGTGGCCTTCCAGCTGTTATTGGACTAGAAATCATCATAACTGAGTACCGTCTTGTCCCAAGCTTCTGAAGTGCCACTAGTGTCTGTGGTTTAGACCAATATAAAGATTTGTTTGTTACCTGTAGTGCAAGTGGTCTGCCACTAGTATGCCTAGGGCCTTATGTATAAAAGCATACTGGAGGAACTGTAGGGCAAACCAGTGGGGGACAGACAATCATTCCCAAAATTCGTGTATTTGTAAATGGGATTTTAACTCCCTTAATGCCAGAGAGGTCTCCAATGCATTGCTTTGCAATTCTTTGTATACCTCGCTAGCATACAAGGTGTTAAGCGCTCAATTTAAATCAATGGGAATGTTTCTTTGTCCCCTATAGTAAATATGGTTTGCCCTAGAATTTCTTTGAGCCGCAAGTCCTATAAATCCCAGTATATAATAATCTAAGAGATCTTCACTTGTCTTATATGCAAGGTAAAACAGACTGTTTGTCTGATAAATCTGTATTTTCTACTTTTATGTGAGTGGCCATTTGGCAGAACAAACTGTCATTATTTACCCTGAAAATACACTATTACACTATTCTGTATGACTCCTTCTTCTTTACAAGATCCACTGTATGCAGATTGTCTATTGATCCTAGCACATCTATTGCCCAAAGTATATTACCTGCGCAGTTCACTTACAATGTACTTGTTATCTCTTACACTGATAAAAAGCCTGAGTAATGCATCCGCTCCGTGGTTCAATCAGGCTGAATGTATATACAAATAAATGCAGAATGCTCACTGATTAACCACTTTAGTGCTAGAGAAGTCTGCAGTACATTAAGAAAAGCCATATTCAAAAAGCTAAAGAAGTGCAATTTGGGGGCAAACCAACTACACCATAGGGGACAGTACTTGAATTCACGTTTAATTAAATGGTAGAGAGTTCTCCAGTGCAATATGTTGGAGACTCCTGTTGCATTCAAAGGGTTAAAAGCCCTATTGAACTTAGTGTGAAATTTCATTTCTCCCTTTAAGTGCTGTTGATTTGCTCTGAAATTGCACCTCTTTAGGTTATGGAATACCACGTGAAATGCATTAGACACCTCTCTAGCAGCGATGAACAGAGTGGGGGTGATGCAACTTCAGACCCAGTAGATGGGGGGATGTCAAAATAGTGTTCATATCCATTTATAGAAGATGTCTTCAATTTTAAATTTGATCTGCCATCTACCCAAAGCTAACATTGCAATGGGTGTTAGTGGTGAGCTTGCAGCTTCTGCAACGTGAAATATGAGTCTTAAAAGTTTTGCAGTCTGGTCCCATAGTTAGATTGACTAGACAGCCATGGGTGAGGAGGGCATTTTTTTGTGCAGTAAATCAGCTGTATAGCTGATCAGCTGAGGTACACAATGCACCACTAGGCTAGATTGGTGGGTCTTCTCCCGAAAGAATAGATCTACTAAAAGAATAATATCTATTTTGTAGATTCCTTTTAAAGGAACATTAATGTCCCATAAAAAATCATTCTTGTTTTGTAGACATTTAGAAAATAAATTATTTGGGACCAATCCTATCTCTCATCTCTCAAACCTTTATGGTTTGAGATATATTAGCCGCTAAAGTTCCCTCTCTCCGGCTGTCAGCTTTATAGCTGACAGCAGGAGATTCGAATTGTGCGACTTGAGGAGGCTCTTCAGCAGAGCCGAAATCGCGTTACTGAAAAAGAACTACTTCATGGGAACGGTCTACAAAGTGTGCTTTCATACCAGGCACAATTTGTAGATATTTCCAACAAAGTAATTATTTTTAAATAACGCAATTTCGGCTCTGCAGCAGGCTGGTCCCCAGACCAGGATCTCCTGTTGTCAGCTAGACATCAGGAGAAGGAGAGGGAGGGGGGAACTTTGGAAGCGAATATCTCTCAAACCATAAAGGTTTGAGAGTTTGGACTGGTGCCAAATAATTGATTTTTTAAATGGCTACAAAACAAGTATAATTTTTTATGGACATTAGTTTCCTATTTCACATAGGCAACATTGTTTCAACAACTTTGTTGCAAGAATGTACAGTAACAAATGGTTGCCATTAAAATAACTGTAGCTGTAGAAGTCACTTATGCAAATGAATTACCCTGAGAAATCAATGATATCCCATGTAACTTGCTGCAACAGTCATTAAGATGAACTATGCCTTAAAGCAGGGGCGGGTAACCTGAGGCTCACTAGCTATTGAAGGCTAGTATTCCCATCAACCCTGGCCAGTGATGGGAAATGTAGTCTTCAACAAGTGGAGGGCCTCATATTGTCCAACACTGCCATAAAGATACATTATTGTCTTAAAATAAAAAACATTACTATCCATTTAAATACCATGTACTCTAGTTAGGGGCTGCATTTGTTACCAAACTTGTTAAAACACTCATATGACTGTTACCTTGAGATCAGAAGCCTTTCTATTTAGTTTTACAGAGACTAATCATTTATTTGTTTGTTTACATCAATTATGACATTAATCTCACATATCTCTAATTAGGAGCTTGCTGTAACAAATATTGGACAAATGCCTTATGTTGCTCACCACTGTACTAGAACGTATGGAAGCTTTAGTGGATTCCAGCACATTCCATGGTTGGTAAGACATTATAAACGACTCCTGTATAGACATAGCTGGGAACTCTCCAGTTTTGCCCCAGAGACTCCGGTTTTCACTCTGCATTACCGGGTCTCTGATTTTCTGGAAGTTGGGAGTCTCTTATGAAACTCTGCCCACTTCTGCTCATTCCCCTTCTGTTTCTGCCATTTCTTCTTCTTCCCCAGCATATTCGTTGCACTTTTTGCAGGTCTGTGAAGCCCCACCCCCATTCGAGATTAAGCCCTGCCTCTTTATGACACAGATCGCGTTATCTATTTCCCTCAGCAGCACCAAAAGAGTCCCCCTCCAGGGAGTGCAAAATAAAAAGTTCCCAGGTACACCTTTAGAATGAGCAGGATAATGGTGTTTTAGTCCATAGCTTTAAACAAGACACATAGGTAAGGAATAACCTGAAATGCCTATACACTCCCCACTGCCCTCCCCCCATTGTGCAGGTGAGGTACAGAGGACCATTTTCATGGCAAGAAGCATAGCAAATTGCCCATAGATAGGTACATGGATAAGGCATCACTTTTAGATCCTTGGTTAACATAGGACTGAACTAGTATATATCCACTACTGTGCTGTTCATCCCTCTGGCAATCAAAGGGTTACATAGTATGTCTACAGTGTGAGGAAATGAGATCTGATAAGACTCTCAGTCATGGGTTCAAATCCCAGATATTATGAGTCTTATGTATAAAGGCAAAGCACACCAATTCTGAGCCAAACCAAATTCAAGAGGGAATGAATAATAATTCCCATTGATCTAAATGAGGGTCTACTTAACCCCTTAATCCCTTAAGTGCCAGAGGTGTATGCAACGCATTGACACTCAAAGGGTTAAATGCTAGCCACGTCTCAGACATCTCTGAAATTCAAGGGGTTAAAAGCCATATTTAAATCAATGAACATTTTGGGAATTTTTATAGGTCCCCTATGGTGTAGTTGGTTTTCTCCATAATAATATGTAATAAGGCCTTATGATTCCAGTTTAGGTGTTAAAATCCGCAAGCACTATAACAGCAGCTTACATAGAAAGAGTTATTGAAAGTCTCTGAAGAACAGAATAACAACAATTAGGTATTGATTGTTAAAACAACACATTATCTAAGTGCACTGTGATCCACTTACAGCTTCCAATCAGGATCGTGCATAAATATTTTGACACTCAGAAAACTGTGAGGCTGATGTAGTAAGAGGAAATGGAGAAATTCTGAGGGAACCCAATACACAGAGGACGAATAAAAACTGTTCCAGGTTGATGAGGATTTTAACCCCTTGAATACTAGACAGCAATGCATTGGAGACCTCTCTAGCATCCAAGGGGTTAAAAGCCCAATTTATAGCAATGAAACTTATTAGAATTTGTATTTGTACAATATATTTGAGTTGGCATGCTCAGACATTGCTCCAGTTTCTTAGTACAGGATCCTGAAAATTTAAAATCACAGCACAAAATAAAATATGATTGTGTTTCAACCCTCTGAGCTGTTCCCGCTGTGCCAAGTTCATACATTGTACAGTCAAAATGAAGCCACCACATAAGCCAGTATTACCGGAATGAGGCAGACACATTTAAAAAAAAAAAAAGTGTGTAGGGGTCCTGATGAGATATATATATATATATATATATATATATACTAGTTGAAGAGCCCGTGTACACGGGCCACAGTGCCACCCAGCAACGGCCGCAGTGCCCGTACCACGGCTGATACAGTTAGGGTTGCCTGCCCGGCCGGTATTTTACCAGCACAGACGGTAATTAGCACTGCTGAGCCGGTGCTGGTATAACCGCTATACCAGCAATAGAAAAGCCGGTATTACTGTGAATTAACTCCTTTGCTCACTGGCTCACTGTCACTAAGCCCTCCCTGGACCCTGACCCTCTCTCACTCAGCCGTGTGACATGTCCCATGTATTGAGTGGCGGTAAGATGGGAGATGCCCCTGTTAGAACTTAAATGCGAGTGCGCGTTGCGGATTCTCCCGCAGGCTTTATGCACACGCACACGTATGTGTAGCTATCTACTCCACCGTCCGTAAGTTGCCAGCCTGTCTGGTGGTAATTATAAAACTTACTACCGCTGTCTGCTGCCTAACCTTCTCTGACTGTCCATCCAGTCGTGCCACAAGCGTGTGTAGCGTGCAGTCTACTGCCAGTCTTGAGGTGCCTGTGGGTCGGGTGACACTGTGAGAGCTGAGCCTGAGTGCCTCCAGTAACAGTCTACAGACAGTCCAGACTCCAGATCCAGACCCGTTATGAGAGAGACTCGTCCTTCCTGAGTAAGTGGCAGTGCCAATGCTGTGCTTTGTGCTTAGCTTTAGCCTTTTGCCTTATGTGATGTTTCTTTCGGACACTCTGATGTCTCTCTCCTCAGCATACAACTTACAAGTTATGTCTCTCACTGGACAGGCTGATCTCTCTCTCTCTCTCTCTGGGTAAGGTACCTGATGTCTCTGGATTACACTGAGTTGTGGCATCAGATCAGAGTGCATCAAGTCAACCAGCAATTGACCTGACCATAGCCCTTCTAGCACATAAATTGCTTTATATGGCAATATGGCTTTAAAAATCCTGAGCACACAAATTCTTGTTAAAAATAAAATGTGTTTATTGTATGCAGTATGACAGATGAGAACTGAGCTCCTGGCACCCGATACCTGTAATGAGCCGCCTGAAGCTCAGTTTTGTGGGGTTATGCAACATTGATTTGTTGTGCCCCTTTTGTGGCTTCTCCCCTTTTGTGGCTCCGCCCTCACCGACCCACAACTATGGCCAGTATTTTTTGGAGGAAAAGGTGGCAACCCTAGATACAGTGCGGGGCGCTCCGAATTCAGACCGTAGTCGTCTCTGCGCACCTTCAGTACTGCTCATGACTGCAGCACTCACAGCCGTCTCTACTGCGAATGACGGCTTCTCACAAATACACAATTAGCAAATTATTATATAGGATTTAAACCCAAAGAAAGTAGAATCCAAATGCACTCAGAGGACTTTGAATGAAAGACAGAAATGAAACAAAATTTGTTGGATGTTGAACATCAAATACATTTTGTTTCATTTTTTTATTTCATTCAAAGTCCTGTGAGTGCTTTTGGATTCTACTTTCTTTTGGTTACATCATTAAAGCCTCCCTTATGGCACCCAGACCCATACTCCTCGGACTGGTTTGCCTCCATATTCTGTATATCTGTATCTATCTGTATATCTCTATCTATATATCTCTATCTATATATAAAGTATATATATATATATAAATATATATATATATATATATATATATATATAAAAACAAGAAGTAAATTGTGAGAACACCATAAACAAGAGCAGTCACAGGTCTTAAGTGAGTGCCCTTGTTTATGGTGTTCTCACCATTTACTCATTGTTGTGTACGTTCAGCTACAAGAAGTACCTAGGGAAATGACTTGTTTTCCTTTTGTTTTGGAGTGGAGTGCCCACCATTTACCATTTGTGTGTATATATATATATATATATATATATATATATATATATATATATATATGTATATAATGTGCCATAGGACTGTCCAGTGTATTGCTTTGCAATGCATTGGACTCCCCTCTCGAACTCATCATATTCAGATCTCCAAAACATTGCTTTAGAACAAGTTAGAGATCTGTCTAGAATTCAGCGGGTTAACATGGCCCTTTAAATAAATGAAAATTCTTTAGTTTGTGCAGTTGTTTGTTCCAGATTTGCTCCATTTGGCTTTATTCTTAAGGTCCACAGTCCAGTGTACTCGAAACAACTGGCAGAGTGGCCAGTGTCTTGGCATGTGTGTGCTGTATAATAATCATTTCAAACCAAGAGCTTGTGATGTGCATAGCTAGGAACTCTCCTTGTTTGCCCCAGAGAGTTGACTCTGCATTGATGGGTCTCTGGGGCAGAGTCTGAGTCCCCGGGGGTGTGTGCAGTTTCCTTCCCTATCTGTTCCACCCACTCTCCGCCCACTTCCTGTCCTTCCCCAGCCTGTTCACATAAATTTTAAAGTTTTTGAAGACCCTTCCCAGGTGGGATTAAGCCCAGCCCCTTTTGAAGCAAATTGCATAATTTGTCTCGCTCAACAGCACCACAGACCTCCTACTCTGGGGAGGCCAGAAGAAATTTCCCAGGTATGGTGATGTGTGCCCTCTGTCTGTACACCAGTGGCTGATCCTACTTGATCAAACAGAATCAGCCACTGGAATACATAGACAGAGCAGTGCACACATCACACAATCTTGGTCTGTGTGCCTTGTGTGACTCATTTGGATTACTGAGTGCAACGGCTGCACACGCCAGTGACATGGAAAGGTGGATAGGGCAACGTAAGCACAACTAGCGCTTTGGTGGACTAAATTAAAATAAGCCAGTAACAAACACCACTAAAATTGGGTCTCCCTTTGCAAAGCAGCAATTGAGCAATTGACTGGGACTAGAGGCACTTGCAGCTCTGTCCTGCACTGGGCTTCTGTCAATTAGGTTCGTTCTGTTGCTATTGCACCAAGGCCACGTCACCTGAGTGAGTGAATGAAAAGTCAAGGCAGAAGGCAAGGAAGGTGGCAGTAAAAGTACCAGTAGTCCTTCACCAAATAGCCCAATATAAGAGAGAATGTTGGGCAACTCACAATGGGAGAAGGAAGGTTGGCATCAGGCATCGCATGCCAGGGTGGTCACTGGCAATTTCTCCCTTGCGGACAGGGAAGCATTAACACAATTAAAGGGATAGAAATACTTCATTTTATCTTTATTTTATTTTGTAGGCATTAAAAATACATGAAGAACGATATAAGTCTTATCTCTCAAACCTTTATGGTTTAAGAGATATTCACAGGCAAAGTTTCCCCCTCCCGCCCCTTTTACCTAGTGTAATCAATCTCTTCTCAGATGTGGAATGCAGTCCATAGACCAGACAGATAACAGCAGGGGACAATCTTCTTGCTATTAGAACAATGAAAGCCCTGCCCCCCTTGACAAGTTTTTCAGGTTTTTCCCTTATCTTAAGGGAGCTGCTTTTATTATGAAACATTACTATCACTTTAAAGAACAATGCGCAAATAGTCCTCTCTGCATCAGGCATCGCATGCCAGGGTGGCCACCGGCAATTTCTTCCTTGCGGACAGGGAAGCATTAACACAATTAAAGAACAATGCTCAATAGTCATTAAAATGGCCAACAAGGGGGGATCGGTGGTGGTCCTGGATGCGGAGTTCCATCACGGAGAGGCAATTCGCCAGCTGGAGGGCCCAGAGACATGGGCTTTAATCCCACCAACTCCTATAGAGAAGAATTGTTTAAGATTGTGGAGCTGGAGGTTAGTTTGGGGGTCATCAACCAACATGAGAAGACAGTATTGATCCCTGGGAGCCCAGTGGTTCCAATTTTCCATCACCTGTCAAAAATCCACAAATCGTTGGCCTTCCCTCCTGGGAGTCCAATTGTTTCTGGCATCGGTTCAATTAATGAACCGCTGTCTGACTTGGTGGATTATTATCTTAAGCCGGTGGTGGAGGCGGTGCCCTGTGCCCTTAGGGATACAAGGCATTTGCTTGTTGAGCTGTCGCGATTGAAATGGAGGGGTGATTTTTCATGGCTGTCAGCGGATGTAGTAGCATTGTATCCATCTATTCCACATGATTTGGCGCTGACAGCTTTGAGATATCAGTTGGAGGTGTTGACATATTACCCTTCCAATCTTGTTAGCTTCCTGGTTCAGGTGGTGGGTTACCTCCTGTGCCACAACTTCTTCACTTTCAATGGGGAGTTCTACCAGCAGAGATGCGGTGTTGCCATGGGGGCTAGTTTTTGCACCATCCCTGGCGATCATCTTTATGGGATGATGGGAGAACACTTGCATCTTTGGGGCTGGAAACCCCCATCAGAAGCAGATTATCTGGTATGGGAGGTATATTGATGACCTCCTTAATACCAGGGTCCACACCAGTATCAGTTTAGAATGGGACATTAGTCATATATTTTAGAACTATAGGTAACCCATTTATTTTATTTGCCTTTTATATGGCCCTATGGGTATATGTACATGTTGTCCTTTGGACATTAGGCCATTTTAGGTTTATTTTGTAACATATGTTATAGTCCCGATATAGTCAGTTAAGTTCATCTGGTTTAGTTTAAAGTCAGCCAGTTTGGGACATTTGGAGACTTTTTTTGTCTCATTTAATTTTGTTTGGCATTTTGTGCTTCAGAATTGCTTATATTCGAGAGTTTAGATATGACATATTGTGCAAGATTGCGCGTAACTTGTGGACTGGGGGAGGAGCAATGCACGTCTGTGAGTAATAGCATTTGTTAGATCTGGTGAGGCATATTTGATTTTTATGCTTTATCAGTACAATTATTACATAGAATCCAGATGTGCTTTGCTCTAGCAGTCTAGTGGTAGCTTTCAATCAGATTCTGGCACCGCCTGAGAAGGTCTATGTACACTTTTTAGATTGTGTGGGGATTGTTTTCATTTTATACTGGCATCCCTCTGTATCAGCTTTATGTCACATTATTGCAGCACGGGTTAATCCTGAACCATGTGAGATAAGGTTGCACAGATGATTGTAATCTGTCACGATGGATAGGATAGTGCTGGTGCTGCCTATTTGGATCATTATTTTGTGACTCGTTTTGCTGTGTTCAATCATATTAATGTTACATGGTTTAAAAGATGTTATTCAGGACACAAGCATTGTCTATGATTAAGCGATATTAGAGCGAAACGAATTAGACGGGTCTCATCTAGCATTTCCAGTGTGCTTTAGTGTCCTGCCCCCCCCTGTTTTTTAGGACAAATGTCCTTTTTTATTTATTTGAATAAAGTTTTGTTATATTTTATATGAATATTGAGTTTGAAGAATCTTCAGTTCATTCAAGTGAATTTATACACCAGTAAGGAGGGTGCTCCTGTACCGTTGGGGTTGTCTGGGAATGTATAAGCAGCGGTGGAGTGTCTGCTTTTGGTGAAGCACCTCAGTAGACCTGGTTGACTTAACCCTCTATCTTACTGCTGATGGATTGAACGTATAGCGCCGATTCACATGTGTTTGCTATACAGAAAGGCATGTACATAATTCTGTTTTTGGCATGTAAAGAGAAATGGCTCACATGAAGGCGCAGAGTTGAAGGGCCCCCTGGGATGCCAGGCCCGAGTGCTGCTGCACCCTCTGCACTCCCTGTAGATACACCACTGTCATGTTCTTACTTACTGTTCCTGGTGCCCTGCTCTTCTGTTAGGCTCAGTTTACACAAGAGACTTTGTTATAGCAATTGTATTTAAACAACAACTTGCACAGGAAGTATACAAGTGATTTCTATGTATTAATTAACACAGGACATTTTTAGGGTAAGTTCACACAGGTGTCATTAGTACAATGTTCTGAACTCTGCAAAAACTGTCCACAACTGAAACAGCTTGCCCCCAGTGGTGCTGTTTGCATGGTGAACCTTTCAGAACAGATCTCACTGCAGCCTGCCTCAGCTTTCTGCAATAGGCAAATCCAAGTTGTAGCATGTCTGATCTACACAGTTTGTTACGGGGCTCTATACAGATCACTCAATACTGAAGGTTAATCGCAACCTCCATTAACTGGACAATCCACTTGGGAGGGCACCTGTCAAACCTCTGCCACATGATAGGTTTGCCGGGGGAATGCAGGACATTGTAACTAAGTAAATCTGGGTGTCTTGGCCTGCACTAAAATGGAACTCAGTCAAGTGACTCATGTAAACATTAGCCTTACAGCTACAGTCATTTTCACTGACAATCTTCCATTGCTGCAACATCTTGCAGCAAAGCAGTACATGTGAATTAGGCCATTGCCTTTCTTATGACCCTCTCGGATGGGCAACAGAAGGGGAATTACTTTGGCAAATAGACATGTTAATTGTGCCACCAAGATCCATTCACCCATGTAGACATAGTCTATGTGTAATTTTTTTAGGAGTAATGCTGCTGCTAGTAACAGAAGAGCTTTTCGTATGCATTAGTAAAAAATGTATCTGGCACTAAATTACTTAATAAGCTGATCCTCTGGACAGTAGAGATGTCTCCAATGCATAGCAAATCAAATGCAATGAGAAGACTCTGGCATCCAAGCAGTAAAAGGCATTTTGTTACCTACCTGTCCTACAATTTTAAAACACAACTTAATTTAGCCCTTGGATGCATTGTAGATGTCTTTGCCATCCAAAGGGTTACATTTGTCCTTGTGATTGCTTCTTGGGAAGATTCTATTTGAAATGTTTTTATTGGTCCTTCTAGAATCAGTGCTTCGCATCTGTAAGCACTGACAGCAAAACGAGGGCAATTTACTTTATATTATCCTTGTGTTTGTCAAGTGCAAATGTCCCTGTCATTTTTAGCGTACACGGAAGGCTTCATCGTTCTATGCAGATGATTTTGCAGGAAAGGGAGTTATGTACAACACAAAGAATTCCATTGGTCTAGAACTAAAGTAAATAAATATCAGATATTACTGAGTTAACCTTAGTCATCTCAAAAATCACACAAAACTACTGATGTGAAAAATTGTTCATGATTGTAATAGACATTGATGAGAGGATTTTATTCAAAGTGCTAAACAACTGTTACTTTTAAGAAGAGGTTATGGGAATAAGTGGCTGTAATTTGTTTAACAGGACATCTGTAGTTATGTATTCTCTAAATCTAAACAGCATTCAGTTTGGTCTCTATCTATCTATCTATCTATCTATCTATCTATCTATCTATCTATCTATCTATCTTAATCTGTCACAACCAGTCCTCCTCTTTATTGCAATAGACCTATGCAGGACACTTACATGTGAACAAAAAGCTTCACTTTATTCCTCTCATTTTCTAGAACATTTGGGTTAAATGTTTTGCAGCCAGGTGGCACTCTTTCAAAGAGATACATAGTAGCTCTGTACTAATTTTTGAAAGAAGCATATCCCAGAACTGGGCATACCCTTGTATTGAACAGGAAGAGCACTACAACATGTACTATTTCATAATTAGAATTTAATTTACCTTTAAATAATAACCGAGATACTAGGAAGGATATGGCATTTTATGTAAATACTAGGTGAAGAGCCCGTTACACGGGCCACAGTGCAATTGCCAGTCGGTCGCGGTGCAATCATGCTCAGTAGAAACTGCCCGCGCCACGGCTGATACAGAGCGGGACGCTAGTTGAGAGTGCCCCGCTCTGTATCTGCCTCGTCACTGGCAGTCTCTACTGCGCATGACTGCGGCGATACACACATTTTAGCGAATTATTATATAGGATGGGGCAATTAAAGCACATGAACACAGAATCAGGTGTATTAAAGAAAAAATGACTGATAAAAGAGGCTTTTTATATATAATTTTCACTGATTTTTAACATTAACTTTAAAGTCAGGACACTTTGATAAGTAATGTTCCTACAAACAAACAAGGCAAGAGACTTGGATTGGATCAGAACCATGATTGGATCAGAACCATGAGCATCCTACATTAATCCCTTAAGGACCAGAAGAGTGACAAAGCATTGGAAATCAATGCATTGCCCACCACTCTGGTGCTAGCCTTCTGGCCCCTTAGGGTTAAATCAATGGGCTCATTTACTAATGTTTCAGAGAAACAAAACTGAAGAAATGTAGTGAAAGTGGAGTCATCATACAGGAGCTTCATTTGAAGAATAGCTGGGCTTAACCCTTTGAGTGCCAGAGGAGTATCCAACGCATTGCAAAGCAATGAGTTGGGTACCCCTCTGCACTCAAGGAGTTAAATAGCCTTTTGCGCTGTTTTAGCTAATTTTCTGCAGCACGCATGCTCTATGGGAGAATTGTGCAGAGGCAAAAATTCTGGGGCTGTATACATAAAGACAAAATGATGGGCCATACCAAGGGCACCTTAAGGAACTAATTAAAATCCACATTGATTTAATTGATTGAAATGCTTTAGAGGCCAGTTGGTTTGGCCCAGAATTCCTCCAAAATTGGACCAGGTACAAAACATCCCATAGGCTAATATTGTATTTTCAATGTGTAAGACTTCGTTCTCAGGATCCGACTTGGCTGGGCTCCATTTTGGCACATTCCAAGTGGCCTTTGCCAGCTTATCTCCAATGTCCCATGGTACCCTCTGGAAGTCACTCACATGGAGGCAAGGGAGAGGTGTGTCACAAGGCTGGTACTTGTGTCAGTCATATATTGTTGGTCAATGCCCATGCGGGTCAGCCAGACACCGGAGGATGCAAATGACATCACATCCTTCTGAATCTCCAGAAAGATAACAATCTGAATGGCAGCCCATGGGGCAACATACAGATCAGCATGTTAGAACCAGGATGTGCCCAAATTATGAGCCCATCCAAGTTGCAGCAGAATGCTTTCTGGTCCATTCTGGAAGGTGGAAATTGCCTATGTTAACAGATCCACTGGGGGAAGTTCATAACTCTGAACTCTCCAGACCTACCCCATAGACTCCTGTTATATGACTGAATTACCAGGTCTCCAGGACAGGAGCTGATTTTCAAGCTTTCTGAGTTTTGTCACCCATTTTCTCACCTGTTCCTCCCATTTTCCCACCAGTTCAACCCACCTGTTCCTCCAACGTCCTTGTTCACTTAGTTGCAAACCCCACCTCTCGAGCCTCCTAATGTTGTCATTATGATTAAGCCCTGCCCACCTTATGAAACAAATAGCGTCAATTGGACACTTCCATCCCCAGCCCTGCACGTTTCTTCAGCAAAGGGGGGTATTGGATTAGAAGGTTCCCATTATGAGCTTAGCTCTGCTTCAATAACAATGCACTAAAGTTGTCTGTGTGAACATAGACTTAGAAATATCTCTAGCATTCTAAAATGTCAAGTGAGAATTCCATTTTAATTTTGTCATCCTCCATCTATCTTGGCACAATAGAAGCAAATTCCCTTGTTATTAAATATTAATAAAACAAATGCTTTCACTGTTATTTTGCACAGGGATTTATATATTTCTTTTTTTTTTTTTTATTAATTTGTTCTGTAGTTTCTACAACCGAGTTTTTCATAAAATTCAATGTTCTGCTTGGTATGTGGCCAAATCATTAACTGTCTCGTTGGTATTCGGCCAAATCCTAAAAACATGGAAATATTAATTTCTACCTTATTACCTCAGACTGTCACCCTTTTTACATCGTGTAAAATGCCATGTCTCTGTTACACTTTAGCAGCATAGCGACTGCATAGAATATGAAAGGGAATTAGACGATATATATAGCCACTTAAAGCTATTAAACATGAACTGTGTACATTGTATCCATTGTACACTAAATGCACTCAGCCTAGTAACAATTTATCTAGCCTTTTTTTTTGCACAGGATTTTCATAAACAGAATGCTTATTATCGTTGAAAACTGGACTTTAACCCCTTGACCCTGTAATGCTGTGCGGCTGGCAGTTAAGGACCAAGGAACATTTTTTTTATTATTGGATGCAGGGGTCCCACAGAGGCGTGCAGCCGTGTGGGGACTCCTGAATTCCATGAAGTGCCAGGACCGTCACTGGTCCTTAAGTACAGAACTGCCGTGATGGTCCTAGCACATATATATGCTATATTGTAGATTTAAAAAAAATAAATTATGTGGAGCAAGTCCTATCTCTCAAACCTGTATGGTTTGAGAGATATTCACAGCTAAATTTCCCCCCTCTCTCCTCTTGCACTGATGCCTGCACTGTACTGACAGCAGAAGATTCTGGTCCTGGGACCATCCAGTGGCTCTTCAGCAAAGCAGAAATAACAATCTACTTCATTGGAACAATCTACAAAGTGTGTCTGGTTTGCAAGCAAACTTTGTAGACCATTCCAATGAGTAGTTCCTTTTAAATATCTTTATTTTGCTCTGCTGAAGAGCTGCCTCAAGTCGGCCAATACAGATTCCTTCTGTCAGCTTTACAGCTGACATCAGGGAAAGAGGGAGGGGGGAACTTTAGCTGAGAATATCTCTCAAGCCATAAAGGCTTGCGAGATAGGACTTGCGCCACATAATTTATTTTTTTTACATCTACAATATAGCTTAAACTTATAAGAGGGCAATACTATCCCTTTAAGAGGTTAAGGACAGTGCTGCCCATATGTGGAGTGCTCTAGAGGATCACAACACCTCTTTTTTTCTTTTTTTACATGGAAGTGTTTTGTGATCACAGCGCAGCTTGTAGCCACACAGCCAGGACCGTAACCAGGCCTTAACACCTGGAGAGCTGTGACGGTCCTGGCACGTCATCGTGAGTTAAGTGGTTAAACCATGCTGCAAAAAAAGTCCAGAAAGGATCTATATGGGAAAAAGATTTAACCATTTGAGTTCCGTTCTGTACCCCTCTGGCACTCAAAGGGTTAAAATGATTTTGTTTTAGTAATAGAATTCTGAAGTTTGCAGAAATCTAAACTGGAGCAAATCAACTGTGTCATAGGGGATAAATACAAAATCTCAGTGATTTAACCTTTTTGAGTGTCCAAGTATTACAAAGCAATGGGTCAGGCACTTCTAGAGCATTCAGATGGTTAACAATGACAATAAAATCAATGGCACATCTTGTACTTGTCCCCCATACTGCAGTTGGTTTATCCCAGATTTGATCCAGACGATGAATTGGAGACACCTCTAGCATTCAAGTAGTTAAAAACTCCACTGAAATGATTGGAAATCTGGGGATTTTTATTAGCCCACTACTGTGCTCTTCTTTTTCTTTCAGCATATGGCCCATCGAGGTTTTTTTTTTTAATATCGATGTTCAAAATGTTTATTTTTGCTTAATTTTTATAATAGCCGTTTCCCAAAAATATTATTGGTGTAATGTGGAAATCAAGAAGGAAAAAATAAAACTCATATAGAATTTGACCAGTGGACATAATCATTTGAAGATACACAAAGCAATACGTTTAACTTCTTCAAAGGGATAAAACACTTTATGAAAAGATTGCAGATACATGGATAAGTTGCAATGCTGAGGTGGTAAGGGTTAAAATATTAAATACATTTAAAGGGTGGTAAACCTTTATTAGGAAATATTCATATTTTAGGGGAAATAAGGATACTTTCACTGCTGGGAGATACGTTAATGAAAAATTATTAATATGCAAACTTGCAATTGTCTGAGAGTTTGAGTTCAACATTTTTTTCAGATAGGTGGTGCTGTTGCTTATACTGCCAATGAAGAGCTGAGTCTTGCAGACACATGCTTTCCATAGACAGCAGTAGCAGGTTAGCTCTATAATAAATCATTATCAGAACTTTTAGTTTACTCAACAGAAAACACCCTACAATATATATAATTTTAGAATTAAAGTTTACTGGCCATTTAAGGACTCCTGGGATAAATATCAAGTTATTCCGATGATAGATTGGAAAATGAGCAGACAACATGATCCAGTTGGTTGCTATTTGTCATCTAAATATGTTTTTAAGCACACACAAGCGGAATGCAAAAAGTTAAATGTTATATCTTAATTCCTTCGGTGTCTAAAGGATTGAGCATGAGGATTATGTATATCTGACTGTGATACATGAATGGGCATCCGAAGTTGGAGGCAAGGGGGGCACTTGCCCCCCCCTCCTACACTTGCCCCCTCCATTTAAACATAGGGCTGGCAGATTGGCCTTGGAGTCATATTATGGCTTTGCACTTAACCCCCCCCCCCCCGAAAAATTTCTCTCAATGCCTCTGGATACATAGATAACCCCTTTCACTGGGATACAATTGCAAACTAACTCTTCCAGCTGCAGAATGACAATCAAAGGGTTAACAGTCAATGCAGTCTAAGGATCATTGGATTAGCTCTTTCAGCACCAGAGGGGTGCTCGAAACATCCCAAAGCAATGTATTGCACACCACATTGGCACACAAAGGGTTCACTGTTTGGTTATTTCTGTATGATTCAGTTCAACTAGTTAAGAAATAGAGGAGTATACGATGCATTGGGAAATACATTGCACACCCCACATCCCTTTTACACTCTCCTCAAAGTCTTGTTTTCTCTCATCCCTCTGGTGAATACTGTGTCATACGCACTGAGCTTCAGAGTCACGCCACCACTTCAATTACTGCTTAATGGAGCGTCCCCTTGCGCTTTCAATGCGGGCTGAGGGGAGGCCTGGGGATGAAGGATGAGGGGTGGGGGGATGCTATTGAGGTAAAGAGAGGGGAAAAGGAAGGCAGATCACATGGGCTAGGGAGGAGTGAG
Organism: Rhinophrynus dorsalis; assembly: GCA_037306005.1. NCBI lineage: Eukaryota > Metazoa > Chordata > Amphibia > Anura > Rhinophrynidae > Rhinophrynus > Rhinophrynus dorsalis. The sequence continues at coordinate 297,981,694 of CM074724.1, forward strand.
GGGAATGGTGGAAAGGAGAAGGATACAGAACGAGGATGCAGCTGACTGAGTCAGGGGACAGTGTGAGGAGAGCAAGGCGAAAGGAAAATTATTGTAGGAAGGGAATGATGAGGGGGCAGTAAACCTTGGATTTCCAGAGAGGTTTAAAAAAAAAAATAATAATAAACTAAGGATCTTATTTATGATGTTAATGATGAACAATTTTTGAAACATTTCAACTGCATCAAAGAGGGGAAATAAAAATTTATATTTAATTAAATGGGGCTTTTATCCCCTTGCTTCTCAATGAGTTGGAGACATCTCTCACATTCTCGTTTTACATATCCCTCTGGCATTCAAAGGGTTTAAAGCTTAATTTCAATCAATGGTCAGTTGGTGAATTTTGTCCCCTTTGGTTTGTCCCAAAGTTACACATCTTCTACTCTTCGTATTAGGCCTGAAGGGACAGCTATTACAGCATCCTGAGCATTGGCCAAAGGTGAGCAACTGTAACCTTATGAAGTACAATATCCATTGTTCTTAGCCAGTCAATGGTTAACCCACTCCTCACATATGCACAATAGCAGAACATATTTCTCTGGGGGGTGCAAAGGCTTTGTATTTCGCTATAATAGTGGGAACAAAGGAGTGCGTGGAGGGGGGGCACTGGGGTAACTGAAAACCACCTTTTAGCTTGCCCTTGGGTTGTGAAACACCGGCCTCTAATTACTAAGGGTTAATGGTTCCTTTGCCATCTTTGTTGCCATGGATACAGTTGCAACTAGAATACCTTGAATAGGGAGCTTGTAAGATGGTAAACCTTTAGCAATTTTAAAGGATCGGGGAGGGGCTTCATGAGTGCAGAAACTGTAGGATCAGTAACTTTTTTCTTAAGGAAACCTATATGTTATAAGGCTTTTCCTGCTGAGCAAAACAAGGTACTACCACCACTGTTATTCGTGATTACATCCAGATAGTTCTAACTGACAGCATGACTATCATATTCTGTGGAGAACGTTTTGTCACTGACTCATCTCTCCCAGAAAATGCAACAGAATAACTATTTGGAATCTCACCAACATAGGGCACTGTTAATGTAAAAAAAACAGCTCTGAATATATGAAATGCTCAGTTGTGGGAATACCCTTGTTTTAACCAGCACGAAAAGTTAGAATATATATATATATACTAGTGTAAAAGCCTGTGTAAACGGACCAAGGTCCGGGTAATTTTAAGAGGCTGGTCCTTCTCTACGTCCTGCCACCGACGCAGTCATGCACTGTAGAGACTGCCTAAAAGCACAGAATGTTCCCAGCACAGAACTCCCAGCATTCTGTGCGTTCGGGCAGTTTCTACAGTGCAGGATGGCTTCTGACAAACATTGTAGCGAATTATCATATAGGATATATATATTTTTTTTGTAATAAAAGATTTTACTGTCAGGAAACGTCCTTCATTTATAAAGCTCATTCCCCTGACCCTTTATTGCCCCTTTAAACACCTTGAGCAGAAAGCAAAAGTTCAGGAACATACCAACCACAACATAGAGGACAAATAAAAATTCACTTCATTTAAATGGGATTAACTTCTGCACCCTTGATTGTGTCCTTGCTCTGTCCATCCCTGGAATGTGATAGGTCAAGGTATACATTTAGCTTCAGGGTACAGCAGTTTCTATGTATGCCTCTGGTTGGGTTACACAACTGATCGTTGTCACAATCCACTGTGTTTATTGTTCTGGCTGTCATCACATAAAGTGAATAAATGTCAGGATGATGTCTTTCTTTATTAGATTCTGCTTTCTTTGTAACAACTCTTTGTGTATCTGTTGCACAGTCTCTCGGTTATTTTGTCTCCTTGCACAGCTGTCTTTTATTCTTTCATCTTCATTGGGTTTCTTTGCAGCACCCTTTGAGTGCCAGAGTGGTATCGAATTCAATGCAACTCAATGCCTTACATACCTCTCTGGTGCTTAAAAGGTTAAACCTTTGAGAGCCGGAGAAGTATCCAATGCATTGAGTGTTAAAAGAACAGTAAGTGTTTTTATGCAAAATAAATACTATATATACTACTAGTGTAAAAGCCCGTGTGCACGGACCATGGAGCAGTGAGGTAACGGCAGTATGCAGAGCAGGACCTGCCTCTTAACCCTCTGAGTGCCAGAGGGGTACACAACGCATTGCAAACCAATGCGTTGCATACCCCTCGGTCACTCAAAGGGTTAACATTACCCGGACCTGCTTCGCATACTGTCGTTACCTCACTGCTCCACGAGATTGCGCCTCCTCACTCACGTCATGCAATCATACGCAGTAGAGAGGTTCCGAACGCGGGTAGTGTCTACTGTGCATGACTGCATCATGACAAACTTTCTGGCCTTTTATTATATAGGATAATACTATATATAAACCTAAAGTTTAATTTCTCCAAAATGATTTATTTATCAGAACAATAGCTAGTACAAAATATAGAATGTTTTTCATTCTTTATAACGCAAATTAAACTGGTCTTAGGGTGGCAGAGCCACTTTATCCACCTTTAGTAATTCTCTGCGGTCACTCCCTCCCTCTGGTGATTATTTATTAAATCTACACACATCTTCAACGTTGAGTAATAACAGTGAAAACGAATGGAATATTATTTGCTGGCAAAAAAAATCCAATGTGATTTCTTTGCTCTGATAAACACAGTGCTGTTTTGTTTTCTTCCGCTATTGCTGTTGTATTTATGAAGCCTAAAGGAGAAAATAAATCTATCATGGCATTCTATCCTCTTTCCACTTCTTATGATCCTATAATAGAGAAAAATGCTTTCACATGCTCCAGACACATTTTAGGGCTTATTTACAAAAGTTCAGAAACTAGAACAGAGTTGTCGAAGTTTTGTCCTCAAAGGCAGCAAATGCGTCAGGATGTAAGGATTTCTCTAATTAAGCACAGGTGAGGTAATCAGTGACTCATTCATTTTGTTGACCCACATGTGCTCAAGCAGAGAAGTCATTAACCATTTGAGTACCAAAGAGTTACCCTGTGCATTGCATTGCAATGTACTGGGTATCTCTCTGGCATTCAAAGGATTAAACAGCAATTATCATGATATTGTTGTCATATCTGCAGAAATTGCCCCCTGGGAACAGACTTGTGAATTAACTTCTTTACTAATTGTGCTGTCATTAGAGCAGATCTACTACAATGTGGTAATTCCCCTTTAAACTGTATCCTTGAGGGTGGAACTTCGACACCTCGATGTAGAATCATCTTAAAGGGGAATTAATTTTTTTTTTATCCTATGTTGCCGAAAATTAACCTTTAAAGACTGCACTTCCGGATAGACTGTGGGTACAGCTCTATACCCGCAGTCCGTAACTCTGCCTCCACTCCCCTCCCTCTAGCCAGCCTCCTCCGATGACGGAGGCTTCTGTCTGTAGGCTGGAGTGATCTCATTGGCTAGATATCGATCTCTGCCAATGAGACCGCTCCAGTCTTCAGACAGAAGCCTCCGTCCTCGTAGAAGGCTGGCTAGAGGCAGGGGAGCGGAGACAGAGTTATGGACTGCTGGTATAGAGCTGAAATGCAGTTTTTAAACTTTAACTTTCGGCAACATAGGATTAAAAAAATATATATATTCAAGAATTCCACCTATCCCTAGGTAATAGCTAGCTAACGTTTAACACACATTTGTACTGGGGTACAAGCTTTCAGGACACTGAGGCCATTCTTCAGGCATGGGTTAACAAATAAAGCTTGAATAACACTGCATTTATATTTACAAAGTATGACATACATTTGCAATACAATATATGAATACACAGTGGGGGTCAATTAACTTAGTAAATATGCAGCCTGCATAGATATGAAATGATATGCATATTTTAGAGCAAAGTCCTGGGAACAAGGAAATGTTCATTATCACTCTTGTGAGTTCTTGTTACACTGAATCCTGTCTACTCTACTGGCTAACAAGGTACCATCTTTTTTCTAGAAAGGAAGAAAGATTTCAGTGGGAGAAATCTGGGTTCCTAGAGTCTAATGACAAACAATCAAGGTCACATCCAAGGACATGATATCCAGTGCTAATTAGATATTCATTTTAGGGAACCAATTCCTGCAGAATTGTTTCACACTGGCCATTAGGATTTTTCTCCCTGATTAAGTATGTTTGTGTGTGTCTATGTTTATGTGTATGTATGTATGTGTGTGCGTGTGTGTGTGGGGTGGAGGGTGTATTCACCTACTAATTTGGGAGAGAGGTATGGGCTTCGACAAAGGATTATGCCCACCTCAGTGGACATAAAATAAAGTAATAATGAAAGATACATTTTTGGGAGGCAATACACATATATTGATTTATAGTCATATTAGGACTCTCTGCCCATATTAGGATGGCAGATGATGGGAATCCACCTGAAGCCAGGTAAAGGGCAGGACTCTCAAGGCCAGATTTCCTGCTGCCTAGGAAGGTATGCCTCCAACTCCCTCCATCCCCTGGAGATGGGGTAGATGGGTGCCCTCCACAGCTAGTGGGAAGGAGGAGGGGTATGTACTTTCTGAGGTGGGAAAATAGGGGAGGGGATTAAGGTTTACAAACCAGGCCAAAGTAAAATAGTTAATTGTATGGCACTTGATAAATTCCCTAGCTCCACAAAGTAGAATTTCAAGGGTCTGGAGGTTAAAGTGGGGTGGAATAAAAGAGGGGCCCCTAGGAGCTCCATCTTATTGGGTAGTGGTAATATGGAGCCCTGGGGTACTGTGTTGGTGCAGTATGCCATTTGCAGCTGGTAGAGAGATAGGTATGCTTCTGATCCTATGGTCAAGCTCTTCTACACCTGCAGGGTGGCCTGTTGCCTGTCACAAACACCAGTAGGGCACAAAGTAGTTATCCAACATGGAGGATGAGTTTATTATTAGAAAGCTTTAGCGTTCCTCTAAATGTACATAACCCCATTTGTTTTTTAAAGTGTTACTGATCCTTTAACGTCTTGCATTGAAATGAGTTCGATATGTCACTAGCATCTAGCAGGGTTGGGCAAGCTGGGCCAAATGACTAGCCAGGGAGGATGGGAGTTCTAGTCCTCAACAGCTAGAGGGCCTCAGCCTGTCCACCTCTAATCCAAGCTGTTAACCACTATAAATAGCAGCTTCTTCTTCTGAATTTCTCTCTCCTTCCCAAACAGCAGTTCCACCTCCTCTCTCTCCCCCTTCTATCTGCCGGCTCTCTCTGTGTCTTTCTGTGTGTATTGGATTCTTTTCCCCTAATCTCAGCTAATTACTTCTAGACTTTTCCTTAATACTCAATTAGCCCAGACCCCTTTGTCAGTCATATCCCGTCTTCTAGTCTGTCTTTTAAGGATGAAGTTATTATTAATTGAATTAATTCCATCACAAATCACCAATCAGTTTCTTTCATAAACACTTGACAGCGTCAGCGGCAGGACGCTTTGCAATGCGTTGCGTACCCCTCTGGCACTCAAAGGGTTAAGAGGCCAGTCCTGCTCTACTTCCTGCTGCCGACGCTGTCATGCACTGTAGAGACTGGCCTAAAGCACAGAATGCTCCCAGCACAGAATTCCCAGCATTCTGTGCTCCCACCATTCTGTTCATTTGGGCAGTTTCTACTGTGCATGACGGCTTCTGACAAACATCCTAGCGAATTATTATATAGGATTATGGTGTATTTGCATCAGATTCACAGGGATGATGATACTGACATCTAAGTGCACATGCCAAGATGTAACTGAACCAAATGTGCCATCATAGAACCAATCTGGCCCCTTAATGACTCTAAGTGCATCTCAACCCCCAGCTGAACTGTAAGTGAACTGTCTAGACACCAGGAGGCATAATAAGTTTGGAATAAGTTTGGAATTAAGCTTCTCCCAGAAGCTGGAATCCCCTTGTTTTACTCTGTAGAAAAAGTCCCTACAATGTAAGTATTTTTATAATAAAGATTTACTAGTCCTTTAATCTCCTGAATGCTTCAGATGCTAGCAATGTGTTCAGAGATGTTTTAACCCTTTGAGTGCCAATGTGGTATCCAACGCATTGCAAAACAATGCATTAGATACTTCTGTGACACTCAACTGGTTAACATCATATGGAGTTAAAGAGCCTGACCATCTTTACATCAGTCTGTTCCAGTACACAAAAATAGGGATATGTCACACAACGGCACCTTTCCTTAAAACAATTTTTGTTATTTTGAAAGAGATTTCGAAATTATCTTTATGCTGAATTGCCCACTTTTTATTTAGAAAGATAGTTTTCACATTACCTTCACAACTCATAGACACTGCTCAGAAATGCATTGCCTAGCTCCCCTATCACTGAAGTGTCAATGAGTGGGGTGTAATGTAGGGTGAAGAACAGGAAGTACTTGCATGACATGCCTTAATTAGCGTAATCTATAAATCTAAATAACCGAAAAACTAGTTTTCTAAATAAAAAATGGCTAATACAACATGAATCTGATTTTGAAACTTCTTTCCAAATCACCAAAGTTATTTTAGGTGACAGTGTGCAATAAAAAGGGCTAGTAGTGCTCTATTATGAAAATAAATATATACGGGTGGCCAGAGATACAACAGAAATGTTGTTATTATTACTAATTCACTTAAACTATTAAAACATCTGTTTTTTCTCTTTGTTGTACCAGAAAGTGTTCTGGCACATATATTTATTAAGCTACCTCTAAGTGATACCATTACTTTTGCTGTATATGAAGAAATCCCATTAATGACTAGAAAGTTCTCTAAAGTCAGGAAAATGCAATTTGTTGTCTGGCTTGAAATGCAATAACTTTTGATAGGAGTGTCTATTAGCAGTGGGAGTATGGTTCTTATTATTCAACAGGAAAAGCTTTCTAACCCCGGTACTCAACATGCATGTTTCCAGGAATGTATGGTGGATAAGTCAATGGCTCAGTCACTTCATAAAACATTACTGCTATGTTTTGCTAGAGTAGTCTTTGATGTATTGGAGACCTTCCTAGCATGCAAGTTGTAACCTTTTTCGTGTGATAGTTGCTGTATCAGCAGATCTGTTCTCCAGGTAGGAGACCTACCATTTAAGCCATGGTTGCATGTGAGCCCAGCAGACCAACAGGTGCACAGAACTAGTGTCTGGAAAGAGACCATAAATGTGTCTTTGATGCATTAAGATGCATCTTGCAGGGCAGTTTGCTGTCCTGAATGATGAGGTTCACCATAGACCCTCTGTATCATACTTGGAAGCCCGACACATTGGGTCTATGGGCAATGTGCATGCAAAATTGTAGTTTATGGCTGAGCACAACAGACTTATGGTTTGAATTTCGGCTGATGAGATCAGTTTTCTGCTCCCCTCCAAAAAAAAGGAGCCACTATGGCCCTGTACAGAGCAGCCCTATACTTTTTCTTACTAAGTCTGCTCCCATTGAGCAGACTAAATAAAACGTGATAATCACCCTTTAATGGCCACATGGATATGCTACACATTGTGAAGCAATGTGTTGCACACTCCTCTGGTTGTTTAAGGCCTGAAGGAAAATTAAAGTTGAAATAATTAAGGAATATTACAAAGTAATATGTCATTACAATCACAGGTAAACATGGGAGATTTTCCAGACCTTGATCTGAGTTAAACTATCCTATATAATAATTCGCTAAAACGTGTGTAACGCCGCGTCATGCACAGTAGACACTACTGTGCGTGCTGCAGTCATGCGCAGTAGAGACTGCCCGTGCCACGGCTGATACAGAGCTGGACGCACCTTTGGAGTGTCCAGGTCGGTATCAGCCGCGGCGCGGGCAGTCTCCACTGTGCGTGACTGCCCCGCGACCGGGTGGCAGTGGCACTGTGGCCCGTGTAACGGGCTCTTCAACTAGTTAAAGATATTCTGTTTGCAGCAGGCATGGGAAATCAATGATCAAATGCACTCCTCACTATACTCTACTGTGTACTCTACTCTACTGTGCTAGACACACTTACTGTACTCTACACTGTACTCTACTTTGTTAGATACATTACTGTACTTTCCTGTACTTTGCTGTGTTAGACACACTTACTGTACTCTCATGTGTACTCTACTGTATTACACACCCCATATTCTCCTGTGTATTCTACACTGTACTCTACTGTGTTAGCCACACATACCGTACTCTCCTGTGTACTTTACACTGTACTCTACTGTGTTAGACACACTTACTGTACTATCCTGTGTACTCTACACTGTACTCTGCTATGTTAGACACACTGTACTCTCATCATGTGTACTCTACACAGTACTCTACTGTGTTAGACACACTTACTGCACTTTACTGTGTACTCTACACTGTACGCTGCTGTACTCTACTGTGTTAGACACACGTACTCTACTGTGTTAGACACACGTACTATACACTACTGTGTACTTTCCTGTACTCTACTGTTAGACACACATACTGTACTCTCCTGTGTACTCTACACTGTATTGTACTGTACTCTCCTGTGCAATCTACATTGTACTCTACTCGTTAAACACACTCACTGTACTCTACTGTGTACTTTACACTGTACACTACTCGTTAGACACACTTACTATACTCTACTGTGTTAGATACAGCAGGAAATGAAGAGTTCAAAGGACAAGTACTTCCCTCTGCCTTCAAAGAAACAGCACATGCACTTTCATATAATAAAGTGAATTAACTTTTATCCTTTGCCACCATGGGTGTCAGGAGGGGAGGCAAGGGGGGACCTTGCACCCCTACACACATGCCTTCTCCATATAAACATAGGGGCTGTGCTGTGCATCATATTATGGCTTTGACACCCACTGAAAAAAAAAATTCTGTGGACCCACCATGTTTATCACACTGTGGGTCAGGTGGCAATATGTAGAGAGCAGCAGATAGTTGGGAGTCTCTTCAGAGCCGGATCATCCATTATGGCAACCTAGGCTACCACTCCCATCATCCCCAACCAGCAAATTGAGTGTCAGAAACTAACTGTTCCCTGAATAGAGCATAAGTCATTATCACGGTGCCCGTGATTTCCTTTTCTGCTGTGCCTGTCCAGTAGTATGGTATGAGTGGCATGACTCTGAGTTCATCCATCTGCAGGTGCACGTCTCTGACGTTGTGCTCTCTATTTTGTACTTCCTGTCAGCTTATTGATATTGCTTCGCCTACTGGCATCGGCTTTATAGCCTGGTCGCGAACTGGGCTGTCGCCCTTTCATGGTGTTTCTATGCACATTGATGTGTTGCTCATCTGACCCTTGCTTGGCTTCTGTTACTCTCTGGTGTTCGATCCTTGGTCTGTCTGCCTACCCGTTCTGTTTGTGACCTGTGGCTACGTCTGACTACCTGATCCTTGTATGACTCTGGCTTGCCCGACTACCCTCTCCGCGTTGACCTCGGCTGTGGCTGACTACCCGATCCGGCTTCCGACTGTGGCCTGTCTGACTACGCTCTGTATTTGTTATCGCTCCGGTCTGACTACCACTTGTCCAGATAGTTTAAGGGTGCGCTCCTTTCCTTGGGCACTTAACTACCAGGCTGGTAGTATTGCAATTGCTTTCACTACACCTAGTTTGCCGTTGTGCGTTACCTATCTGCCTACCCATACTAGCGCATGTCCACTGTTGCCTCTGCTCAATGAAGCCGTTACCTCTGACAGGCAAGTGCAGATTAGTCTCGCCCGTGGCCTCCTCTCTGTGCGCTCCTACTGGCTGCCTTGCCTAAGCACTCACTCTGTTGCCTGGAGTAGTGCTATTCGCAGATTGGCTAACCTCGCTCTGTGTCCCCACTGAGTATCACTACTCCTACAGCTACCCAAAAGCTCCATCTGACTTTCCATTCTCTGGGATTGTCTGGGTACGCTCCTTTATGGTCTCAGTGTTTAGTTGCCTGTCAGTATTCAGAACCATGTTGGTTCTGCCTACTCTGTAGCTACAGACCTGCAGTTGTTCAGTGTCAGCTCCTGGGTAGTGGACTAGACACTGTCCTCACGTTGTTCTCCCCATTGACTGAGGAAGTGTTTTGCTCTTTGCATTATTCTGATTATTTTAATAAACTGGTTAAATTCACTTGTACCGTTGTTGTGTATTTATTTGCCTAGGAACCGTGACAGTCATACACAGAGATCTTATGATCCCTTACAGATACAACTGAGTTATTATTTTTACATACTGCAGACAGAGGGCGCTCATACCCCTGAAATTGTAAGGAAGTATAACTGAAGTAGCTGATTCAAGGTCAATGCATCAAATTAAAGAAAAATAAACACAGCAGGTAATACCATTTAATATACTACTAAAAATACAATTTCAAATAAAGAATTAATATCTGTTAAAAATGTATCCTGTTAGCAACTTGTATGTTTTCTACTCCTGCTGAGTAAGCGCTACCTCTGTTTACTTAATTCACCATATTTTCTAATATGCAAATGTCTTCTTATAAAGTTGCTCTTCTATTTAAACATACTAATGCACTGCGCATTCATACGGGAAAATTATCCCTGTCCATAAATATTTAATAACTTTGGATTTGCATCAGTATATCAAGGGTCTTTGCCATGATTGTATTATTATCTTGTAAGACAAGGCAAGACAAACAAGAGGCAATACGATATGATGGCTGTCACTTTACCAACATAATAAACACTCATAAACGTACATGTGGCATTTTCTGAAACACATCAAAGCAACAAGCTCTAATTCAAAATATTTTCTTTTAAAGGGAAACCAGCCACTAGTAGAATGTTATGGGCTGCATTCAGGAAGTTAAAATATAAGCAGTTTTAGAAACCTCACAAGCAATGAAAGGGTTAAAACACCCATTAAATTAAGTGGGAATTTGGGAAATGTAATCTATTTTTTTTTATTATTATTTCTTAATTTTGGTCCAGTTGGTTTGCTGTAGAATTTCTCATCTTTTGCTTCCTGAATACAGCCTGTATGTCTCAACCCCTTGAGTGCCAGGAGGTACACAACACATTCCTTTGCATGAGGTTGTGTACCCCCTCTGGCACTCAAAGGGTTAAAATGCAGCCTTAAAGCCAGAGTAAACTTTTTTTATGAAAACCTATATATGTTATAGCTCTTTTCCTGCAGAGCAAAACAAAGGCACTACCACTGCTGTCAGTTGTTTTATTAAAAACTAGCATAAAAGCCAGTGTACATGGGCCAAGGTCTGGTTAATGTTAACCCTTTGAGTGCCAGAGGGGTAAGCAACATATTGTTTTGCATGTGTTGCGTACCTCTCTGGCACTCAAAGAGTTAAGCGGCGATATCTCACTGCTCCACGAGATGCAGTCTTGCATCACCTCACTCATGCGATGCAATCATGTTTAGTAGAGACTGCCCGAACTACGTATGACTGCATTGTGACAAACATCCTAGAGAATTATTATATAGGATGTATAACAGTTCAGATAATCAGGAAGTTAATTTATTGTGCATTTACTTCTTGGACGTACTACCTGACAGGAAGTGACTTGGTAGTTTCTATCACATTCTAAGGAGAACTGTATGTTACTGACTTTCCTCTCCATTAGAAAGTAACAGAGTATCTAATTGGAATTTGACTACTAGAGTGAACTGCTAATGTGGAAAAAAAACATGGGTTTAAACTGTAATACCTCTGGGAATATGCATCTTTCAGCAGTGGGAGTACCCTTATTTTACTCAACAGGAAACACCCTACAATATATATTTTTTCATTAAAAAAATGTTTACTGCTCCTTTCTCCTACTGCAACATGTTAGAACCCTCTACCATTCAAAGTGGTGGAACCTATTGAATGAAATTTACTATAAATAATTGAGTAGAAATGACCACTTCTCTTTCTGTAAATTGGAGTAAACAAAACTCACTTATTTAAAACAAATATTTTTTCACCTCACATTGACGCAAAAATGTTTTCAAAATGTAGTTTTATTTTTCATAAATGTGTTTACTATTTGTATATACATTTTTTAACCTTTGAATTCCACAGAATCCATCTGGCACTCACAGGTTAAAGTCCTGATCTTACATAATTGATGTAATTAAGACAGAGAGGCTGATGTACTAAGAAATGGTGCAATTCTGGAACAATTGAACTAAACCATGGGAAACAGATCAAAATACCCCAAACTGTTGCTGATTTAGATATATATTTTAACTCCGTGAATGCAAGAGAGGTGTCCAATGTGCTGTACATCTCTCTTGCATTCAAGGGGTTAAGAGATTAATTTACATTCATGTCTATTTTTATTTGTTCCCTAAGGTGCAGTTGGTTTGCAACAGAAATGAGTCACTTTTTTAGTTCATCAGCCTCATTGTCTTTCCCAGTGAAAGTGAACGACAGTTGGACACAACTGGAAAAGCTTTACCATAAAACATAAAGTGCTGGGATGTACAGGGCCAGATTTACATTTTAGAATACCCTAGGCATGGTGCCTTTCACTCTGCCCCTGGCCACACCTCCACTGCTCACATGCCTCTGCCCACAGTCCCATCCACAGTTTCCTGGCACAGAAAATACCCTTAGTTTATAACAAGCAAGAACAGAAAAAGCTTTAATCCATTGGTTGCTAGAGAGATAGCTAACACATTGCAGAGCAAATGTTTGACGATCTCTATAGCATCCAAGGGGTTAAATTATACCTTGTATAAAACTGGTTGGGTGTGGCCAGCACAACTGAAGCGCCCCTCAAAATTTGGAGCTGTGTGCAGTTGCCTACTCTCCGCCTATTGAGAAATCCAGCACTGGCTACGTTTGCGTATAAAGAGTGGATACATTGTGGGACAGCCAACTACAGTACAGTGAACAAATAAATAAATCCCCAAATTCTTATTGACTTAAAGGCATTTTAACCCCTTAAATGTTAGATAGGCATACTAGAGAAATATCAGAATGAGTTGACCCTAAAATCTTTTTCCTCTAGAGTCCCCGGAAGAGGTTTGTGTGAGGCGCTGGGGGATATAAATGATGAGATTTGAGTCACAAAGGGGTGGGACTTAATAGTGGGGGGGCAGGGCTTAACATAATGTGTCATAAAGTGGACAGAAAAGGGTGAGAAGGAGGAGAAGTGGGAGGAACAGGGTGGGAAGGTGGAAAAGTGAGCAGAGTTTCATAAGAAACTCCCAACCACCGGAAAATCAGCCTCTGTCGCTGGAGACCCTGTAATTTAGTGCAAAAACTGAAATCTCTGGGACAGATCTGGAGCGTTCCCAGGTATGCTCATAGCTCTCACCAAAATGTAGATTACAAATAACATATCCCTAATTGCTGTAACCTAGAGGTGATCCAGTTAGTCCTCAATTAATGTATATCATAATTCATAATATAATTCAGAGATTTCATGGCTTGAACACAATACAAACAGGAATTCTCCCTTTGGCTCTCTGGCAAACATGGAACTAATTTAGAGACTAAAAAGCAGTTAATTTGTGCAGATCATGTCGTGGTACCACTGGACTCTACTCACCTTGAGAATCTGCTCCTTCACCCTGAGATCTGGGTCAAAACCCTGAGACTTAGCAATGCATTGGATACCTCAATAGCATTCAAGGGGTTAAAAGCCTCATTTAATTCAAAGGGCAGTTAATTTATCCCCAGTGGTGCAGCTGGTTTGTCCTAGAATTTTTTCTACTTTTCTCTCTCTATATATGTTCCTTAACTCTTTGAGTGCCAAAGGGTTAATTTTTGTTGTTGTTGTTCTTACACAAATACAAAATGATATTTTTTTAATCACAGATTCCCCTTAACCCTATTCATGCTAGGAGGGGTGTGCAATCTTGCACTTAACCCTGTGAGTGCCAGAGGGTTACGGAACGCATCGCAAAGCAATGTATTCCATACACCTCTGGCACTCAGAGGGTTAAAGACTTAGTTTTTATATCAGTCTGCTCAGCATTTTCTCCTCTTCACGCTCTCAGCTCTAAAATAAGCGCAACTCAAAGTTAAAGAACAAGCCTTCAGCATGAACTATAATGGACCACATTAGATTATATTCAATGACACCCAAAGGGACAGAGCCATTAAAGTTCGATCTAGCAGTATTAAAATTTGACAGTATTAAAAAAAAAAAAAAAAAAAGATAGGATGGCTTTAAAATTTTGCAGAATGACTGCAGGTTTCATGAAGAATTATTTATCCCTTGAAAGCCTGTGAGTAATGAGTTCACTCTCCTGTAAAGCATCTGTAAAGTAAGTAGGCATCAAATCCTTCATGATCTTAGTCTGAGATGAGAAAAGTGTGAGGGGAGGAAGTGAAATAAGTGCTGTGTCATCCTGTTCTACCAGAGGTTATCAGATGTCTTAAAAACCACAAGGATATTCCTGGGGTGACCACTGTTTTTTAAAATAAATTCATCAGAAACCAGAAAAAACAACAGGGGGGATACTAATATGATTCTGTGCAAATACTGGAGCTGGAATCAGCGTTTCAATGCTGCTCCTACCTAATGCTAAGTTCATACCTCCCAACATTTCAAATGGCCAAAGAGGGACACTTTTGGTTTATGGGGTGTTGCCAAGGGGTGAAGCTGGTGGATGGGGCATTATCGAGAATGTTTAGGTTATTTCATAACTGCCGACACAGATTTGCGTAACTGAATAAATGGTTCAAAGCAAGACTAAAGTATTTTATTTACACAGACTAATTTATAAACACATAAAGTGAAATTTATAGAAATATTAATGTGAGTTTTATTGCTGTGGAGCAATGTTATACAGTTATATACACACCACACAGTCTGATCTCCTAAAAAATACATCAAGGTGGGAAAGAGGGACAGAGGGATTTGGGTCTCAAAGAGGGACTGTCCCTCCTAAAGAGGGACACTTGGGAGGCATGCAATTTACTAAGCTACTTAACGCTGGTATTTTCCTACGCTCACTGCTTGTACCAAGGAGAGGTCAGTGGCTAAATTTATGGGCATTTCTGGGTGTTCCTCTCCTCTGATGGATTCTTAAATTCCCCCAGTAGCAGTTCATTAGGTTAGGATTTTCCATTATACACTCGCATTGGGTGCTGCATTCTTAAAGGCACATTCTGAATCATAGGTGCGGCCAGGTCAATCCAATATCCCCTGCAGCAGACAATCATTTTTAGTGTTTGGTGGCCAGTTTTTCTACCAGTAACATCCCTTTACTAGACATTATTTGACCCTTGGTCTTAGAGAGATCTTCAACGTATTGCTTCTCATTTTTCATATTTTACAGGTGAAGGGTCGCAGACTGTAATGGTTGTGGGTGGGGGAAAAGGAGTAGAAGGGCCATGGGCAGTGTTAAGGGCACCTAGGATATCTGGTCTAGGGAAGCCTAAAATGTAACCCACTGGATGCTTCTCAGTGTATTGGATACCTCTTTAGCTGCCAACGGGTTGAGAGGTTTTTTTCTGATTGTATCTTATAGACTAAGGGTATTTTTTTGTACCAAGATACAGTGGATGTGGCTGGAGTAGTGGGAGGAGTGGGGAAGGGCATTGGCTGCCGCTAAAGGCACCAAGAATGTGTTGCATAGGGGAGTCTAAATGGCCCTGAGTTTAATCCGTTAGATGCTTTGCAATGCACTGGAGACCTCTCTAGTATCCAAGATGCTACAGTAGATGTAACATGTTTAACCCTTTGAGTGCCAGAGAGGTACACAATGCATTAATTGCTCTGGCACTCAAAGAGTTAAAAGTGACTTAGCACCAGAAAAACTTTGCTTATTAGTAATGTACATGAGAAACTGTATATATTGCACTAGCCTTAACCCTGTGAGTGCCGGATGGGTATCCACAGTACTGCACAGCAATGCGTTGAATATCCTTATGTTACTCAAAGGGTTAAGGCAAGCAAATGATGCATTTTACAGATATTTATTGCTTTCTGTTAATGCCTACCTGGCACTCTATAGAAAGTAGCTTATTTACTAGTAGTGCCATGCAGAAGGGAAGTGATGTCACCACAATAAAGTGAAGGACCAAAATAAAATATGAAATATCTTTAAAAGTAAGCATTGCATAGCATTTTGGCTAGCTTAATGTATATGTATTATAGTGGACCTGTCAATTTAATAGAAGTTTAGTTATTTTAAAGAGAGTTAAAGGGATAGTAATGTCCCAGAAAAAATATTTAGCATTTTGTAGGGATTAAAAAGTTGAATTGACTGCAAAAAACCCTATCACTCAAACCGCTATGGTTTGAGAGATATCTACATTCAAAGTTTGACATTTCCTGCTGTCAGCTGTAAAGCTGACAGCAGGAGATTTGTGATGGCCCACACGGAGGCTCTTCAGCAGAGCCGCATTCACGTTTTTTTAAAAAGAATGACTTCATTGGAATGGTCTACAAAGTGTGTTTGCAAACCAGGTACACTTCGAAGACCATTGCAATGAAGTCATTCGTTTAAAAAAAAACAAACGCGATTGCGGCTCTGTTGAAGAGCCTCCGTGGATCTCCTGCTGTCAGCTGTAAAATGTCAAACTTTGAATGCAGCTATCTCTCAAACCGTAGCGGTTTAATAGGGCTTTTTTTCATTCAACTTTTTAACCACTAAAAAATGCTAAATATTTCTTCTGGGACATTACTATCCCTTTAAAAACTAGCTATATGTTGCACTAATAATTTGTTTATAATATAAATATTTTCTGCACAACTAACCATTTATATGTTCATACCTACCAACATTTCACATGGCCATAAAGGAACACTTTCAGCTTAGGGGGTCTTGCTGGGGGGCGTGGCTGTGGGCAGGGCATTACTGAGAAATTTTAGGTTATTTCATGACCTTTTGATGGCTCTTTATGTAACTGAATAAATGATTTAGAGCAAGGCCAAAGTATTTTATTTACACAGACTATCATGTAAATGCATATACTGAAGTTAAAACAAATATTTATGTGACTTTTACAGCTGTGGAGCAAAATAATATGTTTCTATACACATCACTAAGTCTGATTTCCTGAAAAGAAGGACACCAGGGTGGTAAAGAGAGACAGATAGATGGACTGAGCTCTCAAAGAGGAACTTCCCCTCCTAAAGAGGAACACTTGGGAGTTATGTTTGTTGATGCCACAGTGTTGAGCATTATGCTAACTAGTACTGGGCTCATATTACCACACACTAAATTGTGAACAAATCTAGGCAGAGCTTGCACACACAGGGGGGATTTCTAATGGCACAACAAGCAATGTATTCATTCTCAAAATGGGTTGATGAGCATACTGTGGAGGGAGTTAGTATAAAGTACCACACTGTGACACCAATATGTAAGATTTCTTTGTGAAACAACTGTTGCAGTCCCCTGTGGCAGTTCTGTTGCCCATGTATCTCCACTGACATCTATCCTGCCACTGCCAACTGGAATGCAGGAGAGGCATATGTGATGACCGTCCCATATCAGTGGTTGGTACCATTTGGCTTAGACATTTTTTGGGAACTCCGATGAGGAGAACAACCTCCAGCAGTGCTAGTGTGAAAGGGCTTGCTTCTGGCAGTGCTATAGGTCACCATGCCTATGGCAGCTCTATAGGCCAGAGGGAACACAGAAAAGTTGCAGCACGCTGTTGCATTTACAGCGGTGATAGTCACCAGTGTGGAATGCACCAAAACAAAGCATGTTACCTTTCATCATGAATGACATAACAATGCAGCATTGCTATATTGATGTGACACTTGTGAAAGGGGCTTTAAGGTTAATTTCTCAAAATTATTTATTGTACAGAAAAAATGGCTGGTACGACAAATAGGTAGATTTTAATTCTCTGTAACACCTAAATTTGTTTTAAGGTGACAGGGTCACTTTAAGAACAGAAATTAATAGCTGATTAAAATATTTTTACTTGATTTTTTTTACTTGATTAATTGTATTGATATTTTTAAGTACTCATGACAAACAGAAATCTAGCCATTAAAATAAACAAAATACAATAGGTTAACCCCTTAAAGACTAGCTGAGTGGCACATGGCTGTCAGTTAAGGATCAGGGGCATCTTTTTATTTGCCATTAGATTCAGGGGTCCCCAAGCGGCATGCAGCACGTGGGGACCCCTGAATTCCATGACGTACCAGGGCCAAGCCGTTAATTCTTCACTCTAGCCCAATACATCCCTTAGGCTGAGGCCCAGTTGATGATGCATATACAATGGCCATCACTGCAGAGTGATGAAAACGTCCAGTGATTAAGAACCCAAATCTGGCATCAAAAGTGGAAGTGTCCCTACCTAGGAAGCCAAGATAGGCTTGACAGTATAGAAATAATACTCTCTATGGCTCAATTAGTATGAAGATTTATTGGAGCTGTTGTTTTTGTGAAACATAACTATCCCTTTAAGTGTAGGACGGTCCTGGCACAAGTTAAATTAAATTAAACATTTCTGCTCCATTAACCCTTCTTGTGCCAGAAGGGAGGTGCAAGACTTTGCAGAGCAAATGCATGAAGATTCCTTGTGCAGTCAATAGGTTAAAAAACAAAGAAAAAATAAGATACTGCAATACAGTTTATATCTGTATAACATCAATTAAACACACACTAATTATCTTGTGTTTTCCTATTTTTCATCCTGAAACATGACAGCGTTATGGATCTGCCTGTACCTTCCTCAGGAAGATTTAGGTTACATTCATTTGAATAAAGTCGAAATCATCTTACAGCAGAATGGAGAGGAAAGCATCAACACACAATAAAAATGTCCCCTATCTGTATTTTGTTCGTTCTACAAGTCTGCAAGCACGGGAAGCGCAGTGTAAAATTATGGAACTATAATAAACACTAATACTTTTAGAGGCCTTTAAGCATACTTGTGCCACTTTATTGTAATAAAAATGTTCCCTTGGCTGAAATAGGATTCTGAGCCACATTTCCAGATTATAAGGCAAAGAGTATGCTTATTATATTACTTTCTGTGTTTTAATATACTCAAAAATTAATGAGGACTCAACATTAAAAGGATCTAGAAAATCGCACTTTTAATTTAAGTAACGGGGGAAGGAAGATTTTCACTGAGGCGTATTACTCTGTGATAACTTCATGCTCGGCAATAGAATTTCTTAAGCCCTCATTAGAGAGGAGTTCTTGTAAACAGGCGTTCTTTACAGCTCCAGTCTGTGCCTTGAGTGAGAGAATTCCCCAGTGGTGTTTGTAAGAATTTGTTGTCCAGAGAAGATACAACTATTTCTTCAGGGGAATGTGACTGGCTCAAAACATTAAAGGGATAGCAATACTTAAAATATAAAAAAAAAATATGTTGTAGGGTTTATCCCCCTGAGTAAACTAAGGGTACTCTCACTACTGAAAGGTGTTTTAGTCAAAAGTTATTACAGTTCAAAGTTGTATTTTTAGGTGCAATATCACAGTGGCCTGAAATTGTACAGTGGCGCTGTTGCTGCACCATCCTATGGATAGCTCTGGTACCAGGACCAGAGCTGTCCATAAGATGGTGTAGCAAGAGCGCCACTGTACAATTTCAGGCCACTTTGATACTGCACCTAAAAAATTCAAGTTTGAGCTGTAATAACCTTTGAATAAAGCATCTCTCAGCAGTAGGAGTACCCTCGATTTAACCCCTACAATATATATATATATATTTTTACTTATTAAGTTTTACTATTCCTTTAATCCAGTGATTATCCATCTTTTTTGCCCTAATATGCAGTCTGGAAATTTTAGGGTATTCCTAACATTTTATAGGTCATTTCTCAAGAACGTAGTGAAGGATACAAAATATAAATATAGTTCTTCTTAGGTTTCACAGTCAGAATGACATCACAGAGCACACTGTGCATAATGCTTTCCATAAATACACATACATTTTAAATCAGATACTAACCTTTAACATTTTTGTCAAATTATTCAAAGAAAAACAAAATGGGGCATGATTAGCAGGTGCTCATGGCCCAATGAAGTGCCACAGCAGCCTGGCTGAGAACCACTGCATTAATCGAGTCTATATATTGGATCACAGTGGCCAAAACATAGCTCACCAGCTGCTGTTGGACTCCAGTCATGCTTGGCTGGCCAGTGTCCAATGAAAGCTGGAGAGTCACAAATTACCCAGTTTTGTCACAGGTGGAGGTTTATTAAAACGGTCTGTAATAAGAAGTGTATTAAAGGGCAGATAAATCTCTTTATGAAGTATGCCTTGATATAAATGTCATAATGTAATGCTGTACTGTCCTTCCACTGGATTTTTGAGGCTGATGTACTGAGACCCAGCACAAATGTTATAACCTTTCTCAAGATCTTGAGATTATATATATATATATATATATATATATTATTAGATACACATTACACACATTAAATATGTGTATATTGTTATATATGCACGTTCAAATTTGCCTTACATCTATGGAATTTAGTATTACAGTATTTAACTCCTTGGGTGATAGAGGACAAGTCAATGAGCTGCACAGCCATCTGGTACCCACCGCTTTGATCCTTAACCCTTTGAGTATCAAATGTGTCTGCAGTGAGTTGCACACCTATCTGGTACCCAAAGGATTAAAGAGTTAAAATACTGCTCATGAACATGGAAAATGGATTTCAATATTTTCTCTGGATAGACAGATAGATAGATAGATAGATAGATAGATAGATAGATAGATAGATAGATAGACAGAGAGAAAAACGGATAGATAGGCAGAATAAGGGATCCATCATCCTATTATTGCTTGATAACGGAATTACTTTTTATTCCTACTAGGTAAGAAATGACTGCCCTCCCCTCTATCAGCTCCACATGAGACTGTCCCCATAGGGAGATAAACTCCCTGTAAATCACACTGTGACTGTAATAGACAAATCCATGCTGTAAGAACACTGCCTTATAATAATAATCACCTCTCATTCCAACTTGCCTAACTCAAAAGATCTAATCATGTAAAAAGAACAACCTCAACTTAATCTCCCTGCTGTCAGGGGACTGTATTGTCATTCATCTGGTAAAGAGCAAATTCACTTGATAAAGACATCCCTAGAATCTCCAAGGTACCAGCCCCTCATGGCTGCAGCTCCTGTGTGCATGCCATAATATCTTGCCCTTTCTCAATCCAGGGGAATGCATTGTTCAGGGGCAAAACTTGAAAGTGCAAAATATGGAAGTGCTCCAGGGTCATTCACCTAATCTTGCCCATCCATATCTTGTGTGGGGATTAAGGGGATCAGGGAGAGGATGAAAGAATCAAGGGCAATGCAGCAAATGGAACGGCGAATGACTTAGAAGGATACAATTATTAACTCTTTGAGGGACAGAGGATGGGCAATACATTGATCTGTAATGCATTTCCATCACTCTGGTAGTTAAAGTGTTAACTGGGGCCCCTGAACTACAGGGTTCAATCTAAGCTACACTTCCAGCTATCCTGGTATGACCTTGAGCAGAGCACATTTATGGACCAATCTAAGAGAGAAGAGACTCTGGATGCTGTGCTTCTGTAGATAATGCAGTTGCTAGGAGACAGAACGTGTTATGTGCCATAATGTATACATAGAGGGGTATTCACTAAATTGGCATTTCTTACATAATTTAGGGGTGTGCAATATTATCTATATTTCCTAGTTTGCTGAATTTATTAACTGTTTTGAATTTTGGTGGATAGAAATGTCTGCTTTTTCTCATGTCACAGATAAAAGCAAAATTTACTGTTAGTCTATAGGACATTTTAATATTTGCTCCTGGTTTTTCTTGTTATATTTTTCTGTAAGAAACAAGGATTTTTGCAGTTAAAAATGGAATCTAGCTTTTCATTTGGAGACATTTTCATATCAATATATGTAACATTTGTTTGTTTGCTTTTTGGTAATTGTAACAGCCCCCAATTTTCTTCTAAAATGGTGTAAGCTTCATAGGAAATAGTAAGAAATAGGGATCATTATTCACACCCACTTCTACAGGTGGCCAAATTGCCTCTGCAAAATACCAGAGTGAATTCTACAGATAAAGGTGCAGGGCTGAATTTCCCATTAGACAGAGCAGAAAACTGCGTAGAGAGCCATATTTTGCAGGAATTTTCAGCTGTGCTGATCCCACCCACATTTTGAATAGTGGGTCTGGCTGGTGCGTTCTCAGTGTCCCTCCACCAGTGGATATACCCCTTTACTAGCCATTATTTAAAGCGGAACTACAACCCCTTGTAAACTTTGCCCCAAATAATTACTCATCTGGCAACTAGCTGCTCAGTAGCGCTAGTCGCCAGAATTATTACCGCGTTATTGAGAATTCCTACTGCTCTGGGACTGACAGCCAGGAAACAGCGCAGACATCTTTCCATAGTGACGTTTGCATGCCTGCTCTGTCAGTCCCAAACTGCTCTAGGAGGAGTTGCTAGGAGCTCTTTGGTGCCAAAAGGGACTGACAGCGCAGGTGCGCAGACGTCACTATGGAAAGATGTCTGCGCTGTTTCCTGGCTGTCAGTCCCAGAGCAGTAGGAATTCTCAATAACGCGGTAATAATTCTGGCAACTAGTGCTACTGAGCAGCTAGTCACCAGATGAGTAACTATTTGGGGCAAAGTTTACAAGGGGTGGTAGTTCCGCTTTAACATCGTGGATGCTAGGGAGGTCTCAGAGACCACTCTAGCAACCAAGGCGTTAAAGGCTTTTTTTGGGTTCACATTTAATAGGCTAAGGGTATTTTTTTGGGCCAGGTCACAGTGGATGGAACTGTGGTTGAGGTCAAGTGAGGAATGAGGGTGTGGCCATAGGTGGAGCTAAGGGAACCTATGGTGCTTTGCTTAGCTGGCCCTGTACAAATGAGTAAATCAGTATGTTCATATTAATATCAGTGATGCAATGTACACCAGATATAACAAGATAAATCAGATCTTTGTGTGAGGCACTGAGGCCTATATACTAAAGGCCTGAATCAGTTCTGGGGCACACTGAACCATAGGAGACAAATAAACATACCCATTCTCAATGCAATGAAAACCTCTCTGGCTTTCAGTGTGTTTAAATACCAGTTTAAATCAATGAGGATTGTTATATGTCTCCTACGTTGCAGTTGGTCTGACCCAGAATTGCTTCTTGTCTTCTTAATACATCAGCCTCTAAGTGGTGCAGCCCTGGGGCAATCCACCGTTACAACAGGGAAAACATAATCATTTCCAAATTCTCATCAATTTACATACTGCTTTTAACCCACTGAATGCTAGAGGTCTCCAATGATGGTTATTAACGGGGTACGCAATGCATTGCTCTGCAATGCGTTGTGTACCCCTCCGGCACTCAGAGGGTGAACTTCTTTCTTCAACTCCTTGGATGCTGCACTCTCTATCACATTGATTTGAAGACCTTTCTTGCAGCCCCTTTGGTGCACAAAGGGTTAAATTGCATGTCCAACTTAAGAACTGAACCCAATTATTGAGAGAAATCCAAGCTGTAAAAGTCAGCCCTTGAAGATAAGAGTAAAGATCATTTATGAAACACGGCTAGTTAGATGTGTGCCTCAGTTTGAGAATAGAATTCTGACTCGATAAAGAAACCCGTCATGTTTGCGAATCATATCACGGATTAAAGTGGATGCAGATTTTCCGCAATGCTACTTCGATCTGCTCTGTTTCTCTCTATCCTGCTCCCTGATAGTAGCTGCTGTTTGGGGACCTGCGATTAGATCTGCTCTAAGAGGGTATGACGCACCCACTGCTTTTTGCTGAGCTTTATTTATAGTTTGACATATGCAAATGAAGACACACATAGCTGCCTGGAAGCTTTTCAACTAAGGGGCAAAGAAATCTCCCTGGCACAGATAGCAAGTCAACAGTAACATTCACAATACCAATAAATTGACAGCAGAGTTAGGAAACCTACTAAATCACACATTTAAAGGGATAGTAATGTTTCATAATAAAAGCAGGTCCAATTAACCTTCATAGTATTTGGGCCACGGAGAGTGTTATTTCAGTACTGTCAGAGTTGTAGTTCAAGAGTAACTGAATGATAAAGTATCCCCCTCCCGCCCCTTTTACTGACTTAACACTACTCACCTCGGAGAAGCAGGGTGGTGTCCAAGTGGATTACAGAGAGGGACAATCTTCAATTAAAATAAGGGAAAAAACCTGAAAAACCTGTCAGTTTGAGCAGGGCGTTCATTGTGTTCACAGTAAGAAGATTGTCCCCTTGCTCTGAGCTGTCTGGTCCCCGGACCAGATTCCATATCTGGCAAAGGTGGCTTACAATAAGTAAAAAGGGCGGGAGGGGGATACTTTATCATTCAGTTACTCTTGAACTACAACTCTGACAGTATTGAAATAACATTATCCATGGCTCAAATACTATAAAGATTAATTGGAGCTGATTTTTTTGTGAAACATTACTATCCCTTTAATAACGGAGGCACCCAAAGTCCTTTGCTACTGCGTAACCTTTTGTGGCTATGTGCACAAAGAAACTGGAACAGTTCTGGGAAAAACCAATGGCACCATAGATAATGAATAAAAATGTCCAGTATACCCCTTTGGCCCTCAGAGGGTTAATATAACATGGACTTGTCACTTTAATTCAAAGCTTGTTATGTATCATGTTGGCCAAAATCCCAGCAGATAATAATATCAAAGTATTTTACAAGGAAGAATACATTGAGATTGTCCCTCATTTTCAGGTATGTCCTGACAGATATTATTTAACCCCTTAGCGACTGGCCGATCGACGTGGCGCAGTCAGTTAAGGACCACGGAGCATTTTTTTTTTTTTTTGCTTCCACTTCAGGACTCCCCGAACAGCGTGCAGCCGCGGGGTGAGCCTGGAATTCCATGACGGTAATAGTATGTCATGAGTCATTCAGTCAGATCGACCCTTGATGTACTATGACCGTCAAGGGTCGTTAAGGGGTTATGGACCGGCCGGCACTTAAGGACCATGGACCATTTTTTTTTGCGATCGGATTCAGGGCCCCCTGAATGGCGTGTATCCGTGCAGGGAGCCCTGAATTCCATGACACACATGCACGTCTTTGGTCCTTTAGGGACATCCAACCCATGATGTACATGTATGTTAAGGGGTTAACAGATATTCATATCTTTATTAATAAATGGTGATCTTTTTAACGCTTTGGGGGCCAGATAGGTATCCAGCATATTGCAGCGCAATGCATTGGATAGCGTTCTGACACTCAAAGGGTTAACTAAATTAAGCTCTACTTGCAGAGCACACCTTAATTCTTTGAGTGTTAGAAAAGTATACACTGAATTATGTTGCAACGTGTTGAATACCACTATCTGGCACTTAGAGGGTTAATACGCATATGGTGCTGTTGTGAAGGAGATCACTTTGCAGAAGTAATAGTATCAATGGCTCCTAATTTATGTACCTGTGGGTCTTTTGCCTGACATTATTCACAGGTACATATGAATGAAATTTTCATATATGCACACTTAATTCAAGGTGGCAGATCCACATTAAATGAGGCATTTTACCCCTTGAATGCTAGGGAGGTCTGAAATGAATTTCATTATAATGCATTAGGTACCTCTCTAGGATACAAGGGGTTAAACAACCCCTCTAATCAACAGGAATTTGGTAATGTTGAACTGCTCCCTATGGTGCAGTCTGCAGGTTAGTGCTACATACATATAGACCCTTACAATGTCAGAAGTTCAGGAAGCACAGCAATGACTTACAACTGTTTTCTAATGTTCTGTTGAAGGAGCATAATTAAGGGAGACATTTCCCCAAAAATAAAGTTGTTTTATAGGTTCCAAGGGTAGAGGGGACATTAAATATGGCTTTTTTGATTATTTTATTGTAAGCGTTAATGAGATATTCAGTCATTTACACCTTGTGACATCATCTGGCTGGTCCATACAGTACAAAGTGTACTACAGGGCTTATCAGGTCCTCCCCAGTGCTAAGTACCCGGCCCTCCGTCCTCCTGACATGTGGCTCTGACATAGGGCGCTTTTGGAACTTTAACATGTGTTCAGGTCAGAGAGAGAGAGAGATAGTGAGAGCGCGTTCACTGAACACAATCTCAATACATATACTAGCAGCCCACTTCCTGTGCCAAAACTAGATTACATGAGAAGCAGACTGCAGCTATTGAGGATATATATTTCCCACCCGCGGTCAGGTAGAGAAAAAGAGGGGCAGTATTTTCTATGCCCATTCCTGTCTATGTAATGGGAGAGTGATGCTAGTCATCCATGACAGCACCAACATGGCACTAGTCTCCCTTTCTGAACCGGATGGATAAAAAGGCATACTTTCGACTTATGTATTCATTTTTAATGGAACTAATACAATTTCCAGTTGCTATACACATATAAACAATAGAAGGTGAAGAAGATGTAGGTGAACGTTTCGCTTTAATAAAACATCTCTACATGGATGGTCCATTTTTGGAGTGCTAGCTGTTGATGACTACAACTCCCATGACTCCCAAACACTTGTTTTGCTGGATGCTGGATTACCCTTTAAATAAAAGTTATTCTTAAGTGAAACAGCATTTTGCATCACATACGGCTCTAAGGATTTGACAGTCATTATTGTCATACCTGAATTTCCTCCCCTTGTGCACCCAATTAGGGGGATGTAAATGATATGATTTGTGTCATAAAGGGGGTGGTACTTAATCAGGTGGGCAGTATTTACATCCTTGTGTCATACAGTGGGTGGGAAGTGGGCAGAACAGAATGGGGAGGAGGAGAATGGGAGTAACAGGGAAAAGAGAAGGAGAAGTGGGAGGAGTTTCAGAAGAATCTCACCACCACAGGAGAATCCACCTCTGTCCCCAAGACTGGTAATTAACTCTTAAAGGGATAGTAATACTTGTTTTAACTTTATTTTATTTTGTAGGCATTAAAAAATATGAAGAATGATATAAGTCTTATCTCTCCAACCTTTATGGTTTTAGAGATATTCACAAGCAAAGTTTCCCCCTCCCGCCCCTTTTACCTAGTGTAAGCCATCTCTTCTCACATGTGGAATCGGGTTGTAAGACTAGACAGATAACAGAAGGGGACAATCTTCTTACAGTGAAAACAATGAAAGCCCTGCCCCCCTTGACAAGCTTTTCAGGTTTTTCCCTTACCTTAATTGAAGATTGTCCCTCTCTGCAGTCTACCTGGGCACCTCCCTTCTGCTCTGGCTGAGCAGTGTGACATCAGTAAAAGGGGCAGGAGGGGGACACTTTGTCATTGAATTACTCTTGAACTACAACTCTGACAGAATTGAAATAACACTCTCCAAAGTCCAAATACTATGATGATTAATTAGAGCTGCTTTTATTATGAAACATTACTGTTCCTTTAAAGCCGCAGTCTCTGGGGCAGATTTGGAAAGTTTCCAGATATGATTTTTGTACCTTTTCTAGCAAATTACCATTAAAATATTGTGCTGATTATGTCTCATTTTATGATGCACTGACAGCACTGATTGGGTGATAGGTGTACATAACAAAATACAGTGTAACATTTTACAGGTCACAAAAAAAATCTCCCGTTTTGCCAGAGAGATATCCAGTGCATTGCAATGTAATGGTCTGGATACCTGTCTGGAACTTAAATGGCTAACACTTGCTTCATCTGTGTATGAAAAAGCTTCCATACCTGGATAGCCAAAGGCTGGGGGGAGCGATTTCATTTTGCACTCATGACATCCTGTTTTGCCTTACACAAGTGTACAGTTTTCTGACCGAAGTTTAGAGCACAAAGGTAAATGGCTCCCCCACACACTCACACAAACACACACACAAGCACATATATATATATATATAGATATGTTACAGCATTCTATTTCACATGGCAACAAGTTGTATTTTAGCATTAGTGCTCCTCTAACCCTTTTAGAGCCAGAGAGGTGGCTAATAAATTGCACTAAACTGCAAGTCAGAGGATCACAAATCCAGCAGATAAACTGCCCATCTACAGCTGCGCCAAAGAACAAACAGTCTAAATCTGGGTGCCTGAAAACTGCAGAACAATATATGACTTGCTCTCAAAGTGACAGAGAGATCTAACATTAGATTTCAACTGGTTGCACTCACATCAAAGGGAACAACATCTAAAGGCCGGATGGCCTAGATTCACAAACTTTACTAAATCAGAAACAATATTGCTCACAGTATGATGTGCTGCACATACACGTGTACATCACATATATACCTGTTAACACTAACATTGCTATATGCATGTCAATTGTGCAATTAAAATAATTGCATATACAAATGAAGCATATGCTTTTCGGTTTTTATGCTCAAAATGTGGAGATTTCCAATTACTAGGTATGTGTGTGTGTGTGTGTGTATGTGGGGGGGGGGGTCATTGTTATTTTGTGTTAGATCTTCTTTATAGTTATTACAGATATTTAGCTGTAATTAAAACATGAATTAACTATTTGGTAATAAGGCAGCTATTTGAAATTAAATACCTCTGTCATTACTTTTTTATTTATTGACGTACGATGCGTCCAGGGTTAAGTGTCACATCAAAAATGTTGCAAGCTCTGGAGAAAAATTCTGATAAGGACTATCAAAGAAAAATTCCCAGAGTGATCAATATAATTCAGTTACTTAAAGGGATAGTAATGTTTCACAAAAATAGCAGCTTCAATTAATCTTCATAGTATATGAGCCATAGAGAGTGTTGTTTCAGTACTGTCAGAGTACAAGAGTAATTGAAGGATAAAGTTTCCCCCTCCCACCCTTTTACCTAGTGTAACACTGCTCACCTCAGATGTAGAATCCAGTCCATAGACCAGACAGATAACAGCAGGGGACAATCTTCTCCCTATGAGAACAATGAAAGCCCTGCCCCCATTGACAGGGTTTTCCCTTCTCTTAATTGAAGATTGTCCCTCTCTGCAATCTACCTGGACACTCCCTACTGTTCTAAGCTGAGCAGTGTTACATCAGTAAAAGGGGCAGGAGGGGGATACTTTACCATTCAATTACTCTTGAACTACAACTCTGACAGCTTTTATTATGAAACATTACTATCCCTTAAAAAAATAGGAGAAATGAAGGCTAAACACGCTTTGAGCATATAGTATAAATTCATGGAACAATGCAACCGCTACTTCTCGAGAAGAACTTACTTAAGGTTAAAACGTCCACTTATAAGCAAATTAAAAAACAAAACTCAAAAGACCCAGAATCATAGAGTCTCGCTGCGAAGCTCACTGAGGCACAGACTGCACAATTACACAATTCACCTTACTCATTTCACATGTTGACTTGTTTAGTCATTATTGGTATGTGAATGACTTCCCGATTCATTCCTAAATAATCTTAATAAACATTGAGCATTCCATACGTGACATGATTGGGCCTGGACTGGTGAGTATTATCTACTGTTTGATATACCTGTGGGCTTAGACTTTCAAAATGAGCTGATTCTGAGAGCTTTAGAATATTAACCCTTAGCACTTCCCTTAAAGTAGATAATAGGCAATATGTCCCAAACAAGCTCAAGTCATTCCAAAATGAATGTATAAGATGCTGTAACTTAGAGGTATCACTCCCTGAGCACACATAAGACAAGCAGGACATCTCCCTTTATCTTTCTAGTATAAATTACATGAATTTAGAGAGTAAAGTAGCAGTTAATTGGTGCAGATCATGTAGTAGGTGACATTGGACTGTCTCAACTGGCGAATTCGGCCTTTCAAGCTGAACTACCACCAGAGGTAAAGTCCCCCTGCAATAATTAGGTAGGTAGCGACTACCTTAATAATAGTTATATTACCTCTCACAACAACACAATTCTACAGAAATCCTTAATCTTCTGAGACTGGAAACCAGGCATCAGTGCAGACATCTTGTCTGTGCGCCTGTGCTGTCAGTCCTGGTCTCTATTAAGAAGTATTGCACTGTCCCGAAAGGCACTGGGAGGGACTGACGGTGCAGGCGCGCAGACTGCACTAACCTGGCCATCGATCTCAGAAGATTAAGGATTTCTGTAGAATCGTGTCGTTGTAAGAGGTAATATAACTAATTATTGCAGGGCGACTTTACCTCTGGTGGTAGTTCCTCTTTCACCCTGAGATCCTGGTTTTTGGGTCCAACCCTGAGAGTTCCCAATAATGCTGTGTGATTTCTTGCATTCCCTCTTGATTTCCATATACATTCATCTGTCAGTTAGGCTCATCCTTTACTACAGGGGTAGCCAAACATGGTCCTCAAGAGCTACCAACAGTATATGTTTCCAGGATATTCCAGCTGGAGCACAGGTGGACCAATTAGTGGCTCAGTCACTTTAATTGTTCTACCTGTGCTTATCCAGTGATATCTTGAAAACCTGCACTATTTGTAGCTCTCCTGAGGACCAGGGTTGGCAACCTGTGCCTCAGGCACTAATAATTTGAAGGTATGCACTTTGAGCACATATTTAAACCTTTTAGCACCAGAAGGGCGTGCAATGTTTTGTTTCACATTGTGTTACCCACCTATATGACATTCATAGTCTTAGTAAGTGGAGCTGACAATCTAAACCAGAAGTTGTCAATTGCTAGACTTCCATTTGTTGGGGAGAATAAATCATATCAACTGTTGGCTGGTTGGGGATGATGGGAATTCTAGTTTTTAGTAGCTAGAGGACCAACCATTGATTATCCCTTAATTAAGGGATCAGAGCATATTGAAAATACATAAGAGAACCCCTTGAGTTAAAAGGAAGAGAGATGATGCATTTCAGAAGGACAGTGCCATAAAAGAAGTTGTTTTATTGAGACTCCACTTCATTAGGCAGTGAAAGTGTGTATATTAGGTAGGAGGGTAACTAGAGTGCTAGCCGCACTGCAGTGGGAGTGTGTTGGGTCATGTAAACATACGGTGATTAGCAAGAATAAGACCATCAGTGGCTTGTCAAGATAACGAGAGAGCCATGGAGGAAGAGACAGAGATAAGCAAAGAAGAGACAAGAAAGGTAGGAGGGAGGAAGGAAAATAGGGAGATAAAGAAGAAAGTACAAGGTGAGGTGAAATAAAAGAAAGAGAGAGTGAAAGTGAGGAGGAGTGATAAAGAGGAAGAGAACAAAGAAAGCGACAGTAATGAGGGAGGAAAAGAAAAGAAGGAGAGGACCCAGAACTTTAGTTTTCCCCCATCAGATTATGGAAAGACAAAGCTTTAGTTCTCCAATAATGAACATGTTTGCTACTGTTGTGAGTAAGCCCTTCTACAGCAGTTTATCTACTAAAACTCCCATCAGATGGCCACTGACCATTTGAGTAGTCCGACAACAGATGCAGCACAGTGGATTTCGCACTCCTAGTGTATGCTCAGGGATCTGCAGTGACAGGTATTACTGCATGCTTATTTTATTTATTGGGAACTCCTCTCTGGGAATCCTACATTTACCCTGGTCTCTAGCATTCAATCAGGGCTGGAAATACATCCCAGGCACCCCCGAGCAAGGCACAATAGGTGCCCTCAGCTTCACCCATGACCACACCCCTAGTCCTCATATTACCCCGCCACCTGTTCCATCCACTATTTCCTGGCATGGAAAACACCCTTGGCTTATAACAAGAAAGGAATGTGTTGCATACCCCTCTGGCACTCAAAGGGTTAACCCCTTGGTTACTATAGAGCTGGATCTTCAACATGTTGCTTCACAATACATTGAAAATCTCTATAGCACCCTAGGGGTTAAATAATATCCTGTAAAAGGTATATAAAACTGGTGCAGGATCATTGAGATTATACTAGCCACACCCACATTCTTAATTGTGGGTGTGGCTAGTATAATCTCAATGACCATGACAGCCCTCAAAATTTGGTGCTCTAGGCAGTTGCCTGCTCTGACTATTGAGAAATCCAGTCCTGCATTCAGGGGTAGGTAAGCTGATAAGTTCCCCCGAAAAATGAGTCTTGAGCTGAGCTATTATTTTATTTGTGCACTGTGCAGTGCAATGACACTATTGCAGGTAGGATGCTGAGCAGTCCCAGGGTCACAGATTCTGGGCTTTGACACTTTAAGTGGTAGCCAATGCGTTGCAATATAATGCACTGGATACGTCTCTTGCACTTAAAGGGTTAAGCATGAGACATATGTTCCCTTTAACCAGTAACTAGAAACTCCCTGTTCAAAGAGTTAAAAGCCCCATTTAAATCAATGGAAGTTTCTATTTTTTCCATTTGGTATATTTATGTTGCATAAAAACTTCCATACCATGGACTTTTAATTCATGGGCATACCTGGGCGTTCACCTGGGGCCTCCAGTCTCAGGCGGCCTCCCCTTGAGTTCCAGCAGTCCCATTTTTACAGAAAGGAACTCCTTTGGTCAGATGGCCAGTGAGGATTGAGGCAGTTCTAGGTGCACAACTTGGAAATATGGATGATTTTACCACAAAGAGGAATAAAGGAAGACAGAGGATACAACTATACTTACATATCCTAAATGTAAACCTAGATTTTGGGGGCCTCTATTCAAAATTCAGCAGGGGGATCTCTGGGGTTCTTAACCATTTGAGTGCCAGAGGGGTATGCACTTAAAGGGTTAAAACTACCCTGTTCTCTACTTCAGTCATCACACATGATTCCCATTTAAACCCTCTGGAATGAAAGTAATGTATTAACCATTTCAGTGCAAGAGGATTGTGCAACGCATTGCAAAACATCACTTTGCACACCAGTCTGGCATTCAAAGGGTTAAATAAAGCATTGTTTTCTGTTTCTTATAAAAAATAAAACTGTGGTACTTAATCTGTCCTTAATTCATATCGTTTTGAATAAAATCTCCTGAGGTGGCACCTGAAGTTCTTCTAGCAAAAAACTGGTTAATGCCCTTAACTAAAGAAAGTGTATAGTGGGAAACAATCACACAAGACCTTACCATTTGTCTAGAAAGGCAAAAATCTGATAACCAAAGAGATTAACATTAGCCTGCTGTACAATTTCTCGGTTGGCTTCTCCTGCCTACGCCATAATGTACTGATAGCATATAGGGGATTAGAGTAGCTGCCCCAATCCGTATCACAGCACGAAGGTTAAGTGATATATTGGGATGAGACCCATTATTTTACTGTCCCTGCAAATGCGATTACACAGTCGGATTCAATCATCTAATTTGTACTGGGCTGGAATACAGATATTGGAACCACTAGCACTGGATGGTGCATGAAGCAATTACAGGCAAACTAAGGCTGGCACCTCTAAGACTAGACAATACAGTAAAGTAATAGAGAGAGAAAGGAGACATAGGTTTAAACTACTACAGAACTTTACTAGATAACAGCAATGCAGTATCTTGTATGTGTAGGGCTTGTCACAATGTACAGTACAGACGAGAAAATAAACAGTCGACACACCAGAGAGGTCACAGACCATTATCTCCAGAGATGGGGGAGGGGATGTACCAATGTAAAAATATAACTTCTCTCTATAATAGAAGCAGGACCAACAGGACTGTATTTCCGATTAGGCAGAGTAGGCAACTACGTAGAGCTCCAAAGTTTAGGGGGTGTCTCAGTTGTGCTGGGCACACCCACATTCTGAATTGTGGGTATGACCAGAGCAATCTAATTATCCCCATATCAGTTTATATACCTCTGTACAGGCTATTATTTAATCCCATGGATGCTAGAGAAGCAACGCTTTGGAAGCCTCCCTACCAACCATGGGGTTAAAGCCTTTTTTAGATTTCCTTCTATAGGCTAAAGGAATTTTCTGTGCTAGGAAATAGTGGACGGGTCTGGGGGTAAGGCCATGTAAGGAACAAAGTTGTGGTCATGGGTGGAGCAAAGCACCAAGAATACCTGGCTTAGGGACACCTGGGATGTAAATCTAGCCCTGAGAACCAGTTTTTGTGCTCTATACCTGATAAGTATTAAGTTATTTACAATACATTTAATATTGGATTCTATGTAGAGAAGCAAGGGGGTGTAATTTTGGGACACACCCAGTGCACCATAGGGTATAAGTAAAAATGTCCATTTAAATGGGGCTTTTAACCACTTGAACACTAGAGGTCTCCAATGAATGTGAAGCAATGTATGGAAACCTCTGTATCATAAAATGGCTTACAAAGCCCCATTTAAACCAATTTTGGGTCATTTTAGCTACCCTCTATGGTGCATATAGTTTGCTCACACAGTGTGGGAGTGCATGGGCAGTTGGGGTGTTGGGTGCAGAGAACACCAGTGTAAAGTTCTGCCCATTTCCTGCCATTCTATGGTGCAGTGTTCCCTCAAAGGTGAGAACCAATGAGTTTCCTGGAAATGTGAAAAAGAGCAGTTAAAGAGATAGTAATGTGTGAATATGAAGTTAAGGTAGAGTATTCATTATACTTTTTATATAACAAACTGTACCTTTCTAAGTGTTGGAGACCTCTCTAGAATTCAAGGGATTAAAATCCCTATTTAAATGAATGGGCATTTTTGGAACTTTTAGCTTTTCCTATAGTGCAAATGATTTTACCCCAGATCTTTTCCAATTTTATTCTGAACCTACGGCCCTAGATACTTGTGGTGGTGGAACTGTACACTGACATGCAGTAAAATCATTTATACATAAGCATAGGTGGTAGAGCAGGAGTTATATGATTCTGAATATGCACAGCAAATAGACCACACTGACGGATTCATACATTCCTCTGTGGGCCTCTATCCCTCTTAATTACAAAGAGGTTTGCAGTGCATTGCTTAGTATCTCGTTACTTGCATTTACCAAGCATTTCCATCTGCATTTAATTTATACCTTCTAACAATAATTCCAGAAAGAAGCCCCTTCCCATGATTCTGCAGAACAAATGTCTTTAAAGGATTGTGAACTGAAAGTTACTAGCTGTAAATTAACCCTCTGTGTGCCACAGGGGTAAGCAGTGCATTGCGCACTCAACAACTTAAATAGTATCAACTCAAAAATAAGTAAAGTCTAGAGATATATCTACCTATATATGTCATCCTGTTAAATAAACAGAGACACATATTCCTGTAGGTGTAGTGCCCCTTTAAGTTAAGGGCTTTGTATATACTTAAAGGGGAAATAAACTTTGTTTTTTTTATAAAAATATATATATTTTCTAACTATTTTCCTGCTGGGTGAAACAGAGGTCCTCCCTTTGATGGGAAATTTGGCATTCAAAGGTTATTACAATAAACTGCAGCCTTCTACTGTGGTCACCAGGAGGTGCTGTCTGTGTTGCTTACTATGGAGTGCTGTAGCAAGTGTCTCAAACTCCCCCATAGAGTGTATCATAAAATACCAGTTGACTATGTTGATTTAAAAAAAAAATACATTTGACCTATAATAACTTTTGAGTAAAATATCTCTCAGACTTGGATGTATCCTTGTTTTACTCTGCTGGAAAAGTCCAATATTTTCCAGAAAAAAGTAACACCCTTGGTTGCAGGAGACCTCCCCATTTTATTGAGATGCTTAGGAAACATCTATAACATCCGAGGGGTTAAAATAAAATTGTCCAAAAAAATACTTTGCACTGATATTGCAACTTCCAACAATTTATCACGGATTGCACACGATTTGTTTTAAACAGTGCTGTGCAATTTCTTCTCAGAGACCTTAAAATGAAACGTGCATTGCCTGTGGCACAAGAAGATAAAGTGAATTAGTCACGGTCACAAGAACTGCTGACAATAGGAATCGCGTTCTATTAAACTCACGTGGAATTAAAGCTTTGGATCTCAGGAACCTCATTAGTGCCCCCCTTCACTGTAGGTTACATTTTTCATATTCCTATCTTACACATTTATGTTACTGTATTGTCATCACTTTTAACAGAGCGGAAATTGTATTGAAGAGGCTAATTTACTAAGTAAAACTGGAGTGATTCTAGAGCAAATCAACTGTTGACCAAAAAACACTCCTGAATCTAAGGTAGCTCTCTATCGGGAATATATAAACATATTGCAGAATATGCAGTCATAATAAAGGGTTAATATTTCTTTAAGAACACATTTGATTTATTGTAACTAGAAATGTCTCTAACTATATTTAATCCACTTAACCTTTTCAATGCCAGAGGGGTACTTTGCAATTCTTTGGGCACCCCTCTGGCACCTAAAGGGTTAAAACGAAATTAAAATTAAGAAGTCTCTTGGATGCTGCAAACAGAGGCAGTGTATGGAGTGGATGTCTTTAGAACCTAGAGCAGGGTTGTCCAAGTTCAGTCCTCAAGGGCCACCAATAGGCCAGAATGTAAGGCTTTCCCTGATTAAAGGGTTAGTAATGTCCAAAAAAAAGTTTATTGCATTTAGAAGAGCTTAAAAAGCTGAGCTAAATGCAAAAACACATATCTCTCAAACCACTATGGTTTGAGAGATACATGCATTTAACCCTTTGAGTGCCAGCGTGGTACACAACGCATTGCAAAGCAATGCGTTGCGTACCACTCTGGCACTCAAAGGGTTAAAGCTTGATGTCTCCTACTGACAGCTATAAAGCTGTCAGCAAAAGATCCATGTCAGCTGACACGGAGGCGCTTGAGCAGAGCTGCAATCTCGTTAGTTACATCATTGGAATGGTCTAAAACAGTGGTTCTCAACTCCTGTCCTCAGGACCCACTAACAGGCCAGGATTTGATGATTTCCTTGTTAGAGCACAGGTGAGTTAATCAATGTGAATGAGCCTCTGATCACCTGTGCTCTAGCAGAGAAATCCCTAAGTCCTGGCCTATTAGTGGGTCCTGAGGTCAGGAGTTGAGAACCACTGGTCGAAAACGTGTCCTTGCAAACCAGGCACACGTTTTAGACCATTCCAATGAAGGGATTCGTTGTAACTAATGAGATTGTGGCACTGCTCAAGCGTCTCAGTGTCGGTCAACATGGATCTCTTGCTGACAGCTTTACAGCTGTCAGTAGGAGACATCAAACTTTAAATGCCTTTATCTCTCAAACCATAGTGGTTTGATAGATACAGTTTTTTTTTGCATTTAGCTCAGCTTTTTAAGCTCTTCTAAATGGACATTACTAACACTTTAAGCACAGGTGGGTCTGTCAGAATGAATGAGACACTGATTAACTCACCAGTGCTTAATCAGGGAAATCATTACATCCTGGCCTGTTGGTAGCCATTGAGGACTGAACTTTGACAGCCCAGGGGCTGGATTCAAATGCAGGTGCTAATTTTATCTCTGCTTTTATCTCCAACTACCCCCATAGACTTCAATAGGAGCATTTTTGATAAAAAGGGAGGTGACATTTATCTCCTGAATTTGCATCCAGTCCCTGATCTAGAGTATCAGAGGCAATAAATAAGTAATATGCTCTTTATTAACCCTTTGAGTGAAGTTTAGTGTGCATTGTGATATTTGGGAACACATCTCTTGCTCCTCATGCAAACTAAGAGTTAAAAAGAAACTAATTAGTGGCTCTTAATTTAAAAGACACTTACCTGTGTTGGTGTCCATACAGATATTTGCTATTGCATCTGCAGTTGCATACACAAATCACAAAAGAACTAGGAAAAAGTCTGTGAAAGATCCAACAGAGACAAGTTCTACCCATGATTCTGCAGATCTGACCTGAAAGTGTCCAGCTATTGAATACAACATATATTGGGGCACACAAACAGGCCAGGTTTTCAGGACATCTCTGACTAAGCACAGGGAAATCAATAAAAGTGACCAAGGCACTAATTACTCACCTATGATTAATCATAGATATCATGAAAAGCTGATGTGATCCAATGACTAATGTTGAGAAACATTACTCTAAGGTTATGTTTTTTGGGCTATTTGCACATGACTGTATTCTTACCACATTCTAATTGCCCATGTTCCCTACATGTCAGAACACTGCACTCCACTGTGAGAACTGAATAGGAGAGGGATGGACCGGGAGGATGTTGGATATTCATGATTGGCTGACACCCACATCACATACACCATGATTCAGTCAGTCTCCTGGACACACAGACTGCCAGAATTTAAAAACTGTAACTTCACAGTAACCAGTGATAGTAGGTAAGTCTTAGGACACATTCCATAGGGATAGTTCCCCTTTAAACAGTGCATTGGTTACATTTCTAGCATCCAGGAAAGTAACCCCTTTCCGTCCCTTATGCCATAAATAAATGGCACAAATGACCGGGCTTTTTGCCATTGTGCCTTTAATACACTGCCATTTATACACTAACGTATGACAGTTCTGGTCTTCTGCAGGTGCAGAGAGACTTGATTGGCTCTCTGCACTTTTTTTTTAGTTAACCAAAGGATCCTAATGGAAACTGTATGGGAGTGCTGTCAGCTGTGTCAGCTCGCTCCTGTGCTCACAACCTGGAAGGGGACCATGCTAAAAGTAACAGCATGGTCCCCTTCTCTGTACAGAGAATGGATTCATTCATTTCCCAGTAGAGAGCTCTCACTGCGAGACCTCCATGTGCACTCTGCTGTCTGGTGTAACAGAGTGCAGATTTAAAGGGACACTGATATGATTAAATTTATGCCCCAGATTAAG
The DNA here is from genome assembly GCA_037306005.1 of Rhinophrynus dorsalis. NCBI lineage: Eukaryota > Metazoa > Chordata > Amphibia > Anura > Rhinophrynidae > Rhinophrynus > Rhinophrynus dorsalis. Next base: position 298,019,949 of record CM074724.1, read on the forward strand.
TGGGGAGGCTGTTGTTATAGCCTGCATCCCTTAAAAATAGTAATACAAAACAAAACAAACACACCGCACGCACAATTACATTTATTTATTAACAATAAATGGCACTTTGTCTCTTTAACTTCATATTTTAAAATGTATACTGAATAGTGATGCATATATAGTTTTTATCTAAAGGGAAGAGCTAGTGGAATATAATTAGGCCATTCTTTGACTACTGCATTAACTGTGTGCAAACAAACTGGGGCAGAATCATGAAAAACTTAAAATTTTTATCCATGGGTTTCAACTCACATCTTGGCTTAGTGCAAAAACAATATATTATTTGGAAAATGTGTGTGCGCTGGTTAAAGGGTTAATTTACATGACCAGTCAGATCTTAGCTTTATGATTATTATAATTAATTTATAACAACTCACGATATTCCACATTACTGTACAATTAGTAATGAACTTTTTGCACACACAACAGACACTTTCAAGGTCACTCGCATAAGGTCAAAGTTGGTCACCTCCTTTACAGCCATTTGACTAAAGAGAATATGGATTTTATCCTTCCGTGCTGACATAGCCTGGTGATGCCAGCAGCAGATTTTCAGACATGCCCACCAAGCTGTCCTAGAAGAAGACAGGGAATAAAAACCAATCATATTCTGGGCTTTCATTTTGACCATGTACTGCCAATGAAGCCTCTTTGAATAGAACGAGTTCTTCCACAGAAAGTGGAACAATGTCAACACTGTATAAAATGGCCTTATTATACTTGCCAAAGGTTATAAATAATACAATGTTGGCTTTTAGTTTGTTGCTTTTAGTAAGAGTGAAAGGTTATAAGGATCTGCTACCCCTCACTTGGCTACATATGTATTAATTGCCCCCATGCCATAAAGGGAATTTCAAAGGATCTCACACTAAGGGCAAATTGAGATAGTGTTTCCAGTTGATCAGAATTCCCTGATAAAGACAGACAAGATCGAAGACAGACAAAGATTTAGGATACAGATTATAAGAATGTTTCATGTTGTTATGCAAATTTGCCAGAGTTGGATAATCTGTGTCTCTTCACCAGCTGTTGGACTACAACTCCCATCTTCCTCAGCTTGCTCAGATGAGGATATGGAAGTTGTAGTCCATCAACTGCTTGAAGACTGAAGATTTCCCCCTGCTCAATGCTCAGGTAGCCAAAGTGACTTTCGAGTAAACAAAATAAGTCCTGAGGGCCTTATGTTCAAAATAAAAATTGGAGTGATTCTGGTGCACTGCACCATGGCAAAGAAATACCAGTTCCCGCTGATTAAGGGGAACTAGCATGCGATACAAGAGTGTAACAGGGGGAGCATTTGTAATGGGGCCTGGTATCAAAGAGGAAGCATCAGCACCAAGGGTCAATAATTACTAGTTACCGCCTGGGAAAAAAAATTGTGTTAGGGGGCCAAAAAAAGTTTGCACTGGGGCCCACCAATGGCTAGTTATACCACTGATAGTTCTGTGTTGGTAAACTTGCTCTCATTGGGAGCAGATCTGTCAGTTAAGCAGGAGCTACATTGTGGGTCCATCAGAGCAGAACAGGGTGTCTGAAAAGTGACATTAGAGGCTTCCCTGGCTCCTCAATGCGGCATTGTGCAGGATAGTTTCCTGATCTGTGTGATGCAGGTCCCAGTACTCTGTATCAGGCTTGAAAGCCTTACACACTGGGTATCTAGTAAGCCGATCACACCTCACCTTTAACCGGGGACACATAGGAAATAGGCATATTTCAGGACTGCACTCAAATCAAAGCAGCCTTGCAGTATGAATTTTTCATATGTGTCCCCAGTTAAAAGTGAGGTCTGGTCCTAGAATATAAGACTGTTCGTGAACCCATGAGTTTGGTCTGATAGCCACACACTTCCAGGTTCTGTTGTAGATGAGGGGGTTCAGTTTCCTGACAGAAGCTGTTTGGGGGCCACATAGTGCAATCCCGGCTTCACAACGAGTTGGAAACCTCCTTAGCATTCGATGGATTAAAGGCCCTTTTTACATCAATGGGAATATTGGGGATTTTAATGTATCCCCTACAGAGCAGTTGGTTTGCACCAGAATGACTCTTGGGCCTTAAGTATTATTTAATTTTTTACTGAAAACCCCTCTCTGCAAATCCTGGTTTTATTCCCTGCACACGAACACACAGAGGCTGATATATTACCATTAACTGGAGCGATCAAGCCACACCATGGGGGAAAAATAAACATTCTCATTTATTTAAATTGGCCTTTTAACTCCCTGAATGTGATGCGATGCATTAGAGACCTCGCTAGTATTCATGGGGTTAAAATGACCAATGAAATCAGAAGAAAGTTTGGGAATTTTTATTTGTCCCCTATGGTGCAGTTGGTTTGCTCTAGAATGGCTAATATTATTCTTAGTAAATCAGCCTCACAGTATAATAGCAGCATTGTGAACGGGGGAGGTAGAAGATCATTTATTATACAGCAGCACTAACAGTGTACAACACATATACTAATTGTCATTCTCACCTTTAAATCTCTGCTCGTCAGCCCTTCTTTCATAATTCTTTCATCTGAGCTGCAAAGCTTTATCATCAATCAGCGATGCACCTCTCACTCACTCACATCTGTTCAGAGCATTTCTATCTGTCTCTGCTGATAGCCTTTATTGTCACGTGATGCTGTTCATTTGTACAAGTGAGTCTTTATTGACTGCAACCAATATAAGGGGGGGGGGGCTGTGACTCAATAGTCCTTGTGTATAAAGGTGAAGTAGAGCAATTCTGAAATAAACCAACAGCACTGAAGGGCAATGCAAATTGCACAAATGTCCACTGATTATGAAGAAGGTTTTTGACTCATTGAATACCAGGGAAGTCCAACACATTGCTTTGCAATGCATTGTAGCTCTCTTTAGCATAAAGGCATTTACATTTCAGTTAAAGGGGTAGTAGTCTGCAGTAAAATTGTGTACTATACTTTTATCGTTATTTATTTTTTTCACGTTTAGCTATTTTGTTCACACTTTTATGCCCTTGAAATTGATCTCCCAGGAACGATTGCCAGAGGGCTTTCTGTCAGGGACTGTAAAAGAAGGTATACTGATACAATATTGCACAGATACTGATACATTGTATCACTGTCCTGTTTTGATGGTGGACTGGCCAGAAAACTTTCTGGAAACAAATATTCATGGAAATTATTTTCAGGTAATTAACAATGTAAAAAATGGGTTAGATGAAAAATAATAATAAATAGTATAAGCAATTTGACTGTACATATTATGAATTTGCAGGATATGTAATGTCAGAATAAAGGCTTATAGTTTCCTTGAAGGAGCAATAAACTTTTTTAAAATGAAAACCTATATGTTATAGAGCTTTTCCTGCCACTCCCTCAGTTGTTTTGCTCACAAGTTATACCAGTTGAAATAATCGGGAAGTGAATTACAGCGCATTTCTTCCTGAAAGTTCTAACTGACAGGAAGTGACTCAGCAGTATCACATTTTATGGAGAAGTGTCTGTCATTGACTTTCCTATCAAATAGAATCTAACAGAGTAACTACTGGGAATTTGTCCACTAGAGGGTACTAAACACAATTTTAAACTGTAATAATTCTGGAAATATGCAGCTCTCAGCAGTGGGAGTACCCTTATTTTACTCGGAATAATAGGAAAGAAGCGGCACAAAATATTTATTTCTTAAAAAGCGTTTCTGCTCCTTTAGGTCAACTGGAATTTATTTGTCCCTTACAGTGCAGTTTGTTAGCGCCAGAATTGCTCCTCCTTGCCATTTAACCAATTGGGTGTTAGAGAGGCAACACAGTGTGCTCATTACATCTCTGGGACTCAAAGGGTTAAGGCCCAATGGTTTAAATGAGCAAGAGATGAGCTAAATGTTTCGGTAAGTTCATTTTTCAGGCAAATCCGGAAACACGTTTTTTAAACAGGGTTGTTTTGTAAGCAGTATCTGGGTTTTTATTTTCTCTCTACCACCACAAGCTAATTTGCCAAATCGCAACATTCAGTGGTGCTTTGGTGAACCGAGTCACAAAATGAACTGTAGATTTGCTTATCTTTTCTCCTCACTGAGAAAGACAGAAAGAGAGTGAGGCATTTCTTATTCTGTTTATATCTCATTGAAATTGCATTGTTTTTCCAGGGTACTAAGACTCTTTCACCAGTAACTGCTTGTGTCTTAGCCCCCATGAGAAACCAGTGTTAGTCAGTAGGAACAAAGATCCCATTGACTCAGCCACCATGAGTATGCTCAGCGCAGTGAGCTCTACGCACATCACCCCTAGAACACTGGTGGCCCAGTTAATATGTTCTGCACGTGAACACGTTTTTATTCACTTTTTTAGAAAATAAATAAATAAAGAAGCCTGACTGGAAGAACATTCTAGTACTACAGAGGCATATACTGCTAAGGGAGGGTTAGGTAGTTAGGGGTATGTCCTTTAGGGGGGAATTGCAGTGGTCACTTCCTTTTCAAGTGATAGCAAGTGCTGAGCAGCACCCCACCCTCATATCCCTCAGTGAATTCCCTGCAATGGTGTCTAACAGTTTTCTGTTTCAGTTTATTGTGTATAACTTTAGTAGCATGTTTAGCTACCATTGTTCATATTGTATTTAGTATTTGGTGTATTTAGTTTATCGTTAAGTGAGTTATTAAATTAGACTAGATAGCTTTAATTGTTAAAATATACCTGTGGTTGTAATTGTACTGAGTGTTAATAAACAATGTCTTGGCTTGCTAGGTAGGGACACTTCCACTTTTGATAGAAGATTTGGGTTCTTAATCAATGGACAATTTCATCCCTATGCAGTGATGGGCATTGTATATGCATCCCCAACTGGGCCTCAGCCTAGGAGATATACTGGGTTAGGATGAAGTATGAATGGCTTGGTTTTTATGTTTAAAGAGATAGTAATGTTTCAAAATAAAAGCAGCTCCAATTAATCTTCATAGTATTAGGACCATGGAAAGTGTTATTTCAATACTGTCAGAGTTGTAGTTCAAGAGTAATTGAATGATAAAGTATCCCCTTTCCTCCCCTTTTACCTAGAGTAAGCCGCCTACCCTCAGATGTGGAATCTGGTCTTGAGACCAGACAGCTCACAACAAGGGACAATGTTCTTACTGTGAGAACAATGAAAACCCTGTCCCCATAGACAGGTTTTTCAAGTTTTTCCCTTATGCTCACTAAAGATTGTCCCTCTCAGTGATCCATTTGGACACCACCTTGCTGATCTGAGGTGAGCAGTGTTACATCAGGAGACAGGAGGGAGATACTTTATCATTCAATTACTCTTGAACTACAGCTTTGACAGTATTGAAATAACACTCTTCATGGTGAAAATACTATGAAGATTAATTGGAGCTACTTTTATTTTGAAACATTACTATGCCTTTAAGAATACAGATGGCATGGAGGGTGGGGGTTAGAATCCCATCAAAGCCATGGCTTACAACCTCCAACTGGTGTAGAATTATTTACTGGGATTATTTATAGATTTAATAATGTTTCATTAGACCAGCAGCCAAGATTTTCGTCATAGTTAATAGTACTGCTGTCTGATGATGGCAATGTTCATAACTGTTTAGTTACTTTGTAATTCTATTATACAGTTTACCCCTCCCGCCCCTTTTCCAGATCGTAATGTTTTCATGTTTTCACATAAATAACCATAAAAATAGCCACATGTTTATTTTCTCTAATACTGCAAAATCAGAGACAAGTGTATTATTACTCTTATGTAGGTGGTGGGGCAGAGCCTAGAGTGGAACTTTATTCTGGAAATATATGGCTCTTAATTAGTAGTTTATAAATTAAAGGGATAGTAACACTTAATACTGAAAAAATATATATTGAAGGGTTTACCTTGCTGAGTAAAACAAGGGAACTCCCACTGCTGAGAGATGTTTCATTAATATGTTATTGGAGCTGTGACTTACAATTTTTGGGTGCTGTATCTCCATGGCCTGAATTTGTACGATGGCGCTGTTGCTACACCATTCAAAGGAGGTTTACCATCAGCTGTAGTATATAATTTTTCAATATTGAGTTTTACTATCTCAAGGACATTAACAAACCTAGGTATTCAGATATATTCTGGACCAGTGGTTCTCAACTCATGCCCCTCAGTGGCTACTAACGGGCCAGGATGTGATGATTTCCTTGTTTGAGCACAGGTGAGTTAATCAATGTGAATGAGCCTCTGATCAACACACTTGTGTTCTAGCAGGGAAATTCCTAAGTCCTGGCCTGCTAATGGCCACTGAGGGCACGGGCTGAGAACCCCTGTTCTGGACTATTTTTTTTAGGAAAAAAAAGTGCTGGTACTCTATAACTTATTTTTTTGGGAGAAAAATACAATATATGATAATGCACTTTTTAGTTTTGGAAAAAAGGTACCAGTAATAAGTACAAAGAAATGCATTAGAGATCTCTATAGCAACCAAAGGGTTAATCACATTTTTTGTTCTTGTATATTTAAAGTTACGGTATCCTCTGCAGTCTGTCAGAATGTTGATGTAAAGAGGAGGTGTGTTCCTGAGTAAAATTTCCTAGAGATGTCTTAAAGCTTTGAGTGCCAGAGGAGTATGCAACAGTTTGCTCTGAAATGCATTGCATACCCCTCTGGCACTCAAACAGTTAAACGTAAATCTGGCCATTAGTCAAATCGTAATCCCTTGGCGGCTAGAGAGGAGTCCTCTCTATCAACCAAAGGGTTAAAACTCTTCCATATGAAGAACTTCTGTAGTCGGAATCCATAATCACCCCATTAACACTGTTACTTAAATAGATTTGCGTGATTATCACAAACACACCAATTTACTGTCATTTGCCGAGCACTAAAAGCTGTGTATTTACTGCTCCTCTTACAGCCTCCAAAAACAGATTTATGGTTCTGTCTAGGTAATGTTCTATTTCCCATATGGAACCATACACCCTGTTTTGTAAAGTCTGTTCTGTAACTCTCCATGACCACTGGGCGTACTATAGAAATATATGACCAGGCACAAACAACAGAACGCATTATAAGTTGATGTATTGGTTTATACGTAACCACCGAGGAAAGGACTCATGGCTAATTTAGCTTAGAACATTTATATCATAGCTGAAAACCCAGCAACTGCAGTGCCTGAGGGTAGCTGTTCCATCGAATTCTTTTATTTCCGTAAATGGAGTGACTTTAGCCTTATGTACCTCTATGAAGACTGTGCACACTCCTTCATACATTGGGCTGTATCTCTTCTAGTGGGCAGCATGCAGATTAACCCTTTAAGGACCTGAGGGGTACCTTCCTTAAATAACCCTACTTACCTTACCATGACCAGAATAACCTACTATGAAGTTTGTCTTTGTTTTTTTGTTCCAGTGATAATCTCTTCAGTCAGTCCTTGATTTCATGTGAGCAGACATGAAAGTTGCTGGCAGATTTTTCAGACTGTGACAGGTAGAGTGACTTATGTAGCTCCTTCAATTGTAAGCTCTGTGGGAACATTAGTGTAGCTACATTTCAGTTGTAGGCTCTGTGGTATCACTAGTGTAGCTCCATTTAAGCTCTGTGGTATTGCTTATAATGCCACTTACAAAAATTAGCAAAAGGCAATGGGCTGGGACAGTTGGCAGGAGTGATAACTTGGGGGTGGGGGAAAGGGGGACCATGACCTCCATAGCCCCGGAGGCCCTGAGTGCTAACAGTCCGCCCCTCTGTGTGTTTGGGTTGTTATTAGGGGTATTACTTCCCCTTTAAAGGGTTAACTCTCAGTAATGCAGAAACAGCCCATCCAAAGAGCTTTCTGCTGTATTCAAGAAGATAACAGGAGTAATTGCGGAGCAAACCAGCTAGATCACAGAGCACAGATGAAAACTCCCCTTGATTTTTAACCCTTGGAATGCAACAGAGGTTTACATCACATTAATGGGTTTTCACAGAAATGTTTCGGGGGATCGGGCAAAGCCATAATATGTCCCACAGGTTAGCCTGTCCAGACCCAATTTTTCTATTTGGGGGAAAGGGGGGCAAGTGCCCCCTCTTACCACCCCTGTGGACGCTCATCTTATAATCCCCATTTAAATCCATGGGAATTTTGAAAATATTTATTTGTCCCTTATGAGTGGATTGCCAATAATAAATTAGGTACTTATGGGATAAACATGTGACGCTAAGAAGAACTGGAACAATTCTGGGGCAGACCAACTGCACCACAGGGGACAGATAACACTCTTGTGGCCTCTCTAGCATCCAAGGAATTAAAAATCCCAATGAAATAAACATGAATCTTAGATTTATTTTTCCCTCCCCTATAATGCAGTTGGTTTTTCCCAGAATTTCACCTCTTTCTTTTGTGACTAGATCCCCATGTCCTTTATCAGTAGACAGGGGTTACAGTTGGACACTGGGGCAAATGTATGTTGCAGATACCACGCCATAACAGAATTTGGACTCTGTGTTCTGTCCCTAGAACTTCATGACATTAACTGCTTAAGGACGGATGCGCGAACGAGCGGCTGGCACTTGAGGACCACGGGGCTTTTTTTTTTTTTCAATTTCGGTTCAGGGCTTCCAGAGCGGCGTGCAGCCGTGCCGGACCGCCATGAAGGTCCTGGTACAGCAATGGTCCTTAAGGGGTTAATATAATAAATAACTTATGCCCAATATCTGCCCCTTAATACAATTGACTCCAAAGAGAGGACAGTGCGGCAGTTTGTGGGTATTTTTGGGTGGCCCTTTCATCTACGTCTTGCTTAGGTCAGTAGTGTTAATGAAAGCCAATTCCCTGTACATGCTGTGGGTCTGATGTGTGAGGTGGGTGTGCGGTTCTTGCTGGTATTAAAGTCTTACACTGGTGGAAAGTGTCCTCCAGTATGCAATACAGAGATATTACACCATAGTGCATACCCTTTAGTGCAACCACTGTGGTTAGCATATCCTTCAATGTGTAGTACAATACTTTATGGTTAAAAGCTAGAACCCTGTCTAACTACAGTTATATCATGTTACTTGTGAATAGGGATGGCCGAAAAGTCAAGCTTCTTTACGGGAAATTCCTCAGGGAAAAAACAAACAATTTTTGTCTTTTTCTGCAAAAATTCCCACACATAGAAAATACATAACATTTCCACTGCATTGCTACCGTCAATGAAATTCCAGAGAGAACACTGCCAATTTCCGCACAATTTCCGCCTAAGCATTTTATGTCAGTGAGAATTCCATGTGCAGTACTACTGAAATTCATAGCTGAAAGCTGTTAGGAGGCTGAGTTCTATGACAACATAAGACTTGAAAAAATTGTCAGCAAGCTGAGTCTGACAGCATAAGCCCAGGGACTTTTAACAACAGATAGAACCCTGGGGCAAGATAGTTGGAAAGAAACCCCCCTTCCCCATTATATCTACACACTGAAATAACAACCTGACACGAGGGGCCTCTAATACAAGGCCTCTTTCCAAGGACATACTTTACTTTGGAATCTGTATAATATGGTTGCCGTATCACTGTTTTAACCCCTTAAAGGGATAGTAATACTTAAAATGTAAAAAAAAATATGTTGTAGGGTTTATCCCCCTGAGTAAAACAAGGGCACTCCCACTGCTGAAAGGTGTTTTATTCAAACGTTATTACAGCTCAAAGCTGAATTTTTTAGGTGCAATATCACAGTGGACTGAATTACACATTGGCACTGTTGTTACAACATTCTATGGATATTTATGGTCCTGGAACCAGAGCTGTCCATAGAATGGTGTAGCAACAGTGCCACTGTACAATGTCAGGCCACTGTGATATTGCACCTAAAAAATTCAACTTTGAGCTGTAATAACTTTTGAATAAAACACCCCCCCCCTTGTTTTACTCAGGGGGATAAACCCTACTATATATTTTTTTTATATTTTAAGTACTATCCCTTTAAGGACCCATGGTGTGCCAGGACCATTAAGTCGGTCCCGGCACTTAGGACCAGTGACGGTCCTGGCAAGTCATGGAATTCTGGGATAGCAGCGCATGGTGCTCTGCCATCCCAGAATAGTACGAGCAAAAAAAAAAAAAAAAAAAAAGCTCTGTGGTAGTTAATGGCCGCCTACACCCTGGATCGGGTGGTCGTTAAGGGGTTAATATGAGACACTCATGAAAATTATGCACATTGAGTATTTCAGCCTTGCAGTGAGTGTGGTTTGTCTCATGAAGCACCAAATTGCCCGGCAATACAGCAATCTTATTATTAACTCAGAATTCTTTTTTATATTTGACCTAGATACCACGGAGCTTACAAGTGAAATGGAGCTACATTAGTGGTACCACAGACCTTACAGTTGAAGTTTAATTGTATGTCAAGTTGGACTTGTACCTGTCTGTTTGCCTTGTCTTGAATGTATGATGTATTTATGTCTGTGTAGTATCTGTCACTCAGAAGTCTCGGACTCAGCCAGGCAGCTCAGGAAGGAAGCATCACCTGCCTGTCTGACTGTCACTAATCAGTCAAAAAAAGTATATTTTTATTTGTTTATGTTTTATTTATTTATTTTTAACATTTCCATGTCCCTTCACACCCGCACCCGGAAAACTGTCTACGACCAATACTCCAAACAAGCAGGGCTCGATTTACACTCCACTCACCTGTAGGCAAGGCACTCTAGGCCCACCACCGGAGAATCAGCCTCTGCCCTGGAGACCCTGTAATGCACTATCAAAACCGGAGTCTTCTGGGTCTCCACACCAAAATACTACATGTTCATATAAATAAACACCGACATGTTATCATGTGGGGTAGATCATTGCCTATAAACCTTGTAATGACAAGCACATAAAATATGGGGTTGAAATTACATTTAAAACCGGGGACAGCACAACTGGATCAAGTGTCTGAGAGCCAAAACCAGGGATTGTCCCTGGAAATCCGGGGCACTTGGCAGGTATGCAGTAGCTGGGCTGTAATTCTCATCCTCCTTGGCAAGCCTTTCAGCCATAAATGGGCTACATTTTTCATCTTCCTTAGCAAAGCTTGAAATGGTTTTGGACTACATCCCCCATCATTCTCAGCTGATAGGAGTTGTATTTCAACAATAACTGTGGAACTAAAGGTTGCCTTCCCATGCTCTAGGGCTGCAATGGTCCCTATGCTGCCCTGCAGTGTTGACATTTCATAGTCAACTGATATTAACCCTTTGAGTGCCAGAGGGGTACACAACACATTACAAAGCAATGCGTTGCGTATCCCCCTGGCAGTCAAAGGGTTTAAGTACCGAGGTGGCAACACTTAATCCAATATGGAGGAGGAGTCATTGAGCCTAAATAAAAGCAAGAAAATGAGTAGGAAACATGAATAGAGTATTATCTCCTATCCAATGTACTAAAAATAACTGAAGAAATCCTGGAGCACACCAACAGCAAGACCAATAAAAATGCCCACAATGCTCATTGAAGGCAAACAAAGCATTACAATACAAGATGTTGGAGATCTCTCCGGCATTCAAGAGGTTAAAGTTCCCATTTATATCAATGAAAATGCTTATTTGCAGTTGGATTTCCCCAGAATCACTCAACTACATCAGCTTCTTTAAGTGCCAGAGTGATGTCACCGCTCTGACAAAACCCTTTGAATGCCTGTGTACCCCTCCTGCATTCAAAGGGTTAAACAATTATATATCGGAGTATAAGAACCCTGATTGCATCCATTTTTTTAGCCCATTGTATCAAAAATAATAAAAACACCTGTAGAAAAGTAGGATGTAGACACATTTAAATATACCCCCCGCAAAAAAAAAAAAAAAATAGTTTAACCCATTGAGTGCCAGGGGAGTACACAATGCATAGCAGAGCAATGTGTTGAGTACACCTCTGGCACGTAAAGAGTTAAAAGCAGTAAAATACTGTCATAAAATACCAGTCATACATATCCCTCCATCTTTATAGTACAACTTTCAGAATACACTGACCTGTACACACTATTAATAACCCTTTCAATGCCATAGAGGAATCCAACGCATTGCTTTTGATATTCCTCTGGTACTCAAAGAGTTTAAAGGAACCTGCAATCTAATAGGCTCTATATATTGAAACCTTTTTTATAAACTCATAACTCACATATGAATATTTTTAATAATATTGCTTTCTAAAAAGAAAACATATTTACCTATTTTATTGGATATTGACCAGTGTCTTTTTCTCATCATTTGCTGACATAAGTTGTTCTTTACTCCTTCCACACAGTAATTCTATATGTCATACTCTGACCCATTGCCTTGCTATGCAGGCTTATATCATAACTTCCAGCTGACTGAATGTCACAGCTGTAAAGAGATGCTGCAGAAAACAACCTGCTCAAAGTTAGGATTGCAATAATAATAAAATTATATTGGAAAACTGAAAGCATAAAGATTATGTATTCTTACTTTATTATATTTATAACGCCTCCTAAAAATACACCCCCACCATACACACACTTTCCATAATCTGAGCAGAAAATCTTAATAGCCACTATGAATCAATTCTGTGTGGATTGGCCCTGAAAAATAATCTTCAATTTGTACTGGATACAATATCCTCTGAGGCAAACATGAGTCTTTGTTGCAGGACTCTAGGACCCCCTAGTTCTATTTCAAGGGCACAGATTTATTACATAAACAGAATATAACCTATAACATGAGAGTGTTCCTTTAAGGCTTCTAGGCCGAAGAGTCTGCATTTTTTCAATCCAGAACATCTCTTGATTTCTGTGAAGCTTTAACCCTTTGATTGCCAGTGGGGTTCGCAACGCATTGCAAAGCAATGTGTTGCGTATCACGCTGGCACTCAAAGGGTTAACCTATCACCAGTGTTAGTTAACCCTTGGGTGTGTAACATATTGCAAAGCAAGGTGATGCACACCCTTTTGGTCTTTAAAGGGTTATACAATCTGAGTGATTACCACAAACACACCAATTTAGTGTAATTTGCCAAACACTAAAAGCTCTCTATTTACTGCTCTTCCTACAGCCTCCAAAATGAAATGTACAGGTCCGTCTTGGTGATGTTCTACTTCTCATATATGTATTGTAATGAGTGTTCTGTAACTCACCATGAACAATAGGAAGTCTATATATATATATATATATATATATATATAATATATATGGATATATATGTCTGTACGTAAACAAAATGAGCACATTATGAGTTGATGGACTGGCTTATAAGTATCCATGGGGAGAAATGAGTCGTTGCTAATTTAGCTGGGAACATTTATTTCACCACAGAAAACCCGGCAATTTCATTGCCTAAGGGTAGCTGGCAATGTTCCCTCTAATTCTTTTATTTCCCGTGAGTGGTATGATTTTAGACATATGTACCTCTTTGAAGCCTATGGGCTCACTGCTGTGTACACGGGGGCGCGTGCCTTCGGGCTGGCACCTCCCAGGTTTCAAGTATAACTGCAGCCAATATTGCTTTATAAATGAGGAGCTGGATTTAAAGTGCAATTGTCAGGTTTGCTGTTCCAATATGCAGTCGCAAAACCGCTCCCATCAACCATTTGGTGGGAGGGAGATCAGAAAATGGCCCCCCTCAGCTGGAATGCAACCTGGAAGTATGTGACTTTTTGAGAGTTGTCTACACAGTCTTCATAGAACCTCTATGTCAGCCAGATACAGAGGGACTATGGGGACTGCACTGTGTAGGTCAGTGAGACTGAGCAGAGATACATCAGTCTTGCAGTTGTCTTGTCTCTCTGGACCAATGAGGGAGCCCCAAGGATCTCTTTTCAGAACTCCTGCTCTGCCCCCCCCACTGTTCTTACTTACAGTGCAGCTCCAGGTTCATCAACAAGTGGGCACTATCCACATGATAGCTACCCTTTAAAAACCTAAAAAGAGATAGGCGGGACAACTGTATCAATAATTATGCATAGTTTGGCATCTTCTGCAACTGTACTCTAGGGCTTCTAGCTGTTCATGACTACAATTCCCATCATACTCAGCCAGCCACTAGGCCTTATGCACAGAATAAAGGAGAAGCAATTATAGAGCAAAGCACCTGGACTATAGGGGACACATGGAAATCATCACTGATTCAAAAGGAGCTTTCAACTAAATGAGTGCCACAGAGGCATCAAAAAATGGTTTGCCCCATTTAAGCCAATGGGAAATAGTTATTTCTCCCCCATGGTGCAATTGGTTTGCACTGGAATTGTTCCCTTTTTTATGCAAAAAGATCCTTGTATTCTCACAAAACAGAAATCTGGGACATGTAATAGTTTTGGTCAACTTTAGTTAGGACAATGGGACAGATTGCCATAAATCAGGACTGTCCACTTAAGGAGACTTAATGGAGCATTATCTATAATATATATAACAATATATTAACAGTAAAAGATGTATACCAGTGGTTCTCAACCCATGCCCTCAGGGCCATCTAACCAGCTATGATTTAAAGATTTCCTTACTACAACACAGGTGAGTTAATTAGAGGCTACATTAGTTTGATTAACTTGCATTCAATATTCAAAAAGAAAGCCTTAAATCTGGGCCCTGAGGGCATGGGATACAATCCACAAATATTAGGACAGTGTGTTGACTCTGTACTCCAGCACATCAGATCTGAATTGAAACAATGACTAAGAGGATAAAGTGCAGACTGTCAGCTTTAATTTGAGGGTATTTACATCCATAAACTGTGAACAGTGTAGGAATTACAGCCCATTTTAAACATAGTGCCTCCATTTTAGGGGACCAAAAGTAATTTGCCAATTGACTGCTCGGCTGTTTTCTTATCCAGGTGTGTGTTATTGCATCCTTAGTTCATGCACAAGAAATCTAACAAATGGTCTAGAGGTGATTGTAGGTGTGACATTTGTATTTGGAGTCTTTTGTTGTCTCTCGACATGAGAAGTAAAGCAGTGTCAATTACAGTAAAGCAGGCCATCGGGAGAATGAAAAATCCAAATAAATCAGTCAGTCATTGCTAAAACAACAGGTGTGTCAATATAATTTGTGTGGTACATTGTTATAAAGTAAGAACACACAGGGGAGCTCAGCATTAGCAAACAACATGGTAGACCATGGAAGTCCACTGTAGTGGTTGATCTAAGAATGCTTGACTTTGTGAAGAAACCCCCCTTTTCAACTTTTGAACAGATCAAGTACACTCTCTAGGATGCAGACACAAAAGTAGTATAATACTACAGCATAAACACATAAGGTTTACCACAAGATGCAATCCACTGGAAAACCTCAAGAACAGAAAGGCCAGGTTATAGTTTGCTTAAAACTAAAAATGAAATCCGGTAGAGTTCTGGAGCAAAGTCAAATGGATAGATGAGATGAAGATTATTCGGCACCAGAGTGAAGAAAAGAGGAAAGTGTGGAGAAAGAGAGGAACTGCACATGATCCAAATCCTACCACCTCGTGTTTCAAACGTGTAGATGTAGTGATATGGCTTGGGCATATATGGCTACAGCTGGAACTGGCTCACTTGTCTTCACTGATGATGTGACTGTTGACGACAGCAGCTGCTTGAATTCTGACATGTACAGAAACATCTTAACTTCTCAGATCCAACCAAAAACTCATTGGAAGGCACTTCACCATGCAGCAGGACAATGACCCCAGACATACTATCAAAGAAAGAAAGGAGTTTTTCAGGGCCAAAAAGTGGAATGTTCTTTAATGGCCAAGTCAGTCACCTGACTTGAATCCAACTGAGCATAAGTTTTGTACGTTACAGACAAGACTGAAGGGTAAACGTCCAAAAACAAACAGGAACTGAAGATGGTTGCAATAAAGGCCTAACAGAACATCACTATGGAAGATGACCAGTCTGGTGATGGCTATAGACTTCAGGCAGTGATCAGATGCAAAGGATTTGCAACAACATACTAAATTAGATGGCTCTGTTGAACATTGTGTTATTTGGCCCCTTAATTTGGTGGGACTATACATATAAAAAAGGTTTTGATTATAAAATGGTTCATGCTTTATGGGTGTAAATACCCTCAAATTAAAACTTACAGTGTGCATTTTATCCTTTTGGTCAATGTTTCATTTCAAATTCAATGAGATGGAATACAAAGTCAAAACAAAAACACTTATATCACTGTCCAAAAACATATGGACTCTGTTGTACTGTATACACTGTGCTCATGGTTTAGTGTGTTAGCATAGGTGCCTGTAAATGTATTAGCGTCCAATATAAATCAGTAACTCTATACAAAACTGAAATCTAGAAGATGAAAGCTGGGTTGAAATACTCATTTTTTTCCTGCTAGACGGTCCAGGCCCAGGAGTGGGCCATCATCTGATATTGGACATACAGCTTGTCCTAAAGCAGAAATGGGAAAAATGTGGTTCCCCAACTGTTGGCGGACTACCTTTAACATTATCCTCAGCCATATAGCCTGTCAACAACTGGCTAGCCACAAGTTTCCCACCTCTGCACAGAGGTGCCATATCCCCTTGTACTGGCTTAGATGTGTGTATTGAATGTTTATTGTGGATAATTAACCCCAAGGATGCTAGATATGCCACAAAAAATACTGTTGTGTAATGTGTTGGAGACACCTCTAACATCCAAGGTATTAATCATACTTGTTTATTGCTGAAAGGTAATCGGTTTCATTTTATAGTATTATTAAAGGCAAACAGACACTTTATAAGCTTTTACTCTGTTTTCTATAATACATCTCTGTCAATAAAATATAGTATATAATATATGTACTGAATGCCTCTAAATTAAGCATGCGGTAATGTAATTCAAAGTAGCTTTTATGCCATCACATGAAAGCTGCTATTTCATGGCTCCTGGCTCTCATTGCTATCGCACCTCTTCCTGTTTCTGTCAATGCAATCTCACTTTATAATGGTAACATGCAGACATTGACAAGCCTGCAATATAAGTCTGTGTGTCAGAGGCCAGCACCCTGACTGTCATATAGAGATGGCCCATTGTGATTTTAATATAGAGAACAATAACAACCACAGAGTTTCAAGTAATTTAGGGTACAGATTGTGATAAAATGGTGACAAGATTGATCTACTCAGTGATTTTCAGTCAGGGTGTTGTGGCACTTTGGTGTACCACGGACATCCAATTAGGGTGCCCCTATGAAGAACTTGACAAAAATGTGAATGTTGCATTTTACATGCATATTTATGGAATTGTTTATACACAATGTTTGTTTTTTGTTCTTCTGAATGTAAGAACAAAGAATAACTATATATTACTAATGTGTGCCCTTCATCATGTCCTTGACAAGTGACATTTAAAATGTTAGGGGTGCCCTGAAGAATCTAAATTGAGTATGAGGGTTGCCCTGGACAAAAATGGTTGATAACCATGAACCACTGATCTACTCAATATTCAAAAATACTATTCCTGTAAGAAAGTAACTTGAATACTATGTGTGCTTGGTTTGCAAGCACACCTAGAAGACCTTTTAAGTGAAACATTTATTTTTTATTAATGCAATCTCGGCTTTGCTGCAGAGCCACCGGCCGGTCTGCAGACTGGATTCCAAATCTGTCAGCTAGAACGCTGACGTCAGGCAGGTGAGAACTTTGTAAGTGGTTATTTCTCAAACCATGAGGGTTTGAGAGATGCCGCTGGTGGCATATTCTTCTTTAAGGGCTACAAAATAGGCATAAGTAATTTTTAACATTACTATCCCTTTAAGGGACGGTCACTTCCCAGGACAGTAGTTGTTAAGAGGAAAGCCAAACATTGCCACCCCTGCTTTTGCTGATACTACTAGAAGACCTTCCTACTAATGTCATTTGTAACATCACCACTAGTCTCTTCTTTCTTTTACCCTTTGAGTGCCAGAGGGGTACACAACGCATTGCAAAGCAATGCGTTGTGTACCCCTCTGGCACCCAAAGGTTTAACCCCTTAAGGATCGGAGCAATGCTGAAACCATTCCTAATAATAATAATAATAATCACCTTGTAAGCTATTTTCCTTTTTGGGTCGTATGTTCAAAACAAAAGTGGTGGAATTCTGGGGCAAACCAACTCCTTTATAGAGGAAAATGAAATATTCTCACTGACTTAATGAAAATGGGGATTTTATCCTTTGAAGCATAGGGAGGTTTCCACTGCATTGTTGGGGAGTTCTCTGGAATTCATGGAATTAAATCCCATTTAAATCAAGTGGAATTTTTGGCTTTTTTATCCCCACCTCATGGTGCAGTTGGTTTGTCCTATATTCCAATACTTTTGTTGTGAATATACTGCCCTTAATGTGACTGGTCCTACACACAATTCCCACTGAAGTGCATAAGAGTTTAGGTCATAATCAGACCAGAGAGAGATTAATGACTCACTCGCATACCTTGTTAGTGTGTTTGTGTAGTGGGGGAACGAGGCAGTATTTGCTGACACTGTGGTTCTGGTTGTGCATGTGTTTAATAAGGATAGAAATAGTATATTGGTAAAAATAGGGCTGTTTTAACAAAAGGGCAGAAATGGGAAGCTGCCCAGGAGTCATCATCAGTCAAGGAGAAAAAGTGCCAAGGAGGAACACTAGAGGCAATCCCACTTTTTCTGTGTTTGGACATTGGCTTCCTACTCATTTGCTGCATTTCAGGGCATGCTTGAGCCAATTGATCACTTCAGTGCATACCAACACATACACTTTGCCATCATTAAGACTTTGGTGCCAACAATCACTGTACACACCCCATACAGCATGCCCAGAATATTGCGCCACTTTTCTTTGCACCATGTTAGTACATAGGACTTTAAAGTAATTCTGGAGTAATCCAACTACACTACACAACAGAGATAAACATTCCCAAAACTCCCACTGATGTAACTGGGGATTTAAATGCTTTGAATGTTGGAGAGGTCTCCAACACATTGGTTTGGAGTGCCTTGGAGTGTCTTCTGTTTATGTGAATCAGCTGATTGGTGGATAGTTTGCTGTGGATGAGAAACAGTTGATCCCGTGTTTCATGCAAAGACAGAACCAGCAGAGAAGCTGTATATGTGACAGCTGCTTTGCTGGTTCTATGTGTTTCTGAATGAACTGTGAATCAGGACAAAGTATTCTTAACCCCTTAACGACCGGCGGAGCGGTCACTTAAGGACCACAGAGCATTTTTTTTTTTTTTTTTTAATTCCGGTTCCGGACTTCCCGAACGGCGTGCAGCCGAGGGGGGAGACCGGAATTCCATGACGGTCATAGTACATCATGGGTCGTTAACTCAAATCGACCTATGACATACTGTGACCGTCAAGGGTCATTAAGGGGTTAAGATTATAACCATTTCAGTGCCACAGGGGTGTGCCATGCACATTCCTATGGCATTCAAAGGGTAAAGGGGGACTGATGATGTTCTTGGTGCTGACGTCTGAGAGCATCCTCACTACTCCTCCTCCTTAGCACATTACCAGCAGTACAGCAACTCTACATGCTACTTACTGATGAACCCACTGATGCCAGAGTATATAATGCATTGCAAAGCAATGTTTTGGATGCCCCTCTGGTAATCAAAAGGTTAAAGTGCCCCCCATTACATATTTTATTCTTAGCACATATGACACAATGTGTGTCCTATTCTCCATGGTGATGTGATTGACACAAATACCTGGGAACTCTTTGGTTTTTACCTGGTGATTTTTGTTTCTGTTTCAAAATTCTCTGTCTTGAGCTCAGCTGTGCACTGTCCCACCCGTTACACACACACACACACACACACACACACACACACACACACACACACACTGCCACCCTGTTCTTCACACATCCCCAACCATTTAAGTACAGAATTGATTCATAGTGGCAATTAAGATTTTTAGCTTAAAGAAATAGCAAATTAAAATGTTGGTAATGTCCCAGAAAAACTTGTTATAGTTTTGTAGAGGACAAAAAATAAGCTTAATGGCGTAAACCCTATCTCTCAAACTGCTATGGTTTGAGAAATATAGGCATTGAAAGTTCCCCCTCCCTCCCCTTCTCCTGATAGCTATAAAGCTGACAGCAGGAGATCCGTGTTGGCCAACATGAGGAGACTCTTCAGCAGAGCCAAAATCACGTTATTGCAAAAGAATTACTTCATTGGAAAGGCCTACAAAGTGTGCAAACGAGGCACACTTTGTAGACCTTTCCAATTAAGTAATTCTTTTGCAATAACGTGATTTCGGATCTGCTGAAGAGCAACAGGCTGATCCCCAGACCGGAATCTCCTGCTGTCAGGTAGATGCTGACATCAGGAGAAGGGGAGGGAGGCGGGAACTTTCAGTGCTTATATCTCTCAAGTCATAGCGGTTTGAGAGATAGGGTTTGCATTATTAAGTTTATTTTTTCGTCCTCTGCAAAACTATGACAAGTTTTTCTGGGACATTACTAACACTTTAAAGAATATATGTATTGATGATTAAAACAAGTGTACTTCCATTGCAAAGACATTAGTCTTTGAAGAGCTATTATAGGTGTGCATGTTTTATTTTTATATATTAACAGTCCCCTCTATTTTCCAGATTTTTTTGTTGTTGCTTTCTGTAGGATAGGTTAGTCAGTGACAAATACTTCTATGAGAAATGTTATCTTTACTGATGAGTCATGTTCTGTCAGTTTGAACTTTCAGGAAGTAACCTCCCTGCATGTCTGTTTCCAGAGAGTATAACAGTTTTGAACAGTTATAAACTGTGAATAAAAAGAATTACAGCAGAGAAAATACCTATGTTTTACTCAACAGGAAATACCTGTAGTAGGTTTTTTGCTCCTTTAAGGTAAGTAGGGGCTTATTATTAGAAGGTGTTATTGTTCCTTTAAATTCTATAAATTTACTGAAGCATTTACATATATATCTGTGTGTAATGGAGTATAGTCCGTTACTGGAGCCCTTGTCTGGGCCTGGAACTGTTATTCCAAGAACCCCAGAGACTGTGGACATTTCTGGGCCCAAAGAGACTGACAACCATGGACTGCTGGCTTGCTTCCAAGGAAATGGGCAGAAAGAGTTAATTATTTGAGTTTAGCTAAAGTTCCTTTCAATGTGTATTGTAGCCACTCAAGCCAGTGGATTGTGAACTGTACTGAGACCCCCTGTCGTGTGTTAATTCATTCACGCCCCTCAGTCTGTGAGTCACCTGTTGTATCACCTAAAACTCTGTTGTCAGTTCTTTGTATTATATGTTGTGATTTGATTACCTCTGTGAATGCTCCCATTGTGTCATCCCTTACCATTTGCTGCTGGTTTCTTGTCTAATGTTTGGATTGTAATATCCCTGCCCCTCACCCTATTGTATCTGGTTGGCCCATGTATTTCAATGTAGTTGATTTGTATAAATATGTGTGGTTTTGTACAATAAAGAAAGTCTTATTTTGGAGTGAACAAGAGTCCTGGTGTCTTGTGTTCTTATGGTACTAAAGCAGCCACTCTGACGCCCATCTGAGCCAAGGTTCCTGCATCGTTCGACCGTCTGCTGCCAGAATCCTGCGACCCAACTTCGGATGCTGTCAGGCGGTAACGTGGACTCTGTCTGCTTTCTTCTACTGAGTTCCAGAGATTATCTGTCTTCGACCTTTCTTTTGGTTCCTGCAACATTTTCCCCGTTTCCCCGTTCGACCGGGAGTCAAGGCCTCACTCTTAACTGCCTGGAGTCCAGCCTGCGACACTCGACTGCTCGGGAGCCCTGTCAACCCCTCCTCGACCCCTCATCCTTCGACACAACATTGACTACTTCAGGGTTCGCCGTCTTTTCAAGTCAACAGCCGGACCGCCTATCTGCTCGACCGGTGCATCCGACGGTGCCAGTCTGTCGTCGAGAGGGAGAGACCCAGAAATGACGATGGAAGGCGATGCGGTCCCTTCTTGCTTCCGTTACACTGTGAATGTTACAGCAGCTTGTATTTTAGCATTACTGGTTATTCAGCCTTGTGGGTGCTAAAGAAGTCAAGGCATTGAACACCTCTCTAGCATTTGAAGGGTTAATGGTGATTCTGCAGTGAGTTTTGTTATAACATGAACACCCCCTGTTATTGCAGACTTGTAAAGAAGTTTTATAAAACTTTCTATTATGATTCTTGTTAAACCCTTTACTACCACAGGGGGCAGGGGGACAAAGTGAGAAATCTAGCGCATGAACTCCCAGTTGGCACTGAATTGTGATGAAGATGCAAATAACACATTACACTTAGAGGAAAAAATGGAGCTTCTCTGCAAAAACTCTACTCAAATGTCATACCTCATGGAAAGGAGAGAGAATATTATAATCCTAGGAATCCTATAAAGCAATGATCTCTAATGCTCACTTATCATAATGTGTAATTATCTTGCAGATTGCTCACAAATGTGATCAGTGGAAACCAAATTAACTTTAACCAAATGAATGAACATTGTATGTTTTACTGTGTATTTACCACCTGCATTTGAGCTGTTCTACAGCAAGACCATATGTGTGTGTGTGTGTATGTATATATATATATATATATATATATATATATATATATATGGTATTGAAACCATAGAAAATAAGTGCACTCACAGGACTTGCTTGCAGTGTGAATTATTGCATTTATTGTAAACTTATTGACCCCCTTAAGGGCCCTAATAAAGTCTTGACAGAGACCCTTAAAGCGGCGAAATGTTGACAATAAAAGCAATAATTCACTCTACAAGCAAGTCCTGTAAGATAGATAGATAGATAGATAGATAGATAGATAGATAGATAGATAGATTTGTACACACACACAGACACACATATAAGAAGACCAAAGACAAGATGGGTTGATGAAATTACCACATTTGTTTAGTGCACAGTGGCAACACAAAGCACAAGTATGAAATTGTTGGAAACTTGCTGAAGAGGCCTTCAGACTGCAGTGAATTGGCAGTGACTGAAGATGATGTTATATAATATTCTTAAATTGAGGAAGCCCTGTTAGTTCAGTGGTGTAGCTGCAAAATGAAATTTTCAATTCAGTTTTCAGGAGGAACGTTCAAGAGTAACAACCTCGCTTTATCAAGTCAAAAGCAATTCTTTTGACTTGTTTAACCCCTTAAGCACCGGGAAAATCTGAGGTGGATTTCACTTAAGGACCGGAGCAATTCTGACCTTTCTGACTATGTATTTGTTCAACAGTGTTTTCCCTCTAATTACTTTATTTTACCCATGAAAATTATATATGGATATCCCACCATTTATTTTAGTAAAATTAAAGGAAACGGTAAAAAAAAAGTAAAAAAAAAAACCCACAATTTTTTTCTCTTGTGATCATTTGGGCACAATGGGTTAAATTTTTATGGAGACTGCATGAAAAGTCAGTCATACCTAGAAAATGGGCAGTTTTAAGTGGGCACTGTCCTCCCTGGGTGAAAAACCCCATGTCCCTTTTTCCCATCCTATTTTCCCCACTTTTTTATTGATGACATTTGGCGGTGTGTATAAATGTATTTCATGGCTCCACAACAATTAAACTTCAAATTTTAGTTATTGAAATTTTTTTTTTTTTTTAAATAAAATTAAAAAGAAAAAATGTGTTGTATCTTTAAAAAAAAAAAAAAAATTGATTTTAGCAGGTGAAAAATTGACTTGCATTTAGCCTGCCTCCAGCACAGCAGTGAAGGAGTTAATACCCCCAGCTGCTACTTTTTACTTAACCACTAGGTGTCTCCTCTCTGCTTCTCTGTCCCTTACTTTGATAGTAAGGGACAGACAGGCATAGGGGAGGCACGAGAAATCACACTGTCTCATTCTTTCTAAATGCTGGTACATGTGATCGCTGCTGCAGCGATCACATGATCCGGCACAACTGAGAAGGGCTGAGACTGAATGCTCAGGTGCTGGAGCGCTCAATCTCAGCATGGAATGAATGATCTCAGCGTGCACGGACCGTCATGGGTCATTAACTGCTTTCAACCCATGATGGTCCTCAAAAGCTTTGTCCTGAAAAATTAATGTTTAGTCCATCGTGAGCCTGTCCATCAACACAATCTCCTTCTATCTCTCTCCATATCTATCTATCTATATACACACATATTTATATATACACTTGCGCAATATTGGCATGGATTTGCCCATGCGGTTAATAAAATAAAAAACCCTCCCCCCAAAAAAACAAAAAACAAAGTCCCATGCAGTTGTATGCATGAGAAAATAAACATAGAATGCGCTATGTGTCTGGTACTAATTGGGTTAAAAAAAAATGAAGTCATCCAGGTAAATCCAGAAAGGACACAATTTTCTTAATGACTGGATTGTTGAATTTGCACGTGTGCGTTTTGCGCATGTATGTATTGTGCACATGTGTGTGTGTGTCTGTTGTGCAGGTGTGTTTCGTGTGTGATTGGAGTTGTAGTCCGGCAACAGCTGGAAGGCCTCATGTTGCCCACTCCTGTTCTGTCTGATAAATCTGTCAGGTCTCTCTTTCTGGCCTTGATGTGCAGTAAAACAGTGATTAATCTCTGCTGTTTTCTCCCAAAATAAACAGTTTTACACAGCATGAAAGTGAGCATCGCTCTCTTAATTTTTCAGAACATTAAGCACAATGCAATCTGAAATTATCATAATGTATAGCTGACCATTGTTATATTGTCTAAAGCTTTACAGAAGCTTTACAACTTGCAAGGTATCATTAACCCTTGGATGTTACCGACATCTTGAGTGCATTGCTTCATAGTGCATTGGAGATGTCTTTATCATCCAAGGAGTTTAACTCTTTAGGTGCTAGACAGGTATCCAACGCATTGCAACACAATGTGTTGGATACCTGTCTAGCAATCAAAGGGTTTTAAGGAATAAGTATACCTTACACATTAACTTTTATTATCCTAGTAGTATACATACATTTATTTAACTTAGTTGCTTTCTTTTTCTTTAATTCAGTGTACATACCTTGAATCAGCTATTTAAAGGAACACTCACATCTAAATATGAACATGGTTGAAATACCTTTAAATATTATGTATTTCATGTTAGTGTCTGTGAAGTTATTTTTTTTTATCACTAAGAAATAATCCTAAACTTTCTTTTTAAATGCATATGTATACTTAAAGGGATAGTAATACTTAAATTTTACTATCCCCCCATCTTGTAGCCCTTAAAAAACTGAATTAAATGAGCCCAGCGGCATCTCTCAAACCTTTATGGTTTGAGAGATATCCGCTTTCAAAGTTCCCTCTCCTCTGATGTCAGCACTTTAGCTGACAGGAGGGGAATCCGGTCCCTGAGCAAGCGGAGGGTCTTAAGCAGAGCCGAGATCGCGTTATGGAAGAAGAAATCCTTCACTGAAATCGTCTTCTACCATTTCAGTGAAGGATTTCTTCTTCCATAATGCGATCTCGGCTCTGCTGAAGAGCCTCTGCCGGTCCTGGGACCGGACTCCCCTGCTGTCAGGTAGAACACTGATGTCAAGGGAGAGAGAACTTTGAAAAAGGATATCTCTCAAACCATAAAGGTTTGAGAGATGCTGCTGGTCTTATTTAATTCAGTTTTTTAAGGGCTACAAAATGAGGGATAGTAAAATTTAAGTATTACTATCCCTTTAACTGTTCGGACACCGTTTATCTAATTTGGTTGTGCTATTTGTAATGAGAGACAGAAGTGAAGGCATTTAATGTATTGAGATTAGTACCCACCATCCTTGTATATAGAAAGGCTGTTAGCTTATCTCAGGTAGTTTACAATCACTTCTAAAACCCCTATCATATTGCTATGGTAAAAAGAGTCTGGAAGCTCCTGGAAAGGCAGAAATGTTTGCCCCCAGACAGCATATGTAAGATTAGATTTTAGGCCTCAGGAAATAAACAGAGACATTTTATAGGTGCTGGCATGAAATACAGTGTATTTAAGAACACATTAACAAGGGCATCCTCTCACGTCACCCTCCCCCAACTGAACATCAACACACACTTGCTGGGCAGGGTGGCCTGAGGGCCATATTATGGCTTCCCCCCACCCCAGGAAAAACAGCTGCAGACACCATTCACATAACTCTAGATTGTTTTTAAGTCTTAGAATTCATTTATTGGGCAACTATGTATGAATTCTGTCAGTCATTTTGGGGGGACTGGGACAGGAAAGTGCACCCCTTGGCTAGCAGCATGAGGAAACACAACCCAGAAGTATGTAGCTCACAAGCTGGAACGTTATGTGTTGTACATGCAGCTCTTCACTGGTGTCTATGGAAGGTGCGTGCAGCTCATCAAGGCCAAATTGTGAGACTCCAAATTTCAAAGTTCTGTATGTGTCACTGGATCAGCAAGGGGCATCGGTGGCCTCTTTTCAGATCCCACTCTGCTCCTGCACTGATCTGCTGGTGCGCATATCCATTGTCTGCAAAATATACATTGGGGTGCATTTAATAGATTTGAGTAACCAAGGAGGACACAGAATGATGCACCCCAAAACAAGGGACTCCTGTGTAGACCATGGCATAAAAAAAACAAAAAAAACTTTGATTTCCATTAGTAGCTTTATTGGGTCATATGTAGAAAATAAAATTAGAGTATCTCCACCTTATGTAACACTGAAAATTCCTGTCAAATAGGTCTTTAACTACCGGAATGATAGACCGTGTATTGAGAAGCAATTCATTTGACTCTTTGGGGACTATTTAATAGATCTGCGCTAAGATCACGCAGTGTAAACTGCTGTTGAACTTTATTTAACAAAATCATTTGGTGCTGGCCCTTTGACTTTAGCCATATGCACGCTTTGTGAATATTTAATATAAAAATGGTGGGAGATGTGGTCAGTGCATCTTCTTACCACCAGAGCTGTACAGTGGCTGCTTCTGGCTCCAGCAACCAAACATCTCTTTGTTTCATCTAGTCCTATGTGAAATAAAGCAGTGTTTGGCTACAGATGCCAGAATCAGATATTATAGAGATTTGATGGTGAGAAGATGCACAGAAAACATCTCCCAGCATCTTCACATTAAATATCCACAAAATCAAAGCATGGATGAGGTTATAAACATGGGTGCTAATTAGCAACAACAGTTTTCTTTGTGTTGTCAGAGAACAAATCCTTTATATACACCTCCTTGAATGGGCTAGAAAGGTTATAATTAATTGATTTTCCAAGGTAATCCTTTGAGTGCCAGAGGGCAATGCAACACATTGCAAAGCAATGCGTTGCATACCCCATCTGACACTCAAAGGGTTAAAAAGCTCTCTATAACTCCCAAAAAAGTTAATTTTATAATATTATCTGCTGCATAGGGAATGCGGATTTGGAGCAAACCAATTATACCATAGGGGACGAATAAAAATCCCCCAAATTTCCATGATTTTAATGGGGCTTTTCCCTCCCTGAATGCTAGGTGGATCTCGAATACTTTGTGGAGACCACTCTACCATGGAAGGGGTTCAGGGCCCAATTTAAAGTGATGAGAATGTTGTTAATATTTAATTATACCCTATGGCAGTGCTCTCCAAGTTCAGTCCCCAAGGGCCACCAACAGGCCAGGATGTAAAGATTTCCCTGATTAAGCACAGGTGAGTCAGTCACGATGAATGAGCCACTGATTAACTCACCTGTGCTTAATCAGGGAAATCCCTAAATCCTGGCCTGTTGGTGACACTAGAGGACTCAACTTGGACAGTTCTGCCCTATGGTATAGTTGGTTTGCTCCAAAATGATTCCACTTTGAGGACTATGTAATACAAAAGTGGATTGATTTGGGAATAAACTAACTGCATCATATAGGAGCCATAAAAATTACCATTGGCTTAAATATGATTTGTAACTCATTGAATATTATACAGCTCGCCAACATGTTGAGGAGAAATGCATTTGCAAGATCCTTAGCAATCAAGGGGTTAACATCCTAATTTAAACCAGTGGAAGTTGGGAATGTTTAACATCCCACGGTGCAACTGGTTGCTCCAAAACAACTTACGTTCTTGCTACCTCAGCATCTTTAGCCTTCTATATACGATCCTTAGTCATACCTTCCCCCAATATGTCTTTACTTTTGCTTTTAAACATATTTCCCCTGGTGTCTGTGGAGCACTGTCATTCCCAAAGATCAAGATCTGTCGGCATTCGAGGAGGATGTTAAATAAAATGCAGCTGTACTGGAAATGTACTGCGCTTTATCACTCTGAACTTAAGAATCATTGATATTCATAGAAAAATCAGGAAGAGTTGGCATCTCCCTCCCGTAGTTAACCAGGTAATTTTCATCTTTCTGTATATACATCAGAGTTTGGATACTGTCCTGTGTGAGCTCTCACATACAAATGTAGTCTGAGCTGAACTGAAGCCATGCTGGGACTTACCATCTGCACCTTGAGACCTTGATAGTATCTACCATTGATTTAAATGGGACTGTTAACCCCTTGAATGCTAGAGAGTTCTCCAATGCATTGCACAGCAATGCACTGGAGACCTCTCTAGCACTCAAGAGGTTAAAAGCCACATTTAAAGGGGATGTATCACCTCTATACAAGTTAACATGAATCGTTAGCTTATAGAGCGAATATAAGTAAATGTGTATTCATTATTTTTTTTAAAGTTTCTGTTCGTCTAAATTGAAGTTATAATATCTGCCCTGCACCTACTTCCGCATAGACTGCGGTTACCTGCTCTGTAACCGCAGTCCGTCACTCTGCCTCTGCTCTCCTCCCTCTATCCAGCCTCCTCCGATGACGGAGGCTTTCTGCCTGTAAGCTGGAGTGGTCTCACTGGCAGAGATCGACATGTAGCCAATGAGACTGCTCCAGCTTACAGGCAGAAGCCTCTGTCATCGGAGGAGGCTGGATAGAGAGAGGAGAGCAGAGGCAGAGTGACAGACTGCGGTTACAGAGCAGGTAACCGCAGTCCATGCAGAAGCAGCTGCAGGGCAGATATTTTAACTTCAATTGAGATGAACAGGAGCTTTAAAAATAAAATGAATACAGATTTACTTATATTCACTGTATAAGCTAGCAATTCATGCTAACTTGTATAGGGGTGATACATTCCCTTTAAATAAATAGAAATGTTGCCAATTTTTATTTGTTTCCCATAGTGAAGCTAGTTTGATCTGGGATTGCTCCTTTCAGTTATAGTAAATCAGTTTCTTTGTGTCACACTCAATAAGCTAAGTAGGTGCAATTCTAGAGCAAACCTAGGGGAGAAATTAAAATTACCATTGATTTAAATAGAGCTTTTAACCCCTCATATTTTAGAGAAGTCCCCAACACTTTGTGAGCCAATAATAAGTTGAAAACCTCTCTAGCAATCAAGTAGGTAAAAGCTTCATTTAAATCAATGGGAATGTGGGGACTTTTTATTTGTCCCCTATGGTGCAGATGGTTTGCTCCAGTTCTTAATAAATTTGCCTCTCCGTATGTTTATTTAGTTACTGTTCTCTTGGCCAATATGCGGCACATATTAAACAAAACTGCAGCATCAGCCATTTTTTATGTAATTCAGTATCATAGTTTTATTAATATAACTCCCACTGGCTTCAAACGTGAGTGGAAGCAGCCGCGAATTGTGTGCGTGAAAATAACTAGTCACATTATGCCACAAAACATCAATGGCCCATAAGTGTTATGGTGCATCCCCAGAATTTGGGCTCATTTAATGCGCTGTGACGTTCGCTGCCTACTTATAAGCCTGTCCTTCCGGGCAGGGCTGTCCAAGTTCAGTCCTCAAGGGCGGCAACAGACCAGGGTTTAAGGGTTTCTTTGATTAAACACAGATGGGTTAATCAGTGGCTCATTCTTTGTGACTGACTTACCTGTGCTTAATCAGGGAAATCCTTACATCCTGGCCTGTTGCTGGCCCTTGAGGACTGAACTTAGACAGCCTTGCTTCAGGATACGTACTACAACATATAACAACTTTAGTGTATACTGGCCCACATAAGACTTTGATACTATAAAGCCCATAATACCTCCACTATAGCACGCACAGGGAAATGGACAAAAGTTACCTCAGTTTCCTCTGCCCCTTGTTAGTACAGTTTTAAAGGGACCTTATCACCTAAAAACAAATGCAGTGATTTTGTAAGAGCTTTCAATATCACTTATGTCTTGTGTTAGCCATGTTTTATTCAGAAGCCTAGTTTTTGAGTTATGTAGGGCTAAGACATACCCTTGTGGCATGCATTAATAGCATGATACATAAATCTAAATAACTCAAGAACAAGTTTTCTAAATAAAAAATGGCTTACACAACAACTAAGTAAGCTATTTTAAAATAAAACAAAGCTGTTTTAGATGAAAATGCCCCTGTAAAGAATGTGCAGACATGGACTCCCCATTCTCTGCTTCCTCTCCCCATTGGCTCAAAAGGTACTCAGAGGACAATTTTCAAGGTAAGTAGTAGCTTAGAAAATAGGCATTATGTAGGCATAGAGCTAAGAAACCAGTTCCAGCTCTAGTTGTAGAGTGAATTTATATTAGCACATACATGGGTATTTCAATGCATGGGCATACCGGGCATTCTCAGGGGGCTTCCAGTCTTGGGCTTCCAACACTCCCATTTTTACACAAAGTAACCAACTGAATTCTTTGGTCAGGTGGCCAGTGTAGAGTGGGGCAGTTCTGGGTGCACAACTTGTAAATGTGGATGATTTTGACACATAGAAAGAATAAAAGAGGAAGGCTACAACTAAACTTAACCCTTTGAGTGCCAGATGGTTATGCAATGCATTGCTTTGCAATGCATTGCTTACCCCTCTGGTACTCAGAGGGTTAAGGATCATAAATGTTAAACTGTATTTGGCAGCCTCTATTCACAGTTCCACCGGGAGCATCAAGTGTTCATAAACTACCCTGAGTACATCCCCTATCATCCTCTCTATTGCTTATATTTTGTACTTTCTAAGCAAATATTTGGCACAGTATTACAAAAATTGTCACAGCAGTAAATTATGACATCATGCAGTACTAGCTTTTTAGCAATGTGACTTCCATTAACTTGGTGTGTGAGAGATAGTTTTGTGCATGAACACATATAGTGGCACTGCAGCACTGAGCCTCAGTAGCTCAATATTGTGGTACCTGCATTTCGGTTCAAACACATGAGGTTCAATTCAAAAAGTAAAAGAGATGCAATTCTGGAGCAAAACCACTACACCACAGGAGACAGACATTTCCTAATGATGTAACACTTTGAGTGCGAGAGGGTAGGCAACACATTGCAAAGCAAATGCACACCCCCTGGCACTCAAAGGATTAAAGGAGGCTTGGGACTTTTTATTTCTCCTTATGGTGCATTAGTTTGCTCCAGACCTGTAACGTTTTAGCTTACAGAAATGGACCTATGGTAGGATATTTTGGGCTACATCTGTATGTATTTGAGCAGAGATAAGTGAACTGTTTTCGTAAATTTGATGTCAGATTCAGAATTTTGCTCTGATGAAAGTCCACGATACAGGCTTCACACAGAGCTGGATCATCCATTATGGCAACCTAGGCAATACGAGAGTCCTTGCTGCAAGTGATGGGTTACAGATAGTGGCTGTGCTGTTGACATATTTTGTCAGACCCCCTTTTGTGGTGAAAGAGTCCAGCATCACCCAGTTGCTCCGACTTCCATTAGAGCCACAATGCCAGTACCTGCTAGAATCTCTCTATGTGTCAGAAGCACCAGATCAAGAGAGTGTGGCCCCAAATGTATGACATCATCTCCCAGCGCTCTGCATTACTGAGAAGCGGGCGGGAGCGGGTGATGGAGGTAGGAAATGGAAATGGGGCATTGTGAAGATGGGATTGGGCGCTGGGCCCATGGCAATTTCTGCACCAGGGCCCGGTGGCTTCTAGTTACGCCACTGAGTACAGCTGGTGTGCCCCCAGTTCTTAACCCTTTGAGTGCCAGAGGGGTAAAGCAATGCGTTGCATACCCCTCTGGCACTCAAAGGGTTAATGGAACAGCCTCAATGAGAAGCTCTGAAAAGAACAATGTGCTCTAGGAAGCAGACCTGTATTGCAATTTTTATTAGAGATGCAGCCTTAGAATTGGATTGGTGACCAAATATATTGCTTGTAAACTTTACATAATAGAATATTAAATGTTTTCATAGGGAAAAAAAGAAAGAATATTTTATAAAAACCGTCTTTGGGACACTAGTTGACTTGTTTAAAAAGTTTGATTTTTAAAATGCAAGTTTAACCTGTAATAATTTTTAAATGAAAATTCTCCCAACAGTAGGATGACCCTTGTTCGACATGAAAAGGGTCTATAACATATTTTTTCATAAAAAACAGCTCCTATAACACCAGTAGAGGACCAGTAGAGTGTTCATCACAGTGTGAAGCATACCTATCTGGTCCGTAAGGTGTTAACAACACCTTGTCCTACTCTGTGATGAATATCTTAAGCCCAATATTAACCCTTCTGTGTCACACCGAGGCCAAGTAATAAAACAGAAGCAGCCCACGTCCACACACAAACCTATTAAAGCAGTATGCTGCCATCTAGAAGCAAAGTGGTTCTCATGTTAGCGGATAAATTTCACCTTGCCAGAGAACAGAGAACATCTGTCACTGAGGCACTTATGTCAAGATATTGCTAGACCCACCTCCAATCAGATACAAGGTGAGAATAATATATGGCTTCATATCGACTTTAACTAAGTTTTATGGGCTATGAGTGGATTTTGGGACATTGCCTAATGGGAATGACACATACAAGCAAACACAATGTGAAAGCCATTTATACTACCGTAGGGATTAGTTTAACAACTGGAAAACCTGATGGTGGGTCAGGATTAACCCATTTGCCCTCAGAAAAAATAGTAACATATTACCGGTACTGCTTGAAATAAAGGGTATTTTAAGCATAATATACAGCTAATAAAAATAAATATCTTATTAAATAAATAAATACATGTAAAAATAGTTAAAAGTTACATCAAGTTTTCAAAGAATAACGTCAGTATGAAGGCAATGTAGCTACTAGTAATAATCATGTTAAAATACATCTTCTATGCTCCAAGGTACCCCGAAAGGCTAGTGAAATACAGGACAATATAGGGAGATGAACAAAGGAGTGATAAAGAGGGGATAAAGTGGAGATGACTACTTCAGTAATATCACTTATCCATTTCCTATGTTATTCTATATAGCCTATGCACTAAACTCTCCAACGTTGGAGAAATCTCAGTGCATTGGCTCCACGGAATAACATAGGAATTGAAGAAGTGACATCAGTGGGAAATATATCTCCTCTTTATCATCTTCCCTTGACAACTTTTTGCATCTTCCCCAATGTGTCTTTCCTGGATATTTAGGATACAATCTATGTATATTATATGTGTTAGTTGGAAGAAACCATCATCTACACATTTACATCTGCTATGTCATTCTGGATATGCAGTAAATGGCAATATCTTGATCCTAGTGCTCATCATTTTTTGAATGTCAGCTCAACTCCACTCTTGGTATCATACTGCCCCCCCCACCCCACAGACTAAATCTGAAAAAATGGCATAAGCAGTATTTGTCCACAACTACATCTGTGATGCAAGGGGACAGATCACATGTACTCTTCCACCTAGTACAATATAATAGTGTTCTAGTGTAGTTGTCAAGAGCTGTAGAAGTACAATGAGCAGGAATATCCAAGAGTGTAGATAAAGAGCAGTTAAAAAGAGCTGAGGTATTATTACTACGTTACAGACAGTATATTCAGAGGCAAACTGGGCTTTGTACACAGATGCCAATCAGGAATGCTATATCACTGTAGAAAACCATCACAATCATCTGGCACATAGAAAGTGCACAGGACTAGCTTATAAAGTAAATCAAGGTGATGATAGAAGGTTCTGGTGAATACTAGGCTACATATGCCAGGATTAATGGGATAACATTACACTGATAACCAGCACTGTTCAACATCTAATATAGTACAGTGAGCTGAACTGCTGCCACTCACGCCAGTTCACCCAGTTTTGAATCCTGACGGTAGTATACCCAGCTGGGAAAGGTATGCACTGATCCATACTGCACTAGTGTTTCTGCGGACCTACAGTGAGAAAAGGGTTTAAAAGATGCTGTCTCCAGGCAATACTGGGGAGAATGAACAAACTCACCAGAGCTTCGTGTTAGGATACACGCTACATTGTATGATTATCATAACGATTACAGCAGACAATCTCTTCTGTCTTTAGAAGGGCACCAAGCCCCATACATATGCCAGCACTATAGCATGCTCATAGGAATAGCATACACATACACCATTTCCTCTACACCTTGTTTAGTGTATTGACTAAGGGGAGATGTTCAAAAAGTCGTCATAATGAAAAAATTGTCGGATCATGAGTTGGTGGTAAAAGGACAATATTTTCAGAAGTAAATCCGTCACGTTTGAAAATGCGTCTAAGGAATTAAAAATGACGGTAAGACAATCTTGGTGAACATTGCCTTCTGATGTTAAAATTGCCTTTGATTTTGTCTTTGAAATGATAGTTTTCAAAGAAAGACATTTTTGTCTTTGAAACGACAAATTGCTTCTCACTCCTGATAACAGGACTTTAATTCGTCTTCTCCAAGTTTAGACCATTTTTATTTTGTCGGGAAAAAGTGACGTTAATCAGACAAAAAAGGGACGTTGAAACGAATATTTTTTTCTGAAAATACCTTACAATATGAAGGTACATTAAACCACGCCCACCTTTAAGACGGGTTTTTCTCTTTGACGGAGATGGCGGAATTTGATGCAAAAAATTACAGAAAACATGTTTGAGAATTGATGGATCATAGTGTAAGAACTTTTTTATTCTGATTACAGACAATTTCAGTTACCACCACTTTCTGAACATCTCGCTCTAAATCAATATGTAGAGTACAAACTGTCACATTGTCCTCCCCTTGGCACAACTGGCTTTAAGAGAGGCATTCCTGTGTGCATAGCTTAACAAATTGATGGTGGTAAAGTGCAGGGTCAGAACATAGATCCCATCCCCTGTTCTTGTGTGGAATCGCTATTGTACATTTGCCCCACTATTACATATACAATTTGTATAGGGATTTGACTGCTAAGTAAAACAAGTGAACTCCCATTGCTGGGAGATTTTCCTTTCAAATTATTACAGCCCAAACTTATTTTTTTAATCAACAATGCCGAAGCACTCTAAGCACGTCAGTGAATAAAAATCCCCATACCAGCACCTACGTGCTGACCAGAATGGAAAATTGCCATTTAATTTTAAAATATTGTAATATCTACTGAATTTATAATCAAAGTGCCCTTCCATTACACAGCAGGAAAAGACTGTAACACATTTTCTCAGAAAAAAGTATATTTTTACTTTAAGGAAGCAGAAATTTACTGAATAAGCTAGCTTTACAGTGCTCACAGCCAACTGCGAGAAACAGAGGTTCACTCTCCCTTCAGACAAAGTATTTATCCTTCTCCTAATAAGAGCATCTATCAAGCGACACATTATTTCCATAATTGTTAACATATGTTTCTTAATGTAATATTTTCTCGATGTCTGTGCCAATAACTTTTTAAGCAATAAAACAGAATGTAACACACATGCTGTTTTGGTAACAAAGACAAAAGTGGCTAGTGTTATTCCGCAGGGAAAGTAGACAAGAGTGTTATAAATAGCCTTTGGCAGCCATCTTAATTTTTTCCCATAACTCAGAAGAAAACTTCTAGCAGCTGTATTGGTTCATAAGAAAAACACAGATTTGTGATGTACATGCTTTGACTAATCCATTGAAATTAAACAAATCTCTAAATGGCAACCCTTTGTATGCTTTAGATGTATCACAAGGAATGCAGTACAAAGTATTGGAGACCTCTCCAGCATGCAAGGGGTACAAATTTTCTGCATACAAAGCAGGAGTGTATCGGTATGATGCAAATTGTAGTCATCCACAGCTGGAGAGCCTCAAGTTGTTTTCTGTTGATGTAAAGCCACAAAATAAAGTCACATGTGCTCTATGTTCTTATATTTAACACTTCTAGTGCCAGAGAGGTACCCAAGGCTTACCTCTCTGGCACTCAAAGGGTTAAATACGACTAACAGACTAAACCTATTTTCATTGAACCCTTGGATTCTGTAGACATTTAAAAGCATTATGTTGGAGACAGCATTGAAGGTGTTAAAACTGCATTATTTTAATCAATAAAGTTTAATTATATAAAGGTATCTCACTGCTGGAATATGGTTCATTTAAAAGTGATTACAGCTCAAACTGTAATAAGGTGGTGGAGCTGTTACTAAGAAGAACTGCAGCCCAATGCCCCCCCCCCCACACACACACACACACAATACAAAAGAAAACTGCCTGGACACAAGGGAGTCAATGCACAAATTCACCATCACAGCCTCGAACACAAGTGGCTGTGATTCAGGGTATGCATTACAGCATGTGGTCCATTGGTGCAAAGCACCGGACAATCTCCACAATCATTATGATTTTAAAGGGATAGTAATACTTTGTTTTAACATGGTTTAATATTATACTTATTTAAAAAATAAAGAAAAGGATCTATGTCTTTTGGTTATAACTTGTATTGTTTTGGACTAATAGCCTTCTAAAGTTCCCCCTCCCACCCCTTTCAGTCACGTCAGTGCTCTAGCTGACAGACTTGTATTCTGGTCCCAGGACCGGATGGCTTGTCTGTAGATCTGAAATAACATTGCATACAATGAGAATCTTCATGAGAACGGCCTATAAAGTGTGCTTGGTTGGTGGCTGTAGATGGTTCTCATGAAGATTCTCATTGTATGCAATGCTATTTCAGATCTGCAGATGAGCCGTCCGGTCCCGGGACCAGAATACAAGTCTGTCAGCTAGATCGCTGATGTGACTAAAAGGGGCGGAAGGGGGAAACTTTAGAAGGATATTACACCAAAACTATACAAGGCACAAGGCTTCCAACTCGCCAGTCATGGAGCTGAAGGGGCCAGATAGCGCAGACGCAGAGATACCATCTCTGCAAGATGTCTGCTCTGTTCCCCACTGCTGTCTGCCAAAAACATTCTCTCTATCTCTCTCTTACTTATGCTGGATTTATACTGCAAACTGCAAGTATTTCTATGTATCTCACTACCATATTAAGGATTTGGGGCTAAGTGTAATGTTGATGAAAATTTCGCTTTAGTACAAAGTATTACTATCCCTTTAATTCCAGCAAATCCTGTACTACAGTGTATGCTTTATCGCAATACAAATTTCTGCTCTTTAAAATTGTTTCTGAATACTCAGTTGTCAAAGATTTTGGTCCTTGAAGGTCTTATTTTTGTAATTGCAATCTAAGGAAAATGAAATAACTGAATAAGAAAATGTCATGTTGGTTTGAGTGTGCTTGAAATGCACTGGAGTTGTATGAATGCAGGACATTATAAATATCATATGGGTTTGAATTAAAAGTAGGAATGGATGTGAGTTATGGTAGCCAGCAATGTTGGTGAGGAAGTCACTGAATCATAATAATTAACTGATCCCATGAAATATAATTGAGATCCATAACTCAACTACCTTTCTGCTTTCTCTTGACAAGTCACCCATCTTATCCCGTGCGGTGAATGAGTTATGAAAATGAAGAGCGGATGTCCATTTGGTATTCAGCTTACTGGGAGAAGTCTTGCTTTGATTAACCTTTTGGATGCTATTGAAGACTCAATGAATTCCTTTACATTGCATTACAGACCTCTTTAGGATTCAAAGGATAAGCTTTTTAAGAACAATAAGGGAGTGTAACATACACAAAAACGCGCATGCGCGCGCACACACACAGTGATATACATAGGCATAAACACACAGAATACACATGTCTATCAATGTGTATTCTGAGTGTATATGCCTATGTATTTCACTGTGTGTGTGTGCGTATGTCTGTCACAATGTATTGGGTGTGTGTGTGGTATGTGCTTATATCTATGTGGTATGATAAACATAAGCACACACACACACAGTGATATACACAGGCATACAGACACAAAATACACATTGATAGAGATAAGCACATACACACACACACACACACATACATGCACACACAATACATGGTGATAGACATAAGCACATACACACTCAATACACATTGATAGACATAAGCACATACACACACACACACACACACACACACAAAATACATGGTGATAGACCTAAGCACATATATTCACAATACACGGTTGATAGATATAAGCACATACACATTCACACACAATACACGGTGATAGACATAAGCACATACACATACACACACACAGACACAATACACGGTGATAGATATAAGCACATACACATTCACACACAATACACGGTGATAGACATAAGCACATACACATATACACACACAGACACAATACACGGTGCTAGACATAAGCACATACACATTCACACACACAGACACACAGACACAATACACGGTGATAGACATAAGCACATACACATACACACACACAATACATGGTGATAGACATAAGCACATACACACACACACGCATGCACAATACATGGTGATAGACATAAGCACATACACACACACAGACACAATACACGGTGATAGACATAAGCACATGCACATACACACACAATACATGGTGATAGGCATAAGCACATGCACAAACACACACACACACACACGGTGATAGACATAAGCACATGTACACACACACAGACACAATACACAGTGATAGTCATAAGCACATACACACACAATACATTTATGGGTGGGAAGTGGGAGGAACAGGGTGGAAAGGAGGAGAAGTGGGTGGAAAGTGGGAGGAACAGGGTGGAAAGAAGAGGTGAGCAGAGTTTCACAGGCAACTCGTCACCACCAGAGAAACAGCCTCTTAAATCCTGGTCTTAATGATATTACGCACTTATTGCACACTTACTGTCAAGATGTGAAAGATGTGAAGTATAACCCCTTAACGACTCTTGACGGTCATGGCACGTCATGGGTTGTTTTGCGTTAATGACCCATGACGTGCCAGGACTGTCAAGGAATTCCGGACTTCATGAGCGGCTGCGTGCTGTTCGGGGAGCCCGGAACTGGAAAAAGAAGAAAAAAATGGTCCGTGGTCCTTAAGTGCTGGCCGTGGGTACACGCTGCCGTTCCTTAAGGGGTTGAATGTCACATTTGCCCCTAAGATGCTAAATATTAAATGCACTAAGGGCACATTAACAGCGCAGGTGTGACAGTTACACACATTATAAAAGGAGGATGCAGTAATGACACATAGAGGGCTCAGTAATGATGCCTTGTGTCCTTTTTAGATCCTTAAAGGGACGGTAATGTCCCCGAAAAAATATTTAGCATATTGTAGTGCTTAAAAAGTTGAAATGAATGCAAAAAACCCTATCTCTCAAACTGCTATGGTTTGAGAGATATATGCATTCAATGTCCGACACGAGGAGGCTCTTCAGCAGAGCTGCTATCGCGTTATTTAAAACTAATTACGTCATTGGAATGGTCTACAAAGTGTGCTTGCAAACCAGACCTTTCCAATGAAGTCATTCATGTTAAATAACTTGATTGCGGCTCTGCTGCAGCACAACACGGACGTCAGGGAAAGGGGAGGGGGGATCTTTGAATGCATATATCTCTCAAACCATAGCGGTTTGAGAGATAGGATTTTTTGCATTCAATTAAAATGTTAAGCACTACAAAATGCAAAATATTTTTTCTGGGACATTACTGTCCCTTTAATGTGCCCTTATTGCATCGTTTGATCAACACTTTGAAGCAGACAACATATAGAAGGCGACATATTGTACAATGCAAAATATTGAATGTGCGACTGTTTGACATGGGACATTGTGAATACGTCATTCTCAAGCAGACGACTAAATAAATGCAACATTTTAAGACGCGCAATGCAGAGTGCAGCTTTTCAGAAGTGAACCGTTCCGGAGCATTCTGTGCTTTCGGGCAGTCTCAACAGTGCATGACTGCGTCGGCGGCAGGACATACAGCACGACTGGCCTCTTAACCCTTTGAGTGACAGAGGGGTACGCAACGCATTGCAAAGCAATGCGTTGAGTACCCCTCTGGCACTCAAAGGGTTAATATCACCCGGATCTTGGCCCATGTACACGGGCTTTTACACTAATCTTTAATGTAGGGTAAAGTTGGAGTTTACAATAATTTTTCATTGAAGTGGATCTATTACCTACACTGCTTTTAGTCTCATTAAATATATCAATTTCAACTGTCTATATATTGTGCTTTTTGTTTTCTAGACAGTTTAATCGTTTTACAGATTTTCTTAATTTAGTAGTTGGAGAACTAATCTGAGCTGTGACCTGGTCAGACAAAGCCTGCATAATGAATTACTCACAGATTCCACCAGGGGGTGGACAATATTGATAAGGAGAATTAATCATGCAGGTCCGCTTTAAGAAAAAAGAAATGCTTTTCGTAGGTAACTTCAAACTGAATAAATGTGTTGCTATTTTATTCACATTTTACAGCCTAAAGACTGGTAAAATATCCCATAAATCTCCCTTGAGAGGGAGCAAGCAGGTGTGTTTTGTAGATTAAAAAAGCAGAGAGAAAGAGAGAGAGCTAATGTTTTCAGGTACAATCTGATAAAAACTAGTGACCCTTACAAGTTACTTAGGTCTATTTAAACTCACTGCTTTGTTGTGAGTAGGTGCAACAGCGATAAATGACAACAGAGATCAGAATGTACAGGAAACTACAGGTGTAATACAGAAATATATAGACAGCGGCATAACTAGAAGCCACAGGGGCCCTGGTGCAAAAATTGTCATGGGCCCCCCGCTGACCACATTGCCCCCCCATTGCCCCCAATCACCACAATTGCCTCCACATTGCCTCCAATTGCCTCTACATTGCCCACAATTGCCTCCACATTGTCCACAATTGCTTCCACATTGCCCCAGTTTCTTCCACATTGCCCCCAATTGCCTCCACATTGCCCTCAATTGCCACAATTGCCTCCACATTGCCCCCAATTGCGAAATTGCCTCCACATTGCACCCAAATGCCACAACTGTGTCTGCATTGCCCCAATTCCCTACACATTCTCCCCAATTGACTCCACATTGCCTCCAATTGCCACAATTGCCTCCACATTGCCCCCAATTGCCACAATTGCCTCCACAATGACCCAATTGCCTCCCCTGACACCACCCCAGTGCCCATCTCCTACCTCCCTGGTGGTCCAGCGGTGTGGCAGAAGAGGTCTGTGCCTCCTCATGTACAGACATCTTTAGCTGGAGCTTCCGCCCGGTCGTTTCTTCAGTAATGAAGAGCTCTGTGAGATGATGTAATCTCCCAGCACCCTGCATTACTACTAGAGTGCCGAAGAGGGAGCGTCATTTGCTAGAGGTCTGTGCGGAAGAAAGCACAGACCTCAGCTGCTTGCTGCTGGTGCCGGGAGGTGGGGTCGCGGGGGGGGGGGGCAGGCCCCTGGAGTGGGGGGCCCGGTCACAGGTGTGACCCATGTTGTTACGCCACTGTATATAGATAAACCTACCTGATGGTTGTATAAAGTATGCCTACCTAGGTAGAACAATATGCTGTCAAAATTAACCCTTTGAGGACTAAGAGGGGTGCTCAGCTCATTGCAAAACAATGCACCAAACACTGTTCTGGGCCTCATGGAGTTAAGAGCCCCTTTAAGAAAGCACAAAAAAAATGTACAGCAATGCAGGCTATATCGGCAAATGATTTAATTTAAATGATCATGATCTCTGAATTTGAGGCAGACACATAATTTTCTCAGCATATGTGAAAGGCGAATAGTCACTTTAAAATCAATTCTGCTTTTAAAAGAGCAGATTTCTTGATTTGCATAATTGCAGCATCCTGCACGAGATGTGTATAACAAAGTATTAATGAAAAGCGTTCCCTCTGCATGCTCTAAATATACGAACATCATGCAAGTGTAGGTCATATGATTCAGCTGAACTCTGTGCAGAGGCGTTGTGCGTAATCCCGCTACTTCGGAATATCAGAACAGGTTTAATCCTCTAAATGCCAGAGAGATATCCAATGCATTGCAACACAGTACAGCTCTGGCACTCAAAATGTTAACCCGTTGAGTGCCAGAGTGACACGCAACGCATTGCTTTGCAATGCGTTGCGTACCACTCTGGCACGCAAAGGGTTAAAGCCGTAATCAGGACGCTAAAGAGAAGCAAATCACTTGCAACACAGGGGCCAACTGAAAATTCCCCTCAACTGAACTGCATTGGAGACCTCTTCAAGGGGTTAAAAGCCCCATTTTATGACTGTATCTCATTCCATATGCTTATGGATAATTTTTGTCTTGTTTATTTTCTGTACTTGTGATATTATCGTATTGTATGTATTGCATTACCTTTACAATAAAGCTTTAAAAAAAAAGCGGCCCATTTTAATTTATTGGAATTTTGGGAATGCGTATTTGTCCCCTACAATGCAGTGGGTTTACCCCCTGAATCGCACTACTTTTATGTACTTAATCCTAGTCTTGCAGTGGAATTAACCCTTTAATCCTTTAAAGAGTTGCATGCCCCCCTGGCACTCAGTGGGTTAAGCGTCAGAAGGCTGTGTAATGCATTGCAAAGCATTGTACACCTTGCTGGTACTTAAAGGGATAGTAATGTTAAATCATAAATCAATATATGATTGTTTCATTTAAGTTTTTTTATAATGCAAACTATATTTTTAAAATCAGTTACCTGCATTATTCTTCCATTCTTCTTGCAAATCCAGTTAAAAGATTTTCCCTCCTCCTGCGACTTTCCACTATATCATGAAGAGTTCACTTACTGTAAAATCTTGGGTATAATACGCACAATTTCACACCTCTTCACCTTAAATGAAGTGTGGGGGGTGTGTATTATACACGAGAATTTTTCTGCCGCAATTAAAAAAAATAAATAAATAAGAGGGCTGCCAGATACCTTCCCTCCCTCCTCCCAACGCAATCCACTCGCATAAAATAATGCTTACTTCCACTGGAATCAACATCTTACCTGCTGGCAGAACGCTTGCATTTGCCGCCTGTTTCCTTCAATGTGCTGTCAGGACCATACGCCTACGGTATTGCCCTGCTAGGACCCTGAGATCCTCACAGGGCCTTAACATTGGTTGGTGGAGGAAGGTTCTGACAGCGCATTGAAGGAAGTGGGCGTCAAATGAAAGCTTTCCGCCAGCAGGGAAGATGTGGACTCCAGTGGAAGTAAGTATTATTTTCATACCTTGGAACTCTCTGTATTTGCCCCTGAGACTCCAGTTTTGACAATGCATTACCAGGTCTCCTGGGCAGGGGCTGATTCCTCCAGATGTGGGGAGTTTTTATTGAAACTCTGGCCACTTCTGCTCTTTCCCCCGGTGCTCCTCCTACCCCTTTTAAGATTTGTGGCACACTTTTAAGACCTGACCCCCAACTCGTGTCAAGCCCTGCACCTTTTTGACATGATTCACATAATTTTTTTTCACCGCCTACCGCACCAGAGGACTCCCCTCCAGGGAGACAACAATTGAAAGTTCCCAGATATGATTATTTTACGTGAGCGGATTGTTTTGGTGGGAGGGAGGGAAGGTATCTGG
Source organism: Rhinophrynus dorsalis (assembly GCA_037306005.1). Taxonomy (NCBI): domain Eukaryota; kingdom Metazoa; phylum Chordata; class Amphibia; order Anura; family Rhinophrynidae; genus Rhinophrynus; species Rhinophrynus dorsalis. The sequence goes on from CM074724.1 coordinate 298,063,333, forward strand.
AAGCCCTCATTTTTTTTACTAAGGGGGAAAACATTACTATCTCTTTAAAAGGGTTAAACTACGAAAACTAATCTCTTTTGGGTGAAAATCCAATTTCCAAGATAAAACAAGCTAATATTTTCTGCATATCCTCCCACCCTATCAGACCAATTCCCACCTTAAGGAAACCCAGGAGTAGTAAGGAGATGAACGGATACTAGCAAAAATGCAGGAGCTGTACCTATAGATAATCATGTTAAACATGCACTGGCACTTATGTAGAGACACCCTGGGGGGTGGGGTTAGGGTTAAACTATGAAATCTAATCTCTTTTGGGTGAAAATCCAATTTCCAAGATAAAACAAGCTAATATTTTCTGCATATCCTCCCACCCTATCATCACCAAACAAAAACCATACCTCCCAAGTGTCCCTCTTTAGGAGGGACAGACCCTCTTTTGGACCCAAATCCCTCTGTCCCTCTTTCCCACCCTGATGTCCCTCTTTTTTAAGAGATCAGATTGCATGGTGTGTATATAAGTGTATCACATTGCTCTACAGCAATAAAATTCACATTGTTTAAATGTTAGTATATGTGTTTATGCATTAGTCTGTGTAAATAAAATACTTATATCTTGTTATAAGTCATTTATTTGGTTACACAAGGAGGTACCAATAGGTCATGAAATAGCCTAAAAATTCTCAGTAACGTCCCACCCACCAGCCACGCCCCCAGCAACACCCCCTAAAACACAAGTGTCCCTCTTTGGCAATTTGAAATGTTGGGAGGTATGCAAAAACCAATTCCCACCTTAAGGAAACCCAGGAGTAGTAAGGAGATGAACGGATGGATACTAGCAAAAATGCAGGAGCTGTACCTATAGATAATCATGTTAAACATGCACTGGCACTGGGGGACCCTGGGGGACCCATTCAAGGGGCAGACAATGCATGTGGGGGCTGTGATTACCAGTGGAGGGAGACTGAAAGGCATGTAGACAATGTATGTGGGGTGTGTGACTACCAGTGGAGCTAGGCTGAGGGGCAGGCAGACAATGTATGTGGGGGCTGTGACTACCAGTGGAGGGAAGCTGACAGGCAGGCAGACAATGTATGTGGGCGCTGTGACAACCAGTGGTACAAGTCTGGGAGGCAGGGATAAAATGCCTGTGAGGGTTGTAACTACCAGTGGAACAAGTCTGGGAGGCAGGGATAAAATGCCTGTGAGGGTTGTAACTACCAGTGGAACAAGTCTGGGAAGCAGGGAGATAATGCCTGTGAGGGTTGTGACTACCAGTGGAACAAGTCTGGGAAGCAGGGAGATAATGCCTGTGAGGGTTGTGACTACCAGTAGAACCAGACTGGAAGGCAGATATACAATGTATATGGGGGGCTGTGACTACCAATTGAACCAGGCTGGTGGGTAGGCAAACAATGAATGTGGGGCTGTGATTACCAATGCCTGCTCCTCACAAGTGGTGCCACTGGTAGACACAGCCCCACCCCCCCACACACACATACATTGTCTACCCCCCAGCTTGGTTCTGATGGTAGTCACAGCCACCAAACATACACTGTCTGCCACCCAGCATGGGTCTACTGGTAGTCACAGCCTCATATAAACTGCCTGTTCCCCATCATGGGTCTCCTGGTAGACATTGCCCCCATATGCACTGTCTACCCCCAGAACGAATGTACTGGTAGACACTGCTCCCAACATACTCTGTCTGCCTCAGCATGGTTGCAACGGAAGTCCCAGCCCCACATACACTGTCTGCCCAGCATGGTTGCACTGGTAGTCCCAGACCTCATATACACTTCCTGCCCTTCAGCATGGTTCTGCTGGTAGTCACTGCCCCCTTATACACTGTGTACCCCGCAGCATTGTTCCACTGGTAGACACAGCCCCCACATACACTGTCTATGCCCCAGCATGGTTGCACTAGTAGACAGCTCCCATATACTTTGTCTGCCTTCCCCCTCTACCTTTAGAAGTGGAGAGCACATCTGCTTCACTGTTCTCAGCTCTTTTTCCTGTCGTATGAAGTATGGCTTCAGGGTAACCCTGAAGTATAGGGTAAGAGGGAGCCGATGGAACTGTTCTTTCACATGATATTCATACTAGAGGAAACAGAGCAGAGTGACACAGATGTGCTCAAATTCTCCGCCCCATCCAGAGCCTGTGAAGGGCCCAGGCAACGGAAGAGCCTTCAGTGGCTGGGCCCTTCACATTTCCCAGGGGCCTATGTACTCACCTATGTTGCCTTGTGGATAATCCATCTTTGTTTCTTGCTGTGGCAACATAGGAGTGAGTACGTGAATCAGCATGCATGCAGTTATGAAGGTGTAAATTACATGTCGTAAAATGTCACTGTGGAAGTGGTGTGGGAAATTCAACATTCATTACTGGGTAGTGGAACAAGTCAATGGAGGTAAGTATTTCTGATGCCTCCTCCCCATCAAAAATTTTGTGGCAGCAAGGAACATAATCACCTTTCCACAAAAAACCTGGAAGGGAGGAAATTAGACTTTCTGCACACTCCTAGAGACCAACCACTGATACAGGTGGAAGGTGAATAATTAAATGCACAAAGAGGGATAAATGGATGCAGGACCAGCTTAGAGCCCATAAACAGTTATCCATGCAGATTTATCCTCTGTACCATGTTAGTACATCCACCTTAGTGTATATAGATATAGTATACATTGATATACAGGTTCTGTAAATTGTATACGCGGTTTAAGTTCTATAAGCTATTGCTTCTAAGTAATAATTCACTTTCACCCTCTGATTACTAAATGAGTAGTACCCCTCAGACAATGAAAGGGTTAAAGATTAGAAATAAATCCTGACATTTGGCACTTGGCTAAATATTGCTCAGCAGAAATCTCTGATATTTTCTTCCTATCTAGAGCAAAGTGTGTGAGTGCACCTGTCTCTCCTCCCTTGGGGGATCCTGGAAAAATGGTGTTGAGAGACATATTTTTTTCACACAACCCATGAAAAATGTGATTGCAAAGCAGACATTTCTTACGTTTTTCCAGTGGTCGATTTAGCAAAGTCAGCAAGTTGCAAAATGAGCGGATCCAGGGCTAAAATAGAGCACAATGGGGCCTGACACAAAATATCTCAAAAGCAGTACATGGTGAAAACGTACGTAAGAGGAACCATATGGTACTATTTAGAGAGGAACTAACACTTTTAATGACTTAGGTGATTTTTTGAATGATTTCCAAATCGCCTATATATGTTAGCCATTCTTTATTTAAAACTATAGTTTTTGAGATATTTAGCTATATATATTTGTAATTGTATGCAAATTATGCAGTATTGATTGGCACATTCCACTCTCCCTCCCAACTGCCACTTCCTGAGAGGAAGCACTGGATAGTTTGCTTAAGCCAACAAATGCATAAAGCTAGATATCTTATACACTACAGCATAAAATAAAGTATGGCTAACATAAATACAGAATTTTTAAAGCCCTTTCAAAATTACGCAAGTCATTATAAAGTGTTAGTTCCACTTTAATGGAATAGAAAACACCTATTTTATATAAATATAAGTATGTATGTATTTATTTATTTACCACTGTAGAGACACCTGTGCTTTGTCACATGGTGCTCTGTGTGTCAGTAATACATATTAAATTGTTTTATTTAGTTTGAAATTAAGTCCTACTCAGGGCTGGATTTACATCCTGGGCACACCTGGGCAAGGCAATCAGAGTGCCCTTAGCTCTGCCCATGGCCAAACTCCCACTCATCAGGTGACCCCCAGTCACATCTCCTGTTTCCTGGCACAGACAATACACTTGACTTATTACACGAAAAAAAGCTTTAATCCTTGGGCTGCTAAAGAGATTTCTAACACATTGCTCCGCAATGCCCAGGAGCTCTCTCTCTCTTTCTCTCGTATCCACGGGGTTAAATAATAGCCTGTAAAGGGGCAGAGACATTGAGATTGCACTGGCCACACTCACAATTCAGAATGTGAGGGTATTTAACCCTTTGAGTGCCAGAAGTCCTAAGTACATTGTGCTATGCATTATTTCCAACTAAATAAAACAAGGTGATTGCTAGGAGATGCTTTATTCAGCATCTCCAAAAGGGACAGACAGCGCAGGCGCACGGACATCACTATGACAAGATGTCCGTGCTTCCTGCTACTGTGAGCCTCCGAAAAACTGGAAAATCTTTCAAACCAGGTAATATTTCTGGCGACTAGCGCTACTAAGCAGCTAGTCGCCAGATGAAGACTCAATTCATGTAAAGTTATTGTGGGGTGGTAGTTCCCCTTTAAAATAAGAAGTACTTTAAAAGAGGTGAGAGTTCCCCTTTAAGTCAATATGAATTTTCATTGGGTTTCCTCCAAAGTTGAACCTCTTTGGCTTCCAGAATTGCAACTTTGGGTCCAGATACAAATAAGCATGTTTGCCCTGATAGCGCCATCTCTGCGGCCAATTATGCTGGAAGCTGCACATCCAGAAGAATAGTGACAAAGATACAAAACAGATAAAGTGCAATGCCTGCTTAAAGGGATAGTAATACTTAAAATGTAAAAAAAAATATGTTGTAGGGTTTATCCCCCTGAGTAAAACAAGAGTACTCCCACTGCTGAGAGGTGTTTCATTCAAAAGTTATTCATTTTCAAAGTTGAATTTTTTAGGTGCAATATCACAGTGGCCTGAAATTGTACAGTGGCGCTGTTGGTACACCATCCTATGGAGATTTATGGTCAACTGACCAGAGTTGTCCATAGGATCGTGTAGCAACAGCGCCAGCGTACAATTTCAGGCCACTGTGATATTGCACCTAAAAAATTCAACTTTGAAAATTAATAACTTTTGAATGAAACACCTTTCAGCAGTGGGAGTACTCTTGTTTTACTCAGGGGGATAAACCCTACAACATATTTTTTTTTACATTTTAAGTATTACTATCCCTTTAAGCCCTTATACCTTTCAGTGCCAGTTCTTTGCAATGCGTTCCGTACTTCTCTGGCACTGAAAGGGTTAAGAACCACACGGTCCTAGGGAGTAGCGCTCTAGAGCACCACAGCCTTTTTTTTTTTTTTTTTTACACAGACTTGTCAGGACCTTAACCCTTTGAGTGCCAGAGGGGTGCGCAATGCATTGCTTTTTTCGTACCCCCTCTGGCACTCAAAGGGTTAAAGCCACGACAGTCCTAGAAAATAATTGGGAGTAAATGGAAACATTTGATGAGAGCAACATTCGACTGCACACTGCTGCTGTTTACAAAGCAGACTCTAATGGACTAAAGCTGTGGAGTGTCTTTAATTCATCGGGTGTTAGAGAGATCCCCAACACATTGCTTTGGCATTCAAGGGGTTAAACATCATGCTGCCTTTATTAATTTAATTTTACTTCAAAAATGTGTTGGTAGCAGAAGGGAGTGATTATACTAGGAATAAGTGGCCTTAATTTGTTGTAAAACTGCCATTAACTCTTTTTAAAATTAAGACAATTAAAAAAAAGTATGACATTTTTTCTCTAAAGCTGCTATAAAAATATATTGTCTGGGATTTTGTAATATTGTGAAATTAATTCTTTTTCATTTATTTATTTATTTGCAAGTGCAAACAAAGAATGGAGCAATCATCCGAATGAGTATTTTAAAGCATTGTTTAAAGGAAAAATCTAACTTAGTTTAATATGAAACAATATTTTCTATTATCTAGGTCTTTATACTACATACTTCTGAGAGGGACGGGAAGTTAGTGAAGGAGGGCCATGTACAGGGGGAGGGCCGCAGGAGGTGAGATATCTTGTAGAAGGTTGGGCTCTGGGCAATGGGGAGGAAGCAGAACTGCACTGGTGGCCACATTGCCAGTGCAGTTTTGACACAGAGCAACACCCCAACCTTCATCTCTCCCCTTTTTATCTGGTTTGTCTATGGTGTGTGTTTTTAGTTGTCATGGCTTGGGGTCGTGTTCTTGCCAGGCAGAGAATGGTGGGAAAGTGGGAAGGTTCTTAACCTGTTAGAACCAATATGGAGGCCAATGGCCCAAGTGGTGTTCCATCCAGGTTTTGGCTGTGGGCTATCTGTCTCCATATCCATTGGGCTACTTACTGCCAGCTGACAGAGTACACAGTTGCAAGGTTTTAACCTTTTGAGTGACAGAGGGGTACGTAACACATTGCGAACCAATGTGTTACACACCCATCTGGCATTCAAAGTGTTAACTTTGTGTCCATGATTGTAGAATTATTACCTACACATACCTGATATCTTAGTACCCAGTAACTATACATGTTTTTCAGCAAGCTGGGAGAATCAGTCTTTGTTTGTACCTCCCAATTCTTGGTCAGTTGCTTGTAGTAATTTAAGCATACCGGAGAACTCTATGGATCTGCTCAGGAGAGTTAATTACTGGGTTAATTACTAGGTCTCTGCAGACAGAGATTCATTCTCTAGCTCTCCACCTTTCCTCCATTTAATCCCACCCACGTCTGTTAAACCCCATTCATACAGTGACTAAAGGCCTTAGTGTACATACAGACACTAATGTAGCACGCACTAAATGCTGAGAAATTCATGTTAATGTTGAACTAACAGCCTTTTGGTGTCTTAGGTGTTTTTTAGTGGGCTTTCAAAATCACCTGTATTTATGTTTATCAACAATCAGCAGATCCGATCCTCTGGGAGCAGACCTGATGATGAAGCCAAGGCTGTGTTTTCCACCATGGCACCCCAAAAGGGGAGAAGAAAGGGTATTCTTTCACAAGGATGTAGTAATAGCAGATACAAAGGATATATTTATGAAAAGATTAGATGAGATGGTTCAGTTGGTTAATGCACTAGATGTAGAATCTGTTCAAACCTCAAGGTCACAGGTTCTAGACCCAGCAAGGTCAGCTCAGCCTTTCATCTTTCTGAGGTAGATAAAATGAGTACCATTAAATTGGGTAGTAATATCTATACCTCCAGGACATACTTGAAAATGAGATAAAACTCAATGCATGCTTCCAGGTAAAATGAACTGTGTATTAGTAGGTACAACAGGAAGTTCTGGTAATGCCTAGTTTGGATTCGGGACGGCTTACAGAATTCTCATTTTCTGTGTTATACTGTAGCAGAGGTTGAACTTAATGGACTTTTGTCATTTTTCAACCTATGTTACTATGTAACTATGCAAAAACCCTTAGAGAACCTTAGTTGGTCCCATGAAACAGACTGAATTACCGACACTGAAGTCTTACAGGTAAGTTGTTAGGCTGCTTGTGCAGTCCATATAGATTGAAGAGCTTCCAATCATAACACGAAAGGTCTTTAGGGGTTGTGCACGAAACCCACAAAGTCGTGAGCTGTACATTTCCTGGATGCATGCCAACCAATCGTTTTCTGAAGTTCACAAATGTCTGGCAGGTGCCGTATTGGGGCTGTAAAGTCCCAGGCATTTTACTAATTCTGTACCCACAGAAGGACACATAATAGAACATGGTAATTGTATTTTAAGACAGCAGTTTATGAACTATTTTGTTTTTATTTGCTTGTCAGTTTATGAAAATACAGTAGTTGCTGACGTGCTGGTCAGTAAATAATATTCCCCCCTGCTCATTGTCCCAGTTTAGATAATTGGTATAACCCTATTAATAAATAAAGCTAAATCCCTTATAAACTATTGTTTCAAAATGTTTAACACAAGATATAGGTGAATTTGAAAACTATTTCAAATGTACCTAAGTGTTATAAAGTGTTAGTTCCACGATAGGATCTTATGCTGTATAAGCCTTGTTTTAAGATTTGCCAATTGCTCTCCATATGCCTAAGTGGGCACATGCTCTGCAGCCAAGTACTTGCCAATATGCGCTTGAATACTCCCAAACAGTGTGACTATTCAGGAGAGCAGGGTATAATGGACGCCTGATTAACCAAACACTGTGCTGTTAATCAGACGTCAATTGTCTCCACTTGTTCACACAGCATGCACCTGATTAGGTACAAAATACAATATAATGGGCACCACATTCACATACTTGGGAACTCAGTGGACCTGCCCCGGAGACTCCTGTTATCATTGTACAGTACCGGGTCACTAGAGACTAGGGTGAAATGCAAGAAAGTAGAGCATTAGCCATTCTTTGAATGCCAAACATTTATGCCCCATTTAAGATTGCTCAAGTTTAATGCAAGAAACATAAAAAAGCCTTGATGTTGAAAAGCACATGTTCATAAATTAACAGCAAAGTAAGTACCTGCTCATAAAGGAATGTCAAAAGTAGTACATGATCATACATCAATGTATGAAAATGTGCACTGAATTTGGCGCAATCGCTAATCTGCACACAAAAGATGGGCGTTTTAGCTATACCCACTTTTTGAAAGGAAATTGCTAAAACAAGCCACATGTTTGCTAGTTCATAAAAAAGTGCAATTCAGTAAGATTCTGACACTTATCATGTTTCCATCAAAAGTACATCATAAATAGTTATTGCGCATGTTTCTTGAATTCTGTCTTTAGCTTCTTCCTTCAGTTCAGAGAGTTGATGAGTAACCCAATGCATTCATGTGGTTATCCACACTACAACCGTCTTTGAGGGCAAATACACATACTTTTGTCCTCTTTTTCCCCACCTACTCTGATTAAGCCCCTCCCTTCTTATATGACAATCTGAATCACTAAGACACTCCCTCCCCAGCATTAATTTGTTCTCTGGACTAAGATGTTTCCAGGAATGATGATTTGGTGCCCAGCATGAACCTTAAAGTGTTAGTAATATTTAATATGTAAAACAATCTGTAGTAGGGATTACCCCCTGAGTAAAATATGGGTTCTCCCACTGCTGAAAGGTGTTTTATTCAAAAAGTTATTACAGCTAAAACTTTAAATTTTTAGGTGGCTTGAGATTTTTCAGTGATGCTGTAGATACACCATCTTATGCACAGTTCTGGTCAGTTAATCATAAATCTTCATAGGCTGGTGTAGCAACAGCGCCACTTTACAGTTTCAGGCCACTGAGATACTGCACCTAAAAAGTTTGAGCTATAATACCTTTTGAATAAAAGACTTTTTCATCAGTGGGAGTACACTTGTTTTACTTAAGGGATAAACAATGCAACATTTTTTACATATGGAATATTACCATCCCTTTAACAGGAAAATATAATGAGATATTATTTTCTTGTTTCTCTCATTCCTGCATCTTGCATTTTATGAGGAATCGATAAAAAAGGTTCTATAACATTTGCTACATCTGTCATGATATTAGAAGCTTGTATTTCTGCATTGCTGTTCCTTTAAAGGAGCAGTAAACTTTATTTTATGAAAATAAATATGTTGTAACACTTTTCCTGTTGAGTAAAATAAGAGTACTCTCAATGCTGAGAGATGCATATTTCCAGAGTTATTACAGTTTAAAACTGTGTTGTTGTTTCTTTTTACATTAGCAGTGTCCTCTAGTGGTCAAATTCCAATTAGTTATTATGTTACATTCTAATGGAGAGCAAAGTCAATGACAAACAGTTCTCCACAGAATATGATAAAAACTGCTGAGTCACTTCCTGTCAGGTACAACTTTCAGGAAGTAAATGCATAGTCAATTCACTTCCTGATTATTTGAACTGTTATAAATGTTGAATAAAATAACTGACAGCACTGAGAGTGCCCTTTTTTCATTCAGCAGGAAAAGCTCTATAAAATATAGATTTTCATTAAAAAAAAGTTTACTGCTCCTTTAACCCAGTACCTTATTAACAAGGAGACTGATAGAGCTGCAGCTTTCAGTGATCATCAGTTCTGAGCCATTACTTGGCCAAAAGGGAAAGCCGCAACTTTATTGTTTAATATTGACTGAAATGTTGAATAAAAAATGAATTCATATTTAAACAAGCCCTGTGAGTGCAGTATTTTGTCACCTTCAACAATTAATCTATAGAATATTGGATACCCTTCCTGTAGAGGCCAATCATCACTTTCAGCTCCAATTCCATTAGGCTCTTAATCCAGCCTTTCTTTAACCCATTGGATGCTAGAGAGGTCTCCAATGCATTGCTCTGCAATGCATTGGAGACCTCTCTAGCACCCAAGGGGTTAACTCACAAATATCAAAGGCATTTGTTCTTCTTTTAAGTCCTGAACAAACATAATAAACACAGAGCCTCTGCTTTTCTACTGGGCTTTGCTCAGCAGGTTGCTTCTTATGAGCAATGTCACGAACACATTGATATTATCAAAAGATTTTCCCTGTCAAAGTCTCCCAGCCACAAATCTAGAGCCACAAAACTGCACGCACATTAAATCCAGTCTTCTGGTCTGATTCTTTCCTTTGATAAAGCATTCTTTTTGCAACCTATTTTACTGCAAACAAATCAAACAAACAAAAAAACAAGCTAAGGGCTTTAGTTAAGACAGGAAAGATGAGCAAAGTTGGAGCATACCATCTACATTATAGCGAACAAATACAAATTCCCATTCATTTAAAGAGGACTTTGTAATGGATTGCAGATATCTCTACCATTCAAGAGGTTAATAACCTCATTTAAAATAACAGTAGTGTCCCATAAAATATTTTTCTTGTTTTGTAGACTTAATAAAAATAAATTATGTGGCACAAATCCCATCTCACAAACTGTTATGGTTTAAGAGATATTCACATCTAAAGTTCCCCCTCTCCTGATGTCAGATGTAAAGCTGACAGCAGGTGATTCGAGTCGTCCGAACTCGAGGAGGCTCTTCAGCAGAGCTGAAATAGCAATATGTAAAAATAACTACTTCATCGGAACGGTCTATAAAGTGTGCTTCCAAGACAGGCACAGACCTTTCCAATGAAGTAATTTTTTTCCAAAATCGCTATTTCGCTCTGCTGCAGAGCCGCCAGCTGGTCCCAAGACCGGGATCTCCTGCTGTCAGTAGAGTGCTGACATCAGGAGAAGGGGAGGTAGGGAGGGAACTTTAGATGCGAATATCTCTCAAACCATAAAGGTTTGAGAGATAGGATTTGTGCCACATAATTTATTTTTGTAGACTGTACAAAACAAGAAACATTTTTTTATTGGACATTAGTGAGAATGTTTTTCACCCTTAAGGTGCAGTTGGTATGTTCCAGGATTGTACATCTTTTCTTCCTGTAAAAGTTGTGCATTACCACCACCCTGGCTGAAAAAACTGTTATAAAAAGATGATATAGCAGTGAATTTATATAAAAATTGTCCCTTTATATGTTCAAATATGGTTTAACCCTTTCAGTGCCAGAGGGTACCCAATGCATGGCTTTACACTGAAAAGGTTAATTATCAGGCTGTGTAGAAAACAGTATATCAGGTAGGCTGCTCTCTACTGCTGATTTTAGCGAGCGCTGATACCCTTGGCTTTTTATCAATGATCAAATGTCTTTTAGTAGCTAGTCAATTAAATATACTCAGAAACCAGTGAAGAGAGAACGTTGCTCATATAAAATCTTTCTCTACACTGTCTGCATATGAATAGTGTACTCTTATTTTCAGCTAGGATGGTGATTGACCCAATACCTTTTATCACCTGGAAATGCCCCATTACATGCCACCAACAGGGTAATGTACCATTATAGTAATGAATAATGCATTGGGATGGGCAAAAAGTTAATTTTCCTCCCTGTGGGAATCTTTGTAGAAGGAGAGAGATGTTTCTCCTTTTCACAAAGGTTCTCTCAGGAAAGAATAGTGTGATGGGTTTTAATGCCGAAAAAGTTATGCCCATTGATTTGAACGGCTTAACATTACAGTACGTACACTCACCAGCATTCATCCACACGTCTTCACATACACACACACACACTCATACTTCATCACCCATACATGCACGCACACACGTACTCTTGATAATGCAGACACACACATTCACTTACCTCATTTTGCTATAGGAAATTGTTTGCTGAAAAGGCCTTCTCATAGGTGAAACAGGTAATGTCAAAACTATATCTTCTGTCTGTGATAACTTTTGCCAAACCCTAATGATTCATTACCCTGATAATCTTGTGTAATAGTGTACTTGACTACTGATATGATGTAATGCTCTGTTGGTCTCAAGTAATGGTATATTCCACATCTTGTCTCATTTAATGGTGCATTTCCCTGATGATCTTGTTTAATACTGTGCCTTTCTCATGTAATGTTGAATTACCCCGCTGGTCTCATGTAACACCCTGCTGCTCTCCTGTAATGTTGAATTAACCTGCTGTTCTTATGTAATACTCTCACATAATGTTGTAATGTCTTGCTTGTATCAATGCTTTGAAGAGCTTGCTACCATGAACATCTTTTACACTAACGGTTTGTGCAAGCATCATCCTGAAACCTTCCCATAACCAGTGATGCATCATTGCAGTATGATTTGTCTGCACAGTGGTACTTGAGGACAGGTTTATGTCTTAATACAAAAATGTCGGGGAACATCTCACTCTAGACTAAATATCATGGCTGATCAGCTGTTTAGCAAGGTGATAAGAAGTCTGACCCCATGATCAGCATTGTATTTCCAATTAGTCAGATTAAGTAGCTTAGAGTAGGGGTGGGCAATATGAGGCTGTCCAGCTGTTGTTGGACTACAAATCCCATCATCCCTGGCCAGCAAGGTAGACTTGACAGTCAGTGGTAGAACCACAGGACAAAAACTCTGCCCACTGCACATGTTATCTTTATCTGTTAAGGACCAGATGAGTGTGCAAACAGTGGTTTAACTATTCATTGGTGAGGCCTGGTGCACACAATTGTTGGGACCCCTAACAGATACATAAGTAGAACATGGCATATGGGTCCCCTTAGATGCAGGACCCTAGCACAAATGCATCCTCTGCAGTCACTGTAGGTATGTCCCTGTCATAGCCGCCTAAATGGATATGGCATACATGACTGATGGAAGATATCATGTCTTGAGAAAAGGCACAAGGACAGAAATAATGGGGGCCATTAGGAGTTCCTGTCCATAGGAAATAAAGTGAAGGTTGTTATTATTAGGAGGTGTTATTTCCCCTTTAAGCCACAGTGGCAATTCACTTATTTAGCAAATTCCCAGCCAATCACACAAAGCTATTTTCTGAACCCCAAAATGGCTAATAGGAGTAGATCAGGATGGAGCAACACACAGCAGCCATGTGCTTATTACTAATTCTACTCTTGCACCACCAGACTGTGATACAGTAATGTGACCATTTAACAGAACTTAAAGTCTATGAAATTCCATGTGCTGTTTTTCTGCAGTTTGAGGGAACAATTTTCCTTTCCTTTACATTCCTCTTTGTTTTACACGGTAAATTGTGTAAATAGGAGTTGCATTCCAACGAAAGCTGGAGAGCCACAGATTACCCCCTCTGATCAAAGTATGATCTTGAATATTGAAGTATCATGCATTATTTAAAGCATTTTATGCATAATGGATATTTCAATCTATGCATTAAAAATGTACAGATGTCACCAACATTATTGCAGTCGTGCTTAACTAAAAATAACCCATTGGAATGCAGTATATTTTTTCTTCTTCAAATGGATGCTTGACAATGACATCACAGTTTAACCCTTTTGAGTGCCAGAGAGGTGTACTATGTACACGCCTTTGGCAGTCAAATGGTTAAAGAAGGCCCCAAAGTTTCAATGGAGTGGTTTAGGAAATTACCTAAGGGATGTAAGGTGCTTAAATTGGTCTTTGGGGAGAAGTGGGAGATGCATATTGCTCTGTAAGTGACATCCTGGGGGAAGAGGTGGGACACCTGGCCTTTATATAGGTTAGTGCAGGCATCCACACTACCTCTTTCCCTCCATGCTGCCCACAGATACCTTAACCATTTTTATTCCCTTCGCTGTCTTCATTTGTTACCAAAGTTTAGACCTACTCCATGTTTAGTTCATTCATTTGTTCTTTTTATTAAACAATAAAGGTTTAAAATAAAAATTATAAGCAATCTGAATCAGAGTATGAAATATAATAAGTAATTGGTATAAAAATGATAGCCATCAATATATGTATATTAATCTGTATAGGATATGACTAGCAATGTGGGACTGCAATGCCGGTCAGGCTATGTAGGGAATTAATGCACATACACTGATGCAAGACACATAGAGACACACACGTAAATGCACACGCATGCACTGAGATGCATAAAGAGCAACACAGTCATATACACATACATGCAATGCACAACATGCAGACACATAGAGTGTGATACAGACATGCAACACACAGAGTGAGGAACACACAGGCACACACAGAGACACACACACACACACACACACACACACAGAAGTGAGTCATAAGGGGGTGACTTATGTGTCATTGTAATGAGTTTGTGTTTGTACTTATGCCTCCACTGTGGCATTCATTCATGTAGTTGAAATGCATGTGGTAATTGCACATACTATGGTGGAAGGTGGATCGTGCTGGCTCCCGGGGTGCGAGTGAGTGTGTGTGAGTGAGTGGCATTCATTCATGTAGTTGAAATGCATGTGGTAATTGCACATACTATGGTGGAAGGTGGATCGTGCTGGCTCCCGGGGTGCGAGTGAGTGTGTGTGAGTGAGTGGCATTCATTCATGCAGTTGAAATGCATGTGGTAATTGCACATAATATGGTGGAAGGTGGATCGTGCTGGCTCCCGGTGTGTGAGTGAGTGTGAGTGAGACTATGATGGAAGGTGGATCATGCTGGCTCCCGGGGTGTGAGTGAGTGTGTGTGTGAGTGAGTGCAACTGATTGCATGTGAGTGATTGCGAGTGTGTGTGAGAGAGTGTGAGTGAGAGTGTGTGAGAGAGTGTGTGTGTGTGTGTGTGTGATTGAGTGTGAGTGAGAGAGTGTGAGTGTGTGTGATTGTGTGTGAGAGAGTGAGTGAGAGAGTGTGAGTGTGTGTGAGTGAGTGTGTGTGAGTGAGTGTATGTGATTGTGTGAGTGAGTGTGTATGATTGAGTGTGTGTGAGTGAGTGTGTGCGATTGAGTGTGTGTGAGTGTGTGTGTTTGATGTGTTTGTGTCTGTGGTGTAGGAGCGATTGGCAGCCATTTTGTGTTTTCAGTCAATTGGATAGTGGGAGGCGGGCTGGATAGTGGGGGCAGGTCAACTCCCTGCATGATTTAAATCACTCCCTCATTGAATCACCCAATGGGAACAGTAACTCCTCCTTACTTAAGCTGAGGTAACATAGCAATATAACACACGGTGGCTCTTCACTTGAGGCAACGTAGCAATATGCTGAGGGAACAAATAGAAAGTAGTGTTTGAGGCTTGCCCTCTGTAACATACAGCAACGCATCTTTCTCCCTTTAAGGAAAAAGGATGGGAATCAGGAAGTGGGGGAGTGACAGTTGAAAACAGACAGTTAGTGAGGTTGACTGAAGAGATGAAAAGAGTTAAATAAAAGAGTCGCTATTAAGTTTATCCCTGGGTGTTTGTATTTTATGGAAGCATTACACCCTCGTACTGAAACAGGGTGTATGGAGGGTTACAATTATCTGTGGGTGGTGAAACAATGTGTTTGTGTGGTCATGATCCTGAGTGAGAGTGTGTGTGGACCGGGAGAAATTACTGATATCCCCTACGTCAGGAGCGAGTGGCAGCTATATTTTTTTTTGTCAGTTGGATAGTGGTGGGTGGGCTGGAGGGGGCAGGCCAACTCCCTGTATGATAAACATGCCCCCATTGAATCACCCAGTGGGAGCAGTAATGTCCCCATTGAATCACCCAATGGGAGTTGTGTCTCCTGATGAAACATAAATTATGTAATGAGGCATTCTGTGCAATGTGTGTGTGTTTTCTGAGGAGACATAAATTATGTTCTGTGTGTGAGGAACCATAAATTATGCAATGAGGCTTTCTCTTTTATATATATAGATAGGCAGTCTGCACTTGTATAACACGATAAGCAATCTATACTTGTATATAACATTTGATAACCTATGTATATACTCATATATGGCTTTAACTGAATTGTAACAAATTCATGGCATTCATAATCATAATGTCACACCCTGGTAGATGTGTAGAAGTTTTACTATTAGTAGTTTCCTGATAGGTGGATAATATATATGTCTATGGTTCCTATTTTATACTCAGATAAGTGAAGAGGAGGACCTCTGGGATTGGCCTTGTTGTCTGACCTGAAGGAGTTTCCCCTCTGTATTTGTCCGCTAACTGTTGTGGTGATCACTTGATTATGACAGCCACTGTTGTGTGGTATTGGTCAAGGTATCCATTCATGTGATATATCATCCATAGACTGGCATGATACATCTACGTTCCCATGTTCCCTTTCGTAAGTTATGGCTGATAATGATGACCAATTTCTCCCAACTTCTGTATGCTGGTGTTCCTTTCTAATACACTCTGTTGGGAGCCATTCTAGCATCCCATGATTAATGATAATCCAATTTAAAAATAATTAAGAGATATGCTTGAAACAATTTTCCCTTATATGTAAGTTCATATTTTGGTATTCACAGATAGATATAATTGAAGAGATACATGTAACCTGTGAAACTGCAATATTCCTCTTCTTGTTTAGGATAGTGCCAGACAACCTGAGACCCTCCAGCTGTTGAGAACTAAAGCTTTTTCATCTCCAGCCATGGATGATGGACGTTGTAGTCCTCAACAGCTGGAGAGCCTGTGACTGCCCACCCCTAATTCAGGAGGTGGGACTAATAGGTATTATGTAAGCTTCATTTTATTTCCTAGAATGCTTCACTGATGCAGGTGGGTGGTGTTTGTACCCAGGAATGTTATTTCAAAGTGAGAAATAAATCACAGTATACTGTGTTATACAAATGTCTGTATGTCAAGGATCAAGGAAAATATACAAGCTATGCTTTTAATTTCTACTTGTTTAACCCTTGATTGCTAGAGATGACTCCAACACATTGCTCTGCATCCAAGAGTTTAATATGAATAGCTCAAACTATTTGTACAAATCCACGTTTTGAAAGGGGATTTTTCATATAGCATTTACTTTATCATTTTGATCAACTGAATGGACAGAAAAGCAGATATGACATCAAAAAATATCAAAGAGAGAAACTTTGCATACCATTGGTATCACTTGAAATAGGTTAGTGTCTGGGCTATTTCTTGCCTGAACAAGGTTGGAGAACTGCTGGAGCAGGTTACTACTACTTGTGAATAAGGCAAGGCTGTTGCAGCAGGCAGTGTGTGTGTGTGTGTGTGTGTGTGTGTGTGTGTGTGAGTGAGTGAGTGTGTGTGTGTGTGTGTGTGTGTTTAGGTGAGTGTGTGTGTGTATGTGTGAGAATGTGTTTTGATGTGAGAGTGTGTGTGTGTTTTAGAGTTTGTTATATAAAGCAGGAGTGTGCTCATTCCAATTTAATTTGGCCAGAACAGGGGCGATAAGGTCTGATATGGTATAAGATTTGTTTTTAATGTATGATGAGAACACTTCACCTTGGAATAGAAGACACTCTTCACTATATTCACAATGAATTAGGTATGCAAAGGGACAGGGAGAGACATTGATAATTAGCATATAGTACTGGCATTAAGTTCTGTAATGTGCTGTAATGGTATATGCCTGCATTCAGGTTAACTCTCTGCCAGTGTTGTACTTTAATGCCAGCAAGCCCCGCATACCAGACCATAGAATGAGCAGGGAAATTACATACACTGACACAATTTCCTCTACTTTTTGCTTAGTACATTGATGGTAGCAAAGAGCAGAGGAAAGGCATGTCCTGAAATACTCACAATCTCTCCCTTGTCCTCCCCTTGGTGCAGGTGGCATTAAGAGGGGGCTTTGTGCATACATAGCTTGATAAATTGATGTTAGGTAGACTTAGTGACAGAAAGCTGACTCCAGCTCCTGTTATTTCATGGTATCAGTGATACACCCACCCCACAGCCATAGACAGTCAGTAATTGTAAGTCTGTACTCCAGGCAAGTCAGGTTTACCATTTCCCCAGAACCTGCTGCCAGCTACATCTCTCTACTTCTGCCAACCTGGTGCCAAATGCAACAGAAATGTATTAAGTGAGTCTGGAACAGTTGCATAGAAAGTTCACCTCCTTTGGCCTCATCAGCAACCCCAGACATTTACTTAGAAATAAACCCTCTGAGTGCCAGAAGGATGTCTAATGCATTGGGAGGCAACAGAAGCTATGACAACATCTACAACTGACTAGTCTCAGGGAGGAAATTCGTTCCTGTGAGCTGCACCAGCATTGTCAGCTATCAGAGCTTAGTGCATGTGGCAAACAGTCACATCAACATAGAAACACAACCTTAGGAATGCAAACTTTGCTCATTCAGTCAAGTTTCAGTATGCATAATGACCGCTGGTGAAGGAAATACTGAAACACTGTAAATGCAGTGAAGGTATGGAGAAGGAATTGCTTTGTAGTTGTATTAGTTGTGGAATCATAGTGATAAGATGTGAAGTCAGGTTAGTGAATACCATGACACAGATCTGGGTCAAACTTTCCACAAATTATACTTATTAACCTTTTGCATTGCAATGCGTTGCTTACTTACCCCTGTGGCACTCAAGGAGTTAAATGGTAAATGTTAGTGAACGTCTCCTTGGAGTTTTACTGTGACCAAATTGATCTGGGAACTGATCTCACAAGCTTTTCTCATTTCTACTGCCTACAGCCAGTCACTGGTCAGCTGCAGAGGTCTGGTTTCTAATCCCTAGACTAGCTAATCAGAGCTGCTTTAGGTCTCCACAGCACAGCCTCAGGCCTAGTTGTTAAATCTGCACCCATAGGCTAAGAAACACTTCATAGCTACTATTTAATAGACTGAAAATAACAGTTTATTCCTAGAGGCAGATAAAGTAAAACCGACGCTATTCTGGAGTTAGCCAACTGCACCACAGGTATAAATCAAAATTTACATTGATATAAATGGGGCTTTTGACCCGATAAAGGCCAGATAGGTCTCAAATACATTATGGATCTATGGTGGTGTTGGTTTGCTCCACAATTGCTCAAATTTGTCTTAGTACATGGCTTCCAGATGTGGGACGGAATTCATCAGGCTGTGGTAAGAGCACCATATCAGATATGCTGCTCTTCACTACTGAATACCACCATTGGTTATTCCTCAATGATTCATAATAGTTCTCTTCCTTGCATAGGAGAGGAAGTGAAATGTGACCAAGAAATGGTGACAGTGTGACCATTCTGACAATGTAATTACAAGCATACAGCTTACTTGAATGTTCACTCCCATAGAATTCTATAGGATCCTAAAAAGTAGACACAGTTCCAGGTTTCCCAATAAGCAAAGTAGGCAACTGCCTAGAGCCTCAAATTTTGAGGAATGCTACAGATGTGCTGACCACATGAAATCTAAATCGTGGGTGTGACCAAAAAGGAATCTCAGTGTCTGTGCATCAGTCTTACATGCCTTTGCAGGCTACTGTTTAACTCATAGAGTGCCACAGGGGTATGCAATGCATTGATTTGCACTTTTTACCCCTCTGACATTCAAAGGCTTAATACCATGGATGCTAGAGAGGTCTCCAACTAATTGAGCAATGCGTTGGAGATTTCTCTAGCATCCAAAGTGTTAAACCTTTTTTTGTCCTTGCTTGTTATAGGTCAATGGTATTTTCTGGGCCAGAAAACCGTGGATGGGACTGGGTGTGGGGCATGTGAGGAGTAGGGGTGTGGTCATGGGTGGATCTAAGGACAACTAGAATGTCTTGGCTAGTGAGCCTGGGATAAAAATCTGGCCCTTATCGAAAGGATGGAAATGAAGAATCTATGAGGCATTCACTCACTGATGACTGCACATTAACCAACTGATGATTTGCTGAATAAGCAAGAAAATCTAACTATTTCTTTGGGATTCAGCCATTCACTGGTTGATCATTTCCAGCCATGGTCTCCAAGACAGGAGAAGCTTTGTAATTTGGAGGTTCCCAGTAAACAACCTTATGGACTCTGTCAGTACTGTGCAAATCCGCAGTGTAATGGAAGAAATCACTATACTTCTTTACTTACATCATTTTTCTTCTCTTTGCTAACATCATTTAAACCGCTGGCTTGGAGTCAACATTAACCTTGTCTGACCAAAAAAACTCACTTAAAATGTAAGGAACGTGGAAAAAAGCATTTATTAAGTATGATTCTTTTATGAAGAATAGAACACTGAATTATTAACTCACCAGGTTGCATTACAACACACTGCAGACATTCAGTACATTGAGGTTTATTAGAGAGCCGCCAACTTCAGCTTTCAACCAAAGAAAAGAAGGGAGGAGACGTAAAGCAAGAGCCAAGATTACACATTAACTCCTAGAGTGCCAAACACTCTGGGGGTGCAAAATGTATGTTCAAGTAACAGGGGATCTTAGCACTGTAGCTAGGGGATCCTTAACAATCAGACTTTAGCGAAGAATGGTCCCTGTTTTTCTTGTTCCGTTAAAAAAAAAGTATTTAAATGTTATGGATGTTTGGATTTAGGTATCTGCTGCCATTTGGCTAGCATTAGAAGGAATTAAAGGATAACTAGCACTTAAAAATAACCTCCTACTTATCTTAATATAGCCATAAAATACAAAAATTCCTTGTGCTTTTTCAAGAGATAACATCATTCACATGGAGGTGGACATGACAGATTCAAACCTGTTCTGTCCAACCCTTTAATCCTTTGAAAACAATGCACTGTGAACCTCTCTGGCACTCAAAGGATTATGGATGCACTACGATGCACTGCACAGTCCTCTGGTATGAAAGCGTTATGAGTACCATATGCAGTGGGCGGAGTTTGCATTCTGTGATCCTGCTAGCAACTGTCATGTCTGCCTTTATGGACATGACATCCATGACTGATTATCTTTTTCTCTTGAACACAGGCACAATATCAAAATCCATAGGGGCTATTAGGATTTTCTGGCCATAATAAGACATGCCAAAGTTATTATAAGAAGGTGTTAAATCTCCTTTAACCCCTTAGTGACCGGCCGTACGGACACGCAGCCAGCACTTAACACCTGCAGTGTTTTTTGGGTTTTTTTAAACGATTCCGGAGTCCCTGAACGGCATGCAGCCACATGGGGATCCGGAAATGGAGGACGTACATGCACATCCTCTGTCCTTAAGGGACATCCACCCGAGGACATACATGTAAGTCCTCGGGCGTTAAGGGGTTAAAATGATAGTAATACATGGATTTAAAGAAATGTTATTTGGTAGATATTAAAAAATTGACTTAATTGCGCTGTTTCTGATCTCCTAAAGCTTTATGGTTTGAGAGATATCAGTTTGTAAAATTCCCCGGAAATCCCGGTCCGCAGACCGTCCTGCGGCTCTTCAGCAGAGCCGAAATCAATCTAGTTACAAAGAAATACTTCATTTGAACGGTCTAGAACATGTGCCTGGTTTGCAAGCACACGTAGACCGTTCAAATGAAGTATTTCTTTGTAACTAACATGACCGGGATCTCCGTCTGTGAGTTAGAAAGCTGACGTCAGCACAAGGGGAGGGAAGTGGGAATTTTGCAGACTGATATCTCTCAAACCATAAAGGTTTAAGAGATCGGAAACAGCGCAATTAATTCAGTTTTTTAATATCTACCGAATTACATTTCTTTAAATCCATGTATTACTATCAGTTTAAGACTATTTACTGATATAGAATTGAAACAAGGATCAGTTAGATCCAGAATGTTTTTAAATAGCTGGAAATTTTTGCAGATATTAAAGGAAGAAGCAAAGATGATATTTATCTTACATGTCAACTTTCATTTCTTCATTTACATTCCCTATTTCTAGTTTCCCTTTTGGGTACAGGTCTGACTGTCAGTGTATGTCCCAAAAGTTTTCTACAAGTTTAACGTGAAAAATCTCCAATTCATTGAGGCGAACGTACAAATTCATCAGTGCAGTTCATCTGGCATAAGCCCACCACCTGCATTAGGACTTTAATGCTAGCTACCCCCACAGCATGAGTAGGTGTAAAATCACAATGGGGCTATGCCCTAAGTTGTGATAAAGAGGTGATAATGTGGAGATGATTTATCCAGTGATATTAGTTCTCCAGTTCCTATGTTATTCTATGGAGCCTATGTACTAAGATTGCTACAACTCTGGATATCTTAGTGCATCGTCTCTAAGCGGAACTGGAGTAGTGATATCATTAGAGAAATAATCTCCGCATTATCACCTCTTTATCACTACTACTGCAGATCCACTGATATTTCCTCTATGCCTTGTTTAATACATTGGGATAAACAAGGCGTAAAGTAGAGGAGCACCCAGATACAACCAAAGCTACTCCATCCCCAAGAGGCATTAAGCAGAGAAGTTTTGGTGTATGTAACATAGTGAACTGACATTAGGTAGGTGTAGGGACTGATAATCGATTCTGGTTCCTAATCTAGTGAGGAATATTCATTGTACATTCACCCTATTAAAGGACAATTAACCATTTTTTATGAAAATTTATATGTCATAGGGGTATTCCTGCTGTGCAAAACAAGGGTACTCCCACCACTGTCAGTTGTTTTATTTAAAGGGATAGTAATACTTTAATATTACTAATCCCCATAGTGTAGCTCTTTAAAAAAACAATTCAATTGCCCCCAGGTTCATCTCTCAAACCTTTATGGTTTAAGAGAAAACCGTAAGCAAAGTTCCCCCCTCCCTCCCCCTTCCCTGAAGTCAGCGTTGTACTGAATGCAGGGGAAGTCTGTCGTATGACAGGCTTGCGGCTCTGAAGCTGAGCCGAGATTGCGTTAGTGAAAAAGAATTATTTCACTGAAACTGTCTTCTACGTGTGCTTGGTTTGCAGAGCCGCCTGATGAAAAATAAAACTGGATATCCCTGCAGTCAGTACAACGCTGACTTCAGGGAAGGGGGAGGGAGGGGAGAACTTTGCTTATGGTTTTCTCTCAAACCATAAAGGTTTGAGAGATGAACCTGGGAGCAATTAAATTATTTTATAAAGAGCTACACTATGGGGATTAGTATTAAAGTATTACTAACCCTTTAAAAGTTTGAACAGTCAGGAAACGAATTACAGTAATTTCTAACTAAAACATCTAACTGACAGGAAGTGACTCAGCAGTTTTTATCACATTCTATGGAGAACTATTTGTCAGTACCTCTTGTAGAGAATGCAACAGAATAATAGAAATATGACCACTAGATGGCACTGTTAATATAGGAAAAACAAGAGTTTAAACTGACATAACTCTTAAAATATAGATCTCTCTCATCTCAACCTTCAATAAGTGACTGACCACATGGGTATCTGCCAATCAAATATGGCTGATGCCCACATGGTCCAGCCTTGTTACTCATTTCTGCTAAAGGGATAATGACAAAAAAGCAGTATGAAGAACAAAAATAAGTAACTGTATGAATGACATTTTCTATAGAGTATTTGACAAAAAACTTGTACTGTCCATTGTGTAAGCCACAACTCCAGGATTGCTGGGCAAAGGGGTGGGGCAAGGGTGTGGCTAAACAATTCTCTAGTCAGAGGCGTAACTAGAAGCCACCAGGCCCTGGTGCAAGAATTGCCATGGGCCCCCCCGACCACATTGGCCCCTCTCAACTACATTGGCCACCTCCATATTGCCCCTTCCACATTGCCCCTTTCACAATGCCCCCATCTCCACATTGCCCCTTCCACAATGCCCCTCATTCTCCACAGTGCCCCTTCATCTCCACAATGCCCCCTCATTCTCCATATTGCCCCTTCCACAATGCCCCTTCCACATTGCCCCTTCAACAATGCCTCCATCACAATGCCCCTCTTTCTCCACAATGCCCCCATCACAATGCCCCTCATTCTCCACAATGCCCCTTCCACATTGCCCCTCAATCTCCACATTGCCCCTTCCACAATGCCCCCATCATAATGCCCCTCTTTCTCCACATTGCCTCTTCCACAATGCCCCCATCTCCACATTGCCCCTCAATCTCCATAATGCCCCCATCACAATGCCCCTCATTCTCCGCAATGTCCCTTCCACAGTGCCCCTCATTCTCCACATTGCCCCTACTGACCGCCCCCTCCTCCTACCTCAAGTCCCTGGTGGTCTAGCGGTGTGTGAGATGACAGATCTGTGCCTCATTCAGCACAGACCTCTGTCTGGAACTCAAGCTCCCGCACGGTTCTTAGTAATGCAGAGCACTGGGAGATTATGTCATCTCCCAGCGCTCTGCATTACTAGAGTACTGGCCGCCGGGAGATCTGCTGTGCTGTGGGCGCATGGCGAGGGGGTCACAGGTGGTGGCCAGGCCCCTTAGAGTGACGGGCCCGGTCGCAGGTGTCTCCAGTGTTGTATAGAGAAAAAGAAAATTTGTTGTATATAACAACAAAAAATGTCTTGCAAAAGACAAAATTTGTACGTTAAGAAAAAAGTGGAGGGAATGTGAAGTTCTGAACATGAGAAACCTGTAATAATTGAAGGGACACAACAAAAACACAATTACCATACCTATATACCGACATTTTTGTCGTTAGTTAAGACATTTTTGTCGTTACATATGACAGTTTCAGTCAGGAATCATACTTCAATGACAAAACAACATATTTCCGATCACAGCTGAAAATATTAATTAGCCCAACGACACTGTGCTTTTAAATGTCGTTACAAATGACAAAAGTCCTATGCCCCCATGTTGAATGATTGTTAGAGGAATGCAGGAGATTGCAGATAGGCACTGACAGCTTGGTATTGGCTAACAGAGAGCACAGCTAAGTCACCAGGGTGAACAAAGCCTTCGTTTTTTTATAAACAAATTTCTTCTTTCTGCATAAGTCATAAAATCATACTTTATTTGTAAACCAAACTTCCAGCCATCTGTTACTACATTCCTCCCCCAAACTCCACTGCTGTACATATTTATCAGATACATTGCATTTTTTTTTCTTTTTCTTTTTTTTAAGAAGTCTTTTCAAAGGTTTTCACAATTTGGATTTTGGAAATTGTAGATATTTAGCTGACATGCAAAGGAACATGGACACTGGATTACTGAAATACAATTTTAACAAAGATCAGATAGTTCCAAAATGTTTCCTTACAGAATCTAAGCAGCTGGAACTATCTGGCACATTAGATGCCCTATCAGCAGATATGCTCCCCTGGTAGCAGACTTGCCGTTTAAACCAGGGCTGCATTGCACACACTTGCACGCCAACAGGGAAGCAGAGAAGAGATCCTAAGTGCTCCCTGTATTATTACTGCATTGCACAGTTTCCTGTCCTACTAGATACAGTTGTCCATAGACCCTCTGAATTGTATTTGATACAATGGATCTATGGGGAATGAATATGCAACCCAGTTAGTGGTTGAGAGCCACAGACTTCCAGGATGTGTTCCGGCTAAGGGGCTCAGTTTTCTAACCCCACCATAGAGCTGCTAGGACCTGTTTTAGTGCTGGACAGTGCATCCCCAGTCTATTCCCTAACCCCTGATGGATATTGGTCCCCCAGGTCCCCCCCAGCAAAAAAAAGCAGATTTGAGCTGTTTTGGTGGTGGACATTGCAATCCCAAATTTTTCCTAGTGCCCCCCCCCACACACACACACACATCATAGAGCTGATAGGAGCTGTTTTAGTGCTGGACAGTGCATTCCCAGGATTTTTCCTAACACTGTAATGCAGGTCCTGAAGTAGAAGTCCCAGGACTCTAGGGAGAGACCCGGGAGAACAACGCTGGCTAACGCTGATAGATGCTGAGGAATGAGGACTGTTTTTGGACCTGCAGAGTCATAGTGAGCAGGTGAAGAGTCTCTGTAGGAAGCTGAGGGAAAAAGAAACTTGCCACCTGGATCTCTGCTTTGTGGAGAAAGTGGGGTGCACAGGTGGAGTCAAAGTTCAGCTACTGCTCACCATAGTCGCTGGTAGTTCGTTGGTCATAATAGCATAGACTCACCAAACTGATGTTCAACTCATATTGAACTGCTGTTGGAAGTCGATGATCAACCAAGGGTGCTCTCGGTTGGATGCCAGGTGCTGGGGGCCTTGCTGGAGCAGCAAGCACAGATGGAAATCGGAAGGTAAGTTAGGCCCTCTCTGAGATCGACCAAAAGGGAGTGGGATGCTAGAATCAATCCAACAGGCTTCGAAAGGTCAGCAAGCCCCATGGGAGATCAACCTGCCAGAAGTGAGGAAACCTCTCTGGATGATGACAGCTCCAGAGCAGAGAAGGACGGTTTTGAAAGTTGAAACCAATAGATCAAGGAGATGAGTTGAATCAGCAAACAGAAGTCAGAATCAGAGTGTCAGGCAGGGTCACAATGGAAATCTGAACAGTTCAACAGGAGCAGAAGAAGTCGGAAGTCAGAAACTAGCTGTGGTCAAACCAGATCAGGAACAATTGCAGGATAACACAGAGTGAACCTGAAAATCAGGCACAGGAAGCCAGAAATAACAGGGTTTAAAGGCCTGGCAAACAATCCAAAGTCAAGGGAAGGAAACAATACTCGGACGGGTTGACAAACATCCCCCCATACAGCTGACAGGAGCTGTTTTAGTGGTGGAAAGTGCATTCCCAAGATTTTTCCTAACCCCGCCCATTGGAGCAAACATGATAATTGGCTTTTAAAGGAATGGTCAAGTGCACTGATAGATTGTTAATGCTCCTCTGTGTCCACCCTGGGCATGAGCCCAGTCCCCCAGCTTCAACAGTCCATTCATAGTCTGGGAGGGGATCTGTGCCACACTGTCACCCATCTCATTTTCCAAGAGACCAGTATGTCCATCAGGATGTCCCACAGCAATGGGCCACTTGTTGCCTTGTGCCCACAAGGTGTGACAGCCTTGCTGGATACCGGGGCAGAAGTTTCTGTGTCACAGCAATGTGAATAAGACAAAGTACACTAACAGTAGTTATAGTTTTCACTACCACTGTGTGTGCGTGTGTCTCTTTATCTTTAGTAGAATTCAGGACCCTAGCATAACACTTGGCGCTGCGAGCAGGGTGTTAACCCTTGGCCACCCATGAGAACACCACAAAAAGTACCTCCCCTTACAATATATTTAACCCTTTCAGTGCCAGAGAGGTGTCAACACATTGCAAAGCAAACAGATTTTTCTTTAATTAGTTTCTTATATCATTAACCCCTAGGTTGCTAGATAAGTATCTAACAAGCTATGGGTTAACATTCTCTGCTAAATGTTTTTTCCATCTAGGAAATACAACTATCAATGGATATAATAGGTAATTGTAGACAGGGCTTTAGTTTCACATAAATAGGCTGGGCCTGGTCTCCATGACAACCATTTCTGTCACGTGTTGCACAAGTACCACTTGTGTCTTATAAAGGATGGTTTGTGTGGGAAGAAAAACATAAGGGCAAGTTTAACCTACTCACTACTGAGTCAGCCAGAGCATGAGTCATTACAGCCTGACATGGGATGGTCTGGACCATCAGAGTGCCGGAGCAGTTTAGTGACAGAAAGATAATCAACACATTGTATATTAGGGCTATAATATTCTATAGTATTATATGTGTATTATATTGACTGGAAATTATTACTGACTGTTTTTTACGTGAGTAATGGTGTGTGATTATGTACTACATGAACACTGTATTGTTATTATATGTGTATTACGTAAGCAATGCAGTGTTGTTAGATATGAATTACGTCAGCAGATCAGCATTGTTAGATGTATATTACGGAAGCAGTGCAGTGTTATTAGATGTGTATTACATAAGCAGTGTGGTGTTATTAGATGAGGATTACTTGATAAGTGAAGTGTTATTAGATTAGCCATTGCAGCTCCAGTGTAGTCTTTAATGCCAGTGGCTGCACCCAAGGGTATGCACTACAGTGCATGATCTCTGTAGTGCATACTGTCGAACAATCTCTGCCATCTTCAGGAATCTAATGCCAGCAAGCCCTGTATGCCAGCCCAATAGCATGCACAGGGAAATGCCGTACACTTACCATTTCCTCTATGTCTTGTTTAATGCATGGCCATAAACAAGGCATAATGGAAAAAACACTCCAAATCTCCCACAAACTGACCCTCTGTTCTCCACTTAGGGCAAGGAGCATTAAAAGGGTTAATTCTGGTGATGGTAGCTTAGTAAGCTGACTTTAGTTATGCATAAGGACAAAGAATTGATTCCCAGAGATTGATTTAGCATGGAAGGTTCTTTGTACACTATGTACATAGTGCAATGTTATTATTTGCTTATCATGTAAAAGCCAGTATTTCTAGATTTGCTATTTATGAAGTGAAGTGTGAGTAGGATTGAATTATATGAGCAATTAAGTGGATATGTGTCTTATATGTGTTAGTAGCCCTGTGTTATATGAAGACTGTTACGCTATTATTCCTATTAAATGTATATTGCATGAGCAGTGAAGTGTTATTTGATGTGTATTATTTGAACACTGTAATGTTTATATATATATATATCCTATATAATAATTCGCTAAAACGTGTGTAACACCGCGTCATGAGCAGTGGACACTGCTGCGCGTGCTGTCTCTACTGTACATGACTGCCCTGCGACCGGGTGGCAGTGGCACTGTGGCCCGTGTAACGGGCTCTTCAACTAGTATCTGTATAAAAAAGAGAAAGCCTCATTGCATAATTTATGGTTTCTCACACACAGAGCATAATTTATGTCTCCTCAGAAAACATACACACATTGCACAGAATGCCACACAAGTCCCATTGGGTGATTCAATGGGGAGGTTACTGCTCCCATTGGGTGATTCAATCATGCAAGGACTTGGCCCGCCCCCACTTTCCAGGCCAGCCACCACTATATAACTGAGAAAAAAACAAAATGGCTGCCACTTGCTCCTACACCACTGACTCACACACACAAGCCACACACACACACGCAACACACACAACACACACACTGTCTGTGGACTTAAAACCTCCTACGCGGCAGGTGATAATGCTGTAAACCAGGCTCACCGGTATCCAAACTCCCTAGTGTGGCTATATGGCCCAGGCCCCAGTCCATTAGGGGATATGCAGCTACTTTATAAATATACCTAGAATCAGATAAGCCATATACCGCTATGTCATTTTTTTTTATATATTGCTGAGCGCTGCACCAGCCTCTCTCTCTCCCCTTCTCAGCGCAGCGCTCAGCAATATTAAAATTAAACACATAGTGGTACATGGCTTATCTGATTCTATCCTGGCTGCATGGGTTGTTTTTTGACTTCAGCTGCCAAACATTTATACAGTGCCCACCACTTCCTCTTCCCCCACCAGCCGTTGTCCTCTCAGTACTAGCAAAGGGGCTGCTATGTCATGGTGAGAGAGGAGGGCAGCGGGAGGGACCAGACACATACACACAGCAAGTGGTGGTGATTCAGGGGTACAACAGTGTTGGTTGTTTTTGGGGCCCCTGAAGCGTCACCACTTGCTGCGTGTCTGTGTATCTCTGCTGTTAACATCAAGAGATCTTGGGAATGTCCTTTTGCTCTCAGTGCATAGTGGAGGTTTAGGAAGGTGTCTTCCTGGGTTAACGAGAAGCGTGAGGACGAAGGTACCGATTTTACATATAATACAATTAACAAATATGTTTAACGGACTGTGACACTCCTATCTGTTGTGTGTTTTTGTGTCCTCCGACTCCTCTACTATATATATCTATATATATATATATATATATATATCTCCATTAACTATCCTTCCCTGGGTAATTAGATATATATAACAGGGGCAGTGCAGGTAATTAGATGTATGTAACAGGAACGGTGCAGGATTTAGATGTATGTAACAGGGGCAGTGCAGGTAATAAGATGTATGTAACAGGAACGGTGCAGGATTTAGATGTATGTAACAGGGGCAGTGCAGGTCATTAGATGTATGTAACAGGAGCAGTGCAGGATTTAGATGTATGTAAAAGGGGAAGTGCAGGTCATTAGATGTATGTAACAGGCATGGTGCAGGATTTAGATGTATATAACAGGAGAAGTGCAGGTAATTAGATGTATATAACAGCAGCAGTGCAGGCAATTAGATGTATGTAACAGGAATGGTGCAGGAATTAGATGTATGTAACAGGAGCAGTGCAGGGTTAGATGTATGTAACAGGGGTAGTGCAGGTGATTAGATGTATGTAACAGGAACAGTGCAGGACTTAGATGTATATAACAGGAGCAGTGCAGGTAATTAGATGTATGTAACAGGAGCAGTGCAGGATTTAGATGTATTTAAAAGGGGCAGTGCAGGTAATTAGATGTATGTAACAGGAGCAGTGCAGGTAATTAGATGAATGTAACAGGGCAGTGCAGGAAATTAGATATATGTAACAGGCGCAGTGTAGGTAATTAGATGTACATAGCAAGAGCAGTGCAGGTAATTAGATGTATGTAACAGGGGCTGTGCAGGTAATTAGATGTATATAACTGGAGCAGTGCTGGTAATTAGATGTATGTAACAGGAATGGTGCAGATAATTAGATGTATGTAACAGGAGCAGTGCAGGTAATTAGATGTATGTAACAGGGGCAGTGCAGGTAATTAGATGTATATAACTGGAGCAGTGCTGGTAATTAGATGTATGTAACAGGAATGGTGCAGATAATTAGATGTATGTAACAGGGGCAGAGCAGATAATTAGATGTATATAACATGAGCAGAGCAGGTTATTAGATATTTATAACATGAGCAGTGCAGGTAATTAGATGTATATAATAGAAACAGTGCAGTTAATTAGATGTATATAACAGGAGCAGTGCAGGTAATTAGATGTATGTAACAGGAACAGCACAGGTAATTAGATGCAGCAACAGAAACACAATACATAATTATAAGCAGGGCTAATAATTTTAAGTCCTTTGCTACTAGCCAGACCTGAAAAGTTACTGGCCACTGCAAGCCATAACATACCCACCAGGGCTGAATTTCTACTTGCCAGGGCTAAATTTTCACTTGCCATTGGCTAGTGGCGAGTGGAAATTTTGAGCACTGATTATATATATGTATATATATATATATATCAGGACCAATACATGGTAATTAGCTATATAAAATAGAGCAGATAATTAGATGTATATAAAAGGAGCAGTGCAGGTAATGAAATGTGTTTAACAGGACCGGTGCAGGTAATTATATGTGTATAGTGGGAGCAGTACAGGTAATTAAACATATATAACAGGACCGGTGCAGGTAATTAGATGTGTATAGTGGGAGTAGTACAGGTAATTAAACATATATAACAGGAGCAGTGCAGGTAATTAGAGAAATATAATAAGAACAGTGTGGATAATTAGATATTTATAATAGGAACAATTTAAGTAATTAGATGTGTATAATAGAAACAATGCAGATAATCAGGCATATATAACAGGAGCAGTGCAGTGCAGGTAGATGTATATAACAGAAGCAGTCCAGGTAATTATATGCATTGAACTGGGTAATTAGATTGATCTTGCTATTTACTTGTTTTACTGTCTCTTAACCCTTTTAGTGCCAGGGAGGTTGGGATCACACTGCTCTGCAGTGTATTGCATATCCCTCTAACACCTAAACTGATAATCTCCCACATTAAAAATCTTTTTTTATTTTAACCCCTTAGTGACGGCCGCGTGCAGACGCGGCCGTCACTTAACGCCCGTCTAACATTTTTTTTTTTTTTTTTTTTAAACAATCCGGAGTCCCCGAACGGCGCGCAGCCGCGCGGGGAGCCGGATTTCTGGGACGTACATGTACGTCCTCTGTCACTAAGTGACAGCCACACAGGACGTACATGTACGTCCTGTGTCACGAAGGGGTTAAAGGGAAATTAAGAATATGGAAAAGGT
The DNA here is from genome assembly GCA_037306005.1 of Rhinophrynus dorsalis. Classification (NCBI taxonomy): domain Eukaryota; kingdom Metazoa; phylum Chordata; class Amphibia; order Anura; family Rhinophrynidae; genus Rhinophrynus; species Rhinophrynus dorsalis. The sequence goes on from CM074724.1 coordinate 298,094,988, forward strand.
AATAATGCAAAACAATGCTTTGCTCAGCCCTCATCGGATAAAGGTGCTTATAAATGTACTAACAGCAAATTTTATTTGGCCCTGCACCGGTGTGAAAGATTCGGAGACTAGCAGAATGCCGCACCTCCCTCCTCCCTGAAGGAAGGAGGGGAGACGTTTCTCCTTATCCGTATTCCCCTCACATCCTGCAGCTCTATGCTCTCTCCTGTGCTGTTCCCTCAGTCGCCGCTCCCGGCCCTGTCTCCTGTCTGAGGCACAGAGTCCTTCACACTGCCAAGTACTAATCTCTGCCTGTCTGTCTCATGCTTCCTCCTGTACCCCTAGGGCAACTCTGCAGCCATCAAACCTGCTATGACCCTTATTGCTCACCAACCCCATGTCTAATTTTCCTTTCCAGATTTTCTTTCCGTGTCCCTCAGTGGCTCCTCTTCTGATGGAACCTCCAACCCCTCCTCTGAAGGTTATCTTGTTCCCTTAACAGCTTGTGTACCAGAGAGGTATCAACACACTTTGAAGCAATGTGTTGGATACTCTGCTGGCATTCAAAGTGGGACAACAGAACTACACCACACCATACAGGTGAAGATTCCCATTAATTTAAATAGGGCTCTTAACCCTTTGAATGCTAGAGAGGTTACCATTGCTTAGCATGGCTCCTTTGGTTTACCACAAATTGTTCCACTTTATCCTTATGAATATGGCCCTAAGAGAGCAGGGGAGCATTTTTCACAACAAGAAAACATTATGGAAGGAAGACTAAGGGAATATATGAGAACAGTACTTTGTGTAAAAGGCAGTGGGTACAGGGAATGATCTCCAAGTTGGAGAGGTAAGTGCTAATGAAGTAAAGACAATGAATCCCTTGGTTGATTGAAATATCTCCTGTAAAATCCAATAAATTAAGAATTCTTAGGATAGACAAAAGGCTAGCAAGGATTACATTTTACTTTGATAAGAAAAACCAAATTGTTCTTGTTTTCTGTCAGTTCTATGTTGCTATGTTTTATTTCACCACTCATCTACATGTAATATTTACTCCCCAAAACGACCCCTATAATGCTAGAGAGGTCTTCAATGCACTGCTTCCCAATCTCTCTGATACACAATAGGGGTATGCAACACATTAGCACTCAAAGGGTTAAAGGACCTTTAATTCTAAATTAGACAAATTAACTTAAATTCAGTTCTCACTTGGTATTATTTGGTACACTACTAGATGAGGGTTAAAACCAATGTAGCTACGGGATCCGAGATCACTGAAATGTGAATCTTAAGACCTGAGGTTGAATTGTGAGTCTTGACACAAAAAGTTATGATTAATAAAGAGCAGTGTCTGGGGTCATGCAAATAAAGAATTATGTCCTCAGTGGACATGATATCCGTTAATAATTAAAGATTAATTCTGGAGAATCAGTCCACACAAAATTGATTCAATGACCATTAGGAATTTTTGATCAGATTAAATAAATCAGAGATTATTATTAGTATACCTGGGAACCACGATGTCTACAGCCCCTAGAGTAACAAGCAGATTTGTGGGTGGGAGAATCCAATTGATTGTGTATGAGGCTTAGCAGGAGTGGTGGGAACTGAACTGAGAAAGGACAGGGTTTTTCCTAAGAAGAGGAGGAATGGGGTGGGAAATGGACAGGGTTACCAAGGAACTCACTTACCTAAAGAATTACCCCTTGTCCCAGGGAACTGGTGATTTTCTTAGAAAACCAGAGTCTCTGGGGCAGACTCGGAGAGTTCCCAGGTATGATTATTAGGAGCTGTTGGAATTCCTTTAAAATATATCAAATTGCATGTTCTGTTTTACAGCAGGCTGGAAACAGCAGTGTTCCTCTGCACTCCTCACTTCCTGAGCAGAGAATTAAATTGTACTGTGTAAGAGAAGGAAGTGAAGAGTGCAAACAAAGAATGCTTCCACCAGCCTGCTGATAAACAGCATGCAATATAAGTTATCATAATGTGGCAGTACAGAGTCCACCCTTATAAATGATAAGGCTGCGCCTCAAGAGCTATGGGAAAGAAGTTCCAGTACCTCTAAACTCCTTAGTCTTGCACATAATGGTGATCTGCAGGGCTGGTTGACATAAGCTCTGAGTGAGGTGCTCATAGGAGACTGCTATAGAAGCCCATTGATGGAGGATGCGCCTACATGGGGCTTCTGTTGAGTTGAATATGGAGGAGAGCAGTCTCCCATGAGTGCCTCACTCGGCACTGACGTCAACCAGCCTTGCAGACCACCGTAATCTGAAAGGTTTACCGGAGGGCAATTGAGAAGTTTAGAGCTATGGGAACGTCACAGACTTGCATTTAAGAGGGCCTTGTATGGACAAGATGCCGATCATCTAGTTCTATTAATGTATGGAAACTTGTGCTCTTATATCTGTCAATGTTTTAAAACTCTTTTGTGTAATGGCTGTTTGCATTTAGTATTGATTTCTCATTATCTATATTTCCTCCAGTTTCAGATTCTTTCTCAGCTTCATAATAAACTATAAGGCTAACACATCTGTCAATGTATGCAGAGGAATTGTATACAATCTTTTGAGTGCCATTTCTGTTTAATGCATTGTAAACCCTTCTTGTACTCAAAAAAGTGGCCTTTTGTTTTCTTGTTTTTAAGAAAACTATGTATGGCAGAATTTTTTTTTTTTTTTTTTTCATTTCCCTAATTTATCAGAAGGTATGTACAACAAATTACCAGTCATTTAGACCTGTTCCTGGCTGGATATCCCATTAGTCTATGGGGCAAAGGGTCTTATTTGTCAAGCTAAAGATGAGCAGTTCCGGGCCAAACCAACCTCTAAAACGAAACATTCACTAAATGGAGATTTTAACCCCTTGAATGCAAGAGAGGCCTCCAACTCACAGTGATGCAATGCACTGAAGAGCTCTCTAGCATTCAAGCCGTTCAAAGCCCAATTTAAATCAAGGAGACTGTGATGAATTTTCAGTTAACCCTATGTGTTAATTGGTGTGCTCCAGAATTAAGCCTCTTGATGAATAAGGCCCGACGTATATTCAAATAGAAATGGCATATGAATAAGGTGACCAATCTACCATTTGCTGGAGGATATTTCTGAATATACCCTACTGTATTACTTTGCAGAAACCAGTGAAACCCTGTTGTCTGTCTGTTTCATAACCATCCTGTATTGAAGCGACAATCTGGTCACCTTACGAATGCATGTGTTTTTTTGTCATTGACAGAGTAGGACAGGCAGAAGTCCAACTTATGCTCATTTATTTTTATGTCCTGCCGTACTATATGGCTGTGTTTGATACACCAACAAATAAACTATCTCACTAATAAATAAATGGCTGTTTTCAGTGATCAAACCAAAGCACAGCAGAAGCCAGCGTTTCTGACATACACTGATTTTTCCACTGCTCAGCAAATGGATCCCAAAGGGTTAGGAACGTCAGCCACAACATTGCGTGCACAAAGCTTACAGACAATACATAGTGGTTGTGTATGTGGAGAAGAGATTTTGAACACCTAGCTTAGGGCACTTTCTCTAGTTGTCATTTTCTGCTTGGCTGCCTCCCACAACCCCTGAGAAATAAAGATGCATTCAGAGCAGTGAATACCAGAAGAACTGATAACCTGTGCACGTGTCTCACCAGCCGTCATCCTGCGTGTCTCTGTGTGTGCAGATTTACTTGCCTAATTGTACAATACGTACACAAATTATTGATATGACGACCAAACCCCTACACTCTCAGCAATAACCACACTTAGATCCCTTCTTTCTAGTACACAAGATTTCTGGATCTAGAAAGCTCCCCAACATATTTCAGACATTTCTGATAACATTTGATCCTGTTGAATTGCTAATCATTGGAGGTCCCTGGTGCCAACCATTTTTGGGGCTCCCTAACACACGAATATACATAACTATTGCTTTCTTGGATGTCAAGCCCTGTCACGACTACACCGTCTCCTTTTCTATTAGTTATGCTCCTGATTTGAACTGAAAATACTGAGAGACCCCAAAACTAAGAATATAGTATATTAAAGAGCAAATCTATCTACAAAAGTACAAACAGGCATGATTTTAATTTCAAATAAATGGAGTTACATTTTTATGTGGTTGAAACGCCTATATGTGTGTGTGCATTTCTTACATATATTTCCATCACATGTTAACCTTTCTACAAAGAAGAGGGTTCTTTCAAGAAAAAGTAGTAAAAATATGGAATTTACTACTGGCAGAGGTGGTGTTGGCAGATAAAGTAGACATTCAAAAACAGTTTGGACTCTGTTTTAGCAAGTCATGCTGTAAAGAGTTATAAGATTTAAAAACTTAAACTTGATGGACTTGGATGCTAGAAGAATGTCCACCACATTGCAAAACATCCAAAGGGTTAATGAAAGGGATAGTAATACTTTGTTTTATCTTTATTTTATTTTATAGGCATTAAAAAACATGAAGAACGATATAAGTCTTATCTCTCAAACCTTTATGGTTTGAGAGATATTCACAAGCAAAGTTTCCCCTTCTGCCCCTTTTACCTAGTGTAAGCCATCTCTTCTCAGATGTGGAATGCACTCCATAGAGCAGACAGATAACAGCAGGGGACAATCTTCTTCCTATGAGAACAATGAAAGCCCTGCCCCCCTTGACAAGTTTTTCAGGTTTTTCCCTTATCTTAATTGAAGATTGTCCCTCTCTGCAATCTACCTGGGCACCTCCCTTCTGCTCTGGCTGAGCAGTGTTACATCAGTAAAAGGAGCGGGAGGGAATTACTCCTGAACTACAACTCTGACAGATTTGAAATAACACTCTCCAAAGTCCAAATACTATGATGACTAATTAGAGCTGCTTTTATTATGAAACATTACTATCCCTTTAAGTCATGTAATGGAATTGTCTCGTTAGACAACCTAAATAGGAAATTTCTCTTCTCTACATCATAAAGATACCCAATGAGTGCGTCAAATATTTTTCTGAAGGATAATCAATGTTAGAAAAGTTTCAAGGCATCTCAAGAGGGTAACTCTAGATATACTATATGTATTTAACCCTTTCAGTGCCAATCCCATTGAAAGGGGACATGGCTGACAGCTGGCCCATGTGAGCGCTAGTTTAATATTATTGGTTGACACCATGTGGGTCAGCTCTTCACTAGAGGTTTAGTATCACAACCTGAACATCTGCAGAGAACGACCTGCAGAACTACCCTACAAGGCAATAGTCAACCATGTGAAAGGCACCATAGCCCAGTAGCTTATCTTTCACCCTGGGTAACATATCCAACACAGAATCTCAGCATTGGTGTTGCCAGTTCACTTTCAAAATGTTGCACAGCATTTATCATCATTTAAAACTTTGCATTTTAAATGTCGCCTGCATCCATATCTCATGCTTAGAATGCCACATGTACAGTATATTGACCGCGTCTTCATAATGTTGCATCTCAAATGAGCGTTGTTTATTTTCTCAAGCATGACAGTTTTGTGCGTCAGGTACCTCTGGCACTATTGAGAGTAGATTACATATAAAATATATAGTAAAAATGAAAGTTTACAAATAATTAAAAAAAAATATTAAAAAAAAAGTTTGAAGTTTGTAGCAATCTTTATTGAAAAAAACATAATTTAATACAGCATAAAGATGCAAAGTTTAAATATGTCACATGTGCCCCTCAATGCACCCTTAATGCGCTCTTCTTTAGTATGCGTGCACCAAAAAATGTGAAGTTTAAATATGTCACATGTGTGCCCTTAATGTGCCCTCCTTTAATATGTGTGCACCAAATATGTAAAGTTTAAATATGTCACATGTGCCCCTAAATGCACCCGTAGTGTGTGCAACATTAAAATATGCTTCCCTTATATGTGTGTGACATAATGAAGATGTGAGCAACATTTTGAAGCAGGAGACATATAGAAGGCTTTGCAAGGCAATATACTGAATGCCCGATTGTTTGGAAAGCAGCTTTGTTAATTAATCATTTGTAAGCTGGCGACCATAGAAATGCGACATTCTGAGACGCGCAATGCAGTGTGCGACACTTCAAAAGGATACCGTGTTGCGAGTGTGAAAGGAGCCTAAAGAGCAAAATGAATATCTCTGAGTGTCAGAGAGGTGGCCATCTCAATGCCAATCAATGTACTGGCTACATCAGTTATAAAACCACAAACAATCATGTTTGCTCATTTTTAACATACCTACATCAATGCTTACACTGTTTAAATTCCATATATATATTAATACATACATATACATATATTCCATTGCAATTGGTACATATTATAATTGCTTTTTATCACACAGATTTATTTTGAAGTCTATGGGGGAATATTTAGATAAAAACAGTGATAAACCTATCACTTGCAATGGAATATAGGCCTTAGTAAGTAGGCAGATCCAGAAAAGGCTCTATTTACTCAAGTACAACTTGTGACTGAAAGAGGCCATATATTGACAGGTTAACATATTAAACCAACCAATATCATAGGTAAATAAAGCAAACAACAGCAAATTTGCCCCAAATATTGAAACAGTACATGCCATCATCCTAGCCACTTTAGTCCCAGGGCCTAGCCCTGTCAAGTGATGATTAAATTAACAACAAGTTGGCATCGAGGGGAGAACATACCTCCCAAGTGTCCCTCTTTAGGAGAGACATACCCTCTTTTAGACCCAAATCCCTCTGTCCCACCCTGATGTCCCTCTTTTTAGGAGATCAGACTGTGTGGTGTGTATGTAAGTGTATCACATTGCTCTACAGCAATAAAACTCACATTACTGTTTGTATAAATGTCAGTATATGTGTTTATAAATTAGTCTGTGTAAATAAAATACTTTGGTCTTGTTCGAAATCATTTATTTGGTTTCACAAGTAGGTGTCAATAGGTCATGAAATAACCTAAAAATTCTTAGTAATGCCACGCCCACCAGACACACCCCCAGCAACACCCCCTAAAACACAAGTGTCCCTCCTTGGAAATTTGAAATGTTGGGAGGTATGGGAGAATCATACCCCCACTAAACCACAGCAACTTATTAAGAAATAATTACAGAGGCAAATTATACAATAAATTACAAAATATAACTAGCAATACCTATAGATAAAATACATAGTAAACTAACTGGTTAAGCTAAATACTAATGCACAAAAATGCAGTGAAACATATTAGAGGACACAGGAAGACATTCTGATCAAATCCAAGACTAGGTGGAAAGGCAGTAGTATTCCTCCCACCCTGTTATAAACTAAAACCCGTTAACGCTCCCACACAACCCCCAACCAATCCCTAATGCCCCTGACTGCCTCAAAGTAAGGTAAACCCTCCCTGACCTCAGCAACAAGGGTACTGATTTCTGCAATTCCTCTTTCAGTCATGGTGGTTGGGGAGGGGTGAGGAGAGGTCCACCCCTCCCCGACTCGAGGCTCTCCAAACTTATGTGAATGAATGCCCAAAATACACACACACCTCAATAAATGTTTTACGAAAAATGGGTAATAAGTAATAAACAGCCATGTCCTGATTTTACCTTTATCCATGATCTATCATAGTTACTGGAAAACATTTGATGAAATCAGGCGAGTCTAGTTGTATTATGCTACAATGTCTTGTTCTGCAGCAATATGACCTCAATTCACCTTGCAGAAATATCGACAATAATATTCTGAACGGCCAAGTCTTTCCCATTCTACTGATCAGTGATAAAAATGAAGGTCTTTGCCTGAGCTGCACACAACTCTGACACTGATGGGATGTGATGGAAGCATGAAATGGTATCAGACTCTTTTGTCATTAACCCTTTAAGGACCAGATAGGTTAAAAAAGCAATTTGTTGTGTATCCCTAAGGGCCTTAAAGCAGCACTATCACCCTATATTAAGTCACCCCCCATAATTAGGCATATGGCGAGCAGGTTCTTAACAGTGCTATTTTCGGGCACAAGTACCAAGTTCTGAAGTTATCCTCCTTCTTCTGAGACCAGTGGCCAGGCTTGTACGCAGACATCTTGGCTTAGAGACATCAGCGCTGTCCATCCCGGTCTCCTCTAGGAGGCAGTGCATGGTACCTTAAGGGACTGACGGTGCAGGTGCACAGATGGCTTTAAAGCAAGAAGCCTGGCCGTCAGTCTCAGAAGAAGGAGGATTACTTCAGATCTTGGTATGTGTGCCCAATAATAGCTCTGTTAAGAACCTAATCAGCATATGCCTAATTATTGGGGGGGGGGGCTTAATATAGGGTGATACTTCCACTTTAAGGGGTAAAACCAGCAAACTACCAGACGTTGTAGCATTCACATGGTTAAAAACCCTTCCAGTTTTTTGTCTTACTGTGGCCAGAAAATATTGGCCCTTATCCCATGGTTCAGGAGATAACATCTCCAGTCAGTCCTGGATATTATGTCCATGGAGGCAAACATGACAGCTGCAGTTTTTTTTAACCCTTTGACCGCCAGAGGGGTAGGTAACACATTGTTTTGCAATGTGTTGTGTACCCCTCTAGCACACAAAGGGCTAAACTGAAGTTGTCAGAGTGCATGAGACTACTTAATCTTTTGAAGTATCAGCGGGGTGAGTAATGAATTGGAGCGCTCTGGTTTGTAAAAGGTTAAAGGGGGCAGCATTTGTGTCCTGCGGTCCTGCAATCAATTGTCAAGTTTGTCTCCATGAACCTGACATTCAGGACTGAATGATGAAGATATCTCTTTAATCAAGGAGCAAGAAGGGGACATTAGGATTTTCTGGCCACAGTAAACTAAGTGGAGGTTATTAGTTTCAGGGAGCATTGAAATAAGGTTATGTTACCACCTGTTTCCTCTGCAGGTTCTAAATACTAATTTCTAAATAGCACTAACCTTTTGAGTGCCAGGTGCTTGGACCAATTCTTAGACTGTAGGCCAGACACATATTCAGCATTTCTGCTATATAGCTGTTTAGGTAAGATTCTCGTAGGTACATTTCTAGTTACATATGACATATCATTTTTTTCAGAAAAAAATGAGCTTTTGCATGAAGTAAATTTTGCATCACACAACAAGCTATGATGTCATATTTAGAAAAAATTTTTTAAAAAAAATACCTATTTTGCTAAAATCACATACTATATATTCAGTAGATTTATGGTGACTGTAAAAGTTTCAGTTATTTGAAAAAGTCCTAGATCCACCATGTTCAAAAATAGAAAATATGTATGATTTTACCTACATGTATTGCATTTGCAGACCCCTGATTACCAGGAGAGCAAAATGGTATTTTCAACTATGAACTGAAAGGCACATTCCAATTGTTACATGGTATTATTACCTGAAAACTATATAAAACTATATATTTCCAGAAAGTAGATATCTCACTGCATCAAATGAGGGGTCACTTGCCTCTCTACCCCTAGTCTAGTGTTCACAAATGTTTCCAGCAAGCGGCGCCAAAGGAAAAAAAATGCATTTTTATATTTCCAACCCTTCAAATGTACTAAAATCTTTGAACACTATTGAATGTCCTGCTGTATTCATTAGCTAGTGCTCTTAGGAAGAAAAAAAAAATACACTCCACTGGTAAGAGACGACATACTGTAGTTTGTGCCAGAAGTATGAAACTACACCAACTACAACTTCTGATTTTTCTTACAGTTTTTCAAGCATGACTTGCCTCTACTAAAACGGTTATAACAGCTATAGAAATGGAGACTGGTAGACAAAGAATAGAATTTTGGAAAGAAGATAATCCACCGGATCAAATGAAGGGTCACTTGCCTTTCTACCCAAAGCCTGATGTGCATAAATGTTTCCAGAAGGTGGTACTAAATAAAATGCCTTTTATACATTTCCGTCCCTTCAAATAGACTGAAATCTGTGAAAACTACAGCATTTACAACTATATTCATGAGCTACTTGTCTTATGAAAAAAAAGGCACCCCATTGGAATGAGTTGACAAACCATAAAGGGTGCCAGAAGGCACAAAACTACACCTACTACAACCGCTCATTTTTCTTCCAAACATGACTTGCATATACTAAAACGGTTGTAACACTAAATATCTGAGAAAAGGTAGACAAAGCATAGCATTTTGGAAAGAAGATAACCTCCTGCATCAACTGCCTTTCTACCGCTACCTTGGCATGCACAGATGTTTTATTAAGTATTGCTAAAGGGAGAAAAAAAGAACTACTCCTTCAGATGTACTGAAATATGTGAAAACTATGGAATTTCTAACTGTATTCATTAGCTACTGCTCTTATGAGAAAATGAATGTGGCTATATAGGAAGATAACATACTTTTTTTTACCCACTATGACTTCAAGGATACTAAAATGGTTCAACACAATGGGATTTACTAGTGTATTCAGGACCTACTGACAACTTAAGAGAAATGCTACCCCATTGGTATGGGTTGACATGCCATGTTGCGTGCTAGGAGTGTGGCTACTTGTGGAGCAAGGGTAAGGAAGAAAACAGTGCATGTGTGTGATTCTGACAGTCAGTTTATGTATGGACCTGTAACTTCCAGTGGAAGCAGTCTGCTGAGATGGAGGGGGTTGGTCAGTGTATGTGGATATGCCTGACTAGCAGTTAGTCGCTAAATATTGCTGTGGTGTCAGCGCATATGGGGGATCTGTGATTAACACAAAACAACATATGCTGTTTGATTTACTGCCTGATTCCAGTCAACACTAGTAGTGTGTTTCTACCAGTGGGCAATGGAACCAGGCTAGGGGGGTGCAAGCAGGGGAATCTGACTGTCAGTGGGCTGTGTAGCCAGGCTGGGGGATTAGGGTATGTTGGTAATGCATTGAAGCCCATCCCCTCTGCCGTGACACACACAGAGTTATTATTTTTTTTTACATTTTGTATTCAAACCTCATTGAAGTGGGGGCATCAGGACCTAGATTACCAATATTGATCTCCCAGAGAGGTTGACTGGGAGGTCAATAACCCTGATGCCCCAACCAGGCCAGCTTTATAATTAAAAAAAAAAGCTGGGGGATGGAGGAGACCCCAGCCACGTATGGAACATAGGCTTGGCCATGCAGGTATACGTGACAAGCCCCTACCCCATAAGAACCTGGCTTAGGAATGAAATGTCCCAAAAAGTCCATATACTTGGAGTAGATTTGTATAACTACATCTCCCTACTCTGTCCACTACAGTATACCATACTGTAGGTGAAGTCTAACTAGAGATCTATACAGTGGAACGAAAAACCTCTCTTTTTCTGCTACAATTGCCTCGTCCTATACAACCGAGTATCCTCCTGACATTTCCCACAGATTTTCTGCATCTCTTTTCTATCTTTAAATCATCATACGTGAAACTTATGTACTCTGCATATCTCCTGTTACCACTTTAGATTGTAAGCTTTCGGGCAGGGACCTCCCACCCAATGTTTCACTCTATAAAAAAACTGTAACCCTGTATTGTTTAAACCCTTAAATTGTAAAGCGCTGCGTGCACTTGTGGCACTATATAAATAAACATATTAATTCATTCAATACATCATCATAAAATACAGAAAACAGGGTAAGTGCCATTATTGCTATAGGTATAATTTTCCTTTAAAGGTAAACTGCCACCTTATAAGCTTATATTTTATTTTCAGTAATACATCTGTGTCATTCAAACACTGGTCATGATAAATGAATTGGCTATCTTTAGATTAAATATATTAAAGTTAATCAGAACACTTTCAGTTGCAATTTTTTTTACGTGTTGCTCCCAATGCAATCCCATCTTGTTTCTGTTGTTAACTGCAGCCTCACTTTACAACTGTGATGTATCTTTTGAAAGCTATACAAGCACAGGCCTGTAATATAAGACTATGGGCCTTATGTATAAAGTGGAGCAGTTCTGGAGCCAATCACCTTCCCCATAGCCTAAAAATAAAACTTTCCCAAATCCCCCTTTTTCCCCATGCCCCTTTATCAATTAGGCCTCATGCTCAAATAAAGACTTCTCAAATTGAAAATGGGTGTTTAACCCCCTGCACTTTAGAGAGGTCTCCTATGCATTGCAAAGCAATGCGCAGGAGACCCCTGTAGCATTCAAGGGGTTAAAGCCCTCTTGGAAATCAACAAGAATGTTTATTTGTCCCCTGTGGTGCAGATGGTTTGCACCAGAATTGGTTTACTTTTCCATTATAAATAAGCCTTATGTGTCAGAGTCTGACACATAGACTTACATACAGAGGGAGGGGTTTACTGTGCAGTTACAACAGACTATAAAATACTGTGGGGTGCAGAATGTTATAGAAAACTGCTAAAATAGCTATTTAAAATTAAAATATAAAGATTGGTAATATATTTATTTTAAGAAAAAATTACTTATAAGGACACATTTTATAATTTCCTTAAGGCACAACATATTTAAAAATAATTTGTAAGGAGGTAGTTATACTTAACCCTTTGAGTGCCATGGGTAAGCAACGCATTGCTTTGCAATGCGTTGCGTACTCCTCTGGAACTCAAAGGGTTAAAGCATTTGAGAAGACAATTTACCAAGACCTAACTAAAGAAAACAAAACGAAATGTTTCTGAATGTAGCTGGAGTTTTTTTTTGGCACACATATTCATTTTACCTCGTTTTTTTTCAACGGAGAAATTTGAGTAAATAACCTCTGCTTTCTGTCCTAGAGCACAGCTCTGGAATTTATAAATGTGCTGTGAATAGAACTCAACAAAATGGTTTGCTGCTGGGATATATGCACACTTATTACTAATTAGCTGGGGGCAGCGATGGGTTCTCCTGCTTTGGGCAAGTGCTGGGAGGTAGGGGCAGGTGGGCTTGGTTTACATGGCTACTGGGGGGGGTGTAACATTATGTGTTAAACAGGGGTATCCAATACATTGCTTTGAAATGCATTGAGCAGGACACCCCTTCTAGCAAGAACAACATTATATGGCTCACTCCAATTTGTTAAAAATCATAACCTTTCACAGAACGTGGGAAAACGGGCTGTAAGCAACTTTGTGATAGCTCCAAGGGCAGGCTGGATTGGTTTTAATGGATGAAAAAAAAAGGTGCACTTAACCCTGTGTGCACCAGAAAAGGAGTCCAACACATTGCTCAAAGGGTTAATCTTTTGGGGTACTCCATTTTTCTGCCAGAGAAGCACTGAAAAGTAAAACAAATAATTAATCCCCGCAGAAACTCTTGGGAAGGAGACTTGTCAATCACTATTCTGCTTCATGGAGTAGGACACCCCACAATGCAGATACACTTAAAAAAACACAATGATGATTAACAGGTTTTACTAAAAAGTTCTGCAGCATTTAATGTATTTCAGTTTTACAAGAATCCCCCCAGCGCTATCTAAATTTTCAGTAGGGGTTGTGGCATGCGGTGGGTGGCATTATAGATGTGCTTTCTGAGACATGTGGAGGGAGAGGGTACGGCTGTGATTTTTGTGGTATATGGATAGTGTGGGTAAATATGTGCTTTCTGGAGTATATGGGAAATTAGGTAAACATGGCTGGATTTACATCCCAGAAGCCTCTAGCAGTTGCATTCACTTTTCCCTTGCACAGAAAATACCCTTAGTAAATAACATGCACACACACAGATTTGCCCCGGAGACTCCGGTTTTTGCAGTGCCTTTCCGGGTCTCCAGGGACAGACACTGATTATCCAGTAGTTTTTTATGAAACTCTGCCCACTTCTGCTCCTTTTGATAAAAGAGATTCAGCAGCTCAACCTTGGCAACTCAGGTAACTAAATAGTAGCCAAAGAAGGTGGAGGTACAGATGTTCTTCCTATGGCACACTGAGGGTCAAGGTACAGATGTTCTTTCTGTGTCGCACTGAGGGTGAAGGTAAAGATGGACCTTTTGTGGCAAGTAGAAGGTGTAAGAATTTGCTTTCTGGAGTATTTGAATGGTGGAGATAAGGGTGCACTTTCTGTAGCATATGGCAGGTGAATGTAAAGATATGCTTTCTGTGTTAAATGAAGCAAGCTTGTGCTTTGTGGCATGTGGAGGCATTGCATCAGTAATGATTTTCTTTCTGTGACTTGTGGATAAGTATTTTCTTTAGACCTCATGATTTGTACTCCTCCTGTCTCTGTGCAGTGTCGTCTGACCAGATGTGTGGCTGTCCCCTCAGTGCTGCATGCAGTATGCGCTCCCTCTCTCATCCTATTGATTTCCTTGCTGCGCTGTTAGATCACCAGCTGAGTATCCCCACTAGAGCATAACAAGCATTAGCACCTCATAAGCTTCCTGGGAGAGAGTGACACATAGACTAGGCCCTGAGGAACATCCCTGACTAGAGGTACAAGCATCCTGATAACTGGAGATCTCAGGTGATGGAACTCAGGCAAAGACAGGACTGGATTCTTAATAAAACTGAGCTTGAAATGCAACAAAATAGAACTGTGATTGTGCTTTAAAGATTTAATAAAGCTAAAAAAATTCCATCCTATATTATAATTCGCTAAGGATGTTTGTCAGAAGCCGTCATGTGCAGTAGAGACTGCCCATGCTGCGGCTGATACTGAACGGGGCGCTCCAAATTCAGACCGGAGTCTTCTCTGCGCACCTTCCTGGTACCGCTTGGTCCCATGAAGGTGTGCAGAGAGGACTTCTGTCTGAATTTGGAGCATCCGCTCCATATCAACTGTGGCGCGGGCAGTTAGTACTGCGCATGACTGCAATGCCGCCAGTGTTGGCCCGTGTAAACAGGCTTTAAAAGTAGTTACCTACAAAAGCAAGTTGCAAAGAATGTATAACATTATCAGTGAATTTTAACTTTCATGTATTCTATGTGAGACTTTTTGGATATCTGATATTGGATACAATAAAACACTATTGTATATCTCTTCTGTACTTTAGAAACATAATTTCTTCACATTTGCCTCTATATAGTTGTGATAAATGATTCTGTTTAACCCGTTGAGTGCCATAGAGGGTAATACCCCTTTGGTACTCAAAGGTTTAAACATTGTTATCTTCCCACCAGTCACACAACAGACACTATAAACGTCCATATAACTGATGTTAAAGTACAGGCACATGCCTTACAAGTGATTAAAATGAAGGTCTCAGTCAACAAAATACATTTAGCTACACACAATATTTGTCAACTCCCTGGTAATTCAATAAAGTTTTGAGGCAACTACATTGTAACAGTATTGGGAAAAAGGTGCAGTTAACTCAACAGAGCGTCAACATCATTGGGACTTGAGAGTCCACTTCTCATTTTAAGTTATTTCTCAATCTGAAGGAAATCGAGTCAACATTTGATTTGTCAAAATAACTTCTAGATTACGGCTTTCATACATACAAGGAAGGGGTGAATAAACTGTTGTGGCTGGATGAGGATGATGGAAATTGAAGTCCATGCAATCTGACGAACGATATCTTGCTTATTTCTGATTTAATGGCAGTGAGGCTTAAGGAACATGCTCATCTGCAACAGACTGACAGTTCCCTGACAAAGGGCTGGATTCCATCCCAAGTGGTATCTTCTTCACGTCTGGTATATCAACGTATTCCCATATAATTCAGTAGGAATCTGTGAGGCCTATTTTAGATCTTGAACTGGGCCCTGGAGAAGTTATAAAGTTGTGGGCCCTTTTAACCCCTTGAACACTTGAGAGCTTTCCAACATGTTGCTTTACAATTTGTTGAACACCCTTGAGCACTCAAGGGGTTAAATAACAATCATCCCTAATTCTAAAAGGATTATCTTACCTTATAGCAAGTACACATAATTTTGACGTTACATATAAGTTCTTTGAATGTCGTGTGCTCAAACCAATGTTAAAGTGAAGCTAAATGTTCATATCTTAAAAAAGGCTGAATTCCCATACTCACTAACACTATGCTGAGTTTCCACACCCAGCTTTACACATAGCCCAGACTGTACTGTGTGCCTCATATAGGAAGGGGAAGATAGGGGAACCAAAAACATTTCCAATCATTTGTGCTTTTGTATGTATGTATCTTTATTTATATACAATGGGAAGGGGACCCTGCCCCCAAGAAGCTTACAAGCTTTTAACAACTAAAATACTAGAGAAACAAAGCATATGTCTAACATTCAAGGCATTAAAAGCCCCATATCAATTAATGGGAATTTTTATTCATCTCCTACAGTGAACTGGTTTGCTCCAGCTCTTCTTATTACATTAATCTCATTGCATAACTCAGGGGAAGTTAAGCCAACCCAAGAGGAGCAATTCTGGTGCAAAATAACTGCACAGTAGGGAACAAATACAAATTACAATTTAACTCACCGATGCAAGTTTCCAATGCATTCCTCTGGAGATCTCTATAGCAATTAAGGGTTTCAAAGCTCCATTTAAAACAATGGGAATTGTGAGCAGTTTTTTCAGTCCTCTGTGGTGCAGCTGGCTTGACCCAAACTTTCTCCAGTTTTGACTTTTGCATATGGCCTTTTGTCCTTGTGACAATAATGAATGTGAATGGCAAAGATCTAAAGAGGGAACATTCCGAGTGACCTCTCTAACAGTCTACAGTAAATGGGATAGCCAGTGGCAGTGTTAGCCTCTGTAGCACCCCATATGAAGATTCTAGGACTGGACATCCTACAACTGTCAAGGACTACACCTCTCCTCATGCCCTGACAGCTAATGGCTGGCTGGGCATGATGGGAACTGTAGTCTTCAACATCTGCAGACCCTCAGATTGCCCAGCCCTGCTCTAGATTATATAGTAATATCTGTGTCCCCTGACCAGAAAAAAATATCTGGTTTTTTTTTAGTGGTCTCTGAATTTCCCAAATTGACCCCAGGGACATGTCCTGTCACCTCCATAGCTGAACAGCTTTTGAAATCATATGATTAAACCTAACACTCCCCTGTGAGTAAGGGAACTGTGCATGAATAATACAACTCCTCATCTGTAAACAACAGTGCTGGTAAACAGGTCAGCAGTGTAACCCCTTCACTCCCAAAGACACTACAGGGAATTCTAATTCCCCCAAATAGGTTCTGGCTGAAATACATCAAATTGTAGGAAGAGCAGTACATCAGATATGCTGCTGTGTGATGGAATGATGGAATCAATTACAGATACCTCTGGGTATTTATCAATGATACATCGTATTTTCCTTCTTTGCATATGTGAGGCAGGGAAATACACTAAGATTCTGATAGAAATGGGGACATTCACCCTACAAACACATATATAGGCATACAACATATGCTTATGTATTTGTAGCGTTCAATCAGATCCACCAACCAGGGTTGAATTTACATCTCAGGCACTTCTAGAGAAGTCAACCTAGGTGGCCTTAACTCTGACCCTGGCCACACCCCAGTTTCTTGCTTGACCCTGCCCACAGTCCTATCCACTGTTCCCTGGCACAGAAGATACCCTGAGCCTATATAAGCACAAAAAAAGCTTTTAACCCCTTGGTTGTTGGTGAGATCTCCAACATATTAAATAATAGCTAGTAAAAATGTATTTAAATGTAGCAGGGGTAATGAGATGGAATTGGCAACACCCACAATTCAGAATGTGGGTGTGGCCAGCACAGCTGAGGTGCACCTCAAAATGTTGAGCTCTAGGCAGTTGCCTATCCGCCTAATGGGAGATCCAGTCCTGCCACCAAACTTGAATCTGGTTGATGGGAATGACGGATCCAATCAGAGTATTTCCATGTGCATTCAGTCTGTTGCCCCTTAATGAACAGAGCCCTCTGATTATTTGCTGGCTTGTCAATTTGAGTGCCAAAGGGGGCATTCAACGCATTGCAAATCAATGTGCTGGGCACTCCTTTTGCACGTTAAATTGTTAATAAGGAGACCCCTTTATGGAAAAGTTTTGTTGTTAACAGGAGCCCAAAAATTTTGATCACAATTTGCAGAATTAAATTGTCTGCCATGTGATCATGTTTATATTGATGGATACAATGTGTCTCTAAAACAGTTTTGCACCTACTTCTTTTTGAAATTCTGATCTCTGTAAAGGTGCGATGTGCACAGCTGTCAGTATTTGGTACATCTCGTCTTGAATTTCTAGCTGTGAAAAGGTTAAAAAGTGAATCCCATTTTCTAGTCCCTGCTATTATCTCCCTTCACAGTTTGTCACATTTTTAATCCATTTGGTGTTAGCAAGATGTCCAAATCAATAGACTCTCTGGAATCCAAGAGGTTAATAAATAAATATGGATGCATGTGCATGTAACAGTGCAAACGTGCACCTTTAATTCATGCCCTTATACTCTTTCACATCCACTGCATTGATACCCATAAAGTGTAGCTCTACTTTTCATGACCTTCTTGTCACCCTAATATGTGCTTTTTGGGAGTCACTGCATCTGATCAGATGACTAATATATGACTATTATTATATTAGTCATTTACAATGAACCCTGCCTGAGACCTTTATCTCATATTCTTCCCATCCTCTCTTTCTCACTCCAGTGAATTGTTTTTAAGCAGACGGTGATGTCATATAGCCCTTCTGTCACTTCTTTCACTGTGCAGGCTGCACACTTACACCTCTAGACTAGGTTTTCCCCACAACCTTTTTGAGATAGTTGTTTTGTGAATGTGTCTTTGGAGTAGAGACTAAAGAGAGCACCATGTGTGCACAGTACCAACCCTATCAGAGTACCTGCCCTAACTGTACTTTGTTTACAACATGTCCAATATATGCAGCGTATAGTATCTACCTTATATGTACTGTATATGGTACCTGCGCTATCTGTACTGTATGCAGTACTTGCACTATGCTGTGTACAGTATTGACCCTACCCATAATGTGTACAGTATCTGTTCTAGCTATACTGCATAGAGCACTTGCACTGTATTGAGCACAATATCTGCCCTATTCAGACTTTGTACAGTATATGCACTATCTATACTATCTACAGTACTTGCCCTTTTCATACTATGTATAGTACAAGCCCTGTCTAAAGTGTGTGCAGTGTCTGACCTATAAATACTGCGTTCTGTACCTGTCCTATGAACATTGTGTGCAGTACCTGTCCTTTCTATTCTGTGTGCATTACCTGCCCTATCTATACTGTGTACAGTACCTGTCCTGTTTGTACTGTGTATAGTAATCTTTACTGTGTACAGTTCCTGCCCTATATACACTGCGTACAGTATCTTCCCTATCTATATCGGGTACAGTGCCTGCTTGATCTATATTTTGTACAGTACCTGCACTATCTATACCGTGTACAGGACCTGCACTATGTGCATTGTATACAGTACCTTCTCTGTCTATACTGTGTATTAAAGCTGCACTATGCTGATACAGTATCTGCCCTATTCATACTGTCTAAAATATATGCCCTATCTACATTATGTACAGTACCTGAACTATTTATACTGTCTACAATACATGCACTAGCCTAGCTAAACTGTGTACAATACATGCCCTTTCTATACTGTATATAGTACCTGACCTGTCTACACTTTGTAAAGTACCTGCCTTAGTCATACTGTTTAGGGTACATGCCCTGTGTACAGTAACTGCCCTATCTGCACTGTATACAGAACATGCTCTGCTCTATGCAGTGTAACACCCCAGTAATAAACAGGGCCTATGAGATTAGTGGTGCCATATAAAAGCAGACTGCAGCGAGACTCTCAGATAATTAGTGTGAGATGACAGGTCCTTCAAGCGCCTGCCCCCTCCTCTTCTGTCTTTTTCTCCACCTGACAAAGTGCCCAGCTTACTTGTTATGTCTTTCTGTGGCTAATGGTTCTTACTTCAGGCACCATCAGCAAAATGCAATAAACAAGACAGGTTGCCAGGCCTGACATATGACACAGTACTGAATATACGTGGGAGACGCTGCAGGATACAGAACATATAAACCAAGCTAAATGCCACACCTGGGAAGCTGGTAAATAGAATATCTGTTTTGGGTGTCTGGGGGGGGGGGGGGGGGGAGAAAAGCGCAATGCTTGACACATTCCTCTGCCACCTCAATGGGGGTATAATTTGGGCCATACATAGAAAGCAAGAGATGAGCAGTTCTGGAGCAATGCAACTGTACCACAGGGGACAAATTAGCATTACCAAACTGATTTAAATGGGGCTTGAATGCTAGAGATTTCTCCAGTGCATTGTTTTGCATTGCAGTGGAAACCCCTCTAGCCTTCAAGTGGTTGACCCCCCTTCCCTCTAACCCCTTAAGGACCAGCGGTCCTGGGGTGTGTGGTCCTTTAAGGACCAGATAGGAAAGTTTGACGTGCCGTCCTACATGACTGATCACGTGTGCCGGCACGCAGAACGGGGGACTGAAAGAGATCGCTCTGGTCTTGGAGCGATCAATTTCAGTCCCTGCTATTACTCACAGCGCTCCTGTAGGAGCGCTGTGAGTAAAAAGTACATGACGTGCCAAGACCGTCACTGGTCCTTAAGTGCTGGACAACCGTGACGGTCCTGGCACGTCACTGGATGCGAAGGGGTTAAATCAATGGGAAGTGTTATGCCCCCACCACCACCACGGTGCAGCTGCTTTGATCCAGAATTGCACACATTTTGCTTTTGTGCAAAGCTGTTTGTTTTGCTGTAGAAGCAGAGAGGAGTCTGGGATTCCTGCACAGAGCTGCACAATAGAGGTTCATACACCTCTCATACCATCCGAATTAATAGGCTTATAGGGTGATATGTAGAAAGTTCTAGTTGGAGCAATTCTGCGTTAATCACAACTTAAAATTACCATATGTGAAAATTTATTATTCATATATTACATCCCTAAAATATAATATAACCTTGCTTTTTTAATGTGTGTGTGTGTGTAAATTGTCCTGTTCATAAAGCATTCATTTAATGTTGGTTGTGCTATTTGTATTGACAGGTAAGCGCTAACAACAATTACATTATTGTGATTAGAACCCACTGCTTTTGATTCATAAATTGTATTTAATCTCATTCACTGATACTCGGAGACAATCAATGGGAACCCCAGAAAAAGCAGGAATGTCTGCTCCCTCAGTCTACATTACAATAAGACTAGAGTTTAACCAATTGAGTGCCAGGGTGTGTGCAATGCATTGCAAAGCAATGGGTTGCACACACCTCTGGCACTCAAAGGGTTAAGCCTCAGAAAATAAATACAGCCATTTTATAGATGCTATCATGAAGTACAGGGTATTTAACTATATATCCCCAGTTCATTTTAGGTGTTAGTGTTCCTTTAAGAAGAAAAGAGTACTAATTGGGGAAAACCATGCACCCCAAGGGAACTAATAAACTATCCTATTCATTTCCATTAAGTGGAGACCACCCTAATAGTACATTTTTTGGAATTTGTATTTGCCCCTATGGTGAATTTGGCTTTCTCCAAAATGATTTAATTTGTGCATATGGCCCTATGTGCTTTCGGGGCTTAGTGAGTATGGACATTTCAGTGGACCTCATGGCTCTTCAGTGTGAAACTAATTTCCTGTGGAATCCTAACAAATCAAAACCTTTAAGCCCTTAGATGCTTTGCAATGTATTGCCTCGCTAGCATGCAAAGTTAAATGTAGGCGAATGCTAAATGTTATCAATAATGTAAAGGGCAATTAACCAATGGGAGTACAGTTCGGGGACTGTGCAGGCAAAAAAAAAAAAACGGCTGGGGGGGTTCAGAAAACTGAACCCCTTAGCTATAACACAAGCTGGAAGTCTGTGCCACTCAACTGAAAACTCCTGGGTTGTGTGCACATTCCCCACAGACCTGATGTGTCAGGCTCTTAACTCTTTCAGTGCCAGAGGGGCATGCAACGCATTGAAGAGCAATGCATTGCTTACCCCTCTGGCACTGAAAGGGTTAAATCTGATGAAGGGTGTTTAGAGGGGCCTGTAATCAGTTCTGAGTAAAACAGTATCGAGTCACTGGGGGAGCATATGATGCCACTTTTCATACCCCTGTTATGCCCCACTCACTCCTGTTGGTCTGCTGAGACACAGAATATACCTCTGGATTCACTGTCATTTCTGCTACAGAGGAGCAGATCTGCCAGTGGGGCAAGTAGCACATGATGGTTGCCCTTTAAAATTATACTACCAGGTTGAATCTTGGTCCATGATATAGTGTGATTATGGTTTTTCTCTCACATGGAGCTAGATTATAGGGCATTATACAAGAGGAATCAATCAGAATGCAAAAGTGCACAGTATGAAATGTTTCAGTCTTCCATATGTCCAACTGTAGTGACAGAACCAGAGATACAGTAATAACCACCTAAGATTTGTTCCCGTCTGCCATTACTAACATTTACTGTGTCCCTCTACAGCGGACCCAGGGATTCTATAGAATGCAATCTGAGAACAATTGTGTTAGTACAATACCATACAATAAATAGTTGTATTGGAAATCTCTATTAATTTTCCTCAATTCAGTCTTAACCCTTTGAATGCCAAAGAGACATCCAATGCATTTCAACACAATGC
Source organism: Rhinophrynus dorsalis (assembly GCA_037306005.1). NCBI lineage: Eukaryota > Metazoa > Chordata > Amphibia > Anura > Rhinophrynidae > Rhinophrynus > Rhinophrynus dorsalis. Next base: position 298,117,323 of record CM074724.1, read on the forward strand.
ACTGGATACCCACCTTGCACTCATAGGGTTAAATTTATTACATTGCAGTCAACTTGTGATACCAATGGGATGTGATAACCATATAACAGCCAAATACAGAAAACTTCATTAAATAGACTGCTAGAGAATTACACACCTGAAATGCTAATTTACTGCCCATCAACACAGTTATGCATCTCCATGTTAATTATAATAATATAGGGTAGAGAAGGTATATGGATATTATATTGCAATTATAAATGGAGAGCATTTCAGTACTTAGGGTACTAGAATGATATGCTGATTGCTGGGTCTTGTTGAAGTTTGGGTGTGGGGGGGGGTCCTGATTATTACTGGGTGTTCATATGGGGCATCTGGTTATTATCGATTTTAATTTGGGAATCTAGTTATTACTGTATTTTAATATGGGGCATCTGGTTACTGCTGGCTATTATTACTGGGTGCTGGTTAATAACAGGTGTTACTGTTGGCTATTATTATTGGGTGCTGATTATTAACGGGTGTTACTGCTGGCTATTATTATTATTGGGCGCTGATTATTAACGGGTGTTACTGTTGGTGTTACTGTTGGCTATTATTATTGGGTGCTGATTATTAACGGGTGTTACTGTTGGCTATTATTATTGGGTGCTGATTATTTACAGGTGTTACTGCTGGCTATTATTATTGGGTGCTGATTATTAACGGGTGTTACTGTTGGGTGTTACTGTTGGCTATTATTATTGGTTGCTGATTATTAACGGGTGTTACTGCTGGTTATTATTATTGGGTGCTGGTTAATAACGGGTGTTACTGTTGGCTATTATTATTGGGTGCTGGTTATTAACGGGTGTTACTGCTGGCTATTATTATTGGGTGCTGATTATTAATGGGTGTTATTGCTGGCTATTATTATTGGGTGCTGATTATTAATGGGTGTTACTGCTGGCTATTATTATTGGGTGCTGGTTATTAACGGGTGTTACTGTTGGCTATTATTATTGGGTGCTGATTAATAACGGGTGTTACTGCTGGCTATTATTATTGGGTGCTGGTTATTAACGGGTGTTACTGTTGGCTATTATTATTGGGTGCTGATTATTAACGGGTGTTACTGCTGGCTATTATTATTGGGTGCTGGTTATTAACGGGTGTTACTGTTGGCTATTATTATTGGGTGCTGGTTATTTTTAGGTTTTACTTTTGGTAGCTGGTTATCATTGTTTATTCATTTGTTGGGCCTGGTTAATGCTGTATGTTAATTTGGAAGGTCTGGTTACTAGAGTGTCAATAAAGGGGTTTTCTGTTTTATTGGATGTTCAGTTAACTTATTACTGGGTGTTATATTGGAGGTCTGGTTTTTATTGTGTGTTATTTGGAGGGTCGGGTTATTATATTTATTTATATTATATAGTGGGGGTCTGATTATTATTGGGTGCTAATATTGGGATTCTGGTTATTACTGTTTATTAATATGTGTAGGGTCAGGTTATTATTAGTTGTTAATATTGAGGGCTGTATATTATTGTGTGTATTATTATTATTATTATTGATACTGGGGAGTCTAGTTATTATTGGGTGTTAGTATGAGAGGTATATTATTTTTGAGTGCGTAATCTAATAATTATTAATATGCGTTATTGATATGAGAGATCTGGTCATTTTGGGAGGTTATTATGGTGGTGGACTAGTTAATAATGGGTGTTAATATAGGGTTATACTGAGTGCTAATGTTGGGGTGCTGGCTGTTACTGTTTGTTAATACATAGGGGCTGAAGTTTGGTCTCTTTTAAGTGTTACTGAAGTGAATGATCTAATTATAATTAGAGTATAATTGATATGAGACTATGGGTATTATTGGGTGTTACTGATATTTGGGTCTGATTTAACTGGGTGTTGATAATGGGAGGGGCCTTGTTTTGTTTGCGTGTTGATACAGTATTTTGATTATTATTAGAGATTACTGTTATGAGGAGAAGGCACTGAACTACAATAGCTGAAAATCAATTTTATAACAGGCTCTTATTTAGGTCACATTTATTGAATAAATTCACATAGGGTCAATGAATGACCAAGCAGTCTCATTCAGAATCATCTATATATCCATTCACAGTTGTGTGGAGGTTCAGCAAATCACATCTTGTCTTCATCTCTAGAGTGCAGGCAATGTGATGCAACAATGAGGCTAATATACTATGTACTAGAGGCAAACCAACTGAACCATAGGGAACAAATAAACACTGTCAATTGACCTTCAATGCTAGATGTCTCTAGCAAAACAATACATTGAAGACCTCTCTAGCATTCAAGGGGTTAAAAGCCTATTTAAATCAATGGGAATTTGGGAAATTGGGAATTCCCTCCTACAGTGCAGTTGCTTGGCTCCATCATTCATTGGTTGGTGCACCCCATGTGATGTCTAGTTACTTTCTCCACTTTCTCTATACATCTCCATGACAGTCAGAAGCGGTAGCCAGTCCTGGTCCTTGAGAGCTTCCATCAGTGTGTGTTTTCAGGATAGCCCAGCTGGAGAACAGGTGGACTAATTAGTGGCTCAGTCACCTTAACCCTTTGAGCACCAGAGGAGTACGCAATGCATTGCATTGTTATTGTTATTAGCTCTTGAGGGCCAGGGTTGGCTAACCCTGAGGTCATATAGCATATAGAGTTGAGGTGATAACAGTTATCCACACATTCCAACATTTCAAGTGGCCAAAGAGGGACACTTTTGTATTAGGGGGCATTGCTGGGGGTGTAGCTAGTGGGCAGAGCATTAGAGGGAATTTTTAGGTTATTTCATAACCTGCTGATACCTCTTTGTGTAACATAATAACTGATTTGGAGGAAGATCAAACTATTTTATTTACAGAGACTAATTTATAAACACATATACTTTATACAAAGTGAATGTGAGTTTTATTGGTAGGGAGCAATGTGATACACTTATATATACACCACACAGTCTTATCTCCTAAAAAGAGGGACATTAGGGTGGGAAAGAGGGACAGGGGGATTTGGGACTCAAAGAGGAACTGTCCCTCCTAAAGAGGGACACTTGGAATATATGGTTTTCTCCAGGTGTTGTTGGATTATAATTCTCACCATACTTGGCTGGCTGAGGGTTATGGGAGTTGTAGTCCAATAACGGCTTGAGAACCACAGGTTGCTCACAGCTGCTCTGTATTTCAGTCTCTCTGGAGCATGGTCCTCTCAACATCTGAATCACTATTATATACAGTATATGCTACTCTACATTTGTACAGTGCCCCTTCATATACTAGTGTTTTATATGCACAAGGTATAGGAGACATTGATAATTGACATTTAAGGCAGAGGCAGACAACCAGATGCACACCATGGATCGAATATGTGGGCCTCACAAAGTGTCGCACATTATGGGTAAAAATTCTAAATAGTGGGTGCTAGAGAGGTCTCCAATGCATTGTAAAGCAAATGGAGACCTCTCTACCACTAAAGGGGTTAAGGTAAAATAGTGGAAGTGGAAAGAGAAGTAATTCAGATTAGGAGAAATGATGTCTAATTCCCACTGGACAAGATAACAGACTGGGGGACACAAATGTTTCTGAGGGCTGCCTGTGGTCCCAGACTCTCCTGTCGCCCCACCAATGATCTAATAGTTAACAGGGGCACACAACAGGGGCAATTATCTTATGAATTCAGATCTGAAACGTGTCTAGCTCTGACAAATCAATTTACTTACACAAATGGAATGGGAATAACCAATCAGCCTTCAAATGGATAGGGGGGATTTCAGTAGCTAAAACCTCCCCCCACCCCCCGCACTCATCTGCCCTGTCAAATGAGAGAGTGACACAGAGGCTGATGGAAAATAAACTACACAGATAACATGGTGTTTTTAACTCCTTAAAGAGTTAGTAATGTCTTTTAGTAATAAAACATATTGTTGAAATTCAAAAAATAAATCCATTGATGCCAGTCTGATCTCTCAGACCTTATTGGTTTGAGAGATATACGGTGATAAAGTCCCCCCACCTCCCCTGTCATTGACATCAGTCTCTAGCTGACAGAAGAAGATCCTGGTCATGGGACCAGCAGGTGGTGGTATTTCAGCTCCGCTAAAGAGCCGCCTCGAGTCGCACGACTTGAACCTCCTGCTTTCGGCCTTACAGCTGACATCAGTGAAAGGGGAGTGGGGAACTTTATCACTGTATATCTCTCAAACCATAAAGATTTGAGAGATCGGATTGGCATCAATGGGTTTATTTTTTGAATATCTACAATATTACTTTTTATCAATAGAACACATTACTAACCCTTTAAATGCTAGCGATGTCTCCAATGCACCCTGGGTCTCAGGGTGCTGGATCAAATTCTCAAGGTGAGAGAGTCCTGTGTTAGCTATTATAGGATTGGCACCAAAAGGATTTTATTTAGTCTCTAAACTGGCTCCACTTATACCAGAGGGAAAAGTCCTGCTTGTTTGGTGTATGTTGAAGCAATGATACTTGCAAGTTGTACTATATAAAGGACTCCTTGAGGACTCACTGCAGCACCTCTGCATTAGCGCAGGTAGGGACATAACACTTAAGGGCCATATGTTCAAATGAGAAGTGGAGGAGTTCTGGGGCAAACCATTTCCACTATAAGGGAGAACTAAACATTCAAAAAATTCCCATTGATTTAAATAGGGATTTTTATTTATTGAACACTAGAGAGGTCTATGAGCTGGAGATCTCACTGTCATTCAAAAGGTTAAAATCCCCACTGAGATCAATAGGAATTTTTAGTTTTCCCCTATAGTGGAAATAGTTTGACCCAAACTCCTCCACTTTTATTTTGAGCATCCGGCCTCAGAATCTACAGTTCCAAGAACTTTAAGATACAATATTTAACCCTTTGAGTGCCAGAGTGGCATGCAACGCATTGCAATTTAACCCTTTGTGTGCCAGAGGGGTACACAATGCATTTCTTTACAATGTATTGTGTACCCTTGTGGCACTCAGAGGGTTAGAGTTCTCAGGGTCAGCTCGTTTAGAAAGTTCCCAGGGATGATTGCAAAGACCTCTCTAGTATTCAGGGGGTTAAAAGTCCCATTCAACCTTAAATGTTGAGAAATGTTATTTGTCCCCTATTTGTCTTATTAATACAGCACCCCAGTAAAGAGATATGTGCATTACTGGTTTGATCTACTTCTCTGCAGAGCTGCTTTAAGAACACTGAACCTTTAACCCTTTGAGTGCCAGAGTGGTGCGCAATGCATTGCAAGGAACACGTTGCGTACCCCTCTGGCACTCAAAGGGTTAAAACAATGGGTTATACGCACAGAATAAAAGAGGAGGAATTCTGGGGCAAAGTAAAAGTGGCACTCTAGGGGAGACATAAAAAATGGCATAAACATTCCCACTGATGTAAATTAATTTTTTAACACCTTAAATGCTGGATACATTGGGAATCTCTCTAGCATTCAAGGGGTTAAAAAGCTTCATTTAACCATTTGAGGAGAGGTACAGAACGCATTGCTTTGCAATGTGTTGTGTACCTCTCTGGCACTCAAAGGGTTAAGTCTATTGGAGTTCTTATATTTCTGCTATGGTGTAGCTGGTTTGCCACATAATTGTCACTCTTTTCCTGTGTGCACATAGCTCATTGCTGCATATTGTACATACCAGCCCAAGGCCACAAATGACTAAATAGTAGAAACAGTGGAGAGAAACATTACACAAATCTTCTAGTGAAAAATCACCCAGTATGTGAGAAAGAGGTATTCATTGCATTTTAATGGAATATGCTGAAAACCTCTCTGGTTCCCAAGGGGTTACAGTCGCCATTTACTACATAATGGCTTGCAGGAGGCCTTGTCAGTCAATGAAAGTCTCTGGCATTGAATAGGGTACACCAGGAGTGATGCTGTGCATCTTTTTCCTACCAACACTTTGGTTTATGTTTCTGTGCCAGGCAGAGAAGCAACACATTGGACTGCAATGATTTGCAGGCTCACTTGGGCAGTGCAAGGAAAGAGTTAAGTGCACTTTTTACACTACTGAAATGCTCTCTAGATTTGGCATTTACTTTGCAGAAAATACATTGAAATACTTCTATATGTATTATTAATAGGGTTAATTTATCAGCATTAAACAAAATGACAAGTAAAGGGATTTAAAAGCTAGCAAATGAAGGCCTAGATTCCATTGCAGCAGGTAAATGTTATCACTGGTTTTACCTGTCAAATTCCCATTGAAGTGTATGGAGACATTTATAGATAAAACCCTTGATAAAGTTATCAGCTGCAATGGAATCAGTTCCTAAAATTATATATATAAATACACGATTTACAAAAATAGAGAGAGCCTAAAAGTAGATCTCCTATACTTTGATAAATTGCGTTTATCAAAGTATACTGTTTGCAACATTGCTATATCCATTATCCATATGAAGAGTATCTCTCCCTCTTTCTCTCTGTATATAATACAATCACGCACACAGTTACATGTTAAGAGATGACAGGTAGACCTCTCTATGTCCATCCAGATGTGCAGAATTCCTTGTATACCACACATACATCAGCCATTAATGCTTTCTACAACAGATGCTAGACACAGCAGGTCCCACACACAATATGAAGACAGCCCGGTACAATCCTCTGTCTGTTCGTCAGGGGGTCTGTGAGAAGGGTCAGAGGTCAATGAAGAATCCTCCCAACCGACTCTGCCTATTTGTCTTTCAGAACATTGATTTCTCTCATTGATTCAGCCAGTGGGCTGGAGGCTCAGGGTCGCAACCCTTGAGTGCTAGCGGGATGTACATTGCATTGGACACGCTTCTGCAACTCAGACGGTTAAGCCATACCCAGCACCTTCTCTGGAGAATGCCCCCTCCAAAAAAAGTGGTTGCAGTCCGCCCCTCGACCACATTTAATCCTTTTTTTATTACTGAAATTCTTTGTTGTTAACCTTTCCAAATATGTTTCAACTGTCAATTAATTAATCAGAAGATGTGGAAATGTCTCATATTCTTAGAGCGTGACTGAAAGGCCCCCCATTAATCAACAAATCTGTCAATCAGTCAATTGAGTTGTGAAGCAGTAGTGGAATTCTGGATGACCACTGATGCTGTAACACCCCACCCCCTTCTTGGTCTTGACTGCATTCACATTTCAATTGTATTCATATCCTGAAAAAATATATCCAGGAACCCTAACCGTATGAGTGCCAGAGAGATGTGCAATGCATTGTTTCCTAGCAATGAAAAGGGTTAATGCTTTGCGTGACACACACACACACACACACTAAAAAACATTTCTAAAATTCCCATTGGTTTAAATGTGTCTTTAAATCCCTTGATTGCTAGAGGTCTTCAGGGAACAGCTTAGCAACGCATTGCAGGCCACAGGAGTATTAAAGGGGTTAAAGGTCCCATTCAAATCAATTAGAATGTTTATTTGTTCCCTATTCAGCTGGTTTTCCACATAATGACTCCAGCAGTCTAGAGCTGGGTAGATAGCAGCTGTTGGTTATCTGAGAACGATGGGAATTGTAGTTCAACACATGTGAAGAGGGAAAAAGGTTTCCTAGCCCTGGTCCAGAGGGTATCCATGGAATGTGAGTCCAGTCCTCTGTCCTCATCTATAAATCCTGTTATATTGAAAATGCCAGCTGACAACTCTGGGTGGGTCAGTGGGTCTTATTTTTCATGCCTCAACTTTTTTTTTACCGTATAAGTGCCAGAGAGAAGGGCAAGACTTTGTAATGCCTGCCCCCCTGCAGCTCAGTGTTAATTGCTCAACATAGAAGCTGTCATATTTCACGAGTATGCACAAAGATTAACCCCTTAGATGCTAGAGAGGTCCCCAATGCATTGCAAAGCAACACCTTGGGGACCTCTCTAGCATCCAAGGTGTTAATAATGCAGTGCACTGAACCACTCACCCCTCTGATGCTCAAAGGGTTACTCACCCATGACAGCATTTAATTATACACACCAAGCTTTAACCCTTTGGATCCTAGAGACATCTCTAGTGCAGTGAAGATGACACTGGCATCCAATGGGTTAATAATTCAATGCAATGAATTGCACACCCTTCTAGCACTCTACAGGTCATTGACACAGGACAGAAGCTAAGCAAACACTTCAGGCTTTAACCCCTTCAATGCTTAAGGTATCTTCAATGCGCTGGAGATGACTTTGGCATATAACAGGTTAATAATGCAAAACAATGTTTTTCATAGCCCCATGGCTTGCAAATGCTTTATTAAAAGCCAGGATTTTAACATTGCCCCCACCCCCCTTCGCCAATCCAATTATCCCAGTTCATTAACCACATCATTGCTGGCAGGTGCAGTTATCCCCAGATATGTACAAGATGCCCTGCGTGAGTGGCAGAGGGGTTTTGACTATTACCAGTGAACTCGTAAGGTTCAGGACTGACCCCCTCTTGGCATACTAGAGGCGCTACACTGTACCCTGCATTCTGAGGGACAGGCAGGACCCCTCAACCATAGAGAGGCTGAGGTACTAAAAAGAACTGGAGTCATTTTGGCGTGACCAAGGGAACCTCCATCATTTTAAATTTTTGGTTTTAACCCCTTGAATGCATGCATTGGACACCACTCCAGCATTCAAGGGGTTAAAACCAAAAATGTAAATCAAGGGGAATTTGGGAAGACCCCTATGGTGCAGTTGGTTTACTCCACAATGATTCCAGTCATCCTTAGTACCAGAGCCTCAGAGAGTACTGCACTTGGAATTCACAGGAAAATCAGGTACCTTGTATCAGCATCACCATGCCCAAGCTGGCCAGGCTCAGCCTCTGAAGTGGCGCCTTCATTTTTATTCCCGTCTCTGGACGTCCTTCTTCTCTTCTTTGCTTTATATTGTTTTTTCCTCTTTCTTTTTTAGGTCTCTCTTCTTTAACCCTTTCCCCCCTCCCTCCCTCCTTGTGTGATTTGCGCACCGTACACACTGTCTCTCTCAGTGATGGGAAGCAAGAGATGGAGAAGAGTCAAGCACACAGCCTTGCAGGAATGGATGAAGCAGAAGGAATTCAGGATTGGGAATCTCTGGCAACCCCCCCTTGCCTTCCACTCTCTCTCCTTCTCTTTTCTCTCTCTCTTTCCCTCTCTGCTTCTCCTGTTTTTTCTGCCTCTTCCCTATCCCCCTCCTTCTGCTGTTCCCCTTTCACCCCCCCTTTAATGCACACATACAAACACTCTCACACACACACTTCCCTCGCCTTCTGCAAACCATATGGGGCTTCTGACAGATGGGCTGTGATTGGCAGCAGCTGGGAGCCAATCAGAGATGCTGCTGGGCAGGGGCTTGGCTTTTAAATGACAGGCCTCTGAGCCAATGAAAAGATGTTGAGGTTTGCGTTGGAGGGGATGCATGGGTTGGTGGGTTTTCACTGATGCTCTAGGTTGATTTATCCAGGAGGCTTATGTTACTGCAGTAATGCTGTGTGCTCTCTCTCTCTCTCCCTCTCGCACACATGATCTCTACCTCTATATCATTTGCACTGGCATCTTGTAAATACTGCTCTCCAGCTGTAGTTTTGCTTAATATGTGGACACCTTTAACTCTTTGGATGCTAGAGACGTTCCTAGTTCAAAGAGTCGGAGACATCTCTAGCATCTTAATGGGGTTAAAATAAATTATATTAAAAAATAATAACTGCAGATGGGACATGCATTAAAGTGTGATAAACAGATGATAAAGAGTAGATAACTTCTCCAGTGAGATCATTTCTTTGGTCCCTGTGTTTTTCTAATAACAGTATGCACTAAGATATCTCCCACTTGAGACATCTTAGCCCATAGGCTCCACAGAATAACAGAGCGATTGAAGAGGTGACCTCACTGAAGAAATTATCTCCTCTTTACCACCTATTTATCAGGGGTCTGCAACGCAATGCAAAACAAAACAGAAAAAAAACATCTTGTGGTAACATTCCCACAAATGTAGACAAAAGTTTTCATACCTTGACAGAACTTAAAGGGATAGTAATGGTTAATTTTAAGTTGATTTAATATTGTAGACTTTAAAAAAAGGTTAACATCTATGTAAGTCTTATCTGTCAAATCTTTATGGTTAACATTTCCTGGTTGTTTCACTCAAGTCTGCCATCTACCTGACAGCTGCCGATTCCAGTCATTTGACCAGACAGAGGCTCTTCAGCAGAGCTGAAATCACGCTATTTAGAAATAAATACTTAATTGGAACAGTCTAAAAGGATGCTTGCAAACCAGGCACATTTTGTAGACCGTTCTAAATGAAGTATTTGTCTTCAGATATCATTATATCGGCACTGCTGAAGAGCTGCATGCAGTGGCGTAACAATAGGGGTCGCAGGGTTCGCACCTGCGACCGGGCCCGTCACTCCAAGGGGCCCGGCCGCCCCCTGCGAACCCATCACCACTCGCCCACAGCCCTGCCCGCAGCAGCTCAGCTGCTCTCCCGGCGCTCTAGTAATGCAGAGCGCTGGGAGATGACATCATCTCCCAGCGCTCTGCATAACTAAGAACAGCGCGAGAGACGGAGGTAGGAGATGTGCATGGGGCAACTTGAAGATGGGGGAAGCACCAGGGCCCGGTGGCTTCTAGTTACGCCACTGGCTGCATGTGGTAAAGCGACCAGAATCTGCTTCTGACAGCTTTACAGCTTGTCAAGCAGAAAGGGGAGGGACCAGATCACTTTATTTTCCTACATCTCTCAAACCATAACGGTTTGAGAGATATGAATATGTGCAAGTACTCTCTTTTAATTGTGTCTACCATATAGTTAATCCTTTTTTCTGACATTACTATCCCTTTAAAGTGGATTTACCACTTAAAGATGTATAGTTCATTTTTAATGTAATTTAAAAAATGCCTATATTCTGTACTAGCCATTTTTTGTAATATCACTAGTTCTTTTTTTTTATTTTTTTTTTTTTATTTTATTTATTGGTGGCACAGTGTGGCACTTTATTTCAATTAAACCTTTGAATGCCAGAGGGTTATGCAATGCATTTCACAGCAATGCATTGCATACCTCTGTGGAACTCAAAGGGTACTATAAATTCAATCTTTATGTTGGGTCAGCCTTTTCACACACTGTACTATGAATACTTCTAGACAGTGGCCACTCATTGGAGGGTTTTCTTATAGCACAGTGAGAGATAAGTTGGCTTCAACAATTATCTAATTATCATTCTGTGTAGAGAATTTGAATAAATTCCCACACAGTGCCGCCAAAACATAAAGGTAAATTTATCCATAGCTACTTATTTTACAAAACATTGGCTAGTACAATGTATAGGCAGTTAAATTCTCTGTAATTCATAGTAAACTTGTCTTAAAGTGATGGTCTGCTTCTTCAAATGACAGGTCCAGCAGTTTACAGTAATGCTTATTGGCAGTCCCGTCTTTGACTATAGAATATGTACACAGTGAGGCTGATGTACTAAAGAAAAGTGGTGCAATTCTGGAGCAAACCAACAGCATCATAGGGGATGAAGAAAGATTCTCCAAATTAGAATTAATTTAAATTGGGATATATAAATATTTGCATTTTGAAAGAGCTCTAACACAACAGTCAATGGGTTAAACTCCCCCTCATTAAATCAATGGGGATTTTTTGCTTTTTCGATGTGGTGCAGTTGGTTTGCTCCAGAATTGCTTGCCTTTTGGCTTAGTACATCAGCATTAGTGTTATTGTTGCAAAAACATACCAGATCAACTTATGCCAATTTAGTTTTGTTTTTAACAAGTGACACACATGTTTTACTTAAGCTATGTTCACAGGGACAACTTGATAAGGGCGCTGTCAAGTCATCCCAACCTAGAACACAAAAACCCCACTCTCCCCCCAAACAAATACACCAGAGGCAATCCGGATGGGTTGAAAAGACAACAGTATTTATTAACAAAACCATATTTAACTTTACTTTGTTAACAAATGCAACTTAAATAAATAACCATAACATCAATATATAAACATAATATAAATATAACATCCTAGTGCTTGCTAGTGCATCCCCATTACCTTACTCCCACTGTACTCCTCAGTCACACTACTGTACTGGGAGCCATGCCACCATCCAACTCTAAGCTATTCGAATGTGACAAGTAGTAGCCCACCAGCCATAATTTCCCAACTCTTGGGCCCATGCCCAAGAGTCCAGCTCCCATACCATCAACGCAAAACATATGCTTTTGCCCAGCAACACCAATACCACAACAACCATGGCCATCATGGGCCAAAATATGCCACCCAACCCTTATCCCTTGTGCCACTGGGCACTACATCCAAACGCATGCAATAGGGCAGGCGGGACCACAATCCCTTGCAGCCATTCCTTCCTGCATGCTGGCCATGTAAGTACTCTCACTTCCTGACAGGCCTTGTCACGCCTCCTTCCCTTGAGCTCCGATCTTGACAGGGGGCCTCTTAAGCCTAACACTGAGCTATACACACCCATGTTGAACAGCTTGCCCCAGTGGTGCTGTTCCCACTGGTAATTTTCACCTCTCAGAACACCAGAATGCAATATTCTGCAGCCTGGATGCACTTGGATGTTGAGCACATCCAAGTTCCAGGGCTTCTATACACATCTTTCACATATGGTTCTCTGGAGCGTGAAAGGCCTTTCATAGCCTTCAGTGATTGGATGATGAATGTGGCCATTGTTTAGTAATATATGAATAATACCCATATGGGCTAGCCTTGTGACACACCTCCTCCATGCCCTTCATTCACGATAATCACACAGGGAATACTTGACAATTGACGGAAGTAGGCATGGGCAGCTTGGCATGGGCTAAAATGGAGCACATCCGAGTTGACAGTGTGAATATAGCCTTAATGCTGATCTGTGAATGAGATTGAGATAAAAAAGTAGTATATAAAGCATATCTTTTTTGTCCTGATATCACTTAGTCACACAAAATCATATTAAAAAATGTTAACAAGCTTGCAACAGCAATCATTTCTCAACTTCTCTTACTGTTGAGGTCAGTTGCTCAGTCTTCACCCAGCCCTCTCAGCTCATACTCCCTGCACATGTCCACAATGGACTGGTTTTTGATTATCAGTGGATGGTTTGAAGGGAAAAAAAGGAAAAAAGGAAGCAAAACTGGGATAATTTAGAGACCCCCCCCCATAGAAATTTCGAAAATTGTGAAAATATCAAAAACCAGTAGTGTGTGTTTTTTAAGTTTTTAGGGCTTGTCAGACACAAGCTACCTAATGTTATATTTAATAAGAAAAGCATTTTTCCACAAGGGCACTGCACCTTTAACCCTTTGAGTGACAAACAACATCAGCTATTGCATGTGCTATGTATCAACAAGTTGGGGATGTTATTTTACATTGGACTCCTAACTTCCTGTTCAGGATGTGTAAAATACAGAGGGGATGTATGAGTCCTCCACTGCAGCTCAATTCCTGTTCTATTCTTTAGCCGTCACTCCACACTCTGCTAGCATTAAGTATTTAGTGTGTGCAAGCCCCAAATGCTTCCCTGTGCATGTGCATGGAATAATTTTATGTTGATTTCCTCAGTGCCTTCCACACATACATACACACACACACACACACACACACACACACACACACACACACACACACACACACACACACAAACACACTGCCCTCCACATGGAGCAAGAGGTATAAAGACTAGAGAAGAATTCTTGGTGAAACTGCTTAGTAAATAGGCATTAGACAGGTGCAACAGTTCAAGTGCCTATTCCACATTGCATACATATTAGTATATCCCCCTACTGAGGCTGATTCAAGGGGAATTAGAGTAATTCATGGATCAAACCAGTAGGGGACACATTTTCTATTGACTTAATCTCTTGAATGCTAGCTCTGTCTCTAATACATTGCAACTCACTGAGCCCTCCCTAGAAGTGAAGCTTGTTTTGACTTTATAGTCTTCAACAGCAGAATATTTGTTTATGAATTTAAGTAGATATTTATTTATTTATTTATTTAGTTATCAACTATTTTTTTTATATTTGACAGATAATGCGTTTCTAGAGAGCTTTCTGTACGTGAATGCTGAGTGCTACAATTAGGAATGGGTGGTGGTTTTGGATTCAGGAGCAAAACAAAACAAAAAAACTCTGAAAACTTTGCATTGAAATAAATGATAAAAATGTAATTTACTGCCATGTGAAGATTTCCCCCATGTATTCCTACTGTGCTAACTTACCAGTATCAAGGGTGGTGTTAGTTTACCTCATGCTGGCAGTGTGTGCTTGGGAAAGAGAGAGGAAAGAGAGAGAGAGAGAGAGAGAGAGAAGATGCTGACATTTGTATGCTAGTAGTGCAGAGGCAGACAGACAAAGGAGAGAACCTGGAGTTGCTTGGTTTAAGGAGTATTGATGGCAGCCAGTTGTTACCTTTACAAATGGTGTGCAGAAAGTGTGGGTGGGATTTGTAGATAGTTATACAGACAGAGTAAGTTTAAAAACATACTTTTGACTGATAGGTGACAGACAAGCAGGCAGGGGATCCTACCTAAGCTGAGACTGGGAGAGTGGCGTGACAGATACTAAAGGCAGAGACATATATCATGGATTATTTTCAGACAGACTATAACAAACAATACATCAATCCACACCAGAAAAAGACAAGCATATATTGGTGCTGCTGCTATGCTGTTTGTTTTCCACTAGTACAACAGCAAACTAGTGGTCAATGTTCTATAAAACCCCTAAGGGAACAAATAAATATTAGACTCTAAAAAGTGGTACTATCAGACGATGTTAATACTCCTGACCTAATTATTGATGATGATGCTGATTTAGAATACACCCCTCTACCCACTTGCCCTTCTTCTGATACAGATCAGATGATATAGCAAACATGTAGCTGCATCTGAAAGGAAAGGATTCAAAGGGAGCACCCAACCTGTTTATATAAACTCTTTGAGAGATCAGATGGAAAATCTGGACTAGAAACATGACTAAAAACACTTTCCTAAAACATCAGCTCGGTCATCATCACTGTCGCTACTTCCAGGTACAACCCTAACCCCCGTTACACCCACTAATATTGTCTAAGCAGCAACACAGGTCAACATCAACAACCTTAGCAATGAGTGCTTCAGTTGCTGTTTGAGGTACATGGCCACTGCCGACTACTACTACAACATCTAATGCAATATCTAGTCCCTATAGTAGTGATAATGTAATGTGTAGTAATTCCCGAGGAACATGTCAGTCTTTGAAATCTGCCTGTTGTCTCTGTAAAAATATGAGAACCAGGGAAAAGCAGGATCACATCTGAGCATATCCTCCTTAAGATCCAACCTAAAGCATAATCACAGGTCTAATTGTAGGCACACCTGCAGAAGGTCACAGTTCAATGACTATCAGCAGTGGCAGCACACCAAAATGAGCACGGGACCAAGGGGGCATAATAGTAATATTGTAGATGTCTCAGGGAGTGAGACAGCATTTTCCTCAGTGACAATAAAACCCATATTTCGTACTGCTGTTGAGGAAATGCGAAGCATTGAGGAGGATTGAGATGGCATTATTTGGATGTGACAATCATTACAGTGTTTCCAGAAGTGCCACACCTATGACACCAGCCACCATCCACACCACCGAAAGTCATGTTAATTTGTACAGTTCTTCTATGTTGTCAATGTTCTACAAATCCCCTGAAAGGAAAATATTTATATATAAATCTTAGAATGTAAAAAACTGGTACTATCAGATGATGCTAATACTCCTGACCTAATTATTGATGATAATGCAGATTTACAATACAACCCTCTACCCTCTTGCCCTTTGTCTGATACAGATCAGATGATATATCAAAAATGTAGCTTTATCTGAAAGGAAAGGGCTCAAAGGGAGCACATTTGGGCACACCCTCCTTGAGATCCAACCTAAAGCACAAGCATAGGTCTGATTGTAGACACACCTGCAGCAGGTCACAGGTACAATGACAGCTTTAGCAGCACTCTAAAATGCACGGGGCCAAGGGGGAACAATAGTAGTGTTGTAGATGTCTCAGGGAGCAGGACAACATTTTCTAATAACACCCATATTTACTCCTGCTGTTGGGAAAATGCGTATCATTGAGGAGCATGACTGAGATGGTGTTATTTGGAGGTGACAAGCATTATAAAGTTCCCACAAGTGCCACATTTGTGGCCCCTGCCAACACCTCAACCACCAAAACTCATGTTCATGCAGTTAATTTACACAGTTCTAATATATGCTGCTGCAAACCCACATTTTACAGAATTCTTAGAAAAAAAATTAAACATTCACAGAAATGATCCAAAAAGTACACCAGTGGAATGGTAAACTTGACAAACTGTTGGACCCCTCCTATAAAATGTTTTAATTTGTGACAAGGCATGAGCAGCAGAGGATTATGTGAAAGCATATAAAGAAATTCTTATAGGCTGAATGGAAGATTAACTATGGAGTATTGGGAGAGAGAAATGTATGATCAAAACTACTAGAAAGCATAATGAAAAAGGAGTTCACAAAAGGATTATGCCCTCTTCATCAGCAACGACAACAACAGTATCACAACATTTTGATGAACACATATCATCACAGAAAGTAATTAATGTGCCTCAGGGATGGCAATCTAGCATTTATGGTGGTGGTGGCATTGGCATATTCTGCGGAACTTGCTCTCTGAATATGAGCTGGTAATGGATGTACTTGAACACAGTCTGTCTTCAAGAAGTGGCTCCACTGCACATGAGCTGACTGCAGCATACTTGCTGGATAATTATGTTCTTGGCCGAAACGATGAGTGACTCATAGGCGTAAACTGCCAAGTTCTCGCGGGAATATCATTGGCGGTAGTGAAGAGGCAGAAACTTTAATGGATTTCCTATCTATTTTTTGGAATTTTAAAAAGGCTGTGAAACAAAAAGAGCCTGCTTCTACAGCATACAGATCACTCAGAGCTACAGAAAGAATGCATTATCTTTCCACAGTCCCCGACAGAAATCTCTCTGGAGAAAGAGATACAGGGAGCTTTATGTCAGAGGCATAAAAGTATATTAAAAAAAAATAAAACAAAACATAGAAGAAGATGAAATAAAAAGTAATACAATTATACAAGGCAATTTGACTTTACATATTGTACAAGTCTGGAATATGCAAAGTCAAAAAAGGAGGTTGGTTCCCTGTGTCTTTAATCCTTTGAGTGCCAGGGAGGCCTTTGAATGCAGGGAGGTATCCAATGCGTTGCAACACGTTGGATACCTCTCTGCCACTCAGAGTGTTAAATGGAGTTAGGACTGTGCAACACACTGAAGCGCTGACCAGAAGCGCTGACCAGAAATGGAGCAATTCTGGAGCACACCAGCTGCACCATTTAGTCGAATAAATTACCAAACTTCCCACTGATTTAACCCTTTGAGTGCCAGAGGGGTACACAACACATTGCTTTGCAATGCGTTGTGTACCCCTCTGCACTCAAAGGGTTAAAGGAAATGTTTAACCCTTTTATTGCTAGAGACCACTTGTCCTGCATTCATTCACTTTCACACACAGTAAATATCCCTGAGTGGTTTGCACACACGTTAATTCTGCTCATCCCGGAGTCCTGTGAATAATGTGGCCCATTCCTCATAGCTCATTCATGTCATAGATATTACTTTATAAAGTGCAAAATTATAGGTTTATTTTTCTTTTCTTTATCATATGCCACAGTTTTTTTTATTTTTTTTTAAACAATATTTTCATTTTCCAACTCTTTGAGTGCCTGTACATTGTGCAATGCAGTTCACCTACTCTGACACTGAAAAGGTTAATCCCTCCCTGCTTTATGAATGACTTGGTCCGAAAAAAGGAAGACAGGAAGAGGGCTTTAACCTTTTGAGTGCCAGAGGCATATGCAACTCTTTGCTCCACATGCATTGCTTGCCCTGCCATTCAAAGTGTTAACCCTGTGATTGACAAAGGGGAGTTCAACACACTGTGGAGCAAAAAAAGAAAGACACAAAAAAAGAAAGACACAACACATGCCTCTAAGAGCAGTCTCTATGGACTGTAGTCCTACGGGGTTTGCAGTGAAGCAAAATCCCCTTTCAGATGCCTACTCACTTGAACTTCAGGTATCCCCAGTGAGTTTTATTGCACGTAGATTAAAATAGTCGGGTGAAGTTTCTGTCTGCAACATCTCTCTCGCTGACTGCTTATCCTGATATGCCAGACACCACCATCACTCTCATCACTATAAACAATATTGAATTGAAGGTTGGACTATTCCAAGACTCCTCATTTCCGGAACATATATGTGTTGACATGACTACAGTACCGCAGAAAGGTATATAGGTGGATATTAGTAGCAATAGTTTGTTACTGGCTGTCAGTGTCCACCTAATTTGATTTTGTTTTGTATACATTGTGGAATAATGTGTGGCCATCCTTCTTTCCCAGTGTGTTGAGCATCATTTAAAGAGTTAAATAACTGCCCAGATAATGATAACATGGAAATTAAAAAAGCAAATGACAGTTGCCCATTCTGTATACTATACTTGATGGAATCTCTCTAGGATAAAGTGACATCGAAACAGCACCACCCCTGGAGGCCTGTATAAATGTATAGAGTAATAGACAAAACATTTTGTTACACCTCCTACCTCTAGGGTATGTCTCCTACCTGTACACATGACTACTCCTTTTCAGGGACTGGTTGAAGTGGACTTAAAGGTGTGGCTCCCCCTTACCTGAGCGCCTGTTTATCAAGCTATTGTATGTATCTCTGCACTGGATCCCTGTTTACTGCTGACTAAGTTTAAATCGACAACTTTTCCGGATTTCCCCTCTGTACTGCTATACTGTGTTTTGCTGTTGTGACCCAGGCTTTCCTTCTGACTAATCTTGTGCTCACCCTTAGGTACCTCTGATCTCTGTTGCTGAATCCGGACCAGCCCTGACCTTGATTTTTGTCTTCCCCTTTGGAACTCTGCCGATCGCGGCCTTCTCTGGAGCCGGCTGCAGACCTGCTGCTTCAGTAAGTGCCTCCCTCTGGGCTTTCTTTCTTTTTTGGCTCAGGCTCTGACTCCCATTGAGTCCTTACCCGTGGAGGGGCATATTGTTCCTTGTGCCCTTGCGTCTGGGTAGGGTGCAGCGCTCCGGATATTTTTCCTAGGCTTGGTTCCTCTCGAATAGCGCTCGAACCTCGCTCTCTGCCCAGTTCCAGGCGATCGGACATTCGGCTACAGCTGTACCCTCTCTCTTTGGCGGGCCAGACCCAGCCGTAGACAGACGGCCTGGGGTCTGGTACCAGTGCTTTCCACTATCAACTCGACAGCTGCATCGATATCAGTCCTCCGTGACTGCATCTATACTACTACCATCAGCCCGATGGCTGCATCGATATCAGTCCTCCGTGACTGTACCGAGATTTATCCACCATCAGCTGGTGGCTGCATCAGTATCAGTCCTAGTGACTGCATATCCATCTCCATCAGCCACACGGCTGCTACATTATCTGTACTGCTACATTGTATCCTCCATCAGCCATACGTCTGCAACATTATCAGTGACTGCTACACTGTGTCTCCTTATCCAGCCATTAAGGCCACGTTCCCCTGTTCTGAAGACACCTCTTGGAGTCACCTCTTTACCAGCAGTTGCCTGTTGGCTGGAGGGTTCAGCATATGCCTTTTTCTCTTCTTGCCATAGATAGATGGCCTGGTAGCTTGGAGTTTACCACTAGCCTTGGATCCTTATTTCCCTACTGTTTTGCTCCTGTATTCTGCACTAGCACTATATCTCTCTATCAGTCAGAGTTGTCTTGTCTCAGGTCCTTTTTTCAGTGTTTGGGGTACCTCATCCTGTTCATGGCATCTTTGCTCCATTTTGCCTGATCACTAGGGAATTCTATTCCTCGGTAGCTTCCCCCTTTTGGGGCTACTATCTCCAATTCCGGTAAGGGGTTCACGCCTTTCTCCTGATCGCACCCTTTGTGTTCTGTTTTCCTTTTTGGCTGTATCCACCTTCTAGGGTTCTTCCTTTTGGTTTTCAGGAGTGCCATCCTGGTCCTGGCCCCGGTTCAACTGGAGTCAGACATCTGGCTTCATGGCCAGCACCTTTACTACAGCCTAGGCTGCCACAAGTGCAATCCAATATGACTCCTACGCCCGCTAGCATCGTGCCCAATATTGCCTACTCTAGCCTCTCTACCTCCAAAGACCAGGAACCTTAGCCTGTCTGGTAGACTGCGCTAACACATTTATAACTGGGATCTCATGTTATTAGCAATGATATCATCCTAAACCCATACCTCCCAACATTTTAAATGACAAAGAGGGACACTTTTGTTTTGGGTGGTGTTGCTGGTGTCGTGGCTGATGTGCAGGACATTACCGAGAATTTCGGCGGACGGGAAGTGGCTGGGTCAGGGCTTCTCTAAGGAAATAACAACAATCCTATTGGAATTCTCTAGCCTTTGGGATGTCAATCTTTCTATTTGTAAAGAAAAAATCTGTTTACATATAAAACAATGAGTAAGATATAGGACCAATTAGAAGAAAATAAAAGAAAAGCTGTCCCTATAAAAGTCTATTGTTTTACAGTCTATTGTTGACAGTGCCCTTGCTGCTGTTGGTTTCACAGTTCAGGTATGTATGCGTATAGAGGTTCCCATGGAGCTCAATATCATACATGCAACAGAAATAGGGTAGTGGGGTAAACAGCACAAAAAAGCGGCATCTAAGTGTGGTACATGATTTATTACGCAAAACACATATCACATATAGACAGTACATAAAAAAAACACGTCTCTGTATACACGTATATATATATATATATATATATATATATATATATATATATATATATACAAAATCTTAACTTTGGTGAATGGTTCTTACGTTATCTACAATATTATTTACTCTTCTTTTAAGACATTACTATCCCTCTAACCCTTTGAGTGCAGAGGGGTACGCAACACATTGCTCTTCAGAAACAGCTAGTGCAACTGCAGTGAGACTTGGAACTTTTGAATGAAAAGTGCACTTGATTTACTTAGTGGGAAAAGTCATATAATCTAAAAGGTTTACTGCTCCTTTAAATGGGGTTTTAACCATTAGAATTCTAGAGAGGTCACCAACACATATCTTTGCAATGTGGTGGAGACCACTCTAGCAATCTCAGGGTTAACCCTTTCAGTGCCAGAGGGGTAAGCAACTCATTGCTGGTTAAATGCCCTGGAAATAGATAAACATACCTACCACCCCCTGACAAAAAAATAACCCTTTAAGGGCAAAAGGGATCTGTAATGCATTTCTTTGTGTACTTCTCTGGTCCTTGTTGTCAGTTGTACTCAGTTCACCAAATATGTTTCTGCTTCTCTGAATCCACATAGTTCAGATTAATTGCAGAATCGATTTGCTCATCTCTAAGGGCTCATTCCCACTTGTAATGTTATTGCAGTATTTTCAACAGTGTGCTAAACTGCTGATTATGAGGTTGTTCACACTGGTGATTTCATGAGTGAATGCAGCAACTCAGCATGCCACAGCTCAACTGAGTTCAAGCACTGAGTGCAGCTAAGTTGAGCAGAGTGGATCTGCAATTAGTCATGCACATCACAACATTCATGATACCTATGTGGGCTTCAGCCCTAACATTGACCACCCTTCAGTCACATCTCTGCTAAGTCCCCCATAATACCATTGTAGGCAAAATGGAATGTTAATGTGGACAAAACTGAAAAGAAATGGAGGCATTTCGCAGTCCTTATATTGGGTTTTATTGAGTATGCATTAATTAAGTGTTATCCTTGCACATTCTTACAAGTTTGAGGCAGACACTTTTTCTCCAGAAAAGAATTATGCCAACAGAGTGTGTGCTTGTGTGTGTGTGTTTAGGGGAACACGTTATTTTTTTGTACGGTATATTTATTAATTTTTTTATAAAAATGAAAAGGACTTAAGAAAGTGTAAATGCAGTTTAAGCATAATAAAAGAAAGGAATGGCATCACAGTCCAGGCACTATAGGACAGAGAAGACAAATTACTATATGTTCACATAGGTGCAGAAATATATCAGCGCAAAAGCACATTTTGATCCGATAATGATGGATGTCAAATGAAAATGGGTAACAAAGCTGCCCATCTGATCTGGGCCAAAAAGTGGAAAGTAAGGCTATACAAATGACTGTAATGCACAATATGTTAGAGAAATCATTTAAAAAGAATAGCCAACAATAACACAATTAACCAACAAACAAGTAGGTCTACGTATTAGATAACATTAGCGGTATGGGTCCCTCTTAAGTCAGAGTACATGGTCTTTACTGTGTGCTGCAGGGTCATTAACTAGAACGTGGGTTTAAGATTGTACTTGAACGTGGATGAACACATTATTTTAAAGGACCGGTGCTATTAAAGGAACACTAACACATAAAATTGAAATGGGGTTATATATAATTGTTTTATATATATATATATATATATATTTTGTTATTTATTTCCTTTTAGTCCTCCATTCCAGTCTTAGGTCTTTGTTACCACTCACATTGAGTTTTCTTGAAATTACTTGATAAACATAGTCCATGTTGCAAAAGTTGAATCATTTCTTCTTACAGGATTAGATGTACATGCAGTTTCACATTATAGATGGAATGGAGAGAATGAGATGGAATGAGAAAGAATGTCTTTTATTAAAAAGCAGATTAAAGTATAGCTGTCTCCTGCCATTTGATGGTATAGCTCTCGCTCTCTCTTTCTCTCTCTCATGCACTGACAATCTTCCGTATATATAGTGTGATTTTCATAAGAACAAAATGCACTCTCAAAACAACTAAAACTGCATAATGCATTTGTCAGCCTCCAACATCACAGATACCATTGGTTTTTCAGGACATAACTGTTCATATGATGTCACTCTTACATTCCAGAGGGTGGGTTTAGCAAGAGAAATGTTAAAAGTTAATCTTTCAGTTACCAGTTCTAAAAATACTTAAAATACTCTTTACTTCATGCTAGAATCTGTAAAAATTCTCTGTTTTATGAGACCTAAAATCTTATCCATTAGCTGAATGTATTTCTTACCAGTCAATAAAAACAGCACAAAGAAAATCAAATAAATAATATCAATCATGTGACAGTGCTAGAATGGTTAATGACACAGAAAGGAGTATCAATTCTAGTATAAGAAATCATTTATTAAAAATTATCACACATCACATTCTATTAAGGCCTATCAATACACGTCATACTTCTGCCCACAATGAGCACATCAAGGAAAAATCCTAAAGATCGACTGGAGAACTCTCACGGTATCCATCTATAGGTTAACCCCACTGTTGCCTTCACCCTATCAGATATTACAGCGTATCAGATATCACCGTCAGGAATATCACCCACAGTTTAGACACACATTCGTGAGATTCCCCTCACCAGGATATTCACTCAAATATTGTTCAATATGAGCAGAAGCGCGCACTCTATATCACCAATCTATATCAGATATCAGAAGCGCGCACTCTATATCAGCAATCTATATCAGATGCGCGCACTCTATATCAGCAATCTATATCAGATATCAGAAGCGCGCACTCTATATCAGCAGTTTATATCAGATATCAGAAGTGTGCACTCTATATCAGCAGTCATATCAGATCAATATAATTTTACACATATAATCTCTAACACTTGATCTTTAAAACATCTCAATTTTCCACCATAAGATCCAATATAAAATGATAATCTAGACAGAGAGATCCATGTGGCGATATTCATCCCTGCTCCTAATCATATGTTACGCAGTCCAATCACCACTATTGGAAACATCTGTCTTTATACTACTAAATACACATTAAAACCAAATGAAGTGGTAATCAAATTCTGGCTATAACCCAGACTGGTTGTCCACTTTAAGACCCTGTTATTATTGGACATAAATACCAGCAACGGATCACCTGTGTATCCTGGAACGTATAGTCACCATGTATATCCCACTGAGGGAAAACCTTCATGCATAAAACAATTTAAAAAATAATAATCCAACAGAGTTCTTAATGTCAGAATCTGACAAAAAAATGGAAAAAAAGGAAAAAAAAAAGTCTATTATCCTTTACATCAAAAAGGAAAATTTTCTTTGGATTTTTTTAATTATTTTGATTAGATATTTATGTCCATCCATATTTTCTTACAACACACTTTATCCAAGCAATCCTTCTTGTAACAACACTAGAACAAAACAGTACATAGGGAGGACAAAATAAAAATTATGTGACCGTGTGAAAGAACATCTTAATAATATTAAAACTAAAGTAAGAAACCACAGTGTATCTTTACATTTTAAGGAGTGTCATGGATCCAATGTAAGTGATCTCTCTTTTATGGCCATAGATATAGTAAAAAAGAATTGGAGGGGAGGTGACTATATCCGACAGATGTCCAGGAAGGAGACCCAGTGGATCTTCGATATGAAGACAGTCCAGCCATTTGGACTGAATTCGGATGTGGAACTATTTGGCTTCCTTAATTAAACATCGCTAGAGTCCCCTCTTTTCTGCATAAATTGTATGGAGTGTTCTCCTAGTGTCTCTAAAGAGTTATTATGAAGATAAGAATTTATGGAGAATAAGGTTTTCTGTTGGATATGCTGCTGTCTGTCTACATAGAAAATAATGTATATATATTAACATATTTGAGAGAGAGAGAACAATTATATGGCCCTTTAGGAGTAATATATAAAGGTTCATAAGAAAGATACATGCGAGTGAAGATAAGTATTTTCTGCACTGTCCATGGAATAATGGAGAGGTTTCTTATGAATTTAGTGTCCTTTCCCTTTAAATGAGTAGGTAGCGAAGAGTATGAAGGGATACTGTAGATAATTGTATTTCTTATACATTATTATTTTATGATCTATATACCAATGAGCCCCACAGTTTAAGAAAGGTTGGTGATATTGATCGAAAGCCCTATGGATCAGACATTATATATGTATGTTTCATTTCTTTTTGGAAGATCAGTATTGTATTGAGTGTTAATTTGTATACAATACCTATTTCGGTGGAGGAGGATAAAAGAAACAAGATGGAGATGAGTGTTTATAATGATATTCCCCGAGGAAGAAGCTAGTGAGCTTTGAAATGCGTTGGAAAGAGAGAGAGTGAGGGAGGACAGTATGACCACACTAATGTGAAAGAAGGAGAGAAACACGCCATTATCTGCAAATAAAACAGCAGTTAAGCATCGTATGGGTGCGTAAAGACGTAACTTTAAAACGTCCGATATGCTAATTTATTAGCATCGTGAGTATATCACAACAAGAGGATTGACTGGAATCAAACATAACATCTAGAGGTAAACCGACAGCCTGCAAATTAGTCAGTTGTGGGAAAGAAAGAGAGACCGCCAGAAAAGTAACATCGGAAATGATTCCAGGGAACCTCAAAACAGAGTGGTGTGGTGAGCAAAGAGTATAATACGTTGAATCTACAGCCTGCTGAGTGATCAGATGTGGATAAATTAAGACCATAAACCGTCCTTTTGATCTACTGAACTGTGAGTCATTACCTTGAAGTAAAGAAACAAAATGTTGATTTAGTGTTCTGATACATCTGATATATGGCTCTAATATAGTTAAGAAGGACCATTTTGTTCTAGTGTTGTTACAAGAAGGATTGTTTGGATAAAGTGCTGTTGTAAGAAAATCTGGATGGACATAAGTATCTAATCAAAATAATTTAAAAAATCCAAAGAAAATTTTCCTTTTTGATGTAAAAGATAATAGATGTTTTTTTTTCCTTTTTTTCCATTTTTTTCAGATTCTGACATTAAGAGCTCTGTGGGATTATTATTTTTTAAATTGGTTTATGCATGAAGGTTTTCCCTTAGTGGGATATATATGGTGATTATAGGTTCCAGGACAGACAGGGGGTTAAAGTGGACAGCCAGTCTGGGTTATAGCCAGAATCTGATTACCACTTCATTTGGTTTTAATGTTTTAATGTGTATTTAGTAGGATAAAGATGGATGTTTCCAATATTGGTGATTGGACTGCGTAACATTTGATTAGGAGCGGGGATGAATATCGACACATGGATTTCTTCGTCTCGATTATCATTTTATATTGAATCTTATGGTGGAAAATTGAGTTGTTTTAAAGATCAAGTGTTAGAGATTACATGTGTAAAATTATATTGATCTGATATAGACTGCTGATATAGAGTGCGCACTTCTGATATCTGATATAAACTGCTGATATAGAGTGTGCGCTTCTGATATCTGATATAGACTGCTGATATAGAGTGCGCGCTTCTGATATCTGATATAGATTGCTGATATAGAGTGCGCGGTTCTGCTCATATTGAACAATATTCGAGTGAAAATCCTGGTGAGGGGAATCTCACGAATGTGTGTCTAAACTGTGGGTGATACTCCTGACGCTGATACCTGATACATTTTTTTTTTAAGTGTTTTTAGAACTGGTAACTGAAAGATTAACTTCTAACATTTCTCTCGCTAAACTCACCCTCTGGTATGTAAGAGTGACATCATATGAACATTTATGCCCTGAAACACCAATGGTGTGGGGTTCACCCATAGATGGATACCGTGAGAGTTCTCCAGTTGATCTTTAGGATTTTTCCTTGATGTGCTCATTGTGGGCAGAAGTATGACGTGTATTGATAAGCCTTAATAGAATGTGATGTATGATAATTTTTAATAAATGATTTTTTATACTAGAATTGAGATTCTCCTTTCTGTGTCATTAACCATTCTAGCACTCTTACATGATTGATGTTGTTTGTATATGACCTGGAGGGAGAAACTGTTTTTTTTGTTTAGAGCTGCTTGTGATTAAGTTTAGAGATACTGGTACACTCCTTTTGTGCCACAAATTGGTTTGTATCTATTCAAAATCAAATAAATACTCTCAAAATAGGGCAATTGACACATGCGTTTTAAAAAAGCAAGTTTAGGTTTATGTTGTAGGGATGTAACATATGAATAATTCATTTTTATGTGTTCTAGCTGTAAGTGTGTGGCATTTAAAGTTATATTAACCTTTTTCAATTATTTGGTGTTAGTATTCCTTTAACCCCTTAAGGACCGGACATTATGGGACATTTCCGTCCCATAACGTCCGCATAGGGGCACGTTGACGGGCCGGTACACGTGACCTGTCACGTGTATCGGCGCGTCATTATGGGGCTTGAAATAGATCGCTCCGATCTTGGAGCGGTCTATTTCATGCCCCATTTTTACTTACAGCGCTCCCGGAAGAGCGCTGTAAGTAAAATGTACGTGACGTACCAGGACCGTCAAGGGTCTTTCAAGAAAGTTTACCCTTGACGGTCCTGGTACGTCAAGGGTCCCTAAGGGGTTAAAAGAAGGTGTCTTATCATATGTGGCCCCACGTCATCTGTAAATAAAAGAAAATAAGTAGATCCTAAGAGAACAGTATACTTTTTTGTTATCGATGGGTGCTCATACTGCTGGGAGATTTGCAATTAAAATGTATGACTTTTTTTAATCAAACTGTTATAACAACACCAACTGGTATCCAAAAGCCATGTTGTAAGTAATGCTCTCTGAGGGAGAGTCTGAGACACTGATTATGCTTTTTCACAGTAAGTGATATGAATACTGCCACCTAATGACCACAATAGAAAATGGCAGTTTAATTTAAAAAAATGTAATGACCCTTGAGTAAAAAAAAAAAAAAAAAAAAAAAAATCTCCCAGAAGCGATAATATCCTTACTTTACTCAGCAGAAAATCCCTATAACAAATAGTTTTAATTTAAAGTGTACTGCCCCTTTAAGCACATTGGTCTGTATTCAGATAGATAAAGAGATACAATTCTGGTGCAAACTAAGTGCATAATTCCTGTTGATTTAAATAAGGTTCTTTACTTTTTGACTGTTGGAGAGGTCTCTGTGTTGGATACCTCTCTAGCATTCAAGGAGTTAAAAGCAGTCCAATTTAAATCAACAGGAATTTGGGGAATTTTTATATGCACCTATCTAGAGTCCTGTATATGGCCCTTTGAGCCTGCAGGAATTACATCTGCTAATATACGTGTGTTAACTGCACAGTAGATGCACTTGGCAATCTGAATGAATTAAATGTAATTGATTATAAAGCGTAACACTACCAGATTATTGAATATACATGGGGCCTGTCTGGCTCCCCATTAGTGCTGGTTGCTGGTGTTTAGCAAAAGATCAGCTCAAGCAATAAAAATAATCCATGTACACAGGAAATAAATAAAATCAATTAATGCGAAAACTAATGTCAGACTTTTAACTCTTGGTGTGCAAGGGGGTATGCAAAATGTTAAAGTAATTCTACTTCAGCATTAGTGGAAAACAACATCTCCAGCAGTTTGGATCACAGATCGATTTGTAGCCGGTCCCAGGAATGCTGAGATTTGGTAATCTGGTTCAGTGCCATCTTGATGAAGAGAGGGAGGAGAGAGGTGTAGAAAAAGAGAGTGGGGAGAGAGAGAGACAGTGAGAGAGAGAGAATGTGTGTATTAAGTCACAACTGCACCTCCACGTACATTATCTTCTATTGCCAGTGGCTGCACTAGAGGGTCTGCACTACGGTATATGAGTGCCATAGTACATATTGGTGGAAATCTCCACCATCATTAGGACTTTAATGCCAGCAAGTCCTAAGCACGCTCATAGGAAGGAAGATAAATCATGCCATTAATTCTACACCTTGTTTAGTACAATGTTGAGTTAAAAAACACACTGAATCCGCCACAGACTGCACCATTCTCTCATCATGGTGCAAGGGGAGTTGCAGGAAGAAATTCTGGTGTACGTAGCTTATTAAATTGACGCTAGACAGGTGTATGGACTGACAATTGATTCCAGCACTTGATTTAGCATAGAAACACAGTTGTAAATTCAACCCAGAGGGTGGGAGAGAGAGGGGGGAAGAAAGAGAAAATGTAGGAGAGAGGGAGAGGAGGGAGGAGGATAGAGAAATAGGGAGAGAAAGAGCTGGGGAGAAGAGAAGGAGTGGCTTGAGAGAGCTCTGCCACACTGCTGGGTAGTCAACCCAAAATGTTAGACTTACCCTCCTACCTGGATACCTGCTCAGGAATCATGGCTCAGTTTGTAGAAGATCTCAGAAAGTCTTGGGTTTGGCAGACTGCTTGAGGACCATTCTGATGATGACAGAGTGAGATAAAAAAGAGTGAGATACAGAGAGATAGAGAATGAATTAGAGACAGTAGGGGGTAGGGAAATACAGAACACTCAGGCCCATCTCTCATCACATTAGCTCTCACTCCTATCTAGCTGCCTGCACAGGAACTAATTCCAGTGACATGGTTGTTATACGAAACTGCTCTGTTAATTGGTTCTGACTTTTTGTGATAATTTTTACTGTAATCTTATTGGTTACAATGATGGGCAAAATCTTTATTCTGGATGTACTTAAACAGCATAATTTGTCAGAAAAGTCATTTTACAGGAAAAACGTGCTAATTTCTATCCAATATCAAATGCCAAACTTTTACAGAGAATAATCGCCAGGTAATGCACATTCCAGGGCTTTTCCTATTTCATATTAAATTCCAACAGAATATGGGGAACAAATGAGCATTTCTGTTGATTTAAATGGGACATTTAACCATTTGAATGCTAGAAAGGTCTCCAATGCATTGCAAAAGAATGTGTGGAGACCTCTTTAGAATTCAGAGGGTTAAAAAACTCATTTAAATCAATACAAATGTAGAGAATGTTTATTTCTTCCCTGTGGTACAGCTAGTTTAATCTTAAATATATCCACATTTAATTTGTACATCCGCCTCACTTTGAGAGAGATTCAGTGGCTACTGACTAAATGAAATCAGAGGAGTTCCTTGTTCTTCCACCACGCTATGGCCGACCTGGATCTGGCTCTCGCTCATTCATCAAAGTACCAGATAGCTCCCCAATTCCATTCACCAGCTTCAGGCAAGTTTATGCCATAGAAAACTATAGATGCAGACAAGCATATACACACACTGTATGTGTATTTGAGAGCATCATTACAATAACCATACTTTTGAGGTATGTTTATCGTACTATTTTGCCTCTTAAATGAAAGCCAGGTAAATATGATTGATCCAAAGCAGGAACAACTGGTGGTGCACCTGGCACAAAGCAAAAATGGGCCTGGTGATGGGAGGGATATTTAGTGTCATGCTTATGCTTATTCCTTATATACCTGCACCCTGACTTGCGTTATGTCTTATACACCTGTACCCTGACCTGTCTTATAATTTATACACCTGCACCCTGTCCTGCCTTATTACTTATACACCTGCACCCTGACCTATCTTATTACTTATCCACCTGCACCCTGACCTGTCTTATTACTTATACTCCTGCACCCTGACCTGCCTTATTCCTTATACACCTACACCTTGACCTGTCTTATTACTTATACACCTGCACCCTGACCTGCCTTATTCCTTATACACCTGCACCCTGTCCTGCCTTATTACTTATACTCCTGCACACTGACCTGCCTTATTTCTTATTCTCCTGCACCCTGTCCTGCCTTATTATTTATACACCTGCACCCTGTCCTATTTTATGTCTTATACACCTGCACCCTGACCTACCTTATTACTTATACACCTGCACCCTGTCCTGTTTTATGTCTTTTACACCTGCACCCTGTTCTGTCTTATTCCTTATACGCCTGCACCCTGACCTGTCTTATTACTTATACACATGCACCCTGTTCTGTCTTATTCCTTATACGCCTGCACCCTGACCTGTCTTATTACTTATACACATGCACCCTGTTCTGTCTTATTTCTTATACACCTGCACCCTGACCTGTCTTATTACTTATACACCTGCACCCTGTACAGCCTTATTCCTTATACACATGCACCCTTTACAGCCTTATTACGTATACACCTGCACCCTGCCCTGCCCTATTACTTATACACCTGCACCCTGTCCTGTTTTATGTCTTATACACCTGCACCCTGCCCTGCCTTTTGACTTATACACATGCACCCTGACCTGCCTTATTACTTATACATCTGCACCCTGACCTGTCTTATTACTTATACACATGCACCCTGTACAGCCTTATTAATTATACATCTGCACACTGACCTGTCTATACTCCGGCACGCTGACCTGTCTTATTACTTATACACCTGCACCCTAACCTGCCTTATTACTTATACACCTGCACCTTGACCTGCCTTATTACTTATACACCTGCACCCTGTTCTGTTTTATGTCTTATACACCTGCACCCTGTCCTGCCTTATTACTTATACACCTGCACCTTGACCTATCTTATTACTTATACACCTGCACCCTGTTCTCTTTTATGTCTTATACACCTGCACCCTGTCCTGCCTTATTACTTATACACCTGCACCCTGTTCTGTTTTATGTCTTATACACCTGCACCCTGTCCTGCCTTATTACGTATACACCTGCACACTGACCTGTCTTATTACTTATACACCTGCACCCTGTTCTGTTTTATGTCTTATACACCTGCACCCTGTCCTGCCTTATTACTTATACACCTGCACCTTGACCTGCCTTATTACGTATACACCTGCACCCTGACCTGCCTTATTACTTATACACCTGCACCCTGTTCTGTTTTATGTCTTATACACCTGCACCCTGGCCTGCCTTATTACTTATACACCTGCACCTTGACCTGCCTTATTACTTATACTCCTGCACGCTGACCTGTCTTATTACTTATACACCTGCACCCTAACCTGCCTTATTCCTTATACACCTGCACCCTGTCCTGTTTAATGTTATATACACCTGCACCCTGACCTGCTTTATTACTTATACACCTGCACCCTGACCTGTCTTATTACTTATACAACTGCACCCTGTCCTGCCTTATTACATATACACAGTGGGGTCGCAGGGGTCACACCTGTGACCGGGCCCGTCCCTCCAGGGGCCTGGCTGCCCCCTGCAACCCCTCCGCCTGGCGCCTGCAATCTCCCTCCGGCGCTCTAGTAATGCATAATGCTGGGAGATGACATCCTTATACACCTTCACCCTGACCTGCCTTATTACTTATACACCTGCACTCTGACCTGCCTTATTACTTATACACCTCCACCCTGACCTGCCTTATTACTTATATACCTGCACGCTGACCTGCTTTATTCCTTATACACCTCCACCCTGACCTGCCTTATTACTTTTACACCTGCACTCTGACCTGCCTTATTACTTATACACCTCCACCCTGACCTGCCTTATTACTTATACACCTGCACGCTGACCTTTCTTCAGTTATTTACTCCTACTGTTTATGAAACTAAATAAAAAATCTTATTTGTGTCACTTCAATGCATCTAACATACAAATGAAGCTTTTTCTCATAGAGGGAAAACAGAAGAAAGGTCATTTATCTAAAACTGTCTTCCCTCTCTTAGCTACACCCTGCCCTGTTATGTCTTGCTTCCATGTCTAGAAATATTTTCAAAATCTTCCAGTCTCCACCTAATAAAAATCTTCTTATTAGCCCAGATTCTTAGGCACAGTCAATAAATAAATAAGACACGGTCTGTTCCATCTAATCGCTTGCATTTTAAAGTGCATTAAAAAACGAGCTCGTTACTCCTGGGGTGTAAATTGCAATAGAACAGCAAATTACCCAAACAAACCATAAAGCAGAGTGACAGAAACATTGTATAGTAAGCGAGAAACTGTCACACAAAAATGAACTCTGTCCCTCTGCTAAACAGCTGAAAACTCACTTCAGATTATTTTCTCTCAAATTCGGATGCAAATTCCAATGCATTTCAGTGCAATGTATTTTTTGACATCTCTAACATTCCAGGGGTTTATCATACTGTACAGCATCCCCATTGGTACAACATAAAAGAAAAATAACACCTCAGAATGAGCTGGGGCTACTGACACCTAAATATTCTGTGCTCCATGCTGCCATCTGTAAAAATGATGCATTTATTTTCTGAGACCTAAAATGGACTCTTAACACTTTGAAGCAATGTATTAGATACCCCTCTGGCACTCAAAGGGTTAAATATGCTCTGTGTGTGTGTGTGTGTGTGTGTGTGTGTGTGTGTGTGTGTGTGTGTGTGTGTGTCTGTGTGCAGCCATTCCATATACTCTGTGTGTGCAGCTATTGCATAATATATGGGGGTCCAGCCATTCCATAATCTCTGTGGGTGTAGCCATTTTATTTACTCTGTGTGTGCAGCCATTCCATAATCTCTGTGGGTGCAGCCATCCCATATACTCCATGTATGCAGCCATCCCATATGCTCTGTGGGCGCACCCATTTCATAATATCTGTGGGTCCAGCCATTCCATAATCTATGTGAGTGCAGCCATTTCATAATATCTGTAGGTGCAACCATTCCATATGCTCTGTGGGTGCAGCCATTTCATAATATCTGTAGGTGCAACCATTCCATATGCTCTGTGAGTGCAGCCATTTCATAATATTTGTGCGTACAACTATTCCATATGCTTTGTGGGTGCAGCCATTCCATAATCTCTGTGGGTGCAGCCATTCCATATGCTCTCTGAGTGCAATCATTCCCTTATCTCAGTGGGTGCAGCCATTCCATAATCTCTGTGGGTGCAGCCATTCCATATGCTCTGTGGGTGCAGCCATTCCATAATCTCTGGGAGTGCAGCATTCCATAATCTCTGGGAGTGCAGCCATTCCATAATCTCTGGGAGTGCAGCCATTCCATATGCTCTGTGGGTACAGCCATTCCATATGCTCTGTGGGTAAAGCCATTCCATATGCTCTGTGGGTACAGCCACTCCATATGCTCTGTGAATGCACCATTACAAATGCTCTGTGAGTGCAGCCATTCCATAATCTCTGTGGGTGCAGCCATTCCATATGCTCTGTAGGTGAAGCCATTCCATATGCTCTGTTGGTGCAGCCATTCCATATGCTTTCTAGGTGCAGCCATTCCATATGCTCTGTGAGTGCAGCCATTCCATAATCTCTGTGGGTGCAGCCATTCCATATGCTCTGTAGGTGTAGCCATTCCATATACTCTGTGAGTGCAGCCATTCCATAATCTCTGTGGGTACAACCATTCCACATGCTCTGTAGGTGTAGCCATTCCATATGCTCTGTGAGTGCAGCCATTCCATAATCTCTGTGGGTGCAGCCATTCCATATGCTCTGGGGTGCAGACATTTTTCTGAATCACATTACCATAGGGCAAGGGCATCTCAGTAGTGATAGTGCTGCATTGTCTGTAAATAGACTGAGATAAGGCAATAATCTTTAGGATTACAAAACCAGAGTGTGTTTATCCCAATAAACACACTGCTTTAGCACGTGTTTCTTACTACAAACGTCACAAAAAATTAACCAAATGATATCTTTAAAGAACGTTGAAGCCCAAACTTCTCCTCCCATCTTGAAGGAAATGTAATTGTGATACCAGTCATACTAGTTTCACCTTTAAAAAACAGCCTTTACTTTTATTTTAACCCCATAAGAACTAAATAGGTGTGCAACACATGGCTTCACAATGAGTTTCACTCCACAATGGTTCTTATGGAGTTAAAGAAAAAACTGGGAGTGAGGAGAGCAATACAGTTTGATTTCTCTTTCTTACCACAAACATCCAATGCAACATAGCTTAACCCTTTGAGTGCCAGAGGGGTGACCAACACATTGCTGTGGACCTAACTGAGTACAAGAGGCGTGCCTAATACATTCCTTTGCAATGGCATGCAAATGGTTAATAAAATGGTGACTGGAAACCATAGGGCAAATAGGTAATAGTGCTGCTTGCTCTTAATTTATTTGTGTTTTTATTGAAGCACTGAAAGTCACATTGCTTAGAAAATTATTGCATTGGATTCAAAAATTTGTACTGAGAAATACACATATTTTATAACAACTGCTAGTTTTTTCCAAGCAGATTTTCTATGTCACAGATATTTTGTACAAAAGAGAATTTTTTTAAGCACAAAATTACTTTCTATCTTTATTAAATATGACAAACACAATCAAGATCACTGTTAGAATTCCCCACACAATAAAAAGGGGAATCATGTCTGAGCTGGGGGAGATCAGTGTTAAAGGCTGGGATTGGTGGACTGGGGGCTTGTGTAAGAGGAAGGGGTGGAATGGTGAAGTTAATAAAAGGGGGATAACTGTGGTGACCACTTCCTCTTTGATCATCTAAGAGAATCTCCCTTCCTGTTGTTGGTGGGTTGTTTGGGTTTGTTCAAGTTATAAAAGCTCTCTGGGGGGTTGTTTTTGTCACAGCTGTTGGGCCCTTGCCAACAGGTTAAAATGGTAAATTAACTGTGTGGGTTTTATGGTTAATGAGGAACTTTCACTACAATAACATAGCTCTTCAAATTATTATTACATTAGCGATATACAACACACTTATTTTTATTTTCAAGTATAATTGCTCATTTAATGAAAAATATAACCTTTCATGCAGGCACCAGGGAACAGTGCAGACATCTTGCAGAACCGGCATTGCTGCGTCTGCGCAGTCCGCATATGTATCTATCGCTAATGTAATAATCATTTATTGTAGTGAAAGTTATGCTTTAACAGGTTGAGGACAGGCCAACGGAGTTGGCACATATTGTACCCGGACCTTGGTCACAGGAAATGGCACCGCTCCCCATTGAGCTGCATAGACCAGCTAATGGGGTGTGGTGGGATGGAGAAAATTTGGGTTGAGCTTTGAGGGGTGGGGCATACGTTGTAAGTTGGCAAGGGCTTAAAGTGGGGTTGTTGTAATATGTAAAATATTTAATAAAGCTGTGGCCTGGTTTCATCCAATTAAAAGGTTTGTGTGCATTTCTTGATACCACTTTAGAGCATAATGCAATGAAATTTTGTTTCAATCTCAAGTTCACCTGAAATAGAATATGCAAACTTTTACTTACTTCATTTTGAATGTCACAACAACCTCTTGCATATCATATCATATCAAGCTGAGTTTAGGCTAATGCAGGGCCAGATTTTTCAATAGGCAGAGGAGGTAACTGCCTAGAGTATCACAGTATGAGTGAGGGGGGCTTAAGCTGTGATGGCCACACCGACATTCTGAATTGTGGGTCCCTAAACCACTTTTGTACCCCCTTATAGGCTAATAATGTCCTTACACTACTTTTGCACACCCTTATAGACTATTATTTAACCCTTGGTTGCAAAACAATTGCTTTGGAGATACCAAGGGGTTAAAACTTTTTTTCTGTCCTTCCTTGTTATAGGCCAAGAGTATTTTCTGTGCCACAAAATAGAAGATGGGACTGGGGGTGGGACCATATGAGGAATGGGGGTGGGGTGTAAATGGGTGGAGCTAAGTTCACCAAGAATGCCTTGCCTAGAGGAGCCTGGGATGTAAATCCAGCCCTGCATAAGTGTGATATGTACATCTGTCTGTTACTAGCACTTGGGGCATTGCTAGGTCCTTAGATACCTAGGGTATGGGCCCACTTAGGTCTACTTGTACAACAAAATGGGAGCAATGTTGGGGTAAACCAACTGCATCATAGGGAAAAACTGTAGAAACTGCCAAAATGTCCACTGGCTTAAATGGGGCTTCTAAGGCACTGAATGTTAGGGATTCTCTAATAAAGACCCTCTCAATGCATTTTAGACCTCTCTAAGATTCAAGGGATTAAATCCCCCCATTTAATACCATTGGAATGATTATTTGTTGCTTGTAGTGCAGTTGGGTTGTCCCACAATTGCGCCACTCTTGTGTAATGAATATGGTGCTAAAGGCATTATTTGTGTTTTTCTCAGCTCAGTTGCTCCATTCCCATTAGGAAGATCAGCATAGTATTAACTCATCATATGACTCAAGATTTGGGGGCTTTAAAAATGAGGCTGCGGTCTAGAGCCTCTTTGTTCAGTAACTATCAATGACCCTGAGTAATGCTAAGTGCAGCATACAAGGTACCTCAGTCATCCTAAATGGTCTGGCTTACATGACTGCTCTACTGACACTATAGAAAGTGACTTTTGACTTATTCTTGACTCTATAGAGGAGCAATTGTGGAGCAAGCCAACTGCACCATGGGTGGGGGGATAAAAATTCACATTCAACAGGTTTAAAGCACAGTACCTTACGTTCAACCCTATGATACAGATGGTTTGCTTCAAAATTAAAACTCTAGCTTGACGAATAAGGCTTTGCATCCAGAAGCCTGGTTACACAGGTATATTTAATGAAAGTGCAATGATCAGAAATGTCTGCTGATGTTATGTTAGAGGGCAATTCGACTGAATGCCATCACTATGTACAAACCATCTATAGTCAACAACCTGCTGGGACTCATGGGAGTTGAAGTCAGGGGTGACTTTCTACATAGAGAGGCACCAGGTCATCTTATTCTTGGTAGACAAAGTACCCAGAAAATGAACCATCACTTATAAAAGGTATTGGGTCACTGGCAAAATGGACAGGATCACTGAACTGGCACAACTTGCCTGCAAATCAGCACTGGTTGTAGTCCAGCAAGAGATGGGGGGATGAAGTTGTTTGTTTCTCAATGATAACAGTCCTAAAATGCTTAACCATTTGTGTGCCAGAGGGGTGACCAATGCATTGGTGTGTGTGTGTGTATGTTTTGGTCATGTTACAAATTGGGACGTGTATTCTATTAACAGAGAAATTAAACCCAGGTCTTATTTGCTAGTAATAAATATTAATTTTGCAGTAGTATAACAGCATTCAGCCACCCAGCAGCATTATTGCCTGTTTACCTTGTGTTTAATAATTTACCTTGTTTATAAATGCCAAGCTGAATAGTCAATGAGATGTTTAGCTTAGAACATTTAAGACCATATCAGCAGTAATCACACTTAAAGCATGTTTCAGCATGGTCCTGTGTAGAATTATAGTACAGTGTCACAAGAACAAGATATGAGCTGTCAAGTGTCAGTCAGGGATATCAATGAGAGCTGCAGTGGTCAGAAATCAAAGTGTAGGGAATTCATTTAAATTAATTTCTAGGTAGGAAAGAGTAGGCAAATGTTGACTCCCATCACCCCCAGCCAGACAGCTCCTGATTGGAGATGATGGGAGCTGTAGACTCCAACAGATGGAGAGCCAAAGGTTGCCTGCACTTACCTGTTCTAGATGATCCTCAAAAGGATGGACTGAAAACTGCTGAGATCCATTTAAGGATGAACTAAGCTTCCATTATGTGACATAAATATTGACCAGGATTTAGAAAGCTGAAAATCAGTCTTGCAGATCATTTTGGCCTGGATTACATTGCAGGTGATAACATTATTTACACATTTCCTCCTAGACATCTATATAAATATGTGAGAGAAAAGTAGTTGACAGCATTTACCCCTACAATGGAATCTAGGCCTTCATTTCTCTAAGATAGTGGTCCCCTAACCTATCCTCAGGGACCACCAACAGGCAATAGCTTAAGGCATTCCCTGCTGGAGTACAGCTGAGTTTAATGACATGACTGCTGTGCATCTCACCTGTGTACAAGCAGGGAAATCCTAAAGACAGGGCCTGTGAATTGGACTGCTGACCACTTTTTTAAGGGGCCAATTCAGTAAACGGAAATGGAGCTATTCCAGTGCTTTTCAACCTTTTTTTTGCTGAAGGCACCCCTAATTCATAGCCTGGAATTGTCAGGAAACACCTGACATTTTGGCAAGGAGAAATAAATTGTACAAACACATATGTGTATGGCTATTTTTAGGTATTGTAATTAGCATAACACATACTGTGTCTATATATATATATATATATATATATATATATATATATATATTTCAAATTCAACTGGCACATTTTTGTGAAAGTCTTTCTAGAAAAGAAGTGGAACCCTATGTGGGTGACCGTGAGAACCCTGTTTAAAATCCTCTGAGCTATTCTATGGCAAATTAATTTTACCATAGGGTACAACTAAAAATTGTGGACTTGATTCAGTCCCCCCCATTATATAAAAAACCACCCACCGGCATTTTTATCAAGGGCGGCAAGCCATTAAAATACCAGTGCTGAAACGTGTTAAGGGACCCCAGTAGACTGACAAAAATCTAGACCCACTTTTTTGGGTGCATGGAGTCCCCTAACACATGTCTTAACCTGCCGATGCAGGAATGTAAAGGGAAAAGAGCCACCAAAAAAGAGCCATAAACCCCATAGCAATACATCCAAAGTGAACCCAAAACGTGTGAAATGTTAGTAGAATTAACCCTATGAATGCCAGTAGTGTATGCAGACCACACTGGCACTCACAGGGTTAACCCAACTAAGTTAAATAAAAGAGCCCCAGACAATGAACACTTACCAGTAATCCTGATGTCCAGAACCCTGGTCAGCTACTGTCCATCTTCTTCTGTCATCTTTTATCCTCCTTCTTCTTCAGTCTCTCCATCTTTTGTCTTCTTCTCTTC
The DNA here is from genome assembly GCA_037306005.1 of Rhinophrynus dorsalis. Classification (NCBI taxonomy): domain Eukaryota; kingdom Metazoa; phylum Chordata; class Amphibia; order Anura; family Rhinophrynidae; genus Rhinophrynus; species Rhinophrynus dorsalis. The sequence goes on from CM074724.1 coordinate 298,156,647, forward strand.
AACCTTGTACCAAATAGTGACCTGTAAAGAAAAAACAAATAAAACATTAAATATGGCCAACAAACATAACTTGGAAATATGTGCATTGTTTAACCCTTTGACTACCATTGGGGTGCACAATGCATTGCAGAGCCCTCTCTGGCACTCAAAGGGTTAAAGTAATGCATACATTCCAAATCACAACACAATATTCCCCCAATCAAAAAATCAGTGTCCCAATCCATTTTGCTGAAAAGAGAATCTTCATTCCAAATAGAAATATTAAGGCTACTTCTAAAATATTGTTGCATTGAAAAAAAAAAACAAGTTGTGGACTCCGCCTCTGTCACCTGAGGTGGTGACAGAAAGTGATGCTGACAAAATCCCCCCCCTTGGTACCTTTCAGGCTGATGTCCAAGCCAGTGTGTGGGAAATTTGAACAGAGACTGGTTTTTATATGGCCAGTGTCTGTTGAAAATGTCTCCTAGAAGTCCATTGGCTGGGATGTGCGTTATGCACCTCCCTCCCAGCCAATCAGCTCCTGGGGGGGTGAGGAATCCCACTAGCAGCTGATTGGCTGGGAGGTATGTAAGCACACATCCCAGCCAATAGACATCTGGGAGTCATTTTGAACAGAGATTGGTCATATAAAAGCCTGTTCACGTTTCCCACATACTGGCTCGGGCATCGGCCCGCAAGATACAAAAGTGAGAATTTTGTCAGCCTCACTTCCTGCCATAACTGCTGGCAACAGCTGTGGAACCCACAACTTGTGTTTTTTTTTCCAGCAACATTTTAGAAATAGCCTCAATATTTTTATTTGGAAAGAAGATTCTCTTTTTAGAGAAATGGATTGGGACACTGATTTTTTGATTGGGGAAATATTGTGTTGCGACTTGGAATATATAATTAATTTAACCCTTTGCATGCCAGAGAGGTATGCAACACATTGCTCTACAGTCAAAGGGTTAAACAATGCACATATTTCCAAGTTATTTTTGTTGACCATATTTGATTTTTATTTTTTTTCTCTTTACAGGTCTTTGTTTGATACAGGGATGAAGAGAAGAAGACAGAAGATGGAGAGATTGATGAAGAAGGAAGATTGAAGATGAAAGAAAAATAGACGGATAGTTGATGACAGGTAAGTGTTACACAGCTGTGGGTGTTAGGCTAGTGTTAAGGCTAGTCTTGTTGCATTTTACTGTTAGGGGTAGTGTAGGGTTAGTGTTTGGGAGGGTGACTGTGTGTTTAAGCTCACGCTCAGTGCTTGAAAGTGTGTCAAGCAACGATCATTAGCTCTTTTTCTTTTTTCTTTTTTCTTTTTTTTTCTTTTAAAATATTTATTGAGAGAAAAATAGAGTACAGTAAATCAAAACATAAGTATCATTACAAACAATGACAAACCAAGTATATAAATATATAGTGAAGTGGTAAATTTAAATAAACCTGTATATAGTATCATATAAGACATTGAAACATTAATTCTTTAAAAGGAAATAGAGAAAGAAAAGTTAGAAAAAAGAAGAGTGAAAGAAAATAAATAAATGGGGGAGGGTAAGGGTAATCTCCTCCATATTAGAAATATAATGTGGAAATCTATTCATAGTTTCAAAATACCTCCTGAATTAAATTCAAAAGTATTTTTCTTAAATGTATCGACCTCTTCCGGATCTTTGCCCCTTTTCAAAAGGCTTACTCTAAGTAAAGTGGATTTAGATTGTACAAGGTCTAGCTGTTCCTCTATAGAAGGTGATATATTGCTCCCCCAGTGTCTGGGTATAAGTGCTTTCGCAGAATGAAGCATAATAAAAAGTAAGGTTTTTTTTAGAAAAGGAAGGGGAGGAAGATCTAGAAAAAACAAGGATTGTCTATAGGATTTAGCAAGAGATATCCCCAGACTTTTCTCTATCCTTTGTAGAAATTCCAACCAAAATTGAATAATAAGAGGACAGGACCACCATGTATGTATAGGGCAGGGCTTAAAATTTGAAGTCCTTTGCTACTAGCCAGACCTGAAAAGTTACTCGCCACTGCAAGCCATAGCATACCCACCAAGGCTGAATTTCTACTAGCCAGGGCTAAATTTTCACTCGCCATTGGCTAGTGGCGAGTGGACATTTTGAGCCCTGTATAGGGGATCTTTCATATTGTCTGCATCTCTAACATAAGGCACTAGTGGAGAAGGAAAATGTATGTATTTTTGGGGGGAATAATACCATCTAGCTAGAAATTTATAATGAATCTCCAAATTATGTGCAGACCAAGAGAAGGAAGTAGCTAAATTCCATATCACTTTCCTATCATCTTCAGAAAGTGGAGTATCCAATTCTTTGTCCCAAGCTGAAACATATGTGGGAATTGAAACCTTATTTAAGTCATTTAGAATTTTATAAACTAAACCTAGTGCCCCTCTAGATCTATTTGTAGATAGTAAAAGGGATTCATATGGAGAAGGGGATTGTGTCCAACCTAATTTGATATGAGACAAATTTAGACATTTTTGGATTTTAAGGTAGTTCCATAATTCTGATGAAGGAATAGACTATTTTGAGTTCAATGAAGTAAATGGGGTGATTTTTCCCTTTAATATACAATCTCCCATGCATAATGATGGAAATGTTAACCATTTAGGGAAGTCAGATGATAAGAGATTATATGATGTGGATCTTGGGCTAAATAATGGAGATATAAGTGAGAGTTATGTGGATAACACATTAGATACATTACATTTTTTCCATATTGTGAGAATATGTGTCAAAATAGGATGAGTTCTCATTAATGGACTACGCATATTATTAGGTAAAAACATTTCAGCCAAAGGGTCAACCATTGGCAGCATAGATCTCTCCATTTGTACCCAAAGTTTATTTGACCCATTTTACGGATACTAGTGCTACTGCATTATAATACATTTTTATGTGATTTATTGCGATAAAGTGTAGATAAGCTTATCCTAGGCGATACAGATTTCCATAAAAATGTACGTATTATTCTATCTAGACTAATGAAAAAGGATGCAGGTATTGAAAGAGGGATAGCACATAAGAGATACAAAACTCTTGGAAGGGCATTCATCTTAATAATATTAATTTTACCGTACCATGATATGAATAATGAATTCCACTTACTAAAATCTTTTTGCAATTGGCGTAAAAGAGGAGGAAAATGAACATCAAAAATTGTACCCAAAGTTTATTTGACCCATTTTGCTTCCAATCAATTATGGATCTAGTGCTACTGCATTATAATACATTTTTATATGATTTATTGCGATAAAGTGTAGATAAGCTTATCCTAGGTGATACAGATTTCCATAAAAATGTACGTATTATTCTGTCTAGACTAATGAAAAAGGATGCAGGTATTGAAAGAGGGATAGCACGTAAGATACAAAACTCTTGGAAGGACATTCATCTTAATAATATTAATTTTACCGTACCATGATATGAATAATGAATTCCACTTACTAAAATCTTTTTGCAATTGGTGTAAAAGAGGAGGAAAATGAGCATCAAAAATTGCAGAGAAGGAAGACGGAATATTTACTCCCAGGTATTTTATTGATTTGTGTGTCCATTTAAAAGGATGGGAGGTTTGCAATATATTCAAATCTTTTAGATTAATTGAAATACTTAAGGCTTCAGATTTTGAGAAGTGTATTTTATAATCTGTTAATTCAGCAAATATTTTGAGGTCGGACAAAACAGCGGGTAGTGAAGAAATTGGGTCAGTTAATGTTAATAATATGTCATCTGCAAACATTGCTAATTTATGTATATATCCCCCAATATTTACTCCTTGAACTTTCTTATTAAGTCGTATGTGCTGAGGTACATTATTAAAGTAGAGAGAGTGAAGAATATTAATAACGCTCCTAATATTGTCTTTAGCTTTTCTCCCTGAGACAAAACCTGTTTGGTCTAGGTGTATAAGAGATGGTAATACAGATTTAAGTATATCAGCTAATATTTCAGCATATAATATAAAATCTATATTTAGAAGAGATATTTGCCTATAACTATTACATAAAGTCAGATCTTTGCCGGATTTTTGTATAACTACTATATGTGCTACAGATAATGATGGATGATCGTCAATAGAATCTGGAAATTTCAGAAATGCTTCTAATAAAGGTGTCGCCAATAAATGGGAGAACACTTTATAAAATTGGCTTGAGAACCCATCGGGTCCCAAGCTTTTACCCGATGGTAAATTAGTAATTGCTTTGGATACTTCTGAGAGAGAAATTAGAGCCTCCAATCTCTGGACGGTATTTTTATCCTGAGTTGGTAACTGAGCCTCTCTAAGATAAGAAATGATACAATTGATCCGAACAGGAGATGTCTGTGAATTCAATGAAAGATTATATAAATCTCCATAAAATTTATTGTATAATTCCGCAATTTTAGTTGGATCATGTTCAAGAGATGTAGGAGAATGTTTAATATTTGGTACAAAATGTGATTTATCTTTAGCTCTTAATAAAAGATCAAGATGTGAGCCTACTTTATTACCTTGATCAAAAAAAGTTTGCTTAGTTTTAAAAAAATAACTTCTCAATTTTGAGTTGTAAAATTGATTTCAGCTGAAATCTCTTTTTTGTAAGCTTTTGTAAGGTCTCATTAGAGATAGCATTTTTATGATGAGTCTCCAGAAGTGAAATATCTTGAATCAAGGAAGCAATTTGTGCATTACATTTTTTACATAAAGTTGAGGATATTTTAATAATTTCCCCCCTAACCACACATTTAAGGGCTGCCCAGACTGAGAAAGGGGAAGTGCCTTTATCTGAATTCTCTTTTATAACAGTTTCAATCTTGTCTTTCATCTCACCCGAACATAATAGCGATTCATCTAGCCGCCATTGAGGACTAGAAATAAAGCCTTTTGAGGGACGTAAATATAAAAAAATGGGAGCATGATCGGACTATGTAATATGTCCAATAGAAGCTGCTTCCACTAGGTGTAAATGGTTCTGAGGAATAAAGAAAAAGCCAATTCGTGAATATACATTATGGGGATGAGAGAAGAATGTGTAATCCAATCTGTCTGGATGACACACCCTCCATATATCAAGCAATCGATGTTCTTGTAAGATATTACATAGGTTATGAGTAAGAGAATGTGAATAGGAAGAGGAGCCAGATGAACAGTCTAATGCTGGATTTAGTGGTGAATTCAAATCTCCCCCAACTGTCAATATACCTTCTTTAAATGTATCTAAATTATCCATGCTAGAACGAAAAAACTGAAATTGGAAAGTATTAGGTGAGTATATGTTTGCAGATGTGTATTTAATACTGTCTATGGTACCTTTAACAAATAGAAATCTACCTTCCGAATCTCTATAGGTATCCTTCAATGTAAAACATATACATTTGTGAAATAAAATAGCTATCCCACTTCTTTTAACCAAAGAATAAAAACGATTTGTTAAAGCACGTTCTCTAGTTTTTTTTTAAATTAGTGTTTTGTACAAATGCTATACCTCCTTTAGACAATAAAAATCATGAAGAGCTAATGATCTTTTGGTGGGAAAATTTAAACCCTTTACATTATAAGAATGAAGCTCTAATGATGAACCTTCTGAACAGTGGTGTTTCCTCTGACCCAATTGATTATGAAGAGCATTATCAGCCATGAGTGTTATTTAACTATGTAAAGGAACTTTTCTATCACAGAGAGATCAAAATTATGTTTTCCACAAATATATCCAGCATAATCTGGCGGCAGATAAGGAGGGGAGAAAAAAAAAAGGGGGTGGGGGTGGGAGAGGGGTGGGAAGGGAAAAATTTAAGAAAGAAGTAAGATGAAAATAGTATGAATAGAAAAGAGAAGACAAATAAGAAACTGAAAACAAATAGAAGCTTAGGTAGGTGGTAAGTAGTATAGAACAAACCACTGATCAATTTGTACCTAGGAACCAAATCCTGTATAATAATTTGCTAAAACTTGTGTAACGACACAGTCATGCGCAGTAGAGACTGCTGTGCGTCCTGAAGTTATGTGCAGTAGAGACTGCCCACCCACGGCTGATAAAGAGCTGGACGCTCCTTTGGAGCTTCTAGCTCTGTATCAGCCGTGGACAGGCAGTCTGTACTGAGCATGACTGCCCCTCGACCGGCTGGCAGTGGCACTGTAATGGGCTATTCAACTAGTAGATAATAATATGTTACTATGATGTAAACTAAACATGTAAGGATAACACCTATTCACGTGATTCAAATAATTTCTGTAATTTGAGTATTACATTTTGAAATAGCTATAAATATCAGAGAGAGAAAAAACAAAAACGCCTATGCATTCTGGTCCTGAACATAATTCCAATTGTTATCAACAATTGGAGAATAAAATTATAAGAAATATTGGATAAATCTACAACTGTTTGGTAGCAGGAAAGCTATAAAATCTTAGTTACTGAGGTATGAGGCGAAGGTTGAACTTGATGGACTTGTGTCTTTTTTCAACCAAATTTACTATGTTACTATTACCAATCTTTTATTTCTGATTTCTCTTCTTTTTCCTTCTTCACAGCTTGTCCTTTAGAATTGCAATACCAACTATATGCATGACAGGCACTTGTGTCTTCAAGTTCACAATTAATCTTATAATTTATATGTCGACTTCTTTCTTGGGAGAGATGTCTCACACATTTTGTTACTAAAACTGTATTACCTATGCAAATTATAACAGACATTATTGTCTATGTAGCAGTATTTTATTTACATATGCCTATACCTTGTTTGTATTGTTATACTATATTTGAGTGTATTGTATTGGTATAGGTTATCCATATGTATGTATATGAGTTATATGTGAGTTTTGTGTGTATTATGTCTGTTATATGTGTTTGTGGTAAAAGTTTCTGTGTTATATGTCACTTATGTATTATATAATATTATCTGATTACTTTGTAAATATGTATTGATTGAGTATTTTCTGGTTGTATGTTGTACATGTCTGGTATGAAAGCAGTGTATGAGTGTACATAATGTGTAATCTTTAAGAGTATATGTAGGAAATGAAAATTGCTTCATCAAAGTATTATAGTGAAGTGTAGTTATCGTATTTATAGGCCTTAAACATACTAATATTAATACTAGTCCCTCCACGTCATTACAATATAGCATATCAACTTTCTATATCCAAATAACACTTACTCGTATAGTCACTGTGAGGTTAACAGTATATTAGAACATGTAATATAGATAGTATAATGAAATCTTACTATTACGTTACAAATGTCTAAAACAACTATTTTTGAATAGGAAAACAAACTTCCTGAAAACATATCAGTAGTAGATATAGAAACTTTTGAAGTGAGAAAGGTTCTTATATTATTGGGATAATTCCCCAATATTCAGAATAGGAACAAGTAAAGTGTAACTAGCTTAAAAAAGCATAAATGGGTTTCCAAGAACAGGAGCTATTGCTTTACACAGCCATCAATGTCGGCTGCCTGGCCACGCCCTCATAACTAAAAACACACAACAGACATTTAGCCACAAGTCCATTTCTGTGGCTCAATGTTGCTTGTGGTTTCAGTTGGTAGGGCAATTGGATACTGACTTAGACAATTTTTTTTCTACAGTCAGTAACCATTTTTACCCTACCTACTGCTTTACAGCCCACATTTGAATCGAGGCCTATATATCTAAAGTTATATCTTTTTACTGTTTCATTGTATTTTACTATGCTGTACTCTACAACTGAACATAGACATACTACCATGTGATGGTTTACATGGCCCTTTAGAATCAATGCAGTAGCTCTGATTATGGCTAGCCTCATTCATCTTAATACAGTATTTTGCTTATTGTATGGAGCTGAAAACTAAATAGAGACATAAAACAGAGATCAACAAATACAAGCAACTGCAAATGAAGTGCAGAAAAACATAATTAGATGTATGTGTTTGCTGTGTTGAGTCGTTGCACACCCCTCTTGTGTTCAAAGGGTTAACCATCACATTGTTACACAAAAACACTGAAGCGGTGCAGGATTTCCCACATTGTAGGTGTCTTAGTGGGACTGGATTTTAATTATATCCTAAAGCAACCCTTGACCTTTTGGTACTAAACCCCCTTCATGCTGCGCTGCTCCTCCAACATAATTCTACCCTACAACTACCACTGCTTTTCCATTACTGACCTCTGTGCAAACACACAGCTCAATTATTGTATAAACATCTCATTTCTCTATTCTCTTATTAACCTTCCACCAGGAGCTGTTCGTCAGTCCTTGCCCTGAAGTGGTCTCAGTTGAATCCATTCTGGTTCGCACACATTTCCCTATCATTGCACCTTTCTTGCACTGTGAAAAATTCCTTTTTATTTTTTCATATAATTTCTAGTGTCTGACCTCAATCACAAACTGTTCAGTCCTGACCAGTGACAAGCTGGATTTACACTTGCTGAATCTGTCTGTGCATAATTAAAGTGTATGACAGAACAGCTTAAGGGTATCGCTGGGGAAATGGGATTTGGATATATTTGCTGTCGAGCAACACAAAAGAATAGCTGGAATCTGACCGATTGCTTAATTTTGATGTCAATAAGAAGGTCATTGGGTCAACAAAGAGACAATTTATACCAGGTTTGAGTCTGAAAATCCATAGCTCTCCAGCTGTTGTACTACAAATCCTTTAATTGGCTGTGGATGGTGGGAATTTTAGTTCAACAACACTAGACAGCTAGAAGATCCACACTCTTGATTTTTATGTTCTAATAACCAATGCGTGATAATTGATACTTAACTCTTTGAGTGCCAGAGAGGCATCCAACGCATTGCAACACAATGCATTGGATACCTCTCTGGCACTCAAAGGGTTAATGATCCTGCAAACTCACGCACTACCACCAAGGAATCAGATCGAGTCCATCGATAAAACTAACAATCTTTATTAGTAACAATAAAAATGTACCTCAAAAATCTTCTGGAGAGATACACACAGTTAGATCCACGCATTTCTCGTGCAAGGTTCTTACTCATGATGTCCGGGGTTAAGCAACAGTGACATCTACAAATGAAAATATGTGCATTTAAATACCATGAGCTACAAGCTGGCATATGTAAAATTAGTATTATTATTGATTTACCTATTTCTTTTTTCTAATATCATAATCGGGAATCTAAAGTTGCAGGATTGCACCATAGGACTAAATAATATTTTCCTGTTGATTTAAATAGGGGTTTCAACCCCTTGTTGGAAACCTCTCTAGTATTCAAGTGGTTTAAAACTTATTTTAAATTAAAGTGAATTTTCTGAATTTTTATATTCTACTTGCATTTTTGCTCTAATCCCTAACTTTCCTTTGTAGAAAATAGTGCTCCTGGGTAGGGTTTAGTGTAAAGATTGTGTAAGTTCAGAATTCTTATGACACATGCCAATTCAGAGACATATTGTGAATCAGATGGTTCATATTGTGTTTTGTTGTTGATGTAACCAATGAAATTGCAGGAAAAACAGTTGTGAAAAAGGTAGAAAAACAAGCTGGTATGCTTACCTTCAGATGCCAGTCTGAAACAGGTTTCTGTTCTGGGCACTAGTTTGAATAACAGAGGAGAACTTTATTACTGGGTTAGTTGGAAAGCAGGCCTGATGGGCCACTCTACCCCTTTCTCATTTTAACTTGCTTTGCCTCATTCCTTTCCCCTGCTCCCATTCTACTTCTTCATCTCCCCTTGTATTCTCTTCCCTTCTCTCTCCCATTATCCCATGGTCCCAACCTCTCTTTCCACCCACCACCTTTCTCTCATTCTGTCCAGCAGGGAGTAATTTGAATCTACTGTGCCATGGGGCAAAATCAAAGACTGAACATCTCAGGCTCAGGTGGCCAATAAAGAAAAAGGAAGGGGGCCACCAGTGCTAGTCTTTTCTTACTGGCTAACAGCAGCCATGTCTGATGATGTAATTGGTCGCTAGACAAGATAGGAGACTGTTCTGATTGTAGTGGGTTGCAGGATAATTCAGAGCCAATGGGACCCCTTGGGTACAGGGTCCCATCACAACTGCACCCTCTACCCCCCACCCCTGTAGTTATACCCATGCTCACCCGCACTGCCACATTCTACAGTTCTCCCGCTCCCACTCTCTCATGTGTGCTTTCTGTGCTCTTCTTATACCTCTCACGCCCTCTAACTGTCTGTTCTTTATTACAAATAAATGTGTATGAACCTAAAATTTTACCTAGATCCTCCAAATTCATTCAGAAAACAAATCTCAGCTATTTCTCCCATGTCTGTTTCTGGGTGAAATGCACAAAGGTGAGATGCGTCACTCCACCAACAGATATATGTCTAATTCTTTGATTATACTTTGGCGCATAGGCACTAAAGTAGTGGTTCGTAATCAAGTCATCAAACCCCTTTCCTCAACTGTGCAGCTTTTCAGGATCTCCTAAAATGAACACTGGGGAAATCAGTCACTAGCACAGACAGATTGGTTAGAATGACTGAGCCACTCATTAGACAACCCGGGTTTATTTCAGAAGATCCTATAAACCTGCAGTGTTGCGGGGCTTGAGGACAAGTTTGGAAACCTTTGCACTAAAGTGACTGCTATCTCTCTACCTTGAACAAGATGCTGCATAGAATAATAGAGGAATTGGAGAGCTTTCTCTCACTAGAAGGACTTTAATGCAACTGTTCCATCCTTTACAGTCTCTGATTGATTGCTTTTGTTTGTCCATCTTGTAAGTGACAATATCTAAAGTGGCTCCTTTACTGAGATTAGTCCCCACATCCAGATAATACTGTACTGTAACTTCTAAGACATCTGTTGAGTTTTCTTTAATAAACAGGGATCCCAATGTCTAGAATAAGACATATATAAGACTACATTTTAGACCTGTACCAAAGAGGGGATTTTTATAGAAGTTAGTTTGGAGTACTGGTTATTTACCCCTTTGAATGCTAGAGAGTTATCCAAGATACCTCTCTGCCACTCAAAGGGTTAAATGTATACATTACCACTTCCTCTTCAGCTGTTTGCTTACCTCTCTGGTACTCGAAGGCTTAATTTATATTGGTTCACATACATTTAACTCTATTTACTGTATACCCACTAAGGCCAATGTACTTAAAAGAACTGAATCAATTCTGGAGAAAACCAGTTGCACCAGTGGGAAAAAATTAACCCAAGGGTTAAACCCCGCACAAATCCCAAATGAATTAAGGGAGCAGTAGGGTGAAGGAGATTGTTCATTCAGAAGTTAATATAGCTCAAATTCTATTTTCTTTTTTACATTAAGCTTCAATTTTCTGTTGTGATTTCTAGGTAGTCTATGAGGTTTATTTAACCCCTTAAGGACCAACGGTCCAGGAAAGTTATCTTCCCTTAAGGATCACTTTGATCCTTCCGATGCGCCGGTACACGTGACCTGTTATGTGTGCCAGCGCACTGCATTGAGGTTTAAGAGAGACAGCTCCGGTCAACTTCAGACCCCATTTTTACTTGCAGCACTCCCGGAGGAATGTACGTGATGTGCTATGACTGTCATCGGTCCTTAAGGATAAACTGTGTGAATGCCATAGCACGTCACGTGGTCCTTAAGGGGTTAATAAAACTGTTTTAAAAACAAAGAGGACAACAAATAATGATTATGGCTAATTTTCACCAAATATAATTCACATTTCTTATTAAACAATTGCATTACTTAAAAAAAATCACATTTCTAATAAGGTTGGCATTGATTCTTAAAATGAACAGTGCTCATAAAAATGTCATTGTTTCTAAGAAACAATTCTAATAAAAATATCATATTTGTAAAAAAAAAATAGCAATGTCAATAAAATGTGCATTTCTGCTAATAAAAATTTGCAATGCTTCTAAGGAAAGTTAGCAATGCTAATAAATTGTTTAAGTATCTAAAGCTGCAGGTAGCGGTTTTTAGCTAAATGCATTAGCTGTGAATGCCAGAGGGGTACTCAATGCATTGCAAAACAATACATTGCATACCCTTCTTGTACTCAATGCATAAGTAAATTACTCTCCTCATCTATTTGCCCTGTGATTTTCAGTGCAATTTTATTAACCCTTTGGTTGCCAGAGGGGTATCCAACCCGATTAATCTTCATAGTATTTGGGCCGTGGAGAGTGTTATTTCAATGCTTTCAGAGTTGTAGTTCAAGAGTAACTGAATGATAAAGTATCCCACTCCTGCCCCTTTTACTGATGTAACACTGCTCACCTCAGAGCAGCAAGGTGGTGTCCAGGTGGATCGCAGCAAGGGACAATCTTCAGTGAGTATAAGGAAAAACCTAAAAAACCTGTCAAGGGGGCAGGGTTTTCCTTATGTACACATTAAGAAGACTGTCCTTTGCCATGACCTGTCTGGTCAAGTGACCAGATTCCACATCTGGGAGAGGTGGCTTATACTAGGTAAAAGGGGCGGGAGGGGGATGCTTTATCATTCAATTACTCTTGAATTACAGCTCGGACAGTACTGAAATAATACTCTCAATGGCCCAAATACTATGAAGATTAATCACGCTTTTTATCTGAAACATTATTATCACTTTAAATAGAAAACATATGACTCAAGCTTTCACATAGACTGCATTATAAAAATGCCTTTCGCATACCTCTTGGCGCTGTTGCTATCCATTTCATTAAACAAAATATGTTTCAGATGCAATAACGTATGAATAAAAAATCTCTCAGCAGTGGAAGCACCCTTGTTTTACTCAGGGGGTAAAGCCATATAGCAGGATATATTTTTATTTGAAAAAGTTTTAAATGGGAATTTTAAACCCTTGAATGCTGTAGAGATCTCAGAACCGCACTTTGCTTCTCAATAGAGTCCTAGATGGATGTGTAACATTATGCAGCAATGCACTGCATACTCCTCTGACAGGGAAATTATGATTTATATTCAACTAGTTGAAAAGCCACTTTACACAGGCCACCACTACATTCATGAGCAGTAGAGACTGCCTGTGCCGCGGCTGATACGAAGCGGGGTGCTCCGAATTCAGACCAGAGTCCTCTCTGCGCACCCTCCTGGGACTGCTTGGTCCCGGGAAAGTGCGCAGAGAGGACTCCGGTCTGAATTCGGAGCTCCCCTCTCAGTATCAGCCGTGACGCGGGCAGTCTCTACTGAGCATGACTGCAGCGTGCGCAGCTGTCTCTACTGAGCATGGCGGCTTCTGACACACATCCTTAGCGAATTATTATATAGGATTCTGAAACCAAATTCAGTGAGGCTAACGAACTAAGAAGAACCTGAACAATTCTAGAGCAAACCATTTACACGATAGGTTACCGATACAATTATAACTTATTTAAATTGGACATTAAGCCTTTGAGCACCAAAAGGGTTAATCCATAGAAACCTTTGAATGCTAGAGTGCATTGGAGTCCTCACTAGCATTCATTGGGTTGAAAACTACATTTCATGCAAAATAAATTGTTGATTCTCCCTTATGGTGCAGGTGGTTTGTTAAAGAATTCAGAAAACCATGTACTTTGCTCTAAAGAACTTGACCCGAAGGACAACAAATACCATGCAGGGATCTACAGAATGATACTAAGTGTAGCAAACATTAAAATACCAAAGACAAATGCGCACTCACAATACCCACAGAGGGTATAGAGCATCTATACAGCATCCTTCTTCACCAAGATTCCCTCAGGCAAGTCAAGCCGAACTCTGAATGCTGTACCTCTTCTCTCCTTTTTGCCTTCAGCTGCTCAGATGTGTAGAAGCCTTGTGCAGCAACAGAATCTTAGATCAAATACAACCATGCTAAGTGGCCCCAGTGGATACGGGGAGGGTAACAAGATAGTACCTGGGGGAAACTAGGGGAGAAACCAAACAGGGAACATGGGGTGAGACTTGCACAGCAGAGTGCATGTTTAACCAGACAAATATGTTGACATTGGCATTTTGATTACTTCTTCATGGGCTCTGTAGCAAAGAAAAAATGTCAGTGAACTCTATTTAACTATATTGTTTGATATATTTTTTAGTTATGGACTTTCAACTGATTTATTTATTTCTTAAGGCAATCACATTTATTACGGGACTGTCACTTTATATACAGTACTTACTAGCAATGCTGGCATGGCACTGACCATGCAAACTAAATAAACTAAAAGACACGTACACCTACACTTGTATACAGGGACAGAAACAGACAAACAGACACACACCTACACATATACACAGTTACAGAGACAGACAGACACACACACACACACACACACACACATGCACACTTAAACATATACACAGTAGCAGAGACAGACAGACACACACTATTCACTATGATACCCCAGCCTTTTCCAGTGCTAATAAAAGTACCACATTACACTGAAAGACACCCTACAGTACAAAGTACAGCGACTAACTGTTGAACTTTCTTACACTGATATACACATTACAGTGGCTATCTGCCCAGCTTTGTTCCACTGGTCTCCATAGTCACTGTCACTGCTTACCACTGGTGATTGTAGGGTTACGGTTGCTTTTGTAGATCTGCTGGCGTTAATATGAGGGCTTTTTGTTGTAAATAATCATGGATACCTTTGGCACCCTCACCAGATTCGGGCAGTGCTATTAGTGCCAGAGATATTAATAACCTTTATAGTGAGCCATTGAGGGGCTACATAGCCCATACAGCACATGTACCAGATGTAATGTAAGAGCAACTGTTCATCCTAACCATTAATTAATCTCTGGATCTGCCCAGGAGACTCTGTTTTTTTAAATAAATTACTGGGTATCTGGGGTCAGAGGCTGAGTCTCCAGTGGTGGTGAGTGTCTTATGAAACTCTGCCTACTTTTCCTAGTTCCCGCCCTGTTCCTCCCACTTTCTGCTCAATTCCTCCATCCCCCATGTTCTGCCCATTTCCCACCTACTTCCTGCCCGCTTTATAACAAGGTCGATCAAGACCAGCCCCAACCCCATGATTAAGCCCTGGCCCTTTGTGATGCGAATTGCGTAATTTATATCCCCCAGGCGAACATCATGAGTCCTCTATGGGAACTCAAGAAGACCTAAGAAATACAGGGCTGTGAGGCCTCCAATATACAGTGCTGTGATAATCGTGCACAGCTGGTCTGCACCTAGTCTTTTTTTTTTGTTCACACTACAGTATATGTGTTTATAAATTCTGTGTAAATAAAATAATTTTGTCTTATTCTAAATTATGTATTCAGGTACTTAAATAGCTGTCATTAGGTTGTGAAATAACCTAAAAATTTTTGTTAATTCCCCACCCGCCAGCCACAGCCCCAGCAATACCACCCAAACAGAAATGTCCCTCTCTGGCTATTTGAAATGTTGGGAACCTGCTCTACTGTGTGTAAAGTAAGTGTTTGCTGCAAACCTCTGCCTACACTGAAATAATGGAAAAAAAACAAAATAAAATAGCAGACTGAAATGATATGTAATTTTTAAGCCTACTACCTATAATAAAATATATCCCTCTAGACAGGAGAGGCAGTCCTGCATGTTCATTCGGCATCTTGTGCACACTGAGGTGATCACTGCTTACAAGTGTATGAATGGGGAACATGCGGGCTGGTGAGAAAATCGATGGTGCCCTGTCACACCTTCCCACTCACTTTTAGTTTTTATTTTTTCTATAGTGAGCGGCTAAGCAGAGGGTACTGCCACTGCAATGGGCTCCTTTTGAGATCAGCAATGGAGCAGTGGAGTAGGGTAGCAAAAATAGATAATGAAACTCGAATTGCAAGGGAAAGCAAGACTAATCCAAAAAAGTTTTTCAAATATATAAATAGCAAAAAACTTAAGAGGGAGTGCATTGGACCATTCAAAAATGAGATGGGTGAGTTGGTTAGTGAGGATAAGGAAAAGGCCGATGTTTTAAACACTTTCTTTGCATCAGTATATACAAGGGAGCAAGGAATGGTAGAAGAGCCTCCGCAAGTAACAAATAAAACAATACAATTAATAGATATTGGGTTAACTCAAGGAGATGTCATGGAAAGACTGAACAAAATTAAGACTGACAAAGCACCGGGTCCTGATGGTATACATCCAAGGGTTCTTCAGGAACTTGGTGCAGTGTTAGCAAAACCCCTATATTTACTCTTTAAAGATTCTATCACCACAGGCTCAGTGCCACAGGATTGGCGAAGAGCTAACATAGTGCCTCTATTTAAGAAGGGAACTAAAACAGAACCTGGGAATTATAGACCAGTGAGTTTGACCTCTGTAGTGGGAAAACTGTTAGAAAGGATAATAAGGGACTATATTCAGGATTACAACACAAAAAATAAAATCATTAGCACGAATCAACATGGTGTTATGAAGAATAGATCATGCCAAACTAATCTTTCCAGCTTCTATGAGGAGGTAAGCAGCAACCTAGACAATGGCAAGGCAGTAGGTGTAGTATATCTAGACTTTGCAAAGGCATTTGATACAGTGCCACACAGAAGGCTGGTGTATAAAATAAGGAAATTGGGGCTAGGACATAACCTTTGCAATGGATACATTTAAGAGAAGATTAGATACATTTCTTTCAAAAGGGAACATACAGAGTTATACTGTATCAGTAGGCTGATTAGGAAGGTCTGATAAAGACTAATTTAATTGGTAGCAGGAAAGCTATAAAATCTCAGTTACTGAGGTATGAGGCGAAGGTTGAACTTGAAGGACTTGTATCTTTTTTCAACCAAATTTACTATGTTACTATGTTACCTCCAGAGGCAAGAAATAAATGTCAGGACTGGGAAGGTATGGGCAATGCAAATGGAACTGCCGACATGCATTGTGCTTCCCTCATTCACTTTTAGAGTATTTTTTCTATGGTGAGCGGATAAGTGGAGGGCACTGCCACCACAAGGGCCTTAATTTGAGATCAACAGTGGGGCAGTTCTGTTGGATCCCTGTTTTCAAAATACTTCCTAACTGCAACCCAGAAGTATGTTGTAAAAAAGGAAGCTCATGGAACTGTTCCAATGGCTGTCTCAAAAGGAGGGCATTGTGGTGGCTGTACCCTGCACTTAGCTGCTCACTACAGAAAGTATTTATAAAAGGGCCAGTTAGTTGTGAGGGGACCCATTTGGAACCATCCCCTGTCCACATCTTGGTGGGCTCTGTTACTGCAGTATTTGTGTGTATATTTAATATTAATTTTGTTCATCCTCAGAGCCTCTCACGTACTTTGGCTTGTTGTTTTGAAAAGTCTTAGGGTGCCTCCCTAACAGTAAAGGGTAATCCAGACGTGGACCCCTTGCTATTAGTGCCTAGGTAAAACAGCTGCGCCTCACTGGCGAGACCCAAACAAGGCCAAAACGTATGTCTGGGGTTGGCTGTGATTTCCCGTGCAGAAGGAACTTGTCCATCATTTTGGAACTGGATGCAACTTTTGGGCAGGATTAGTCTAATATGTGCTTGGAAATTTCTCCTCTGTAAAGGCACTAGAGGGCTAAAACACAATGCTCTTGAGTGGTGACTAGCAGTAGAACAGGCAACATTGCTTTTGTAGTCCTCATTTTTTCTTCTGAAGAGGAGAAAAGTAAAGGGCAAGCCAACTCCTTGCAGAGATTTTGGCAGGAGTGGCTATGGGAGTGTCTTTGCCACCCCCCGGCCATTCCTGTCAGAATCAACCCACATGTATATCCTGGAGAGGCAGTAAATATGAGATTAGCAGATTTCCTTCTTAGTGCTACCCAAGAACAGAAAATTCTCAATCACATGACAGCTTCTTCTTTTGTTAATATAGATTATCATAACTTGTTTTGGGATTTTTTTATTGATTTATTTATCCTTTTTTGAGGCATTGTACTTATTTTATTATCTGGTTTATTTTTTTTTTTTTACTGTTTTTAAGTAATGAGTTATATAAAGAAGATGAGATTTGGAGAGACTGGGAAAAGGAATAGGTTATAAGGAAATGTATGGTAAACATTTGCAACCTTTTTTTTATTGCAGGATCAACAAGAAATGCAGTACAGAAAGACAAGGTTATTAAGAAGCAGATCATGTCACATATAATTCAAAGCATTAACATCTTTAAACACACATAATGCAGCAAGTCCTGCTGAGAACCCCCATCATTTTTCAGTTTTTTCCCCAGAAAACCTAAAAAAACTAAACTTACACCTAATTTCTAACTAACCTAAAACCCACTGGTCAAGAACCGCCCCCCCCGGCCCCTAATGGCAACCCCCCCCCCATTATAAGGGATGTTCTTGATTAGAAAAGGAAATGACATAGTCGACATAGAATAGTGAGTGAGCACATTAGACTTGTGAAATCATGGCATGTCCATAAGCACCATGCCAGTATTATCATTTATCCCAATCCAGGGATCCCAAATGAAATGGAATTTCTGCAGGGTGCCCCTATGAAGATATAGCAGCTTATTGTGTGGGATACTGACCCAGCTTATAGTGTGGTATATTTACCTAGGCCTGAAATTCCGGTGGGGGTGTTGTCATCCATACTGTAGCCACCACCTTTCTCGCCATCACCAACAGTTCACCCAACAGTCTGCTTCTAGGTCCCTGGCTAAGAGAGTCGGGAAATATGGATAGGGTGCCCAGTTTAGAAGAAAAGGGAATCATTTCCCCCAGTGTCACTAATATTGTATCCACCACATGCTTCCGAAATGAATTAAGCATGGGGCAGCTCCATAACAAGTGAAAGAAATCTCCCTCTTCGGACCCACATTTATGGCACTTACCAGAATCCTTCAGACCCATTCTGTAGTAGCTGGTGTCTGGATGTAGTTGCAATCTCTTTAGGACCTCCTTTGGCCATATTCCACTCTCAGTCCTCCAGGGGCCCCAGGTCAGTTTCCTATTTGGCCCTCAATGTCAAATTGTCAGAAGATGTTTGTTTTATCCACCAACGAGTAAGAAAGGACACAGGTTTCAAGGGACACCTGCGATCAATCAAAGCTACCAGTGGCAAATGATCAGTCCTCACTGGGGGCACTCTACCACTGAGACTGCACCACGTGTCACAGAGGTAGATATGAGTAAAAAAGATTATTATGCAAATTCCGCACGCAATGTTCAAATGACTTAAAGGTATATTAATACTTAAAATGTAAAAAAATATATGATGTAGGGTTTATCCCCCTGAGTAAAACAAGGGTAGTTCCACTGTTGAGAGATATTTTATTAAAAATTTATAACAGCTCAAAATTTTTAGGTGCAATATCACAGTGGCCTGAAAATTTACAGTGGAGCTGTTGCTACACCATCCTATGAACAGCTATGGTCTGTAGACCATAAACCTCCATAGGATGGTGTAGCAACAGTGCCACTGTAAATTTTCAGGCCACTGTGATATTGCACCTAAAAAAATTCAAGTTTGAGCTGTTATAATTTTTTTAATAAAATGTCTTTCAGCAGTGGGAGTACCCTTGTTTTAGTCAGGGGGATAAACCCTACAACATATAGTTTTTTACATCTCAAGTATTACTATCCCTTTAAGAACAATATCTCAAAACAACTCTACCACAGTGAGAATGCTATAATTCTGCCAAATATATCCAAAGTCTAGACCACAGAGATGCTGAGGGTTTACATCACCTCAGAGAAGAGTATCAGGATCAACATATATAGCAGCATCAGCCCCTTGTATTTTGCCCCATGCTTTGAGTATCTCACTAGTGGCCCTGGACACAGGGGAACAAACCTCTGGCCCCATCAAAACAACATGTCTAAGATCATATCCCGGTAGCAAGGTTGAGCTTACGATCTTCTGGAAAGAATGTGAGGTGTCAGGTTGGAGAAACGCCAGGGCAAACTGACTTTGTGATACAAGGTACCAGATTCGCCATACCCAGCAAGTTCAAACGGAGCACAGACCAAACATTTACAACCTTTTAACATGTGAATGACAGAGGGTTTCTTCACAACGTGTGTATCACTCTAGCACTATTTCAGAAAGGTGTGATATGTTGCTGGGAGAACAAGGAGACTCACTGAGAAACAAATGAGAAGAAGATCTGTTAAATGTGTGCAACTTTCACTGTAATTAAATGTGTTTGTGGAAATAATCCTAATATATTTGACACACTGCACTCCTGAGGAAGCAGAGAGATAACACTGAAATGTGCAGAGATTTGCTGTAGAATGACTCCAGTTCTTAACCCTTTTTTGTGGTAACTGTGTGTGCAACGCTTTGCAAAGCAATGTGTTTCACACCCCCTGGCATTCATCAGGTTAGTAGTACATCAGCCTCTTTGTTTATATAGTTAGTAAAGAGAGACAAGAGCTAATGCAGTACATTTCCTGAGATAAATACCCATGGCCCTGGTACTTAGAAAGGCCTTTAAAGGAAATCCTGCAGTATCACCTCAGAAATACCCTATCACGGATGTTATGTAATGAAGGAGGTACGAATAGATGCCTCTACAGAGCATATGTAGCACTAGAGTTTAGGCCTCTGGAAACAGATCATTTTTAGAAGTGGTTAACATGAAGTACAGGGCAAATAATGGTAGAAGTTTAGAACTCAGATCTAGTCTAGGTGTTAGTGACTTTTCCTGTAAAGTTTAATAACTGTATTAACTCTTTGAGTGCAAGAGAGGTACGCAACTCATTGCTCTGAAGTGCGTTGCGTACCCCTTTGGCATTCAAGATGCTCAATTTAAACGTTACGAATGTTCTAACTTCTTCTACTATTTTTTTTAGTATACATTTATTATATTTGTGGCTAGGTGACACTGTTGCTTTTGCTGTCTATGGAGAGCTAGTGTCATACAGTAAAAAAAAAGTAACTTTTGATTAAAAATGCATTGGTCATGTACAGCATTGTATGTCAGCAAGCCAAGCTTGAAATGTACGCAATGCTTCACAGGGTGCCAGTGCATCTCATGGAGGACAGGGTTTATGTGACCAGAATATGAATGGTTTGTTAATAACCTGTGGCTGCATTGTGTATTCTGTTAATAACCTGGCAGCAATATTATGTAAGTCTTTAAGACCTATATATAGGCAACTGCAGTCCTGATGATACAAAGGCATGATCAACTTTGAGGAGGTCTTCTGAAGGTATCGTATTCTTTACCCAAACTATTTTCTTCAGATGTAAGAAGGAGGATATGATCATAGCTGACACCTGAATTTTTAATGTCAAGCCACAGTTGCGATTCCCTAAGTTCAAACACCACTGTTGCCGTGGAGAATCCGTTGCTATGTGACTGGGCTTCACCATAAGTATCCCTGTCTATACTGGGTCCAGCCTCGGCCACTTGGCTCTTATGCACTGTTTGTGCTCTTCTAGACATCCATTGAGGGCACTCCAGTATCTGGAGCAAAAGCCGGGTCAAGATATATGTCACCTGCATAACAGTTGTACTTAACATCATGGCTTGGGTAATGTCACCCATAGTTAAATGTACACTGTAAACAGCATTGGTAATAAAATAGACCCTTGTGCCACTCCACATGGCAGGGCTATAGGTCTAGAGAAGTTTTCACCTGAATAAACCCTATGTGACCCATCAGAAAGAGAATATTTAAACACCAAGTCCACGGTATTAATTCAGTTCCTGTATTAATTTCCCATGGTTCACAGTATCAAAAGCTGCAGGGAGGTCAAGGAGTATTTTAAATGAACAATCCCCTTGATCTCTTACCACTAGAACATCATTAAAAACTGAACCAGGGCTGTGCCTTTTCCTGGAGCCAGGGTGTAGTATGTCAACCATTTCATGGAGTTCCAGTTGCCTTGCTACTATGTTCTCAATTGTCTTTCCTAGGAAGGGACATTTTGAGATAGGCCTGTAGTTTTCAATGCAGTCTGGGTCAAATTATGTTTTTTTCTAGTAATGGTTTGACAATTGCTTCCTACAGTAGCTGTGAAAAGATGCCTGCGTGGAGACAACATTGCCTATTTTTGAAAAGACAGTTCTGATTATGTCAAAACACTTCCTTAGAAGTTTAAGTAGACAGATGCCCCCTTAACCCTTTGAGTGCCAGAGGGGGAAAGCAATGTATTGCTTTTCAATGGGTTGCATACCCCTCTGGCACAAAGTTTTAAGAGCAGACCTGCAGATGAAACAGAGGCTTAACACTGAGGCTGACGTCTTGTGGTAACGTTTCTGTCCTATGAGATGCAAGTCCACATAGGCCCTCTGTATTGAACTTGGACATCCAAAAGTAGGACAATGGCAACTGAGGACACAACCAATGAGACTGTGGCTGACAGCCAGACTTCTGGGATGTGTTCAGCCTAAGGGATCAAATTTCATACCCTTGAATAGTTAAAAAGAAGCTCTTTTGGGGATGCACATGGCAGCCCTGAGACTTTTCTAAGTCTGCTGTCATAGGATTCTCACAGACCCATACATTACAATATATTACAATGAAATACGTGGACCTTAAAGAGTTAAGACTCAAGAGAACAACAGAAAAAACAAATGCGTTCTGTCTAGACACCAGTGTGTGCTGTTATTACCAGTCTGATTAACCCTTTGAGTGCCAGAGGGGTACACAACACATTGCTTTTTAATGTGTTGAGTACCCCTCTGGCACTCAAAGGGTTAAATAGAAATTTTGAGCTGTAATAATTTTGAATGAAGTATTTCCAAGCAGCAGGTATGCGCTTGTTTTACTCATGAAAAGCAATCTTAGATATATATTTTTTTCCATATTGAAAATTTACCGCTCCGTTAATTTGATTCTTTCTTATCTTGGAACTCTCCAGATTGTTCCCTGAGACTCTGGGGGTGATGTATAAAAAGCCTTCTTGGTGTATTCTTAAGAATTGTCGCTATAATCCACAACGCCTGGTCATATTTATAAAGAAATAAATTCATGTTTATAAATATGTCTATCTGAGAATATTCGCACCTGGGAATATATATTCGCACACATAGCGGTATTAAATACTTCTAATAAGAACAGATTTTACCTGGCGTTATCATTTAATCCCTAAAACTGGCTTTATTTTTGGCACAATTAGCAAATGTCTTTATAAATACACTGGGACACAACTCTTATTTGGCCAAGATCATTTCTACTCCACTTTTCAAAAAAGTCAACTAACTGGAGTTAGCACTTAGCAAAATGTCGTTAGATGTTTATACATATACTTATGTTGATTTGAGACACTTTTACAGACACCTACTTTGTAACTCCAGTTTTATACATCTCCCCCTCTGTTTTTCAGATTGAATCGAATCTCTGGGGCAGAGGCTGAATTTCCATCATGGGTGCCTTAGCTATAATCCCACCCACTTTCCAGTCCATTCAGTCCATTCCTGCCCTGTTCCACCCACTTTCTCACCACACCCATTTCATGGCAAACGCTGCATTTGGACTACCAGTACCCATCTGATTAAGCGCCACCCATAATATGATGGAAAATGCATCATTTGGTCCCCCCCATCCTCGGCTCTACAGTGTTTCTCCAGGGACTTGGGGCAAGAAGTTTCCCTGGTTTGGATTTTTCAAAACACTTTTCAGGTGCAATACTATTAGAAACCAAACCAGTGAAAAGCAATTCATATTGGCCATTGGGATTAATCCTTTGAGTGTCACAGCGGTACGCTACACTCCAAAGCAATGCATTGCACACCCCTCTGGCACTGAAAGGGTTAAAATAAGTGGGGGTTATTACATGTCTCCCATTTTAAATTGCCAAAGAGGGACACTTGTGTTTTAGGGGGTGTGGCTGGTGGGCATGGCTGGTGGGTGGGGAATTTTTAGGCTATTTCATGACCTATTGACACCTCCTTGTGTAACCTAATAAATGACTTATAACAAGACCAAAGTATTTTATTTACACAGAATCATTTATAAACACATATACTGATGTTACACAAATAATAATGTAAATTGTATTGCTGCAGAGAAGTATATACACACACACCACACAATCTGATTACCTAAAAGGAGGGGCAACAGGGTGGAAAAGTGGGACAGAGGGATTTGGGTCTAAAAGTGGGACTGTCCCTCCTAAAGAGGGACACTTGGGAGGTATGTTATTATAAATGTATTCTTCTTCTTATTATTATTAATATTATCATCATTATTATCATCATTTGTTAGTGTGCCTTTAATAAATTTACCTAATCGACATGTATGTTGGCTTCTGTTTAACACATAGAATAAAATCTAACCCATATTTGCAAAAATATTCCAATGCTATCTCCTGTATTGCCAGTAGGGGCAGCAGAGATTTGTTTACCATTTTTTTACCAGTGTTCCAAATATGGAGGGGTT
Source organism: Rhinophrynus dorsalis (assembly GCA_037306005.1). NCBI lineage: Eukaryota > Metazoa > Chordata > Amphibia > Anura > Rhinophrynidae > Rhinophrynus > Rhinophrynus dorsalis. The sequence continues at coordinate 298,180,793 of CM074724.1, forward strand.
AAAAAACACTGAATAGTCTGCATAAATAGCCAGCGAACATAAAATAAAGTGTGTTAAATGTTACTTCTAATACCCTGCCACATTATACTGAGGGATTTACACTAGCCTGAAACTACTGAAAGGTAAATCACTAGGTACAACTACGGTGAACTAATGGCTGTGAGAGGTTTAGCTACATAGTGAGTGAGGTTAAAAAAAAGAAATGCCAATCAAATTCTCTTTCCTGAACTGCAGTGTGTGTTAATCCAGAGATAGGCAAGGAGAAAAACTCAGAATAAATCCTTCATTTGTCTCCAACAATATAAAAAATATTTATTCCTTGATGCAAAATGCATGAGTCAAAAAGAGATTTCTTTCTCAATCAATACTGCATACTGTATGATACATAAACAAACCAATTTGCAATTAACTCTTTAACCCCTTAAGGACTGGGAAAATTTGAGGTCGTTTTCCCTTAAGGACCAGGGCAATTCTGACTTTTTTGACTATGTCTTTGTTCAACAGTGTTTTCCCTCTTAGGCTTTTATTCCACCCCCATAAATTATATACTGTTTTTTTAAGCATAAATAGGGCTTTCATTTGATACCCTATTTATATGGATAACCCACCATTCACTTTATTAAAATTAAAAAAAGGTAAAAAAATGTAAAAAAAACACCATTTTTGATTTTTCTCTTGGGATCAATTGGCCACAAAGGGTTAAATTTTTATGGAGACTGCATGAAAGGTATGACCGGTCAGTCATACCTACAAAATGCGCAGTTTAAAGTGGCCACTGTCCCCCCTGGGTGAAAATCCCCATGTCCCATTTTCCCACCCTATTTTGACACTTTTTTGTCCCTGGCATTTGGTGGTGTATATAAGTGTATTACATGGCTCCACAACAATCACACATGCAATATTGTTTAATTATATATATTTTTTTAAAATAAAAATATGTTTTTGTAAAAAAAAAAGTGTGTTGTGTTTTTTTTTTTTGTTTTTTTTTTAAAGTGTAAAATTGCAGGTCAAAAATTGACCTGCATTTAGCCAGCCTCCTGCACCAGCAGTGAAGGGGTTAATACCCCCAACTGCTGTATTTTTTTAACCACTAGGTGTCTCCCGTCTACTTCTGTCTCCCATACTTTGAGGGCAAGGGAGACAGAGGCAGACCAGACAGGCACAGACAGCATGCTTTGCATGCTGCCTCTGTCTGTCACTATGCCGGTACATGTGATCGCTGATATGGCGATCGCATGAACCGGAAGAAGGAAGAAGGGCTGAGACTGAATGCCCCGGTCTCGGAGCGCTCAGTCTCAGCCTGGATTTAATGATAGCAGCGTGCACGGAGGCACGCTGCTATCATTTAAGCCATGACGGTCCTGGACCGTCATGGGTCGTTAAGGGTATAACAGCCCATGACGGTGCAGGACCGTCATGGGTCCTTAAGGGGTTAAGTGTCAGAGAAGTGTGCAACGCATTGCATTGCTTTTCAATGGGTTCCATACCTCCTGTCACACAAACAGCAAACCTGGGAGCCTTCTCATTCATGGACCCCAGAGAAACACACAGGGCTGGGGAAGGGAGTTTCCAAATCATGTGATTTGTGGCATGTGTGGGAGGAGCTTAACCCCTTAATGACCGACCATGTATGCACATGGTGGTCACTAAAGGACCACTGAGCTTTTTTTTTTTCTTTTTTGATTCCATACTCCCCGAATGGCGTGCAGCCGCTGGGGGAGCCCGGAATTCCATGATGGTCATAGTACGTCATGGGTCGTTAACTCAGATCGACCTATGACATACTATGACCGTCAAGGGTCATTAAGGGGTTAATCAGGGAGACAGTTGAAGCTGGAGGGCTGAGAGGTGGGATTTACACTTAAATGGGTGGGAAAGTAGGATGAAAAGGGTGGGAATCATATCTGGGAACTTTCAAAATGAGCTGTCCCTGTGATGTTTTAAGTGTAACCCTTAAATTTCCCATATTATAGACTGTGATATGTTTCTTCTCACTTTAATTGAGAAGTGTTCTGGTCAGTCCTCTGGGATCCTTTAATGAGCAACAACTTAAAAATATCACTGCATGAACAGACACAAGACAAGAAGATGTCTCCATCTGCCTTCCTGGTATAATGGCACTATTTAGAAACTAAAGAAACAGTTAAAGTAGGGTGACCACACATCTCGGAATGCCCAGGACTGTCCCTTATTGGGGGTCTCTGTCCCGCGTCCCGGGTCACCTCCCACTGGGACAACAAAGAGTCCCGGATTTGAGCAACATGCGCCAGTCCAGCCAGCCAATGAAATGGATTTGCTATATGGTCCTCATTGGCTGGCTGAGCCAGCCAATGAAGACCATATAGCAAATACATTTCATTGACTGGCTGGACTGGTATGTGCGAGACAGCTGGGGTAGAGCAAGTATGCTGGTACTGCAAGTGAGTGCCCACTGTCAGCCTCAGAAAGATGGTCAGCGCCGACGGGAGCCTCAGCCACGGGACTAGGGTGATCACATGTCCCAGAATGGCAGAATGGAAATGTGGTCACCCTAAGTTAAAGTGATAGTAATGTTTCATAATAAAAACAGCTCTAATTAATCATCATAGTATTTGGACTTTGGAGAGTGTTATTTCAATTCTGTCAGAGTTGTAGTTCCAGAGTAATTCAATGACAAAGTGTCCCCCTCCCGCCCCTTTTACTGATGTCACACTGTTCAGCCTGAGCAGAAGGGAGGTGCCCAAGTAGACTGCAGAGAGGGACAATCTTCAATTAAGATAAGGGAAAAACCTGAAAAACTTGTCAAGGGGGGCAGGGCTTTCATTGTTTTCATAGGAATAAGAGTGTCCCCTTCTGTTATCTGTCCAGTCTATGGACTGAATTCCACATCTGAGAAGAGATTGTTTACACTAGGTAAAAGGGGCAGGAGGGGAAACTTTGCTTGTGAATATCTCATAAACCATAAAGGATTGAGAGATAAGACTTGTATCATTCTTCATGTTTTTTTAATGCCTACAAAATAAAATAAAGTTAAAACAAAGTATTACTATCCCTTTAAAGGCAACAGTAATACTTAAAAAAATTCAGCTCTAATTGATCCTCCTATAATGTATGCCATGTAACACTGTGTTTCAATTTTTTTGTTTAGTAGTTCAACAGTAATTCAATACTAAAGTATCCCCCTCCCTCCCCTTTTACCTCCTGTATGCTGCCTCTCCTCAGATGTGGAATCTGGTCCTGGAATCAGACTGAGCACAGCAAGGGACAATCTTCATGCACTGATTATCAGCAAATCCTTGCCCCCCATGACGAAGAAGAGCAGGATTTTCCTTAGATTGTCCCTCACTGCTTTCCATCAGGCCAGCTGAGAGAGGCAGTGTGATTAAGGTTAAACTGCAGTAGATTAGATTGTAGGTAGGTCTTGGATTTCTCACCCTGAGAGTTGGGTCAAACCCTGAGAGTTCCCAGGTATGGTGAGAGTGGACTGAACAGGTGGATAAGTAGAAGGGCTTATCACTGACCTAAATCAGAGAATCAGCATACTTGGGAACTTTTTATTCTAGCGGGGGGGGGGGGGGGCTTGATCACAGGTGGGGCTGGGCTTAATGGGCTACTGGATAGTAAAAAGCATAATTGAGCAGAGTTTCATAATAAACTACCAACCACCAGAGAGTCTCCTGAGTCTCCAGGGCAAAATCCGCATAGCTCCCAGGTGTGAGAAACAGCCTGTGTCCCTGGAGGCCTGGTAATTCATTCTGAAGACCAGAGTTTCTAGGGCAGAGCCGGAGCGTTCCCAGGCAAGTCATAGGGTCTTATTTATCAAAGCAAAACTGGAGCAATTCTGGGGCAAACAATCTACACCACAGGGGACAAAGGAACATTTCCATTAATCTAAATGGGGCTTTTAACCCCATTTTAACCACTAGTATTGTAGCTCCATCTCAATTGCAAGCTCTGTGGTATCACTAAGTAGTTACATTTTGATTGTAAGCTCCGTGGCATCACTAGTGTAGCTCCATTTCAATTATAAGTTCTGTATTATCACTAGTGTAGCTCAATTTCAATTGTAAGCTCTGTGGTATCACTAGTGTAACTCCATTTCAATTTTAAGCTTTGTGGTATCACTTGCTTTACTTTACAAATTAGCAAATGGGGGGGGGGCAAGGACTGTGAGCTGGAGTGATAACTTAGAAATGGTACATAAATGTGGGGCATATCTGGGGGCAGAGTAAAGGAGGCCCATAAGCTGCTTTTCCCAGGGGTCCTGGGTGCTCTCAGTCCACCCCTGCCAAAAAACACAAGCTTGTATCAGTGTTTGGTCCCTTCAGCTGCCTAACACCAATTTACTAAGTTACTTACTTCATAAAGTCCTCCTTAACTTTGCTTGTGCTAAGGAGAGGGCAATGAGGCAGTGTATGGGTATTTTGGGAGGTTCTTAATTCTGAGTTTGTTTAACACATATATTTAAATGGGGGCAAAGGAAATGTAAATGTATACCATTTCCCAGTGCTTCTATGGGCCAGGCATGTGGCTCTTGCTGGTATTATTATTATTTTTAGTATTAACAATGGAGGAGTGTATGCACTGGTATGCACTACAGCGATCATACTCTGTAGTGCACACCCTGAAGTGCAGCTGCAGTCATTAGAGGCTAATGCCAGTGGAGTTTTGCTAGAGGTATTGTACATTCACCCCAGGGTCAGTTTAATAAGATTTTTGTGCTAGGTGGAAATTACAGCAATGATAGAGGTCTCTCCCCTATATAATGTGCCATAAGTGGAGCTATCCAGGGTGCTGAACCAGAGAGGTGAATTACTGCAGCACAAACATCCCCCTCTGTCCATTGTGCTGAACAGGTTGCTCTGTGACAGTACATTGCTCAATCTTCCTTTGTTTGACTTGTAGCAAATGGAAGGTTCTAAAAAGCACAGCACTGAGGGGATTAATCAGTGCAGCTTCAGACCAGGATGGACATGATTGCTTTCTATGCCTCGTTAGATTAAACGCTTGTTCAGTCTTGATTTGTCCCAGACAATTCGAAAAAACTGATAATTACTTGTTAAAAAAAAGTGCTTGAGTTGCGAGTGTGTGTATGTGCGAGTGTGTGTGTGTGTGTGTGTGTAGATGTGTTTGTATAAATATGTGTGCACACATGTAGGTAAGTATCTGTGTGTGTATGTAGGTGTGTGTGTGGATGTAGGTGTATATGTGTGAGTGTGTGTATGTGTGTGTTTATGTCCAGGTGGGTATGTGTCGCTGTGTATGTATCTATTTTATTTACATAGACTAATTTTTAAACATAGATACTGAGTGAGTTGTATTGCTGTGGAGCAATGTGATACACTTTTATGCACACCAAGCAGTCTGATCTCCTAAAAAGTGGGACACCAAGGTGGAAAATAGGAACAGTGGGACTGTCCCTCCTAAAGAAAGACACTTGGGAGATATGGTGCTTGTATGTTTGTGCATGTGCGTGTGTGTGTGTGTGTATGTAGGTGTGTGTGTATGAGTGTGTATAGGTAGGTGTGTATGTTTGTGTGTTTATGTATTTATGTGCTTGTGTGTGTGTGTGTATGTGTAGGTGTGTATGTATGAGTGTGTATAGGTAGGTGTGTATGTGTGTTTATGTATTTATGTGCTTGTGTGTGTGTGTGTGTGTGTGTGTGTGTGATGTAGGTGTGTATGTATGAGTGTGTATAGGTAGGTGTGTATGTTTGTGTGTTTATGTATTTATGTGCTTGTGTGTGTGTGTATGTGTAGGTGTGTGTAGGTGTGTATGTATGAGTGTGTATAGATAGGTGTGTATGTTTGTGTGTTTATGTATTTATGTGCTTGTGTGTGTGTGTATGTGTAGGTGTGTGTAGGTGTGTATGTATGAGTGTGTATAGGTAGGTGTGTATGTTTGTGTGTTTATGTATTTATGTGCTTGTGTGTGTGTGTGTATGTGTAGGTGTGTGTAGGTGTGTATGTATGAGTGTGTATAGATAGGTGTGTATGTTTGTTTATGTATGTATTTATGTGCTTGTGTGTGTATGTGTAGGTGTGTATGTATGAGTGTGTATAGACAGGTGTGTATGTATGTGTGTATGTATTTATGTGCTTGTGTGTGTGTCTGTGTGTTTGTACATATGTTCATGTATGTGTATGTGTAGGTGTGTATGTATGAGTGTGTATAGATAGGTGTGTATGTTTGTTTATGTATGTATTTATGTGCTTGTGTGTGTATGTGTAGGTGTGTATGTATGAGTGTGTATAGGTAGGTGTGTATGTTTGTGTGTCTGTGTGTTTGTACATATGTTCATGTATGTGTATGTGCATGTGTATATATAATGTATGTGGTGTATATTGCTCCATCTTTATTTTTTGTTTCTTTATATTGCCCATTTATTAAATTACAAATGACAGAAAGACTGACTTTTATTATGTAAGGAAAATATAATTATTACTTACATAGTTAGCGGTTAACACATTACTGCATTTTTGAACTAATTAAACCATAGATAATCCAGAAGGGATTTGGGTTATTGGTTATAGTATGAGTGTGCTGTTTCTCAGCAGGCTGGAGAAGCAATTGTCCTTTACACTCCTCCATTACTGCTCTGTTTTACACAGTAAAGTGCAGTCTCTTGACGATAAAATGAGAGAGTTTATGTGTGTGTGTTATGAGATGAAATATGAAAAATTGATATTTAAACAATAATGATTCTTTAATTTTTCCCTGTCCTGGTATGGTGCATTTCACTGTCATTAACCCCTTAAGGACCGGAGTGGTGTGCATCACAACTATGGTCCTTAAGGGGGTTAACCCTATGAGTGCAAGGGGCTATGCAAAGAATTGCAGATCTCTCTTTCTGGCACTCAAGGACCCATGATGGTCCTGGCACTTCATGGGTTGGACGTACAAAAAGTACACATGATGTGCCAGGAGCGTCATGGATTACAGGGCTCCTCACGTGGCTGCAAGATATTCAGGGAGCCCTGAATCAGATAAGCGAAAAAAAAAATGCTCCGTGGTCCTTAAGGGGTTAAAGAGATAATAATTGTTGATTTTGACACTGTATTCTGAAAGTACATAATATGTTAAGTCAAATCGCCAACATATTTTTCTGCGCTTTTATGTAGGGGTGGGTGAAAGGTCTCGTCATTTTCCTGCTAAAAAAATCAGCGAAAACCACATGGTTGTCTGCTTTTTCGCTGGAAAATCCACTTTAAGTAGAGAGATTAATATTTTCGCCATTTTCACCCATTGCTGAGAACCACCCTGGACACAGTAGGAATGGGATTCAGTGATGCGAAACTAGGACAAGTTTCTAGTTCCTAGTTCCTTGAAAGCAGCAATACTCCTGGTCCTAGTTGCAGTGTTGATTCTAAGGCAGTAGCAGCAAGAGCAGCAACACCATCCTCTGCCCCAGCCAGTGAAAGGGAATGTGAAGGAGAAGAAAAGAGAGGCCATTCTTCTCTACCTTTCCTCTCCACCCTGAAGTTCTGGGTGTGGGACTATTATTCTCTTGCAGCAGGCACAGTGCAGTCATCAGTGATAGCACTGAACAGAGTTTGTGATAAACCAGTGAAAAATGGAAAGGGTGAATGCACCTTGGAACAACCGCCTTGATAACACACATGAAACACAGACACCATGACAGTTATGTGAAACATGTTAAAGCCAAACATCCTCCAAAGAAATTGGGTACCAATGTTGCTGTAGTCCCTGACTCTCCCCAAAGGCAACAAGAGGCAGGTATAAATCAAAGAGGAGGAAAAATAGAGAAACCCAGCCAGAGCCTGAAAGTTTGATGGTAAACACCTGGATCTCCATCACCTTCTTGCTCTTGGGTCCAGGCCCAGGAAGATCATGTAACAGCATCTTCTGGTGATCTACCTCATTCATCTTTACCCTCCCACACCTGATAACCATTCGGTAGATGTCAGGATGTGGCAGTTTGTGTCCACCCATTGCACACTGTATGGTGTGTTGACCACATATGGCAATGTGGTGAAGTATAATCACAAGCAGGGCATCAAGTGGCATCTGTGGAGATTCCATCCTGCAGCATACGCTAAGCTGGTGGCAGGGAGGGTTCATCATTATTATTAAACCATTTTCAAGTTGTCAAGTGTCCTTAGCAGGGAGTGAACAAGGGGCATAGTGACAGCAGCAGTACTATCACGGTGCCCGTGCATTGCTGGTGACATTTTGACACATTATTTCTGATGCTTTCTTATTGGCTAACGTGTGATTACTCCACCCGGTGGTAGCCTTTAAGTACTGTGCTATCACGGTGCCTGTGATCCTCCTGTCACTCTCGTTTGTGGTAGACTCTGATTCACTGAGTTGGTTTGGCCCGCCCCTGGTGACCTTTTTATGCCTGGCCATGACACCTGTCAGATGCCCTTTCGTGGTGTTTCTGAGCCAGTATTGCTGTTGCTGTGTTCCTGTGTTCCGGATTCCTGTGTACCGATTTGGCCTGTCCTGACTACGCTCCAGTGTTCCTGCTCGTGATTGACCTGGCTTGTCTGAGAACCACCTCCGTTATCTGACCCGGCTCGGCTGACGTTCCTGCTCATGATTGACCCGGCTTGTCTGAGGACCTCCTCCGTGTTTCAACCCGACCTGGCTGACTTCCTGCTCCGTGATCTGCAACCGGCCTGTTCCAGTGACCTGCTTGTTCTTGTTGTCGCCTCCGCGACATTCTTACTTCTGCTGCTGCTGTTTGCCAAGCTGCAGAGTGACCAACTTCACCCTTGATGTGCTTAAGTTCAGTGCAGAGTATCCGTGCTGGTTTGCAGAGCTGTGCTTCCTTCATTGAGCCTCCGTATGCTTGCAGAGCTACTCTACTATACTGAGCCTTCTATCGGTAAAAGTGCATTTTAACCCTTGCAGTGCTGCCTCATCCTCGCAGACCCTTCTTTCCCTGGTATAGAGCCTTAACCAGTTGTGCTACGTCTGCTGAGTCGGACGCTTGTGTGGGACGGCGACTCATACGATCTAGCTGCAGAGTAGTCACGTTAAGTCGGATCCGGTAGGGCGCCATTGGCTCTTGGTCTTACTTTTGTTTACCGGCGGACACCCGTTGTGGCTTAAGGCTCAAGCTGTGCAGCAAAGGGTAGGCTCAAAGCTCTGGCAGGTCCTCGTTGGTATATGCCTTTGGGTGCTATTGGCTCAAATACCTCTGTCTGTTGGTCTCCGTTTATACTCCTGTGGGGACTATTTGCCAGCTCTTGCATATCAAGCTATATTGTGGTTACGCCCGTGGGGGCTACCGACTCACGCACTTGCAGATTCAGTTGTCTCCTTGGTTACTCCCGCAGGGGCTATTTTGGGTCACTGTTCTGCTCATTCTACCACTGGTCACAGATTGCCTAGCAGCATTCTTACCTTAAGAACTCTAAGTGTTGCCTACATCTACACTTTACCTCCAATCACCACCTTGGGCGTGCCAAACTCCACAGCAGAGACGGACTGCTTAATGCATTTAACCCATTTGTGTCTAAATTGCTATTGCCTGTTCTGAGACAGTATATGTGTACCCTGATTCTGTATATTGGGCCTGTGGGGGCATATCTGTCCATATATTACTATTATTTGTGTTGCCTGTTAAGGGCGATCGTTTGCCTTATTTCTTATTTAATAAACTGTGTTTGATTTTACCTACTGGTCTGAGTGTCTTAAAAAACCGTTACATGTGCCCTGTCACTCATACAGGGCCCTTTCGTGGTGTTCCCGTTGCTTAGAGCTTTCTGCCGTTATCGTGTGATATCCTGTGTATGACCCGGACTGCCAGACTACTCTCTCTGATCCTGTTGCTGCTCCGTGTACCGACCCAGCCTGGCTGATGTTCCTGCTCTGTTATCGACTTGGATTGGCTGACGTTCCTGCTCCGTGTACCGACTTGGATTGGCTGACGTTCCTGCTCCGTGTACCGATCCAGCCTGGCTGATGTTCCTGTTCTGTGCCTCCAATCCGGTGCACTTCCGCATCCGGTAGAGAGTATCTCCTGTGCGCTGTCTTGAGTGTGCTGGCCCAGTTGGTTGCCTCTAGTACTGCATTACCGCTCCGTATTGCGACCCATTTGTGCCTTTGTTGCCTCCTTCCTCCTTACCCAGGGCTGACGCAGATCTCACTTCTCCACTATACGCTTGGCTTGTTATTGTTTACCACTGTGGTTGGTCTCCTGGGCTCCTCAGTTAGTTTCCTCTCTTGTCAGTCACCAACAAGCCCAAGCGTTCGTTACCAGGGCCGTCCGGTACTCACCCGGGTAGTAGCTATTCTTTGGCACATTATACGCCGGCTTGTCACCACTCCGTTATTGAGGTTGGTCTCCTGGGTGCCTCAGTCGTCTCTGTCACCTGGCAGTTGCCATCGAGCCTAGCGTTATTATATTACTATTGTCTGGTACCGTTACCCTGGGTCGCAGTCTGTGTGTATTCCTGGGCGTTCCGTTGTTCCTCCGGTTGCAGTACTACTGGTAGTCCGTGATCCATCTGGGCTTTGCTCACCCTTCCTGGGCCTAGTCCCTATTTTGGCACTCATCCTCAGAGAGTGCTTCTTGGGCCTCGCTGTTAGGGCCTCCCAGCCTCCTGGCCTAATAGCATTTACCATCAGTGTCTCACTATATCACACAAACTGTTCCTGACCTGTGTCAGTATATGTATTGCTCTCTGATATATGTATACTGGACCAGTGTGGGTTAATGTTATTTGGTAACCTGTCCTGTGTCAGTACTGTTTGTTAACTATTGCTGGACCCGCGAGGGTTACTTTATTCTGACTGGTTTCAATAAAACTGTGTTTTACCAAATTACCTGCCTCTGAGTGTACTAAAAACTGTTACAAGTACCTGGTTTCTGGTGGGATGATTTCACATTGGGGGCCCTAATCTTCATGGTGTTTGGACAGAGTTTTGCCAGGTGTTTGATGTGAGTGCAGATGTGCCCATTGTTCCCAGGGGTTCCCTTATATACCACAAACACTGTGCACTTTGCAGTTGCTGATGAAAGGCACAGTTCCTGCTCTCAAGGGAAAAAACTATATCCTAGTAACCATGATTTTGGAGGAGGGACAGGAGAAGCATTATTGGCCAACTTCTTCTTTTCTCCAAATATATCTGAAGAGGTGGGGGCTAGTTGTGGTGCTGCTACCACTTCAGGCACATCTCTGGAACTAGTATTGGCAGCATGATCATCCATCACCCGTACCACTGCTGTTGTTGATCCCATTCACTTTGAGCTGTCTTACCATCCTGCTGCTTAAACAACTCAGCAGCAAGAACAGTAGTGGCAAATTCCACAATGACACCAGGCCGTTTGACAATGGCCACTGACCACCACAACATGACCTGCTGGCACTAGGCCAGTAGGGCATTTTGTCTTTCTCAGGGCTTGTTCTTAAAAAAAAAACAAGCCTAAGTCCTACAGATCACTGATTCCTCAGGGCTTGTGCCAAACAAGTCTAAGTTTTACAGATCAATGTTTCCTCAGGCCTTGGGCCTATCACAATTCTAACTCAAGTCATACAAACCAATGTTTCCTCAGGGCTTGGGCCTCTAACAACAATTCCTACAAATCATCCTCTACAAAATACTCTATTCTGTCAAGTATCAGTCTGCCCCAGTCACAGCTTATGTCAGGCGGTCCCTGTCATGTTACTTACCAATTTCTTATTTTATTTCTAATTTTTTTTTTTTTATTAATTCTCCCTCAAATACCAGTCAACAAACTCCCCCCCCCCGCACAAAAAAATTCCACCCACCAACACAGGCACCCTCCTCAGACCCCTTTTATACCATGTCTTAAGTTTTAATTGTATTTAATTTTAATTTTTATATTAACTGTCCCCCCCAATCCCAGTCAACCCCCCTAAAAAAATTCCTGTTCAACTGATTCTTTTGCCACACTCCACCAACACCTGCACCCTCATGCCCCTTTTATAATATGCCTTTAGTAAATAAAATAACATTTGCTATGTGTTTTGTGTAAATTCATTGTTCCCTTTGATTTCAATGCAATAAGCTAGGCAGAAAAAATGGAAAAAACACCACTTTTTGCAGGAAATTATTCTCCAAGCAGAAAGTGCCATTGTTCGCTGATTTTGGTTTGAGGCAAAAATTTGCACCCATCCCAAGCTTTCTGTCAGGTAATATGAAAGCAGGGATAGCGATACAATGTATAAAAGATGGCATACAGCATATAGAGTACACAGTGCTGCAGGCACAGTGTTGCACTGTATCATTATCCTGCTTTGACCACAAAATCTTCTGGAAACAGATTCAGGGAACTGTCAGGTACATAAAAGAGTAAAAACAAACAAACAAAACAGGTGAAGATGAAACAAACAGTATAGGCAATTTGAGTTGCAGAATATGTAAAGTCAACTAATAACTGTCTCTTTAAACAAATGCAGTCCATTATCTTTGATTTCCAGTGAAATAATAATTGCTACATTGCTATTCCTTTTCTCCCACACTCTTTTCACTTATCTTTCCTTTACAGTGCTTTGCTGATAAGTGACATTTTAAAAGCATAATATATACATTCCTTTTCATCGTAAGGAGTTCTGTTAACACTTTGGGTGCCAAATATTTCCCAACACATTCTGAAGCAATATATTGAAAATCTCTCAATCTTCCAATTTATTTTTTTTTAGTTTTTAAATTACTTTATTGACAAATTTGAACATGTAAAAGTACACAAAAGTTTACAAAAATCAGTCAAAAATGTGTGGCACTTAAAGGGATAGTAACGTTTTCAATTAAGTATATCGCCGAGACTTCTTTATTATAAATATAACAGTTTGCGCTATATATTGAGTACCTTATTTTTACATAATTTTCAAGTTATTCATTATTTAACGATCCCCCACCCACCCCTTCTGGCCTTGTCGCTGCTGCAGCTCTGTCTGGTCCGGACAGATGCAGGGAGGGACAATCTTCAGTATGCAAAGGAAAATCCTGTCCTCCTTCATCAAGGCAGGGTTTTCCTTATACTTACTTACTGAAGTTTGTCCCTTGCTGCGTCCGTCTGGTCCTGGGACCAGAATAAAGATACAGTGGGAGGTGGCCGGAAAGGGAGGGAGGAAGGGATCCTTCTATATTGAATAACTTGAGAACTGCATAAAAGTAAGGTACTAAATATAGCGCAAACTGTTAAATTTAACAGGCATATTGGACGTGATGGACCTGAGACCAATATCTATTGATAAGAGACATGTGCACCAAATATGGAAGATGAATCCTATGGCATTGTTACACCACTAACACGTTAGTAAAACTAGGAAACAGATAGGACAACTGTATCATTTTATAGCATAAACCCCTAGATGGTATACCTAAAGCTATAAGGTAGACTCTTTTAAAGGCTTTGCACTACTCTTGAACAGCAGTTGTCTTTCCCAGCTTTGGGAGCACTGCATTGAACATCTCCCTAGGAACCAAGGGTTTAAAGCTTTTTCCATTCTTCCTTGTTATATGTCAAGGGTATTTTCTGTGCTAGCAAAGAGTGGATGAGGCTGGATGTAGTAAACATGTGAGGAGTGGGGGTGGGGTGTGGGTGGAGCTAACGGTGCCTAGATAGCCTTGCATAGAGGCACCTCAGCTTTAAATCCAACATTGAATAGAGACATCACTAGCATTCAAGGAGTGAATCATTCACAGATGTGAAAAAAATAGTATGAGACTCTCAGCCTGTTACAGAGCTCAATGGTGGTATTCAGGAAGCTAAGACAGAGCAGTTCTCGACCATAGGGGTGGAATACAAATTCACAAGGGCATTTTAACCCTTTGATTGTTAGAAAGGTCTCCAAAGCATTACTTTGCATTCAAGGAGTTAAAATTCCTATTTAAAAGGATAGTAATGTTTCAAAATAAAATCAGCTCCAATTAATCTTCATAGTATTTGGGCCATGGAGAGTGTTATTTCAATACTGTCAGAGTTTAGTTCAAGAGTAACTGAATGATAAAGTATCCCCCTCCCACCCTTTTACTGATGTAACACTGGTCACCACAGAGCAGCAAGACTGTCCAGATGGGTCACAGAGAGGGACAATCTTTAATTAGCATAAGGGAAAAACCTGAAAAACCTGTCAAGGGAGCAGGGTTTTCATTGTTCTCACAGTAAGAAGATTGTCCTTTGCAGTGAGCTGTCTGGTCTTAAGACCAGATTCCACATCTGAGTGTAGGTGACTTACACTAGGTAAAAGGGGTGGGAGGGGGAAACTTTATCATCCAATTACTCTTGAACTACAACTCTGACAGTATTGAAATAACACTCTCCATGCCCCAAATACTATGAAGATTAATTGGAGCTGCTTTTATTTTGAAACATTACTATCCCTTTAAATCACTGGAGATGTTTATTTCTTCCCTATGGTGTTGTTAGTTTGCCCTAACAATTACTACAGTCTAACTTTCTGAATATGTCCCATTGGTTCTATCTACTCTGCCTTTCCTTTTCTATTTTCTCTCTTCTCTTTATGTCCTTTTCTTCACGTCTTGTCCCTCTCTCTCTTCCCTGCAGTAAAGTGCCGGGGAGGGCAGGTCGTAGTTTATCTGGCTCTGTGAGCAACACTGACATGTCTTTATATCAGTGAGTGAGGTAGCCGTCTGATTACAGCTGAGGCACTGACAGTGCTGTGCTGCCTGGCCATTCATATCCAAAGCACAAACCACCTCAGGCAGTTCCACTGTCTCCTCCGATCCCTGTCTCCTGCTGTATAGCACCTGTCTCTTTTGTCTCAATCTGCATGTCTCTTATTCTTGCACACTGTCTGTTGTACTTCATCTCTTGCCTTCAGGAAAAATACAGTATATAATTATAGAATCATATTTAATTTGAAATACAAATCTAATCCATTGAAGGGTAGTGCACTGAAAACCTGTCAATCAAAATTCTACTTTATAACCCTTTGACTGTCAGATTAGTGCACAATCGTATGTGCTAGATACCTCTCTGGCACTCAAAGAGTTAAAGTCGAACTACCACCCAAATTAAAGTTACCCCAAAATAATTATGTGCATAATACTAGTATGGATATGCTTATAGTTATCTGGAATAAGTCCAGTGTTACTGAGAAATCCAAGTCATACTGAGACTGTCAGGCAGGCATCAGTGCAGACACCTTGCCAAAGAGACATCTGTGCACCTGCGCAGTCTGTCCTGGTCTCCACTAGGAGGCGTTGCATTGTACCTTAAGGTACAGGAAGGGACTGACGGTGGCGGCGCAAAGAAACTTTTTTTTTTAATTGTTTTTATTAGCAAGTCAAGCTGGTACAACAGTCAACAGTACTGTGAAATATAGAGCATGGCACAACAGCAGCATAATTATTACAGTAACAATAAAGAGCTCTGAAAGCAGTACATGGAAATATACCAGCCCATTCTCAGTTTTGTCATTTTTAAACTCCTACCCAAACTTCAACAACCTAAGCAACCACCCTTCCATACCCCAAATAAAGCCCCAACCAAGCTCTCTCTCTCCCCCCCTGCACCCACCACTGCCCGTGGGCCCCCCCCCCAGCTCTTCACCTAGGGCACACAGTGAGTCTGAATTTCCCTCCTTATGGACTGCCAACGCCCCCATATCTTACTGAACTTATGTGGCATACCTCTGTGTATGTAGACAAGTTTGTAGTGAGGCAAATTCTGAGATCCTAGGTGTAGCCAGGTCTTATGAACTGGAGCCCCATCCTCCATCCAGTGCATTGCCACCACTTTAAAAGCCATCACAAGCAATTCCTGTAGAAGAGCTGTGTTTTCCAAACCAGACACCTCATCTGGGAACACGGACTGGATACAGATTTTTGGGGTAAAGGGTAGGGGCCCGTCAAGGACCAGAGATATAGTCTGCATTACCTCCATCCAGAGCCTACCAGCCAGTGGACATTCCCATATAATATACAGAAAAAAAGCCCCCAACCACAGCACATCTGTGGCATTTGCTGCTGTGAGTGTCACTCATTTTATGAAGCCTAATCGGGGTGTAGTAGCAGGAATGGTGGAGGATCTTAAGCTGAATCATCTGGTGACGAATCATGAGAGCCACTCGAGATGAGGCCTCCCATGCCATGTTCCATTCCCTGTCCTCCATGTCTCCAATATCCAGCTCCCAGTGTGCATGCGCAGATACCAACCCATCATCCACCTTCTTCTCCAGCCATTTATAAACAAAAGAGAGAGGATTCTTTGGCAGCTTCAAAGTCAGGAGAGATGAAGTCTTAAGTATGAGCAGAACAGGGAGTTAGGAAGCTGAAACTCTGCATTCAGTTGGACAAAGAGCTTAATGACGTTGTTCTGGTAAATCTGCCCAAGAGTTGTAATGCCATGTACGCCCCATACCTGACCGAAGTCAAGGTCGTTCAGTGAGTTCAAGTCTGCTGGTCCCCAAAGGGGGTAGGCACGCAGATACTTTACATCAAGCTGCTTGCCTTACAGTCTCACAATGAGTTGGATTTTGCAATAACGCTGGACTTATTCTGGATAATACTAGCATGAATATGCTTATTGTTATGTGCATAATTATTTGGGGCTAACTTTAATTTGGGTGATAGTTCCACTTTAAATAATAAAGCAGACTGATCAGAGACAGGTTTCTTTTTCTGGCTCCCCTAGGAAAAATGCACTAAAAACACTCTTAGAGCTACCTATAGCCACACCCACACTCCCCACATGACTCCACCCCTAGCCCCACCGACTGCTGCCTAGCACAGAAAAAAGCCTCCAACAGAAAAGCACAAAAAAGCACTTAACCTCTCGGCTGCTAGACTGGTCTCCAGTTTATTGCTACGCAATGCATTGGAAACTTATCTTATGACCAAAAGGTTATATTATAGCCAGTACACAGTTAAGTATACTGCTTAAAAGGATAGTAATATTTCACAATAAAAGCAGCTCCAATTAATCTTCACAATATTTTGGCCATTGAGAGTGTTATTTTAATACAGTCAGAGTTGTAGTTCAAGACTAATTGAGTGATGAAGTATCCTCCTCCCGCCCCTTTTACCTAGTGTAAGCCACCTCCCCTCAGATATGGAGTCTGGTCCTGGGACAAGACAGGTTACAGCAAGGGACAATCTTCTTACTGAGAGCATAAGGAAAACCCTTTCCCCCTTGACAGGTTTTCCTTATGTTCACTGAAGATTGTCCCTCTCTGTGATCCATCCAGACAGTCTTCCTGCTCTGAGGTGAGCAGTAATAGGGGTGGTAGGGGGATACTTTATCATTCAATTACTCTAAATACAATTCTGACAGTTTTGAAATAATGCTCTCCATGGCCCAAATTCTCTAAAGATTAATTGGAGCTGCTTTTATTGTAAAACATTACTATCCCTTTAAGAAACTGGTTACCATAAAACAGGGAATTGGAATTGCTCTGGCCACACCACACTCACATCTGAGACACCCCTCTTTAAGGCTCTTTAGGCACTTGCCTACTGTGGGTAATGGGATATCCAGGCCAGAGAATGATAATTAACAATGCAGCGTTCTGAGAGGTACTGCAGGTTGTTTTTTCCAGTCCCTCTTATATAATCATTTCTTTCCAGTGCCCATTAAAAGAAAGCTGTGGCTTTACCAAGAACACTACAAAGCAGAAAACAGTCAGTCTCTGTAATCATTGTAATTAAGAAAGTCGTCTTGTTAGCCAAAGAGCCATCATTAGTGTTACAGCACGCACACATATGTTTATTATGTCAGTGCATTGAAATCAGTATTTCACCAGTATTTTGCCTGATATGCCACAATGGATAAGATTTATAAAAACAAGAAAATAACATTTAATATTTAATCCTTTGAGATGTTTCCAATATATTAGTCCATATGGATAAAAACAAAGAGGAGCAATTCTGGGGCAGACCAGCTACACACTGGAGGAAATAAGACTTCATGTTTATTTGAATTGCTAGAGAGGTTGCCAAAGTATTGCAGAGCATAGACCTAGAATTCAAGGGGTTAACAGCAACACTTAAAGGGATAGTAATTTTTCAAAATAAAAGCAGCTCCAATTAATCTTCATGGTATTTGGGCCATGGAGAGTGTTATTTCAATACTGTCAGAGTTATAGTTCAAGAGTAATTGAATGATACAGTTTACCTCTCCCACCCCTTTTACCTAGTGTAAACCACCTCCCCTCAGATGTGGAATCTGGTCTTAAGACCAGACAGCTCACAGCAAGGGACAATCTTCTTACTGTGAGAACAATGAAAACCCTGCCCCCATTGACAGGCTTACAATATGTAAAAGGGACGGGAGGGGGATACTTCATCACTCAATTACTCTTGAACTACAACTCACACAGTATTGAAATAACACTCTCCATGGCTCAAATACTATTAAGATTAATGGGAGCTGCTTTTATTTTGAAACATTACTATTCCTTTAAATCAAATGGGAATCTGGGGATTTTTTTCTCCTATGTTGCTGTTGGTTTGCTCCAGAATTATTCTGCTTCCCCTTTATAAGACCCATTATTTCTTAATTGAATAATAATTTCTTCGGCTGTGAATAATAAGAGAAAAACTAACGTGGGGGGTGCATCACGTCGAAACCAGTATCCCGGTCCCTCTTTTAAACCCAAATCCCTCTGTCCCTCTTTCCTACTCTGGTGTCCCTCTTTTTAGGAGATTATAGTATGTCCTGTGTATATGTGTATCATATTACGCCAATGAAATAAAATACACATTCATATATGGTGAAACTTCAGTGTATGTTTTCAGAAATTAGTTTGTGTAAATAAAATAATTTGGCATTGCTCTAAGTCATTTATTCAGTTACAGAAATAAGTGTCAATAGAGCATGACATAACCTAAAAATTAGTAATGTCCCACCCACCAGCTATGCCAGAAGCAACACGTCCTACAATAAGCGTCCCTCATTGGCCATTTGAAATGTTGAAAGCTATGGGAGACATGGTCTCTATGCATAACACCCTCTCATTGGAAGCCCTAACTTTGCTTTCACCAGAGACCTGAGATGCAAACATTATGCAAAAATGTGTCTCAGACCATAGGGAACATAGCTTTAGTAAAACTCCTGAGGGATGAAGTGAGGGAGATTTTCTTTGATCACTTCATCTCTTGTGGAAAAGTGAGAGTTGCTCCTTAGTAGCTCTTGCCCTTAAAGAAGCATATAGCATTCAAAAGCCTCCTCATTACCTTCAACTCTACCAACACTCATCTCCATCTTCATTGTTGGTATCCTGCCATACATCTTCATGTCTGCACATCCTCTACGACTTTCTGCTCCTTTAACCTCTATTGCTGTTTTGCGACTGAAGGCTTTTTCCCTTGCTGCTGTCTACCTCTAGGAGTACAAAACACCCAGCATTTACCCAGATTCAACCATAAACAATTTCAAATCCAAGCTAAAGGAACACCTTTTAAATATAGCACCAGGGGCCGACTGAGCAGTCGGGCATTCGGTCATGGACCTAGGGCCCTCCACTAAGGGGGTCCTAGAAGTGCCCGGGGGACATTTGGGGGCCAGTGAACACTTTAAGGGGGTACAACTGCACCAAGCCGACATTCAAGGGGGCCCACACTGCCTCTGCATCCAGTGGATGCTTAATACTATAAGCGGACTAGGCAGCTGCCCTGCTTATATTGTAGTCAGGTGCATTAAAAACAAAATTGTATTTTCACACACTGGTGGAAACGTAAGCTCTATCAGCCCCTCCTCGTAACTTGCTCTGATTATATGTGTCAGTGACGGAATGACATTGTGTCATGTGACAATGCTTCTGGTTGTTATTGAGCGGGAACAGTCATCAGAGAGGCTAATATTGACAACAGAAGCAGGAATGTTTGCCTTACTGAGACTCCTCTTCCATTTTATTGGAGATTCTACATCCTGCTCCTCTATGGCTTCTGAGGACCTTCCAGGTCCTGAAGACCTGCCTTCCACTTGTCTTTTAGATAGGACATTTGTTCTCTGTATTAGGGGAGTCTGGAGGCACTCTAGGGAAGAAGAAGGGATGAAGGAGGTTGACCCCAAATATCCCAAAATTCAGTGTGACTGACTGGCAAAACACAGTCAGCTGGGGTCCAAATTGCATGTTGATTTTGTTTGTATTGTCTCTGTGATGGGGAAAGAAGTTGTTGATTTTGTTTTTTAGTTATTTTTTTTGTGGGGGGGACTGACTGTGATAAGGTGGACAACTTAAAAAATAAATTAATTAATTAATACAAAAATAAAACAAAAATAAAAAATTAATACATAAGTAATTTATCAACTAAATGTATTAGGTGACAGACAGCTAATTGGAAGCCTGGTTTGAGTTCTATGACTGAGGCAGACTTGACAGACAGTAGACGACATTGAGAATTTTGTTGAGGGCTAAGCCAAGTCATCACACTCTATCAGTTGTGCACTGTAGAGAGTATAAACACACAGTAGCTGAGTAATGTCCAGCAAACGCACAAGGGGCAGGGGGAGGGGGAAAGGTGGATCAGTGCAGGGAGTGGGAGAATAGTGGCAGTTCAAAAACTGTCTGCAGCAATGGTTGTTGCAGTGTGTGGAATAAATGATGATACCTCTCCTCCCGGGGTGTATGCAGTTCATCAAGGTCCCACCGATCACACCACTCCAGTCCCCCCCCCACCAGTACCATACACATCTGCACCATAACTTTGAATTTCAGCTACTTAATTCGCCACTACAGCCCTCGGAAGAAGTAATATTTTGTTGGCAAATGTTGAACCATAGGAAGCATAGGCAAAAAATGTGTTGGAATAGGAGAAAAATGTGTTGAATGGGAGAAAATGTGTTGGAATAGGCAAAAAATTTGCTGGAATAGGCAAAAAGCAGGGGAAATTTGCATTGGAGAAAAGGAGAAAACATTTGCAAAAACTGGAGAAAAATCATCAGTTTTTCATGAAAAATCATGCAGGAAATTTTTCTCACTATTCTTCCACAACTGATCACTAGTGTAGCTCAATTTCAGTAATAAGCTCTGTGATATTATTAGTGTAGCATCATTTCAGTCATAAACTCTATGGTGTCACTTAACTTAATTTCAATTGTAAGCTCTGTGGGTGTAAATTCTGGAAATCCATTTAAATTGTAAGCTCTATGGTGTCACTTGTGTAGATCATTTTCAGTTATGAGCGCTCTGTTATCATTCTTATAGCTCCATTTCCGTTGTAATTTCACTAGTATAACACCATTTGAATTGTAACCTCTATATTTAGATTTAGATTTTTCTAATGTTCACTCACTATGCATTATGTTAATTGATAAATATTTTTGAAATCATTCTTACTTTGCAGCATTTTTTCACACCTGCCTATGACTTTTTCACATTACTGTATGTTTAGATTGTACACTTACAGGGCAGGGACCTCCTATCCTAATGTATGCATACCTACTATACTTTATATCACAAATGCACTGTGAATGTGTATATATCAGCATCCTGATACAGCTTTTGTTGCACACATATTTTTTTGCAAATCCAGTCCAACACATTGCCCCTAGTGACCTGATATGGAAACTGAAGAGACTCAAACCAAGTACAGGATGTATTTGTCCACAAAACAGCTGTGTTGCAAAGGTGGGGAGGTTTACAGCTCTTCCTAGTAGTGCAGAGGTAGACATTCTTTGGCTCTGCAACTTTCATCATCCCTAACCTTTATGTGTCCTTTATCCCTTTGAGTGCCAGAAAGGCACAGTGTAACTTTTGTTCATTTTCCTTTGCATCCTATGGGGCAGGTGTAATGGACTTTCTGGCATTAAAGTCTTAACAAAGGCATTGTCTGTGCACCAGTGTGCACTACAGAGATCATACACTGTAGTGCATGCACTATGGTAAAAGCACTGGCATTGAGGCTAACACCAGTTAAGTTGCACAGGCAGATTTGTGCATATTGTGTTATAATGCATTGGAGACCTTGCTGGTATCCAAAGGATTAAACAAGAAAACTTGTATAACAGAAAGTTAATCTATTTAGCTGGTGACTTTGGACAGCAATCAAAAGGATAGTGATGTTTCATATTGAAAAATGCATGTTCTGGGGTTTATTCTGATGAGTAAATCAAGGTTACTCCCTTTGCTAAGAGATGGCTTATTCTAAAGTTATTGCAGCTCACGTTTGCATTTTTTGGGTGCAGTATCTCAATGGCCTGAAATTTGATGGTGGTGCTGTTGTTACACCATCCTATAGAGGTTTATGGTCAATTGACCTGAGTTGTTCATAAGCTGCTATAGCAACAGCACCACCATAAAAGCACCCAAAAATGCAGGTCTGAGATGCAATAACTGAGTAAACCACTCTCAGCAGTGGGAGTATCCATGTTTTACTCAGTATGGTAAATCCTTCAAATATATATTATTCTTCATATTATGTTACTATCCTTTTAAGAAGGAAGTTGAGACTCACAATCCCATAAACAAAAAGACTTGGCCAAAATCTTTTTATTTTAGATTTGCAGAAAAGCAATTACCGTTATATCTTTCTAAGACTTCACATCCTTGGCTGGCAGACAGCAGTAAACATTATGGGAAAGCATGTATTAACCCCTTAGATCAAGGACGGACAATGTGAGACCTCCCCAGCTATTGCTGGACTACAACTCCCATGAAGAACTAGCATGAGAGCAATAACATACTTCGTACAAGATACAAGGTCAGGGAATAATGACATGTGATGTTTTTTTACTGCAAATAGAATGAAATGAGAAGGCTAGATGCGCCTGCTGCTTCTTATCTGCTTTCAAAGTCTATGTTTGCCTGTCCAACAATAAACCTCCTGCTTCCTATAGAATGCCATTAATGTGTACCCTGAGGAGCTTACAATCTAATCTGTGGAACCAGAGATAAAGTAGCTGCCCCAGGCATCGGAGAAGCTGGATATATTACCTAATCTTCCGTCACAGCAGGTGTTTTTATCATAGTATAGATAAGTGCATTGTGGCTATCTATTAAACTGCTGGGTGCTGAATGACTACCATCATATGGAGACTCCCACTTAATGAATAACTGACATACAGTTCCATAAAGAATCTTTTGAATCAAAGATTTAAAATACTAACATTACAGGCATGAGTTATTAAGTAACTGGAGGGGTAAAATGGGTACAGTTGGAGAAATAATGGGGATGGTCGGAGAGGTAATAGAGGATAGCTGAATGGTGATTAAGGGTCATAAGTAGAAGTTATGGGGAGCAGTTGCAGCACTGATAATGGGAGGCCAGCTGGAATAGTGATGGGAAGGTAGTGAGAAGTTGAAAGAGGGGGTTAAAGAAGTGGGAAGTTATGAGGGAACACTTGGAGGTGGGGCATTTGAAGAGATGGCAAGAGAAACAATGGAAAGCTAATAGGAACATTTGAAGGTGTAATGAGGGAACCATTAGAAATTAATAGAAGACAGTTGGAGGGGTGGTGGGGGCAGTTGGATAGCTGGATAGATAATGAGAGGTCAGTTGTGTTTTGGGGACAGTTGGAAGGTAATGAGGGAGTAGTTTGTGGGGATATTGGTGGGGTAATTGGAGGTAAATTGAGGAGTTGGAGGGTGATGGGGGAAAGTTGGAGTTAGGGAGATGACTGGAGTCATGTGTCTCCTTGTCTGTCTCAGTGAGCAGTTTCCTTGCCTCTTTTCCTTGACTCCTCGTCCTCTTTTTATTCTCTGTGCTGTCTTTTTAGGTCCAGCATCTGCTTCCCCTTTGCCTGATATTCCAGCTTTGTACCTTGAGTGAGTTTGTTCCAGTATTGATCATCCAGTTTTTGATTCAGCTTGCTTATCGGCCCAGACTGTACTCCATCTGAGATTTGATACCTTGCTTTTGGCTGCTGATTGTCCTCCCAGGTGGACAGCTTTGCATTGCAGTGAACATGGCTCACATGGACCCTACAGATATGTCCAGACAGATGAAACCCCAGGATCTTCTGAAGCAGGTATTTGCTGTTCATGCTTTACTCATTTCAGTTATAACATTTCTTACTTACCAGGAACCAAGAATACTATAGAAGATGCCTTATCTATATTTTTTTTTCAGCAGCCCCTAAACCAACCCTAGAACCAATCAAACCCCCAACACACATCGTATCTGCATGTTTGTATCTCTGCCTGCCAATATTTCTACATACTAATGTCCCTCCTTATCCTTGTCTGGCACTTCTTACATGGACTCATCTATCATACACTGACCATCCAGGTCTCCAAAGAAACTTTGACCTCATAAAAAGGGAATTTTGGTGGCCCTCTATACTACAGGTTGTTACTGAATTCATCTGCACCTCCTGTGTCAAGTGCATGTGTCTCCGAACCTTCTACATCCTTTGCCTGTTTTTGTTTTAGATTTCATGGCCTCCCTCAGCACATTGTTTCCAACAGGGGATCTCAATTTATTTAAAAGAAAAGCACACAGACCCCTCTAAGAGCACAAACTGTATATGGAAAGAAATAATACCCACAACAAAGGTTCTGCTCACTGGATGGTAGATCTATAATCCCTTATAGTTGTAAAATCAGCCACTTTTCTGAGGCGCCTTATGTCAGTTGAATTACAACTATTGTAATATCTCAATAATAATACTCACAATTTTGACCCTTTTCCCCTTATGTGAAGTTGTGTGGGTGTGTATTGTACACAAAAGATAAATATATATACACTAGTTACAAAGCCTGTATACATGGGCTGATCCGGAGTGGGGAGCTCCGGAAGGCTGACAGCCTGTCTGTGCTCCCGGCTCCGGGGCAGCAGTGAAGACGCTGGGTGACAGTTCCTTCTGGAGCTCTCCTCTTTGGATCAGCCCGTTCTGCAAGTCCCTACTGCGCATGTGCGGTTATGCACACAGTGAGCAATGCATTCTAGGACTTTATGTTATAGGATACTCAAGTCTGCTCACCTCATCCCTCCCTCCACCTCAATATGCTCCCACCTTCCCCTCCTTCTACTCAGCCCCTTTGGAGGCACCTGGGACATTAAAGGGCACTAGCAGTATCTTGAACTTACATAGGTCCTCACATGGATATCCAAAATTCCTCCAGAGGAGGTGAGAAGAGGGAGGTGAAGATGGGGGCATATTAAGGTGTGTGAAGCGAGGGAAGCAGACAAGAAACTACATTTTTCTGGTGGATAGAGGGAGTGGAAACAAGGGCGAGTATTATACATAGGCATTTTTGTTTTCCCCAAAAATCTTGGGTTTAATTTACACGTGTTTATTATACAAAGGTACATACTATACCTGAGATTTTACGGTATAAGGCATTATAGATCTACCATCCAGTAAGCAGAATCTTTGCTGGGGGTATTATTTCTTTCCTATACAGTCTGTGCTCTTAGGGCAGTGTTTCTTAACTCCTGTCCTCAGGACCCACTAACAGGCCAGGACATAGGGATTTCTCTGCTAGAGCACAGGTGTGGTGATCAGAGGTTCATTCACATTGATTAACTCACCTGTGCTCTAACAAGGAAATCATCAAATCCTGTCCTGTTAGTGGGTCCTGAGGACAGGAGTTGAGAAACACTGTCTAAGGGAGGCCTGCATTCTTTTCTTTGGTATATACACAATCCACTAGTGTATTCAAAGGCAGTGACCCCTGGGTGGCTTCCGAAAGAATGGAAAAATTGAAGATTCCTATACTCCCCCATTTTTTGGTTTGGAACCAGAAAGATTAAGAAAATTATCTGGTTGAATATACTGGAGATCAAATATCTTGCTAAAAATCATCCATGGATTGCTCATTAACTCTAAAGAATACATGGAACTGGAACAGTATTACCATTTGAGAATTTCTTTGATTCCGTTTTTGTACACACAAAAACTTTTTTTTAAAATATTTTCACATATGTGTTTTATCCGTTGTATGTCTTTTGGATTGTCAATACCTGTGGGAAGCTTATTTTGCATAGTCCCTTCAACGCTTTAAAACAATATTGTGTAAATATTTCAATTTGTTTACAGGTTTTGGACAGATTAAGCATCAAACTTCACTTTTCATCTGCCTATGATCCCCAACCCAGTGGACAAACAGAGAGGACTAATCAGTCACTGGAGCAGTTCTTACTCTATTATACTGATTCCCAGCACTCTAATTGGACTTCTTTTCTACCATTGGCAATCTATATCATGATACTCTTCAGTGCTTTTCTACCAGCCACTGGCCACGTGGGAGTTCAAGCTGTTAAAATCTATGTGGACAAGCTTACTGAACTCTGGTCCTCTATTCATTAAAAGATCAAGAAAAGCATGTCTTGCTATAAAATCACAGCCAAAAAGTGACACTGCCCAGCTCCTTCTTTTCAGATTGGGGACAAAGTATGGCTGTCCACTAAGAACCTTTACCTTGGACAAGCCTTTTGAAATTTGGTCCCCATTTTATTGGGACCTTCAGCATTTTTTCCCATGTCAACTCAGTTCCTCAACCTTCCCCTCTGTAAGGAAATTGCATACTGAAACCACATATATAGAATCCTTATTCCTTACTCAACTACCCCTCTTGGCTCCAGTATTGATGAATGGCCACAGAAATTTATTTCATGGTCTTTCATGTTTTCACAGGGTCACTACAATATCTTATTGACTGGAAGGGATATGGTTTTGAGGAATGTTCCTGGTTGCCTTCAGCTGATATTCACTCTCCTACCATTTTGTGTTCTTTCAATGCAACCATCCAGATTAACCTGGTTGTCTAGAAGGCTCCTATGGAAGATGGGGGGTAGTGTCACCTTGCCTGTCTCAGCTAGCAGTTTCCTTCCTTTTTCCTCACCTCCTTTCTCTCCTCCTTCAGTTGTCTGCTCTGCCTTTTTAAGATCCAGTTTCTGCTTCCCCTTTGTCCGATCGTCAAGGTCTGTACCTTGCTTTAATATTGATTCTCCAGTTTTTGGCCCAGCTTGCTTATCAACTCTAATTGCACTCTGCCTGCCTCTGACCTCAGCCTGCCTGGCTTTACTTTAATCTTTGAGATTTGGTTATTTGCTTCCACCCATTGATCGTTCTCTCTGGTGGACACATTCACATTACAGAAGACATAATTCTCCAGGTGAATATCTGTATTCAGTCTGCAGATTGCAACCAATATCAGGGGACATTGCTCTCCAGGTGAATTCCAGTATCCAGCCTGCAGATCATCCTCTCTGGTGGATGCCTTCACATCGTAAAATACATTGCTTACCAGGAAAATCTCTGTGTCCAGCCTGCAGATTGCCTTTTCTGGCAGATACCTTCACCCATTCCAGACAGAATCCTGTTTTCTGTTTTCCGTCAGCATTGTAGGTCCATCCATTGTTCTTCGCTGTTTTGGCTCCCACTCTGCAACTTTCCCATATTTCCATCTTGGTCTGTCCTTGGCTCAACTGTGGTTTGAACAACCTATTTTCATGACCAGTATTCAAATGGCAGCAAATGCACATCAAGGGTTGGCATCACTATTCAGCCTCGCATGCTATCCTCAGTCTCCAGCTTCTACAACTAGATGCACAGACACCTAGTAACATTAGTTGTGTCATCATGATGGGGACAGTTGAGAAATGATGGGAGGATAGTTGGAGGAGTGATTAAGGAAAGTTGGAAGGGTAATAGGACATGGTTGGAGGAGCATTGTGTACTGTTGCAGGGTAGTGTAGAGGGTAGCTGGAGTAGTGATGGGTAGGGATGAGCAAAACTGTTCTACAAAAGTTGCATGAAAACAGGCCTTGCGGCAAAACCTCAAACACATTTTGGGAAACAGGTGGCTTTGTAGTGATATGATGTGAAACCAGCAATACAAGATGGAGGAGTGTGACATTGAGAATGAATGTGGGTCAGCTGGAGATGTGATGTGGAACAGATAAACAGATGTGTGGGATATTTGGAAGATGTTGAGGGAATACGTGTTAAGTAGGAATGTGGGGCAATTGGAGTAGTTATGTGGGTCAGATGTTTGGGCTTTGCGAATTGTTTGAAGAGTAGAGGTAGATGGTAGAATTGAATAGCAACATGGGATAATTAGAGTTGTTTTTCTGGTCAGTTGAAGGAATTTTATGGGGCAATAGAAGAGCTTATTGTGCTGTGGGGAGGAGAGCACTGTTGTAGATTGAATACTAATGTGTGGCAGTTAAACAGTTATGTTGGACAGTTGAACAGTTAAATGGTGATGCTGGACAGATTAAATGATGAGGAATAGTTGAATGATGATGATGTGATGTAGCTGATTAATGTTGTGAGGAAGCTGATTAATATTGTTGTGAGTAGTGATTTGGTGCAGTTGAGTAGTGGCTTCAGACAGCTCAGTAGTGACTTGAGGCAGCTGAGTTGTTATAATGAGGCATTTGTAGCAGTGTATGCTTTTCCTTGCTGTACACTTTACATTGTCTATATAATATTATACATCTAAAACCCTTTCTCTTTTGTTCCCTCCATCAGTAAACTCAGACAGGACATGCACTGCCATAAAAGAATCCAGACAAGAACAGATCTGCATCAATTCCACCCCCTTCTTCAACAAGTTCCTTTGCTGGAGCAAACAGCACAAACAAGGACACTTTGATGCGCTAGCAGACTTTCCTGTAGCTGAGATGCAGCCTTGTGTATGTCTTTTATTTTCAGTGTTTTGTTTTTGTCTTTATGGTTTTGTCATTGTCTATCGGTGTCCTGATTTTATGCCTGTCATTCTGTTCGTGCATGTCATGGTAAGATAACGGGGCTGATTGGCAGGAGGAGACAAAGAGGGAGAGTGGAGCAGGATAAAGGACAAGCTTGGATGTGATCATACCGAGTGCTGGAATGAGATAGCCGTGATTGTCAGAGCTGCAGATAGTTGTAGCTATGAGAGTAGGAGAAAGGAAAAGAGACAGTGGCAACTAAAATAAAGAAAAGTAAAACAGATAAAGATGTAGGTAAGAGGTTAACCCTTTGCGTGCCAGAGGGGTGCACAACACATTGCAATGCACTCAAATAGTTAACTCTTTCAGTCCCAGTGTTATTTATAAGGGCAGTAAAGGCTTCTACTAAACCCCCAACTTAGCTTTTTGCAACTGAAAAATTCAAATGGCACCTGTGAAGTTTGAGTTTGCTCCCTGAGTCAAGAGATTGCATCATCAGTCAGTCCTGGAGGTCATGTCCATGGAGGCGGACATGATAGTTGCTAGCCACAAACTCTGCTCATTAAATGTGGAAATCTTAACTCTTTAAGAACCAGAGGAGTGTACAATGCATTGCTTTTCAATGTGTTGTGCACACCTCTGGTCTTTAAAGGGTTAAGTAAGCTCAGGCCTGCACCAGTCTGAAAAAACAATCTACCAGCGACTGTCATTTCCGCCCCCATGGAAGTGATATCCAAGATAAAGATGCTCTTTCTTGAACAAAGGCGCAAGGGCAAAATTCAGAGGCGCCATTAGAATTTTCTCGATACAGTAAATAGTTATTAGGGGTGTTACTTCCCCTTTAAGGATTCACCTCTTATTTAAGACAGAAAGAAGTATAAAGAGATACTTGTGCATGACCCACAGGAACATAGATATAACCACTTGGTAACCAGTTGGGTGAAGCAATGCTTTACACACCTCTTCAGGCCTCAGGGGGTTAAAGAGAAAAGTAGATATGTACTGAAGATTTTTGTAGTAGCCAAGTAGTTTCGTTTTCATAATATTATTGTTTAAATGTTTTAGTTTCTTAAATGAGTATCAAAGTTTTATTAAGAAAGTGGAATGCTTCATTCACAAGTTATTAAAGCTCAACCTTTTTAAATTGATTAAACTGTTATTAACAGTGCCACTTGGTGTACAGTTTTTTTAATAACTCTGTGGAGGAGATTGAGCCTTGGGCTTTAGCTCTCTCAATAGGAAATAACAGTAAGGCCTCCACCTCATCCTGACAGGAATAGTAATGTTAATGGTTATACACATACACATACACACGCACACACACATCTGTACACAGACGTCAGAACACACAATCACACACAATCAATACACATATCATTGTGCACACACACCGGTATACGTACACACACACACACCAATGTGCACCCAAATTAGTGAGCACACATACACCAGTACACAGAACCATCACACACCAGTGCGCACACACACACACACACACACACACACACACACACACACCAATGCATACACACAGAGACATCAACATGCAACCAGTGCACACACAAACACACATCAGTGCTCACACACAGAAGCACACACTAGTACACAGACACACAACCGCACACACACACACCAGCACACGCATCAGTGTGCACACATACACCAGTACGCAGAACCAACACACACACACCAGTGCAATCACACACACAAACAGAAGCACACACACCAGTGCACGCGCACACACAAACCAACACACAGTCAGTTTATATACACACACGCACACCAGCACATATACACAAGGGCACTTTTTTTTTTTTTTTTAGAACAAAGTTTTATTACGTTTTACAGAATAATAAAATCAGAACAGCAACAGTAGATAAAGAAAATATTAAGAAAATTAGCTAAAATAAATAAGACTTCAGATAGCAACTAAAATCAAACAAAGGAAGAGAAGAGGATTATTGTATCTTTATGGGGAGATGTAACATTTTACTAATGTTTAACAACCTGGGCTGTCACCTTATATTTTTTGGTGAGACTGCTGTCTAGCTAAGGGTGCCAGGTAGTCAAAAATTTGGCATAACTGTAATTTCCAACTGAGCTGAGATATTCGTAGTAGCATACTTGAGCTATTTTATCTAAAACTTTTGACCATGGAATTACCTGCTCCCTCCAATGTGCTGAGATAGTCACCCTTGTGCTCAGTAATAATAAAATGAGAAGACTGTCCTGATCCCTCGTGAGGCCCTGGACCCTTTTTCCCAATAGCGTCTCCTATTTGTCAAATTGAATCCATTTACCAATTATTTTAGAAAGGAGATTAAATACTTTATCCCAAATTGATTTTACCTTTGGGCAGCCCCACCAATTATGCAAGAATATATAGGAATCAGAAGAAGAAAACAGAAGTGCCTCCTGGTGTAATCATTTTACACAATATCTTCCATCAAAAAACAACTACAAGGTGTATACTCACAAAAGTAAATGCTGTAGATCTACATATGTAGTGCACAGTTGCTCACCTATCGGACTTTAGAGGGACAGTCATCTGCCCCAATCAGAAATGTTTCCAAACCACTTATCCAAGGTTGCTCCAATGTAAACTTGCTCTTCCAAAATGGTCATGCAATACAAGAAACAAAAACACAAAGGGGGCCCAATAGTGTAAATCTGCAGCTGATACAGCGTTAGGTAGAATATGTATAAAACTACTCACAAGTCTGGTGGTCTGAAAATAGACCTGACTAAAACAGCAAGTGGAGAAATGAATATTATATAAATTATAAACCTCTCTTCGTGGAATTCAAGCTCTTGCTTCACAATGTTTTCTCCATGTATAATCCAAGGAAATAATACCAAAATGAAAAAACAAAAACAAGGCAATACAAAAATAAAAGAAAAAGAAAACTAAATAAAATATATGGCTTTTGTACAAAAATGATATATATTTATTCCAAAAATTGGGTGTAATATAAAAAGTCTCAACAGAGACAGTATATAACTATATATATATGGGTTTTGATTTAAAAATACACTCTTACGTGTTTCACGGTGCTATACCACTGCTTTTTCAAAGAGAAAAGATCAAACAAGAGCCTGGAACAAAGAACCCATTTAAAAAAACACTCTTCTCCAATGATAGGCTGGTCAATAGTGCATTAGCACACTGTGTGCTAGTGTATTTTTAAATCAATACCCATATATATATAGTGATATACAGTCTCTGTTGAAACTTTTTATATTACACCCAATTTTTGGAATAAATATATAGAATTTTTGTACAAGAACCTTATTTTTTATTTTATTTAGTTTTCTTTTTATTTTCTTTTTGTATAGTCTTGCTTTTGTTTTAATAATTTTGGTATTATTTCCTTGGATTATCTTTGGAGAAAATATTGTGGAGCAACAGCACGAATTCCATGAAGTATGGTTTATAATATCAACATCTCCAGCACCCAAGTGGAGATGGGATTCATTTCTCCACTTGTTGTTTTAGCCAGATCTATTTTCTGACCACCAGACTTGTGAGTAGTTTTATACCTATTCTACCTAACGCTGTATCATCTGCAGATTTACCCTATTGGGCACCCTTTGTGTTTTTGTTTCCTGTAATTATGCAAGAAGGAACCCAATTAATTACAACCTCTGAAATAGTCATCTGGGAGGTCCGGGAACAGGGCACATTCATGTACCCTCACAGAAACACGCATGCGTACACAAACACACACCAGTACACACACTAGTACAAACACACACGCATCAGCACCAACACATTAGTGCACACATATAACCGTGCAGAAAATACACACACACAGACACATTTTCAGCATTTTGTTATCTATCTCATTAGATAGAATTCCCCTAGGTAACTTTCTAGTTACATATGAAAAACTATATATTGTTTTTGTCAGAATTAATTTGCGATTTTGCATGATGACTCGTGTAGTAAATTTTGCATTGTGGCACAAGCTATGGAGTCATTAAAAAATGTGCCTATATTACTAAAATTACACAATATACCAAAAATGTTTATGTTAATTGTGAAAGTCACAGTTATTTAATAAAGCCCTGAATCACCCAAGTACAAAAATACCAAATATGTATAATTTTACCAAAATGCATCGCCTGCGTAGACCCCTAATTACCAGGAATGCACATTCCAGTGGTTATATGGTAAAACTACTCTAAAACAGCCGAATAACTATACAAAATTATATATTTCTGGAAAATAGATATTCCACTTCATCAAAATGCCTTTCTACCCCTAGAATGATGTGCACAAATATTTCCATAACATGGAGTTAATTTTATTTATTTTTTTACATTTCAACCCTTTCAAATGTATTGAATTATTTGAATGTCCTACTACATTAGCTAGTGCTCTTATGAAAAAAATGCCACCCTACTGGTATGAGTTTACATACTGTAGGGGGTACCACAAGTACAAAAAACATAAAGTACAACCTCTGATTTTTCTTACATCTTACATTTTTCAAACCAGACTTGGCTGTACTAAAATGATTATAGCAGCCTATAGATGTGAAGAAAAGGTAGACAAACAATACAATTTTGGAAAAAAGATAACCCACCGCATGACATGAGGGGTCATTTGTTTTTCTACCTTTGCCCGGTGTGCAAAATGTTTCCAGAAGTTAGCTGCAAAGGAAAAAAGGTGGCATTTTTTTTACATTTCAAATGTACTGAAATCTGTGAAAACAATTACATTTCCAACTGTATTCATTAGCTACTGATTTTACAATAAAAACGACACCAATTGGTATGAGATGACATACTATAGGGGGTGTCAGAATCACAAAACTACATGAACTACAACCTCTCATTTTATTGTAATTTTATTACATTTTATTTCAATTCTTTTTCAATTAAAGTTCAGGTTTAATTCTGTCTCCAGACTTCTCACATTGCAAACTTCATTCCCTTATACTGAGAGTCATTATGTGCCTTTGTAAATATCTGATTAATTATGTTTTTTTAGCCTTTTTTGAGGAAGCATCTAACCCTCCACATCAAATGAGGGGTCATTTGCCTTTGCATCTTTAGCTTGTTTGCGCAAATGTTTGCAGAAGGTGGCACTAAAATGGGATTTTTAAACATTTCCGCCTCTTCAATTGTACTGAAATATTTGCATTTCAAACTGTATCTTTTAGCTACTGCTGTCAGAAGTAGGGGTCGGCAAAATACCCCATCGTGTTCCCACTAAAAAAATCTGTGAAACCCATGCCTTTTCTCTGTTAAATCTGCTTTAAAAACAATGATTAAAATCTTTGTATTTTTCTCCCACTGGCAAAAATTCTTCGCCATTTTTTCAATGGCTAGAAAGTTTTCGCCCATTGATTCATGTGTTTTTTGCCTTTTCGCTATATAAATGTGACGCTATCCAGGAAGTGGAACACAATAGAAGCAGCTACAGAGAGAGATAGATGTGCTGTTCTGTTGTGATACAATCTTTTTAGCAAAATTGAGGCAGGAGAGGCTCATAGTGACTGCTATCACTATGAGCAAGTTTAAAAATAATAAGAATAAGTGGGTAGTAGTGAGAGCAGGGCTGGTCATCAGCCTGTGCCTGCTGTCTGATGTGCTGCTTCTGCTGCCAACAGTGCTGTGCCTGCTGTCAGACGTGCTGCCCCTGCTGCCACCAATGCTGTGTCTGCTGCCAGACGTGCTGCCAGTGCTGCCACCAATGCTGTGCCTACTGCCAGTGCTGAACCTGCTGCCACCAGTGCTGAACCTGCTGCCAGTGTGTCTTGTAATTCTCAGGAGGGGGGAAGGAGAAGATGATGCCAAGTGTGACAACAGGGGACTCTAAGTCACACTTGCCATCTCTAAGCAGTCTCTCCACTAGTACTACTACTAAAATTAAAGTCTGATAATGTTGGGTCTTTGTTATCTGAAATGGGTAAGATGGTCAGTGGGGACAGAGAGAAAGCATATATTATAAATAATTTATTTTCTTCTGTTTTTACCAAGGAAGACCTGATGGACAAGAACCTGCAAACTACTTTAACAGAGCAGTCACAGCAAGAGTGGGATTGGCTGACACAAGAAAAGTGTTTAAACAATTAATAGGTGTTTAGGTGGACAAAACCCTGGGGACGATGGTATACATCCACGGGTACTTAAAGGGCTAAGCCAGGCACTGGTCAGTC
This sequence comes from Rhinophrynus dorsalis, assembly GCA_037306005.1. Classification (NCBI taxonomy): domain Eukaryota; kingdom Metazoa; phylum Chordata; class Amphibia; order Anura; family Rhinophrynidae; genus Rhinophrynus; species Rhinophrynus dorsalis. Next base: position 298,215,446 of record CM074724.1, read on the forward strand.
TGGTATTTTTGATTTTTAGGGATTCTTTTATTTCAGGTACTAGTTGAAGAGCCTGTTACACGGGCCACAGTGCCACTTCCAGCCAGTCGCGGGGCAGTCGTGCACAGAAGAGACTGCCCACACAGCGGCTGATACAGTGCCAGCCGGTCGCGGTGCAATCATGCTCAGTAGAGACTGCCCGTGCCGTGGCTGATACAGAGCTGGATGCTCCTACAGAGCACCCCACTCTGTATCAGCCTCGTCACTGGCAGTCTCTACTGCCCATGACTGCAGCAAGCGCAGCAGTCTCTACTGCGCATGACTGCGTTGTTACAAACTTTCTAGCGAATTTTTATATAGGATGGTGTCCACGGATTGGCATAAAGCAGATGTGGTGCCCATATTTAAAAAGGGATCAAAGTCCCAGCTGGGCAATTACAGACCTGTAAGCTTGACATCGGTGGTGGGGAAACTGTTTGAAGGGCTGCTACGGGAATATATTCTGGAAAATAGATATTCCACTTCATCAAAATGCCTTTCTAACCCTAGAATGATGTGCACAAATATTTCCAGAAGATGGAGTTAAATTTTTTTTTTTTTTTTACATTTCAACCCTTTCAAACGTACTGAATTATTTGAATGTCCTACTACATTAGCTAGTGCTCTTATAAGAAAAATGTCACCCTACTGGTATGAGTTTACATACTGTAGGGGGTACCACAAGTACAAAAAACATAAAGTACAACCTCTGATTTTTCTTACATTTTTCAAACCAGACTTGCCTGTACTCATCTTGAACAGGAATATCCTTAGCAGGAGCCAACATGGCTTTTTGAAAGACAGTTCTTGTCAAACTAACTTAATTGCATTTTGTAAAAATGTATATTTGGGTGCTGCGGTTGATGTGATCTATTTAGACTTTGCTAAGGCATTTGATACAGTTCCTCACAAAAGGTTACTGTACAAATTGACTGAAATAGGTTTAGGAGCAAACATTTTGCATGGATCGGAAATTGGCTGAAAGATAGAATTCAAAGAGTGGTGGTAAATGGTAAGTTCTCAAATTGGACACACGTGATAAGTGGAGTACCTCAGGGATCTGTCCTGGGACTTCTTCTATTTAATTTATTAATGATCTCCCAGTGGGCATAGGGAGTCATGTATCAGTGTTTGCCGATGACACAAAATTAAGTAGAGTATTAAAGTCTGAACTGGATCTTTCTTCATTACAAGAGGATTTGGACAAACTGGGTAGTTGGGCAGACAAATGGCAAATGAGATTCAATATAGACAAGTTTAAAGTTATGCGTTGTGGGTATAATAATAATAAAAATGCAACATATAGTTTAAATGGTGTTTCTTTTGGGAAATCTACTAATGAAAAGGATTTGGGAGTAATGGCAGACAATAGACTTAACAGTAGTGCGCAGTGCCAGCTGGTAGCTGCAAAAGCCAATAAGATATTGGCATTTGTTAAAAAGGGTATTGACTCAATGGAGGAAGATATTAATCTGCCTCTTTACAGGTCCATGGTAAGTCCCCACCTTGAATATGCAGTTTAATTATGGGCCCCTTTTCTGAAAAACAACTTTATGGAACTAGTGAAAGTGCAGAAGAAGGCTACAAAACTAATAAGGGAAGTGGAAAATTTTAGTTATGAAGAAAGGCAAGAAAAGTTAAATATGTTCATACGGCGTCATATTATATAGATATTATATTATATAGATATGTTCAGTGCCCACACAAAGGGCTCTCCAAAGACCTGTTCATTAACAGAACAGTACAAAGGAAAAGGGGTCCCCCTCTAAGACTTGATGAAAAGAGATTTCGTCTGCAAGAGCAGAAGGTATTCTTTATGGTAATGACAATAAATATATGGAATTCACTGCCTGAATAGGTGGTGCTATCGAATACATTAGATGCTTTTAAAAAGGGCCTGGATATTTTTTTAAAGGAGCAGACTATAGAGGACTATATATGTTAGTATTGGGATTAATATGTATTTTGGGCTTGTTGATCCAAGGAGAAATCTGACTGCCATTTGGAGTCTAGAAGGAATTTTTTCCCCTATTCAAGACAGAATTTGAAATTGCTGAAATAATTTTTTTTTTACTTCTTTTGGATCAACAGTGCAAGTCTTTTTTCAACCTAAACTACTATGTAACTATGTAACTAAGAAGGTCCAGCAGCTTGTTAGTGTTAGGAGTAAAGGAGGGGTTAATCATCATATTACTAGTGTGAGGAGGAAGACTCAGGGGCTGAGATTGATGTGGCTGGTGTTAGTGGTGGTAACAGTGATGGTGAAGCAGCTGGTGGGACTAGTGTTAGGGGAGTAGTAGGGGAAGCAATTGTGAGCATCGAGACTAGTGGCCAAGGGAGCCCACACCATTCCCCTGACCCTGGGAGTCCGGATCCCCTCTCGATATTGTCCAGGAGGAACATGATCCTGAAGAAGGCAGAATTGTTACCTAGCACTGAGTGGTGCACTGAGCACACATGGCAGTGTGGTGGAGGAGAATTGCAAGCACGGCATCAAGCGGCATCTCAGGAGATTGAAGGTATTGGTCCACCAAATCCAAGAGATTCTCGTTCAGTGCACCAATACCTGAAACAATGGGCCTGCCCACTGGTTGCACCAACGTTTTTTGAGTTTTAGGTAAATGGTGGAAGATCTGTATAATAGGGTCCTCCACATACACAGAATCTGCTTCTCTATTGGTAAGACAACCAGTGGACAGGCCCAAATGTACAAGTTCTCTTAAATATCTCTTGCACTCCAGTGAAGGATCTCTTCTCAAGGGAATATAAGTATCTGTGTCTGAGAGCTGTCTAAGAGCTTCCCCATGATAATATTGCTTATCCAAAAGCACAACATTGCCCCACTTGGGAGGGTGGACATAGCTGTGTATGTTAGGAGAGTGGAGTAGCTGTGTATGTTAGCAGGGTGAAACAGCTATGTATGTTATCTGGGTGAAACATATCTGTATATGTTAGGAGGGTGACACATAGCTGTGTATATTATGTTAGTAGGGTAATACATAGCTGTGTGTTTTAGCAGGGTGACACATAGCTGTGTATGCTTTGTCAGCAGGGTGACACATAGCTGTGTATGCTTTGTTAGCAGGGTGACACATAGCTGTGTATGTTATGTTAGGGGGGTGACACATAGATGTGTATATTAGGAGGGTGACATATGTCTGCGTATGTTAGCAGAGTGACACACAGCTGTGTACGTTAAGAGGGGGACACATAGCGGTGTATGTTAGCAGGGTGACACATAGCTGTGTATGTTAGGAGGGTGGAACATAGGTGTGAATGTTATGTTATGTTAGGAGGGTGATATATATCTGTGTATGTTATGCTCAAGGAAAATAAATATAGTTGTATATGTTAGGACTGTGACATATAGCTATGTATTTTAGCAGGGTGACACATGGCCATTTATGTTAGTAGGGTGACTCATAGCTGTGTATGTTATGATAGAAGGGTGATACATATAGATGTGTATGTTAGCAGGGTGACACAGCTATGTATGTTAGGAGGGTGACACATAGATGTGTATGTTAGCAGGGTGACACACAGCTGTGTATGTTATGTTAGGAGGGTGACATATATCTGTGTATGTTATGTTAGCAGGGTGACACATAGTTGTGTATGTTAGCAGGGTGACACATAGCTGTGTATGTTATGTTAGCAGGGTGACACATAGCTGTGTATGTTATGTTAGGAGGGTGACACGTAGCTGTGTATGTTATGTTAGAAGGGTGACACATTTCTGTGTGTTATGTTAGCAGGATGACACATAGCTGTGTATGTTAGCAGGGTGACACATAGCTGTGTATGTTATGTTAACAAGGTGACACATAACTGTGTATGTTAGCAGGGTGACACATAGCTGTGTATGTTATGTTACAAGGTGACACATAGCTGTGTATGTTAGCAGGGTGACATATATGTGTATGTTATGTCAGGAGGGTGACACATAGATGTGTATGTTATGTTAGGAGGGTGACACATAGCTGTGTATGTTATGTTAGAAAGGTGACACATTTCTGTGTGTTATGTTAGCAGGATGACACATAGCTGTGTATGTTAGCAGGGTGACGCATAGCTGTGTATGTTATGTTAACAAGGTGACACATAGCTGTGTATGTTAGCAGGGTGACATATAGCTGTGTATGTTATGTTAACAAGGTGACACATAGCTGTGTATGTTAGCAGGGTGACATATATGTGTATGTTATGTCAGGAGGGTGACACATATCTGTGTATGTTAGCAGGGTGACACATAGCTGTATATGTTATGTTAGGAGAGTGACACATAGCTGTGTATGTTAGGAGGGTGACACATAGCTGTGTATGTTATGTTAGCAGGGTGACACATAGCTGTGTATGTTATGTTAGAAGGGTGATACATAGCTGTGTATGTTATGTTAGGAGGGTGATATACACCTATGTATGTTAGGCAGGGGCACAAACCAAAAGAGGAAGCAACGTGATTATTGCACTGCCCAAGAGATCTCTGAGAGAGATGACTGAGTGTCACAGTCAGGGTCAATGACGATCTAGTTAGAGATTTCCTGGACACTGGTCTTGGCTCCAGACTCGTGCGTGTAACCACCTCTGCCATTACTATCGGAAATCAATACCTCAATTTATAATGCCATTGATCCCTTGAAGCCTGAAAGTTTTCTGCCTTAAGATGGACGGTCGGTTTGAGGAGCCGATCAATCGTCAGCCAGACTGCTTAACCCTCTGGCCTGCATTACCTTGTAGGAAGGGGCCCAGGGCTGAAGGGAGAAGATGAAACTGATCGATTTTTCTATTGTCTTAAACACTTTGTCTCTATTCTTTATCCATTTGCATTGTTCTCTTATTGGCTGTGTAGGTGTTTTATTCTAGAATCCTACTCCTTTTTTTCTCTCTTTTCTTTCAGTTATTGCTCTGATTCCTCCTTCTTTTCAGTGTTTTTTAACCCTTTGAGTGCCAGAGAGGTATGCAACACATTGCAAAGCATTGCAAAGCAATGCACTGCGTACCCTTCTGGCACTCAGAGGGTTAAAGAGAAAGTAACCCCTCCTAATAATAACAACCCCCATTTACCTTAATATGGCCAGAAAATGCTAATGAACACTATGAAATGTGTCCTTGTGGCTTTTTTCAAGATTCATGTTCAGTCAGTCCTGTCTGTCATGTCTGTTATGTCTCTATCTGTCTGAAGAAACACACACCAGCCAGTCTTGCGTAATGGAGTGGCAGCGGGCACACCACTCTCTTTATTTAAGGTACATTCTTCACCACGTATGCGGCTGCCCTCCAGACGGGTAAATGCTGCTTTCTGCCATCTCACACACTTGCTCTGCATTCACGCACGCAATGTCAAATGTGCACGCGCTTCACCAGCCTCCTCTCCCCACAGCCTTCCTTCTCCTTGTGGCCTGGTTGCTAAGCAGCCAGGCCCGTGGTTCCACTTAGCACTACTGCCTCCAAACACCACAGTGTCTATGACGGCAGCCATGACAAATGCTGGTAGTTTTTCCAAACTGAAGTAGGCAAAGTGCACAAGTCTACTAAACCCCTTATGGGCCAGAGGGTTGCACAATGCATAGGCTAACATTACTATGTATAGTGGACTGAGTTTATGTCCTGTGGTGCTGCTAGCAACTGTCAGGTCTGCTCCCATAAACGTGACCATAGCTGGGAACTCTCTGGATTTGCCCCGGAAACTCCAGTTTTGACTCTGCATTACCGTGTCTCTGGGGCAGAGGCTGATTCTCTGGATGTGGGGAGTTTCTACCTAAACTCTGCCCACTTCTGCTACTTCCCAGAGCATTCCTCCCACTCCCCGTCCTCTTCTCCACCTTCCGTAGCCTTTTCATTGTACTTTTGCTTCATTTTACAAGCTCCACCCCCACTAGTGACTAAGCCCTGTCCATTTTTATGCAAATTGTGGCATTTTTCTCCCCAAGCTGTACCAAAGGACTCCCCTCTCCGGAGGAGTCTACAACAATAAATTCCCAGGTATGAACATGACATTCAGGACGGATTGCTGATGTGATGTCTTGATTCAAGGAGCAAGGAAAAAACATGTGGGCATTAGGATTTTTTGACCATAGTGTGTGGGGTAATTATTAGGTGTATGAGGTAATTATTAGGCGTTACTTCTCCTTTAAGAAAAACCAAATACACCACATAGGATAAATACAAACTTCAAAATTCTAAAGGGGGATTTTAACCCACTGAATGCTATAGAGGTATTTGGAATGCAACTGAGACCTCCCTAGCATGCAAGAGGTGAAATGTCCCATTTAAATGACCTTTGTTCCCTGGTTCAGCTGGTTTGTCCTTGTATTACTCCACTTTTCATATGAACATAGGACATAGTAATTATTGTTTTTCACATCAATTATATTCAGTAGCAGTGGTAGTCAATTTCTGAACTTCAAGCAGTTGGGGACTACAACTCTTAACATTCTCTACCAGCTAAGTTTATATTATTTGTGCTGTGAATAAGCAACAAGAGTTAAATTTACACAGCAACTAGAAATCCACCCATTGAAATCAATGGAACAGTCTAATCCTTTTGCTATTCTCTTGTATGTGGTGTCTGTTAACATGTTAAGGGGATACATAATCTGCTACTGTGTGTTGCATGCCCTTTTTGTCCTAAAGGGGTCAGTCCTCGACCTATATGCAATGTCTACAAATAAGGACACATCCTGTGTACTGCATCTTAATCATTTGAGTGTATGATCTGTGTATATCACTTTGCAACATTTTGGATTCCTCTCATGCAGTGAGTGTTAAACTTGTAGAGGATACCACCCCCTAACAAAGTTTTATCCATGAAGAACAGGTAACATAATCAACTGCTCCTGCTCCCATTGGTCTATTTTTACCTTTTCTGTTCTCCTCCTTGCTGCCATTTGTGTGCGTTTTCCTGCAATTCTCTTCAGTCACCTTTGTTAACACTTTGTTATTATGACCCAGCCTTTAACACATTTCTGAAAGTATTCTCTCTGCCCCAGCTTTAGATTTGCCAAATCATGTTTCTCTCTCAGCAATTTGAATACCACTCATTTATCTCAAGAACATCATCTGGCTCACCTCATCTCTGCCTCCAGTGATACCTCCAGATGTTCCAATAGAGCAATGTACCCCCTTCGGTTGCTGTAAAGGCATGTACTGAGGGTCAGCTGAGTGCAACAGAGCAGTTGGATCCTGACAATGCATGTGTACATTCTCCTGCAGGTGTTTGAAGCCTGCCAGCACCTAGTAGACCATCTACAAATGAATGAGCAGACAAAGCTATAACTGCACAACCTGTTCTGCCCTGAACTTATATGAAGATCTCACAGTCACAGGCACTTGTTGAACCAGAGAGCAATGACACTCAGCTGAGGAGAAAAGAAATGCTCTCGACTTGAATGATACAATTTCAGACCAAATAAAATCAAAGTAATACCTTTAATCTTGTCGCTTAAAATTCAATCTTCACGGACCACACAGTAATACAGAGGGCAACATAAGTACAAATGTACAGGTTTAGAGCAGCAGAATCACTAATCCATTCGACATGTTTCGCGTTATACACGCTTAATCATGATGGCAATTAGTTACCCGTCTGATTAGTCTGTTTAAAAGCCTGAATAGCCAATGAGAAACATTGTATCAAACTGAACGAATCCCTGGGAGAGTGGATAGATCTTCATTTACAACCTATGGTATCTAGATTATATAGTTATATAAAAGATACAACAAACGTATTACAAAAACTCCAGAAAATATCCTGGCGTTCAGACTACATATGGCTTACATGTGATGTAAAATCTTTGTACTCTTCAATTCCTCATGAGTATGGTTTGACATCACTGAGGTATCATCTGAGTCGTTATAGTAATTACAGTTACGATCTACAGAACTTCATATTGGAGGCAACTGTGTACCTGCTTACGCACAATTACTTTCTCTTTGATGGTGGGTTCTATCTCCAAAGACGCGGGACTTCTATGGGCGCAAAATTTGCGCCCTCCTACGCGAACTTGTTTATGGGCTGGTGGGAGGAGTCCCGCGTCTTTGGATCTGGTAACCCACATAGGGAGAGTGTTGTGATGTATGGTAGGTACATAGACGACCTCCTGTTTATATGGCGGGGTGATACTTCTGAGATGTCAGCCTTTGTGTCTTACCTAAATGATGAGACCCTTAACTTGAGTTTCACATTTGAATATGATACTTCCCAGTTACAATTTTTGGATTTGACACTGAGGGGCAATCCTGATACTGGTTGTATAGATACAGAGGTTTATAGAAAACCCATTTCTGGGAATAATTTATTAAGGGCTGACAGTTGTCATCCAAGACATACTATTAGGGGAATTCCTGTTGGGCAGTTTAAACGATTGAGACGAAATTGCTCAACAGATGAGGCATTTGAGATCCATTCCAAGTCTCTTTATTCCCGATTTTTGCAGAGAGGTTATCCTAGATGTATCTTAGATAGAGCATATGATAAAGCAAGAACAGAGGATAGACAGACTATGTTGGAGTATAATACTCATAAACACAAAATTGATCATGTTCAGCAAAGAAAAGTAGTTTTTAGTACTGAATTTAGTTCAGAATTTACAAAAATATGTAATATAGTTAAAAAACATATTCCTTTGCTGAATGTAGATACCTCATTACGGGGGATAGTGACAGAGGGTATTAAATTTGTTTCAAGAAGAGGTAAAACTTTAGGAGATGTCATCTCCCCAAGCATGTATATATCGGATAGAAAAAAATCTTCAAAGACTTGGCTCTCAACGGTGGGAAATTTTAAATGTGGCAGTAATAGATGCCATTGTTGTGGGTTTGTAAAGACATCAAGTAGCTTTGTCTCTAGCGTAACCGGGAGAACTTATAGTATGAAATTTTTTGCAAATTGTGCAACACGTGGACTGATCTATTTGCTGACTTGCCAAGCCTGCAACATACAATATGTAGGAAAGACAAAACGCACCATGAGAGAGCGGCTAAATGAACATCTTAGTGATGTAAGGAATTTGTGTTTCAAATCATTAGTTTCGAATCATTTTAAAGAGAAGCATGGTGGGGACACAGATATGTTGACAGTTCAGATCATCGAAAAGGGAAAATTGAGTATACGTGGAGGTGATCTGGACCGTCACTTACTGAAAAGGGAAGCATACTGGATATTCACTTTAGTTACCCGCCATCCGGAAGGTTTGAATAAAAACTATGATGTTGCTTGCTATGTATGACTCATAACTATTAAGTTTGGATTATGTATGTATTGTATTCAGAAATGAAATGTACCTTGCGAGCATCATCTAAATGAGTTTTGTGTGTATTTGAATGATTAACATTTTTTATACTTGATATAATCTCTTGGAGAATAGTTGTCATTAATGTTTTTAACAAAGAAGAAAATTGTATGATATTTTTGTTGATTACATGTGGGGAACAGACATACCTGTCTGAGAATAAGTAGGGTAGATGTTTTTGAGCCTGAATTCCTGTGGTGGAACTCTTTATATTGTCGGTTAAATATTCGGAGAAATCATATTCAACTTGGCTGACAATGGAGTGTTTATGTAGTGGGCAGTGTTTAGGTATTTGAAACATTGCCTTTAATTCTACAATAGACACTGTGAACAATGTGGATCAGAAGTCGCTGCTTGGATTTTCTTTAGATATCTAACATTGTAGCGGATTAGCCCTTGGCACGAGTTTTGATAATTGTAATGATGTGTGCTGATATACATACCTTATTCCTAATGTTTATATAAAGTTTGGGGATTGAAAAGAAGATGTATATATATCTTTTTTCATCAGTAATAAAAGGGTTAATAAAAACCATGTGTCGGATCCACATATTCATGAGTTGTTATCCACTGGAAGTCAGTTTGATACAATGTTTCTCATTGGCTATTCAGGCTTTTAAACAGACTAATCAGACGGGTAACTAACTGCCATCATGATTAAGCGTGTATAACGCGAAACATGTCGAATGGATTAGTGATTCTGCTGCTCTAAACCTGTACATTTGTACTTATGTTGCCCTCTGTATTACTGTGTGGTCCGTGAAGATTGAATTTTAAGCGACAAGATTAAAGGTATTACTTTGATTTTATTTGGTCTGAAATTGTATCATTCAAGTCGAGCGGATACTTTAAATGTTTGGTTGCAATAAGGAATCTTGGAGAGTTCAAGTAACCTGCATCCTGGTTTATACATTAAACAGACCTTACTAACACATATATGGATAAGAGTGTTTGATAATAATAAGCGAGACTCTACTGATATATGCACTGAATGAATTATTGTTCACAAGAAACTGGAGCCGCTATATCTTTTTGTATGAGAAAAGAAATGCTGCCAAAGGTCCCAGGTCACACTCTTTGGCATTGGAATAAGAGGATCTCAGAGACTGGTACAGGATCACATTGCAGAGCATCAATGACCTCTATAAGTTGATAAAGGAAGCCCTCTAGCGTATTGTCTCCACCAGCTATGACCTCACTGGCATGGTGAATCTGTTGCGTGCCATCCATTTCATAGCATATGGATTCTTCCAATCCAACTAGAGTATTGGGAATTTTCCAGCTTGCATGTTTCAGGGCATTGGATGAGGTAATAACTGCCCTAAAGAGGAAGACCAGGAGGTACATTCATTTCCCCTCCACCCAGTTCTAGAGAAGGGAAAGCATACCAAGAGTTATTGGGACAACAGTTGTACTCATGTGTGCATAAGAACCCTCACAAAATGAAGATCAGCAACAGGAAGCAATTCCACTCCATCACTGTACATATGGTCTGTGATGCCAGACTGTATATAACCAATGTATATGCAGCCTTTACAGGGAACTGCTGTGATTCCAGCATCCTTAGACAATCCTCCATGTTCAGTGATTTTGAGAACTGATCACCCATTGTAAATAATATAATGTTTACATGAGTATCACTCATTTGTGGTTAGAGAAAAGAACTCCCAAGAGGGATTTATAGGTGACATCCTTTCATGGAAAATGCATGATCAAAGCACAATAAGGTCCTTTCTTCAGGGTCTTAAGTTTGGACCCTATTTTCCAAAATGCATGATTTTTTTTTTGCTCTTAGCTGTCTATGGAAACATTTTTCTTTACATCACTTTTGGGAGTTTTAGCACTTGGATAAGCAGGTGGTGTAAAAAGAGAGGATTTGTTGTTCATGGCAGCCACTGGTGTGATGAAGGACTCTTTAAGAAAGACCGTTTGCATCCCTATAGTAAGGGAGCAGTGGTAATAAGCCAGAAACTTAGCAGTCATTTAAACTAGATATAGGAGGTAGCCAAATGTATGATACAGCCAGCTGCCCCCCACATGGTGACAAAGATATGAGAGAGTGCTTGTTTGATGATGTAGACAGGGGTATTACAGTTAACTTTAAAGTCATAGGATGAAGACAGAAACAGGGTATATAAAACCAAACAATGTGTGGCTCAGTTACGGACAAGCACTGGGAGTGACTGGGATTTAGGTACTAGAAAATTCTGGATGAGCACTACAGTACAACCCTCCTAAAGCAGGGGTCACCAACCTTTTCTGTAATGGGAGCTACTTTTAATTAATGGAAAATGTACTGAGCTACACTAATATATATATATATATATATATATATATATATATATATATATATATATATTGAAATATATGAATTAATAACTGTACATATTACACTGTCTCCAAAGCTGCTCTTATCTACTCTTCTGTTATTCCTAAAGCTTCCAATAGCAAAGTGTGCTACAAGAAATAAGTAACCTACATGACAATTCAATGTGATACATTTCTGCTAATAGACATATAATTTTTAGCGGAAGATATCCAGAACAAATCTGCATTAATTATAGAATGTTTATTCGTGTTTAAAATTATAAGAACATTATTAAAACATTTTGTTACAATGGGTGAGTATGGACTTACACTGTGGCCCAATTTTCTCTCACCCACTTTAACACCACATACTGATCACAACACTTACTATGTAAGCAGTGGTGTAACTAGTGATTGGAAAGTGTTGGTGTAAACATATTTTGGGCCCACTAACATAAAAAAGCTTTCATAGAGGCATAACTTGAACCTATTGCAACTCAGGGCAGATGGGACCCCCTTGGATGATGGGCCCCAGCATAACTGCTCCCTCTGCAGATTTATCTTTAAGCAAGTGGTTATCAAGGGCTATTTCAGAAGTGTGGGGTTGGAAAACCATGACAATGTTGTGAGGAACTCTACCTGCATTTCTATCAACTCTCTGATTGGCTACTGCCAAGGATGCTGCGTCTACATTGGCTGCAGCCAATCAGGGAGCAAATTCCATCTGCTGGACCTTTCTCTGGAAGACTAGATAGCTTGATACCTGATTGTAGTGGAGAATGCTACTCCCTTGTAGCCGAAGAGCTACCAGTATCTCATGAACTGTCTGTTGGAGACCCCTTCCTTAAAGTATGTGCTATTTTCCGGCAAGTGCTATATTACACCAGGTTATGGAGACACATTTATTAGGGAATATTGACATAGATCCATTCTTGGAGGTCCCTGTGCCACAGCAATCGGGTAAGGAGATCCATGAATGTGTGGAGACAATCGACTAAGTCATCTGGGCAACAAACATCCAAACACAGGAAAGGAATGGTGGTTTTTTGGGGGTTTATATAGAGTGGTTTGATTTTAAGTTACAACTTAATTCTGTGCTGATTGGTTATGATTTGAACTTTCTTTGACAATGTCGAATGTCACTTTCAAACTTTGCCCGTTATCGAGTTTCCTTTGATTTTCCTGAGTCTCACAATATTTTGCTTTCTAAACCTACTCATGTTGGGTGTAAAACCAAAACAAACAAAGAATAGTGCACATTAGTTGGCTCTGTAGATTTTTTGTGACATATGTTTGTTGCTGTGCCTACTAATCAGGTAATAGAATTCCTTTGGCGAAAGGCTATATTTGCTGGTTGGTACTTTTTTTAGCGATACCAACGGTTTTTCTAGACCCAGTAGAATGAGGCCCCAGGTGTTTAGTATGAGATTTGTTCAATGCTTTTTACGAACCTGGATACACACACAGACATACATACACACTGACACAGACTCACGCAGGCAAGAGCACATGCAAGTAGAGACACACAGACACATGCACATTGTACACATACACACTGACACACATGAACATTTATATAGACACACGTGTGCACACATTGAGGCTGATGTATTAATAAAAGTGGAGAAATTCTGGGGAAACAAAAATTCCCATTGGCTTAAGTTGAGCTTTTAACACTTTCAGTGCTAGAGAGAGCTCCATCACATTCCCGCACAATGCATTAAAGACTGTTTATTCCCTATGATGTACTTGATTTGCACTAGAATTTTACATTAGCCTCACTCACACGCACACTGACTTGCACACTCTGATATATACACTGACAAAAGCACAAACACACAGTGGCATGCACATTGACACACACTGACACATACTTCACACATAGCAGTTCAAACACATGCACACACTGACTCACATCAACATACACTTACACACTGATGCATATGTGTACATATAAACACACATCACACACCTCCCAACATTTCATTTATGTGGTGATGCTGGGGGTTTGGCTGGTGGGTGGGGCATTACTAAGACTTTTTAGGTTATTTCATAACCTATTGGCCCCTCTTTGTGTAAGTGAATACATGATTTAGCTCAAGAACAAAGTAAGTTATTTACACAGACTAACATATAAACACAGATACTGAACTTTATGCAGACAAGAATGTCAGTGTTATTGCTGTGGAGTAATGTGATGTACACACCACACAGTCTTATCGCCTAAAACAAGGGGCACCAGAGTGGGAAAGAGGGACATGGGGATTTGGGTCTCAAAGAAGGACTGATTCTGGACCCTTAATATTTCCTAATGAGTGACACTTGGGGGGGGGGGGGTATGATACCTTGCTTTTGTTTGTTAAACATTTTTTTAATTATTGTGTTGGGAGGAATTTAAAATCCGTGAAAACTCCTCCCTCTTCCGTATGTGAATGTGATTAAAGACCATTAGAACGGTGCTTAGTTCACAAATGTACCACTGCAGTCACTTTCTCCTAACGCAAGCACAAATTCCCATCACACTGCCCTACTTTTGATACTAACACATTTATCAGGAAATTGATAAATAGATACCAATGTGTATTTGAAGCTATACTTACCAAATAGTCTCAGATGCAATGAAATAACATCAGGTTTCTTAAGGTACACAATCCCATTGAAAGTAAAAACATTTTCCCTCAATAAATCATGTTAATTTTTGCCCCAGTTTTACAGAAGTTTTGATGCATAAAACCATCCAATGTAGTCTATCAAAGTCTTATGCAAGTTACTCTTTGCTTAGGACTGTGCTTGGAGAGAGGACAAAGACTGAAGTCCGTAGGCAGAAGGAATTAACCCCTAGGTTGCTAGACATCTAAGCTTTGCAATGTATTAGAGATTTTGCTAGCATACAAGGAGTTGTATAGGAACATAAATGCTCAAATACAAAGTAACTAAAACACACAAAAAAATAAAATTAAAAGACGCCTTAATATACAACAGTATGGTGTAAAACTCAGATATACAGTATACATAAAGGTTCTTTGCATTTTAAAACATTGTGTGCCACAGGGGGTGTGCAGTGCATTGCAGAATATTCAAACGGTTAAAAGAACACTGATTTGAAATTCATTTTTTTACTATATACGTACATCAGCATGTTTTAAAGATCACAGATATCCTATATTATAATTCACTAAGGATGTTTGTCAGAAGCCATCATGCACAGTAGAGATGGCTGCGCATGCTGCAGTCATGCGCAGTACAGATGGCCTGCGCCATGGCTGATAGGCAGCGGGGCACTCTAAATTCAGACCAGAGTCCTCTCTGCACACCTTCCTGGGTCCGCTTGTTCCCAGAAAGGTGCACAGAGAGGACTACAGTCTGAATTTGGAGCGCCCCACTGCCTATCAGCCATGGCGCATTCGGGCAGTCAGTACTGAGCATGACTGCAGTGCTGCCAGTGTTGGCCCATGTATACGGGCTTTAAAACTAGTACTATATATATATATATATATATATATATGTATAAAACACCAAGGGAATGGCACTCACGCTCAAAAATCTGTTATTGCTGGGTGCAATAGAAATATAATGTATATCAAAGAGATGCTATGCACTCACGGACTTATAAAACAACCAAAATTTAATATAGCAACGTTTCAGTTCCCTTGTATGTCAGTGGATTCCTGTCTATCACTTTACATACAGATTTCTTATTGATTTATTTTTGATTAACTGTCCCCCCAATACCAGTCAAGAACCCCCCCAAAACAAATTCCCTTTTCATTCCCCAGACTCCACCCACCAGCACAAGCACCCTCCTCAGACCACTTTTATACCATGTCTTATGGGGGGATGTTAATTGTATTTAGAATTTATTTTTTTATTTACTGCTCCCAATCCCAGTAAACAACCCCTCCAAAAAAAAAAATCCCTGTTCAACTGATTCTTTTCCCACACCCCACCAACACAGGCACCCTCATGCCCCTTTTATACTATGCCTTTGGGAAATAAAATAATATTTATTATGTGTTGTGTGTAAAGTCAAAGTTCCCATTGATTTCAATGGAATGAGCTAGGTGCAAAACAGTGGGAAAAAGAGGAAAATCAGCACTTTTCATGTGGAATTATTCACCAAGTGGAATGTGCCATTTTCCGCCAATTTCAGTTTGAGGCGAAAATTTTCGCCCATTCCTATTAGTAAGCAGAGGATATATACTACTTATTGCCTTTTGAAAGTCGTGCATTGATTTGGACTTCACCCTCCTGTACCCTTATGCCGAAATAATTGAGGCCGATGACACACTAAATATGCTGAAATTACTGCTTGGGCAGACAATTGATACAGTAAATAGTGCAGTGGTGTGGTTAGTACCTGCCCTACATATTTCACCCTCAGCCATCCCATTGGTTGCAGAGTGGAGAGTGTGACGGTACCAGTGGACCCTCCATCTGGGTGTCCCCGTCAGTCGCTGCTTCCTTCAATCTTGAGCAAGGCTGCTCTGCTGGAATATCACAGTTTTACACAATCACCAAGAAAGACTAGTGTATTGTGGTTTAGAATCAGTTCCCCTTATTGAATCAAACACACAGCTTATATCCACTTACAGAGACTCTTATCAAGATCAGCATGCAAACTAGGATTTGGGACAGTGTTTCTACGCTTGACCAATCAGCCACCAACACCCTTATCAAGATGAGCAAGCAGATTAGGACTTGAAAAATAGACATTCTTAACTGGCTCACAAATAACCTCCTCTGATTGGTTAAGGAAGTACAGCAGGAATCAATTAACATTCCTTAGCACGGACCTGGAGTATATTGGAAGCAACGCCCAACCCCCACTATCTCTGCACTCTATCTCCCAGCTACAAATACTTTTACCGACCTGATATTATAACACCACACACTATTACATTATACAACACAATATACAATACAATGAGCAATGTACCAAATGTTATAGTCCTGGAGGTGACCGTCACCACATGTCCCTATGCTGATTCCCCCAATCAGTCCAAGGGCAGTCATTTTCTGTGACATCCTGTGACCATCAAGCAGCACAGGGTGACTTAAACCCAGTAGGAGGCAAGGAAGCTGGGAAAGCCACTTCCCCATGCATAGAGTCCATAGTCTGTAGGAAGGGGGCTGGCCCCCAGGCACCTCCAGGAGCCAAGGGCCCGGTGGTTCCCGTGACAGAGAGTTTTGAATAACTTCTCCTGTCAGCCTTCTGCTCATTTTTTATATATGTAGACAAGTTTTAACACCTAGTATAAGGGAAAATATTGATGCAAGGACCAGTGAGAACATAGAGGCCCTTTGTGTTGAAATACAAAGGGGGGGTAAACATATTAAAAATACTGATAGGTATTTGCTAAAATCCACCTACTATTGGGAAGATAGAAGAAGCCCAGCTGTTATTGCACATGCAAAAGGTCTATAGGCCAGAAAAAGTAATACAAATGGGATAGTTTAACTATCCTAAAATCAAATGGAGAAATGATACTTCTAGTACAACACAAAGAAATAATATTTTTTAGATATGCTCAAAGACAACTTTATGTCCCAATTAGTAGAGGAGCCAACTAGGAACGTGTCCTTGTTGGACCTAGAGATCTCAGATGATTCTGAAATTCTATATAATATAAAGGTAAGGGGACATTTGGGTAGCAGTGACCATAATATGGCATCCTTTTACGTTTGTTACAACAAACCCATTAATAAGGGCACAACTAAAAGATCTTACTCTAAAAAGACTAATTTTGCAATGCTAAAAGCAGTGTTAGAGGTATTCAAAGAGATGCTATTTTCAATGACAAAAATACAGAATAAAGATGGAATTTAATAAAAGAAGCATCAGAGTATAAATATACTTATCAATATGGCTTAACAAGGAGCTTTTCAGGGAAATGGGGAATAAGAAGCAGGTGTTTAGACTGCTCAAGTCAGGGTCAGATGCATTATTTAAAAATATAAAGAATACAGTAGAGTCAAGGTTAACATTATACTGCTTAAAACTGAGACAGCTGAATTAGGATGAGGCAATGGCTCGAGAAGCGAGCGACACATTGCTCAAGTCAGGGTCAGATGCATCATTTAAAAATATATAAAAAATGCAATAGAGTCTGTAAGCAAGCATTTAGGCTAGCCAAAAGTGAAAATGATCAAAGAACTGAAAAAACAGCAAGACAAATCCTAAAAACTTTCACAAGTATTTAAAGGGATAGTAATGTCAGAAAAAAAGTATTAACTATATGGTAGATACAATTAAAAGAAAGTACTTTCTCTTATTCGTTTCTCTCAAACAGTTATGGTTTGAGAGATATAGGAAAATAAAGTTCTCCGGTCCCTTCCCTTTCTGCTTGACGAGCTGTAAAGCTGTCAGAAGCAGAATCTGGTTGAGCAGCCAGATGAGGCTCTTCAGTAGCGCAGATATAACGATATCTAAAGACAAATACTTCATTTAGAATGGTCTACAAAGTGTGCCTGGTTTGAAAGCACACTTTGTAGACCGTTCCAATTAAGTATTTATTTCTAAATAGTGTGATTTCAGCTCTGCTGAAGAGCCTCTGTCTGGTCAAATTACTGGAATCTGCAGCTGTCAGGTAGATGGCAGTCTTGAGTGAAACAGCCAGGAAAAGGTAACTTTAGCAAGTTATATCTCTCAAACCATAAAGATTTGAGAGATAAGACTTACACCAATGTTAACCTTTTTGTAATGTCTACAGTATTAAATCAACTTAAAATTAACTATTACTATCCCTTTAAAATAAAAAAATGATCAAGGCTGATATTTGGCTGCTTAAAACTGAGACATGTGAATTAGGATGATGCAATGGCTAACATTTTAACCCTTCAGAATATATTGTACACCTGTCTGGAAAATTATTTTCTTCTATATATACAAAGAAAGCCACAATGATATGTTTGGGTCAAAGAGAGAGATGCTTGGCAATCCTCCACCATGTACATCTAAGGACAAGATCCAAATAAGACTTGAAAAGGTTAAGGTGAATAAAGCACCTGGACCTGATGGCGTATACCTATATTCTAAAGGATAGTTTGTTGGGTTGTGTAATAATCAACAATATCAATAGTATGAGTCAGAATGGATTCATGAAAACTAGATCATGTCAAACTAATTTATTTGCATTGTATGAAAGGGTAAGCAGTAACTTAAACAAGCTTATAACTGTGAATGTAGCATACTTGGATTTTACTAAAGCCTTTTATACTGTGCCTCACATAAGAATACATCATAATTGAAAGGGATCAGCTTGGAAGATAATATCAGTGCATGTATAGAAAACTGGTTAAATGAACAAATGTAGTGAGGTGTTGTAAACTAAACCCTCTCAAGCTGGTCCAAAGTTGGACATTGAGTGCCTCAGAGTTCAGTCCTGGGTCCAATGCTTTTCAGTTATTTAATTAATGATATTGCAGTAGCACCTCAATCTTAAGTGAAAGGCAGAGACTGTATTTGTGGGAGGGGCTGCAAGCCCTTAAATAGCGGGCCGCAGTCTCTCCCACGGGAAGCATCGTCAGTTGTGCTTCCCTACATCATCTTGTCTTGCCAACGCACGTCATTTCTGGTCTTGCCTCTCGTCCTTACCGGTACCCTGCTCACACGGAGCTCTCTGCAATCGGGCGATTCAAATGCCGACATAGCTACGTCCTCTAGGACGTTTCACACAAGGCTTCCCTTCTATTGGATCTCTTACTTGGTGGGTAATCACCATTGTACTAATACAACATTCCTATTGTAACCAACGTTTAGTTACACCATACGGCATGTACCAATACAATATTCCTATTGTAACCTATGTCTAAATTACACCATACTGTATGTAACAATACAACATTTACATTGACCCAACAGCCAGTGACCCCATACTTTATGTACCAATACAACATTCCCATTGTAATCAAAGTCCATTTACCATACTGTATGTACCAACACAACATTCCCATTGTAACCAAAGTCCAGTTACCATACTGTATGTACCAACACAACATTCCCATTGTAACCAAAGTCCCCTTATCATACTGTATATACCAATACAACATTTCCATTGTAACCAACATCCAGTCACACCATACTGTATGTACCAGTACAACATTCCTATTGTAGCAACGTCCAGTTACACCATACCATATGTGCCTGTGCAACATTTTCATTGTAACTAATGTCCAGTTACCCCATACTGTATGTACCAATACAACATTTCCATTGTAACCAACGTCCAGTTCAATACTGTATGTACCAATACAACATTCACATTGTAACTAACGATCAGTTACACCAGACTGTATGTACCAATACAACATTTCCATAGTAACCAATGCCCAGATACACCATAACGTATGTACCAATACAACATTCCTATTGTAACCACGTCCAGTTATTCCATACTGCATGAATCACTTCAACATTCCTATTGTAACCAGCATCCAGTCACACCTTACCGAGGTACCACTACAACATTCCTATTGTAACCAACATTCTTATTCCATACCGCATATACCACTACAACATTCCTATCATAACCAACGTCCGGTTACACCATACTGTATGTACCAATACAACATTCCCATTTTAACCAACGTCCAGTTACACCATACTGTACGTACCAATACAACTACAACATTCCCATCATAACAACGTCTAGCTCAATGTTTCTCAACTCCTGTCCTCAGGACCTACTAAAAGGCCAGGATTTGATGATTTCCTTGTTAGAGCACAGGTGAGTTAATCAATGTGAATGAGCCTCTAAACAACACACCTGTGCTCTAGCAGAGAAATCCCTAAGTCTTGCCCTGTTAATGGGTCCTGAGGACAGGAGCTGAGAAACACTGGTCTAGCTACACCATACTGTATGCACTAATACAACATTCCTATGGTAACCAACGTCCAGATACACCATACCATATGTACCAATACAACATTTCCTATAGTAACCAACATCCAATTAATCCATACTGAATGAATCACTACAACATTCCTATGCTAACCAACGTCCAGTTACACCATACCATGTGTACCAATACAACATTCCTATAGTAACCAACATCCAGTCTCACCTTACCGAGGTACCATTACAACATCCCTATTGTAACCAACATTCAGTTATTCCAAACCGCATATACCACTACAACATTCCTATCATAACCAATGTCCAGTTACTCCATACTGTATGTACCATTACAACATACCTCTTGTATCCAACTCACCCTCAGTCACCGAGCAGCTCACTTACATCACCCATCTCCTGTTAGAGATGTGGTTACAATCACTGTTATCACCCCAACACTTCCAATTACACCTTACCGTATGTATCAATACACATTCCTAGCGTAACAATGTACAGTTACTATACTGTATGGACATGTACTGCATTCCCATTCTAACAAACACCCAAACACACCATACTGTATGTATTGATACATCATTGGTACCTCTCTCTCTCCCCATCCCCTCAGCAGAAGCAGGTCCTTTCTCAGGTAGAATATTAATCCTAATAGAGGTAGCTCCGCACCCTACCTCTTCACAGAGGTCATGCCTAAGTCAGATACCTCACCTCTTCTCAGAGGTCGAAGGTTCCCCGGGTAGATACTTCACATCTTCAAAGAAGTAGAACTCACAGTCAGATACCTCACCTCTTCGCAGAGGCTGAAGGTCCCACAGTCAGATACCTCACCTCTTTGCAGAGGCTGAAGATCCCACAGAGAAATACCTCACCTCTTCGCAGAGGCCGAAGGTCCCACAGTCAGATACCACACCTCTTTGCATATGCCGAAGGTCCCACAGACAAATACCTCACCTCTTCGCAGAGGCCGAAGGTCCCACAAACAGGTCCCACAAACAGATACTTCACCTCTTCACTCATCGCAGTTGCTGGAGGATCACACTTCAATCCTTACCTCACTGCAGAGGCCGAAGGATCACACTTCAATCCTTACCTCACTGCAGAGGCTGAAGGATCACACTTCAGTACTTACCTCACCCCAGAGGCCGAAGGATCACACTTCAATCCTTACCTCACCGCAGAGGCCGAAGGATCACGCTTCAATCCTTACCTCACAGCAGAGGCCGAAGGATCACACTTGAATCCTTACCTCACCGCAGAGGCCGAAGGATCACACTTGAATCCTTACCTCATCGCAGAGGCCGAAGGATCACACTTCAATCCTTGCCTCCCTGCAGCGGCTGAAGGAATTGAACTCTAAACCCTTAATATTTGCAGAGGCAACAGGAATTGCACTATAAATATTACCTCCTCTCAGAGGCTGAAGCAATCACACTCTCATTCTTACCTCTTCGCAGAGGCAGAAGGACTACATTCTAATCCTTACCTCCTCATTAAAGTTTAGGTCACACACTCCAATCTACCCTCGATCAAACAGCCTCTCAGACTTACACACATGGTCAAACTCCCAACTTCGAATGCCCGGTCCCTATTCCCCTTCACCTGCCATATAGCCTGCAGTCTATACAGACGCAGCAGAAGGAGCAGGGCTCCTCAGCATTTGTAGCACCCAACAGTCTACAGAACATGGCCACAGGAAGTACTAAATGCTCTGACATTTTATCTTCTCCTATCTTGCAGTTTTCAGCAGTATTCAAGCCTTCACAAATCTAATCATGCAACAAATCACTTCTTTAGTAGCATCTCCATCATTAAATCTAGGCTGCCCATTTTTCTATTCTCAGAGACATTTAAATATTCACCGCCATCACCGGGCACATATTCAGACGCATCTATGATTTCCTAACACTGAGTAATTTAGCAGCTACAATAGTACTCAAGGCAGCTTCATGCCTTGCCTTTTGGCTTCTATGTCTGGGCGGGTTTTCCTGTCGCACAAGATCAGTAAGATTTATGAGTAAGAACCAACTCACACGCCACTCAGATCAATTCACTCCATCACACACTCCAAAGATAAGTCTTACGCCAGTCACTTATCATATTTCATCACTATGTCCATTGATGCCCTACAATCACTAAACTCGCCTCACTGCTGCCATCACAACAGCATCCAGATAATAGTCCACTACTTCCACTCCTTACAGGTCACTCGGTATATCCACGTTCACGAATTATACACGCACTATCCTGTCAAGGTTAGGCTACAATCCAGTTGGTACCCAGGTCATTCTTTTAGGCAGTATAATAAGCCACAAGAAGTGCCTGTTCATATAATACAACTAGGTAGATGGCAATCTACATGCCTCAACAGATTCATCCCAATCCTGATACTAAACTGGCAGAAAACTTACTAACCTAGCCCAATAACATGTCATCTTTACTCTATTTTCAAAAACGAAGTTATATCAGTACAGTCTCTTTTGCCTCTTTTTAGGTCACCTCCGTCGCCTCATCCCCTGAAGCTTACAATAGCTCAGGAGGACAGCAACCCTCCATAATTATCATACTCTGGAAGCCCTGACCACAAGTAAAAGGAAGGGCCTGTATTTGTGGGAGGGGCTGCAAGCCCTTAAATAGCGGGCTGCAGCCTCTTCCACGGGACGCATTGTCAGTTGTGCCCCCCCCACCAACACCCCTTTCTTTAAAGGACTTATTAAGGTGGTCCTCTTTTCAGGTCACCTTCATCGCCTCATCCCCTGAAGCTTACGATAGCTCAGAGGGACAGCAACCCTCCATAATTATCATACTCTGGAAGCCCTGACCACAAACTAAACTATGTAAGGAACTATAAACAAAGCTGGATTTTTCTCCACTGCTGAAAGATATGTATAAAATGAATGAATGGGTGGAAAAGTGGCAGATGAGGTTTAATATAGATAAATGTACAGTTATGCATCTGGGTTACAGAAACAAGAATGCTACATAAATGGGAGACTTTATTATATACCCCTGAGAAAGTGCTCAAATGCACAAAATACATTGGGTTTGAGATATAGACCATTAGCCATAATACACTTTTCAGCTTTTCTGCCCGCTCCATGTTAGGACCATATTGTGGAGTAAGAGCTGTATTCTATACTGGATGCAGGTCGTGCAACATGCTGAGGATTAGACTGAGTATAGTGTTCACTGGAGATGATATTATAGGAGTATATTAGATTTTATTATTTTGTGTACTTTAATAAATACCCTTTTAACTTATACTACCCAAGTTACCTTATCATTTATTTGGAAAATTGTTGTGGAGCTCTTACGAGGAGCACTATTTGTCCACTGGGAGCTGAGGCAATAAGCAGAATCAGTAACATCATGGACAACATATATCCATGGACGAACCATTCGCTACTTAAATCTATCAACTCCAAGTGCCACTTGTGGAAGGGTCCGTGTGGGGAGGACCAGCACTATTTGTCCCTACATGCTCTCAGACCGGTTGTGAGTCAGAAACACCGGTCGCCAAATTTTAAAGCAAGTGTATCAATTCACTTGCTATTTGTTTCACAATGTACATGTCCATTGCAGTATCTGTTAGAGCTTTTCCATTTTGTTTCCCTCTATATCTACACAGGGACCGGACAACGGTACCAGGATTGCACTAAAGAGTGGAATAATGCACTTATAAGACATTATATTTGAACATATTCTAAGTTGGACCACCGATAGTGCTATAATAAAGAAGAAAAATAAACTGGGTCCCTAGTAGTCTTGGACATATAGCAACAGATACTACCCGGTATATTTCTGAATTGAACTTTATGGTATTTGAATGTTCTGATTGATGTCTTATACTTTGGCAAAACAAGAACCCATTCTGAGATATACTCTGAACCATTTATTGTATTTGTGTGCTAAGAGTCTATGCTACATACTATAATTGTGGCTTGAACTTAGAGATATAAGAAAAACTCTTGAGTCACATGTTTTAAAATACCAGTTTATCCTATACAGTTCTAAAATAGATCTGAGTATATAAATTTTTACTACAAGTGTATCAATTATTTTAAGTTCTAATATCTGAATTTAATACAACACACAGTAATATACACATATCACCCTAAGCGCTATTAGCACCCCCCTACCTTCATTATTTCATTTGTGATAGCAAACTGATTGGTAGCTGCATTGGGTAAACTCTCTCTTGTATTTAGATTAAAGTGCGCTGAAGTACACCCCTCTACATCTATAAATGGGAGGCTATTTGTGAAATCTTTGTTAGGAGGGATTTAGGAGTACTGAGAGCAGGGGCGTAACTAGAAGCCATTGGCCATGCTCCCCGACCACATTACCCCTCCATTGTTCCCAATTGCCACAATTGCCTCCACATTGCTCCCAATCACCTCCACATTGCCCCCAATCACCATAATTGCTTCCACATTGCCCCCAGTCACCACAATTGCCTCCATATTGCCTCCAATCAACACAATTGCCTCCACAATGCCCCCAATCTCCACAATTGCCTCCACATTGCCCATAATCATCACAATTGACTTCACATTGCCCTATTTACACCTCCCCCCGTGTCCATATCCTACCTCCCTGTTGGTCCAATGGCGTGCCAGGAGAGATCTGTGCCTCCTTCTGCACAGACCTCAAAAGCTGGAGCTCCTGAGCGGTCCTTTCTTCAGTAATACAGAGCGCTGGGAGATAATGTCATCTCCTAACACTCTGCATTACTACTAGAGTGCCGAAGAGGGAGCGCTCAGTTGCTAGAGCACAGACCTCAGCTGTTTGCTGTGGGCGCTGGGTTGGGGGGTCGCAGGGGGTGGCCGGGCCCCTGGAGTGGTGGGCCCCATAGTAGGTGCGACCCCTATTGTTACGCTACTGACTGAGAGACAATAAACAAATCAACAGTATGGAATGTCACTCAGCTTCTAAAAGAGCCAGGTACTTGTTATCATATATAAAAATGGGTATATATGCACAAGCTGGGAATATAATTCTACCACTTTATAAATCCTTGGTAATCCATGGAGTACAGTTTTCTGCACTTTCTTAACAAACACATTGAACTGGAAAAAGTACAGAGATGTGCAACAACACTGATAAAGGGATTGGTAAAGTTGGATGATAAATGGATTGGTAGAGTTTAGTTATGTAGAAAGGCTAACCAAAGTAGGTTTGATTTCATTTCAGAAAAAGGCCTAATGGTTTTATTTAGGGCCAATACAAGGCACTCTCTGGAGGAACTCTTTACTTTAAGTTCTGAGCAAAAAAAACAAGGGTGCTTCCTTTAAGACTTGCAGAAAGGAGCTTTTAACTCAAAGGGATGTTAACACCTTCTACAAAGTTGTCCATATTACCTCAAAATAAGTAAAAATGATCATAGAGCTGACTAACATTTTCTGTGCTAAATGGAGCCCTCTAATGGAACCCTGCTGCTGTCCAAAAGTGTCCATTTCTCTTGTTGGACATGTTCTTGGGTTCCCTGCCTGCATGATGACACATCAGCAGCTTCTGTAGTACCTATGCCTCTCTACAGGGCTGGAATTGTAATAAGGCAGAGTAGGAATCTGCCTACAGGCGCACCCCACAGAGGGGCGCCTGTCATTGGGATAGTTTTTGGCTTTTTTTTTAATTAGCCTCACCCCCCACTTGGCACCTGCCGCACCCACAACAACATGGTGAGGTCTGTGCCTTCTTCGGCACAGACCTGTAGCTGCTGAGCTCTCTCGTCGTGTCTTTAGTAACGCAAAGCACTGGAAGATGACATCATCTCCCAGGCGCTCTCCATTACTGAAGAGAAGACCGAGTGGGAGCTCCAGCAGCTACAACTCTGTGCCAAAGAAGGCACGGACGACCTCTCATCTCCAGGGAGGTAGGAAACGGACATGGAGGGGGGCAATGTGAGGGGCTATATGGAGATGATTATGTACTCAGTGCTGGTCTGCACCTTTCCGAGGCAGCATTAAGTAAATCTGCCTCTCCGGGGCAGGGGTAACCAACGTGCCCTTGGTACTTATGGAAATATTAACCCTTTAAGGTCCAGACGGACGTGCAACGACACAGCATCTGCTCCTTAAAGAGATAATGGGAACATTAATAAATACAACTGCACACACCAAGGCAGATTTACCCAAGAATATGCACGCATTGCTGATGCTCTTCTATCAGCGGGGGAATAATAAGTTAATTTGCCTTCCCAGGAGCAGACATACCCAAATGTACCTATTCCTATTACCCTGATCTGTACATGGGGCACATAAATAATGTATTCTGCACCCTGAGGACAGTAATACCCCAACATGCCCTTGACATAACCCTAATATGCACCTCACAGTCCCAGACTTAAAGTGAGAGATCAGCAGACAAAATGTACTCAGTACTGCACTTACCTGATGAGGGCAATGTGAGGGGATATGGAGATGAGGGGGCAATGTGAGGGGCAATATGGAAATGATGGGGGCAATGTGAGGGGATATGGAGATGAGGGGGCAATGTGAGGGGCAATATGGAAATGATGGGGGCAATGTGAGGGGATATGGAGATGATGGGGGCAATGTGAGGGGCAATGTGGAAATGATGGGGGGACAGAAGCCAATTTTTTACTGGCCTGCCGGTAAAATACCGGCTGGGTGGCAACCCTAGGAGGGGGGGAGTGGTTCAGATTTCTGTGCCTACAGGCTCCTGAGATGTAAATCCAGCCCTGCCTCTCTTTGGATGTGCTGCTGGAAGTAGTTGTACATCCAAGAGCCATCTCTTTTTTTCCTTTTTAGAAAGGATAGAGGGAATATTTTAAATGGTTGCCTCATCTCCCATCAAAACAGTGACTGGGGGATTCCAGCATGGGGCTCCACACAGAGCACCCAGAAAAGTTTAGATGGCTCCAGGATGATTCTCTAGCTATGTTAAGGTAATAGGGACACCTTTGTTAAAAGATGTTTGTGTTCCTAAAACAAACTTAGGGATTTTCATGCTAAGAGCAGCAAGGATATAGAATTTCTTTTTGGGAGGCTGCATAGGCTGATACTGTAAATACTTTAAAAAATGATCCAATAACTTTTCAGCCCAGAATAGTTGATTTCAATGCAGATAGGATGCTGATCCAGAGGAATATCTGACTGCCTTATGAAGTCAGGTGGGATTTTTTTTACCGACTTGGGGCATAATTGGAAATTGATTTGTTTTGTTTGATATGGCAAAGGTTGATCTTGATGGGCGCATATCTTTTTTTAAAACTCATTAACTATGTTACTAGAGTAAAGATTCATTTTGGAGAACTAGTCCATTCTGAATTAACCCTTTGAGTGCCAGAGAGGCAGGGCTGGATTTTCCAATAAGCAGAGAAGGCAACTGCCAAGAGATCGAAATTTTGACGGGCACCTCAGCAGTGCTAACCACACCCGCATTCTGAACTTTGGGAGTGTCCAGAGTAATCTCAGTGTCCCTGTACCAATTTTATACCCCTTTGCAGGCTATTACTTAACTATTTGGATGCCAGAGAGATCTATTACAGGCTATGAGTCTTCTGTGTGCCAGGAAATAGTGGATGGGACTGAGGGCAGGAGTGTGGCCAGATACAGAGCAAAAGGTGCCTATCCTGTCTTGCCTGGGGAATCTGGGATATAAATCCGGCCCTGCAGAGAGGTATATAACACCATCATAGGTTCAGAACCTAGGGTAGTTTTGGCCAAGGCCACACCCCCACTCCCAGGTCCATCCACTGTTTCTTGGCACAGAAAATATCCTTTCCCTTGACCTATAACAAGCAAGAGCCAAAAAAAAGCTTTAACCCATTGGTTGCGTGATCTCATAATATGACTTTTTTTGCTCAGCGGACTCTGGGATGGCAGAGAGGCGTGCAGCTGCACTACCATCTCAGAATTTCATGCATACCAGGACTGTCACTGGTCCTTAAATGCCAGGACCTGTGTGATGGTTCTGGCATGTCAAGGGTCGTTAAGGGGTTAATGACTACTACTGCCAGTATCTTCAGCAGTGGCTGCTTCTTTTGGGGAGGTTAGGCATCCCTTAGCCTACATTATTCTACTCCTATGAAAGGACACATGATTGGCTAATCAGGTGTTCTTTCATAGGAGGAGGAAAATAAACTACACAATGGCTCCACAGCATGTGGTTACAGGAGTTACAATTCCTAATAATGAAGCCCCATCTTACTGGTGAGAGAAAATAGTAATGGCCTGTACTAAATTTGTCCTTGTGCCTGTGTTCAAGAAATAACATCTTCAACAGGGATGGATTTACATCCCAGTCTCCCCTAGGCAAGGCAGTCTAGACAGCTTTTCCCATGGCCTTATCCCCACCCCTCATGTGATCACTCCCACCAGTCCCATCCACTGTTTCCTAGCACAAAAAATAATTTTGGCCTATGGCAAGCAAGAACAAAAAAGCTTTAACCCCTTGGTTTCTAGAGAGATCTCCAGCACATTATGGAGCAATGCGTTGGAGATCTCTCTAGCATCCAAGAGGTTAAATAATAGCTGGTGCAGAAAGATTGAGATTTATCTGGCCACACCCACAATTCATAATGTGGGTGTGGCCAACACAGCTGAGTCACCCATATAAATCTGGAGCTCTAGGCAGTTGCCTGCTCTGCCTATTGGGAAATTTGGCCCTGATCTTAAATCAGCCCTGGAAGTTATGTCACTTGAGGAAGACATGACAGTTACTAGCAGGTCCACAGGACCATAAATGCTGCTCCTTGTACATAGTGTTTTTAATCCTTTAAAGAGCAGAGGAGCGTGTAACACATTCCTTTGTAATGTGCTGCTCTCTCCTCGTTGTATAAAAAAAGCTAGAAAATGTCACGTTCAACTCCATGGACAGGATTGATTGATGTTATGTCTCGAACAAAGGCACAATGGCAGAATTCCTAGGGGCCATTATGATTTTCTGGCAACAGTAAGGAAAGGCTGGGCTGTTATTATATGGAGGTGTTAGTTCTCCTTTAATTTGCCTCCTCATGCAGATGTGTTGTGTTTATGTATCCTTATGACACTCAAAGGGTTAACATTTATTAAAATAATATAAATTAAAATAAAACATTACTATTTAGTTACAAATTCATTTAACCCCTTAAGGACCAGTGACATGCCAGGACTGTCACCAGTGTCCATGCCTTATGGGCCGGTGATGGTCCTGGCATGATATGGCATTTGTCATCACAGAGATCCTGCGGAAACACTGTGATTACTAGGGGAGTCTGAAACTCACAGCTCCAAGACCTGCGCTGTCCATTTCAGCCTCTGTTTCAGTAAGACGGTACATGTGATTGCTCACATGTAGCAGCTCTTGAATGTAGTCTATCCAGGATGTTAATGGGTTAACCTGTATTTGTATTTTTAAATTTTTTTCTATATTTTTCAAGAGTTGAGGGACAGACAATTCAATATCACTCCAAGGTTATAAAAGTGCCTAACAACATCTCTTTTCTTGATAAATTGACTCCACAAAAGAGGGGATTGGAGTGATTTTCTGAGTGTTTTCCTCACTTCTTGATACATCTGAAGAGGCTTTTGATTGGTATTTGAAGCAGCTGTTTGATAAGTATATGCCTCAACCCTAAGAATGAAATAAATCCCTATGAAAAAAAACAGGGAGATATGTGTCATGACAAAATGCAGCAACAGCGGGCCAAACTGAACGCACCATAACAGAACAGAAAACCACACTTAAGGTGTCAAGTTTACCTGAAGCTACCTACAATGGAGGGCCCTTTTTCCTTCTCCCTGGTTATGGAAGACAGATCCAGGAACAAAATAAAGGTCTCTGGCCTTCACAATCAATGGGAAACCAAGGGTAGTGGGGGGCTGTCCTTTATCTCATTTTGAATTTAGCTATTTGATTATTCTAAGGCTTCTGTGATAGTATTTCATGTATTGGATTAACAGAGTTTCAGCAGATGAACTGGGGATAGTTTAATAAGTCATGCTACTGTGAAACACATTTATGAGATATTATTGTTTAATCAACTTGTTGATGGAGTGTTTCCATAGCAATGCTAATTGATAATGTGATACAAAACAGAAAAACAGGTTTGCTATACCAGCTTATGTTATTTCCTATAGCACCTGGTGTATAATGTAAACATGTGTGTATACATACATACACTCAGCAGCAGCAGCAGCCATTGCTGATCCACTGCAGGATGAAGACCTCCTTAGCAAGCCTTCAACAACTTCGGTCCTGTGCCTTTTGTTGCCACTGTGTACAAACAAGTTTGGTAATTTCATCTATCATCTAATTTCATCTATCCATCTTCTCTTTGAGCTTCTTTTTGAGAGTTTAGTATCGAGTGGAATCTATTCCAAAATTTGTTTGGTTCTACTGTCAGGTCTTTTTGCTATGTGGCCTGCTCATTTCCAATTCAGGTCCTTTACTCTTTCAATGATGCCATAGGTCTTTGTTTGATGATGAGTCCATGTAAATATTTTTCTGTCTCTTTTTGTTATGTTTAAAATTTGCAGTTCCATACTTGTATTCTTTACCTTAAGATTTTTTATGGCTTTGGCATTCAGTGTCCATGTTTCACAGTCATACTTAAGGACTGGGAGGACACATTGGTCAAAAAGTTTTCGCTTGAGGCTGAGTGGTAAATTTGTCTTAAAGACAATACTACTAAGTGTTCCAAATGCTTTCCATCCAAATTTTGTTTCCATCTGTTGACATTTCCAATAATATCTTCAAACAATTAACATAAAACTACTATACTATATCCTTATGTGTGACTCAGCTTGTTCTATTACATTTTTTGGCACAAGGTTACAACTTTTATTCATGTGTCTAATGTTACCATGTAGTTGTCAGCTGGACAGTGTATTCCTAGTCCCCTCACCTAGGTAGCTTCCCTGCCAAACATGGTACAGGAGCGCATAATTATATGGAAAGGTACCAAGGGAATGCATAGTTATGCATGCTATAAACTCCATCTTCCCACCTTTATTTTGTGTTGTGTATTCATTTCAAGGTTTGAAATTCAAGAAGTTAAAGGTTCTCTAGTGATAATATCAGGAGTGTGCAAGGTTTTGGGGGTAAGGTTGTGTAACTATGGGAAGTTTGGGCTTGTACGTCTTAAACAATGTGTTAGAGAGAGGATTGCCTAACTTGTGCATCCCTTTGGCCTCAAAGGGTTAAAACAGACAGATATGAAAAATGCCTGTTGCAGGGCTGCAGTGCTTATTACTTATCAGTAATGGTTACCACATAGTAATAATGCAGCACACATTTATTATATGCTTCATTTAAATTCTAGTTGGAAACATCACTAGTATTCAAGAGGTAAAAAGGAAGGTGACAAAATATCCCTTTAAAAAACACACACTCCAGGGCTATGCTGATTAGGGGACTAAATGACAACAAACATAAGAGATATTTGCATTAGTAAGGAATATTTATCATTTATCATTGTCCTATATTATAATTCGCTAAGGATGTTTGTCAGAAGCCATCATGCACAGTAAAAACGGCTGCGCACGCTGCAGTCAAGCGCAGTAAAGACTGTCCACACCCTGGCTGATACAGAGCGGGGTGCTCCAAATTCAGACTGGAGTCCTCTCTGTGCACCTTCTGGTCTGAATTTGGAGTGCCCGCTCCGTATCAGCCGCGGTGCAGGCAATCTGTACTGCTCATGACTTCAGCACCGCCAGTGTTGGCCCATGTACATGGGCTTTAAAACTAGTCAGTTATAAACTGACACAACTAGAGGACTACAGGAGAGATCACATTTAAATGAAAGTAAGAGGAAGGAATAACTGACTTGTTTGAAGGACACACACCCATATAACAATTTTTAGGTGCAGTAAATATCATTAAATTTTACTGGATGATAAACCATACAGTATATATATTTTAACTATTAAGTGATTACTGTCCCTTTAAATAATTAAGAGTCACTTACTCTTACAATATAGTTTACTTTTAACCCTTTGAGTGTCAGAGGAGTACACAACACAAAGGGTTTAAGAAAAGAGGAATGGTAATTCTACTGGACTGCAACCAAATTAGTACAACCCTGCAGCATGTATTTTCTATAAGTATTCTGTACTGATGAGATCTGGTAACTTTAACATTAATAAGTCAAAGCAGCTGTCTCTCAATGCAACCATTTTTAGGGCTTACATGTAAGACTTTATTTATATTTCATTATCGAACAATATGCTTTGTGTATCTCTACATAATGATTTTAAATTACCAAATGTATCACACTCAGGAAGGTCTAAGAAGAGAGAGATGGCATTGAGAAACTAATTAATTAAGCTTGTTATCATGGTGCTGATGGACTGGGAGTGAGTGGTAAGCAATTTTTAATGCTAACGCAGGCTTTCTGGGTGATCCATTATTAATGGTTTGTCATGAAGGAGAGCAAGTTTTATGGCAGATTATTTCTTCAGACTGAGCCCTCCATGACAGAAGCCGTAAGTGAGTGGGCCCTCAGATGGAATCAGGGCCTATTGTATTAATTTGGCAATGAGTTATGTGGACAGAATAGAGTAGTTAGGACTGACTTCAACAAAATATTAACCATTTTAATGCAAGGTTCTGTGTAACAGGTTGTAACTCATTATATCTCTCTGGCCCTGAAAGTGTTAAATCCTTGGATTCTAGCAATGGCTCTAGCACATTACTGAAACAACCAAAGGTTTCAAACACTTGGGGACTTAAAGGAGCAGTAAACTTTTTTTTATGAAAAAATATATATTGTAAGGATTTTCCTATTGAGTAAAATAAGGGTACTCCCACTGCCAAGAGATTTATATTTCCAGAGTGATTACAGTTTAAACCCATGTTTTTTTTAACATTTGCAGTGCCCTCTAGTGGTCAAATTCTAATTAGATTTCCTGTTAGATTCTAATGGTGAGGAAAGTCAGAAAAGTCAGAGACATACAGTTCTCCATAGAATGTGATAGAAACTGCCTGTCACTCGACGGGAGTGACATTGTTTTATTCAGCAGGAAATGCTCTGTAAAATATGTGTTTTCATAAAAAAAAGTGTACTGCTCTTTTAAATTTTGATAAACTCATTAGGTAACATGCATTGCTCATTTGTCAGTCATTTACCGTTATCTCACCTTCCTCTGGCGTGCTCTACTGGGTGTAATACAGGTTTACAGATTGTCCAAACTTTTCCACCATGTCTATATCCGGAATTTCCTAGGTGGTGCAGCTTCTCTTTAGATGAGGGTAGTACTACTCCTCCCAATTCTAATCTAAAATACAAACAAACAACAAGAAAGAGAGCACAAACCACCTCTAAATGTAGTATTTTCAAGTAAATGGGATCATCCCACCTGTGGTTGGGTACTCACTAGAACTAGAGGCTATCTCCTGTCTCCAATGGGTATTCAAAAGCTGGTTCTGCCCCAGGCTAGCAAGGTGTCTATGTGCGCTCTGGTGTACTTTCTCCAGTCACCACCACAACACTGCTACAACTGGATATTCTTAACAACCAGTTTGAGCCGGGGAACTATTTGACACACACACACACACCTACACTAGAAATTGCTCCAGAGGGCTTTTTTGTTGCCTTCCTCTGGATCAACAGGGGTGTTATTGGCATGGGCTGGACTTGATGGACGCATGTCTTTTTTCAGCCTTATCTACTATGTTAGCCATGATGTGAAATCCCAGTTCAAGACTTTGAGAGATAATTGACTTTCTCACTTCCCTGTCTCGCTCAAGGCTCCATCAGCTTTAGACCTGAATTAAATAAAAGGAAAACAATACCTGGGAATTCTCTGGATCTGCCCTGGAAACTCTCGGTTTTAGAGTTAATTACCGGGTCTCCAGGGACAGAGGCTGTTTCTCTAGAGTTGGAGAGTTTCCTGTGAAACGCTGCTCACTTCTCCCCCTTCACAACCTGTTCCTCACACTTCCTGCCCACTTCCCACCCACTTCACTAATACAATGCTGACAAGCCCTGCCCACTTGATTAAGACCCACCCCCTTTATGACACAAATCACTTCATTTACATACCCTCGTCCGAAAGCACACAAACAATCTCCGGTGACTCAGGAGGAGGAAGTTTCCAGATATGCTAATAACTTTATCAGTTGATGAACAGGTAGTTAACCACTGTTAAAAGCAAACGCTAACCTGACCACAAATACCATCTAACCCTTTGAATGCCAGTTGGGTATGCAACTCATTGCTTTACAATGGTTTGCATACCCCTCTGGCACTCAAAGGGTTAAATAAGATAAGACACCTAAACTATATTTTTTATTAACTACTTGAATGCTAGAGAGGACTTTGATGCTTTGCTTTTTATAGCAAACCTCCTAAAAGTTATAGTACTCTGGGTTTCCAAAACTGTGATCTGTCCTTTCCAGCAAGCAAACCATTTATTGGCCTCACTGAAGATGTCTATGACTTTTCCTTTCTGTTTGCTCAATTTTTTATAGTAGTATATCTTTCTAATGGAGCTATTTATTTCTGAAAGTGATTTATGACCAGCAACAGAAAGATTAATAGTTGTGTAAATTACTCATATGTGTTCCTTCCATTAACTTTCAAGCAAACACGTATTAGAATGTATTAATATTTCTCAGTGTATATGATAATGATTGGTCCACAGAGCCTGTTGGTAATGTCATCAAAGAATGGAGATATGCAAGAAAGAGATTATAATCAACATTTATTACTAGTATTAAAATCTAGGCTTGTCAGGTCATCCTTCTAGGAGGGCACATATATGATAAATGCCTACTGCAGGATTCCAGTGGTTAGTTATTATGTTGTGATGATTCCTATGTTATCAAAACAGCAGGTACTTCTCAGTTGTATTCTCTTTTAAAGGGATAATCTGGCAATCCTATAAAATCACCAGCATATTCTGCAGCCCTGGGGCTGGATTTCCTAATAGGCAAAGTAAGCAACTGCTAAGAGCTCCAAATTTTGAGGGATGTCTCAATTGTGGTGGCCACACTTGCATTTTGAATTGTGGGTGTGGCCAAAACAATATCAGTGTGAGGTATGGGCGAACATTTTTACCTCAAACCAAAATCGTGAATAATGGCACTTCCTGCTTGTTGAATAATTTGCTGCGAAAAGTGATGTTTTTCTGCTTTTTTTCACCTAGCTCATTGAATTGAAGTCAACGGAAGCATTGAATTTACACACAATATATAGCAAATGTAATTTTATTTTCCAAAGGCATAGTATAAAAGGGGCATGAGGGTGCATGTGTTGGTGCAGTGTAGTGAAACAATAATTTGAATAGGGAATCCTGTTTTGGGGGGTTATTTACTGGGATTTGGGGGACAGTTAATAAAAAAAAAATAAATGTAATAAAAAAAAAAAAACCCATAAGACATGGTATATAAGGGGTCTAAAGGATGGTGCCTGTATTGGTGGGTGGAGTCTGGGGAAAGAATCAGTTGAACACGGGATTTTTTGGGGGGTGTTGCTAACTGTTGTTAAAAAAAATAAAACAAATTAAATAAATTAAGAAATTGTTATGTAACATGACAGAGACCCCCTGACGTAAACTGCAACTGGGGCAGACTGATGCTTCACAGGATAAAGTATTTTGCTGAGGCTGATTTGTAGGACTTTTGTTAGAGGCCCAATACCAGAGGAAACATTGATTTGCAGGACATAGACTTAATTGAGGCGCAAGCCCTGATGAAACTTTGATTAGCTGTAGGAAATAAGACTTGTGTTAGGCCCAAGCCCTGAGGAAACATTGATTTGTAGAACTTAGACTTGTTAGAAACAAGCGTCCCAAAATTGTTTATTTTTTTTGAAGGCCTCCGTTTTTTTATTTATTTATTTATATATATATATTTTTTTAAAGCACAAGCCCTGAGAAAACAAAAATGCCCTACTGGCCTAGTGCCAGCAGGTTGTGTTATGTTGGCTTGTGTCTACTGGCCATTGTCAAATGCTGCTGCTGACTTGTTTAAACAGCAGGATGATTAGGCAGCTCAAAGGGAATGGGGTCAACAATAGCAGTAACATAGGTGATGGATGATGAAGGTTCCACTTGCCATGACAAGCTCTGATGAGCCTGAGGCAGTAGCAGCACCATAACTAGCCCCCACCACTTCAGGTATATGTGGAGAAAAGAAGAAGTTGGCCAGTAATGCTACTCCACCTGCCCCTCCTCCAAAATCATGGGTATGTTATTTCTAGAATAGAATGTTTCCCTTGAGGGCGGGAACTGTACCTCTCATCAGCCACTGCAATTTGCACAGTGTGTGTGGTAAATAAGGGAAGTACTGGGAACAATGGGCACGTCTGTACTCACATCAAACACCTGGCACAGCTCTATCCAAACTCCATGATGCTTAGGGTCCCCAATATGAAATCCCTCAGCCAGAAACCAAATACTGCTGCTGTTACTATGCCCCTTGTCCACTCCCTGCTAAGGACACATTACAAGTTGCAGACAATTTAATAATAATGGTGAACCCTCCCTGCCACCAGTTTATCATATTTTGTGTGATGGAATCTCCTCAGATGCTGATTTAGGCCCTGGTTGCGATTAACCTCCACCACACTGTCATGTGTGCTCAGTGCACCACAGCGTGTGCAATGGGTGGAAACAAACTGCCACATCTGGACATCTACTGAATGGCTATCAACTGGACTGGGAGGTAAAGATGAACGAGGTAGATATAGTTACTGTAGAGCAAGAAGGTGATGGTGAGCCAGTTGTTTCACTCGCATTGTACTTTTGTCCTCCTCTTTGATCTCTTCCTCACCTCTTGTTGCCTTTGGGGAGAGTCAGGGGGTACAACAACAGTGGCGCCCAATTTCTTTGGTGGGTGTTTGGTTTTAACATGTTTAACATAAATGTCATGGTGTCTGTGTTTCATGTGTGTTATCAGGGTGGTTGTGCCAAGGTGTGTTCCCTCCTTTCCCCTTTTCACTGATTTGCCACAAATTGTGGACAGTGCCATTTGCTGATGAGGATTTCAGAGGGTAGGAGAAATATGAGAAGAATGGCCTCTTTCTTCTTCTCCTCCACATTCCCCTTCACTGGCTGAGGCAGAGGATGATGTTGCTGCTGGTGTTGCTACTGTCTCAGAATCAGCACTGCAACTAGGGCCAGGAGTATTGCTGTAGCTGGCAAGTGTAACCTGTCCTAGTTCCGCATCACTGGACCCCAGTCCCACTGTGTCCATGGTGGTCTGTGGCACACTACCCTACTCCTATGCATCCTGCTGCCATTGTACCTCAGTAGCAGCAGGAATTAGAGCAGTAGCAAACTCTGCTTATTCCAAAAGCTCACTGCTGGTGGTGGTGATGCCCATCTCCATTCCTGTATGCAGTCCTTCTCAAAAAGGCCATTAGTGTCTCTTCCACCCCAGCTTCTCCACCAGCTTCTCTACCACATCATCATCACCACCATCAGTCCCTCTTTGCTGCTGCTGCTCTATTACAGACATCTCACTGGTTGGAGGAGGTGATGACAGAGGGTCCCATAATGTCACACTTGCCATCTCTTGTTGACCTGAATAAGACAGACTGGCAGTACTAGCAGCAGGCACAGTCATTATTGGTGTTAGACATAAATTCTTCCTTCTTCAGGATCACGTTCCACCTGGGCAATGCCATGGTGGGAAAGGGACTCCCAGGGCTCCCTTGACTGCTAATCTGGTCACTCTGCATTACTTTCCCTACCATTCCCCACCAGCTAGTTCACTATCACTGTTACTACTACTAACACCGATCACATCAATTTCAGTCTCAGAGTTTTCCTCCTCACTAGTAATATGATCACCCCCTCCTTCACTCCTGCTGGACCTTCTTAGTAGTACTAGTGGTGGGACTGCTTGGGGATGGCAAGTGTGACTTAATGCCTCCTGCTGTCAAACTTGTCATCGTCTCCTCCTCCCCCCTCCACAGAATTACAAGACACACTGGCAGCAGGCACAGCATTGGCAGCAGACACAGCACTGGTAGCAGGGGAAGCATTGTCAGCAGGCACAGCACTGGCAGCAGGCACAGGTAGCTGACCTGTCCTGCTCACTCTACTACCCTCTTCTTCCTCTGACCTTGATATATTTCCCCAAGATCCCTAGGGATGATGTAGGGGGACTGGCCAGCATAGGGTCTGGGGAACCAGGGCATCCAGACCCTTTCATGTTGGTGTTAGTGGTCACTTCCTCCTCCTCAGACTCACTGGATGCATAACTGCTCTTCCAGGTCCTCCATTTATTGTTATTAAATTTATTCATAGTGATAGCAGTCACTATGAGCCTCTCCTGCATCAATTTTGCAAAACAACTCATAGCACAACAGCCTAGCACCTCTCTTTCACTTCCTGGAAAACGGCACATTTTTATAGAGAAAAGGCAAAAAAATTTCATTAAAGGGGCCATTGAGAAAATAGCAAAAATGTTTTGCTAATGGGTGAAAAGAGTGAAGATTTTAATCACTTTATTTAAAGTGGATTTTCACATGAAAAAGCAGACAACCACTTGGATTTCACTGATATTTTCATGGGAACACAATGGGACCTTTCGCCACATCTAACAAGTGCATCTAAAATAGATGTACACTCCTGTTTGTATGGGTGATTTAGTAAGAAGCTTACATATGTTTTTACTGTCTATTATTTAATCCCTTGAATGCTAAAGAGAGGTCTTCAATGCACTGAAAAGCAATGGTTTGGAGATCCCTCTAGCAACCAAGGGATTAAGAATCTTTTTATGCTTATCTATTATAGTGTGTGGATATGGCTAGAGGTGGAGTCATGTGAAATGCTGGTGCATGGTAATTGGTCACGCTAATAGTGATTAAGATGCTTTGCTTATGGGAACCTGATATATAAATTCGGCACTGTACAGCCCTAAATACATTGGGAAGAACAGCATGAAAAATGGCAATGCATCACTACCTACCTTTTTCCCAAGAACCAGAACCCACACACACTTACACAACACCAATCACTACAACCTTAAATAACACATGCCTATAAAAAAACACACCAGATACAAATTAAGGTGGCAATAAAGAGGTCACAGCTTACTTAAATTGTTTGACCCTAAAGTGGAACCCCCTGGCCAGTTGCCAGCATGGACTCTCTGTCCAACTTTTGCAGCCTGGGGTCTAGTGCCCAGCTACCTGCCTCTTGGGAGAGGACTTTGCAGGTGCCACTCCTACCCATGACCTCCGTGATGGCACCATTCCTTCTCCAACGTTGTGGGCAAGTGGATGCCGGTACTGACACCCCTCCAAGCCGTTCCTTTTACCTTTGTGCCCTGTACCATTAGCCCATCCTGATAAACAGTACCCACTGTGTAGCTGGGCCCTAGGGAAATATAGAAGTTTCATACAGACCCTTCTGGAAATTGTACCTTTTGAGGCTACACCACAATTAATCAGAGGTCTGTACTTTTGCCCCTGAGCCCCAAGCAATGATCCTCCTCCCCTGCTCTTGACAGTGAGTGTGATGTGAAAGAAGGGGAGCAAGAAGTTGAGGAATCAGACAGCAGTCTATGGATATAGGATGAGACATGCTAAAGAATACAGGAGGGAAGGGGGCCATAAATGGAGGCTGAGACAGAGCAGGGAGAAAAATTTGGTTAGGAATGAAATGCTGAGCACTCTGATGAATTTATGAGGGATTAGGGCTAGCATGGAAACATACAGCTGATGAAGAAGGAATAGCATAAGAGGGTTGTGAGAAAGGAAGCATGGAGAGTAAAGAGGAAGGATGGGATTTGGTTGGTAATGCAGAAGGATGTGCAACAGCTGCCACAGAATGGGATGAAGGCAATGATGACAGCAGTGGCAGAGGAGGGGACAGGGAAATGGAAGAGGTGGATGTAGGGACAGCAGCAGCAGGTTGATAAGAAGGCAGAGAGGAAGACAAAACATAGAATGGAAAACAGAAGGGAGAAAGAGGAGAC
Organism: Rhinophrynus dorsalis; assembly: GCA_037306005.1. Classification (NCBI taxonomy): domain Eukaryota; kingdom Metazoa; phylum Chordata; class Amphibia; order Anura; family Rhinophrynidae; genus Rhinophrynus; species Rhinophrynus dorsalis. The sequence goes on from CM074724.1 coordinate 298,255,788, forward strand.
TAGATGGGGATGAAAGGAGGATTGGCGGTACTGGCTCCTCAGAGTGACTAGAAAATATGTCCATTTCAGAACGGGTTCTGCTACTTGCTTAGAGATGGCGAATCATCCCTCTAGTGATGAGGAGGACCAGAATTCCTGGTGGGATGCTTCATCTCTGCTGGCAGACCTACAAAGAAAAGAAAGAAAAGATAATATTAGTCACACTATTTACGCACACATTTTATAGGCCTAGTCTGTCCTCTCCTCCCCCCTCTTCTTATACAATTGGCCACCCTCTCTCCTCCTGGAAAAAGGGGGGCTGCCACCCACCCAGGACAGAGAGGGAAGAAGACTGGGCAATCAGCCCCTTCAGTCATTCTAAACATGACATACATATATAGATTGATACAAATGGTGAGAGGGGCTCAGAGGGCCCTAGACTTGAGAATTTAAATTAAAATATCTAGAGTTATGTGAAGATGAGTATATATTTACATATAAGTATATTCTTTTTGAGTTCAGGAAAGGGTGTACAATGCACTGCACTCTATGAAAATCACAGTGTTAATGTTTACTCTTCAAAACAAAATCAGCTTTTGTTTGTACCGGCCCTTTTAAATCTAGCCACACAGGCAGACCCATGCCTTAACCCTTGTCTGGCAGACATGCCCCTGCTAACCAGTGGTAGATGAATTAATTTCTTAGCATGTAATTAATGCTTTGACTCCATCAGTTTTCTCTAGTACCATTTCACCACAAGATGTTGTCTTTTAACCTTGAATGTCTCCTTTTCACGCTTTCCGGTTACCTGAGCATTTGTGCTCTAATTAACCTATGATTCAGTGGGCTCGGTAGGGGCAGGTGACAGTTGTTCAATTTCCCATTAGGCAGAGCAGGGAAGAACCTATTTCTCCAAATGGGAGAACCTCAAGCTATTCTTGCCACTCCCACATTTAGGATTATGGGTATGGCCACAACAATCTCAATTGCAGTGCATCAGATATCACTTTCTGGTGTATGGAGGCCTGTTTCTTTACCAGTTTGCATAGTTTTTGACTGGCTATTTAACCCCTTGCATGCTGGAGACCTTTCCAGCAGCTAAGGGCTTTAGATCTTATTGTACCTATGTTATAGGCTAAAATAATGTTCTTTTGCCAAGCTGCAGTGGGTGGGGCTAGGGGCAGGTCATATGAGTAACAGGGGTGTGGCTTTGGGTGGGGCACCCAGGATACCTTGATTAAGGGCACTTCAGATGTAAATCCAACCTTGCCTATAGATTTTCATTGCTGCTGCAGAGTCAGTTACTAATCATCCTAATCAGCTCGGAGTGATGTTAGCAGAGATGGATTCTGTGTAAGCTTCTTTTGTGCTCTGTACAGTGCATCTCTTTGCCCTCTGTCATGATGTTGTAGATATGATTACAGACAGATAGGCTCACTAGGGATAATTGATGCTCAGCATGGCAATTACAAGCACTAGCTGCCTGCAAACAGTTTGTCATCGGCAGCCCAATAGTCTATTTCATATCTATTGGCTGCGGACCACACTATCACTCACTACTAACTAACCATCACCTAAAGATGGCCTTAGAGTTTATTTCTTTGAATTTACACCTTATTTACAGTGCTTTGGAGACAGCTAGCATTCATGGAGTTAATTGAAGGATATTAATGGAACATTAATGGCCACATGCATGATTCAAAAATGGAGCAATGCTGGAGAAAACTGACTGCATTGTAGGGGAATAATAAAATATATTTATATGGGGCTTTTAATCCCTTAAATGCTAGTGGCATCTCCTGTACATTGCTTTGCAATGGGTTGGAGAACTATGTAGCATTCCAGGGGTTACAGCTCGATTTATTTCAGCAGGGTTTTGGAGAAATTGTACTCAAATACATAAAGGGATTCAATACAGTGCAGAAGGGAAGTACATTTCAAAGGAGTAGAAATGTGAGGACAAGAGGCCATAGACTAAATCTAGAAGGACAGAGGCTTAGATATAATGTAAGACAAATGTACTTCAGTGAATGGGTGGTAGATAAGTGGAATACACTGTACAATCTTGAAACTTGAAAAATAAGAAAATAACCCCAGACCTGTATCAATACAATTAATGCTCTCACTCCTCAATTTAAAATGGCAGGAAATATGTAGTCCGAGTACGTAAATAGTGCAATCATCAGGTATAGACAATTCATATAAGGAAAACAAAAATATTCTCACCAACCAACTGGATATGCACTAGGTAACACCACTCTGTCTAGAGCTATGGACTGGAACAGCTTCGGTTCTCAGTTTTTCAGTTGTGTATAGCAACGGTATGTTCTCTTGTGTCAGCGGTATATTCACCTGTACAGCTGATGTGCAGTAAGGATCAAATACAGACAGATGAAATAACATGTACGAGGTATAGAGTCGGTGTAGCAATAAAAACAAAGATTTATTATCCAGATAAAGTACAAATTCTACAGACCCCCTTGACCAGTTTTGTTGCCTGTTCACGTTTTTTCTATGCTTTTAATTTTGTACTAATAAATCTTAATTTTTATCCAAGAAGTTTGGGTTTATACTTTGGAGTGCACCTGCAATCATCTTCCATTGCGTTAAGATTTGCTCTGGCTACTATATAGAGATGTGAGGAACTCATTGCTGTGGAAAGAGATTTGGTGAAAACAGAGCCATTTTCCTTCGTTGGCAGTTGCTGCCAGCCCTCTTCTGCACGTGAGGATGGAGTGAGTGCTTGTTTGAGTGTTTGCATTGTGATATGTCAGAGAGTGTGTGATGACATATGAGTGCCTGATGAAGTGTGGCACGGGATCATGATGCAGGAACACTGCAAAATGGAGTAAGGATATAGAAAAGTTGTGTGGAACACAGAGCCGGAAGATTTTGCAGTATGATCTACCTTCCACAGATAAATTTAGCCTGCATTTCACAGGCATTTCTGCAAAAAGGAGAAACATTGGTCCCATTCAATAGAAATTCTTGAAGTGCTGTAAACTCATTCATACAGATTACAGTGGAGGTTGCAGTGCTCATGGCAATCACCAATAAATGTCCAACCCACATGGATGTCAGCAAATTAAGTAAGACTGACGATGATGTGGGTCAACCACCAGCCATACATGCCCAGCAATGGGATCACCAAAGGAGAGCAGGACAGTGCAAGTTATTAAGACTGGAATGAATTCATATCAACTTCCAATCGCTTGTTTGAACATTGCCTAAAGCAGCAATCTCCCATCCTGATAGAGATGCTTAGTGAAAATGACAGAGGGCTATGTCTGGCTGTTCCTTGTGCTTCTGATCATAGACATAGACCAGTATGACAGATGTACTGCTGCATGGAGAATTCACCAATTCTGTCTTTCTCTGCTCCAACAGTATGATAAATTGAATGAAAGGCTTGCTTTGTGGTAAATGTATCATTCCTACTTAGCAGAGAAAGCCAAAATTTATATTTTCTCTGTATAGCAAAGTAGTTTGGAACTTGAGGTTCACCAGTTGCCCAGGAGTCCAGGACTACAATTTTACGTAATTTACAGCCAGCTTTTGATTATAGAAATTGCAGTCCTGGACAGCTGGGGAGCCACATGTTGCTCAGGGATGATATTGTAGCTGTACTGTATGTGATCAGACTGCCTGACTCAAATTGAAATGGACCCCTGTGCTGTATTTTGCTCAGCTCTGTCCTAAACCCTATTTCTCTATATATATGTGCTTTATCCATGCTATGTTAACCAGGGTGGATTTTCCATTAGCTAGAGCAGGAAATTGCCTAGGGTGCCAAATCTTGAGGGCACTTCAGTCTCAGTGTGCGAAGCTGTGGTCAGTACAATTCTGTAATCTAACTGCATCAGAGATTTGCTTCTGGTTTATTTAAGAGTTATATACTGTTTATATACAGTTTATGGCTGGTTTATGAACCTCTGTACTGGCCAGATCATTTAAGAATTTTTTTCTTTTTTATGAATGTTATTGGATACGTTTATTTTCTGTGATAGATAACATGATAGATAACATTGAATTGGGCTTGAGGTGGGTAAGGAGAAGACCAAAAGTGTGGCCCAGGGTTTTTCAAGAGTGCCAGAGGTTGTTTGCATTGGGGACGTCTTTAGTATTTAAATCAAAGGTAATTAGTTGTTGTCTCCTATGCTGTACCTAGGTTGACCCAGAACATCACCAGTTCTGACCAGAGTCTGACTTTTTATGAATTCCTTTGTGAAATTCTTTCGGATATATTAGCAAAATATTCAGGTATCAATTAATATCTAATTAATACTGCCTATTTACACTGCATTTAAAATATGTACTTTTATTACGTTTTCCCCTTAATCCCATAGATTCTATGGGTTAAGGAGTGTTTAGAATCTAATGGGTTAAATGTTTCCTTTTGCATTCTGGTTATTTTAGTGCCATTTTAAAGTAAAGATGCAGCAGTTGTCAATATCTATACAGAAAATAGTTAAAATGTGGACCATTCCAAGGTCCCTAATGGCTGTAAGTTTGTTGGCAAGTATGCTGAGGTGAGAGCTTATGCACGCCACAGCATTAACCAGCATGAGAGAAACATAAAATCAATATTCATTTTCTCTGTCCAACTGAAATATGGTGGCTGGCAGCCGTCAGGTCTGCGGAGACCACTCCCAGAGCGGGGGTGGGGTGGGGGGAGTGGGAGAGAGTGAGAGAGATGGCAATATGCACAAAATAAAAGAGGAGCAATCCTGGGGCAAACCAATGACACCCTGGAGAACACATACATATTACCATTTTTTTAAATGGGGAATTTAACCCCTTGAATGCTTGTGAGATCTTAACCCATTGGCATGCAATGGGTTGGAGACCTCTCTAGCATTCAGGGGGTTGAAAGTCCCCATTTATGTCAAATATAATTTTTATTTCTCCCCTTTGTTGTAGTTGGTGTGATCCAGAATTGCATCTTTTCTTTATCCCTTTGAGTGCCAGAGTGGTACGCAATGCATTGCGTACCACTCTGGCACTCAAAGGGTTAAAAAGAGTCCATGGAGTAGAGTTAGGAAGTGACAGAGAGAGGCTGCATGAATTATGTTTATTTGAAATATTGATCTTTTCAGAATAATTAATTAGGAAATAATAACATTCTAGGTAAGCCAAGTAAATTTAATTATTTCTAGTGAGATTTACTGAAGAGTGAATTGACCCTTTACAAGCAGGAAAGCAGGGTGAGTGCCCCCCATTTCTTCTATTGCACTATTCTCTTATAGTGGGACTCTCAGAGCTTTGATCTAAATCTGAGGGGTGTCAGAGTGAAGACCATATTCTCAGAGTGGGAGAGCCCAGTGTCTCCTGCTTCATGATCTTCACCAATTAACTGCTTTATTAGTCTCAACAGTGGTGCCACTTCTTCCATAAAGGCAGAGGATGAAGTTCTGCTCATCTAAACTGTGTTCAAGTGTAGGTATTTGAAGTTGTATCATGTTAACCCTTTCAATGCCTCACAATGATCTGCATGCCCCTCTTGCACTCAAAGGGTTAAAGGTACCTTGAAGACTGGATGGATTACCTCTGGGTTAGAACAAGTAGGAATCTATTCTCCCAAATCTACATTTTGGGGAGCTTTAAGGGTTAATATGTAAAAAATCTCAGGGACAGGTATAATTATTCTTTCACTCATATGAAGATATTAGTGTCAGTTGTTATAATGCCAAAAGTTATTGCAACCGAGACGTATATTTTATGGGTACAGTGCATCCATGGCCTGAAAATTTATAGTGGTGCTGTTGCTACACCATCCAGGGGAGGGCTGGCCTGGGGGGCAGGGGGGCAATTGCCCCCTGGGCTGGTCATATGTCTGAGCTGGTAGGCCACTGCACCTCACTAAATCTCCCAATTGTTTCTGTAAATGGAGCTACACTAGTGATACCACAGAGCTTACAATTGAAATGGAGCTTAACTAGTAGCATAAACCACTTCCCTTGTAAGCTGTATAGTATCACTAGGTAAGCTTTACTTAAATTGTAAGTTTTGTAGTAGTGCACTAATGTAGCCCCATTTCAACTGTAAGCTATGTGGTATCACCTGACTTACGTCACAATATTAATGCCAATTTTAAAATTAAAAAAAGGGGGTGGGCTGGGACAGTGGGCTCGAAAGATAAAAGAAATGGGCCACATGGATGTATTTGCCCCCTGGGCCACAAGTTGCCAGCCCTCCCCTGACACCATCCTAAGGATAGCTTGGGTCAGTTGACCAAAAACTCCTATGACCATAACTGGTAAAGTGCCAGGCCTACACAATGTATTAGATTGGACAGATGCACCTGCTGTGCCAAACCCGTTCACTGTATGAGCAAAATGTGTTTTGTGCATATGCCAGTAAAACTGGCATGCAGGGCTGTATTAAAAAACAAACAAACAAATAAAACTCATATCAATGGGGGTGCCATTTTTCTTGTAGGAGCAGTATCTAGTTACTACAGCAGGAAATCCTGTAGTTTTCAAATCTTTCAGTACAAAGGTTTGAAGTGGTGTAAATGTAGAAAAATGACAATTTTTTTCGTCTAGCGCCACTTCTGGAAATAATAGTGCACTAGGGGTAGAAATTCAAATGACCCCTCATATAATGCAGTGGGATATCTACTTTCAGGAAATATATAGTTTTATATGGTTATTCAGCTGTTTTAAGGCAGTTTTACCATGTAACTACTGGATTGTGCATTTTAGTTCATAGAGTTGAAAATACCATAGTGTGCTCCTGGTAATTTAGGGTCTGCACAGGCCATGAACATAAGTAAAACTATACATATTTGGAATTTGTGTACTTGGGGGGATTCAGGGCTTTTTCAAACTTTCACAATCAACATAAAGTTTTTTTTTAAATACTGTATGATTTTAACAAAATAAATAATTTTGTACGTTTTCTTTATTTATGACAAACAATACAAAATTTAGTTTTGTGAGGTGACATAAAAATGTAATTTGTTCTGATAAAAATGATATGTATGTCAATAAATGTAAAATTTAATTTTTGTGAGGTACCATGAAAAAAACTGAATTTATTCTGAAAAACAGAAAACAAAATATGATATAGTTTTCCATATATGGCTACAAAGGTATCGTCAAAATTCATGCCAAACCAGATGGATAACTAAATTACTGAAAATGTGTCTGGACTACAGGGTACAGGAAATTACCTAAGCTGCTGGCACTGAACGGGGTTAATTTTGACAGTGGTACTGTGGCTAGAGTAGGCCATGGGTAGTTGTTGTCAGTGAGAATAACTTTCCATTGACTGCTATTGCAACAGCCCAACTATAGAATTTCAGGCCATCGAGGACTGCACCCAAGAATTGCACGTTTGAGTTGTAATAACTTTTGTATACAACATCTCTGAGCAGTGGAAATACCTTTGTTTTATTCAATAGGATAAACCCATATATATATATATATATATATATATATATATATATATATATATATTTATATTTATATACACACATATTTTTTTTTCCATATTATAAGATGCTACTCCTGTAACCTTTTCAAAGTCAAACGATGTTACACACCTCTCTGTCATCTAAATGGTTAGCTACTCCAGTTATCTAGAAATGACCCAAGTTTGCAGATGATAACACTCATTTTTCCAGATACTTTTTTATTTACCTTTAGGGAAAAAGAACCCTCAGGCTTCAAATTTAGCACACGAGCCATCCATAATGTGACGGCTCTGCACTCTCTTCTTCACTTCATTTTAATTGAATTATTACAGAACACTGATTCCATTCTTTGTATCTCACCCATGACTTGCTATACCGTAACCATGAGGCCTGCATACTAATCTCTGCTCCCCCCACCCCCAAGCCAGGCTGGAACAGAGAAATGTTCATCTGACCTACAGAAGAATAGCCAAAATAAATAACAGGTTACCTTTCTCAGATTACATTACGTGTCGTACGTATCATTTCAGTTGCATGACAAATCTGCGTTCCTTTATGAAACCCTAGTAGCGCAGGTGACTTCCATGCCTAAGAACTGGCAGGCCTCGAGGGCTATATTCACAAGGACAAAACTGGAGCAATTCTAGGACAAAGCAACATCACCATAGAGAACAAGTCAAAATTCTACAAATTCACATTGATTTGTGTGTGACTTTTAACCCATTGAATGCTGTTTAGAACTCTCTAGCATTTAACCCTTTGAGTGCAAAAGGGGTACGCAATACATTGCTTACCAGTCTGGCCCACAAAGGGTTAACGAGTTAAAGTGTAATTATTGTCATTCTAAAGGGAAAGGAAAAAAACAACAGCGGTTCTAACACTACCTTAAAAAACATAATATATATGTATATATATATATATATATATATATATATATATATATATATAGTCCAATGTATAACCTTAATAGATATAATCCTTGTATGCAGAGGTATTAGATGTGCAGCGTCTTCCTATGGTGTCATCAGCTGGCACTTGCGTTTTGCAGCGTACATATGTAAAAGAAAAGAAAGAAAGAGCGTAGTGATCTGAGAGCAACCTCTTGGTATTCACTCAGTAGTTATACAAAGTTGCACTTACATTCACTCTTATTGTGTGTTAGCCTTATTATAACAATTAGAGATGGAACTTGGATCCAGATCGTAATAACGTGTTGTTTTTCACAGGCAAAGATCACGTTTTACTGGTCAAGTCACTGTAGCTTATTCAGTCCCATACGTAGCCAGCAGAACCTCTGTTTCAGTATCGGACGCTCGATCTGAATCAGGTCACTGTGTGGTTCCCCAGGAGTCCTTTAATTTCTCTTAGACTGTCCCAACCTGTCTTCAAATTCACTAATGGGAGTTAACCCTCTGAGTCCCAGTGAGGTATCCAACACACCACAATGCATTCAATACCTCTCTGGCACTCAAATGGTGTTCCTTTGCTTTTATGCCCTCTCATATATGTTGCAGGTTTTTACCTTTTGGATGCTACAGATATCTTTACCTACTAAGCACTGCACTGGAGATGCCGTCCTCTAGCATTAAAGTGTTTATCAAAACAGAAAAATAAAAATGAGTAAGATAATGTACATAAACTCTTTAAGAACTGTGTCTTTCAGAATGTGATACCATAACAGATAATCACTGATAATGATTAATCTACTAATAAGTGATCAATAGAACTAAGATATGGGTACATAACAGTTAAATACATTCTGATGTTTAAAATACTGATTTTCTTATAGCAATGTATGTATAAGGTCATTTGCTGAATGAGTTGAATACAAATGTTGTTTATACTTAGCAAGGACATGAATTGTCTAGGATTGTCTAGAAACCTAATCATATCTTTTGTTTGTAGAACATATTCTGCCGAATCTGCAATGTGCTAAGAAGGCCTCTTTTTATACTCTTCATTCATACATCTAAAAGTGATTTTAACCATGTTTAAGCATGTAAACATAGTGCTTAATCAGGGCAATCCTTAAATCCTGGCCTGTTGGTGGCCCTTGAGGACTGAACTTGGACAGCCCTGATATAGATGATACAAGTCACATTTTTTTTAGGGACTGAGAGTTATACTTTATGCAAGGCTAATGGTAGGTAACATTGTTATTATTGCAAGTATATTACTATACTATACCCTGCTAGTTATCCTGGATTTATTACTGATATTTAATAATTATACTTTTTTATTTCTGTAAAATGTATGGTATACTCATAATATACTCCTTGTTATGGTTTTCAGACACTCAGACAATGGTTAAAAGCAAAAACACAGTTTTATTGAAAATAAAATTAAAGAACAGCGCCCCTGGGGGCCAAGACCGGTAATCCAGAATATGACAGTAATACTGGCACAATATATGGGAGCTACCAGAATGGTCAGAGAGAATGTAGTACCAAGGGTTAATGCTTAGAGCAACAGATCAGTCTCTGTGATGATAACTGGCCAACGCCCGGTTGGTAATATCAGTCTCTGGAAAGAGCAAGGAAAAGTGCAGAAAGCGTCTGAACTGGATCACTCTCAAATAGCTGTATAATAGGGCGCCCAAAAGTTACAGCAAGATGATCAGAGCTGAGCCAATACCCCGTAGGGTGAAGTATCAGAGCAAAGCCACTGCTGGAGCAAACCCAGAACCTGGAGCGACCTGTGTTCTCACAATAAACGAACCCTGCGTGTACCAATGGGACCAGAGCCACAAGCACCCCTAAGGTGCCAGAACGGAGAAACACTGCCCAAGCTGTATGAAAGCCAATGCACTGGTAGTGCGATAGATATGTAACACAATGAGCACTTGGAGGCCAGAGCCAAGACACCCTTCCAATGCCATCACGGAGCAACACAATGCAAGAGCAATGGAACGCCCATAAGCACCCGGAGGTGCAACCAAGGACTGAATGCACACCCACTGGAAACTGCTCTGCTAGTGTAACGGATAGGTCAAAAGGCACAGGCTCAATAAGTGTAAATTGGCTCGGTAGGACGCAACAAGCTTGGCAAGTGTACAGGCTCTATATCAGAGGCAACCGGCACAGCAAGGGTTAATGGCAGGTTCGGAAACAGAGGCAGCAGCTCAGCAAGGCACTATAGACTGGCTCGGTAACGGAGGCAACAGCTCAGCTAGAGAGAAGTGATTAGTCAGAGCGAACTATCCGCACTGTCCAGAATGTCGCCGGTAGGAGACGAGATGCCACAGGAGCACAGGAACAATCAGGAAACAGGAACAACAGCCGGAACCAGGTCGAGTCATGGAGCAGGAATGTCAGCCAGAGCCGGGTCAATCACGGAGCAGGAACGTCAGCCAGAGCCGGGTCGGATCACGGAGCAGGAACATCAGTCAGAGCCGTTTCGAATCACAGAGCAGGAACGTCAGCCAGAGCCGGGTCAATCACGGAGCAGGAACGTAGAAGGGTCAGATGAGCCGAGTCGGTACACAGAAGGCAGGAACACAGCAACAAATGCGCAGGATCGGGAACACCACGAAAGGGCAGCTGACAAGTACCAAAAGCCCAGTATATAAAGGCGCATCCTGGGCGGGCCAATCAGCCTCTACCAATGCACAGGTATCATCACAGAGATTGACAGTAAAAACGGGGACCGTGATACTCCTATTTAAGTATATTTGAAACATTCTCCTCTTTCTTTAATGTACTCACTATATTCTATAAGAATTTGCGAGACCATTTGCGAGTCTGGCTCAGACTGGACCCTAGTAAGCTAGGGTTACCGGAGGCAACACAGACACTGGCGAGTGACCAGGCTCCCACAAGACTACTGGGGCGGGTAGGCCTAAAAGGCGCAGAGCGGTATAGCGAGTGGGAGTGAGCAGTGTGCGTAATGTAACCAATCAGTAGCCAGTGTTGCCCTAATCGGTACACACGGAGATAGACGGCCAGTCCCGTTGGCAATGGAACCAAATGCTCAGCCAGGTCGGCACACAGAATAGTCAGCCAGTCTAGATAGTACAACCAGACACTAGGGATCAGTCACCAACACAGAGCCAATAAGAATAGGGCCAGGGTAAACCAGGACGTAACAATGTTGCTCAATCACTGAAATTACGGGCACTGTGATAATAGTATATTTGATTACATATAAAAAAGCATCAGGCCAAAATATTGATGGAAGAAACCTGCACTTTTTTCACCAGGGAAAAGACCTATGAGTGCAAGTCTTCTTTGGACTTTAATATATATATATATATCTATCTATATATATATATATATTTCTATCTATATATCTATATATCTATCTATATATATATATATATATATATATATATATATATATATATACACACAGTAATGTTCAAAAGTTTTAGGCAAGTGAAAAAATTATGTAAAGTAAGAATGCTTTCAAAAATAGTTTAATAGTTTATATTCATCAATTAACAAAATGCATAATGTGTGAACAGACAAAAAATAGAAATCTAATCAATATTTGGTGTGACCACTCTTTACATTCAAAACAGCATCAGTTCTTCTATGTACACTTGCACAAAGTCAGGGATTTTGTTGGCGTATAGTCATGTGTATGATTAAACAATTATACCAAACAGGTGCTAATGATCTTCAATGTAATACGTAGGTTGAAAAACAATCATCAACTGAAACAGAAACAGCTGTGTAGGAGGAGTAATACTGGGTGAGGAATAGCCAAACTCAGCTAACAAGGTGATGTTGCTGAAGACAGTTTAATGAAGACAGTTTACTGTCAAAAGTCATACACCATGGAAAGACTGAGCACAGCAACAAGAGACAAGGTAGGTACACTGCATCAGAAAGATCTCTCCCAGGCAGAAATTTCAAATCAGACAGGAGGTTCCAGATGTGCTGTCCAAGCACAAAGAAACAGGCAATATTGAGGACCTTAGATACAGTGGTTGGCCAAGGAAACTTAGTACAGCAGATGAAAGACACATCATGCTTACTTCCCTTCACAATCAGATGTCCAGCAGTGCCATCAGCTCAGAATTGGCAGAAAAGAGTGGGACCCAGGTACACTCATCAACTGTCTGGAGAAGTTTGGTGAGGAGTGGGGATTTGGTCAGAATGGTATCGTTGATGCTGAGAAGTACAAGCATATACTTATCCATCATGCAGTACCATCAGGGAGGCAACTATTTGGCCCCAAATTTATTCTGCAGCATGACAAGGACCCCAAACATACAGCTAAATTAATTAAGAACTATCTTCAAAGTAAAGAGGAACAAGCAGTCCTGGAAGTGATTGTATGGCCTCACAGAGCCCTGATCTCAACATAAGTTAGCCCTTTGAGTGCCAGAGAGGTATCCAACAAATTGCTACACAATACTTTGGATACCTCTCCGGCACTCAAAGAGTTACTCTGTCTGGGATTACATGAAGAAAGAGAGAAGCAACTGAGTACCTGCCGAGTTCTTAACATGTGCAAGTGTACCTAGAAGAATTGAAGCTGTTTTGAAGGCAAAGGCTGATCACACCAAACATTGATTTGATTTAGATTTTTCTTCTGTTCACTCACTTTGCATTTTGTTAATTTATAAAAATAAACTATTAATATGTCTATGTTTGAAAGCATTCTTACTTTACATACCTGTCTAAAACTTTACTGTGTGTGTGTGTGTATATATATATATATATATATATATAGATAGATAGATATAAATATATATAGATATATATATTGTGTATATGTGCGTTTATTCCACAAGGCACAAAAGAGTTAAATGAGTAGCAAAAACATAGTAATTAAGGAGAATATACAGATGATTAATTCCGGGTAAAAATGTACCTACCATAAAATGGTCCCCCATGGAGTGATTTTCTGGTGAATCATACATCATCCCACCCAGCGCATATTGTGATTGGTTCTAACAGTTTGAAGGATATAGTATGGGTAATCCTGGATGAGGTTTAAACAAGGCACAGAGACAATGGGTGTAACTTTATGCCATTTTCCTGCATGTGCTAGGGCTTGCTGGCATTAGAGTCTTAATGATGTGAAGTGGGTGTGCCAGTATAAATGACAATGATTATACACTCTAGTATGTGCCCTAATGTTCAGCTGCTTGCATTGGAGGCTAATGCCAGATGAGATAGACTGGCTTATTTATCCAATAATGTTTTAGTCTAAGGCATAACAATGCATTCGGCATTGAAAGTGTTAAAGTGAAGCCCTTGCTTTCATTGAAAACATTTAGAATACACATAAAATACAATATAACACTAATCTAAAATACACATATTAAACCAAAGAGATCAGAGAAACATAATAGATATTTCATATGTACTCTGTTAATACTATTATCCAAAATTTTATTTAGACCTTGTAAAACAGTCTTTTTTCTAATTATACAATCAGTTTGTCTCCTCAGAACCAGATTTACACCCCAGGCTCCCATAGACAAGTCTATCGATCCAGAGCTCTGCCCATGTCCAGCCCCCCACACCTCACATCACCCCGCCTCCTGTCCCATCTACTGTTTCTTGACACAGAAAATACCCTTGGCCTATGACAAGCAAGAACCAAAAAAATAGTTTAACCCCTTGGTTGCTAGAGAGATCTCCAATGCATTGGTCTGTAATGCACTGGAAATCTCTCTAGCGCACACGGGGTTTAAATAATAGTCTGTAATGGGGTATAAACATGGTGAAAGGAAATTGCTCTGATCACACCCACAACAGAGCATATGGGAGTGACCAGCACAGCTGAGGTGCCTCTCAAAAATCTGGAGCTCTAGGCAATTGCCTAGTGTGCCTATTGGGAAACCCAGCCCTTTGTCTCCCTATTGCAAAATGATTTTAACTGTCTCCACCTTAAACTGATTATCGTACCTGGGAACGTTTCAGATCTGCCCCAGAGACTCTGATTTTTAGAGTTCATTACCAGGTCTTGAGGAAAGGCTGAGTTTCTTGCTTTGGTGAGTTTCTGGGTATCTCTACCCACCATGTCTATTATGCCCACTTCCTGTCCCTTCCAAAGTAAAACCCAACATTTCCTCCTCTCAATGCTGCCAACTCAATTAAGGTCCACCCGCTATGATACACAATTCCTATCATTTAGGCACCCCCATTCCTATACCATGAGCCCTTTCCAGGGGGCTCCAAAGAAGATCTCAGGTATGCTGAACATATGTGTTCTCTCTTCCAGCTCCTCAACTATAGGGGACTACATTCCCATCATCCCCAACTCGCCACTGGTTGAGAATTGTAATCTTCAACAGTTGGAGAGCCAATGGTTTCCTACTCCTACTTTCATACTCTTGATGCTCAACCTATCACTAGGCTATATTCACAAGTGTTCCGCAGGAGAAAAAGGATATTTGCATTAGTTTAAATGGGGATTTTATTCCTTTGGGTGCCAGAGAGATAACCGTTGCATTGTGTTGCAACATGTTAGATACCTATCTGGCACTCAAAGGGTTAACCCCATGAATGCAAGTGAAATGTGCAATGAATTGCAACCTCTCTAGCAATTAATGCCTTTAAAGCCCCATTTAAAGCAATACGAGTTAGGGGAATTCATATTTGCTCCCTGAAGTGTGGATGGTTTGCTCTAGAATAACTCCAATTCTTCTCTGTGCATATAGTCCTCTATTGCCATGATGCATATTACAAACAGGCAACTCTGTAGTACATAGGTTAATGTGCAATTTAAAGTGTTTCTCCTATGTTCTATAAATGTGTTTTGATCATCCAATAAATTGCACTTTACAGACAGTACAAGATAAATAATAAAAGCTGTCAGACAATTAATAAAACTATTCATATTAAACGTCAATCCATTCGAGCTAGGAATAAAACTTTCTTTTCTTCCTGTCATAAAATCGCATGTTATACAATTGTTTTTATTGCACCCGTAATTCCCCTTTACATCAAGCCTGAGTATGAACATCTATCTTTATTTCTCCATTTTCTCTATCTTGTTGGTGCCAATATATTACTAATATTTTTGCTTTCTTAACAGTCATAAAGATTTATTTTGAAAACATATATTTTACAGCTGATATTTTTTCCCTGTTGAATAAAACAAGAGAAATCACACGGCTGGGAGTTGCTTCATTAAAAAGTTAATATAACAAACTTTTTTTTTTTTCAAACCATTTATAGTAATTCCAGCTGGTGTCAGAAAGTTATTTTTTTATTTAACCTTTTGAGTGCCAGAGGGGTACGCTATGCATTGCTTCACAATGTGTTGCATATCCCTAGGCACTCAGAGGGTTAACCCCTTAACGACTGGCCGCGCAGGCACGTTGCGGTCACTAAAGGACCACAGAGCATTTTTTTTTGCAGATTCGGATTCCAGACTCCTCAAATGGCGTGCAGCCGCGGGGGGTGCCCAGAATTCCATGGTGGTCATAGCACGTCATAGGTCGTTAGGTCAAAACAACCCATTACGTGCTATGACTGTCAAGGGTCGTTAAGTGGTTAAAGAATGTTTTCAGTGGAGAACTTGATGCTTAGACTACATCTTTTCATAGGAAGTGAGAGAACAGAAGGGCCATATATATAAAACTAAAGTGGTTAAATTCTGGAGAAAATAGGGAGCAAATAAAAATTCCCTTTGATTTAAATGAAGCTTTTAACCCCGTTAATGTTAGAGAAGTCCATGGCCAGATCTCCCAGTAGGTAGACAACTGCCTAGAGCTCCAAAGTTTGAGGAGTTGGCTATGCCCATATTCTCTGTGGGCATGGCCAGAGCCATTTCAGTGTCCCTGCACCAACTCATTACAGGCTATTATTTAGCCCAAAGGGTGCTAGAGAGATCTCCAAAGCATTGCTTCAAAATACCTTGGAGATCTCTCTAGAAACCAAATGGTTAATGCTTTTTTTTAGGTTTATATGGTATTTTCTGTGCTAAGAAACAGTAACTAGGAGAAGGGGCAGGGTCATGTTAAGAGTTGGGATAGAGCTAAGGGCACCTAGAGTGCGTTACCTAGGAGAGCCTGGGATATAAATCCGGTCTACAAAGCAATGCATTGGTAACCTCTCTAGCATTCAAATGGTTAAAAACCCCATTTAAATCAGTGGGAATTTTGGAGATTTTTTATTTGTCCACTATGGTGCAGTTGTTTTGCCTCATAATTGAAAAATTTTGCTTTCATACATACAGCTCAGTGTCACTTATAAAAGAGAAACTTAATTAAAAAAGACTGAGTCCTAATAACATTTGAATGAAGCATTTTCTAGCAGTCGGACTAGCTACTTGTACTCAGCAAGAAAAGATCTATAATATTTTACTTTATAAATAAACTTCACTGTTCCTTTAAATGGAAAATAGGGTTTTATCTTGCAAGTGTTTAGCTAAACAAAATCACACCTATCCCTATGTCTTTATGTGATGGGTTTCATTTGGGTGGCTGATTGGTTAAATCTAGTTGTAAACAAGATTTGTTCACTCCTTGGTTTGATCCCCGCTAGGGTGAAAATTAGCATTTTTCCTGCAAGGTCTATTTTTGTCCTATGAATTTCCAACATGACAGTTCTGTCTTTATTATCTGCTTTGTTATATACATAGAATGTTGTTCTTTTGAAACGGATGCAATGCTGAAACCATAAATAATGAATAATGAAGGATCAGGAATTTAAAGGGATAGTAATGTTTCACAATAACAGCAGCTCCAATTAATCTTCATAGTATTTGGGCCATGGATAGTGTTATTTTAAAACTGTCAGAGTTGTAGTTCAAGAGTAATTGAATAAAAATATCCCCCTCCCCCCTTTACCTAGTGTAAGCCACCTCCCCTCAGATGCTAATTGAAGATTGTCCCTCTCTGCAATCCACTTGTACACCACCTTTCTGTTCTGAGGTGAGCAGTGTTACATCAGTTAAAGGGGCGGGAAAGGGATACTTTATCATTCAATGACAAAAACACAAGACATCTGAGAATGTCGGGGTCATCAGTGACTCTGTAACTACAGTATAGAAGACAGCAAGGGCTACAATATTGAGTTAAACATGTTTAATTTACAGCTATTGTTAGCCTCTCCATTATCATAATTTAAATAACTCCTCCTCCCCAATCTATAAAGTAGGGTGGATTTGACTTTTATCAAAATATAGCAATGTGCATACATCTATAGTGAATAATTAGGATAGGTTCTCTTACATTCCTCTTCATATTGGGAAGGTCAAGATTAAGCAGGAAAATTGGTGTTTTCTAGGGATTTTGATACAGGTTATACTAAAGATAAAGTTCAATGTCTTATGCCAATCTTTTATTACTAATAAGGGTCCAGTTTGGTGATCCTATTTGGTGCCATATTTGTGCCAATGATATATCCACAATATGCATGAAGATGTCCTTGCCATCATATCCCTGTGAATACACCACAAATAAGCCAATATCGCCATGAATCCACCATATTTTCGACAGGTTTATGAATTTGCAGTGACTATTTCGACACACATTGAAATGCAGCTTAGTGAGCGATTGACATATTTGTGTAGGTGTGTTGTTTTCAGGTGTGGGTGAAAAGGGAGAAAAATTTACTGCGTGAATTTTCAAGAAAAATGGACGATTTTTCTCTTCTTTCACGAAAGTTTTCTACTTTTCTACAATGCAAAATTTTCCTCCTTTTCGCCTATTCAAGCTAATTATTTGCCTATTCCAACACATTTTTCTCCTATTCTAACACATTTTTCACCTATTCAACACATATTTCTTCTATTCCAACACATTTTACTTACTATGTTTAATATGGTGCAACATTTCCCAGCACAATATTACTTCTTCTGAGGTCTGTAGTGGTGAAATAAGTAGCTGGAAGTCAAGGCTGTGATTCCTACAGCAACATATACTCTGAAAAATGTGTTAGCATGTAGAGTGCATTTGTCCTTTGCCTACAACACTTACTTCCTGCTTAAGTGACTCTGACACATATTCATGATGATATCAAGTGATTAAAAAAAAAAGTGCAACATACAATGTGGCAGATGTGTATGGTAGTGGTGGTGGGGGACTGAAGGGGTGTGCTTGGTGGGACCTTGACAAACTGCATCCACACCGGGAGAAGAAGGATCATCATTTATTGCACACACTGCAGCAACAATTGCTGCAGTCAGTGTTTGTACTACCACTTTAGGCCCACGTCCCTGCACTGCTCCACCTTTCCCCCTTCCACTTGTGTATTTGCTAGACATTACTCAAATACTGTATGTGTTTTTACTCTCTACAGTACACAACTGATGGAGTGTGATGTCTTGCCTTGGCCCTCAACAAAATTCTGTGTGTCATCTGCTGTCTATCAAGTCTGCCTCAGTCACAGAGCTCACATCAGGCTACCAGTCAGCTGTCTAATATATTAACTTGTTTAATTATTTCTGTTTTTTTTTCTTAAGTTAGTCCAAAAAAAAAAAAAAAAAAAAATATATATAACTAAAAAACAAAATCAACAACTTATTTCCCCAGACTTTCCCAACACAGAGACAATAAAATCAAAACCAACAAGCAATTTGGACGCCAGCTGCCTGTGTCTTGCCAGTCAGTCACACCAAATGTTGGGGTATTTGGGGTTAACCTCCTTTCCCCCCCTTCTTCTCCCCCAGAGTGCCCCCATACTCCCCTAATACAGAGAACAAATATCCTACCTAAAATACTCTGTATACTAATCTTCAATTCCCCTACATTTACCTATCTTCTCAAGCTCAAAACCATACTGCTTTCTCCTCTCACAAACACATCCTATTATATGGCTGTAGAAAAGTAGAGAAAACTTTCATGTGGCACAGAACATGTTTATCTCATTAATTTCAATGCAATGAGTCAAGCGGAATGTGCCATTTTTCACCAATTTTATTTTGTTTATCTCCAAATGCACTAAGCTCTGATAGCAGCCTTTGCTGTCGGAGTTCACAGTCCCAACATCACCATCCTGAGGATGGCGAAGATGAGATCTACGCATATCTTTCTATGAGGCTACAGCAATGGAAACAACCCCCCTTAACCCCCTGAGTGGGATAAGCAACAAATACCAGAACAATGCATCGGATACCTTTCCAACACTCAAAACATAGACTACAGTTTATACAAGCATTAATGTGAGTTTTATTGCTGTGGTATAATGTGGTATAATGATACACTTATATAAACACCACTCAGTCAGATCTCCTACAGTGAAGGACACCATGGTAGCAAATGAAAACAGATGGATTTGAAAAATTCATGTGAGGAAATGTAATATTTAACACATCCCTAAAAGTGATCCTAGTAAAAGGGGAAACTATATCAAAGTACTGCTCTGACGCTTAGGTATGTTCTCTGCAAACCCCGCTAATGCGGAGACCATTAATGGTATCAGGTCCTGGAGTGCTAATCGAGGATATTGCTAAATGAAGGGACCTTGGGATGTGAAAAATACCATACCTATATCTGTCAGTGATTTCTTTGTAATTATTACTCCCTAAGGAGGGTGAAGATATCAGTTATGGTCAGCCACTATCTGCTGCCTCTGACCACTTCGTATTCATCACATAAATGTGTAATTTATAGGTGCAAAACATTACGTAATTGACTTAGCATTAAATGTATAGAAATACTAAAATCTCACAGGACTTTAGAATAAAATATTTAGAAATGTATTGTCAACGTTTTGGCCAGAGTGCTTGGCCTTCCTCAAGTCTGGAGGAAGGCCAGGCACTGCGGTCGAATCATTGACAATATTCCATGCTACAGTCCTATGAGTACATTTGTCTGTCCATACATATAAAGACTTTTTGGTTGCAATATGTAATACACATTTAAATGACATATATATGCATTTTAACACTTTGATTGCATTGAGAAGAAGTATGTTACACATGTCTCTGGCAATCAAAAAGTTAAACAGTCACTATTTTCAATACTTACATAAATGCCTATCTATAGAGCTACATAAATACACATATCCTATATAATAATTTGCTAACGTATGTTTGTCAGAAGCTGTCATGCTTAGTACAGATGGCTGCGCATGCTGCAGTGCGTGCTGCAGTCATGCGCAGTACAGACTGTCCGCGCCACGGCTGATAACGGAGCAGGGCACTCTGAATTCAGATCGTAGTCCTCTTTGCGCACCTCTAGCGCCCCGCTCCATTATCAGCCATGGCGTGGGCAGTCTGTACTGAGTATGACTGCACCTCGGCCGTTTCTGCCTGGCACTGTGGCCCGTGTACACATATACATATAATTTGTATAACTACATTCATTTAACCAGTTGGATGCTAGAGATATCATAACCCTTTGAGTTCCAGAAGGGTATGTAACACATTGCAGTGCAATACATTGTGTACCCTCTGGTACGCATAGGGTTAAACTTAAACCCTGTTTTCAAGACCTAATTGATATCCAAATGAGTTAGTTTGCCTTCTGAATGTTTGTATCTCTTTAGATTTTAAAATTCCTCACACAAGTTAGATTGATGCTGGAAAAATTTTGCAAACCATTAACCACCCTGATCTGACTTTCAGAGCTTAGATTATCCTCTTCTTATAGTGCAACTCTGAGAAATATGAAGGTATTCTATAATTAATGAACAATAGTTATATAGTACATTCTTTTAAAGACCCGCAATCCTGAGATCAGGTCTTTTTTAAATATGGGCAATGAATGATGCTTTTGGAGTACAAAGGGTTATGGACAGTTCATCATTGACAGAGCATTCGATCCACATTAAAAAGGTCTGCATCAGCATTCCTACCTTGCACAACAAGGACTAAAATCAAGTCTGATTATTCAAGCCTTCAAGGTAAAAGAATTGGTCTTTTATGTGTCTGTCTCACCACAAGTGATTCCTTTTAAAGAGAATAAAGGCTCTGGGGGGTTTGCACTGTGACTGTATATGGTAGGGGTAGGCAAACTGAAGCTCTAAAGCTGTGAATTGTAGTCCAACAACATCTGCTGAGTCCCGTTGCCTAAAACTGTTCTCCACTGTGCTTGTGTACGTGGTGAATTGTGCACTAGGGAGTGAGCACTGAAATGGTACTGTCAGAGGAATGAGGGGAGGAACACGGAGTGAAATAAAATGTAGCATTGTCACAGCCAAAGTAAAACCTTATGAATCACAAAGACAGTGGCCCCTTAAGGACAATTTTCAATCTGTCAGGATCCCGAGAGGGTGATGTATATTTTGTACCATATTGCTGTACAGAACTCATACGTGTAATGGAGAGATTGTCATGGCAACACGTTACAAAGTGACCACCGGGAAACTGAATCAATGACAGTATGCGCACTATTTACTATACGTGTTTGATCTGCATATGTGCATGTTTAAGGAGCATTTCCTTTCTAGTTTTAAAATGACATTGAACTTTTAACCTTTTCAGCACCAATGCCGCCTGGCTCTCAGAGGATTGAAAGCTGTACTCTGTCAAAATCACCATTTGCTACCTTGACATACCAGCTTAGATCCTTCCTAGTAAACACAGATAAACAATGAACTACACTAAGGGGTGACTTAATAAAACTGCATTTTAAATGTCCAAAAGAAAAGAAAAAAGAGAAATAAATGGAAATGTAGCAATCCATTAGCACATAACATTTTCTGCTCTGGGGCACTGGCCTCCTACTTACACAGATGGCGTTTGGTGAATGGACTTGAGACTGTGAATACTTTATTGCATACTGGCACACAAACCCCACCATCTTTAAGACTTTAACCCCTTAAGGACCCATGATGTGCCAGGACCGTCATGGGTAAACTTCCCATAAAGACCCATGATGATAAATTATAGCAGCATGTCTCAGTACGCGCTGTTATCATGCTGCAGAGGCTGAAACGGAGTGCCCCAGGACCGGAGCGCTCAATTTCAGTCCTTCTCTGCTTTGCCGGTACATGTGATTGCTCCTGAGAACAAAGCAAGTCTGCGCTCCTCCATATAAATTATCCAAATGCGAACCCTGTATTAAGCATATATTATACCACTAGCAAATTTGGGGTCTTCGTGCATAATTTGGCCAAATAATGTCTAAGCCCGCCTGCCCCGTCAAGGCTCTCCAATATTAGGCAAGTTCCTATCTCTTCATACAATCATTCCTATCTAAGTTTAAAAAGCTCTGACATTTTTGTAACGCGTTAGGTGGATTTAAAAACATTAAACACATTTAAAAACAATTTCAAACAAATTCATGTTGGAACTCACCTTCAGTGACCTGTAGGGAGTAGGCATCAGGCTAGAAGGGCTGGAGCTTTCAGTCCCCCTTATATTGCCTATCCTCCCACCCCTACAGGTCTCATGGGGTTTTACACTTTTTTTTTTATTTTTTTTAAATGTATAGTGTTTATTTATTAATACAAAATTAATTAAAGCAATAGTGAAAAAGCAGCTAGAGAAAAATGAGAGACTGTACAAAAGCAAAAGAAAACAGAAAAATCCCAGTGCTAGCTCACTTTAACTTATACATTAATTTTACAGATTTAAATTGAGAACCCAAGTGAATAAATATGAATAGCAGCAAGAAATATGGGAGTCCTCCAGGCTCCCCAAGATTAGACCATTTGGGGTCTTTGTTGCATAATTTGGCCAAATAATGCCTAAGCCCACCTGCCCCATCAAGGATCCCCAATATTAGGCAAGTTCCTAACTCTTCATGCAATCATTTCTATCTAAGTTTAGAAACATGTGATTGCTCCTACAGCGGTCACGTGTACCAGCTTTTTAATTGACACACTGCCTTTGTCACTGTTCTCTGCTTCTCTCTTCCTTATTGTGAGAGTAAGGGAGAGAGAAGCAGAGAACAGACTAAAAACAAAAAAGAAAGAGCCAGAGTTGGGGGTATTAACCCCTACAGTTCTGTAGCAGTGGCAGGATTAAGCGTACTGACAGCTCTTTGGGCAACTAAATAAAGCAATAGGAGTAAGACCCTAAAATTTTTTTACAGTCTTATAATAAACAGATATACTGATAATAAAACAAACATTAATGTGAGATCTGTTGTTGTGGAGCAATATAAAACATGTATATACACACTACAAACTTTAATCCCTTAACAGAGCAAAATCATGGGGATTTTTCCCCCAGAGGGACAATGCCCCCCAAAACTGTACAGTTGGAAGATACCAATGACCATTCATACCTTTTGTCCAATATTAACAAAAAATGAAAAAGCTGGGCACAAATTATCACAGGAGAATCTATAAAAAGTTGATTTTTTTCTATTTTTTATTGTTTACTTAAAGGGATGGTAATTTCCCAGAAAAACTAGTTTTCATGTTGCAATGCTTCAAAAGTTGAAGAAAGTGCAAAAAAAAGTTTCTCTCAAACCGCTATGGTTTGAGAGATATCTGCATTTAAAGTTCGATGTTTCCTGCTGTCAGCTGTAAAGCTGTCAGCAGGAGATCTGTCAGCCGACACGGAGGCTCTGCAGCAGAGCCGCAATCGCAGTATTTACAATGAATGAGCTGTACTCTCTTCAGCTCTAGAATATCCTTTTTCGGAACCGTTGCTCAAAACTGCACATCTTTGAAGTGAGGTCTTACCAACGATTTGTACAGTGGAAAAATTATGTTATTCACTATTGCTTCAATACTTTTTATGCAAGAGATGACTTTGTTTGCCTTTGCTTCTGCTGTGTGACTCTGGTCACTGTTTCCAAATTTGTAGTTTACAAGGACTCCCAAATATTTCTCTAGCAATAAGTCTCCTAAAATGATTCCATTAAATTCATAAGTAGCATTGATATTTTTTTCTTCACAAATGCATAACCTTACACTTTCCCACAATAAACTTCATATTTCATTTGTTTGCCCTGACATTTTATGTAAATCCTCCTGTACAGAACAAATGTCCTGCTCTGAATTTATTACCCTGCTATCTGCAAATATTGGAATTTTGCTTTCTATACCTATTTTCAGGTAATTTATAAACATGTTAAAAAGTAATGGATCAAGTACTGAACCCTGAGATACTCCAGTCTCAACTTTAACTGTAATGTAAAATTTTCCATTTTCAACAACATGCTGTTTCTGTCCTCCAACCAGTTTTCTATCCAGTTGCAAAAGTTATCCTCTAGCCCCAATTTCCTTATTTTATACACCATCGCCTGCCTTTGCAAAATCTAGACATATTGCATTTGTATCATTAGGTTGCTATTTACTTCTTCATAGAAGCTCAAAAGATTTGTTTGGCATGATCTGTTCCTCATAAAACCATGTTGATTCCTGCTAATAATCTTATTTTCTGTAGTGTAATCCTGAATATTATCCCTTATTATCTATTTGAGCATTTTTTCAGATTAATGGCTATTTAAAGGAAAGCCTGGCAGTCATTTAATTACCTACTACTATGGACTCCCTTAAGTCTCATAAAGACAGTATTTAAAAAAATCTCACATATTCTTTTTTTTATTACTTTCAAAAAGCTTTATTGAGAGAATTTAAAGTACAATGCAAGTAATCAAAGAGACATTGGTAACATACAAAATGCCTGTAATAGAAGCATGAGAGAAAGGTCAATCAAGATAATCGGGAGAAACTTATTCTTCAAAATATGAAGACAAGCATACAAGAGGATTAGGGGCAATCCCAAATCAGTTATTATCAGGTAAAAGGAGGAATGGTTGACCAGTGTTGGTGGTAATGAGAGAATGCAAGAGAGGAGTAGTGAATCAATAGAGGGAGAAGAGGGTGAGAAAAGGGTGAGGAGGAAAAGAGAGAAGAAAATGGAGGGAGAGAGGGAGGGTGTAAAGGTAGCCACCCCCTAGTGGACTCAGTGAAAGCACACAAAAGAAACTAATAGTTGGAAAGGTCTGTGAGGGAATAATATCACAGGAGGAGCTAAGTAAAGGGTAATGTCAAGGGTAATCTATGACCCTACATTCTGTACTAGATCAGCAACTTGAGTCATCTGAGAGTGGGATTGAGTCAGGAGAAGAGGACGGAAGGAGGACAATCTGGACCACGTTTTGTCATGAATAGCAAGAGCATTATGCGCGATAGCATGGAATCTTTCCACAGCTACGAGCGAATCTACATTGATGGCCCGCTGGGTAAGGGTGGGAACCATGATTTCCAGTATTTGGGAATAAGGGATCTAGCGGCACTCAGAAGGATCAGGATTAAAGTCCAACATGGAGCGTGAACAGGGGGGTTTACCTGGAGCTTACAAGAGAACAGGCAAAGGAGCAGATTGAGAGGAAGGGAGATATTGAGCAGAATATTAATGGTATTAATAATGTCCTTCCAAGATTTATGAATTAAGGAGCAGGTCCACCATATGTGGGAGAGCAATCCCGTCTCACGGAGGCATCTCCAGCATTCGGCAGGGGTGGAAGGAGTGAATTTTGCGAGTAATGATGGTGTTCTGTACCATCCATATATCATTTTATAAATTAATTCTCACTAGCATGAGTCTCTATGTTGTGAGAAGATAGAACTGAAAACACGTGACCACTGAGGCAAATCAAGATTGAAAGAGAGTACCGACTCCCATCTAGTAAGAAAGTAAGGTTTAGGTTCAGTGTCATATTGCTGTAAGATGGAGTAGCAAAAGCAGAGTGGGTGAAATTTAGGTGAGTTTGAGTAGGGCCTCCTCCACATGAGTGAGTTCCCTATCGGGAGAGCCATGTGAAGAGCAGGTCTGATACCAATGCCTGATCTGGAAGAGAAGCTACAAAGTAGTAGCATCAGAGACCAGCCGGTCGGTAAGATAGTTAAAAGGGGCAAAATGAGAATTCCAATTCACTGTCAGGGAGCGGAGAGTGTGCAATTCACAGATTTTCCACTTGGTGAATAAGTGCAGTTGTCTGGCAGGTGGAAAGGAGGGGATCCCCAGGAAGGATTGGAGAGGTGAAGGTGAAAATCTCACATATTCTTAAAAATACAGTTTGTCACCGTATACCACCACTGCACATCTTGAATAAACATAAACATAGTTTTTTCCCCTCGCCAACAATATATATGCAAATTTGCAAGCAATATATATGCAAATTTTGTGAATTATATTCTAACTAGTGTAAAAGCCCGTGTACATGGGCCAGCATTCTGTGCATTTGGGCAGTCACTACTGCATATGACTGCATCGGCAATCTCTACTGTGCATGACTGCATCGGACAAACTTCCATCTGGCCTTTTATATTATAGGATTAGTATATGCCTTTTTGAGACTTAAAGGAGTCTGTAATGGTAGGTTATGAAATGACTACCAGGCTTTCTTTTAAATAGCCATTATCCTAACCAATGATATCAGCTATCCTCTGCTTGCTAAAGTACCATTCAGGGTTTGAAACACGTTGCCGGGAGTTACTATATATCATTGGTTACTGAGAGGATACCTTCATGTAAGTAATTTTATGTATTATTGATATTCTCTTTTATACATTGATTATATGTTTGTCTCCTTTATGTGGATAAACATTGTGGGAGTATATCCAATATCGTTTAAGCTGGCGCACCATTGGTGTATTGCTGAACATTAGCACCTAGCTGATATTGCTTAAGTAGAGATAAACTCTACAATTTACTGTATCCACTTATATTTGTTTCTAGTAATTGCAATTTTGTTGGGCTGTTTGGTGTATTGCTGGGCATTATCACCTAAGTTGACACCTCTAGGTTATAGATCACTCTATAGATTATTGAAGTTTGAATGTATTTTAAGCATTTTGCATATTTTTATACATTAATAAATTAATTTGCCTATAATATTTTGAGTTCCTTATATCTATATTGATTTTATCTGTAGATACTGTGTGTATATTTACTATCTAAGGCACGAAGACTTTTGGGAGAAGGGATTAGCGTCAATTCCCATGTACTAGTATCATTCTTTACATTTTAATTTAACCACGATACTTGTGCTCTACTTCTTTTGCATTTGCTCCCCAAGGGTATATACTGTTGAATTTATTTCTGCAACCTAAATTTAGATTCTGACCATTTTTCCTCTGGATATTTTTCCAGTCTATTTGTTGCATTGATGCTGTTAACATTTTGAAGTAAGCCTTTTTAAAATTAAGAGTCTTGGTTCAATTTGTACAGTTTTCATTATCACTATTTCCCAAATGTTCACCTACATTAATACTGGACACCATGTATATATTATTTTTTATCACTAAGTCCAATACATTGTTATATCTTGTCGCCGCTTTCACCATTTGTAAAAAATAGCCTTCCCTAAGCACGCTCACAAACCTGCTTCCCTTTCCCAAGTCTAATTTCTCAGTTTATATCTGGATAGCTAAAATATCCCATAATTATAGTATGTAAGATGTGCAACTTTTTTAATTTACAATAACATCTGGTTCTCAACATTCTCATCAATATTTGTAGATGCATATCCACCAAAACTTTGTTTTTCCTTTTATGCCACAGTTAGCTTCAATTTCTACCCACAAGGACTCCACATTATCTCCAATTTCCTCACAAATATCTCCCCTTATACTGGATTCAGAAATAGGCATACACCTCCCCTCACCTGTTAATATTGTCTTTCCTAAACATGTAATATAAACATATAATAGCCCTCAATATTTACAACCCGGTCATGTGTATCATCCTACCATGTTTCGGTTATACAATTATGTTCAAATTCTCATTAACTGCCAGCTATTCTAGTTCTCCCTTTTTTGCCAAAAATACTTCTTGCATTCAAGATTAATTTTGTTGTCATTATGTATTTTACCCACTACTTGCCTTTTTTCAACATCTGTATTTAATAGGAGTTCTGTCCTATTAGCTACATTTATCTCCACTCCACTTCACCTCTGTGATCCTTTACTTGTAATGTGTTCCTATCTACACTATCTACCCCTTTTTACTAGTTATACCATCCTGCCTTCCCTAATTTAACCCCTTAAGGACCAGTGGGTGTGTGGTCCTTTAAGAACCAGAATGGGAAGTTCGACGTACTGCCCCACGTGACTGATCATGTGTGCTGGTACACAGAACGAGGGACTGAAAGAGATCGCTCCGGTATTGGAGCGATCAACTTCAGTTCCCGGTATTACTCACCACGCTCCTGCAGGATCACTGTGAGTAAAAGTATGTGACGTACCAGGACTGTCACTGGTCCTTAAGTGGCAGACCAGAGTGACGGTCCGGGTACGTCAATGGTCCTTAAGGGGTTAAATTCTACTCCAACATTCTAAGCTTTCTAATATAACAGCTTCCTTAACATTTAGGTGCAATCCATCACTACCATACAGATCACATCCAAGAGCTAAATCAGACCAGTACTCTAAAACCCCAAACCCTCCTTCCTACACCAATACTTAAACCATGCATTAAGCTCCCTGAGCTCCATCTGCTTACTTGCACTGGTGCATGGCACTGATAGTATTTCAGTAAATACTTCCCTGGAGGTCCGTGCCTTGACCTTGCATCCTAAATCACTGAAATCATTTTTTTAGGAACTTCCATCTTCCACCAACTTTGTCGTTGGTATAAATATATATGAAGACAGATGCACCCTTTCCAGCTTCTACCAACAATCTGACGGACATGTCTACACAAGATTGTCTGCGTGTTTCAGTTGAATCTCAGAAGTATCACAGGTGCTTGTCTTTTCAATGTGATGTCTATAATTAGAGGAAGGGATTCTGGAAAAACAAGAATGTGCTACACTAATAACAAAAACACCTTTTTCCTAAAAGAAAAGTCTGCCTTGTGATCATAGCCTATAAAAGGAAAGGTGTTAGGTAAAACAAACGACTGAGAGGTTGAGAAAGCATGTCTAAAAGTGGTTTATTATAACAACCCCTGTGTTACAAAAGATCAGTTTCATTAGATGCTTTGGGAATGTTTTTCATGAATAAATAAAAGCTTATTTTTTTCACCTGTAAGAACCAATATAACAACATGATGACTTTGACAAATGACCCCTTTGTAGCTTTGATCTGCTTAGGGGCACTAATTAATTGCTTGCTTGGCTTATGTTTTAGACTGCAGCCAATAAAATAATTTACAAGATATCAAATGGTTCAGTAACCCTATCGCAGAGAGACATTAGACCAGGATCAGAGAGGGGAATGGAGAATGAACAGCTACTGAAGGACATCTGCATAACAGAACCAAGGGAAAGTGGGATTATAGAATGTAGATTGGAGAAAAGCTTGGGATTCATGATGACTTCACTGTAGAACCATTAAGATACTGATTGGATAAATAGCTGGCCTTAGTCACATGGTGGACTATGCTGCAGCAACCAAATCACACCTATGACTTTTACCAATCACATGGGGACATAGCATGATGCAACTCATTCTTCCCCCATGTACACCCAGCTATAACCACTCCCATCTCCCCTAAACTCCACAACAAACAAACATTAGATCAGTGATTTTCAATGTTAGTCCACAGGACCTGCCATCATCTCATTTTCAAAACACCCCTGCTAACTCACAGGTAGATAATCAGTGGCTATGATTTTAATTACATCACCTGTGTTTATTTAAGGATATCCTTAAAACCTCACATGTTGGTATGTACTGAGGACTAGAGCTGAGAATCACTGTATTAACAACCCAAACCATATATGAAATAAATACCCATGTTAAAAAATATGAAAGATTCAATGTAACATTTGATATATTTACACTAAAACAAATTAAAACAATCCCCTTTACTCTGCAGCTAAATAAAATAAAACAATTACAGAGTAATGGCAGTAACACAGATGTCTAACTTCAAATACACACTTCTACTGTGCAGCAAATATTTTAGTCAGCTAAAAAGCCTATGTATACAACTTTAGCAGTGTGTTTAAGAGCTGAGATGTCTCCTTCCTGGAGGCAGCCTGACTAAATCCTCTTGAGCAGGCATGTCAAACATGTAAGCCCCTAATGGCTAACTTGCAGCCATCCATAGAGGAAAACTTTTCAAATGCCCTGTGGCTTTGAATCTTTTCCCACTCTCCTTATCTCATCCTATGAATGCCACTTTTTTTTTTTTACTTCAATCTGTGTATCACTCATTGGTCCTGAAACCTTGCATAGATAGTATCTAGATTCTTGTGAGCGAAAGGACTTTTAGTGACATCACCAGTCATGTGACCACAGTGTGTATAGAGGAGAGGGGCATAATAAGAGAACTGCGGGCAGAAGAGAGCAGGGATGGAAGGTGCAGAAGTGCATGTGGGTACAGGTCAGAGTAGATCATATTGGTATTTTTATTTGCAAATAATGAAAAGCTGGTGCATACGGGTGCCAGACCAGATCATTCTGGATAATATATTCCCTGAATAATGTGGGTGTTGTGGAGATGAACATGTTAAGTTCTCTATTGCCATTGGGGCTCTTGTACTAAGAAAGTGATGCAAATCTGTTGAAAACCAAGTGAACTCTACAGAATAAATAGACATTCCCCAACTTCCTTTTGATTTTAAATGGGAATTTTAATACACTGAATGCCAGACAGGTATCCAATGCATTGAAAAGCAATGTATTAGATACCTGTCTAGCATTCAAGGAGTTAAAACCAGACTTGAAGCAATGGGTCATTTTATTTGTTACCTGTGGTGCACTTGGTTTGCCCCAGAATTGTACCACTCTTGGTTAGTACATCTCTTTTTCATTGTTCCTGAAAAAAATTGGAGTTTATTCATCAAGGTGTCAGCCAGTGGACAGTGAAACAATCCTGATGTTTCAGACAGTATATTTATATATATCATCATCTTCAGCCATTGTCGACCCAGTGTAGAATGAAGACCTCCTCAGCAAACCTCCAAAAATGTTTGTCCTGTGCCTTTTGTTACAACTGTGTACCAACGTATTTGTTAATTTCATCTACCCATCTTGTACTTGATCTTGTTCTTGGGCGTTTAGTATCGAGTTGAATACATTCCAAAATTTGTTTGGTCCATCTGCCATCAGGTCTTCTTGCAATGTGGCCTGCCCATTTCCATTTAAAGAGAGTACTACTAAGTTTTCCAAATGCTCATCATCCTAATTTTATTCCTCATTCAGTTTCCATTATGTAATTTCCTTCTGTTGACAATTCCTGTCCAAGACAAACATATTCAACGTCTTCTAATTCTTGCCCAACTACTGTGATTTTCCTTGGTATGGTAAGTTTGTTAAATATTGCTTTCCTGTTGTAGCTCATCAATGCATTCTTGAAGTTCTTCAGGACTACTGTTAAAGAGTATGATATTGTCTGCAAAACATAACCAATGTAGGTAAGCTCCATTGATCTTAAAGGGATAGTAATGTCAGAAAAAAAGTATTAACTATATGGTAGATACAATTAAAAGAGAGTACTTGCACTTATTCGTATCTTTCAAACTGTTATGGTTTGAGAGATATAGGAAAATAAAGTTCTCCACCCCCTCCCCTTTCTGCTAGACGAGCTGTAAAGCTGTCAGAAGCAGATTCTGGTTCCTGGATCAGACGGCGGCTCTTCAGCAGCACCGACATAAAGATACCTGAAAATAAATACTTCATCTGAAATGGTCTACAGCATGTGCCTGGTTTGCAAGCACACGTTGTAGACCATTCCGATGAAGTATGTGTCTTTAGATATCGTTATATCTGCTTCTGGCAGCTTTACAGCTCGTCAAGCAGTAAGTGGAAGGAGCGGAGAACTTTATTTTCCTATATCTCTCAAACCATAACGGCTTGAGAGATACGAATAAGTGCAAGTACTCTGTTTTAATTGTATCTACCAGATAGTTAATACTTGTTTTCTGATATTACTATCCCTTTAAATCCTTTTTTGTCCTAATTTAGTTTGTGGACAATTTCTTCTAAACAAGCAGAAAATAGATTTGGAGAGATTGTATCTCCTTGTCGGATGCCTAACCCCTATCAGGTTATGAAGGGTTAATCAGAGCAGCCAGGCATAAGAGGCAGTGTGAAAATAATAACATGTAAATGTTACTATATCTGATTATAAGAATGTGTTTAAAACAATTAAAAAGCTAAGCAAATTAAAAATCCTTATACATGTGTATGTATATACAATACATATACCTATATGTCCTGCAAGCATCACATAAACTTAATATTGAATAGAAAAGTTTAAATAATTAGTATAACTCTATAAAAATCATGTTGGCAGTTTATACGTTTATTGTTTTCCATTGCTAGTCTGAGGATAAAAAGATCAGTAAGAGATAATTCACACTCACGGTATTTTATATCAATGCCTACAAGCACCAGCAAATTGTATTTGGTAGAAGCTGCAGCAGACTTAAATCTGACAATGAGTATATTACTGAATCACTCAGTGTTCTGTCTAAACACTTCTACGTGCTGAATTCAGTGCTTCTATATATCATCTGGAAAAGCCAAACTTTAAAAGAGGTTAAAAATAATTTTTCTACCATCAAAAACCATTAGGTAATAGACATAATAATCTTTAAAATGCAATACAATATAGGGAACAAAACGGAACCTTGTTAGCACTGTATCATAATATTACTGGACTTCTGGCTCATGTGAACCAGACTCCATCGCTTTGACATACATTTTGCTAATGAGCTCTTTCAAAGGGTGCCGGATGCCACATCCATAGTGGTTATATACCCCAAAAGAGCCCTCTCCTTCTGTGGGAGAATATCTTTTTAGAAGTTATCCTTTGCTATGTTTAGAAAAAGAAGTCACTAAGCATGTGATTGTATCCGGTCATAATTAGGTTTAAGGATCAATATATTTGCTGTGTGCAAAGTTCAATTTTGCATATGTCCCAGTAATCTAAAGGGAATCCTTTCTTCCATTACCATGTATAAGCAAAATAAGTGAACCTAAATCACTGCCTTTATTCCTGAATGGAGTTGTCCCTTATTCATCCTGGTAACTGTTGCTATATACATGTAAGACATTACAACAACAACAGCACAGCATGACTTTAAGATTTCAACAATCAATACTATATTAGATACATCACTTAGTAATCTAAAAGATTTGATATCCTACATTGTACTGTGCAAAGAAGTTAGCATTGTTATGTAATCATACTGATTTTATTTTATTTATTTAGAAAATGTTTTACTAGAAAGAATACATTGAGATTTTTCTCATCTTCAAGTACGTCCTAGAGAGCTTTTACAGTAAGAAGATGCATATTTACACAAAACAGAGAAACAATAGCACTATAAACATAAATTTAGATACAAATGAGCAGTTTTTTAAGGGATTTTAGATCAGAAGAATATCTGATTTTTTTGTGTCAGTTATTCCAGGATTTCAGAGAAAGCAGATCCACCGGCTTAACGGCATGTTGATAGATTAGTGTTAGTTCAGTGATGTAAATGCATATGTGATAATACCTTTTTATTGGACTAACATTCAATTTTTAGGATGAGCTTTTTGAGAGTAACAACCTCCCTTTATCAAGTCAAAAGCAATACTAACCATCATCATGAAACACCCAAGTCAGATGAGAGAATCAATACATGGGATAAGATAACAAAAACTGATAAGCTACAGATCACATCAGTTTAAGGATTGTAAAATCCCTTCGTAAGTGAGAAACAATGTGGAGAAGGGCAGAGAGAGTTGGGGCTAGATTCTGTTGCAGGTGCTAATGGGCTTTTATCTCCAGGTATCCCCATAGACTTCAGTAGGAAAATGTTTGATAAAACGGGTGTTAACATTTATCACCTGAAATAGAATCTAGTCCTTGGAGAGAGCTAAATCATTATACTCAAACATATATGTGGGATTCCTATAACATTACCAAAAAGTCATACAGCATTTCCTTTATTTTCTTGTAGTTAAATTATATATTATATATATTTTTCCCTCAAAAGCTTGTCCTGAAAATGGAATGTTAGCCTCACAAAAAAGTTATTATCCCGGACTGTGACACTCAATCACACATCTATCTATCTATCTATCTATCTATCTATCTATCTATCTATCTATCTATCTACTGTATATCCAGTAATGGTGCTTTGATAGAACCTATTCTTCTAATATTTATGAGACAAAATTAATGAGAACATGGTTCAATACACATTAATTCACATAG
This sequence comes from Rhinophrynus dorsalis, assembly GCA_037306005.1. Lineage (NCBI taxonomy): Eukaryota > Metazoa > Chordata > Amphibia > Anura > Rhinophrynidae > Rhinophrynus > Rhinophrynus dorsalis. The sequence continues at coordinate 298,290,100 of CM074724.1, forward strand.
ATGGAGTAGATATGACGGTATATTATTTGGATTTGATAACAGAAATATTGAAGATTTATAATAATCTGTGAAGGTATATATGATTTCTAAATTTTGATGTTAACCAGCACAGTTTCATAGCAGTGATCACTTGTTTGCAAAGGGCAGTACAGGAGAGAGCATATTTTAGATTACTAACTTAAAATTCTTAAAGTGATTGCGTATAATAGTGTTGTTGTGACACCGTATATATGCATAGAAACAGTTTCCATGCTAAACAAAGGATAAACTCCAATTAGTAGTGAACCCGGAACTGGTTTGTAAACTTTGATGCAAACCTGTATGAACGCACATCAAGTGAATTCTTTTTATATGCATAGCAATGGTAACTATAAACACAATGGGTAACTTCAGATATAAGGTACATGTTTAGACTCCTCCATGGAAGGGGAGGGCTCTTTTGGGGAATATAACCAGCTCATTAGCAAAACATAAGTCAGGGCAATGGAGTCTGGTTCAAATGAACCAGCTCTCCTCTTTTTTTATTTGCTACAAAGCTAACAAGGTTCAATTTTATTTTCTTTATTTTGGTGCTTATTAAAGATTATTCTGTCTGCTACCTAATGATTTTTGATAGCAGAAAAATAAATTTTGACCTCTTTTAAAGCCAAGATTTTCCACATGATTTATAGAGGCAATGAATTTAGCACGTAGAAGTGTTTAGACAGAAGACTGAGTGATTCCGTAATATACTCATTGTCAGATTTAAGTCTGCTAGTACTTCTACCAAATACGATTTGCTTGTGCTTGTAGGCACTGATAAAAAAATATTGTGAGTTTGAATGATGACTTTCTGATTTTTTTTCCTCAGAGTGGCAATAGAAAACAATAAGTATATAAACTGCCACCCTGGTTTTTAGAGAACTACATTTATTATCTGAACCTCTCTATTCTAGACTGAGCCTGTTTTGTAATGCTTGCAGAACATACAGATATATGTATACAAGTACCACAAATTTAAGTATTTTTTCTTTTTGTAATTCAATTTTTATTGGACTTTGCATTCAGAAATCAGGGATACAGAAAAGCCAAAAAAAAAAAAAAAGGGGGGGGGGATACAGTGGCCATGCAAACCACAGTTGAAATATTATATATACCATCATAAGAAAAAGAAGTAAGATCCCATGAGGATACTGCATCTCCTGTAGTAAAAGAAATGTGAGAAAAAAAAAATGGTAGTGGGGGGGAACAGAGAGAAAAGGTAGGAATCAAAGAAAACTCCCAAGAGGGACCATTACTAGAACAACCCACCGATTCAGAGGAGAAGCAGGTTGCGATGAAACTCAGGAGGTGCTACATGCTCAATCCAGGGCGTCCAAGTACAGATTTATGAAGAAGAGGAGTAGTGCAAGTACGCTGTCATCTTTTCCATGCAAATCAAATGCTAAATACGATCATCTAAAGGAGCCCAGCTGGACGGCAAGGACTTCCAGTGATAGGAAACATGGCATTGAGCCATAGCGCACACCCGAAACACCAACTTTTTAGCCACATGTGAAAGAGGGGGATGTCTAGAGGACCTGTTCAACAGCACAGTCCAAGGATCCAAACATGCTTCCATAGGGAGGTTACCACAGGGCAGTCCCACCACATGTGTAAGTACGTAGCCACATGGCCACAACATCAGTAACAAAGATGAGAGACAGATGGGTAAATATGTTGCAATCTGACCAGGCAGTAGTACCACCGAGTTAGGATTTTTCAGGCATTTTCTCATACTCGAATGCAGGGAGTCAAGCTACTCATGTTCACCATAATGGCCTTCCACTCCTCATCCTCCAGTCACTCACCAAGATCTGCTTCCCATTTGGCATGATAAATTGGAGGTCTGGGGTATGAAAGTCCCACAAGATGGGAATAAAGCTTAGATATGACCCCCTTCGAAGGAAGAGAAGAGGAACAGATATGTTCGAAAACAGTTCTAGTGCCCGGACCAGTATGTTTAAAATAAGAACGAACGAAATGATGGACCTGAAGAAATCAAAAGAATTCTCTTTGTTGAGCCTGATATTTATCCCGAAATTGTTCCTAAGAAAGAGGGGTATTGACAAAATAAAATATCAGACATCTTCGTAATGCCGGTTGACTTCCACCATAGGAAAGCATCTGGGGAAAGCCTCGGAGGAAAAGTACTGTTGCAGAATAAAGGACACAAACGAGAGAGAGACGCCTGCAGACAATCGGAAATCTTATGGCGGTGCCAAAGAGTCAAAGTATGTAAAAGGGGCGAGCTCCCCCTGGAAACAGACAGGCTCTGGGAAGACAGCCACAGAAGATCAGCCGTGGGCGGAAAGTGGTGCATGGATACCTCTAGGTTAACCCAACACGGGGCATTATACTGAGAGACCCCCCCATGAGTTTATGTTTATGTAGGAGCTCCGAACTGAGCCGAGGCCTCCTAGAGGCCCAAATAAATCGAAATATATGGCGTTGAAGCGACTGAATATCATGGCGATTGGGGAGTACGGCCAGAGATCTGCATTGAGATTTAAGCTGTTGACGGAGCTTAGCTGCTAACATCACATCTTTCAAAATATTACTGGTGGGTCCACTGCAAGGCCCAAAGGGTGTCTCTGGACAACAGCAAGTTCAATTCACCCTGTAACGTAGTCAGGCGTAGAAGATTAGAGGAAGTGGGGTCCTGCTTATGAGCCTGTTCCACCTCACAGAGCTGAGCTGTGAGACGTGATCGTTCCTCCAATCTGGAACTTTTTAGGCGGGAAGAAGTGGTGATCAGCCGACAGCGCATAACAGCCTTATGAGCCGTCCACAGCGTCCCAACAGAGATATCCGGTGAGGAATTCAAAGCAAAATATTCATCCAGATAATAGGAAAGGTCAGAACGAATCTCCGGATCTAATAATACGGATTCATTGAAGCGCCAAGAGGAGGAAGCGGGCGAAGAAAAAGGCCCGAGAACGTACATTCTACAATAGCATGGTCTGACCAGGTTAGATGATGGATCTTAGCAGACTGTAGACCTTCCAACAATGACTGTGATGCGAAAACATAATCCAGTCTGGAGTAGACATTATGTGGGTGAGAATAAAAGGTGTAATCCCTAGTCTTTGGATGTAGAAGGCGCTAACAGTCAAAGAGAGCATGGGAATGGATTAGGTCAATGAAATATTTAGATTTGGGAGGAAGGACACAGCCCAGCGGTTGAGCAGATCGGTCCAAAATGGGATCCATAAGGGCATTAAAGTCCCTCCCCCAAGAGAGGAGGAAGAGCAGTATATTGGTCCAAAAGAGAAGCTACATGAGAAAAAAATTGGGCATCAGGTACAGTGGGAACATTCACATTCATAAGGATTAGTGGGAAACCCTGGATCTCGCCATGAAGGAGAAAATATTGACCTGCTGGATCCCGAATCGAGTGTGTCAAGTGAAAGCCCAGGGAGTTACGAATCAAAATGGAAACACCATTCTTTTTCTGAGAGGACGAAGAGCGGAAGTGCATCTGGTAACGTTTATTCCAATATTTAGGGATAGCTGTAGTGTGGAAATGTGTTTCCTGAAGAAATATAATGTCTGCCTGGGCAGAAACATAGTTTCACATTGTCATTCTGCATTTTTGAGGCGCATTAAGTCCCTTAACATTGTGAGAAAGCACAGTAAGCGTGGCCAGAGGAGAAGTGGGAGAGGGGGACTCCTCAGGAGGAAGAACAGTCGAAGATGAAGAATAGTCCATCTCAGGAGAGGGAACTCACAAAGAATATAAGAGATAGGAACACAAGAGTGAAGGAAAAAAAAATAGGGAAAGAGAATAGAAGAAGGAAGGGAAAGAAACTCCCCTGAAAAAACAAAAAGCAAGGGGAGTGGATGGAGATCTCAAGGAAAGGGGTTGTCAACAGGACACCAAGAGTGATCGTCCAAAAAAGAAAAATATATCAGGGACGGGAGCTGCAGCCAAGGAGACAGAGAACTGATCCCGACTGCCTACTAAGAAATGAGAACAAGGAGGGTACCCGTGTGAGGAAACACAGGGGTACAAGCATAATACAATGAAACCATGAATCCCCATAATAACTGAGTCTAAGTAGTGTCTGCAACACAACATATACAGATACATTAGCATACATTAAGATGTCAAACTCCCCAGAATAAAACATGTGTGGAGCCCCAGACCCACAGTCAGATATTATACAGAGCACAATTCAGGTAATAAACCAGGAAAGAAAAATACCCATGAGAATTTAAAATCAGCAATCTGACACCGTGGGGCAAGCCCAGAAGTCGGCACTTGCCGACCTCCCCGAGGGACCCCTCAGGTGCCCCGGAGGGGCAGAAGCCGCTAGCTCACAAACACTCCCATTCAACACAATCAATACCTACCCAACCCCGGATAACCCAACTCTGAACGCTTAGAGCTCCACCTGTAAAAGGGGACACACCAGACATTTAGGCACCTAGGACCTCCCACTATTGTAGGGAAACGGGGAGGGTACAAGAAGAAAAACCCAAATAATGGGCCACATATGTAGAGGACAATGGTAACGGATAACCCCCGTAATACAGTGCACCTGGTTCCCCGGAGGCCGCCACACTGGAGGTCACCAAGGTAGCCCACCAGCGAGACAAATAAATTGTGACCCCAGGGAAACTGTACCACATGCACAAAAGAGGGGAGACAATGCGGGGGAAGAAGACAGTGACATCCATAGAGAGACTTAGGTAAATACAGCAAGCAATCGTGCAAAAACAAATAACACAGTAAAACAATGCAGGGCTCACTACTATATCTTTGGTTTCTGCAGTAGAAGGAAGATCTGGTAACTGTCTTGACACATGTACACTCAACGGCCAGTCCACAACGCCAGACCACAATCTTGTCCAGAGGAAAGAGTGTACATTAAAGAGGTAGGTCCATCCACATACACACCAGTAGTGCCAGGACCATCAGGTACCGCACAGGTGAAACCCAAGTCCAATACGGAAAAGAATCCCAGGCACTAAAGTCACAGTTCAAGCCTTGGCATCATGGTGTGGAGTGTCATAGTCCTCATAAAGAACTCTAACCTCTGGTGTCATCTCCAGGCCCAGACGGTGCAGCAACCACTTGCAATCAGAAGGATCACGGAGAGAGGCAAGAGTGCCGTTCTGAGATACTATTAATTGAAAAGGGAAATCCACCTGTAGGGACTGCACAGTCCTGAAGGAGAGCAGTCAATGGCTTCAAGGTGCGCCGTTTCTGTAATGTGTTCTGGGCTAAACCACCAAAGAAATGCGGTGTGATCCCATCTACAGTTGGGGAGCCACCTCGAACTGCTTTCACCACCGCCTTGTAATGTTTTTTCAAGACACTCAGACCAGCCGGTTAGAATAAAACACAGTTTTATTAAAAAATAGAGAAGAAAGATCGCCCTCTATAGACAACACAGAATAATAGCGATAGATTGGCTACATATGCCTTCTCAGACCCAGTATACAGAAGCAAGGATAATACAATATACTGTCAGAGGACAGGCACAGAGTAGCAAGGGTACTCAATGGTAAGTACAAATAATCAATCAGTCTCTGTTGTGGTGTTTGGCACGCCCAAGGTGGTAATGAGGCAGCAATTGGTGTTAGATGATGCAACATCTTAAGTCCATAAGGCTTAGAAAGCTGCTTAGGCAGTACAGAAACGGAGGCAGAATACTGCAGAGTAGTTTCAGCCAATAGCCCCCATGGGCGTAGTAACGAAGACAACTTACACTGCAAGAGCTTGAGCCAATAGCCCCCACGGGCGTAACAACGGAGACGACTTCACTGCAAGAGCTTGCCAATAGCCCCCACGGGCGTAATAACAGAGACCAACTGTAAAGCAATAGCTTGAGCCGATAGCCCCCACGGGCGTATTACCGGAGATAACCTGCACTGCAAGAGCTTGAGCCAATAGCCCCCATGGGCGTAGTAACGGCGACTTATTGTACAGCAAGAGCTTGAGCACATAGCCCCCACGGGCGTAGGAGTGGACACAACCTGCGCTGCAAGTGCTTGAGCCAATAGCCCCACCGGGCGAGTAACGGAGAGTAACACTGATAGAGCTAGAGCCAATAGCACCTCCCGCAGGAGCGGTAATGGAGACTGACTACTCAGCTAGTTGACAAGATGAGCCACTGTCTAGACAAGGCCCACAACGCGGCTGGCTCAGCAGATGTAGCGGATAAACAGTAATGGCTCTGCAAGTGCTAAAGAAGGCTCAGATAATGGAGACAGCAGCACTGCAAGTGTAAATAACAGCAAACGGATTGGATACACAGCTCTGCAAGTACAACCGGAGGCTCAGCAAATGTGGGTACCGCTCTGCAAGTGCTAAGGAAGGCTCAGCAGCGGAAGCACAGCTCTGCAAGTGTTAATAGAGGCAATCAAGATAAGCCCTGCCACAAGCACAGCGGAAGTCAGAATGTTGCCACGGCGACACCAAGCAGCAGGAAGCGGGAACGATGGCAGGGTCTGTAGCAAGCCGGTTCAGGTCACGGAGCAGGAAGTCAGCCAAGCCGGGTCAGGTCACGGAGCAAGAACTCAGGAGCTTAGTCAAAACAGGCCAAATCGGTACACAGGAATCAGGAACACTGGAACACAGCAACAGCAACACTGGCTCAGGAACACCACGAAAGGGCACCTGACAGGTGCCAATTGCCAGGCATAAAAAGGTCACCAGGGGTGGGCCAAACAGGCTCAGCCAATAGGAGCGCACCACAAGCGAGAGTGACAGAGAGAGATCACAGGCACCGTGATACGCCTCCTTCGTGGAGTCGAAAGTGAAGCGGACTATCACATCTCTCGGAGGTTCAAATGCCGGCCGGTTTCGGGTGCAATGCACGATGTGCACGGTCAAGAGCCAAGTAAGAACCCGGGATATCCAGTATCAGCATCGAGAAGTAGCTATGGAGGAACACAGGTAAGTCCGAAACTGTTTCTGGCACATCCCGAATCCGGAGATTGGATCTCCTGGAGTGATTCTCTAGGTCCTCCACCGCATCGTACAGGTGGCGATTCTTGGCTTTTAGCTGCTCCACTTCCTCCGCAAGTGCCGAATGGGTGTTTTCTGCTTCCAACAGGCGGGCTTCAACAGCGTCGGTTTTGCCCGCTATTTGCTGGATTTCTGCTTTAAGAAGTACCATACTCGATTGAATTTCCTCAGAGAGGTCTTGTTTTACTGTGAGAAACAAGTCCTTAAGAGAATCCATGTCCTGTGTAGAACACAAGGGTGGTGAGTCCGGTGTAGGTCGCGAGGTGGTTGATGCCAACTGCCCAGAGTCCCTTTTTTGGAAGAAGTCAGAGGGCTGAGTAGACTTCTGATTACGTCTGGACATGCTGCTGTGTGGGAGCTTAAAGAACACCCCAAGGTAGTATATCAAAGAAGACGGTAAACGCTGATAATAGCTACTTTAGGCAGTCGAGAATGAGGAGCCTCAGCAAGTTGCGTTTGGCAGTAAGTAGTACTCTGAAAGAGTCACGGAACCAGTCTACTAGGTAGGCAAAGGATGGAGGCAAGTGAGTGGAACGTAGCCAACCGCAACACCGGTAAGTATTTGAAGGCAATACTGTACATAGGCTACAGAGTGGAGGGTTAAGCAACAGGCCCAGGAGGCAACGGATACAGTGGCAAAGGATGGAGGCAATGGAGCGAGAGGCAACCAGCAACTCTACCACTGAGGTAGCAGTTGCAATACACCGATGGAGCGATCCCACAACTAGCCCAGACAGGTGGTAGTCAGACTGGAGCGAAGGACAGCACAGAGTATAAGTCAGACAAGCCACAGTAGAGAGCCAAAATGGGTAGTCAGCCACAGCCATGGTCAAAACAGAGCGGGTAGTTGGACAAGCCAGGGTCATACACAGATCGGGTAGTCAGATAAAGCCACAGGATTGATCAGGAGTAAACACGGCAGCCAAGCAAGGGTCAAACGAGAGCAACACTGAAGAAATGCACAAATACACAACGAGAGGGCAACAAGTTCTGGCCTCAATTAGGTTTATAAAGCAGCAAAAGAAGGCGGGACCCAATTAGGCCCAACAGAATAGGCCCATAAACAGGCATCCGTGCCAGTGCCTGTAACTTCCAATAAGGAAGTAGCCTGAGGCCACGCTGGCTGACGGCCATACAGAGGTAAGAGCTCAGGATTGCTAAGCCTCAAAGGGAGACTGTGGTAGTATATTAGGGAGAGGCTAGGGCTGGTAGGGAACACACATTTGTGGGGGGATACTCATTTGGAGGGTGACTCCTGTCATATTTGAATCCAGTTAGCTTTCAGTAATATCCCATAGGGAGTGTAGGGAGTTCTGAAGTTCCTGGCCATGACCAAAGCATTCTAGCAAGAAGGATCTCATCTGGGATCTTGGCCCTGTTCATTCTAATGCAGGAACACAGGTTAAGGATCCTACATGAAATAGATAAGTACCATGCACAGCAATGTCTTTTACACTGGGAGATGTTATCAAAATATACGTGTTACACAACAATAGTTCTACACTAAGAAACATGTTGTTAATGTTAAAAATGATGATATTTAACAGTCAAAAATACCCAAATTAGCCAGTAATACTTGACAGAATTGTATAGCAATGAATACAGGTTATCCTATATAATCATTTGCAAGGATGTTTGTCAGAAGCCGTCATGCACAGTAGAGACTGCCCGAATGCATGGAATGCTGGTAGCACAGAATGCTGGGAGTACAGAATGCTGGGAGGTGTAGCAATGCTGGGAGCACAGAATGCTAGGAGATGTAGGAATGCTGGGAGTTCTGTGCTGTGAGCATTCTCTGCTTTAGGGCAGTCTCTACAGTGTATGACTGCGTCGGCGGCAGGACACAGAGCTGGTCAGGCCTCTTAACCCTTTGAGTGTCTGAGGGGTACGCAACGCAGTGCAAAGCAATGCATTGCATACCCCTCTGGCACTCAAAGGGTTAACACCACCCGGACCCTCGCCCATGTACACTGGCTTTTACACTAGTATATCATAAAAGAATGGTCTTTAAACTGAAGAATTAATAATTAATCCACTAATCAAAGTTAATTTATAAGATGAATTCTTGAAAATGTAAAAATTTTATGATAGAAAGCAGGTATAACAAATGATAAGCAATGGAGATAAAAAAGAAAAGATAATACGGGGATGAACAATAAATAATCCGCTGTTGATTATACAAACTTGAAGAAAAGAGAACAAATAATATGGTAAGAATTTGTCTTTTATACAGTTCTTTTATACAAAATTTGTCTTTTATACAGTAACACTGATTAATATGGTAAATCCTACACTATATATCATGCCCAATATGGTTGGTTGTTACTCAAGTGCCACATGTGTTCAGGTTATTACACAATAATATTTTTTTGCTTTACTGTAAATATAATATACTTTATATGTGGCCGCTTTTGTTGTGACACAGCTCTTTAGGGATGCTATGGGAGAGATGCACCAAGGTGTGATGAAGAGGTGATAAAGTGGAGATGACTTCTCCAGTGTGAAAATGTTATGTTATTCTATAAAGCGAATACACTAACATTTTTCCAGCTTTGGAGATTGTAGTACATTGGTTCCATAGAATAACATAGGACTTGTAGAAGTGATATCACTGGAGAAGTCATCTACACCGTAATCATCACTTTATCATGTCATAATGCATAACACCCTATATATGCAGGCATCTGAGTTGGATGTTTAGGCTGGAGTGCTGTGTACTGTACTGGGAGTATTTGTCCTGGAACCTTCTGTATATTTACTCATTGGGCGAGATTCAAAATATTCACAGTCTCATGTCACTCACTCTTATCAACATATTTCATCAATTGCATAGCACGGCAAATTGCCTCTCTCAGTCGTCTAGGTTCAGCACTTCTTTTTCCTTGGTGATTTGATGGCATCTTGCTTCTTTTTTTTGGTTAATTTTGTATATTTTATTCTAAGATGTTCCAGATTGGTGCTGATACTCTTAAAACTTAAAAGCCACTCTATCAAGTCAAAATCACCTATCTGACATTCATAGAGTTAAAGTGACTGAGATAAACCTCATGATCTAAATGAGGCTTTTAACCCCTTGATGCAGGGCACATAAAAAGTTTCTCTATGTAGGGTCTCACACTGCTGGCCCTTGGACCACTTTTGACATATGTGCTCTATAACATCCGTCTCCGCTGAAGGCGCCCATAACCAACCTCACCTCCTCTGAACTCCTCAGCACAGCATTAAATAAACAAGCCAAAATCACATAAAAAAAGACTCTGACACATAAGTAGATGGCGGGCAAATAGGTTACAACTTGTATTTAGGCATTTTATCTATTTAGGGGACCCTAAATATGATGAATGCATTTTCTGTACAGAAATTTCTGTACAGAAAACCCCAGTGACCACTATGAAGCAATTATGTGTGACCTGGTTCTCTAAAACGAATATTTAATTAGTATAGAATATCATGATCCATGGCTGCAGGACTCAAGGACCTCAAACTCCACCCACAGCAGGAAATACCTGTGGGAAGGTAAATGTTTTTGCATCATGTTCTATCATGTTCCCAACATTCCTGTACTTACACATCATCACATATGCACACTTCATCACACACATATGCATACATCATCAATACACGCTCATGTCATCATGCAGCCCATATGCATGCACAAGCATACACACACACTCGCATGCCATCACTTCATTTAGCATGAGTTGGAAGTGTCAGCCCGTTGAGTGCCAGGGGTATGTGCAATACATTGGGAACACCTCAAGGGGTCAATGTAAACAGCCTGTTGCCTGGAATTCCCTTGAGAAGGAGGTCGTTTTGCCAATTTATTCCTAGTAGCGAACATTTTCCCCAGCCCAATTATTAACCCCTTTCATTTCTAGTAGGGGTTCCAATTCATTGCTTTGCAATTAGAGACCTCTCTAGGATTCAGGGGGTTGAAAGCTCCATTGAAATCAAAGGGAATTTTGGGGGAATGCTTCTTTGTTCCCTATGGAACATTTGGTTTGCTATAGAATTACCCTTTTTATCCCCCCTCTACTCCACTGTCAAATCACAAATAGTTAAATCATACATATGAAGTTAAGGGTACCCTGGAAACTCCAGACTCCATGTAGAGGTGCCTTGTGAAAAAAAAAAAGGTTGAGACACACTGGACTGAGGCATGAAAGACAGAGCCAAATAGCACTGCTGGCCAGGCTGGTAATGACAAAGATATTCTGTGCTCGCTAAAGCATGTGTGACCTTGGGAAAGTGACTCCTTTCACTGACACTTATTACAAATACTGTTGTAAGATCTGCAGGAATCTGGCAGTTATGTAAATAGTCTGGGGCAGATTCATCCTGAAAGATTTAACCAATATAACTAAAAAAAATCTGATGCAAGTTATCTATATATTGGATGTTGGTTTATAAAGGGACCCTGAAAACAACTTTGGTGATTTTGAAAGCAATTCAAAATTACCAATAATTTGCGGGTGCATACGGTGAAATCTCTTTAAATTACATCGACAAATTGACAACTAGAATGACATATATATATATATATATATATATATATACACTACCATTCAAAAGTTTGGGGTCACTTAGAAATGTACTTGTTTTCCATCAAATGAGTTGCAAAATGAATAGGAAATACAGTCAAGATGTTAACAAGGTTAGACATAATGATTTTTAATTTAAATAATAATTGTGTCCTTCAAACTTTGCTTTTGTCGAAGAATCGTCCATTTCCAGCAATTACAGCCTGGCAGAGTTATGGCATTCTAGTTGTCAATTTGTCGATGTAGTTTAAAGAGGTTTCACCATATGATTCCTAAAGCACCTCCCACAATTTAGATTGGCTTGATGGGCACTTCTTATGTACCATACGGTCAAGCTGCTCCCGTAACAGAAACAAGGAAATTTTGAAGTGACCTGAAAGGCTGAGCACTCACGGTATTCAATGTTCAATTATACCAACATTTAATGGTAAAACATGCAACGTTTCGATCCTCTGTTGGGACCTTTGTCAAGCAAACATATTACAACAAAGGCAAACAGTCTTATATATACTCTAAAAGAAGATTCACCTAATGCATCCCTAATGACCCATGGTGATGACTTGTAAAGTAAATAGAACGGATAGCGAAGCTGCCACAAAAGAACCACAGCAAACATTTCCACCCTGTGTAAGGAATGAGAATGCAGCTATATAAAAAATAGTCAAATATACATATACATCATGATATATAAGCAGATCAGTAACCAATCAGCGATTGTTAGTTTCAGTGTGAATCTACAAAGGGTAGGATTCCACTGCAAGAAGGGCTGGATGGAGTCCTTCTCCAAGTTCCACAGAAGGTTTAGGATCTGGAATGAAAGAGGCCAGTTCTCAGAATCGAATAGGTGGCAATAGTCTGATATGGAACCTGAGTGAAGGTCAAAGACAGCTTCAGTTGGAAGGAGTTGATGGAGTCCGACTGCCAGGGGCCTTGAGGAGGACTAAACTCAAAATGTAGAAGTTTCAACTACCATTACCCTTGACAAGTAGGAAAGCCCAGAGACAGTGGTCATAAGTTTTCTACCCACAACGCCCTCAACAAGTCGGTCAGGTCAGGCAGGAGGCAGGGAGTCATAGGCTATCAACAATCCATACTCTCGACTAATCAGAAGACCAGTGGTAGTCATCGGAGCTACTGACACTGATGCCCTCGACTTAGTTGGTAGGCCTGAGGTGGGAAGTTGGAAGAGTGGTAGGAAAAAGTTCTTAATAGGCAACAGGAGACTCTGGCTGGTGGAGGCTGGAGGGTTACCCATTGCAAGCTGGAGAGCAGCAGGAGAGAGATAAATGTCGAAGACGAAGAGTAGTCAGGGATAAGCCAAGGTTGGGACCAGATAGGTGACAGAGGTACCTGGGAAAGAGAAGGAATCGAAGTCAAGAACGAAGCCGGGTTGTAGACAGAGGATACGCATGATCAAAATCAGGAGATAGAGAGCTAGGTCAAGGGAAACCAAGGTCTGTGCATGGTAATCAGGATGTGTAGAATCAAGGAACTGGGACTCTAATGTACACGGCTTGAAGATCAAGCAAGGGTTTGAGCGCCAAGCTGATAGTTAAAGTGGAGCTGCCCAATCAGAGCATGGAGAAGGCGAGCTCATAGGTGAAGAGGCGTGACAGCGATCAGAAAGAAAGCAACTGAATACATTCTACTAATTTAAGCCACATGGACTGAGAGTATTAAGTTCTTTAATCCCGAAATATTCTCATTGCAACAATTTCTTAGAACGATCACTTCCATGTTCGGTTGCTGGAACATGTTCAATTCCAATAAAGTTAAAGTTACTGGCTGCATGTTTTTCAGTCAGTTAATGCTTAGCTACTGGATTGTCTGACTATTAATCCCAAAATCTACCTAAATGGCTAACCTATGCCCGGCCATTTGCGCTTGGATGGTGCATATAGTTTTTCTTATGTAAGCCAGTCCACATGGGCAGGTGATCACGTAAACAACATGGTCAGTTGTACACCTAATGTGTTGTTTAATTCTGTATTTTTATTTGTCTACTGGTGTGTAAATGATTTTCCCATTCTCATTGATCCCTTGCACCTACAGCACCCTGGGGGAGATGATTTCAACCACATGTTCTTCTTGCGGGTGTAGCTGTGTCAAAGTTACCTTAATTCTAGCGACGCCTCCGGCCTTGACGCACGGCTAGGATGGCACGAAATGTCGCTTCGGCGTCATCCCATGCGTCATTTCTAGGATTGGGTCTGGGCACATTGGGCTTCTCTAGCAGTTGCCCGTGTCCTCTGCTGAATTGACACAGCTGTCAGAATTGTCATTCATTCTGATGCAGGGTCGGCCGAATCACTCCTCGGTATCACGGTGCCCGTGATTACTGCCTTTTTGTGTCTATCACCTGTAGAGGGCTCCCATTGGCTGTCTGCCTTTAGCCCGCCTCACCTTTCCTATTTAAACTGAGTCTGGGCACCCTTTGGTTGCCCTTTCGTGGTGTCTCTGGCTGCCTCCACTTTCATTATGTTACTAAAGAAGTCATGGGCCTTTAGCTGTGTTCCTGTTCACCTGAGTTCATCCAGTTCCTGAGTTTCCTGCTCAGCCGTACCTGTTCCAGTGCATGTTCCGGTTGGAGTCGTCTGATGTTGCTGTTTCCTGCTGCCAGTCCTCGTTGCCGTTCCTGATCCGGTTATTCATCGCTGTGCTGGTTCCTGTTCATCTCCTGCGTCCAGTTTCCTTCATCTGTAGCGACCTTGTTCCTCGGTCGCTCAGGCGACATTTCCATCCTGCTGGTTCCCAGCGTGCGGACGCTGGTTTGCTCCATTGCCTTACGGCTTACTATACACCTAGTCTGTTGGTTGGTTACCAGTGTGCGGACGCTGGTTTGCTCCACTGCCTCATGGCTTACTATACATTTAGTTGCTGGTTCCCAGCGTACGGATGCTGGTTTACTTCACTGCCTTACGGCTTACTATACCTCTAATCTGTTGGTTACCAGCGCGTGGGCGCTGCCTTGCTTCTCTGCCTCACGGCTTACTATACATTTAGTTGTTGGTTCCCAGCGTGCGGACGCTGGTTCGCTCCACTACCTCACGGCTTACTACATATTTAGCTGTTGGTTCCCAGCGCGCGGGCGCTGGTTCGCTCCATTGCCTTCCGGCTTACTATTCATTCAGCCTGTTGGTTACCAGCACGCGGGCGCTGGTTCGCTCCACTGCCTGACAGCTTACTATCATTGAATCTGTTGGTTCCCAGTGCGTGGGCACTGGTTCGCTCCACTGCCTTACGGCCTACTTTCATTTATAGTGTGGTGATTCCCAGTGCGCGGGTGCTGGTTCGCTCCATGGCCTTAAGGCCTACTGTACATTTAGTCTGTTGGTTCCCAGCGTTTGGGCGCTGGTTCGCTCCACTGCCTCACGGTTTACTATTCCTTAGTCTGTTGATTCCCAGTGAGCTGTCCAGTCCTAGACAGCTGTTTCCCTCTCAGTACACGGGTACTGATGTGTGTGGACCACCTGGTTTTACCACTAGCTCTCGTAGCCTCTACATACCATCTCCATACTGTCATTGTCATCTGACAGTCATTGAAGTGATAGTGGCTGACACCATTTCCTCTAAGGCTGCCTCGCCCGGTATATTGGCAGGGCCGATAGAGCCTGAATCATATGGTGATCTGTTAGGCTGCCTTGCCCAGTATATTGGCAGGGCCGGTAGAGCCTGTATACTCCTGATTGTCCTATAGGCTGCCTTGCCCGGTATATTGGCAAGGTCGGTAGAGCCTGGTTCTCCTTGTTATCCGACAGGCTACCTTGCCTGGTATATTGGCAGGGTCGGTAGAGCCACCTTTCCATTGCTTGCCCAGGCTGCCTTGCCCGGTATATTGGCAGGGCCAGTAAAGCCTTACTT
Source organism: Rhinophrynus dorsalis (assembly GCA_037306005.1). Taxonomy (NCBI): domain Eukaryota; kingdom Metazoa; phylum Chordata; class Amphibia; order Anura; family Rhinophrynidae; genus Rhinophrynus; species Rhinophrynus dorsalis. The sequence goes on from CM074724.1 coordinate 298,305,499, forward strand.
GCTATATCATCACCTACCTGTCATTTCTATGTATTGTATGTATGTGTATGAAATCCTATGGGATTATCTTAAACTTTTCAATGAAGTTTTGTTTTTACCTAACTTTGCCTCTGAGAGTCTTAACAAACCGTGACACTCGGTGTGACATTTCCGGGCGCAAGGCTGCAGTATGTCGCAGGCCTCAGCTTTATGCAGTTGGGGCTGGTAGTTCCACCCAGCTACTTCCTAGTTCTGGGTATTTAAGGGAACTGGATCCTTATCCAGTTACCCTTACATTGTTGTTTTGTGCAGTAGTATCTTACTTGTGCCTGATTTCCTGTGTATGACCATGGCTTGTCTGACCATCCATCGTGGTCTGTCCTGTGGCTCTGTCTGACTACTCACTGTGTGCTCCCTACCTATTGGGCATCCAAACTGGTGCAGACCTGTGGCTCTGACTGACTACCCATTCCGTGTATGACCTTGGCTTGTCTGACTATCCAACCTGGTGTTGACCTGGGGCTCTGTCCAGCTACTCTCGGTATTGCCTCTTCAGTCAGTGTTGCCTTGCTGCCTTCCTTTTCAGGAGATTGCCTTCTACTTACTGACTGCAGGCGTGAGTCAGTCTTCTTCCTGGTTACCATCCTTAGGGGAGACTGTTTGGGTACATGCTCTTCCTATCTGGCATAGAGACTACCATTGCCCTCGGCCTAGTCTCTGCAGTCTGGGGACCTGACTGTATACTTCTATTTCTGATAGAGTCTCTGCTTCTTGGGTTACTCTCTGCTACTCCATGTGATTACCTACTCATTATATTGCTATTCATTTTAATAAAGGTGATTTTACTATACCGTCTGACTCCTTGTCTTGCCTGCAAACCATGACAAGCTGTCAATCAGATCAGTATTTACCATAAGGTAACAAAGGTTTGGTCCCCTTTTATACCCTATGAGTGGTGATTTCTTAAAGCATTACGGGAGCTGTTCATCCTTCATAAGGATTTCCCAGTTGTTCCATATGGTTCTTTGTACTTCCTGAGATGCTGTTGTATATTTGGTTTGAATATACAAACCATCCAAATGAGACTCTTTCGGCACACTCACCTAGCAAAATCTACAAACACACACTACACGTCTTTCTTGGAGGAACATAAACATGCCCCACTCACTTACTCCACTCCACGAGGATCAGCACCCCTCCTTCTCACTCCTTTCCATTCTCCACTGTGGCCCTATGCAGAAAATATTTTCCCCATTATCTAACATAGTAACATAGTTGATGAGGCTGAGAAAAGACATGTCCGTCAAGTCCAGCTCATGCCCCCACTGATCCAGAGGAAGGCAAAAAAAAAGCCCTCCAAAACCATTTCCAATTTAGCCCCAAGTGGGTATAAAAATTCCTTCCTGACTCTAAATGGCAGTCAGATAGTTCCCTGGATCAACATCCTATCTGCATTGAAGCTATCTGTCATAATTTCCAATATTGTTCTGTGAAAGATAGGCATCCATTGCTTTTTTGAAAGCAGTTGCATTATCTGCAAGTACAACATCCTGAGGCAAAGACTTATATAGCTTTACTGCCCTTACTGTAAAGAATCCCTGCCTTTGTTTAGTTGAATGCTCCTTTTCTGTAGTCTTAATGGATGACCTTCCTCTGCTGAAGTCTAAACCTCCTTTCCTCTACTCTCAAGGAGTGTCCCCTGGTCACCTGATCAGGCTTTGGAATGAATAGCTCACTGCAGAGATCCTTGTATTGACCTCTCTTATACTTGTACAATGTGATAAGGTCTCCTCTTAGTCGTCTTTTCTGTAGAGTAAATAAACCAAGTTTGTGTAGTCGTTCCTCATACTTCAAGTCCTACATTCCCTTAATTCATTTTTCTGCTCTTCGCTGTACCCTCTCCAGTTATAGTATATCCTTTTTCAGAACTGGTGCCCAAAACTGTACTGCATACTCAAGGTGAGGTCTTACCAATGATTTCTACAATGGCAAAATCATGTTATCCACTCTTGCTTCAATACCGCTTTTTATGCAAGACAGGATTTTGTTTGCTTTTGCTACTGCTGTTTGACACTGGTCACTGTTTCCAAGTTTGTAGTTTACAAGGATACCCAGGTCTTTCTCTAGCAACGAGTCCCCTAAAATGATTCCATTAAGTTCATAAGTAGCCTTGGGATTATTTCCTCCCAAATGCATGAATTTATACTTCCCTACATTAAACTTCATATTCCATTTGTTTGCCAAATCTGCCATTTTATGTAAATCCCTCTATAGAGAGCAAATATCCTGTTCCGAAATAATTACTCTGCATAATTTAGCGTCATCTGCAAATATTGATATTTTGCTTTCTATATCTATTTCCAGGTAATTTATAAACATGTTAAAAAGCAGTGGCCCTAATACTGAACCCTGAGATCTCCACTCTCCACTTTAACTGTATTGGAGAATTGTCCATTTACAACGACGCACTGTTCCCTATCCTTCAACCAGTTTTGTATCCAATTGCAAAGGTTATCTCCTAGCCCCAATTTCCTTATTTTATACCTCAGCCTTCTGTGTGGCACTGTATCAAATACCTTTGCAAAATCTAGATATACTACATCAACTGCCTTGCCATTACCTAGGTTGCTGCTTACTTCCTCATAGAAGCTGAACAATTAGTTTGGCATGATCTATTCTTCATAAAACCATGTTGATTCCTGCTAATGATCTTATTTTTTGTGTTGTAATCCTGAATATTGTCCCTTATTATCTCTTCTAGCAATTCTCCCACTACTGAGATCAAACTCACAGGTCTATAATTCCCAGGTACTGTTTTAGTTCCCTTCTTAAATAGAGGCACTACATTGGCTCTTCGCCAATCTTGTGGCATTGAGCCTGTGGTTAGATAATCTTTAAAGAGTAAATATAGGGGTCTTGCTAACACTATACTGAGTTATTCAAGAACCCTTGGATGTATATCATCAGGATCCAGGTAATTTTGTTCAGGCTTCCCATGACATCTTCTTGAGTTAACCCAACATGTGATAATTGTATTGTTTTATTTGTTACTTGGTGAGGCTCTTCTACCATTCCTTGTTCCCTTGTATATACTGATGCAAAAAAGTGTTTAAAACATCTGCCTTGTCTTTATGCTCTCTAATCAACTCACCCATCTCGTTTTTGAAAGGTCCAATACACTCCCTCTTAAGATTTTTGCTATTTATATATTTGAAAAACGTTTTTGGACTAGTCTTGTTTTCCCTTGCAATTTGAGTTTCATTATCTATTTTTACTACCCCAATTGCCTTTTTGCATTCTTTGTTGCGCTCCCTGTATTTTAAGAAAGAATGTTCAATTCCTTCAGACTTAAATAGTTTGAATGTTTTTTTTTTCTTGCCATTTCTTTCTTTACATGTGCAGTTAACCACATTGGCTGTGATTTACTTCTTTTGCATTTGTTCCCCATTGGTATATACTGTTGGGTACATTTCTGCAACCTAAATTTGAATTCTGACCATTTTTCCTCAGTATGTTTGCCTTTAAATAATGTAACCCAGTTTATGTGTTGCTTTGAAGTGCTTAACAATTTGAAGTTAGCTTTTTTAAAATTAAGAGTTTTGGTCGAACCTATACAGTATTTGTGAATGGTAATCTTGTCACCCCTTAGAGGTCTCTTCTCTAATGTGAACTAAACCAGTTTGGCTAGTCTCTCTTTATAACTCAGACCCTCCAATCCCTTTATCAGTTTTGTTGCATGTTTCTGCACCTTTTCCAGTTCAGCAATGTCTTTTTTAAGATCTGACGCCCAAAACTGTACTCCATATTCTAGATGAGGCCTAACCAAGGCTTTATACAGAGGTAGGATAAAATTAGCATCCCTTGCATCTACTCCTTTTTTTTTATGCAGGCTAGTACCTTATTTGCTCTTGCAGCAGCTGAGTGACTCTGCACACTGCTGTGAAGTCTATTGTATTTCAGTACTCCTAATCTTTCTCTAATGAGGATTCCCCAAGTTGTTTTCCATTTAGAGTATATGTAGAAAGTTTGTTGCAGCCCAAATGCATAACCTTACATTTATACACATTAAATGTCATCTGCCACTTTTTCTGCCCATTCACTCATTTTATCTAAATCCTTCTGCAGAGAAAAAACATCCAGCTCTGTATTTACACTAGCGGTCAAAAGTTTTGGGACACCTCAATTTTTGCTACTTTTAGTTATTGCCATATAACTTGACAAAAACATTAGAAAAACATGTCAACATTGGGTATTTCTAAAATCCAGACAAATATTATAATCTATTTAGCTGGGGTTTTTTTTTAGCATTTGTAGATGTGTAAAAGATTTTTAGTGCCATAGTTAAAACAAAAAATGCATTTGTTACATTTGTAACACTTCTACTGTGTTGGTGTTTATCTGTAATTTTTATCTGACTCATTTAATGTACCCACACATATTATATACTGTTTTTCTTGCCATAAGATGGGCTTTCTAAAGATACCATTATTTTCATCAAATTTCCTGTATTTATAAAGTATGATAAAACAAATGTAACAAATGCAGTTTTTTTAACTTTGGCACTAAAAATCTTCTACACATCTAAAAACGCTAAAAGAAAAAAAACCTGCTAAATAGATTATATTTGTCTTGGTTTTAGAAATACCCAATGTCGACATATTTTTCTAATGTTTTTGACAAGTTATATGGCAATAACTAAAAGTAGCAAAAATTTAGGTGTTCTCAAACTTTTGACTGCTAGTGTATTTTCTTACATAGCTTCATGTCATCACCAAAGATTGAGATACTACTTTCAATTCCCACTTCTAGATCAATTATAAACAAATTAAAAAGCATTGGGCCCAGGACTCAACCCTGCGACACCCCGCTTATAACTCTGGACCAATTTGAAAAGGTTCCATTTGCAATAACTCTCTGCCATCTATCATTTAACCAGTTCTCAATCCATGTATAGATAACACCGCCCAAACAGAAGCCTTTTAATTTATGCAGTAACCAGTTATGAGACACTGTATCGAAGGCTTTTGCAAAATCCAAGTATACTATTTCAACTGCAATTCCCTTGTTCAAATTACTACTTACTCTTTCATAAAATGCAAGTAAATTAGTCTGACATGATCTAGTCTTTATGAAACCATACTGATTCCTACTAATAATATTGTTGGTCTTCACATAGTTCTGAAGACTGTCAGTTAGTAACCCTTCTAGTATCTTACCCACTATGGAAGTCAAGCTCACAGGTCTATAGTTTCCTGGTTTGGATCTTGCTCCTTTTTTAAACAATGGAACTACATCAGCTTTCCTCCAGTCACAGGGCACCATGCCTGATGAAATTGAATCAATAAATATTAAGTATAATGGTCTTGCTATTACTGAACTAAGTTCCTTAAGTACCTTTGTATACAGTGTATACAGTCAGGTCCAGGTGCTTTATTCACCATAATCCTTTCCAGTCTCTTTCAGACCTTGTCCTCAGTAAACGATATACATGATGGAGGAAACTCCGTGGTTTTGTCTGTTTGCCCATGGCCTGTCATTGCTGCTTCCTTTGTATATACAGAACCAAAGAATTATTTAGGGTGTCAACCATTGCCTTATCATCACTAATCAATTCCCCTGTCTCAGTCTTAAGAGTACCAATATCAACCTTAACTTTTTTGTTATTAATATACTTGTAGAATTGTTTAGGGTTTTTATTACTCTCATTTGTAATATTTCTCTAATTTTAGCTAGCGTAATTGCTTGTTTGCAGATTTGATTACATTCTTTATAATTTTTAAATGATGCATCTGACCCGTTGCCTGTTTTTTATTTCTCATTGTGGGCGGGTGGGATAGCAAATGTTATCTGCCTCCATATGAAAAATAAAAAGTGTTACCATCCTCTGCCCCTCACCACCCCTTATACTGCCCATTCACACATATACCATCTACAATAATTAACATATGCCTGTTTTGCCATGTAAGGGGTAATGCACGTTACCCTTGTTTCATTTGCCCCCTGGGGCCACATCAAATTAATAACCCCAGCATGCAGACCATGTATGTTACATTCCACTACACATTACTGAAGCTCCAGTGCGGTGTTAATCCCTCCCCACTTTGCAGCAATGTCAAAGTTACTGTCTATTTCTTTGAATGCTTATGTCACATGTACTGTTGTGTTTGTCCGTAACAGATCATAAACCATAATGAAAATTGTTGAAAGGGGCAAATGAGAGATGTATTGTTCACAGAGTTCTATGCAGTGGCAAAGTGCTGGCAGGTCAGGGAAACATCTGGTAGGCAACTGAGTGATGGAGCAAAGGGCAAATGTTGTGGATGATTGCTATTTCTTTTCATGAGTCAAGTGGTGAGGACATTTTCTATTCCAATATGAGGATGGAGCTACTGTGGCAAATATGATGGACTTGGAGGAATGGTAAACATCGAGACCAATGATAAGTTTTGGAATTATTCTACATGGAGGCAGATAACATTTGCTATCCCACACGCCCACAATGCTGTCCAGATGGCTCTGCTCTGGCTGCTTGGTGTGTTTTACTTCAGTGCTCAAGCAGGCATACTTTCTGAGTCCTAAAGCCATTAACCCTTTCAAATGCCAGAGGGGTACGCCACACTGCAAAGCAATGCATTGCACCCACCCCTCTGCCACTCAAAGGGTTAAGGATACAGATTCCGACAGTTTTCCAATCACAGTTTCATTTTGACATGAAACTCCTCTTCCCATTTCTAACATGGCTACTGTTTTTATGTTCCTCTATTAACCCATTAGCCACCACTACACCAGTTTACATTCATTTAAAACAATAACACTGTTGCACGCACACACAGACACTATTCCAATTGGCACATAATTTAATTAACAAAATCCTGAACAATAAACCCCCAATGCTGCATTCAAAATTAATTCACAAAAATACAAAGTGCCTTGAACATTACACGCACACACACCATTTGCTGTGCTCACAAACAACTTTTGCCTTACTGACAGCAATAAACCCATACAAAATGTCATACCCTTTCAACATTACCTGAAAAACTCTTCACTAACAAAAAATACAAATAATAACATTCACGCACAAATACAGATGGGCAATGCTGTCTCAAAATTGCTAGTATATATACAGTATATATAAACTGAGATTTGTAGTTATTTAAATGTTTAGAATATGTTAATAGAGGCACGCTGTGCAGAAACTTCCCCCACACATTTCCAATTATCCCAATGCATTACCAACCTCCTCTAGTAGTTAAATAGTTAAGTGAAAGTACTGTAAAATCTCAGGTATAATACATACCTGTGTATAATACACAGATATATATTATACCCAACATTTTGGGGGAAAACAAGAGTGCCTATGTATAATACACACCCTTATTTTCCCCTTACTAAAAAAAAAAACATAGCTGCCAGATACCTTCCCTCCCTCCCCCAGCACAATTTGCTCTCAAAATAATACTTACTTCCACTGAAGTGCACATCTTCCCTGCGGGCGGCATGCTTGCATTTGCCGCCCGCTTCCTTCAATGCGCTGTCAGGACCTTCCACCTCCAGCCAATGGTAATGCCCTGTGAGAATCTCAAGGTCCTCGCAGGGCAATACTGTAGGAGGAAGGCCCTGACAGTGCATTGAAGGAAGCAGGTGGCAAATGCAAGCATACTGCCGCAGGGAAGATGGGGACCTCAGTGCAAGTAAGGATTATTTTGAGAGCACTATAAATTCTCATGTATAATACGCACCCCCCACTTCACATAAGGTGAAAAGGGCTAAAATTGTGTGTATTATACCCAAGATTTTACGTGCCTGCACAGCATAATTTGCACATCTAAACATGGCTGATTTCTCCTATAGGCAGAGTAGGAAACTGCACGGAGCTCCAAATTTTGAGGGCTACCTCAGCTGTTTTGGCCACACCCACATTTTGAATTGTGAGTGTGGCCAAAGCATTCTCTAAAAAACTGGTTCAGGGATATTGAGATTACTCTGGCCATACCCACTGGCTGTTATTTAACCCCTTGGTCACTAGAGAGATCTCCAGTGCAAAGCTTTTATTTTATCCTTGCTTAACCTAGTCCAAGGGTATTTTCTATGCCAGTAAATAGTGGATTAAAAACAAGAAGGGGCACAAAAAACACCTGTGTATTTGTTCTTATAATAAGTCTTCTATTCAAATATCAATATCTTGCTGTAATACTCACACTAGGCCGACAGAGGGCTGGTTGTGAAGTACAATCAGCAAAGATCCAATGGAGTAATGTAACCACCCCAATGCAGTTAATGGTATCTCCCACTAAAGATGAGAAGACTCTTGAATCCACAGTATATTTAAGAAATTTAATATTTAGAAATGAACCATACATAAAAATGTCAACTATTCCTTTTGACACGTTTCGAAGTTTACACTTTCTTTATCAAAACGACATAGGCATCATGTATAAAAACATGTAATGGCAAATGTAATATTATAAGGACTGGTGGGCCGAGCCATACCCAGATTGGTGGGTGGACATGGGATTAACTAAAAACCTAGTTTTTTTTAATGCTCCCAATTGTGGTGGCCCTGGTCTTGTGGAGGGAGAGGATGCATGATAGCAATCTTTCGGCCTCCTCCTCCTGTGCTCCCGTTGCTGTGAAAGCTAGTCTTGTTCTGTTTGCATTTGAATGTTTCTTTTTGAGTGCTTCATGTTCAGATAAGAGCAGGATTTAGCTGAACAACCAGATCTGGCTGAACAGGCAGATCTGGCGGTTTTCCATGGAGTTTTTGAGGATAAGGAAATTCAGTGATAGAGTCCATCCCAGTGATATTGAGAGGGCCATTTTCATGAGTGGTGGGATGAGTCCAGCTGTATAAGGTTTGATGCAGTGTGACCTGTGGCACTTTTTGGTACTTGACAAGGGCTCAATTGTTACAAATTGGTTGTTATATTTTTAAAATTAAGTGGTTCAGGCCAGCGACCTAGAGAGAGAGAGAGAGGGCCCCCAGACTACGGTCACAGGTTTAGTCATTGGTCCTATTGAGCTGCAGAGACCAGCTAATGGGTATGTGCTTTTTACATTAAGTGTGAAGCTGACCTTAGGCTCAAGGGTGGGGTAAGCAAGCTTGGGCCAGGTATTCGGTACTGGAAAAGGCAGAACGTGTTTGGTTGCTGTTGTCCATATAATGTAATAAAGCTGTGGCCTTCATAAACTCAAGATGGTAGTCTGTGTGTTTTACTTGTGACTGTTGCCCCATGCACCAAGACATGCATGTAAACTGTTAGAACATTGCTCACAGGTGTATATGAATGGGATTTTTAACACATTTAAATGCCAGAAAGTACCCCAACACATTATTTCACAAAGTATTGGAGACTTCTCTAGCATTCAGTTAGTTAAATGTTCCATTTAAAACAGTGGGGATTCTGGGAATATTTGATTTGATGAGAAACTGGAGCAAGTGCACCATAACGAAAACATGAAAAAGTCTCAAAAGTCCCATTGATTTAAAAAGGGATTGTAAACCCTTTAACCCTTTAAGTGCCAAAAGGGTATCCGAGACATCTCCAGTATTCAAATGGCTAAAAAGTCCCATCAAAATAAATGCCTATTTTGAGCTTTGTTATTTCTCATTTTATTTCTAAAATTATTGCTCATTTTCTTTCTGCATAGAGCCCAGACTATTGCTATTTACTAATTTTGAATCTATCATTGTGCAAATGGACAGTGAAAAGTAGCTTACCTATATTGTTGTACATAACCTAAATTTGAAGTATAGCAGAGGGTGGTGTGTGCTGTAGACTACAGCCATATTCAGGAGAAAACCTTGCTATTACATGCCGACAATGGGGAATAAGATAAATCTGTAAGTCATTTTGGCCTAGGAGACTCGGGGCATTCAGCCCGATCGATGGCTGACAGGAAGCGCTGTCATGACTCAGAGCGCACCATGTGATTTAAAAGTCCTGGGCCAACATTTTTACCTCAATAGACCTAAAAGGCTTGTAAGCTTCACTATTCTTTATCCTACTGTATACCAAAACTGCTAGCAGTGGACTACAACAGAGATCAAATGTAAATGAAAAAAAGGATATACATAAAGCTGACTGCGGTTTGAATTAAATTAAGAATCACTTATTCTTGGAGTACATTTCCCCAATAAGCACAGAAGAAGTAAAATGTGAATACATTCTGTCTCAAATTTATTAAAGAAAAAAAAATGAAAATGTTTTCAATACGTTTTTTCTTTTGTAAAATATGAACTGTTTTTCATCATAATGAAGCCATGTTTTCCATGAGAAATATGCTCCAGTTTTTGCCTTTGACCTTGCAAAAAAAAAAAAAATAAATGATAGTGCACGTGCAGATCAGTCATTTTCTTGCCATCTGATATACTCCACTTAAGGGACAACAGAACTTCACATCTTGCTAACCCTTATGGTGATCATATTCACTGTCATCAGTAATGTCTACAAGTGACACCTCAGTCTGTGTACTCAGGGAAGCATCTAGATTGGCATCCCAAAATGGCACAGACTGTGTTTATCAGAGAAGGGCTTTAAATTCATAATAATAAACTGGACACCAATTATCCATTGGCAGCATGCAAGCATTGGCAGAAGGATTTCTGCACAAAGAAACCTGATTGGCATTGTAGTTCCAAACCACTTTCCAGCATTTGGGGACTAGAATGTCATCATACCAACTGCACCACTGGGAGAAATAAGAATACAACTTCAATTAACCCTTTGGGTACCACAGAGGTGGCCAATACATTGTGTGCAATTTGTTGGTTACCTCTTTGGCATTAAAAGGTTGAAATCGGACCTTTAGCCCCTGGAACTCAAGAAAGGCCTCTCTGCCATTCAAGGGGTTAAAAACATGTTTAAAAGCTTGGATTTACCCAGAATTGCTCCAGATATTCTTTGTGCACAAGGTCAGTGTGTTGGAGAACTCTCTAGAATTCAAAAGGGTTTAATCACCAAAAATGTCTTTTTTCTTGTTTGGTGTATTCAGCATGAAAGAGAATTGTAGCATAAAGGGGCTACATGGCTGGAAATTGTTCGGCATACCTGTGAACTCTCAAAATTAACTGACCTTGAGATCTTGACAATATTAACCCTTAACGTTCCCCATAATATATTCTCATTGATAGGTTCTTGCTTGTGCTCATTCAGAGATGCTGCAGTCAGACTACTAATAACCATTAACATGAAACAAGTTTGAGATCTAACTGCTTTAACACAAGAAAAGCAGCACCAGTTCTAGAATGAAGAAGTTCATTTGTGCAGCTCATATAACAGATTATCTGGCCCTATGACACGAGACCCTGAATTTTGGATCAAAACCTTGAGTCTTAGGGTTCAGCCCTGGTATGTTGCCAGGTCAAGTTTTGAAGGGTAAAGGTAGTTTATCATACCAGGGAAATATCTGGATCTGCCGCTAAGACTACAGTTGTCAGACTGAATTACCGGGTCTCTGGGGACAGAGGCTGATTCTCCTGTGGTGGGGAGACTTGCTCCTTCCCAACCTGTTCCTCCCACTTCCCACCCTCTTGGACTCCTTCCCACTCTGTTCTGCCCACTTCCCGCCCACTTTATGACCATAGATGAGTAAGCCCTGCCCACCTGATTAAGCCCCCACACAAATCCCGTAACTGATTTACCCCTGGTCGGCATAAAATGAACCCTCTGTGGGGGCACAAGTGGAGGAAGCTCCCAGTTATGTAGTTTATCCTTTCCCAGATATTACAAACCAAGAATGAGATCCTGATTTGGCATATTTTGTGTAGATTATATTAGGAAATGGTAAGGGTGCCTTGGGTGTCTTGCCTAAAGGCACCTGAGGGGTTTGAATATTCTTATCTGTATAGATTCCTTGTTTTGGATTTGGCTTTTCCATGACTGCTGCATGCCATTAACCCTTTGTGGCACAGTGTACCTGCACTGTTACTAGTAATTTCTGTATTACAATGAATGATTGAATTTGGTACAGCAAAAGCACATTTCTACATTAATTTATAATACCAGTTAATTAATTATTCTGTCCTCTCCTTGACTACTCTAACAGAAGAGAAAAATGTTGATTTTTTTTCTTAAAGGAAAAACAAAATTTCTTACTATGGCTAGAAAATCCTAATGGCCCCAAAGAACTTTGTCCTAGTGGCTTTGTTCAAGAGATAACATCTTCAGTCAGTCCTGAATGTCATATTCCTGGAAGTAGACATATCAGTTGTTGGCAGATTTTAAGACTGAAGCAGGATGGCATTGCACACCCCTCAGACAGGGGAAGGCTGGCCTGGTGGGAAGGGGGGCAGTTGCCTCTGGGCCTGCTTTCAATTGTAAATAGTGCTACACTGTGATACCACACAGCTTACTATTGAAATGTAGTTACACAAGTGATATTGTAGAGCTACAATTCAAATTGAACTACATTACCAAGCATAACCCATTTCCCCTGTAAGCTCTGTGGTATCATAAGTGTATCTCTACCTAAATTGTAAGCTCTGTGGTATGACTAAAGTAACCATTTCAACTCTGTAGTATCACTATCACTAGGGTGGGCCCATTCAATTGTAAGCTACTTGGTATAACTTGCTTTACTTGATAACATTAAGACCAATTTTAAAATTAACAAAAGGGGGTTGTCTGGGACAGTGGACTGGAATGATACTACAAATGGGTTACGTTTATTTGCCTCCAGGCCACAAGTTGCCAGCCCTCCCCTGCCATCAGGTCCTTAAAGGGTTAATATTAGCATGTGCAGTGGGTGAAGACTGTGTCCCATGAATCTCCTAGCAACTTTGGTGTCCACCTCCATGTGCGTGACATCCAGGACTGACTGATGCAGAAGCAGGAGAAAAAATGATAGGAGCCATTGGGGTTTTACTGGCCATATTAAGGTAACTGGGGTTATTATTCGGAGATACTACTTACTCTTTAATAAACTGATGTAAGAGTACATCCCCAAAGTGACTGACTGACTCAGATAGTGAGGCTGTATTGGGAAAGCTCTGCATTAAATAAATACTAACACCTCCTAAAAATAGCCCTCCTGGGCAGAAAATCCTTATGGCCACTATGACTATTATTAATAAAAAAGAAGAATAATTAAAAGAGAAAAATTTGCACTATGAGGACAAAAAGTTTATATATTGTAAGGCTTTCCAATTGAGTAAAACAAGTGTCACTGATGGGATATTCATATTTCCAGAATTATTACAGTTTAAATTTCTGGTTCTTACAGTAACATTGCCCTCTAGTGGACAGATTTCAGACACTTGCAATCAATGTAAGAGATGGGTCAATGACAACAATTCTCCATAGAATTAAATGCTAATGCTGAGACATTTCCAGTCAGTTTGAACTTCCAGGAAGTAGGCTCCCTGGCATGGCATGCCTGCCCCCTACAATTAACTCCTCCATATAAACAAAGGGGCTGGATGAGGTGGCCTGGGGGTCATATCATGGCTTTGCCCCCCCCCCCCGGAAAAATTTGTACAGACACCCCTGCTCCCTGGATCTCTGTTTCCACAGATTATAGCAGCTTTGAGCTGTTATAATGTTTGAATAAAACAACTGCTAGCAGTGGGATTACCCTTGTTTTACTCAGTGAGAAAAGATCTGAAAAACAGAAGCATTCTTAAAAACATGTATTATACCTTTAAATTTGAAATTGGAATTTTAACCCTTTGAATGTTAGAGGTCTCCAATGCAATTTGAAGCAATGTGTTGGACACATCACTAGTATTCAGTGAGTTAAAATCTCCATTTAAATCAGGTGGAGATTTTGGAAACTTTTAGCTGTCCCATATTGGCTTGATCCAGAATTACTTTTCATTTCTTTTCTACATAATATACTATGGATACATTCTGAGTGGATTTAATGTCCAAAATGAATCTTTTAATTAGCACTGGTTATCGTGTCTATAGAGGCTGACACTCTTAGTTTTGCGGGACTCTGGAACCCTACACTCCTCCCTCTGAAGTCTTCCTTGGTACTGTGCGGTAGGATGAGTTTGAATTCCTTAGGTGGATGTACTAACATGATTCAGCGCTAACACAGGTGCTGGGGGTGATTTTCTAGCCCTAGACATACCTAATGCTAAGTGACTAAGGGGAAGATTTATGAAACTGGAGTTGTAAAGAAAGTGTGTGTAAAATTATCTCAAAGTGACATAAGGATATGTATATACATTTAGGGTGAGATGTTCAAAAAGTTGTCATAATGAAATATTGTCGGATCATGAGTTGGTGGTAAAAGAAGGACAATATTTTCAGAAGTAGATCCATCACGTTTGAAAATGCATCTAAAGAATTAAAAATGACGATAAGAAGATCATGATGAACATTGCCTTGTTGATGTTAAAAACGTCTTTGATTTTGTCTTTGAAACAAAAATTTTCAAAGAAAAAGACATTTTTTATCTTTGAAACAATCAATTGCTTCTCACTCCTGATAACAGTACTTTAATTTGTCTTCTCCAAGTTTAGACCATTTTTATTTTGTCGTGAAAAAATCACGTTAATCAGACAAAAAAGTGACATTGAAATGTATATTTTTTCTGAAAATACCTTACAATATGATGGTAGATTAAACCACGCCCACTGTTAAGATGGCTTTTTCCCTATGATGGAGAAATTGCATGTAAAAAATGACAGAAACATGTTTGAGAATTGACGGATCATGTCATAAGAACTTTTTTATTCTGGATACAGACAATTTCAGTTACCACCACTCTGAACATCTCGCCCTTAGAGACATCAAGGCAGATTTATAAAAGTGGAGAGAAGCAGAAATATGCTGTAAAATGGCTGTAAGATAGTGTTCGTTTGTTATAAATGTAAGAACGGCTGTTTAAGAGGACTGAACGCATGTAGTATTTTGTTTTGTAAAATAGTGTAATGTTTGTAAAAAGTTGCGCAGTGAATTTACAAAGAAACTAGTTGAAGAGCCTGTTACACGGGCCACAGTGCCACTGCCAGCTGGTCGCAGGGCAGTCATGCAGAGTAGAGTCTGCTCATGGCACGGCTGATACAGTGCCAGCCGGTCGTGGTGCAGTCATGCTCAGTAGAGACTTCGGCTGATACAGAATGGGACGCTCCTTCATAGCCCCCCGCTCTGTATCAGCCTTGTCACTGGCAGTCTCTACTGCGCATGACTGCAGCACACGCAGCAGTCTCTACTGCGCAATACTGCATTGTTACAAACTTTCTAGCAAATTATTATATAGGATTATGCTGTTTGCAACAATTTTGCAACAGAATTAACGCCAGAATCTTAACTCCATGTATATGCTGTTCTTAAGCATTCCAGTTGTTAAAATATGCATAATAATGCTATATTTATTAAAACACCTTTAATCATTTTTAAATCAGACCTGGCGTTATATCCAGCTGCCACGCCAGAAGGACTTTCTTTGAAAGGTAAGAAGAACGTTTTTTTTTTTTTAAATCTCCCTCAACTTTTCTAGCGCTAACTCCAATCAGTTGACTTTATGGAAAAGTGGAGTAGTTATCCAAAGAATTGTGGTGCGATGTATTTATAAAGAAATTTTCTATTTGCAACAAAAAAAGGAAGTTTTAGTGATTAAATCTTAACGCCAATTATAACCTGTACTTAATGGAAGTGTATAGTGACAGTTATGTATGCAAAAAAATATTCTCAGTTCCAAATTTTCTGCACATTTTCTCAGCATATTCTCAAATAGACATATTTATACACTTGACTTTACCTCTTTATAAATATGACCTGAAGTTATGAATTGTAATGACAGTTCTTCACTAAGAACGTTTTTATAAATCGCCCCTAAGCTACTTATACTGAAAATTCTCCCCTTAATGTTGTTTCAGCCAGGGAGAAGTCAATGGGGAAGTGTATGGATGTCTTGGGGTGTTCCTTTCCTTTGTATATTGTTTTAAATGATGTACTAACCAGGAGAAGAGGAAATCAAAGTAAATGTATGCCATTTTCTTTTGCATGCTACTGGGGAGGTGTGCTTGCATTAAAGTCTTATCAATGCAGAGTGCATGTTCCTGTATTCACTAATGAGATCATGCACTCTAGTACAATCATTCCTAACATTAGTCCTCTGACACATTAACAGTTCCTGTTTTCCAGATATCCCTGCTTGATCACAGGCGGATAATCAATGTTGGTATGTCCCATGGACTGGAGCCAAAAATCACTGCTCTAGTATATAGTGCAGGTGCTGGAGGTGGAAGCTATTGCCAGATGGCATGTGCTGGCATATTTGTACATTCCACTCCTGGAATCTATTGATAACCAAAATGATTCCAAATACTTGTGCTCCTAGTATCTATAGACCATAAACATATTTTCAGTTTCTGTACATACAGACGTCAAATCACCAAGGCAGACACAGCTGCAGCAGCATTTTAAATGAGTTTGGGGATGGAAATTAAAAAACATGAACTGGCTGAAGCTGTCACTTCATCCCTTTGCACATTAAATGGCCTCAGCTTCTCTGTGCTTTCAAAACTCTGCTCTCAATTTAAAAACAGAGCTGACCTGAATTATTGGCATACCCTAGGGCAAATCATAGACAGCATTCTTGCTCTGTTTCTGCTCACTTTGAGAACACTATCAGGACCGACTTTAGAATTCAAATGACGCTGTTCGCAACCATCCAAAAAATGGCAATCCTTACATGGATTCAATAATGTTATTATGAACTAATAATAACCTCTCCACTTACCTTACTATGGACAGAACATCCTAATGACCCCTCAGAATTCTTCTCTTGTTCTTTGGCTCAAGTGATAACATTTAAAATCAGTGCTGGTTGTCATGTCCATGGAGACAGACATGACAGTTGCTAGCAGGACTTCAAACACTGCTCATTGCGTATGGTAATCTTAGCCTTTTAAACCTTTCAGTGCAAAGCAATGCATCTTGTACCCCCTGGCACTGAAAGGGTTAAGAACCACAGAGGTGTGCAAAACAATGCTTCACAAAGCATTGTCTAACTCCCTTGTCGTTAAAGAGTTAAATAGGCTTATACATTCTGCCTGCCAGAGTTGGAAAAATAAACCTGCCTGAAACTGTCATGTCCACCTCCATGGACAAGCCAACCAGGATCGATAGAAGGTGTTATCTTTTTGAAAAAGGAATAAAGGCAAAATTCTTGGGGGCCGTTAGGATTTTCTGGCCAATAGCAAGGTATGTGGTGCTTTTTTATTTTTAGAGTGATTCTGAAATGTGTAGCCTTTCACAGAATCCAAATGCTAAGACCATATCCCCATACATGGAAAATGACTCTGATTTTGAGGTCAGATCTCTGGATGAAAGGCAAAGAATTCCTTGTTTTGTACTGCATGATCTGCACTGACTAACTGCTTCTTTAGCCATGTAGTGTTTATTTTTCTACCAGAAAGGCATAAGAAGATTTTCTGGTTTCCTTGTGTGTATTCAAGGCAAGCAGTGATAATCGCTCAGAAATAGCATGTGAGGACCGGCAAAAAATCTTTAGGTGGAAAATGTCCTGTGTATGTAGTGTTCATCAGTAGCGCCTGTGGGAAGGCTTTTTTCACTTTCATCTTCCAGTAACAATGTTATCCATATCGATGAGTTATGTATGCATGCGTGGTTCAATTTATGTGTTTTTACTCATTTGTGAGTATATGATGATTTGTGTTTGTGAAGGGGAATCATTCTAAAATCAGTATACTTCAAATTCCTACATAAGAGCTCACCTGAATTTTCCTTCTGTGGGAACTTCCTCATAAAGCTGTTCCATCCCTCAGATGATCTCAAAGGGACAAAACATCACTTTTTGCTCATCCCTATTAGCATGTTGAGGATTCAAAGTACGCTGACACAAGCACTAGAATAAGCAGGGACATATCATCTAGAACCTATATTTCAACAATCCCAAGATCAGCTTATTTTGAAAGTTCACAGGAAGCATATCCCATAAGACTTTGTTCACAAGGGCAGCTTGAACTGAGCTGCAACATAGCATAATTCAAGCCCTCCATTTTATTTATATGTAGTACTCTGTTCTGCTGTAGCTATGGTGTCACTGCAAGAGTTTGACTGGGCAGTGACTGATGGCCCACCTATGATGGCTCCAGTCATTCATGATTGACTGAACCCATTATGGGTGAGGCATTAATTGGACTTTTCAGTGAGTGTTACAAGTTACAGGTGTCAACTGTGTGTGTGTACAATTTGAATGGTGACCCCATAGGCCACAATTCAGATCATCTATGCTGCAACTCCCCTTCATTTTGAATTCAACACAAGAGAGTTGCAACATGCAGTGACAATCATGTCTTGTGACATGATTGTCACCAAAGTGAACAGCTTGATTGAGGGATATTAGCACAGTGATGAATTTGCTGATCTAATGATGTACATATGAACATTCCCTAAAGAGGAATTATATTAAAGGAAAATATAACTCTTGATTTAACAGAAGAACTTCCTAGGTAAGCGTTATTCAAACAACATTCAATTATACGTGTTTTCTCTTGTATGACATTTAATCTCTTATAGTTAACTGCTAGTTTACAATTTGATTAAGACAACTGATGCAGAACAAATTGTGGTGGGATAGAGAGAAACGGGAACAAGAGACAGCAAGAGAGGGTAGGAGAAAGGAGGGGCTGCAAAAAATAAGAGGCTAAGATGTGGGTGCAAGAGTGCAAGGGAGTATGGGGGCGAATGGAAGGGTGCACGATTGGGTCATAAAGGAAAGTGGAACAGGCTGGAAAAGATAACAGGGCAGAAAGGTGAATGGGCTATAAAGGAACACAGGCCAGAGTGGGTTGGAAAAAAGAGTGGGCTAGGACTTAGGAGAGTAAAAATGCCAGGGAAAGAAGGCATATATTGGTAATGAGGCAGGAATACAGGTGAGAAAAGAAAGGTGAGAAAATGATGGGGGAAAAGTGGGAAATTGGGTGGGAGAAGAAGGGGAAGAGGCATCCAGCAGGCTTCCCTTAAGAAGTTCTCCTACTTGGTCAGAAGTGCTTCAGCCAGGAACTTGCAGTAGAACTTGCTGTGACTGATGTCTGACGATAAGGGAACTTGTTTTTTTTTTATTGTGTTCATATGATCACATTATAACTTTCTGATGGGTTAAACATGCAATGAAAAATAAAAAAAGAAACAGCTGTTTTGCAAGAAATGGTTCTGGCCTTGCAAAACAGCCTGTTTCATTAAAACTCCAAACATATGGAATTATTTTGCTCATCCCTAGTGAGAAAAGGTGAACTATTATTATATACAGAAAACTGCAGTCTACTGTAAAAATGACATATACCCAGGTAAGGCATTCTCAGAGAAATATATATATATATATATATATATATATATATATATATATATATATATATATATACAGGGCTCAAAATTTCTACTCGCCACTAGCCAATGGCGAGTAGAAATTCAGCCCTGGTGAGTAGAAATTCAGCCCTGGTGGGTATGTTATGGCTTGCAGTGGTGAGTAACTTTTCAGGTCTGGCTAGTAGCTAAGGACTTCAAGTTTTAAGCCCTGTATATATATATATATATATATATATATATATATATATCAAGAGAGAGAGAAGGATAAGCCAGCCCAGACCACTTGATCATATTTTTGTAAGTTTAAAAATCTGGCACATGCACGTACTCTTATGTACACTCCACCAGCATTAAGATGTTAATATGAGCAAGCCCAAACTCCAACCCTAAAACATGAACAGGAAAAGGAAGGATTTGAAACTGAGTTCCTCTGCATCAAATTAATTACTGTAGTAAATATACCAGTGTTTTGCACCAACTTCAGCTCTGTTTCATCTCCTCTTTGACTAGGACACTCAAGGATTGACATCGCAGCACATAACTAGTAGATCCACACATTTATAAAGGCACTGAAGTACTCAGTCACAGTATAGAGTTCTGAGCACTTTATATGCTCTGAGTAAGGGACGACTGGAGGGAAAGAGCTAAGATCTTGACAGGAGCACAATCAAGTCATACCGACCTACAAAACCCCCCTTTCCCCCAAAACATATACATCAGAGGCTATCCAGATGGGTTGAAAAGGCCACAGCATTTATTAAACATAACATAATTAACTTTTACTTTATTAACAAATAAATCTCAAATAAATAGACATGACATATAATAATATTAACATAATTACATATACATAACATAAATATAACATCCTAGTGCTTGCTAGTACACCACCATTACCTTCCTCACACTATACGACTATTCAATCTCGTTCACACTACTTGACTGAGGCCATGCCACCATCCAACTCTAATCGGTTTGAATGTGGCAATTAATAGCCCACCAACCATAATTTCCTGACCCCTGGGCTTGTGTTGAAGAGTCCAGCTCCCTTACCATCACCACAAAACACATGCTTTTGACCAGAAAACACCTTGCCATGTGACAACACCAGGAAAACCACAACCAAAGTCATGGGCCAAAACACACCACCCACTCATTACATTTTGGGGCTATCAGGAACCACACCGAGGTAGGCGTAAGGCATGCAACAGGGTGGGTGGTCGAGGAACACCTAACGTGCAGCTCTATTCTTCTAAAATGGCTGCAGGACCACAATTCCTTGCAGCTGCTGCTTCCTGAATGCACCCCTCCAGACCAAGTCAGCACACTCTCTCTCCTGATAGGCCTTGTCATGCACCCTTTCCCCCCTGAGCTCTGCTTCTGCTCTAGGGGCCTCTTTCCCTCCAGTCTTTTATCCAGCAAGTTAAAGGTACATTGCACTATTATACCTGGTTTCCGGTTGGAACAGATTTTGTTAGCACAGCTAGATTAGACATAAAAAAGATCACATGATTAAATAAATAAAAAAATAAGAAGTGCAGACAGTCTTACTTTATTTATTCTGTCCTTGTAGATTAAAAATAGTCAAAATAATAGCTTACTATCACTTTAATATTATATTCTCTTTTTCACTGTATGGTTTATTATTGTATCCATTATAAAACTGTCAGTGTTTAATTCATAAATATACTATTCATTTATTTATGAATGCCAGAGAGCCAAAGCACTTCCGTGCTATGAGCTGGATACTTCTCTCCAGTATCAAAATCTTTAATATACAGAATAATTTAACCCTTTGAGGGGTACAGGACTCCAACACACAATCTGTTGAATGTTATAGCTGGTTTGCCAAATGTTTCCTAAAATAAGTATAGGTTTTGCAGAAACCACTTGAATCTATACTGTTCATATTCTGTATTGATCTGTGTGAAACCCCTTGGGTATGTATACTGGTACTCATTTGCCTTCAGGGATCTGGAGGCTTTGTGGAACGTGAGAGTGGTAGATGCATTGGGACTTGGCAGTGTCTCCACCCCAGATGGGCCATCAGAGGCAGACTAACTGATCCTCTTGAGAGTACACACTATAACAGAAAATGAATCTGCCATCAGCCTGCAGAGTGGGAATGAACGGTACAGTCATGCAGGCCTTCTAGGTGTAATTATCTGATTATTGTTACCTTTTAAAGTAGAAGTAAATTTTGTATAAAAAAATAAGTTACAAGTTAAAACAAGAGCACTCCACCTGCTAGGGAATTTTTCATTCAAACATTATTACAGCTCAAACATTTTTTAAGCCTTTGAATGGTAGAGGGGAGTGCAATGCATTCCTTAGCAATGCATTGTGTATGCCTCTGGGTTAATCAAACTGTTGGCAACAATGCCAAATATTATCCTAAAGGCAATTTTCTTTTATTATGTACTCTATGGCAGAGCTGGGGGATTTATTCACTAAGGTGATGAAGAGATATCCTCTCTGCACTGAAAATCTCTCTAACACCTATGTCATTCTATGGAGCCTATGCACTAAAATCTTTTAAGTGGGTGTGATGTAACTGCATAGGCTCTATAGAATAAAATAGGAACTGGGGCGTTTTATCACATTGAAGAATTGATCTCTTCTTTATCACACTTTAATGCATTTCTTGCCAAGAACCATAGACTATGGCTCTCCAACAACAACACCACCTTGTGACCAGATAAGAAAATTGCAATTTATTTAAAAATACAAAAATGATCTATAATAATTTTGAATGAAACATTTTCATTAGTTGTATTACCATTGTATTACTAAATAGAGAAAAAACATATCACATTTTTTTCATTAAAAATTGCATTGCTCCTTTACATTTCCTTTCTTGTGGAAAGGTTCAGTTTTTTTAACCCCTTATAGACCGGCCATTCGCGCACCCGGCTGGCACTTAAGGACCACCAACCATTTTTTTTCCCCGAAATGGATTCAGGGCTCCCCAAATGGTGTGCAGCCATGCAGGGAGCCCCGCATTCCATGACAGTCCTGGCACATCATGGGTCCTTATTAGTGATGATCGAGCACCCCAATGCTCGGGTGTTCGGGTGCTCTGACCGAGCGCCCCCGGAGGCTCGAGTGCTCGGCCGAGCACCCGAGCCCCATTGAAGTCAATGGGAGGACTCGAGCATTACACCAGGCACCCCCTGCTCTGATGAGGGGAGGGTGCCTGGTCCATAGGAAAAGGGCAGAAAATGATGGAAACACCACAGAAATGGTTCAGGGACAGCATAGGGAGGATGTCTGGATGCATCTTGGACTCCAACGTCGCTGCTGGGAACGATGTTTCACCCGTAGTATGCCATTTTTACAGACTGACCGTAAAACACACAAAAAGGAAGATAAAAACGACTTTAGGTGAAAAATTGTTACCAAACAGTATTTGCTGTATATTTACTTGTATATCATCTGCAAATTCTGCAAAAAATTTCATCGATTTTTCTGAACTGGGGCCATGATTAAGAGGGAAATGTGCGCAGAGGCAAATTCTGCAAAAAATGTCCTCGATTTTTCGGAACTGGGGCCATGATTAAGAGGGAAACGTGCGCAGAGGCAAATTCTGCAAAAAATGTCCTCGATTTTTCTGAACTGGGGCCATGATTAAGAGGGAAACGTGCGCAGAGGCAAATTCTCCCAAAAATTTCCTCGATTTTTCTGAACTGGGGCCATGATTAAGAGGGAAACGTGCGCTGAGCCGACCATCTAAAACATTATGGGTGAGGGTCTTCTGCGGAGCTGACCATCCTATACATTATATGCGAAGGCCCGCTAGTGAGCTGACGCTATAAAACATTATATGAGAGGGCCCGCTAGAGAGCTGACCCAATAAAACATTATATGAGAAGGCCCGCTGGTGAGCTGACCTATACAAAAATTGTCAAACAGCGCCCGCTGGTGAGCTGGCCCTATATAAAAATTATATCACAGGGCCCGCTGGTGAGCTGGCCCTATATAAAAATTATATCCCAGGGTATATGGAAGAGAGTCAACCATATACCCGTTTTTTGGGTGGAAGGGGTGAATGGGAATACAGAGTATTCCCATCATTGTAAATAACATATATAAAGTGACTTTATGTTCACCCGGGGCTTTCCTCCAGTGGAGTGGAGAAGTCAGGGGAAATCCAGGCCTTGTTCATTTTTATAAGTGTCAACCTATCAGCATTTTCGGTGGAAAGGCGGATACGCTTATCTGTTATGATGCCACCAGCAGCACTAAATACCTGCTCAGACAGAACGCTGGCGGCAGGGCAGGCCAGCACCTCCAAGGCGTAGAGTGCCAGTTCATACCACGTGTCCAGCTTGGACACCCAGTAGTTGTAAGGCACAGAGGGATCATTGAGGACGCTGACACGGTCTGCTACGTACTCCTTCACCATCTTCCAAAACTTTTCCCTCCTTGTGACACTAGGCTGCGCATCAGGGTGAGGGTGCTGGCGGGGTGTCATGAAGGTGTCCCACGCCTTGTAGAGTGTTGCCCTGCCTTTGTCGGAACTGCTGTGTGCTCCCCTTTTCTCCCCTTCTCGGTTGGCCAAGGTAGCACGTACTCTGCCGCCAGCGTTGTCAGATGGAAAATTTTGGAGCAATTTTTCAACAAGAACCTTCTGGTATTGCACCATTTTGCTTGTCCTCTCCACCGGAGGAATGAGAGATGAGAAATTCTCTTTGTAGCGGGGGTCCAGAAGGGTGAACACCCAGTAATCCATGTTGTCTAAAATGCGTATAACGCGTGGGTCACGGGAAAGGCAGCCTAACATAAAGTCAGCCATGTGTGCCAGAGTACCAACAGGCAAGATTTCGCTGTCCTCACCAGGAGGATGACTCTCAATCTCCTCATCCTCTTCCTCCTCTTCTGCCCACCCACGCTGAAGAGATGGAACTAAAGTTCCATGGCTACCCTCTGTAGCGGAGGCAACCGTGTCTTCCTCCTCCTCCTCCTCCTCCTCCGCCTCCTCCAATTGTCGCTGAGAAGACGAAGTGAGGGTGCTCTGGCTATCACCTTGTGTAAGCTCTTCCTCCCCCATTTCCACCTCTTCCACATGCAAAGCGTCGGTTTTAATTGTGAGCAGCGAGCGTTTCAGTAGACACAGAAGTGGGATGGTTACACTGATAATAGCGTTATCGCCGCTCACCATCTGTGTCGATTCCTCAAAATTGCGTAAAACCTCACAGAGGTCTGACATCCATTCCCACTCCTCACTTCTGATTACAGGAAGTTGAACGGAGAGGCGACGACCGTGTAACAGCTGGTACTCAACTACTGCCCTCTGCTGCTCACAAAGCCGGGCCAACATGTGGAAGGTGGAGTTCCAGCGCGTGCTCACGTCACACAGCAGCCGGTGAGCTGGCAATTGTAAGCGCTGCTGCAGCTTCAACAGGCCGGCTGAAGCTGTTGATGACTTACGGAAATGTGCACACACGCGGCGCACCTTGGTCAAGAGATCATGCACATTGGGGTAGGTTTTTAGAAATCGCTGAACCACTAAATTAAATACATGCGCTAGGCATGGTACGTGTGTGAGCTTGCCGAGCTCGAAAGCCGCCACCAAGTTACGCCCATTATCACACACAACCATGCCTGGTTGCAGGTTGAGTGGCGAGAGCCATTGCTCGGTCTGGTGACTAATCCCCTGCAACAGCTCTGAGGCCGTGTGCTGTTTGTCCCCAAGGCAGATCAGCTTCAGCACGGCCTGTTGACGCTTCCCCACTGCAGTGCTACACTGCTTCCAGCTACCGGCTGATGGGTGAGTGGCGCTGCGCGTAGAGAATTCGGAGGTGGAAACGGAGGAGGAGGAGCCAATAACGTAGGTGCTGGTGGAAACCCTGATAGAGGTAGGGCCCGCAATCCTCAGCGTGGGTAGCACCTGTGCCATCCCAGGGTCCGAGTCGCTCCCAGCCTCCACGACATTCACCCAGTGTGCCGTCAGGGAAATGTAGCGTCCCTGGCCACAAGCACTTGTCCATGTGTCAGTCGTTAAGTGGACCTTCCCAGTAACTGCGTTGGTCAGGGCACGGGTGATGTTACGGGACACATGGTGGTGTAAGGCGGGGATGCACACCGGGAAAAGTAGTGGCGGCTGGGGACTGCGTACCGAGGGACAGCTGCTGCCATCAGGCTGCGGAAGGACTCAGTCTCCACAAGCCTAAATGGCAGCATTTCGATGGCCAGTAATTTGGAAAGGTGTGAGGTTAGTGCTATGGCCTGTGGGTGGGTGGCTGGGTATTTTCGCTTGCGCTCAAATGCCTGGGGTAACGACATTTGGACGCTGCGCTGGGACAGGGAAGTGGATGTGGTCGCTGATGGTGCTTCAGATGGTACAGGTGCAGGGCGGGAGGTATGCGGGCCTGCGCCTTCGACAGGCGATTGGCCGGCACCGAAAACAGGGGAAGAGGAGGCAGTGGTGTGGCCTGCAGACACAGATTGGCGATCCGGGCGTTCCTCCCACTTATTACGGTGCTTGGATGCCATGTGTCGGATCATGCTGGTGGTGGTGAGGTTTCTAGTGTTCATGCCTCGGCTCATTCTGGTGTGGCACAGGTTGCAAACTACAATTCTTTTGTCGTCCGCACTTTCCTTAAAAAAACGCCATACCGCGGAACACCTACCCCTTGGCAAGGTAGATTTACGCAAGGGGGTGCTCCGTCGAACATTTGCGGGCCGGTTTGGTGCGGTCCGCCTTCTTTCTGTAGCCACACCACTGCCTCTTCCAGCCTGTTGCGGTGCTGCAGATGGCTCACCCTCAGGACTGCTGTCATCGCTCGGCTCTCCACCTTCCCAGGTGGGGTCAGTCACCTCATCGTCCACCAAGTCCTCCTCCACTTCCTCACTCTGATCATCCTCCACATTTCTTGATCCCACCACATACTCAGTCATTGACAACTGTATATCATCCTCCTCATCAAGGTCTTGAGACAGTAAAAGTGGTTGATTTGATGGCAACTGTGTCTCATCATCATCATCATCCACTTCCTTTGACCTTAAATGCCGTTCCCCTCTGTCATCTTCTTGTGATTGGGTACCCTCTAGAGGTTGTGAATCAGGGCACAAGATTTCATGTTCCTCTGCAAGCGTGCTTGGAGAGAGGTTCAAATTAAGGATTGGTGATGAGACGAGCTCCTCACTATATCCCAGTGTGGGATCACTTCTTTGACCAGACCCTCTATGGTGGGAGGAAGGATGATCAGGGTGAGGATTATGTTGACCAGACTCTTGGCTACTGAGAGTGGACTTGGTGGAAGACAGGGTGGTGCTTAACCGACTGGAAGCAGTATCAGCTGAAATCCAACCGACCACCTGTTCGCAGTGGTCTGACCTCGAGAGTGATGTCCTGCGACGCCCTGTAAACTGAGACATGAAGCTAGGTATGGTGGATGTCTTTCTTTCTTGTGCTCTGGCACCAGGCACAGTTTCTACGCGTCCTGACCCGCGCCCTGAACTATCAGGATCACGTCCACTTCCCCGTCCCTTTTTACCCGCCTTCTTCATATTACACGGAATATGTGCTGCAAATCTGCAACTTTGCACACTAAACAGATTGTGCTGCTTATCTGCGGCTAGGCACAGTGAACAGAATATGTGACTTTTATTTTTAACACTTTGCACACTAAACAGAATGTGTTGATAATCTGCAACTTTGCACACTAAACAGAATATGCTGCTTATCTGCGGCTAGGCACAGTGAATGGAATATTTGACTTTTAGTTTTTACACTTTGCACACTAAACTGAATGTGCTGATAATCTGCAACTTTGCACACTAAACAGAATATGCTGCTTATCTGCGGCTAGGATCAGTGAACGGAATAAGTGACTTTTAATTTTTACACTTTACACACTAAACTGAATGTGCTGATAATCTGCAACTTTGCACACTAAACAGAATGTGCTGCTTATCTGCGGCTAGGATCAGTGAACGGAATAAGTGACTTTTATTTTTTACACTTTGCACACTAAACAGAATGTGCTGCTTATCTGCGGCTAGGATCAGTGAACGGAATAAGTGACTTTTATTTTTTACACTTTGCACACTAAACTGAATGTGCTGATAATCTGCAACTTTGCACACTAAACAGAATATGCTGCTTATCTGCGGCTAGGCACAGTGAATGGAATATGTGACTTTTAGTTTTTACACTTTGCACACTAAACAGAATGTTCTGCTAATCTGCAACTTTGCACACTAAACAGAATGTGCTGCTTATCTGCGGCTAGGATCAGTGAACGGAATAAGTGACTTTTAGTTTTTACACTTTGCACACTAAACAGAATGTGCTGATAATCTGCAACTTTGCACACTAAAAAGAATATGCTGCTTATCTGCGGCTAGGCACAGTGAATGGAAAATGTGACTTTTAGTTTTTACACTTTGCACACTAAACTGAATGTGCTGATAATCTGCAACTTTGCACACTAAACAGAATATGCTGCTTATCTGCGGCTAGGATCAGTGAACGGAATAAGTGACTTTTATTTTTTACACTTTACACACTAAACTGAATGTGCTGATAATCTGCAACTT
The DNA here is from genome assembly GCA_037306005.1 of Rhinophrynus dorsalis. Taxonomy (NCBI): domain Eukaryota; kingdom Metazoa; phylum Chordata; class Amphibia; order Anura; family Rhinophrynidae; genus Rhinophrynus; species Rhinophrynus dorsalis. The sequence continues at coordinate 298,333,308 of CM074724.1, forward strand.
TGCACACTAAACAGAATGTGCTGCTTATCTGCGGCTAGGATCAGTGAACGGAATAAGTGACTTTTAGTTTTTACACTTTGCACACTAAACAGAATGTGCTGATAATCTGCAACTTTGCACACTAAAAAGAATGTGCTGCTAATCTGCAACTTTGCACACTGAACAAAATGTGCTGCTAATCTGCAACTTTGCACACTAAACAGAATGTGCTGCTAATCTGCAACTTTGAACACTAAAATGAATGTGCTGCTAATCACCAACTTTGCACACTAAACAGAATGTGCTGCTAATCTGAAACTTTGCACACTAAACAGAATGTGCTGCTAATCTGCGGCTAGGCACAGTGAACGGAATATGTGACGTTTTTTTTTTTAACTCTGCCCCCCAAAACAAAATATATCTGCTGCCCCCACACACAGTAGTCCTAAAAAGGACTTTTGGGTCTTTTTTTTGTTCAAACTCGCTTTTCTTCTCCCTACACTGACTTTCCCTTCCTATCCTCATCTCTCCCTGGCTAAGACTGAGCCGAACTCGCTGGTCAGGTGCTATACAGCACCCGATCACGGGTTCTGGCCAGCCAATCAGTGTAATGCCAGCAGCCAACATGGCTGCTGGCATTACACTGATGTCAGAGCCTCCCCGCACGTTTATTGGCTGCGCAGCAGCCGCGAAACGTGCGGGGAGGAGACCCGAACATGGCGGGCGAGCACATGCGGTACTCGTACGAGTACCGCCATGTGCCGAGCAGAGCGATGCTCGAGCCGAACCGAGCTTCGGCCGAGCATGCTCGTTCATCACTAGTCCTTATGGCTTGCCAACCCATGACGTGCCAGGACCGTCAAGGGTCTGTAAGGAGTTAAAGAATTAGCCATGTGCAAGACACAATCGGGAATATGTAAAATGTGTCAATCTTGCTCAGTTCTCCTCCCCACTTAGTGTCTCCTCTTCTCCTCCTCCTATGATGGAGGATTTCTGCGTATGACCTGGTACGCTCTCTAGCAAAAGCACGTCCAGGTCATTGTTCATGCACAGATGGAGAGCATTCATGCACTCCGTCCTTCATCAGTACCAGTCTGCTTGCCTCTGTGACTATTTTTAGTTAGGCAAGCGGACTGGCACTGATGATAAAGGAGGAAGCTCATGAATGCGTTCCGTCTGTGCGTGGACAATGACCTGGACGTGCTTTAGCTAGACACTACCCAAGGAATCCTCCATCACTGGAGGAGGAGGAGAGGAGGGACTAAGTGGGGAGGGGAACAGATTAAGATTGACAGGCTGCGGGGCAGAGCTGTACCCGCAGCCTGAAAGAAAGTGACGTCAGGACCCTAACTTTACCAGGTAATACCTCTGCAACTACTGATTTAAAATGAAAATAAAAAACAGATTACAGCTTCAACAACATTGAGCTGTGATAGGAAGTCAGGTTTAGCTAAGGGGTTCCACTTTAATCACTGGTGAATTAATTAGTGATTCATTCATTTTGATTGGCCCACCTGTGTCCAAACAGGGAAATCCTCAAATCCTGGACTGTTGGTAGCAATTGCAGACTGAACTTGGACACCGCTGCCATAATTCTTTAAAAAATATATTGAATATGTTTCTACCGCAGAACAATATTGAAAGTTATAACAGTTGATGTCAATGCAGATAGGATGTTGATCCAGGGAAATATTCAGCTGACTTTTTAAGTCGGGAAGCCTTTTTTTAAGAACTTGTGACTGGCTTCAATGGTTTTTTTTTGCCTTTCTCTGTATCATCAAGGGCAATATGGCCAAGGGTGATCTTGTTGGACACATCTCTTTTTCTCAGACTTACCAGCAACACAGCTATGTTATTATGAATTGATTGGAGCTCAGATATCAGTGAGGGCACACACTCTAGCGACATTTTGAAAGTGAAGTGATTCTTGGGTAAAGTAACTGCACCATAATGATTAAATACAGAAATCATTGCTCACCAGAGGGGTATCTAACATACTGCTTTGCAATGTGTTGGATCCCTCTCTGGCACTCAATGGATTAAATGGGACTTTTAAACCCTTGAATGCTAGAGACCTAAATCATTTGCACTACCATGATCAAATGAAGCTTTCTGTTGACACATATGGGTATTTTAACTCTTGAATTCTAGAGAGTTCCTCAACACATTCACCTCACTAGCAATCAAAGAGATAAAAGAACCGTTTAAATCAATACAAAGCGATATTTGATTATTATGGAACAGGTGGTTTACAGACCACTCTAGCATTAAATGCGTTAAAAGACCCATTTAAATCAATAAAATGCTTTATTTTTCTAGTATGGCACAGTTGATCTGCCTCAGAATGACTTCATGTTTCTTTATGCCTAAGGCCCTTAGGACTTCTAAAGTCCAGGACATTCCCTCTGCATTTATTGGTTGGCAGTACCATATGGCAAACACTAGGGGAAGGTAAACAATCACCGTTCCACACAACTTCAAAGTTCCAATCGCATCTCCAGGGAACATGCAAAGAGCCTTGATCCATGAATAATGTCCACACACCAAAGTAAAACTTCTCCCTTCTGCATCAGTTTTATCCCAGTATTGTGTTCTTACATTATCCAAATATGTTTAGCAAGTAGTGAAGCTGGAGAGCAAATCATCACAGGGGGACAAAATGACACATTGCTTAAATTTTGTTATTAATTCAAGCATGCCTACTGCAAAACGTCTGGACAAAAACATGACTTATTTATTGAATAATGCTGATTGCTGTGGATGTGTTTCTTTCTTATCATTCTATCATGATGCATACTGCATGTTACGTATATTTTAAAGGGGAAGCATGTTAAGAGAAGAAAATAAATCAGATGTCTGACTTTTTGTCCTCACATCTTTTATTCACATAATAAATATTAACCCCTTCTTAGAGTGCCTGCAGTGCCAGAACCACTGCTCTGTTTTAAAAGAAATGTTCGGCTTCCATGTTATCTCACCTATGACTGGTATACTAATCGTGTAAATCAATTTTAGCCCCAGTGAAGATGCTTTGGAAGTTGCATGCACTCTAGTCCTTTTCATTAGTTCATCAGCCAATACTCAGCGTTTATATTGATGTGATTGGCTTAAGCTCATGGGATGCAATAGTCAATACCATATGATTTTGAATGTCTCCTTGTTCTCTTCAAAATGACAATAAATTGTGTGAAAGTGAAAACAAGGGCTTATCTCATTATCTCCAGTATTGAAATCCATATTAACCAGAGTATATTCTCAACTTAAATTATTATATGATCTAGAATATTACAGTGTTAGAATCAATATATATAGTATTACATTAATATTAATTTTGGATATTTCTTTATCACATGTTTTAGAAAATGCCACTCCAAATCAAGATGATGGAATAGATCCATTTCTTTCCAACTGGGTGTGTTGGATCTTACATAAGTCCATCTAATCACATATACAGGTATTATATATCTCGTGTGATGTCAAGATCATGATCATGTTCCAACAACCCTTTGAATGCCAGAAAGGTATCCAGTGCATTATTTTGCAATGCATTGAATGACATTCTGGCACTCAAAGGGATAATGGAGGATATTCTAATATAAAAAAATCAAAATTTTAGGATTACATATCAGTGGTCATACTTCATGTATATAATTACAGGAGAGAAATGTTTTCATTAAAAACAAGCATAACATTATTTTAGATGCCAGATAATTTTATTTTCTAATTAAGACCTGCAGGTAACACAATTATCTAAAGAAAATATATCCTTTTACACTTAAAGGTATAGTAATGTTTCACACAAATAGCAGCTACATTTAATCATCAATGTATTTGGGCCATTGAGAGTGTTATTTCAATGCTGTCGGAGTTGTAGTTCAAGAGTAATTGAATGATAAATTATCCCTGCTTCTGTTCCTTGTACCTAGTATAGGCCACCTCCTCTCATATGTGGAATCTGGTCCTGGGATCAGACAGATCACAGCAAGGGACAATCTTCTTACTGTGAGCATAAGGAAAACCCTGCCTCCTTGATAGGTTTTTCATGTCTTTCCTTATGCTCACTGAAGATTGTCCCTCTCTGTGAATCATATGGACAGTCTTGCAGCTCTGAGGTGAGCAGTGTTACATCAGTAAAAGGGAGGGGGTTACTTTATCATTCAATTACTCTTCTCCATGGCTAAAATACTATGAAGATTAATTGGAGCTGCTTTTATTGTGTAACATTACTATCCCTTTAAACTAACATATGCCCACTAATTCAGACATTCAGGGATACAGACATTGTCATCAAGAGGAATTTATCCAAGAAGAAATAATGGACTTTAAACATATCCAGTCATAGGAAGATGACCTTTAAAGCCTTCAGATAAAGGCAGCAATTTTGTCATTTGGTCTATGTAGATGAATCTGCATGAGGCATCAACACAAATAGATGATACAAGATGCTATACAAAACATTTTGGGAAATCTAACTGAAGAATTTAAGCAAGCTTGTCATAGCTTGAGAAATGATTCCTTGGTGAAATGTATCATTAAGAAATCCAGAGCAGGATTTCTTATCATTAACAATCCACATGTTGCAACTTAGTATTAATGACTCTAAATGCCCACCTGCTAGACCTATAATTAAGGACAATGGAGTGTGCGTGAAAAAGTAAATATGTGTATTAACTTCTAAATTTAATTCAATTAAAAGCTCTATTCATATGCAGATACTTTGAGTACTATCTCCAAAGGGTTTGCCTTGCCAGGTGAAGATGAGGTATATTTAGTTACCTATATAATAATTTGCTAAATATTTTGTAACAGCGCAGTCCTGCACAGTAAAGACTGTCCGCGACTAGGCTGATACGGAGCGGGGAGCTCCAAAGTCAGACCGGAGGTTTGACTTCAAGTGTCCAGCTCTGTATCAGCTGCGGCGTGGGCAGTCTCTACTGGGAATGACTGCACCGAGACCGGACAGCACTGTGACCCGTCTACATGGGCTCATCAGCTAGTATGCAATGTTTAAATAGCATATCAGTAGAACATTCCTTGGATTATTGGTAATTACACACTTTATTGTTCTATAAAAATAAGAAAGAATGCATCATGACTCTCCTGTTGTTTGTGCTGAAAATGTATTATTTTATATTTAATGAAAGGTTTTACCTCCAAACCTGAGGTTTAGCCATGGGTATTACCAGTGTGCTTAGTTATTTCAATCTTTACTTTGAGTGGTGAAAGAACATTGTAGTATTTGGTGACATGCTTACACAAAATAATATATACATCACATTATTTTATGGAACGGTTAACACTCACATTCTGTTCTTGTTATTGAAAGGGACAGAATTGAAGCTTGAAGAATTAATGGGTATTTTGAATAACAATAACATGAATTTGAAACTGACTATTGAAGCAAATATAGATATAATTAACTTCTTGGACAGTACAATCAAACATGGAAAAAAACAATACCGTGGAATGTGATCTCTTTAGGAAATTGACTGTTACTAATAGTCAACTGCATTATAATTGCCATCATCCAAAACACATGAAGAAAAATATTCCAACAGGAGAATTTCTGTGATTACATCACAACTGCACTAATATGTATACGTACAAATTGAGGGCAAGGGAACTATCAGACAGAACATACAATAAAGCCTTTGTATAATAATAATAATACACCTTCAAAAGATTATTATATATTTAAAAACCCTTTTTCTTTATAACAAAAAATGGCATTGAGTGCCAACATATGATTATACAAAATTTGTTACTAACATATTTGGACATAATGATCAAATACATGATTTCTTTACCTGTCTGACTTCATGGTTTATTTATTGCCTTAGTGTCCCTTTTGGCTTCCAATACGTAAGGTGAACGTTTAGAAAATTCAAAACTAGAATAAGGGAGAACAAGAAGAACATTGTTCTTGAAGGCATGAAGAACCTAAAAAAGGAGCAATACATTTGTTGATAAACATTGTTTCTATTATCATGAGTACAATCCTAAAGGACTCAAGGAATGAATGGGAATTACAGAAGACCAGGGGGAGATGCAAAAGGCTTGATAAAGAGGTGATAAGAGTGGAGATGACGTCTCCAGTGATATCCCTTCTCCAAGTCCTGTGTTATTCTATGAAAACAATGCACTATGATCTCTCCAACTTTGGAGATCTTAGTGCATAGGCTCTATAGAATAACAGGAAATGGAGAAGTAATATCACTGGAAAAGTCATCACCACTTTATCACATCTTTATCATGCCTTAATGCATAACCCCTTCCCATGTGGGCGGACTGGGGTGGACTGTATATTGAAATACTAAGTAAGGAAAACAGATGGATTTTCCTGCTGGGAACCATCTCACCCCTATAGATGAGTGAATCTAGGGAAGATGAGGGTTACATAAGGCATTGAAGGGATACTTGAATATATAACCAATATAACATATATTGGTTATATACACTGGTATTTGTTTTTTATTACACATAAGGTGGGTGTGTTTACATATGTTTTAAGGCTGCCTATTGTGGTTTATTAATTATTTGTATTGTTTTCAGTATTTTTGTGGCGCACTACTAGATACTTTATCATAGAAGGGATCATTGTATAATGATCGAATGCAACCGTGCTGCCCATATTTAAACCCACTGGGATATGTAATTGAAAAAATATATATATCACAATGTAAAAGTTACTTTACCCATCCAGTAATTAAATAGTAATTTGTTTTGGATTATGAAATCATATCTTGGTTACATCATAAATAATCCACACAAGAAGGGTGTCATACAAAGACCAGCTTGTTCCAAAAAAATTATAATTTGCACTGGTTTGTGGAAAGTTATTTAAGACAAATCGTGTGAAACACAAATACAGCAAACTCCAGGGCCTAGATGCACTAAAATCAATGTGGTGTTGGTATGATCTTGTCGATGTCTTGGAATCACTTCAACAATTCGACCTGCACATACATCGACATATTCACCAAGATTGTCTGATGGAAGGGGAGGGTTGGAAAAGGTCCCTATTAGCATACAGGATTTTCGAAGTGCTGTCGGTGTGGAATGGATCTCCTCCCCTCACACATCACCAACACTATGACAATTCTGAACAGCATTCTCTGTGCTTCCCTATCTAGCCAGTAGGGGAACACAGAGAAGGCTTTCAACACCAAGGACAGCAATGAATGCCATAGGGATATTCATTGCTCATCCCTGTGGCATTCAAAGGGTTATGATAAACAGAAATAGTACACCAAGCACTACACAATGTTCCCCCCTTTGACATATCCCCCTCCCCTTAGTATGTCGACATATATTGCATATATTCGACATACTAACTCCATTCGACTTTCACCTTTTCATTGGACGGGAACTACCATTTAGTCGACAAACCTGTCCTTTATTTGACACTTAACCCTTTGAATGCCAGAGAGCTGGTAAGGCATTGCTTAACAATGTGTTTCCTACCCCTCTGGTACTCAAAGGGTTAACCCTTTGACTTCCAGAGGGGTACGCAATGCATTGCTTTGAAATGCGTTGCGTACCCGTCTGGCACTCAAAGGGTTAAGTGTTCGTAGACTAAATGGCAGTTCCTGTCCAATGAAGAAGTGAAAGTCGAATGGAGTTAGTATGTCGAATACATGCAATATATGTCGACATACTGGGGGGGGATATGTTGAAGGAGGGGAACATTGTGTAATGCTTGGTGTACTATTTCTGTTTATTTTATCCTTTTGAATGCCACAGGGGTGAGCAATGCACATCCCTATGGCATTCAAAGCTGTCCTTGGTCCTGAAAGCTTTCTCTTTATTCCCCTACTGGCTAGATAGGGAAGCAGAGAATACTGTTCAGACTGTCATAGCTCTTCCTGCTGTTACTCCATAGGGAAGTACAGGGAGATACCAACTATGACAGCCTGAGTTAGGTGAAGTGGAGACTGAACTCTGACAGCAGAGGCTGCTATTGGAGTTTACTGAATGAGTCGAAGTGTCACATTATAATATCAACACCCCCCCTTGCATACAAATGTGTTTCATTATTCAGCATTTCCATATGGAAATGAGTCATTATGCTTCATTACCATATGGAAATAGGCCATTATCGATGTAATCAAAGCAAATATGTCACAATATCCCCAACCTGGCCCCTTATCGATTTTTATCATCTTCCCCCTGGAGACCTGCCTGAAGAGGTTCCCTACATTGTTGTAACGATAAGATGAGTGGACAGGAGCATGCTGTGATTGCCTTTGGAAACTGCTTTTCTTAATTATCTGATTAGTTAACTAAATCTGAAATGTAATAATTGTTTCACAAGACCCAATTATTGCAAAACAGCTTATTTCATATGAAAACCAAAACTGCAGAATCATTTTGCGCATCTCTAGTTAAAGGAAATATGGTAGAAGTTTTATTTGTACTTAAAGGGTCAGTAATGTCCCATAAAAAAAGTTTTTTAGAGGTTAAAAATTAAACTATATGACATAAATCCTATCTCTCAAACTGCTACGGTTTGAGAGATATTCACATTCAAAGTTCCCCCTCTCCCTCCCCTTCTCCTGACATCAACGCTGTGCCTGGTTTGCAAGCACACTTTGTAGACCATTCCAATGAAGTAATTCTTTTTAAATAACGTGATTTCGGCTCTGCCTCAGAGCCTTCTCGAGTAGGCCGACTTGAATCTCCTGCTGTCAGGGTAGGGAGGGGGGACTTTGAATGTGAATATCTCTCAAACCATAGCGGTTTGAGAGATAGTATTTATGGCATATAGTTTAATTTTTTAACCTCTACAAAACTATAACCATTTTTTATGGGACATAAATCCGTTTAAAGGGATAGTAATACTTTGTTTTAACTTTATTTTATTTTGTAGGCATTAAAAAAACATGAAGAATGATATAAGTCTTACCTCTCAAACCTTTATAGTTTATGAGATATTCACAAGCAAAGTTTCCCCCTCCCGCCCCTTTTACCTACTGTAAACAATCTCTTCTCAGATGTGGAATACAGTCCATAGACTGGAAGATAACAGAAGGGGACACTCTTATTCCTATGAAAACAATGAAATCCCTGCCCCCCTTGACAAGCTTTTCAGGTTTTTCCCTTATCTTAATTGAAGATTGTCCCTCTCTGCAATCTACCTGGGCAGCTGCCTTCTGCCCTGGCTGAAAAGTGTTACATCAGTAAAAGGGGCGGGACACTTTGCTTGTGAATATCTCTTAAACCATAAAGGTTTGAGAGATAAGACTTATATCATTATTCATGTTTTTTTAATGCCTACAAAATAAAATAAAGTTAAAACGAAGTATTACTATCCCTTTAATGGTGCACTGGTTTTCTTCAAATCTATGGCAATTTTCTTTATATGTTAGTCGGCCTCATTGGGTCTTATGTATAAAAGTGGAGCAATTTTGGAGCAAACCAACTGCACTGTAGGGGACAATTAAACATTCATATTGATTGAAATGCCCATTTAATGACAGACCTGTCTCCAACACATTGCTTGCAATACAATGCAAACCTCTCAAAAATTCAGAGGGTCAAAGCCCCATTACATTCAATGGGAATTTTTATTTGACCCCTATGTTGCAGATAGTTTTGCCCAGAATGGCTTCAGTTTGCTTTTATATATACAGTCCATTGAGCCTTATCTATAAAGATAAAGTTGTGAACGTTCATATTTATTAGATATTTGCCAACACCTTGTTTTATGATTTGACTGATGCCTTGAAGACATCTCGAACATTTAAACTTTTAATGCAATATTTTGCATACCCATCTGCCATTTAAGGGGTTTAGGGGTTCAAAGTTTTGACTGGAAAAACAGAACAAAATGAAAATGATTTCCATCTGTAAATTAGTTAATTTCAAAATCAAAATATGTTTTGCCTCTTGCATCTGTCAGTGACTCATTTACCTAGTACAGCTTGTAACTTCACATTGAGGTTCTGCTCTGTGCTCAGCCTGAGGCTGGAAGTGTGGCCACTGACTGGCTAAGGCATAAAGCACAAGCTGAGCGTTCCTGGAGAAAACCAACTGCATCACAGGGGAGCAGGGTCGGACTTCCCATTAGGCAGAGTAGGTAACTGCCTAGAGCTCCAACTTTTGAGGGACACCTCAACTATGCTGGCCACACCCACATTCAGAGTAGTGGATAGCATAGTAACGTAATTGATGAGGCTCAAAAAGCCATGCATCCATCAAGTCCAGCCCATGCCAAATCCTCCCTGTTGGTCCAGAGGAAGGCAAGCCATTTCCAATAAAACAACAAGGGCTGGATTCAAATGCAGGGGCTAATTTTATCTCTGCTTTTATCTACAGGTAACCCCATAGACTTCAATAGGAAAATATTTGATAAAACTGGAGGTAACATTTATCTCCTGCATTTGATTCCAGCCCCAAGTGGGTAAAAGTATTAATTCCTGACTCAAAATGGCAGTCCTATCTGTGTCCTGAAATTACAGTGGCGCTGTTGCTCCAGCATCCTATGGAAGCCTATCATCAGTGACAAAGCAATCTATAAGGAGCAATAGCAACAAATGTACACCCATAAACAGCCACAACAAAAGTGGACGTTTGGGTTACTGTACGTTTCAACCCTTTGAGTGGCAGAAGGGTACGCAATGCACTGCTCCTCAATGCGTTGCATATCCCTCTGCCATTCAAAGGGCTAAATTCTCAGAAGTGAGAATATCCTTGTTGTACAATAAAACATATTTTCCATATTACATGGTATATTCCCTTTAAGAAAGGCTCTTTGTAGTGTTTAAATGTGACCTCCTCTCTAATGTTTTCTATCAACGTGCAAAGAAATGTGTGGGCTAAAGTGTGGAACTATGACAGCTGTCACAATAAAAAGTTTTATGCCTAACAGTAGAATACATTTCATGATTTTATGAATTAATTAATGATGCATCAACTAAAAAGCATATTGTAAAGTATAATGTTCCCTATAATAATTTATTTTTACATCATGTTCATGCAGTGAGGGCACTGAAGTCAGAGTGAGGGATAATTAATCCTTTGCATATTAGATGTCCAGTGACTTCTCTAGCATCCAAGGAGTTAAAGGGTTAGTAATGTCTTATATTAATAAAACATTGTATTGTAGATATTCAAAAAATAAATCAATAGATGACATTCTGATTTCTCATATTTTTGTGGTTTGAGAGCTATAATGTTTTAAAGTTCCCCCCTCCCTCTCCTTGCACTGATGTCAGCTGTAAAGCTGTGAGTAGGAGATTTGAGGCGGGTGACCCGACGGAGGCTCTTCAACAGAGCCGAATACATTCATTGGAACAGGCTACAAAGTGTGCCTGATTTGCAAGCAAACTTTGTAGACTGTTCCAATTAAGTATTTCTTTTTTGATTGAGGTATTTCGGCTCTGCTAAAGAGCCGCCTGCCAGTCCCGGGACCAGGATCTCCTTCTGTCAGCTAGAGGCTGACGTAAGTTCAAAGGGGGGGGACTTTAAAACGTTATATCTCTCAAATCATAAGGGTCCCAGAGATCGGAATGGCATCTGTTGATTTAATTTTTGAATAGCTACAGTATAACTTTTTATTAGTATAAGACATTAATAACCCTTTAATTCCCTATGTGAAGTCAGTTTAGAGCAGGGGTGGGGCAGCTAATGGCCTTTTTTTTCATAAATAATTTTTATTGAATGAGCAGGTACAAGAGGTATACATGTTCATAAGTACATACAACAATAATACATGGTAACGATGAGCAATGTCAACATGTTGATATCTGGTATACATGTTCATAAGTGCATACAACAATAATACATGGTAACGATGAGCAATGTCAACATGTTGATATCTGGTATACATGTTCATAAGTACATACAACAATAATACATGGTAACGATGAGCAATGTCAACATGTTGATATCTGGTATACATGTTCATAAGTACATACAACAATAATACATGGTAACGATGAGCAATGTCAACATGTTGATATCTGGTATACATGTTCATAAGTACATACAACAATAATACATGGTAACGAGCAATGTCAGCATGTTGATATCTGGTATACATGTTCATAAGTACATACAACAATAATACATGGTAACGAGCAATGTCAGCATGTTGATATCTGGTATACATGTTCATAAGTACATACAACAATAATACATGGTAACGATGAGCAATGTCAACATGTTGATATCTGGTATACATGTTCATAAATACATACAACAATAATACATGGTAACGATGAGCAATGTCAACATGTTGATATCTATCAAAATTTCAATCGTTAGCAAAATCGAGCTCGTTCAGTCTTAACGTTTTTTATTTTCTCTAACTAAAACTAAACAAAAACTTCCCTTTACTACGTCGTATTTATCTATAGCCTAGGATAAGGCTTATTGAAGAGGGAGGACAGCCTCAGACTACCATTTATTAATGAAGTAAACAGCATAGTAATGGGAATCTATTTTCTCCAGATATATATATATATATATATGAATTATATACATATGACCAGTATAAAAGAATGAGTGTAAACTCATAGAATGATTTAATCTAACCCTTAGACTAACAACCCTTAAAGGGTTGATAACCCAGAAGAAGGCGTAAGAGAGATAGAGAAAACACTCCACCCTAACCCCCATCCCTCTCAGTGTGGGCGCTGCATCCGCCCCAGGGACAGACCTGGGGACCGACAAAAAACAGAACCCCTTCACCCCAAAACCGGCAGCTGGTCTCCCTTGCTTAAAAAAAGAGAGAGAGAAAAAAAAAAGGAAACGTGTATGTGTGTGGCCTCATCTGTGGTCACCCCCCCCCCCAATCCCGCTGAGCAACCACCTAAGCATGGTTCCTACAGAGTGACCTTCTAGTTGTTGTTAGACTGCAACTCCTATCATCCTCAGCTGTTTAGAGGCTAAGGGTAGGGATGGGTTTAAATAGACCTGAATGGCCTGTAAGGGTCCATTATTTTTATCAGATTATATACTGAAACAAGTACCTGTAGACTACAACACAGAAAAATTGCAAACAATAAAAGTATATACATGCCTGACAAGCTCATCTATCTCAGTAAGTCTTTTTGTTAAAGAGATAGTAATGTTTCACAATAAAAGCAGCTCCAATTAATCTTCATAGTATTTGGCCATGGAGAATGTTATTTCAGTACTGTCAGAACTGTAAATCAAGAGCAATTTAATGATAAAGTATCCCTCTCCCGCACCTTTTACTGACGTAACACCATTCACTTCAGAGCAGCAAGACTGTATGGATGGAAAACAGAGAGGGACAATCTTCAGTGAGCATCAGGAAAAAACTGTCAAGGTGGTAGGGTTTTCCTTATGCTCACAGTAAGAAGATTGTCCAGTGCTGTGATCTGTCTGGTCAAGAGACCAGATTCCACATCTGATGGGAGGTGACTTACACTAGGTAAAGGGGCGGGAGGGGGATATTTTATCATTCACTTACTCTTGAACTATAACTCTGATAGTGTTCAAATAACTCTCTCCATGGCCCTTATCTTTTTCTTCAAGAGACATCATGTACAGTAAGTCCTGGATATAATGTCTGCGGAGGCAGACATAACAGTTGCTGGCAGTTTTTTCAAACTCAAGCAGGTAGAGTACATGAATATGCTTAAACATTTAAAGCCTCGAAGAGTAAGCTATGCATTATAAAGAAATACATTACACATTCCCCTGGTCCTTAATGGGTAACCAGGGCTTGAGTCCTGTAGGAATGCATGGTAACGGCGTTCCTGTACATTTTCCAGAGCAGGATGCTGTTCTGCTAGCAGGACTCCCCCGCCCGGCAACGCAACACAGTGAGCTCCCTAGACGCTGTCAGTTCTTTAGTAATGCAGAGAAGGCTGGGAGATGACATCATCTCCCAGCGCGCTCTGCATTACTGAAGAGAAGACCGCGCGGGAGCTTCAGCAGCTACAGGTCTGTGCCAAAGGAGGCACAGACCTCTCCTGCCAGGCCTCGGGACCACCAGGGAGGTAGGAAACAAACACAGGGGGCAATATGGAGCTGATGGGGGGAGAGTTGGAGCTGATGGGGGGCAAAGTGGAGCTGTTGGGGCAAAGTGGAGCTGATGGGGGCAAGTTGGAGCTGGTGGGGGCAAAGTAGAGCTGTTGGGTCAAAGTAGAGCTGTTGGGGCAAAGTAGAGCTGATGGGGGGCAAGTTGGAGCTGATGGGGCAAAGTGGAGCTGGTGGGGCAAAGTGGAGCTGGTGGGGGCAAGTTGGAGGTGATGGGGGCAAGTTGGAGCTGATGGTGGGCAAGTTGGAGCTGATGGGGGCAAAGTGGAGCTGATAGGGGAAATGTGAGGGCAATGTGGAGGTGATGAGGGGCAGTGTGGAGATGATGGGGGGTAACATGAGGGTAATGTGGAGATGATGGGGGCAATGTGTGTGCATGCATGCAACGGTGATAGAGGCAAAGACACATACAACACACATACACACACATAGACACAGAAACTCCCACACACATGCACTGACATACATAGAGTGAGATAGACACACTCAAACATGCAATGATACACACACACACGTACAGAGAGAGAAACACTTGACTTGAGCCATACATATTTATTTTGGGTGGTGGGGGATCTTGGGTGAGTTCCCACACTTTTTTTCCCAGGACTTGACCCCTGTGGGTAACGATTACTATGTGCAGTGAGCAGAGTCTGATGCGCTGTGATCCTGCCAGCAACTGTCATGTCCGCTTCCATGCACAAAACATCCACAACTGATTGTTATGTCTTGAACAAAGGAACATGGGCAAAGTGAAGTCATACAAATTTTCTGACCATAGTAAAGTAAGTGGGGTTGTTATTGAGATGTTACTTCTCCTTTAAACAAAATACATCACTAATTCCTAAGGTAAAGTCCTGTTTTATGCACTGATATATCACTTACAGTGCCTTATAAAGCCTGGATAACCATAGGATGCAAGAGATGCCTCCAACACATTGCAACTCAAAACACTGGAGGTGGAGACATCTCTAGCACTAAAGGGTTAAAATTGGCCTGTTGATAGCAATTGATGATTAACATTGGGAATCATTGCTACAGACTGTGCAAGAGGAAGGACCAGTTACAGCAGGCTAGAACCACAAGGGAAATAGGTGCAGTGAATTGTTGCAGTAACATCTTCCTAAGCTATTTAATCTGCAGAGCATTGTATTAGCATTGAGATTTTGCACAGGACCCCTGAGGATAGAATAAGCCATCCAATCCCATCAAAATCTCACTTAATACAATTAATTCCTCAATTAACAGTAAAATAAAGTGAATTTCCCTGTTTAATGGCAATCTCTTTGAGCAATAAATCTAACACTGACAGTGATTTCTTCTACTGAGAAAAACGAGAAGGGGAGGGGGAGATGTATAGTGTGTGTGTGTATGTGCATATGTGTGTGTGTTTGAACGTGAGCGAGAAACTGAGATGTCCACTAAGTAATGAATCCATTTACCTCAATTTATTTAGAGGAGAACTAACATTTTCTAAAAACATCCTCTGTTTATTATGCTATCATCAAAAATCCTAATAGTGCCTATACATTTTGCTCTTGTGCCTTTGTTCAAAGGCCTAATCAGTCCTAGATGTCATGTCTATTGAGTTGTCCATGACAGTCTGTGTGTGGCTTTGAATTTGGCAGTTTCAGAATGAGGCTTAGAACATGGCGGTTGAAGGACAGCCTTTGGAATTACATCACATGAGGGAGTCAGTTTGCAAATGCATGGAGGATACCAAAAGACTTACTTTGGTGCTCTTCCAAGTTGCATGTCCAGTGACAGATGGCTGTTTGAGCAATTTTTGGTCTGAGTAGATTCCAGGCCAAATTACCTTGTGAGTGTGTAGCCTTAAGGGGCTTTTTATATATTGTTAAGCATATTAAAATAGTAAAACACTACAGTTAGATTTATTTTCCTTGTCTTTTCTCCTTTTAGATTTAACATAAGGATTTATCTAGGTAGATTTCCATTGTACAGTAGTCCGGAATATGATTTTATTAATGGCGAAAAAATGACCTCATCAATGGCATCACTTGTAACACTGCAAATGATCTCAGTGACATTCAAATAATCTGTGATGTTATGTCTGTTAAGATAAACAAAGGACAAGAGGGCAATGGGCGTAAGTTGGAAGAATATAACCTGCATTTCCTGTTTTTGTATGAGTTTGAGGGATAATTTTTTGTTTTGCCATTGAATTTCTATAGTTCTTTTTCAGATATTCAAATTATTGCATTTGGTTTTCTCCAGAATTGCACCAGTTTTCCTAAGATGGTGCAATTCAAGAACAAGACACCTGTATCACAGGAATCAAATAAAAGTCCAATTGCTTTAAATTTGTTTTTTTTCTGACTGCTAGAGAGGTCTCACAGTAGGACAGTGTATGTTGGGATCAGTCACAACAGTGAATAGCTATCTCTGTTTCTGCTGATCTGATTTCCTAGCTTAATTGAAAATCTTGCAGGACTGATCAGTGTCCTTCTTCCTGCTAATTTTGGTGACAATCCATTGGCTAGTTTCTTATGGCACCTAACGGAGAAATTGTTTTCAGCAATTTGGTACTCAGAAGCTATACAACCACTGTTTAAGAAATGTGCAGGCTGTGATGGGATTGCCAATCTGACCAAAAACAAAAAATGTCAGTTAGGAACCTTTATTCAAACTTAACTATAGAAGCCCTAGGTGATTCCACCTCTTAAATTAACTTCCCCTTTAAACATCTTTTTTAAATAAAAGAAGGTTTAGCATATCTCCCTTTGCGGTCTTTAAGAAGTGAAGCAAAAAGAACAAAAAAAGTGCATCTATGGAAAAGCCCTCTGGCCAACAAACCAAAATCAAATTTTGACTTTTAAACTAAAAATTTTTACTTTAAAAGTTGAAATTCTGACTTTAAAAGAATTCTGAGCTTAAAAGCCAAAATTATTTTTTTTTTGTTGTTGGCCTCAGGGCTCTACATATCAGCATGGGTGCAAAAATCTAAAGTGGCATTTTCACCGTTTTTACCAGTGGAAAATATGGTAAAAGAGCCAAAATAGTAGGATTCGATGGCATGTTTTGGGGGAGGGGAGGAGCGATGACGTGAGCACGAGCACATCGTCGCGGTGATGCGGAGGAGTGCGCAGGGAGAGAGGTGGTGTGTTTGAGGCGGCATTTAGAGCGGGACGGAACGCTGTGGCGGTGTGAACTGGATGGAGTAAGAGGAAGCGGAGACGAGGTGGAGAGAGGATGGAGGGGCTTGGAAGCCGAAGCGGCTGGTTTTGAGGTATGTGGCAGAGGCTGGAATCGGCACAAAAAGCCTGAGTGGATTGGAGGATTGAGGCGGTGAAGCCGATTTGAAATAGGAGGCCCATGTTAACCCAAGGGAAGCGGGACCATTGGCTTTAAAGGAGCGTAGCTGAAGCTGGCGTGATGTCTTTGGATAACCCTTGAAGAATGAGCTGTGCCCCAAAACAAATAGGGTAAAGGAGAGCTGAACTTGGGTGGAGGCCTATGTATCGCCTGTGTGGTTGGAAAAAGCTGCCTTAGTGAATGGAGCATGAGGCGATAGAGATATAACGTGTGCAGCTGATGGGCAGTTTGTATAGCTCACATAAAATCACCGCTATTTTGTGGATTTGTTTTAGGTTGAAGAGGGTTCCCGCTCTCAATAGCCAAGCATGCAAAATGGCCTCAAAGAAAAGTTTAGATAATAAGCAACAAAAAATGGATAAAAAGAATGGGAAGGTGGAAAACAAGCCGGAAAAGAGACTATCTTTCTTCTCCCCACAATCAGGGACAAAGGATAGCCACCAGGAGAGCCCACAGCCAGAGGAAAGGAGAAAAGGCCCTGAAATAGACTCTGAGGTGGTGGCATTATCTCCCCTGGTGCAAGGGGAACAAGAGTCTGATTTATTAGGAAAACTAATTCGACATATTGACTCACAATTCCACAAAATGAGGGAAGAGATGCAGCTAAATACAGAGGAGATTAAAAGTGAACTTAGCCTGTTGCAACCAAGACTGATTAGTCTGGAAGAAAAACAGATTGCAATGGCGAATCGGCAAGATCTACAGTGGAAAGAACATCAAGAGCTGCGGAAAAAGTTGGAAGAAATGGAATGGAAGATGGCGGAGTTGGAGGACCGCTCTCGGAGGAATAATTTGCGCTTTAGAGGAATCCCAGAGGACGTTCGAACTGATAAGTTGGAGGATTATATTAGAGACTGGTTGCAAAGATTAGGGGGGGAGGTGGATGACCGGAACTCTATGTTTGAAACAATTTATAGAGTTTCAAAAGTAAAGGGGATTCCAGAAAATTTGCCAAGGGATGTCATGACATGCTGTGTCTCCTCTAAGGAGAAACATCAAGTTTTAGCGATAGTGAGGGAGGGGAGGCAAGAAGAAAAGGGGGGGATACAGGTGTTTCATGACCTCTCTTGGGCAACTCGGGGAAAAAAGGAAAAGATATGCCCCATTGGTTAAAATTTTGAGGCTTAAAGAAATTAGGTATAAGTGGGTCCTGTCTATAAAAATGTTGGTTACATATGAAGATATGGTGGTGGCCTTTGATTCGCCAGGGAAGTTAGAGGAGTGGATGAAGGAGAAGGGGATGGTCTAGGAAAGGATAGAGAGGGTGAGGTTGGGGGGGAAGAGTTATTATAGTGAGTATGTTGTGCTGGCAAGAGCTCCTAGGGGTGGGGGAGATGGAGCACGGGGAGGTTTGTTTTGATGGATAATTTGGATAGCACTGGGTGGATGGATGATTTAGGGAGGGCACTGTGAGGCCTGTGGGTCCCGGGGGCTGGGGGGGAGGGGGGCACGCTAGTGAGATGGCGCGCTTTGGGCTCCCCCAGAGTCCGGGATGCATGGGTAAAAGAATATGTTCACTTTGTGAAATTGAATGATGGGGGGGCATTGTATTATGGGGTGGGTAATATATGTGATGATATATTGGGTGGGTATGGGGGCGGTGGGGCACTGGGAGGTTTGTGTTGATATTTTATATCTAAGATATGTAATGATATGTAATTTGTTGATAGCACTTAATCGGGTGTTTGATAAATGGGGTTGGTGGGGGGGTATCGTGATGTTTGTGGGTCCCGGGGGCCGGGGGTGAGGGGGGCGCGCTGTTGGGATGGCGTGCTCCGGGTCCTTCCGACAACCGAGACGCATGGGCAAAGAATTATGGGCACTTAGTGAGATTTGATGGTGGGAATGTGTTTGTGGGTGGGTAAGGCATGCAGTACTGGTCGCCTCAGGTTGTGAGTTGGCTCTGGGGGGCCAAAGGGGGTTCTAGGAGGCGGCGGGTGCTGCATGTGGATGTGGGGGGGATATATGAGGGTGGGGGTTGGGTAGGGAATATTTCACGATATTTTGGGAAGGTTGATTTGGTGTTTTTTTTTGTTTTTTTTTTTCAGTGGGTGAAAGGGTTGAGAGTTTAGGAGGAGCTATTTGCCAGGGGAAAGGGGGATAGAGTGGGATGGTAGGAGGGATATGGGGGAAGGAGAGTGGGATGGGGATTGTAGTTGTTTTTTTTTTTGTTTTTTTTTTCCTCTCTCTTCTTCCCCTATCTCACTCAGGGTCCTTCCCCAAAAGAAGTAGAAGGGGGAGGATAAGGGGGGAAAAGAGGAAAGGGAAAGGGGAGAAAGAGAAATCTTGAGTTTATTACCTCCTTCATATTTCGGGGAAAAGGAAGGGGGAAGGAGGGAGAGGGGAAGGAAAAAGAAGGGAAAATGTTATGTAATGTTGCTTTAGGGTTTTAAGAGCCAGATTGGATTAAATAAGGATAAGGGGGACCTCTCTCCCTTGCGCACCCCCTTGATATAGGTATCCGCACCCACGAAGTTTGTGGGAACGTACTTACCTGGATGGGAGTGGGTAAGGAAAATTGTCTCGGACTTGGGGGTGAGGGGGAGACCAGGTCTGGTGCAAAGGGGAGGGGAAGTCCCAAATGGCAAAATGGGACTTCAAGGGATGCAAGAGTAGATGGTGTGGATGGGTGTGAGTGTGACGGGGATGGAGACCAGAGGGAAGGGAGAGAATGGGTGGTTAGAAGATTAAAATTGTGTCAGTGAACGCCCGCGGCATCAATTCCGCTCATAAGAGGATGATGGTATTAGAGTATATTAGAAAGCAAAAGGCACAGATTTGTGCTTTGCAGGAAACGCATTGGAATAAGGAACAAAAGATAGGTATAACATCTAAGAAGTTCCCAGTGTTAATTAGTGCTGCAATGGAGAGGCAAAAGAAGCGAGGGGTTGCATTTCTTTTTGCGTGGGATGTTGCGTTGGAGGTTATTTTTCAAGAAGTGGATAGAGAGGCGCGATATATAATTTTAGTTTGTAGGATAAACAATGAATTGTTTACCTTGGTAAATTTGTATGCGCCTAATGTAGCTTCTGGTGCGTTTGTGGCAAAGGTATTGAAGAAGGTAGAAAAAATTAAGGAAGGAAGAGTGTTAGTAATGGGAGATTTTAACCAAGTGTTGGATCCGGAGATGGATCGGAGATCAATAAATGTGACCAAAGTAAGTAGGCAGGGTGTCAGCAGATTGCAAGAAATAGTTAATAAGACAGATTTAAGTGATCTATGGAGGGTGTTTCACCCATCTGAAAAGGATTTTACATGCTATTCAAAACAATTCAATTCATATTCCAGGATAGATCTGATGTTAGGTAATTTAGGGATGATCCAGTCGGTTAAGAAGATTGAGATTGGAACAATTACATGGTCTGACCACTCCCCATTGATAATTGAGTATTATGAGAGGCATGGTAAAAGGTATAGAGCTTGGAGATTGGATGATCGGCTGCTAATGAAGGGTGTAAATTATGAGACTCTTAAAAATTTGACAACTTTGTATTTTGAAGAAAATGTTGGAAGGGAAGTCTCGGAGGATTTGGTATGGTGTGCCTATAAGAGTGTGGTTCGTGGATATTTGATAAAGATGGCGGCAAGAGAAAGAAGAGAGGCGCAGCCGATGTTGTCTGTGTTATATGCGGAGTTGGCTAAAATTAGGAGGGAGAATAAGGTTAAGCCAGAAGAGGAAAGAGCTAAAAAAATAGAGGAGATAGAGAATAGTATTAATGAGCGGTTGATGGAGAGGACTACTAGGACTTTAGAAAGATTTAAGATAAGGTATTATCATAGGGGAAACAAGGTGGATTTAATTATGACCGAGAAGTTAAGAGGCAGAAGAAATAGTACCTATGTAGCCAAGATTAGGGATAAAGATAGAATAGTCTTGCACCCAGATGAGATCGGAGAGGTGTTTGCTAAGTATTATCAGGGCTTATATAATTTACCGAAAGGAGAAGCTGGGGATAATTTGGAGGAATTTTTTGAAAAATTGGATATACCAAAAATTAGTCGGGAGCAAGCTGAAGAACTGAACAGACCGATAGATGAGTGCGAAGTTATTGGAGCAATAGATAAGTTGAAATCTAAAACGGCACCAGGGCCGGATGGTTTTACAAATGTTTTTTTTAAAATGATGAAGAACGAATTGAAGGGGGCAATGGTGAGGTTGTTTAATGTGTTGGCGAATGATGGGAGATGTCCCAGCGAGTTGTTGAAAGCACATATTGTTCCAATTCCAAAAATGGATAAAGGTTTAGATCAAGTTAAAAACTATAGGCCTATCTCCCTGATAAATACGGATATGAAAATATTGGCGACAATTTTGGTGGAGAGGTTAAAAAGAGTTGTATCATTGTTGGTACATAGGGATCAAGTAGGATTTATAGCTGGGCGATCAGCGGTTAATAATATAAGAAGAACAATTGACATATTAGAAGAAGTTGAGGATAAGGGAATCCCATTTGTCCTACTGTCGCTTGACGCAGAAAAAGCGTTTGACAGGGTCAACTGGGATTTTATGTTTAGCCTGCTGCAAAGATATGGTATAGTTGGAAGATTTTTGGAGTCGATTAGGGCACTTTATGATGAGCCAGAGGCTAGGATAGTTGGAAGGGGTTTTTCCTCTGATTGGTTCCCGGTGGGGAACGGGACTAGGCAGGGGTGCCCGTTGTCACCGCTGTTGTATACACTGGTGTTGGAACCATTAGCAATTATGATCAGAGGGAATGTAGGTATAAGAGGATATAAGGCTAGCTTTGGGCAGGTAAAGCTTAATTTGTATGCAGACGATATTCTCTTGACGCTGGAATCGCCAAAGGAGTCTGTACGGGAGTTATTTAAAATAGTGGAAGCGTATTCGAAAGTTTCTGGATATAAAGTGAATATAGAGAAATCGATATTCCTTGGGAAGAATGTAGATAAAGGAGAAATGTATTATTTAACTAAAATAGTTGGTTTGGTTTGCAGACAAGAATATATTAAGTACTTGGGAATAAATATAACTCCAGATATAGATAAGATAGTTGAAGTAAATGTTTTGCCTCTGTTAAAATATACCAATAGGTGTCTTAAAAAATGGAAGGATTTGCATCTTTCTTGGTCTGGTCGAATAAATGTTTTGAATGCTTATGTCCTGCCAAAATGGTTTTATATTTGGAGGATGATTCCATTGAATTTTCCGGGGCCTTGGTTGAATATGTTACATACAGCTTTTTTGAGATTTATATGGGGGGGAAGAGGCCTAGAGTGAAGATGAGGTTGATGGCTAGGAAGAGGAAAGAGGGGGGCCTTGGGGTAATGGAGGTACAGCAATGCTATAAGGCCAGCAGGCTATACCATGTTTTGATGACGCATGATGTGAGTGTACAGCAGGAGAGTTGGTATAAGATTGAGAAGGAAAGGGCTCGATGGAGTAATTTGGCATCAGGATTTTGGCTAGGGGGTCTTAAAGGAAAGGGAACAGGAGAGAAAATCCCAAAGATTTTGAGCCAACTGATATGGAGTTGGGAGGGGATTTTGAGGAGTTTGGGGATTAAAGATAGGATTCTTTTTATGTTGCCTATTAATATCTTAAATGACCTGATGGATAATCTGAATGTGTCATCATGGGAGAGAGCTGGTATAAATAAGGTAAGGGATTTGTATTGTGCATGGAAGTTTAAGTCTTTCCAGCAACTTAAAGAAGAGTACCATCTGCGAGAGAAGGAGATCTTTACTTATCTGAGGCTTAAAGGTAGGCTGGATTTTTATATGAATAAGAGAACACAAGATGTAGCGCCGAGGATTGAGAAACTATTTGAGCAGGAAGGATGTAAAAATTTGTTATCGAAATGTGTAAGATTTTTATATGAGCAGAGGCAGGTAGGTCCGATATGGACTCTTCAAAAGTGGGAGAAGGATGTGGGGAGGCAAGTGAATGAGGAAGAATGGGTAAAAGCGTGTAGGAAACTGAATGCTGCCATTCACTGTTGTAATTTGGTGGATGCTCAATTTAAGATTATATCTAGATGGTATATGGTGCCGCATAGCTTACAAAAAATTTATCCAGAACTGCCAGATAGGTGTTGGAGGTGTGCGGCAGAAAAGGGTACGTTCTTTCATATATGGTGGATGTGTGGGCTGGTAAAGGAATTTTGGAGGAAGGTAGTACAGCTAATTTAAGTCCTTACAAAGGTAGAAATTAGTTTGGATCCAGTGGTGATATTGTTGAATATGGAGTGGTTAAAGGTGGGGAAGGACTGTGAGCTAATTATAATTCATGTGTTGGCGGCAGCTAAGTTATGTGTGGCAAGAAGATGGAAGTCTGGATCTGTTCCGACTATGCGGGAAGTACTTACTCAGACGGAGTGGCAGATAAAGATGGAAAAGGGGATGAGAATGGGAGGAAGGGGAGCGTGGTTGAGAACACGAATATGGGAAAGGTGGTTGAGCGAAATTGACGGCTTGTTAAAGGGCGGTGGTATTGTTTAGGTAGATTGTTAAGAAGGATTGAATATGCTCTGGTCTCCATCCCTGGAGGTGAGATAGTGAGTGTGTGTATGGGAGGTTGATCATGTTAGGTTTGATTGAGGAGTTTGATAATTGGGTGAACTCTGTATAGAAGTGTCTATGTAACATGTTTTATTGTTTATAAAATAAAAAATTAAAAAAAAAAAAAAAAAAAAAAAAGAGCCAAAATAAATAATTATCATCAAAAATGTATTAGACAAAAGTTATCAATCACATCACCTTATAAAAACACACACAACACTAGACATTTAAAATATACACAATGTCGTACCCTGCTATGTATCTATAAATGTAATAACTAACCATATGTACAAAAGTAAAATGGAGGAATTCTGGGGCACACCAACTGCACTGTAAGGAAACAACAAAGGCCCATATTTATAAAAACAAATTACAGTTATTCTGGAGTAAACCAATTGCACCACAGGGGACGAATACAAATTCCTAAGTTCTAATGAACTTGAATAGAGCTTTCTAAACGATAGTAAACTCTTGTTATGAAAAAAAATATATACTGTAGGGCTTTTCCTGTTGAATAAAATAAGGGAAATCCCTCTGCTGAGAGATGCAAATTTCCAGATTAATAAGTTTAAACTTTTGTTTTACATTAACAATGACCCCGAGCCAGAGAGACAGCTCAATAGCCCAAGATATGGCTCAGTTGGTTAAGGCACCAGCTGTAGACGTTGTTCAGACTATGAGGTTGCACATTCTTATCCCAGCAAGGTCAGCTCTGCCTTTCACCTCTCTGAGGTAGAGTAAATGAGTCTAGGACATACTTGAAAACAAGAGATAATCTCAATGTGTTCTTCCTAGTAAAATGCTTTCACAAGAAATAGAGTGATCAGATCCAAATTAGTTATTTTGTTTGAGTGTAAACTCAGTGACAAACAGTTATTCATATAAAGTGATAGAAGCTGCTGAATTACTTCCTGTCCAGAAGTAAACTCATTTCCTGATTATTTGAACTCTTATATCTTTTGAATAATACAACTGAAAGCACTAGGAGTGTTCTTGTTGTACTCAGCATTAAAAAGCACTATAACAAACTAGTGTAAAAGCCCATGTACACGGGCCAAGGTCCGGGTAATGTTAACCCTTTGAGTGGCAGAGGGGCACTCAAAGGGTTAAGAGGTCGTTACCTCACTGCTTCACGCAATGCAGTTTTGCATTGCCTCACTCACATGATGCAATATTGTGCAGTACAGACTGCCCGAACGCGAGCAGTCTCTACAGGGCATGACTGCATCGTGACAAACATCCTAGCAAATTATTATATAGGATAGGTTTTCATAAAAACGTTTACTGATCCTTTAACCCCTTGAATGCTGGAGAGGTGTCCAATGCATTGTGAGAACTATCTATAATTCAAAGGGTCAAACTCCTAATATAATTTATCAGCAATTTTTATTTGTCCCATATGATGCAGTTTACTCCAGAAAAACTCCAGTCTGGACCACAGATTCCAAAAATCTCCATTGATTTAAGCATACCTGAGAGGGCTCATGTGGTGCTGCTGGGATATATAAATGATGTGATTCGGTCACAAATGGTTGGGCTTAAGGCAGAGCTTAACTGAATGTGTCATAAAGTGGGTGGGGAGTTTGCAGAACAGGATGGGAAGGGAAGTGGGCGGGAAATGGGAGGTACAGGGTGGGAACTAGGAGAAGTGGGCAGAGTTACATAAGAAACTCAACCACCACCAGACAATCAGCTTCTGTCCCAGGAGTCCTTGTAATTAACTGCAAAAAATGGCATCTCTGCATCAGATCCGGAGAGTTCCTAGGTATGGCCATCAGTATTATTATTGTCATGTAATATTCGCCTTTGTGATAAAAGTTCCACCTGTTGTATGACATCAATGTAATGATTTGCTACACAGTGCGATGTTCATTGTCTATCATAGCGGTAGCATGCAGTAAAGCCTGAGGGAAGAGATTATTCAAATAGTGATATAAAAAGAAAAAAAGATTAAAAGAGGATGCTTCGTTGTCATTAATATTTAATAATATATTTTGAGACTAAAAGAATTAATTGGTTCAAAGTTAAAGGGATAGCAATACTTAAAATGTAAAAAGAAATATGTTGTAGGGTTTATCCCCATGAGTAGAAGAAGTGTGCTCCCACTGCTGAAAGGTATTTTATTCAAAAGTTTTTACAGCTCAAACTTTAATTTCTTAGGGCAATATCGTACATATCGTACAGTGGCTCTGTTGTTACACCATCCTATGGACAGCTCTGGTCAGTTGACCATAAATCTCCATAGGATGGTGTAGCAACAGTGCCACGGTACAATTACAGGCCACTGTGATATTGCACCTAAAAAATTCAAGTTTGAGCTGTAATAACTTTTGAACAAAATACCTTTCAGCAGTGGCAGCACCCTTGTTGTACTTAGGAGGATAAACACTACAATATATTTTTTTTACATATTAAGTATTACTGTCCTTTTAAAAGTGGAATCTTATACATTGCAGCCTTATAATATAATTCTACGAACTGCCAAGGTAATTGTATATATGGATGTAATCATCACTAAATATATTTTTAATGTATTTGTTGTTAGGGCGATCTGCACTGTGTCCCCTCATAAAACATTGGAGACCTCTCTAGCATCCAGGGGTTAACCCTTTGACTGCCAGAGGGATGCGCAATGCATTGCTTCTCAATGCATTGCACTCCCCTCTGGCACTCAAAGTGTTAAATGAATTGCCTTAATTATAAATCTGTTTTATAATTGGGACAAAGTAAAAGCTATCTTAAAGTAGACTTAACACTGAGTTCTAATAATACCTCCCAGTTCCCTTACTATTGCCATAAAATCCTAATGGCCGCTAAGTATTTATCTCTTGTACACAGACACAAGGAAAAAAATTGGGAGAGCCATTAAGATTTTCTGTTCAAATTAAGGTATGTGGGGGTAATTATTAGGTGCTGTTGCTTCTCCTTTAATAAATGAGTTACTCTGGCTGTTGTAGGATTTGTTTAGAAACAGAGCTGTCAATCATTGTTCTGTTTAGTCCCTAGAATGCAAACTAATAGAATGGAGCTGTCTCCGGCATCAAAGGGCTTAAGCAGAATCATGAGTGACAGCTCATCTTGCAAATAGGTGCTACAACAGCCAGAAGGGTAAATTTATAAGAAGCAATTCACTTGAAATGTCTCTAGTACACAAGGAGTTAACAAGGTTGCGCAGTGACAGGAAAACTATTCCAAGAGGTTCTTCAGCAGGTTGGGGTGTTTTATTTTGATAGGTTGTCTTGGGGTAACGTCTAATGGAAGTTTGAGGGGAAATATTGGCTTGCTATCTATGATTTCAATACTCCACCCACATTCAAAGTAAAAATTTGCTTGTCTCCAATGTGCTAATGCCAATCTGAGGATGATGTAAGTCCAACAGCTGGAGAGCCACACAGCTTTAGCTCTGAATGTCTTGAATGTCTTTGTCAAAACAAGTGTCATTTTTTTCTGATGCAAGAGATGTGATTAACTACTGTTGTCAATGTGATGGTCTCATTAATATCACTTTCCTCAGATCAGATGCAGGCCAATGTCACACAGCACAGCATGAAATGATAACGAATAAAAGCATTAAAGCGGAACTATGTTCTGAAAATAAGTGGCCTTAAATTTGTTTAACAAGAGAACTAAGTCATCCATACTTTTCTGGTATCTATCTGTCTGTCCATATGAAAAATACAGGGTTTATGGTACAATTAGTATAGTAAGAATCCATGTCACAAAATGGCTCTTCCCATGTATAGCAGGTCACTGGACTACTAGTAAATAACATTCATTTGTAACAAAATGATTGACCATAAACAATACACCAATTTCAAATTCCCTGCTTATACATATACTGGTTTACATACAGTTTGCTTTCTTTTAACAACAGGCATGCCTGAGTAAGATGAATACATATGGAATCAAGATCTTGATAAAGATCCCAGTGTGGGATCAAAACATTGATCCTTAATAAAAGCTGTATTTTGACTTTAAAGAGCAGTCCTGAGAGTGCTGATTATAACATAGTAATTTATTCTACTGTTGGCACCTGGGCCCAATTTGGACATTTCCACTTAGGGTTGTACTCACTTTTGTTGCCAAGGTTTAGACATTAATGGCTGTGTGTTGAGTTATTTTGAGGGGGACAGCACAGTTACACTGTTATACAGGATGTATACTCACTACTTTACATGGTAGCAGAGTGTCATTTCATCAGTGTTGTCACATGAAAGATAAAATAAAAATATTTACAAAAATGTGAGGGGTGTACTCACTTATGTGAGATACTGTATATAATTGCCTTGGAAGAACTTAAGCACTCACAGGGCTTTAATGAAAAAATCACAGGATGTGCTCTTTATTTAACCAAGGTTTTGACCCTCACTGGGGTCTTTGTCAAGGTTGTGAAAGACCCCAGTGAGGATCGAAACGATTGTTAAATAAAGAGCACCTCCTGTGATTTTTTCACTAAAGCCCTGTGAGTGCTTACGTTCTTCCAAGACAACTATATTATCTTCTACAATGACTGGCACCCAGGCAAGTTACCTTTCCTCTACCAGAGAGTGCCCGCTATTTTGGACTGCATATATATATATATCTATATATATAAAAGAAGACTTTGTGCCTGGCAAAACACACCCAGGGGCGGCAGTAAAAAGGATTACTGCTGCCATTGGGTGATTCTGTTGGAGTGTGATTTTTGGCCTGCCCCCACTATCCAGCCCGCCCACCACTATCTAAGGCTGAAAAAAAAATGGCTGCCACACACTCCTACACCACAGACACATGCACATGCCCTCCCACACACACACACTAGCAGACACATACACACATATACACACACGCACGCTGAGGATGATGGGAACAATGTTCAAGCTACAGCTGGAAGGCCATGGTCCAATCTGTATTATGCAGCTTCTTCATTCCCTGTCTTTGAGCCTACACAGCTCTGCTAATTACTACAAGTGAGCTGATTTCTAAACAATCAGCAGGAGGATACTGGCTTGCTGAGAAAGTGGAAACAACGGCAGAGAGGTGATCAGGCAGTGCAGAGCAAGGCTTCAGCTGAGCTGGTAAATGGCAGAGACATGGATGTGACTGTATTTATATATTGCACAAAGAGAGAGAAAGAGAGCAGGTTGTTTGTCAGTCTGTCTGTAAGTAGAGGTGCCAGTTCCTGCAATCATCTCCATGCTGTACATAGCTCACTGTATAGCATGTATGACAAACTATTTATATATGGTCTGGCATTGTATAGTATACAGTCTGTGTATAAGGACTGGCACTATACAGTATAGGAGGGACAGTCCCTGTTTGACACCCAAATCCCTCTGCTCCTCTATTTAGGAGATCACACAGTGTGGTGTATATACAGTAGGCTGACCAGACCTCACCTTTAACCGGGGACACATAGGAAATAAGCATATTTCAGGAGTGCACCAAAATCAAAGCAGCCCTGCAGTATGCATTTTTCATATGTGTCACTGGTTAAAGGTGAGGTCTGGTCAGCCTAATGTACAAGTGTATCAGATTGCTCCACATCAGTAAAACCCACGGTAATGTGGGTATAAACTTCTGTATATATCAGTTAAATTAGTCTGTGTAAAAAAATACTTTCATCTTCTTCTAAATCATTCACTTACAGAAAGAGTAACTTAACCATTTCAGTGCCAGAGGAGATGCAATGCATTGCTTACCCCCTGGCACTCAAAGGGTTAAAAATTC
The DNA here is from genome assembly GCA_037306005.1 of Rhinophrynus dorsalis. Taxonomy (NCBI): domain Eukaryota; kingdom Metazoa; phylum Chordata; class Amphibia; order Anura; family Rhinophrynidae; genus Rhinophrynus; species Rhinophrynus dorsalis. Next base: position 298,362,858 of record CM074724.1, read on the forward strand.
TCTACAATGGTCTGGCACTGTATAGCAGTGGTTCTCAATCTGTGCCCTCAGTGGCTATTAACAGGCCAGGATTTTAGAATTTCCTTTTAAGAGCACAGGTGAGTTAATCAATATGACTGAGCCTCTGATCAACACACTTGTGTTCTAGCAGTGAAATTCCTAAGTCCTGGCCTGTTAGTGGCCACTGAGGGCATGGGCTGAGAACCTCTGCTGTATAGTATACAGTCTGCATGTGTCTGTGTATAAGGACTGGCACTATACAGTATAGGAGGGACAGTCCCTGTTTGACACCCAAATCCCTCTGCTCCTCTATTTAGGAGATGACATTGTGTGGTGTATATACCAGTGTATCAGATTGCTCCACATCAATAAAACCCACAGTAATGTGGGAATAAACTTCTGTATATATCTGTTAAATTAGTCTGTGTAAAAAAAATACTTTCATCTTCTTCTAAATCATTCACTTACAGAAAGAGTAACTTAACCATTTCAATGCCAGAGGGGATGCAATGCATTGCTTACCCCCTGGCACTCAAAGGGTTAAAAATTCTCTAAAATACACCACCAGCCACGCCCCCAGTAACACCACCGAAAACACAAGTGTCCCTCTTTGGCCATATGAAATGTTGGGAGGTATGTTACTTACACTGCTCACACTGTATGTATTTATGTTCTGATTTGCAGCTGTGTGTTACTGTTTGTGTTGTCAGTGCATGTGTGTGTATATGTGTGTGTTGCATGTGTCTTTGTCTATCACTGTGTGTACCTTTCTGACACGTACACCCTACGCTATAATTCACTATCATAACATTTATTTAAAAAAAAAGAAACATTTCCTGCATAACATGACGGGCAACGCCGTCCCAAACTGCTAGTATATATATATATATATATATATATATATATATATATATATATATATATATATATATTTATATTTATTGTATATGTGTATGTATATGTGTGTGTATATTGGTGTAAATTGATTTGAATAATATTAATATTGTCAAAGATACGTACTGTATATGTGTGCAGTTTATCAGTGTTTAAAATATAATCATGAAATGTGTGCTAAGTGTGTCCTTTATGATATTAATGGGCATTTAGCATGTTCCAGGAATTTGTTAAGTTCGCCAGTCCCAAAAGACCCTCTTTTTGTTAAGGAATGCATTCTACTTTTTGATGTTATCTCCTCAGTTTGGATTCCTATCATGAAATTCCATCACATGACAAGACACACTATGGACCCTATATTAAAAAGAAAAGTGCCATTTGAACTAGAGGGGTGACCCAGGCACTCTTAGCTATCATTTTGTACTTACATGTACTAGATTTATTGAGTACTGGGGTCGCCAGGACAGTGACATGGATATAGGGGTTTATTATTTTCGATGGTTACTATGTGTGTAGTGGTTAATATTAGGATACATTGTTGCATGTAGGATACATTCTTCAGTGTGTCAGACTTTGTGGTCAATATACACGTAGATTTTATTATATCACTATTTTTATTGTCAATACTGAGTGTGTATATACATTTAATGTGTGGACTTGAGGTCGGCTTTCTGTTTACCCAGTGTGGCCCTTTGTTTATGCCTGCCGTGATCTCGGTGACCTAGGAGCTCTGATCATTTGCACAATTTTTAGGTGTAGGAGTGATTTGCGCGGTGGGCTGCTAGGGGAGCGGCATGTGTGAAGGAAGATTGCGGACTGAGTTTTGGAGGGTGACCAGGATTAGAAATACATCCAATTTTAGTTGTTTGCTCTGTTTTTTCTGGATATCATAGATGTCTAGATAAACTTGAGCACACATGTTCATGTATATGATTGGTCACTTAAAAGGATAGTAATGTTTCATAATAAAAGCAGCTCTAATCATCATAGTATTTAGACTTTGGAGAGTGTTATTTCAATTCTGTCAGAGTTGTAGTTCAAGAGTAATTCAATGACAAAGTGTCCCCCTCCTGCCCCTTTTACTGTTGTAACACTGCTCAGCCAGAGCAGAAGGGAGGTACCCAGGTAGATTGCAGAGAGGGACAATCTTCAATTAAGATAAGGGAATAAGTTGAAAAACTTGGCAAGGGGGACAGGGCTTTCATTGTTCTCATAGGAAGAAGATTGTCCCCTGCTGTTATCTGTCTGGTCTATGGACTGCATTCCACATCTGAGAAGAGATGGCTTACACTAGGTAAAAGGGGCAGGAGGGGAAACATTGCTTGTGAATATCTCTCAATCATAAAGGTTTGAGAGATAAGACTTATATTGTTCTTCATGTTTTTTTAATGTCTACAAAATAAAATAAAGACAAAACGAAGTATTACTATCCCTTTGAGTTCACTATTAAGAAGGTATCGCTAGATTAGCTAATGATATAGCTAGATATTGAGTCTACATGTGTGATTTTATATGGTGTTTTAGAATTTTAATAAACTTATTTTTTGTCTCCTTACTAGTGATGAGCGAGCACCCCAATGCTCGGATGTTCGGGTGCTCTGACCGAGCACCCCCTGAGGCTCGAGTGCTCGGCCGAGCATCCGAGCCCCATTGAAGTCAATGGGAGGACTCGAGCATTACACCAGGCACCCCCTGCTCTGATGAGGGGAGGGTGCCTGGTCCATAGGAAAAGGGCAGAAAAAGATGGAAACACTACAGAAATGGTTCAGGGACAGCATAGGGAGGATGTCTGGATGCACCTTGGACTCCAACATCGCTGCTGGGAACGATCTTTCGCCCGTAGTACGCCATTTTTACAGACTGACCGTAAAACACACAAAAAGGAAAATAAAAACGACTTTAGGCGAAAAATTGTTACCAAACAGTATTTGCTGTATATTTACTTGTATATCATCTGCAAATTCTCCCAAAAATTTCATCGATTTTCTGAAGTGAGGCCATGATTAAGAGGGAAACGTACGCAGAGGCAAATTATCCCAAAAATTTCCTTGATTTTCAGAACTGAGGCCATGATTAAGATGGAAACGTGCGCTGAGCTGACCATCTAAAACATTATGGGTGAGGGTCTGCTGCAGAGCTGACCATCCTAAACATTATATGCGAAGGCCCGCTAGTGAGCTGACGCTATAAAACATTATATGAGAAGGCCCGCTGGTGAGCTGACCTATATAAAAATTGGCAAACAGGGCCCGCTGGTGAGCTGGCCCTATATAAAAATTATATCACAGGGCCCGCTGGTGAGCTGGCCCTATATAAAAATTATAGCACAGGGCATATGGAAGAGGAGGAGGAGGATGAGAAGATTAAGAGTCAACCATATACCCGTTTTTTGGGTGGAAGGGGTGAATGGGAATACAGAGTATTCCCATCATTGTAAATAACATATATAAAGTGAGTTTATGTTCCCCCGGGGCTTTCCTCCAGTGGAGTGGAGAAGTCAGGGGAAATCCAGGCCTTGTTCATTTTTATAAGTGTCAACCTATCAGCATTGTCGGTGGAAAGGCGGATACGCTTATCTGTTATGATGCCACCAGCAGCACTAAATACCCGCTCAGACAGAACGCTGGCGGCAGGGCAGGCCAGCACCTCCAAGGCGTAGAGTGACAGTTCATACCACGTGTCCAGCTTGGACACCCAGTAGTTGTAAGGCACAGAGGGATCATTGAGGACGCTGACACGGTCTGCTACGTACTCCTTCACCATCTTCCAAAACTTTTCCCTCCTTGTGACACTAGGCTGCGCATCAGGGTGAGGGTGCTGGCGGGGTGTCATGAAGGTGTCCCACGCCTTGGAGAGTGTTGCCCTGCCTTTGTCGGAACTGCTGTGTGCTCCCCTTTTCTCCCCTTCTCGGTTGGCCAAGGTAGCACGTACTCTGCCGCCAGCGTTGTCAGATGGAAAATTTTGGAGCAATTTTTCAACAAGAACCTTCTGGTATTGCACCATTTTGCTTGTCCTCTCCACCGGAGGAATGAGAGATGAGAAATTCTCTTTGTAGCGGGGGTCCAGAAGGGTGAACACCCAGTAATCCGTGTTGTCTAAAATGCGTACAACGCGTGGGTCACGGGAAAGGCAGCCTAACATAAAGTCAGCCATGTGTGCCAGAGTACCAACAGTCAAGATTTCGCTGTCCTCACCAGGAGGCTGACTCTCAATATCCTCATCCTCTTCCTCCTCTTCTGCCCACCCACGCTGAAGAGATGGAACTAAAGTTCCATGGCTACCCTCTGTAGCGGAGGCAACCGTGTCTTCCTCCTCCTCCTCCTCCTCCTCCTCCTCCTCCGCCTCCTCCAATTGTCGCTGAGAAGACGAAGTGAGCGTGCTCTGGCTATCACCTTGTGTAAGCTCTTCCTCCCCCATTTCCACCTCTTCCACATGCAAAGCGTCGGTTTTAATTGTGAGCAGCGAGCGTTTCAGTAGACACAGAAGTGGGATGGTTACACTGATAATAGCGTTATCGCCGCTCACCATCTGTGTCGATTCCTCAAAATTGCGTAAAACCTCGCAGAGGTCTGACATCCATTCCCACTCCTCACTTCTGATTACAGGAAGTTGAATGGAGAGGCGACGACCGTGTAACAGCTGGTACTCCACTACTGCCCTCTGCTGCTCACAAAGCCGGGCCAACATGTGGAAGGTGGAGTTCCAGCGCGTGCTCACGTCACACAGCAGCCGGTGAGCTGGCAATTGTAAGCGCTGCTGCAGCTTCAACAGGCCGGCCGAAGCTGTAGATGACTTACGGAAATGTGCACACACGCGGCGCACCTTGGTCAAGAGATCATGCACATTGGGGTAGGTTTTTAGAAATCGCTGCACCACTAAATTAAATACATGCGCTAGGCATGGTACGTGTGTGAGCTTGCCGAGCTCCAAAGCCGCCACCAAGTTACGCCCATTATCACACACAACCATGCCTGGTTGCAGGTTGAGTGGCGAGAGCCACTGCTCGGTCTGGTGACTAATCCCCTGCAACAGCTCTGAGGCCGTGTGCTGTTTGTCCCCAAGGCAGATCAGCTTCAGCACGGCCTGTTGACGCTTCCCCACTGCAGTGCTACACTGCTTCCAGCTACTGGCTGATGGGGGAGTGGCGGTGTGTGTAGAGAATTCGGAGGTGGAAACGGAGGAGGAGGAGCCAATAACATAGGTGCTGGTGGAAACCCTGATGGAGGTAGGGCCCGCAATCCTCGGCGTGGGTAGCACCCGTGCCATCCCAGGGTCCGAGTCGCTCCCAGCCTCCACGACATTCACCCAGTGTGCCGTCAGGGAAATGTAGCGTCCCTGGCCACAAGCACTTGTCCATGTGTCAGTCGTTAAGTGGACCTTCCCAGTAACTGCGTTGGTCAGGGCACGGGTGATGTTACGGGACACATGGTGGTGTAATGCGGGGATGGCACACCGGGAAAAGTAGTGGCGGCTGGGGACCGCGTACCGAGGGACAGCTGCTGCCATCAGGCTGCGGAAGGACTCAGTGTCCACAAGCCTAAATGGCAGCATTTCGATGGCCAGTAATTTTGAAAGGTGTGAGGTTAGTGCTATGGCCTGTGGGTGGGTGGCTGGGTACTTTCTCTTGCGCTCAAATGCCTGGGGTAACGACATTTGGACGCTGTGCTGGGACAGGGAAGTGGATGTGGTCGCTGATGGTGCTTCAGATGCTACAGGTGCAGGGCGGGAGGTATGCGGGCCTGCGCCTTCGACAGGCGATTGGCCGGCACCGAAAACAGGGGAAGAGGAGGCAGTGGTGTGGCCTGCAGACACAGATGGGCGATCCAGGCGTTCCTCCCACTTACTACGGTGCTTGGATGCCATGTGTCGGATCATGCTGGTGGTGGTGAGGTTTCTAGTGTTCATGCCTCGGCTCATTCTGGTGTGGCACAGGTTGCAAACTACAATTCTTTTGTCGTCCGCACTTTCCTTAAAAAAACGCCATACCGCGGAACACCTACCCTTTGGCAAGGTAGATTTACGCAAGGGGGTGCTCCGTGGAACATTTGCGGGCCGGTTTGGTGCGGTCCGCCTTCTTTCTGTTGCCACACCACTGCCTCTTCCAGCCTGTTGCGGTGCTGCAGATGGCTCACCCTCAGGACTGCTGTCATCGCTCGGCTCTACACCTTCCCAGGTGGGGTCAGTCACCTCATCGTCCACCAAGTCCTCCTCCACTTCCTCACTCTGATCATCCTCCTCAAGTCTTGATCCCACCACATACTCAGTCATTGACAACTGTATAACATTCTCCTCAACAAGGTCTTGAGACGGAAATAGTGGTTGATTTAATGGCAACTGTGTCTCATCATCATCATCATCATCCACTACTTCCTTTGACCTTAAATGCCGTTCACATCTGTCATCTTCTTGTGATTGGGTAGCCTCTAGAGGTTGTGAATCAGGGCACAAGATGTCATGTTCCTCTGCAAGCGTGCTTGGAGAGAGGGTCAAATGAAGGATTGGTGATGAGACGAGCTCATCACTATATCCCAGTGTGGGATCACTTCTTTGACCAGACCGTGTATGGTGGGAGGAAGGATGATCAGAGTGAGGATTATGTTGACCAGACTCTTGGCTACTGAGAGTGGACTTGGTGGAAGACAGGGTGGTGCTTAACCGACTGGAAGCAGTATCAGCTGTCATCCAACCGACCACCTGTTCGCACTGGTCGGACCTCGAGAGTGATGTCCTGCGACGCCCTGTGAAATCAGACATGAAGCTAGGTATGGTGGATGTCTTTCTTTCTTGTGCTCTGGCACCAGGCACAGTTTCTCCGCGTCCTGACCCGCGCCCTGAACTTTCAGGATCACGTCCACTTCCCCGTCCCTTTTTACCCGCCTTCTTCATCTTACACGATATATATGACTTTAATATATATGAGTTTGAAAACTTAACAGTATTTCTTCCTATTCTGCAACTGTGCAGAGTACACAGAATAGGCTGTTAAACGGCGTTGAAACACACTGAATGGAATATGTGACTTTAATATTTGAGTTTGAAAACTTAACAGTATTTCTTCCTATTCTGCAACTGTGCAGAGTACACAGAATAGGCTGCTAAACTGCGGTGACACACACTGAATGGAATAAGTGACTTTAATATTTGAGTTTGAAAACTTAACAGTATTTCTTCCTATTCTGCAACTGTGCAGAGTACACAGAATAGGCTGTTAAACGGCGGTGAAAGACACTGAATGGAATATGTGACTTTAATATTTGAGTTTGAAAACTTAACAGTATTTCTTCCTATTCTGCAACTGTGCAGAGTACACAGAATAGGCTGTTAAACGGCGTTGAAACACACTGAATGGAATATGTGACTTTAATATTTGAGTTTGAAAACTTAACAGTATTTCTTACTATTCTGCAACTCTGCAGAGTACACAGAATAGGCTGTTAAACGGCGGTGAAAGACACTGAATGGAATATGTGACTTTAATATTTGAGTTTGAAAACTTAACAGTATTTCTTATAATTCTGGAACTGTACAGAGTACACAGAATAGGCTGTTAAACGGCGGTGAAAGACACTGAATGGAATATGTGACTTTAATATTTGAGTTTGAAAACTTAACAGTATTTCTTCCTATTCTGCAACTGTGCAGAGTACACAGAATAGGCTGTTAAACGGCGTTGAAACACACTGAATGGAATATGTGACTTTAATATTTGAGTTTGAAAACTTAACAGTATTTCTTACTATTCTGCAACTGTGCAGAGTACACAGAATAGGCTGTTAAACGGCGGTGAAAGACACTGAATGGAATATGTGACTTTAATATTTGAGTTTGAAAACTTAACAGTATTTCTTATAATTCTGGAACTGTACAGAGTACACAGAATAGGCTGTTAAACGGCGGTGAAAGACACTGAATGGAATATGTGACTTTAATATTTGAGTTTGAAAACTTAACAGTATTTCTTCCTATTCTGCAACTGTGCAGAGTACACAGAATAGGCTGCTAAACTGCGGTGACACACACTGAATGGAATAAGTGACTTTAATATTTGAGTTTGAAAACTTAACAGTATTTCTTCCTATTCTGCAACTGTGCAGAGTACACAGAATAGGCTGTTAAACGGCGTTGAAACACACTGAATGGAATATGTGACTTTAATATTTGAGTTTGAAAACTTAACAGTATTTCTTACTATTCTGCAACTCTGCAGAGTACACAGAATAGGCTGTTAAACGGCGTTGAAACACACTGAATGGAATAAGTGACTTTAATATTTGAGTTTGAAAACTTAACAGTATTTCTTATAATTCTGGAACTGTACAGAGTACACAGAATAGGCTGTTAAACGGCGTTGAAACACACTGAATGGAATATGTGACTTTGATATTTTAGTTTGAAGACTTAACAGTATTTCTTCCTATTCTGCAACTGTGCACAGTACACAGAATGTGCTGCTACACTGCGGCGAAGCACACTGAATGGAATATGTGACTTTTAAATTTTAGTTTGAAGACTTAACAGTATTTCTTCCTATTCTGCAACTCTGCACAGTACACAGAATGTGCTGCTAAACTGCGGCGAAGCACACTGAATGGAATATGTGACTTTGATATTTTAGTTTGAAGACTTAACAGTATTTCTTCCTATTCTGCAACTCTGCACAGTACACAGAATGTGCTGCTAAACTGCGGCGAAGCACACTGAATGGAATATGTGACTTTGATATTTTAGTTTGAAGACTTAACAGTATTTCTTCCTATTCTGCAACTCTGCACAGTACACAGAATGTGCTGCTACACTGCGGCGAAGCACACTGAATGGAATATGTGACTTTGATATTTTAGTTTGAAGACTTAACAGTATTTCTTCCTATTCTGCAACTCTGCACAGTACACAGAATGTGCTGCTAAACTGCGGCGAAGCACACTGAATGGAATATGTGACTTTGATATTTTAGTTTGAAGACTTAACAGTATTTCTTCCTATTCTGCAACTCTGCACAGTACACAGAATGTGCTGCTACACTGCGGCGAAGCACACTGAATGGAATATGTGACTTTTAAATTTTAGTTTTAAAAACTTAACAGTATTTCTTCCTATTCTGCAACTCTGCACAGTACACAGAATGTGCTGCTACACTGCGGCGAAGCACACTGAATGGAATATGTGACTTTGATATTTTAGTTTGAAGACTTAACAGTATTTCTTCCTATTCTGCAACTCTGCACAGTACACAGAATGTGCTGCTACACTGCGGCGAAGCACACTGAATGGAATATGTGACTTTGATATTTTAGTTTGAAGACTTAACAGTATTTCTTCCTATTCTGCAACTCTGCACAGTACACAGAATGTGCTGCTAAACTGCGGCGAAGCACACTGAATGGAATATGTGACTTTGATATTTTAGTTTGAAGACTTAACAGTATTTCTTCCTATTCTGCAACTCTGCACAGTACTCAGAATGTGCTGCTACACTGCGGCGAAGCACACTGAATGGAATATGTGACTTTTAAATTTTAGTTTTAAAAACTTAACAGTATTTCTTCCTATTCTGCAACTCTGCACAGTACACAGAATGTGCTGCTACACTGCGGCGAAGCACACTGAATGGAATATGTGACTTTGATATTTTAGTTTGAAGACTTAACAGTATTTCTTCCTATTCTGCAACTCTGCACAGTACACAGAATGTGCTGCTACACTGCGGCGAAGCACACTGAATGGAATATGTGACTTTGATATTTTAGTTTGAAGACTTAACAGTATTTCTTCCTATTCTGCAACTCTGCACAGTACACAGAATGTGCTGCTAAACTGCGGCGAAGCACACTGAATGGAATATGTGACTTTGATATTTTAGTTTGAAGACTTAACAGTATTTCTTCCTATTCTGCAACTCTGCACAGTACTCAGAATGTGCTGCTAAACTGCGGCGACGCACACTGAATGGAATACGTGACTTTGATATTTTAGTTTGAAGACTTAACAGAATGTGCTCTAATCTGCAACTTTGCACACTAAACAGAATGTGCTCTAATCTGCAACTTTGCACACTAAACAGAATGTGCTCTAATCTGCAACTTTGCACACTAAACAGAATGTGCTCTAATCTGCAACTGTGCACACTAAACAGAATGTGCTCTAATCTGCAACTTTGCACACTACACAGAATATATATATTTTTTTTTTTTTTTTTGTTTTTTTCCCCCCACACCAAATAACCTGCTGCCCCCACACACAGTAGTCCTAAAAAGGACTTTTGGTTCTTTTTTTTTCACAATTTTTGTTTTTTTCCTCCCTACACTGCCTTTCCCTTCCTATCCTCAGCTCTCCCTGGCTCAGACTGAGCCGAACTCGCTGGTCAGGTGCTATACAGCACCTGACCACGGGTTCTGGCCAGCCAATCAGTGTAATGCCAGCAGCCAACATGGCTGCTGGCATTACACCGATGTCAGAGCCTCCCTGCACGTTTATTGGCTGCGCAGCAGGCGCAAAACGTGCGGGGAGGAGACGCGAACATGGCGGGCGAGCACATGCGGTACTCGTACGAGTACCGCCATGTGCCGAGCAGAGCGATGCTCGTGCCGATCCGAGCATCGGCCGAGCATGCTCGCTCAACACTACTCCTTACCCATTGAGAGTATTGTATTACTGGGTGGGTATTTCTTTGATTTTGGATTCCCAATGGTTAATAGTGTTGGCGCTTCACACTTTATGTTTTTTGATATACATTTGTTTGTTCTCTACAAGTGGGGGATTTGTGTGTATTAGCGACATAGTATATTTACTTTGGGGAGCAATTGCAGATTCTATTTTTGCATTTGTAAATTTGGAAAAAAACAAACTTTCCATTGATTTAAGTGGGGATTTAACAACTTGAATACCCAAGGGGTTAAAATCCCCATTTCAAACAAGGTGAGTTTTTAGTTTTCCTCTACAATGCAAATGGTTTGCCCCAGAACTCCTCCACTTTTCTTTTGAACATAGGACCTTATGGTACAAAAAGACCTTCCTCCACTTAATACCTGTGTTGGCCAAATCTCTTTTTTTCAGGGTTTGTGATGTTTTCTCATGTATTGTTTATCACACTCACAATCAATTAGGTAAATCACAAAATCTGAGTTACAGTTCATAAAGAAAGTTCCCTTCAGATGTTAAATAGAAAATAAGTGCATCTGTGATTAATAAATGGGCATGTCATTCATCTTGTTTTGCCACATTTAATATTTGAATTCCAGACAGGTATCCAACGCATTTCATTGTAAAGCATTGGTTACCTCTCAGGCATTAAAATGGCTAAAAAACCATACTTGTTGAATATGTTATGGTTCCTATGTATATGTAAAATACCTGCTCTGAGTTTACTAGGGGCTATTATATTACTTGGTATCCTTTTAAAATGTTGGGCACAAAACAGTGTGTGACATTACGGAGCTATAAACATGTCACTGTGATTAAAAGGGCGACATGAGAATCACATCCTGTCAGAAAAGAGATTCTCATATCGCCGGTATTAAACAGTGCATCCAGTTCTTTATTTTATTAAGTTTGTATTGGGCATCCAGCTTGACCACATTTGAGGTCCGAATATAGCTCCATATTTACAGACTTCATTTTAAAATAAAAGTACCCACCTGATTCAGGGATATGAGAGAACTGGAGTTCGTTCATCTGGTCACATAGGATGCCCAATACAAATGTAATAAAATAAAGTACTGGATGCGCTGTTTAATACCGGCGACAAGAGTATCTCTGCTTTTCTGACAGGGAGAGATTCTCATGTCACCCTTTTAATTATGTCGACATGTTTATAGCGGCGGGAAGTTGCACGCTGTTTTGCATGCAACGTTTTAAAAGTTAACCATATTACTTAAACTCTTCAACAAATACATTTGGATCTTTTACATATATTTTCTTGCCTAATCTTTCTTGATAACATCTTCTATTTTCCTAAGCCCAGCAGAGGAAATGGAAACAAGGGCAACTCCTGTACCTTCCTTTGCTATCCTTACCTCAATTTTTTCCTTCTCTTTGGTAATACGAGCTTATATAGTTATTTTCACTATAATTTGGTATTGCCTTTATTTATAAAACAGTTAACAAGAACTCGTGCTTGTGTATCAAAAAGTTCAGCTGTATTGCAATTGCGCCTGATGCATAGGAACTGGCTGTAGTGGATATTGTGTACCCAATTTCAATGGTGACAGCTCTGAAATTCAAGATAACTATTTGTCTGTAAATATGTACAAATTGTTCCTCACAGCTGGCTACATATCCAGAAACCAATTCTCTTTGTATCCACATGAGATGTAACCTTATCCCCAAGGTTTTTGATTCAAGTAATAAACAAAAAGTAAAGTAGATTTAATATCTCTCTAGCATGTCAACAGAAGGTTGTCTGTCAAGCAACAGGTTGCTCTGAAAGATGTTTTTCACAAGGCAGCAAACCTTGTGCCAGTGTTGCTCTTTGATCTGAGGGTAGTATTTTCCCTCAAAGCCAAAGATAGTGTTCTCTAAATTAACTTAACAGCTTAAGCTAAATCATCTACCTACTTAGGTGGCATTAATAAGTTATCTTTTAGGGAATATCTAGCTATTTTTAACTGATATTGTGAAAGATATTACTTTACAATGGTGTAACATTAAGGGATAACGGATATAATCTGGTTCATATATTGGTTCCTTTAATAAGCTAAAAAGATGTATAGTATCTTTTAGGTGGGAAGGGATACAACCTACCAGAAGCTTGAGGTTAACATCTATGAACTGTGAGAAGTGGAAGTTAATGTATCAATACCCAAAATGATGGGGATACCCAGGGGTCAAAGAGGAATATAGCCATTCAAAATAATATGCTCTCAATCCTCAACAATTGGGAGTGTCTCCTAGATTCTCCTTATGAATTCATAAAGGTCAACAAAAAGACTGAAATGGCTAGGGCTAGCTATCACTGTTTTATCACAATCTGTCTCTACATTACTCAACAGATTGGAAAACTACTAGACCTGCTCAGTCTGTTTTCTGTCTGTTTTCAGTCTGTTTTCTGTTTTTGATTGCATTTAGCTCCTCACCCTTGTTTGCATTCCTCCTTTCTCTGTTGTGTGTCTTTTCGGGAGATTGATTGAGTTGGTATGATTTATGTCTTCTCACCAAGATAGTGTTTCTCTCTTTTGGTTCATCCTAAGACCCATAAAAAGGGAGGCAGTAGAAGACTCCTCTTCAATCATTCATGCATTTATTAAATAATTCACTCTCTCTACTGTCCTCCCTACCCACTGGTTGGATTTGTTGGGGTTTTAATTGACAATTTTCATATTCTGAATGACAGATCTGCCACTCTTCCTAATGGCTTCTGGATTCTTCATTGGTGGTTTACAAAGCCCACCCACAGACAAACAAGTGTCTGCTGTGTGCTTGGGAAAATATTCCACCTAGCGGAACCCCCACTCAATACATTAAGAATATCAATCAAAGATACAGACATATAGTCTGTGCTACTGGAACAACAAATATTATGTAAATAAATAAATAAATAAATAAATAAATAAAAACTTACATAAGTAGTATTATGGTATCTTACAGCAGAATCTTCCTGGCCAGGATCAATAAACTTGGCCCTGAGTAACCCCACATCCCAGCCATTGGGAGCTTGAGAAAATTTTTGAACAGGGACTGGCCATGTATAAGGCAGTCCCTGCTCAAATTTCCCTCAGTTGGGATTGGGCAGCTGTCTGAAAAGTCCAAGGAGGAGGGTTTTTACTCTTTTTTTCCTGTCCACCGGCAGCAGTGGTGGCAGCTTAACTTTAAGGATATATTGATTTTATTAGCCATATTTTTGCATTACAGGTGAAACACTGTGTTCACAGAAGAAGAATGAAGAAGAGCACAGATGAAGAAAAGAAGAAAGAAGATGACAGATGAAGACAGAGATGGCACCAGAAGAAAGAAATGACAGATGAAGAAGAAGAAGAAAGAAGAAGAGGATGAAAGATGAAGACGAAGATAGAAGCTTACAGAAGAAGAAATAAAGAGGAAGCCCACTGTGCAGAAGACCCCTCTGGACATCAGGATTACAGGTAAATGTTCCAGCTATGAGCGATAGGATAGTGTTAGGGCTAGTACTGGTCCACTTTATTGTTAATGTTAGGGGGTAGTGTAGGGCCAATGGAAGGATTAGTGTTTGGAAGGGTCACTCTGCTTGTAGCTCACGCTCGGTGTTTGACACTGTGTCAAACACCAAGCGTTAGCTGATTTCCTTTGACATTCCCATTTTTTATGTTATTTAGCACATTATGGGACTAAAAAATGATGACGAACGTTGGGCCACAAGTCAGGCTTTGTGTCCCAAAGCTTGTTGTGGTTCATGATGATAGTGCAATTGAATTCTGACTGTACCACTGTGTGTGTGTGTGTGTGTGTGTGTGTTGTTCAGTGTACATTTTTGCTCTACCATGGGTTTTACTGGTAGGAATTGGATCAAGCCCTACAGCAGCTGCACCACTGTGCTGTTACTGCACATAGGCACACAGGGAAAATCAAAAGTTCTGTTTTTTTTATAAACAACATAACTAGGTCCCTTATGATGTGCTGGAAGCAGCACTATATGATGATGGTGGGCTTTCACTATTACTAATATTGCTGCTTGTGTTGTTACTTTCAACTGGGGATGTTACCACTTCATTATTTAGCAGCAGTAGTATTTCCACAATAATTATCATGGCCATAGAAAGTATATGAAGAAAATGCAAAATTCTCACTAGAATCACATTGATGGTAGTGAAAGGGCAGAAACCTTAATCGATTTTCTGTTTGAAGGAATTTTTGCTTAAAAAAGAGAGTTCCCTGCAAAAAGAAATAGGGAACAAATACAACTTTCCCAAACTCACTCAAACTGACTTAAATGAAGATATAGAGGGATCTAGTGCATTGAGAAGGAATGAGTTGACCTCTTGAACATTTATGATGTTAAAAACCCAATTTAAATCAGTGCCAATTGTTATTTGTCGCCCACGTGTTAGATTGCTTCAGGACTGCACCACTTTTTCTCAGTACATCAACCTTAGTGTCATAATATGGGGGAATATCCTTAATTTTGCCATGAAAAACAATGCATTTAAGGAGCAGTTAACATTTTTTCTTTATTTGTTTTTAATAAAACCCTATTTGTTATAGAGATTTTTCTGCTGAGTAAAAGAATGAACTCCAACTGCTACCGGTTGTTTTATTCAAAGGATAAAACAGTTCAAATTGTCATGAAGTGAATTACAGTGTGATTACTTCCTGAAAGCTCAAACTGACTACATGCCTCAGCAATTTCTTCAAATTCTATGGAGAAATGTTTGTTACTTTCCTAGAGAATGCAACAGAATAACTATTTGGAATTTGACCATTTTAGGGCACTAGTAACATAAAAAAGCAAGAGTTTAAACAGTAATAATTCTGAAAATATGCATCTCTCAGTAGTGGGAGTACACTTGTTTTACTCATTAAGAAAAGCCCTACAATATTTGTGTTTTCATAACAAAAGTTTACTGCTCCTTTAAGTTCAACTAACATCTGTCATGGCTGAAATGTAAGTAGGTTAATACTCTGCAAAACCCACTGTCAAATAAGGTCTTATTTGTACCTGTGAAATTGGATGGCAGCATAAAGAAAATAGTACAGTGTAAAATATATTGTTTCTAAACCACTTGAATGACAGAACTATCACAAATGATTTGCATTGTTTTCAAGATGTTTCCACCTTCTACAGAGTTAAATGGGTAGTTATGTTTTATGTAAAAGGACATGTTGCTTTACTATATAATGTTAACATTTTATGGCAGACTGAATAAGTAAAATGAGCAATTTTAGAGTAAAACAGCTGCACCATAGGGAAAAATGTAAATCCCATAGATGTAAATAGATCTTTAAAGCGTTAAACATACCTCCCAACATTTCAACTCGCCAAAGAGGGACCCTTTTGTTTTTGGTGGTGTTGCTGGGGGAGTGGCTGGAGGGTGGAGCATTACAAATAATTTTTAGGTTATTTCATGTAAATGAATAAATGATTTAGAGCAAGACCAAGGTATTTTATTTACACAGACTAATTTATATACACACATACTGAAGTTTAAAAACACATTAATGTGAGTTTTATTTTGCTGTGGAGCAATGTGATAAACTTTCATACACACCACACAGTCTGATCTCCTAAAAAGAGGGACATCGGGGTGGGAAAGAAGGACAGTGGGATTTGGGTCTCAAAGAGGGACTGTTCCTCCTAAAGGTGGACACTTGGGAGGTATGCTTAAATAGAGTTATCTAAAACTCATGGCTTCAAGGTGCATTGAGATGCCTGCAGCATACAAGGGTGTAACAACCCCATTTACACCACTTTCACAATACATAGCTGCAGGATTCATTGAATCTTGGGAAATGTTATTTGTCCTCAATCATGTAATTGGTTATCTCTCTAAAGGCCGTCAGTCTCAGAAGAAAAGGGATTACTTCCGAATGCGGTACTTTTGTGGGATAATAGCACTATTAAGAAGCTAGTCGTCGTATGCCTAATAATTGGAGGGCGACGTTACATAGGGTAGTAGTTCCATTTTAACCTATTGCATGCTAGAGAGGTATCCAGAACATAGCATGGCAATATGCTGGATACTTCTCTGGCACTCTAGGGATTAAATATAAGGTCCGCTACTGTTATCCACTCCTCTGTTTTTTTCCATGAATGTATCATTTGATTTGCAGTATGTTAAACCAAGAAAAAGGGAAAGGAAGAAAGAGACTATTAAACATCCTATGTAATAATTCGCTATGATGTTTGTCAGAAGCCATCATGCGTAGTAGAGACTGAGAGTGCTGCAGTCATGTGCAGTACAGAGTGCCTGAATGATCCCAGGAAGGTGCGCAGAGAGTACTACGGTCCGAATTCAGAGCGCCCCTCTCCGTATCAGCCACGGCACATTCGGGCACCCTGTACTGCGCATGACTGCAGCACTCGCAATCTCTACTACGCATGACAGCTTCTGACGAATACTAATGGCCTCTATACATTTTACCCTTGTGCCTTTGTTCAATGTCCTGTCCATGGAGGTGGACATTAGAGTTGCATTTTTATTACATTTTTTTTTTAACAGACGCAACAGTTTGAATTAGCCTATTTAACCCTTTGAGTGCCAGAAGGGTACACAACGCATTGAAAGGATAACATTACCTTGTGCAGTGTGCATAGTCTGTGTCCTGTGTTCCTTCTAGCAACTGTCATGTCTGCCTCCATGAACATGACATCCAGGACTGACTGAAGGTGTTATTTCTTGAACAAAGGCAATGCAGCAAAATTCATTGGGGACATAAAGATTTTCTGGTCATATTAATCCTTTGAGTGCCAGAGCATAATCCATGCATTACAAATCAACGCGTTGTGTACCCCTCTGACACTCAAAATGTTAAAGGGATAGTAATGTTTCAAAATAAAAGCAGCTCCAATTAATCTTCATAGTATTTGAAACATAGAAACATAGAATCTGACGGCAGATAATAACCATTCGGTCCATCTGGTCTGCTGATTTAAGCCCATTTGAGCCATGGAGAGTGTTATTTCACTACTGTCAGAGTTGTAGTTCAAGAGTAATTGAATGATAAAGTTTCTTCCTCCCACCCCTTTTACTGATGTAACACTGCTCACCTTGGAGCGGCAAGACTGTCCGGATGGATTGCAGAGAGGGACAATCTTCAGTAAGCATAAGGAAAAACCTGAAAAACCTGTCAAGGGGGGCAGGGTTTTCCTTATGTTCATAGAAAGAAGAATGTCCCTTGCTGTGAGCTGTCTGGTGTGTGGACCAGATTACATATCTGAGGGGAGGTGGCTTACACTAGGTAAAAGGGGCGGGAGGGGGGATACTTTATCATTCAATTACTCTTGAACTACAACTCTGACAGTATTGAAATAACACTCTCCATGGACCAAATACTATGAAGATTAATTGAAGTTTCTTTTTTTGTGAAACATTACTATCCCTTTAACCCCTTAAGGATTGACCACGCACACACGTGGCCGTCACTTAAGGAACACAGAGTTTTTTTCTTTTTCTTGGAATCGATTCCGGACTTCCTGAATGACGTCCTGGCACGTCATGGGTCCTTAACTCAAATCCACCCATGACGTGCCAAGACCATCAAGGGTCCTTAAGGGGTTAAGGTAAGTGTGACTGTGTGAGTGTGGTGGGGGGGCATTATTAGGACGTTTTATGTCTCTTCAAACATGGAAAATATATTGTCCTAGATTCCAACTTTTGTTATTCAGCCTGTATATGACTATGACAAATTTTGTAGTACACATGGAACAAATAAAAAACAGCTACGACCAAAGCAGGAGATGATGGCTTAAAGGGACAGGTCCATTATATCCAGCACACGCATTCATTGTAGTATACAGATCATTCCCACCCTCCTCCCTGTCTGTCCCCCTCTCTATCCCACTATAACCTGTAGGGCTTGCAGGCTTCTGCAATCAGTCCGCTATTGTGACCTCTGTCTAATTATTATTTAAATGATATATTTCACAATTACTATAATCTCATTACCTAATCACTTTAATGAGTCTCCAATTAAAGAGACTGACATTCACATTGCTCTGTGCACTGCATATTCACCACTGAGCTGAAACATGGGTGAAACAGGGAAATAGCTTTGCTTGTTAATATGGAGAGACAGAAGATAGCCATGTATGTCACTAATGGAGGGAGATAACTGTGCATGACAAAGGGAAAGAGAGAAAGAAACTATGCTTGTAACAGAGGAGATAACGGTATATATCACAGGGAGACACTGAGGCTGACGTACAAGGAAAAGTGGTACAAATCCAGGACACGCCAACTGCACACCAAACTTTCCCTTGATTTAAATGGGGCTTTTAACCCTATGATTGCCATAGACGTATCCAACGCATTGCATTGCAATGCGTTAGATACCTCACTAGCACTCAAAGGGTTAACCCTTTGAGTAAAAGAAAGAGGTCTCCAGCGCAATATGAAGCAATGCTTTGGAGACCTATATTTTTCAAGAAGTTCAATAGGAATGTGTATTTGTTCCCTATAGTAATACCTGGGAACTTTCAGTTGAGGGCTACCCGGAGGGTAGTCCTCTGTTCAGCAGGGGGTAACAAAAATGACGCTAATCGCGTCAAAAAGGGGTGGGGCTTAACTCGAGTGTTGGGGGGATTTAACCCTTTGAGTGCCAGAGCGGTACGGAATGCATTGCAAAGCAATGCATTCCGTACCGCTCTGGCACTCAGAGGGTTAAATGTGTCACACAGAAGGCTGGGGACGGAGGCACAACGGGAGAAAAAAACAGATGTGGCAGAGTTTCAATAGAAACTCTCCACATCCGGAGGAATCTGCCTCTGCCCCGGAGACCCGGTAAAGCTCTGTCAGAACCGAAGTCTCCAGGGCAAATCCGGAGAGTTCCCAGGTATGCCTATAGTTCAGTTGGTTTGCCCAGAATTAATCCACTTTTTCTACCTGGTACATCAGCCTTGCTGTTAATGCCAGTCAATGGCCATGTGTTTTCCCCTTATATTCAGCTGTTGGTGATCGCTCTATCATTCGACGGCTTAAAAGTCCCATTTAAATCATTAGGTGTTTTGAGAATTTTTATTTTGTCCCCTATGGTGCAGTTGGTTTGCTCCAGAATCACACCTCTTCAGCTTATTGAATATGGCCTACAGTGCCCCGAAATGGCTCTTTGTGTATGATGCCATTGTACATAACCCCCCTCAGGATATAAAATTCAGAAGATGGCAAACTGCATTCAAGCATACTGTGAGATCGCTCAGTTAGTTAATGAACCAGCTATAGGATCTGCTCAAAGCTCTTGTTCACAGGTTCTAGTCCCAGCAAGGTCAATTCAGCCATTCACCCATCTGAGATACATAAAATAAATACCCAGGACATACTTGTAAATGTGATACAAACTCAGTGTATCATTCCTGGTAAATGATTTTAATACAAAATGTACCTAATACCTTCCTTTACTTATTGATAAGTAAAAAAGAAAAAAGGAAAAAAAAGTGTCCATATACGAACTGACAAATGGCGATTACAGAAGGAAAAGCATATTGTTTCCTTGCACATCTGAAGTCTAATGAATCCATATGGAAGTAGACTATCCAGGTGCATGTGCTCTGCATTTCATGGTGATATAAGGAGTAAAAAAAAAATCACCATACGCACAAAGAAAGTAAATCTGGTGCAAACCAACTACACCACAGAGAACAAAAAAACATTCTCAGTGATTTAAATAAGTACCTTAATCCCTTAAGGGAACAGTAAGCTATTTTTTTAACAAAACTTATATGTTACAGGGCTTTTCCTGTTGAGTAAAACCAGTCCACTTCCACCACAGTCAGTTGTTTTACTCAAATGTTACAACAGTTTAAATTGTCAGTGGTGTCACCAGGGAAGGGCAGAGCCCCCCTACATTCTACTGCCCACCCCCCCAATTTTCTTCACCTCCTGATTAAATAAGTGCTCCATCTCGGCGCGTAACCATTAGGGTGACCACACATCCCAGAATGCCCGGGACTGCCCCTTATTGGGGGTCCCGCGTCCCAGGTCACCCCCCACCGGGACAACAAAGTGTCCCGAAATTGAACAACATGTGCCAGTCCAACCAGCCAATGAAATTTATTTGCTATATAGTCCTCATTGGCTGGCTGAGCCAGCCAATGAAGACCATATAGCAAATACATTTCATTGGCTGGCTGGAATGGTATGTGCGAGACAGCTGGGGTGAAGCGGGTATGCTGGTACTGCAAGTGAGACCCACGGCTGAGGCTCCCTCTGGCGCTGTCCATCTTTCTGATGCTGACACAGAGTAAGAGTTCCCATTGGGAACTCTTACTATGTCAGCCTCAGAAAGATGATCAGCACCGGCGGGAGCCTCTGCCGCGGGACTAGGGTGACCACATGTCCCGGAATGGCCGAATGGGAATGTGGTCACCCTATTAACCATTTGGGCTCTATTCATTCCGGCAGCCTGAATGAACAGAGCCTGAATGAATAGGAGCCGAGATGGAGCACTTCACTGTATGCATCCAGGGCCGGCGCCACCTATAGGCGACGTATGCACTGGCCTAGGGGCACAGAGCAAATGACCGATGAGGCTTTGCAAGGCAGGATGTGAAATGAGGCCATCGCTATGTTCAGTCCAGGGCCGGATTTGCCATTAGGCAAAGTAGGCACCTGCCTACAGGCGCACTCCAATGAGGGCCGCCTGCCATTTGGATTTTTTTTTTAAATATTCTTTTTAAGAAAAAAAAAAAACTAGCCACCTCACTGGCTGCGCCGGAGGCACCCACTCACATTGCCCAACCCCCCTAGTCTTGTACCTGATGGAGCTCCGTCATCGCCTCTTTAGGAATGCAGAGCGCTGGGAGATGACATAATCTTCCAGCGCTCTGCATTCCTGAATAGGAGACCGCGCAGGAGCTCCATCAGGTACAAGACTGTGCCAAAGGAGGCACATACAGATTTCCTACCAGGGAGGTGGTAAACGGACAATGGGGGAGGCAATGTGAGGGCAATGTGGAGCCAATGGAGGGCAATGTGGAGATGGTGGGGATAAGTTGGAGCTGGTGGGATGGGGGCAATGTGAGGGCAATGTGGAGCTGATGGGGGGCGTTATGAGGGCAATGTGGAGCTGATGGGGGCAATATGGAGCTGATGGGGGGCATTGTGAGGGCAATATGGAGCTGATGGGGCGATATGGAGCTGATGGGGGGCATTGCGAGGGCAATATGGAGCTGATGGGGGGCAATGTGAGGGCAATGTGGAGCTGATGGGGGCAGTGTGAAGGCAGTATGGTATATGGAGATGATGGGGGCAGTATGGAGCTGATGGGGGCAATGTGAGGGCGATATATGAGATGATGGTGGCAAGCTGGAGATAATGGGGGGCAATGTGGCGATGATGGGGGCAATGTGAGGGCAATATGGAGATGATGGGGGGCAAGGTGGAGATTAGGAGCATTGTGGAGGTATCCAGTGCAGATGGCCCATGGGGAGAGGGGGTGTGGGTCACTTCAAATATCTGTGCCTACAGGCTCCTGAGATGTAAATCCAGCCCTGGTTCAGTCACGCACTCCTCTTCAATGATGACGAGAGCTGCTTTGCGCGGGCTGCATAAAACTTGCACTTGCATAGTGTGCTGGTGTGTGAGCTGTGCTTCTCTCTCCTTCTCTGCCTCTAGGCTATGTTGCTGCCACTGCCTGCAAAATTCCTGTGCTACCCGAATTTTATTAGATCCAGGTACTACTGCATTAGTATTTGTATAGGGAGTAAGACAGTTACACCAGATTAAAAATAATATGCTTCACCCTTTGAGTGCTACTGGAGGTGGGGGGGGTCCAATGAATTTCATTGCTTTGGACACACCTCAGGCACTGAAAGGGTTAATTATTATTGTTATAATTTATGAACGTGTATACTAAATGGTCATGGACATCTACTCCTTCTCCTGTTGATAGATTTAAAATGAACACCCTTCCTCATGCACACATGGGAAATTACTGAGAGTACATTAAAGGATCCAGCTCCTTGTCATTACTGGATACTCACTGCACAGGAGAACAGAGCAAGGTATTTGTTTTTTCCTAACTAGTTTTAGCTTAGCCTG
Organism: Rhinophrynus dorsalis; assembly: GCA_037306005.1. NCBI lineage: Eukaryota > Metazoa > Chordata > Amphibia > Anura > Rhinophrynidae > Rhinophrynus > Rhinophrynus dorsalis. Next base: position 298,385,414 of record CM074724.1, read on the forward strand.
GTAAATGATCTAATTTTAACTATCTGAGTGCCAGCAGTGTTTAACACCCTAAATGGAAATCATAATGTCATTAGAATCTACGAACACTGCTCTGATCACACAGCACACTGAGTAGAGTAACTTTGAATTTGACATGATTTAAAGCTGCAGTGCCCAGTGTGCTGTGTGAATTTACTATCTGTTGTCTGTTGTTTTTCTTTCTATAGTGTTCTTCTGACTCCAAGTTAAAATCACAAACTAGATAACAGTATCGGCAGGGGAGGCCCCCCCGTCACCTAACTTCTCTCCCTTCTCCCTCCCATTGCAAATATTATCTCTTAACAATTTAAGGTTCAGAGGAGGTGCAAAATGCACCCTATGTTCCTTAAAGGATTGAAATGGGAAAAACACGTTTTCTATATTAAGCAATATTATCCATTTAATTTTAACCCTTTCCATCAGTCTCCATATTGTGTCTGGGAGCCTGTGTGTGTGTGTGTGTGTGTGAGAGAGAGAGAGAGAGAGATGCGCGAACACACACATACACACACACACACACACACACACATACACACACACACAAATACTTGGGGCCTTATGCAAAAAAAACAGAGAGGATCAATTGTAGGGAAAACAGCTGCACTATAGGGAAAATAAACTCCCCAAAACAGGCTTTTGACATATTGAATAGTACAAAAGTCTCTATTACATTAACAAACAATGCACTGGAGACTTTCCAACATTAAAGGGGTTAAACTTTTTGTTTGAGTCAGCGGGAACTATGGTGCACATAGCTTACCCCATATTTGCTCCAATTTTTTGTTTGTTTATGACCCTTGGTGTCCCAGCCAAGAGCAAAATGCTTTTCAGCACTGTATACAGAGCAGTGTGTTCAATTTACAACACAAAATGCTTGGGGAATCTAACACCGCCTCTAGTGACTTTATGTAGTAAGTGAAATCATGCTATACTCCTGATGGAGACTGACAGAGGAAGAGATTTAAGGAGACTAACAGAGGAGGAAAGGAGACTGAAAGTGGAGAGGAGGGAAGGAGACTGACAAAGCAGGGAAGTAGACTAACAAAGCAGGGAAGTAGACTGAGAAAGGAGGAAAGGAGACTGACAGAGGAGGAAAGGAGACTGACATAGCAGGGAAGGAAACTGACAAAGGAGGAAAGGAGACTGACAAAGGAGGAAAGGAGACTGACAGAGGAGGAAAAGAGACTGACAAAGGAGGAAAGGAGACTCAAGGCGAAGAGGAGGGAGGGAGACTGACAGGGGAGAGGAGTGAGACTGACAGAGGACAGGAGGGAGGGTGACTGACAGAGGGAGGGAAATAAAGTAACTATATATAAACTTTGTTTTATTTTGAGTTCCAAAGTAAATACTTTTTACATGTACTCAGTCTCAAAAATTGTAGCTCATAGAGCATGGCTGATTGCTCAGTAAAGGAACATTTGGCCCAGAATCGGCCCCTTTTTAATTACTTTCCTCAGGAGTGGAGAACCGTAACACACCACTAACACATTCTCCTCCACTCTGTTTCATACCCTATACTTCGAAACTGCACTGAGATGACCATGACCCCAGTGTAACCTGGAAGTATTGGCTAAAATGGAATTGGAGGATGTTGCTCAGCAGTGTGCTACAGTGTTCCATACCACTGCTGCAGAAAGGTATGACTAGGGACTAGGGAACCACTTGGGCAGGCAGTATATGTGGGAACTGTGACTACCAGTGGATCCAGGCAGGGGGCAGACAGCATATGTGGGTATATGTGACTACCAGTGGAGTCAGACATTGGGGGTGAAGCATTGTATGCAGGTATCTGAGACTACCAGTTGAACCAAGTTGGGGTTAGATAATGTGTGTGGGGGCTGACTACCAGTGGAACCAGTCTGAGGGTCAGGTAGTGTATTTGGGGATATGAGACCAGTGGGCAGGGAGACAAGGCTGTGGGTCAGAAAGTGTATGTGAGAATCTGTGACTACCAGTGGGTAGTGGAACAAGGCTGGGGGAGTGGTTCATACTGTGTATGTGTAGATCTGAGATTACTTCTGGAGCCAGGTTGTGGGGCAGATAATGTATGTGTGGAGCTGTGACTACCAGTGGAACTAGGCTGAGGAGTCAAATATTGTATATGTGGAATAAGGCTGGGGAGGACAGACAGTGCAATGCATTGGATACCTCTCTGGCACTCAAAGGGTTTTATATAAGAACTACTATGAGGTTTTAAAGAGTTAACTCAAGCTTTGAGAGAAAAAACATCTGTGAATTAGTGCATAAGGAGGTGGGGTATAAGTGGTCAGAACATAAAGGGGTGGTACACAAGTGGCGGAGCCAAGAGGCAGCAAAATGTTATATAATTGCCCCCCTACTTTTGTCCCTGGCCCCCCATGTGCCCCACTAAATATGAATGCCAGTGCAAATTTTCAGAAAATGAACTACAATGGGATTTCTTCTTGAAAGTTCAATTTGACAACATGAGTAAACAGTTCCTTCACATTCTGTGGAGTACAGTTTTTTCACTTCTCTGGTCCTTAATGGAGCAGTAAACATTTGTTATAAAAACATAGGGCTCTATTCAATTGAAAAAAACAGCCCGTAGGGCAAAATTTGATAATGGCCCGTTACCAAAAAGTGATAACGAGCTATCTAATTGCCCTACCAGCTGAAAGCACAACAGATGTTAGGATACAGAAATGGTCAAATGCCTGTTTTGCACTTTACATTCCCAAAATACTGCTAAATAACTGCAATTATGGGAACATCAAAGGAAAAAAGCTAATGAATGACTGATACACTGCCATGCACTGTTCATTAGCTTATATGTGTTACACTTATCTGTTATCCACTGTCCTTCTTATTCTTCTGTCTTCCTTCTACTTTCTCTAATCTTCTTTCCTCTTCCTCCTCTCTTCCTTCTTCTCTCTTTCTTCTTCTGTCTTCTTTTCATTTAACCTGATAAAGATCCATGTATTGTTTAACCCGCTGAATGCCAGAGGGATATGCAATATATTGCTGAGCAATGTGTTGCATACCTCTCTGGGACTCAAAGGGTTAAACTATGCATAGATCTGCTGGTCAGTACTGTAGAACATGCCCAAACTGCTAAAGTTATGTCCCCATTATGTCCTTGATTCAAATATATGTCCCCATTATAATTGAAAACTGGTGAAAACTTCTTCAAGAAAAACATTTCCCTTTCCTCCTTCTCTTCCGCAGTGTACAGCAGTGGAGAAAGGTGGAAGACGCACACCACCCCCTGTGTACCTTATGGGCCAATGATTTGTAGACCTCTCTATTATTCTAGGGTTAAAGGTCTCATTTAAATCAACGGGAATTATTATGCAGTTGGTTATTCTAAAAATTGCTTCAATTCCACTTTGTGAATATGGTACAGAGGGGCCGGTGTACTAAAATCAGCTGAAACTATATTGGAGCAAACCAGTTTTAAAGCAGGTCAAATAACATGACCAGATTTCCCATTGTGTTTCATGGAGCTTTTAAGCCAGCATTCAATGGAAATATCTCAGATGTCATACAAAGCAAGGGATTGGAGACCTCACTAGCAATCAATGGGTTAAAAGCCTATTCAAATCAACGGCCATTATAATTTACACTTTTGATGCAGTTGGTTTGCCTGATAATTGCTCCAGTTGTTCTATATATATCAGCCTCAGTGGGCCTTATTCAGTAAGTAAATTATGTGCAGTTATACAATGTACCAACTGCTCCATAGGATACAAATAAAAATCCTCAACATTCTCACTGATTTAAATAGGTCTCTTATCCCCATAATGCATTGCTCCACAGTGTACTGAATGCCTCTCTAGCAATCAAGGGGTTAAAAGCCCCATTTCACTTGAACTGTCATGTTTTAACAAATGGGTGATTTTGAAAACTGTTTCAAAATTACCTTAATTTATGAGTCAGTTTTTTATTTACAGCAATAGCTTACAAAACATTTAGCTTTATTTATGTTTTGTGCATGCAGATTTGATAGTACTGCCTGGCATGCCAGAGAGACAGTGACTTTATTCACTGCTCTCCTTCCCACCTGCCACTTCCTGCCGGACAGTACTAACTCATGCATAAAAACAAAGACAAACTGTCACACTGTCCTTTCAAGATGGACGCTACCATGGACGTGAGAATGGCTAAAGGTGACTGCTTTACTGTTCATGAAAGTTATTATTCTCCTCCCTGTGGTGAAATTGGTTTGCTCTAGTCTAGGATGCCTCCAGTTCTCCTTTGTGCATCAGCCTCAGTGTCTTTGCATTTCAGTTTCAGAGGGTGGAATGAAAGACAGCTGTGATGCCAAAAGGATGTAGATATATATTCAAATTCAAGTGTCAGACATTATTGCTCGTTAACTGAGACTGAAGTGAATAAGCGTTAATGTACAGTATAATAATGGCTATCACACCTTAGCTATATCCCTAGAGTGACAAATAGTTTTGCATGTCACAGCGAGAGAAAAGAGCAAAATGAGATATATCTGTGCAATTCACATTGAGAGAGCAGCCGGGAGAAGATTAGATGACGATGGATAGGCCAACAGCTTCCATTTATAGATAGCATTGACCTTTAAAAGCTGAAATTTGTTTTGTTTTGGAAATCTTCCTAGTAAGAACCTAAATATGATCAAAATCCTGTCTTACTTAGTAGCATATATTAGATTTGTCATCCAGCTTCATCATCTAGAACATTAACACCTTGTTTCCCATTTCTCCATGTGCACAAATAAATGGAACAATTATCTGGCAAACCACCATAGAACAATGAAAAATCCCCATAGATTTAAATGAAGGTTTTAATCTCCAGAATACTATAGAGGTCTCTAATGCATTTGGGGAATATTATTTGTCATCTGTGGTGCAGTTGGTTTGCCTATGTCTTGTAAATATGGCTGACAGTGATTTTATTCTCAGGAAGCGCAGGGTTACTCTGAATGCCAGAGAGGTATGCAACACATTGTGTTGCGATGCATTGGAAAGGTCTCTTGCACTCAAAGGGTTAAGACCTCAGGACACACAGGTACATCTAACCACGCCCATAGCACATCCTGACTCCACACATCACCACCACTGCCTTCTATTGCTTGGCACTGAGTACATCCTAATTCTGTAATATACAGTATATGGTGATTAGCCCTCCCATTTAACCCTTTGAGTGCCAGATTGATATCCGGCGCATTATGTTAAAGGGTTAATGCAGTAATATGATGAAAATGTCATTCTGCAGAGCTGTCCAGAAACCATATATATGCCTTTGTATTTACAAATACAAAATGCTCTTAATATCTTTGATGGTAGTGATGTCTACAAAAATGTGTTAGGGGGTCTCTCTAGCATCCAAAGGCTTATAAAAACTGGCCAGTGCAGGAGTATATAAACTGGCCAAATAAGTATATAAGAAATATAAAAAAACTGGTCATTATGCCACAAAACACCGGGTACAAGGTCAATGTAATTGTACTGACCACACCTTTAACGCCTAACCATCAGACTCCCTAGTAGTGTATTCTACCTAATGGGATGTACAACTCTGTCACTGAGAGATATGAAATGCCCCAAGGGCATGACTTTTTTAACAACAGGGCAAAAATGGGCATCTGCATAAAGTCCACTGCTGGAGGGGTGCACAGCAAACACAACTATGAGTTCTGTTTAATAAAATAATAATTTATGTGTAGAATACAACAAATATTGATTATGAAACAGACTGAATGTAATTTTGCAGCAAAAAAATGTAGCATTTCTTCAAATTGACATTGATCAAAAAAAATTGTCATTGCTAATAAAAGATATCACTGCATCTAAGAAAAGATAGCATTGCTATTAAAATGTTCCAAGGCATCACATTTTTTTTTAGAAGCAATTCATTTTTAAGTTCAGTAACAAAAACTCACCGGGTGCTAAATTAATTAATAAATTAAGCTCATTACCTATTTGCCCTGTGATTTTATTTAATAGTTCCCTATTATGTTACACAGTTTATAATCCACTGGAACATCCTCTCCCTGAATATCTCAGGTATACAAGTACAGTATGGGTTTAAAAATCCATGTTTAAACAAGCATGTAAAACAATTAGCATTATAAGAACATCAGGGGTAAACCCCTCTTCTATGAAGCTAAATATAATATCAGACTATAGTAAGGCTCCAAAAAGCCAGTGCTTTAATGCTTCTGTGATGCCAATCTGGTAAAAGCTGCAAAAGCAGTTGCTGTACACCTTTCCCTGCAATCACTTCACTAAGGGGGGTGGCTGATGACCTGCCTACATTTATATTAGTCATATGTGATTAGCTGATGCCTCTGTGGGTCAGTCAACTTTTGGAGGTTGTGATAAGCCCTACTATAGGCTACAATACAGAGCAGCACTGCTCTGGATACATGCAAAATGAATCATTCCAGAATGGGCTGCTCTCACACAAGCCGAGACAGCCCACCCCATGTTATGTTTTGCATGGTTTATATTGTGCAGACATCACATTTGACAACACAGCATTTGAATGAGGGGTAAGCTGGAATCCTATATAATAATTCGCTAAAACGTGTGTAATGCCGTGTCATGCGCAGTAAACACTGCGCATGCTGCAGTCATGCGCAGTAGATACTGCCCGCGGGGCGTCTGATACAGAGCTACTGTGCATGACTGCCCCGCGACCGGCTGGCAGTGTCACTGTGGCCCGTGTAACGGGCTCTTCAACTAGTAGGTAATAATGTAATAGGCAGAACCATATTTTCTAATAAGCAGAGAATTAAAGGGATAGTAATACTTAAAATGTAAAAAAAAATATGTTGTAGGGTTTATCCCCCTGAGTAAAACAAGAGTACTCCCACTGCCGAAAGGTGTTTCATTCAAAAGTTATTAATGTTCAAAGTTGAATTTTTTAGGTGCATTATCACAGTGGCCTGAAATTGTACAGTGGCGCTATTGCGACACCATCCTATGGACAGCTCTGGTCCCAGGACCATAAATCTCTATAGGATGGTGTAGCAACAGCGCCACTGTACAATTTCAGGCCACTGTGATATTCCACCTATAAAATTCAACTTTAAAAATTAATAACTTTTGAATGAAACACCTTTCAGCAGTGGGAGTGCCCTTGTTTTACTCAGGGGGATAAACCCTACAACAATTTTTTTTTACATTTTAAGTGTTACTATCCCTTTAAACACACCCACATTTTGAGTAGAGGTTTGAGCCAGAGCAATGCTATTGTACCCTAAACAGGAACCAGCTTATTTTTATGTTGACTGGTGTATTTACCACACACTGAAGAAAGGTTTGGACAGCACTGAATGAACAAAGCTATACTAACCCTTTGAGTGCTAGTGGGATATTCAATACATTGCAAAGCAATGCTCTGGATACAACGCTGACACTCAAAGGGTTAATGCAATATCCCAAGATGAGTAGAGCCCTGTTTATGTGAATAAGGACAATAAATATACTGAACCATTCAAATCATGTGATAGTGATATATCATCCCACATTCATGGTCTAATAACTTCTGAGTTCCTGGTGCCTCCACATCCATCAGTATTTTATGAAGTGGTGAGCATGTTAATGTTTCTTCTTTCTGCTGATGTTTACTGGTTTATTTAACAGTTTACATACCTTTTTACTTGTGTTTTTTAACCCCTTGAATTGCAAAGAAGTCTCTAATGCATTGAAAAGCAGTTGTGGGGTTAAAGGGATAGTAATATTTCATAATAAAAGCAGCTCTAATTAATCATCATAGTATTTGGACTTTGGAGAGTGTTATTTCAGTTCTGTTAGAGTTGTAGTTCCAGAGTAATTCAATGACAAAGTGTCCCCCTCCTGTCCCTTTTACTGATGTAACACTGCTCAGCCAGATCAGAAGGGAGGTGCCCAGATAGACTGCAGAGAAGGACAATCTTCAATTAAGATAAGAGAAAAACCTGAAAAACTTGTCAAAGCGGATGCAGGGCTTTCATTGTACTGATAGGAGGAATATTGTCCCTTGCTGTTATCTGTCTGGTCTATGGACTGCATTCCACATCTGAGAAGAGATGGCTTACACTAGGTAAAAGGGGCGGGAGGGGGAGACTTTGCTTGTGAATATCTCATAAACCATAAAGGTTTGAGAGATAAGACTTATATCGTTCTTCATGTTTTTTTAATGCCTACAAAATAAAATAAAGATAAAACGAAGTGTTACTATCCCTTTAAGAGACTTTTTGTGCTTGGATGTTATAGGCCAATAGAGTTGTGACTTTTCTGGGAATTGTGGATGGAAGCAGGGGTGGAATCATGTAAGAAGATAGTGTATGGTCACTTTATCATACCACCTCCCAACGTTTCCAATGGTCAAAGAAAGACACTTTTGTTTTAGGTGGTGTGGCTGGGGGTGTGGCTAGTGGATTTCAAGACATTTTAGGTTATTTCATGACCTATTGACACCTCTTTGTTTAACTGAATAAATGATGTAGAGCTAAACCAAAGCATTTTATTTACACATACTTATTTATAATCACATAGTGACCTTTATTCAAACTGTAATGTTAGTTTTATTGCTGTGGAGTAATGTTATATCCTTATGTATACACATGACATGTCTGATCTCCAAAAAAGAGGACATCAGGGGAGGAAAGAGCAATAGAGGGATTTGGGTCTCGAAGAGGGACCGTCTAGCCTAAAGAGGGACACTTGGGAGGTCTGCTTTATTCTGTCATTTCATTCTGAGTATGGCCAAGGAACGCCTGCGTTGTCTGGCCGAAACGTTGACCAAATAAATTACCACTTTTTTTCATCTCCAGTTGAAGTCCTGTGAGTGCTTGATACTTTCTACTTTATGCATATGATCACAGTCTCATCATAGCACCCAGGCACCAAGGGCTATATAAGTGAGAGTGCCTCCCAATCGTTCTTGTATATATGTATATATATATATATATATATTTATATATATATATATATAGATATAGATATATAGATATATAGTATGATATGTTTAATTAGAATGATCATTAAAAAATATTCATATTCTTACCTATACTTTGGAATTATGTGTATGTGCTTTAGTCCCTTTCTGTATTGGAAACCTCTCTTGCATACAAAGGATTAAAACGTGCTTAATTTTGCAATGACCAGTTTGTTCCGGCCTTGCTGATAGTTCATTACAGAAATCCACAATCCAAGACTGTATTTATTTTAATTAGGTCTGATGAAACCTCTAATTGTTTTGTTCAGCTATATTTATAGTCTGCCATATGCAATTTAAAACATGTAATTGCAGACTCGTATATCTGATTCTCAGTGCCAGTCGTCAAGATACACCAACATGCCAGGTTTTCAGGGTATTCCTAATTAACCGCAGGCAGCTAAATGGCAATGAAGGAGACACTGATTACCCACCTGTGATTAAGCTGGGTTATTTGGAAAAGTTGACCTGTTGGTGTGCATTAACACTAACATTAAAAACCCTGACCTAGAAATATGGTTTCTCTTGATAGTAGATTAGCAAGATTTACCCATTAAGAAAACTGGGTAGTAATTCAGTATCTGGCACTGCTACATATCATGGGGAATTAACATTTCCATTGGTATAAATGGAACTTTCAACCACTTGAATGCTGTGGAGGTTTCTAATGCATTACAAAGCAAAGCTTTGGAGATCTCTCTCGTGTTTAACAAGTTAAAAACTCAATTAAGTCAGAGGGAATTTGGTGAATTTTATTTATGATGTAATTGGTTTGCTCCACAATTGTACCTCTTTAGCTTTCTTGACTTGTTGGTCTACCTTGGGCTGAGAATCACTGTTCTAGATCAGTATGTCTGCAAAATTCCTGAATAAAGTCTGGTGGTCAGGAATGAGCATGAACAAGTGCCAGGCATTAGTCTAGGCAATCTCATAATGCTAAGCAATAACTGGACCTTCAGTTGTTAAAGACTACAACTCCCATCACCCCCAATCAAAAGGAAGCATTGTTAGACTTAGGTCAAAAGAGGATAGAGATGTGGAGGGTGATAAGGCGAAAGCTGCTTAAATAATTGTTTTTTCTCAGCTACTACAGTTGACGGTGAATAGTGGGAACCAATATTAAGTGAATGTTAAGGAAAAGGAATCAAGTCTATTTACTGAGAAGGAAGACTTGCAGGTACTATCTAAATTAAAAGTAAGCAAGTCAGTTGGTGCAGATGAAGTATATCCAAGAGTATTAAGACAGCTTGCCATTAGCTGAACTTTTTAATCAGTCACTATTGACAGAAACAGTGGCAGATGACTGGAGAATTTCTAATGTGGTGCCACTTTACAAAAAGTAATAGGTAATAGAGAAGATTAAAATCATAGACATGGGTGGGCAGTAAATGTTGATTATCTGAATTTTACTATATCCTTTAATGTCATCCCACATAAAAATGGAATCCACAAGTTGCATGACTAGGAATTATATTCTGGATAAAGTATTGGTTGATATATTAAAGAAAGAGGGTTGTAGTCAGTGGAATACAGTCAGAGCCAGATGAATGATGAGTTAGTAGTGGAGGGCATCAGGGATCTGAGAGGGGTGCTGTTCTATTAAATATTTTTATCAGCGATATTACTGGTGGGCTTCAAGAAAAATTGTGCTTTTTAACAGATGACACTAAGATCTGTAACAGGGTTGACATTTTAGAGGGGTAAGTCAAATGATAAGTAAGGTAACATTTTTGAGAAATATACAAAAGTATGAGATTTAAAGTGTAATGCCTCTAAATGCAAAACAATGCATATAAGACAGAAAACCCCATAGGCAAAAAAATAAATTTCAAAAGAAGATCACAAGGTGAGGCAGCAGACATCGCCGGAGATCGAAGAAATCCAGTGAGAGAAAGCAGATACAAGAACACTTAGATTTGTTTGTACTCAATCTTTCTAAGGTTGAGTTGTCTAAGGATCAGTTATCTGTTTTGGCTAATGGCCTTCATTTTGTTCCTAGTTCCAACTTCAATGTTTTTAATATTATACTTGATGTTAAAAAGTTTGTCAGGCACCTCACTGTAAAGAAATATTTCTTTGATAATCCCCAGACTCGCAACAACAACCTGAGTATAGATACAGGTATCAGCACATGCACTAATAGTGATTTTCAATATGTGTGTTCTGTACATGATTTGATACAGTTGCGATCCGAGTCTGGTGATATGGTCGGTGTGAACCGTGTCAATAGAGTAGAGACTGGCTTTGTTCCCAAGTCCAGCTTTTACCCTATACATGGCCAAGGCGCTCACTTGGAATTGTTTCAGAATGCTTTGGAGAAAGAATTTATTGCATTCTCGAAGCGAATCACCAATAATCTTACTAGGAGTGAACGTAGGATTTCAAAGTAATTACAAGATGATGATCACTTGGTGATTCGTTCTTCTGACAAGGGAGGCAATGTAGTTGTTTTGGATTGTACATACTACAAGAATGAAGCCGAAAGCGTAAGCGTTCCGCTTACCTTAGCTGCTGCTCCGGTGGCCTGCATCTGTTCCATGTGGCTACTGCCGCCTTGCAGTCTCTTCCGCCCAGCAGAGTGCAGGCACGCATCACAGGGATTTCCTAGTGACATTGCGACCCGGCTAATTTAAGGAGACAGTACCCTTTTTTGCTCCACCTTTAAGAGGTATTTAAACTGCCTGGACACCACATCAGTTGCCTTTTCATGGTGTTCCAGTGCAGTTGTGTTGTTTAGCTTTGTGTATATTCCCGGTTTGTCTGACTACCCAATCTGGTGCTGACCTGTGGCTCTGTCTGACTATCCACTCCGTGTATGACCCTTGGCTTGTCCAACAACCATTCTGGTGCAGACCTGTGGCTCTGGCTGACTAACTGCTCCATGTATGACCCTAGACTTGTCTGACAACCAATCTGGTTCAGACCTGCGACTCTGGCTGACTATCACTCCGTTTATGACCAGGCTTGTCTGACCATCCTATCTGGTTCTGTCCTGTGGCTCTGTCCAGCTTGCCCACTGTTTTGCCTCTCTTCTGAGGACATCCATCTGGTGCAAACCTGGGGCTCTGGTAGACTACCATCTATACCGACTGCAGCCGTGAGTCCGGTACCTAGACTACCATCTTTACCGACTGCTGGCGTGAGTCCGGTATATAGACTACCATCTATTCCGACTGCAGGCGTGAGTATCATGGTGCCCGGGCTCCCCTTGTTTTGTTTCCTGTCAGTCTGCACTGTGATTGCTCCCATTGGCTGTCCTGTGTTATCCTGCCCAGCATAGCCTTTATATACTGGGCTCTGGCACCCATGCGGTGCCCTTTTGTGGTGTTTCTGTACCAGTGCTTGTTTCTGCTCAGTGATTCCCAGTGTACCGACTTGGCCTGCCTGACTACTCTGCATTTGTCTCCTGCTCCTGTGTACCAACTTGGCCTGCCTAACTACTCTGCATTTGTCTCCTGCTCCTGTGTACAGACCCGGCTTGGCTGACGTTCCTGCTCCTGTGTACCGACCCGGCTTGGCTGATGTTCCTGCTCCGTGATTCGACCCAGCTTGGTTGGTGTTCCTGCTCTGGTGGTCATGTGTCATCCTGGCGGCATTCTGATCCTCCAGCTATCCAGTCTCCACTACTGCTCCTGCAGAGTACCAGTATCAGTTCCGTTACTGCTACGGCGGTGTGTCATTGGCCTAGTCTCCATTACTGCCTCAGCAGAGTGCAAGTGTCAGTTCCGTTACTGCTACGGCAGTGTGCCATTGGTCTAGTCTCTTTTACTGCTCCTGCAGAGTGCAAGTGTCTGCCTCCCTTACTGCTACGGCAGTGTGCCTTTGGCCTAGTCTCAGGTATCGCTCCTGCAGAGTGCAAGTGTCTGCCTCCATTACTGCTACAGAAGTGTGCCATTGGCCTAGTCTCCGTTACTGCTCCTGCAGAGTGCAAGTGTCTGCCTCCGTTACTACTACGGCAGTGTGCCATTGGCCTAGTGTCCGTTACTGCTCCTGCAGAGTGCAAGTGTCAGTTCCGTTACTGCTACGGCAGTGTGCCTTTGGCTTAGTCTCCGGTACCGCTTCTGCAGAGTGCAAGTGTCTGCCTCCGTTACTGCTACGGCAGTGTGCCATTGGCCTAGTCTCTGTTACTGCTCCTGCAGAGTGCAAGTGTCTGCCTCCGTTACTGCTACGGCAGTGTGCCTTTGGTCTGGTCTCCTTTACTGCTCCTGCAGAGGACTAGTATCTGTCTCTGTTACTGCTACGGCAGTCTCCTACTTTACTCAAGTCCTAATATTACTCTGGCAGTTCATGTTTGTTCTGCTAACCTGTCTCTGGGCATTCCGTATACCTAAGCTGTCTTTATGGAGAGAGTCCTATCACAGAACTCTCCACACATGGGACTGTTCACATTCTTTGAAGATCATTAACCCATTCAGTGCCTTACTCTTGGGAATCCAACATATTCTGCCTGACCTGTGTCAGTATAGACTGCTAAGGACTTTATGATTATACTGGACCTGTGTAGGCATATATATATGTAACCTGTCATGTGTCTGTATTATTCTGCTTGTATACTACATGACCTGTGAGGGTCATTATATTATTGTGATTTCAATAAAACTGTGTTTTATCCTAAACTACTGTGTCTGTGTGTTGAACAAACTGTTACAGTGAATCCGGCATCTAGACTACCATCTATACCGACTGCTGGCGTAAGTCCGGTATATAGACTACCATCTATACCGACTGCAGGCATGAGTCTGGTATCTACTCGTTGTTCCTGGTCGTAGTTACCTGTTCCAGTTCCTGCAGAGGACTATCTGCGGCTGATCCTGTTCCTGTTCCAGTCCAAGTTCCAGCAGAGACTACCAGTGGCTTCGGCCTAGTCTCAGCAGTGAGGTCTATCCTAGGCATCCTACTATTCCTGATAGTAGTGCTAGCTTATCTGCTGACCTACTGCCTGTTCCTATTGTCCGCTGTTTATACCTTGTTCTGTGCCTTGAATAAAGGTTGTTTTATTATATACGTTCTGACTCCTGAGTGCTCTTAGTAACTGTGACAGTATGAAAGGGCCATGTCTACTGACTGTACTGGTAATCCTTCTGTCCAGCACATTGTAAGCAGGGTTGAGGTTCAGGATCAACGTATTGACCAGATAACGATGGCATTGAAACACTGTTGAACCAAACATTGACCGTCCTGACAGACAACCGGTGGCCTCCGCTGTTAACACAGCACCGGTAGTGCAAGCAGCCCCTGATGCAGGCTTGATCAGGGAATTTTCCAGTTGAGCTCCGCTTCTGGAGTGGTTTGGGGGGGGGTCGTGGGTTCCTAAAGCAATTGAGCATTTATATGGAGATTTTACCGTAAGCGTTCCCCAATGAGTGTTGATTTCACTTTTGTCTGGCAAGGCTTTGGCATGAGCCAATCCACTTTGGGAGAATGATAAACCTATCATTCACAATTTTTCTGAGTTTGTGTCCACATTTAGTAAATTTTAGTAAATTAGGTTGAAAAAAGACACAAGTCCATCAAGTTCAACCTTTGCCTTGTACCTCAGAACTGAGAATTTTATAGCTTTCCAACTACCAATTAAATTAGTCTTTATCAGACCATCCTGATCAGCCTACTGATAAACAGTATAACGCTGCATGTTCCCTTTAGAAAGAAATATATCTAATCTTCTCTTAAATGAATTATTCCATTAAGTTTATAAGTAGCCTTGGGATTGTTTCCTCCCAAATGCACTTCCCCACATTAAACTTCATATTCCACATGTTTTCCCAATCTGACATTGTATGTAAGTCCCTCTGTAGAGAGAAAATATCCTGTTCTGAATTAATGACTTTGCATAATTTAGTATCATCTGCAAATATTGATATTTTGCTTTCTATATCTATTTCCAGGTCATTTATAAACATGTTAAAAAGCAGCGGTCCTAACACTGAACCATGAGGTACTCCACTCTCCACTTTAACTGTACTGGAGAATTTTCCATTTACAACCACACACTGTTCCCTATCCTTCAGCCAGTTTTGTATCCAATTGCAAAAGTTATCTCCTAGCCCCAATTTCCTTATTTTATACACCAGCCTTCTGTGTGGCACTGAATCAAATGCCTTTGCAAAGTCTAGATATACTACATCTACTGCCTTGCCATTGTCAAGGTTGCTGCTTACCTCCTCATAGAAGCTGAAAAGATTAGTTTGGCATGATCTATTCTTCATAAAACCATGTTGATTTGTGCTAATGATTTTATTTTTTGTCTTGTAATCCTGAATATAGTATCTTATTATCCCTTCTAACAGTTTTCCCACTACAGAGGTCAAACTCACTGGTCTATAATTCCCAGGTTCTGTTTTAGTTCCCTTCTTAAATAGAGGCACTATGTTAGCTCTTCGCCAATCCTGTGACACTGACCCTGTGGTAATAGAATCTTTAAAGAGTAAATATAGGGGTTTTTCTAACACTGTACTAAGTTCCTGAAGAACCCTTGGATGTATACCATCAGGACCTGGTGCTTTGTCGGTCTTAATTTTGTTCAGTCTTCCCATGATATCTTCTTGAGTTAACCCAATATCTATTAATTGTATTGTTTTATTTGTTACTTGCGGAGGGTCTTCTACCATTCCTTGCTCCCTTGTGTATACTGATGCAAAGAAAGCGTTTAAAACATCGGCCTTTTCCTTATCCTCACTAACCAACTCACCCATCTCATTTTTGAATGGTCCAATGCACTCCCTGTTAAGTGTTTTTTACTATTTGTATATTTGAAAAACTTTTTTGGATTAGTCTTGCTTTCCCTTGCAATTTGAGTTTCATTATCTATTTTTGCTACCCTAATTGCCTTTTTGCAATCTTTGTTGCACTCCCTGTATTTTAAGAAAGATTGTTCAGTTCCTTCAGACTTAAATAATTTGAATGCATTTTTTTTCCTTGCCATTTCCTTCTTTACATGTGCAGTTAACCACATTGGCTGTGACTTACTTCTTTTGCATTTGTTCCCCATTGGTATATACTGTTGGGTACATTTCTGCAACCTAAATTTGAATTCTGACCATTTTTCCTCAGTATTTTTGCCTTTAAATAAAATATCCTAGTCTATGTGTTGCATTGAAGCCCTTAACAATTTGAAGTTAGCTTTTTTAAAATTAAGAGTTTTGGTTGAACCTATACATTTTTGCTTTGCCAGACTGATCTCAAATGTAACCATGTTGTGATCATGGTTTCCCAAATGTTCTCTTACCTTAATATTGGATACCATTTCTGTGTTATTAGTGAGCACTAGGTCCAATACCTTGTTATTTCTTGTCGGAGCTTCCACCATTTGTGACATGTAGCTTTCACGAAGTGTGTTCAAAAACTTACTACCCTTAGCACTTTGACAGGTCTCATTTTTCCAGTTGATATCTGGATAATTAAAATCTCCCATAATTATAGTATGCCCAAACAGGGCAGCTTTCCTCATTTGCAGTAACAGTTGGGCCTCATCATTGTCATCGATATTTGGTGGTTTGTAGCATATGCCCACAAACAACTTTTTTTTACCTTTTACACCACATTTAGTCTCGATTTCTACCCACATGGACTCCACAATTTGGCCAGTGTCCTCACTAATATCACCTCGCAAAACTGGATTTAGCTCTGTTTTCAAATAAGCACATACCTCCCCCTTTTCTATTAATTCTATCTCTTCTAAACAGGGAATAGCCCTCTATATTTACAGTCCAGTCATGTGCATCGTTCCACCATGTTTCTGTTATTCCAATTATGTCCAATTGCTCATTAACCGCCAGCAATTCTAGTTCTCCTATTTTATCTACCATGCTTCTTGCATTTGCTAGCATACAATTAATTTTGAAGTCTTTACATATATTAATCCCTACATGCCTTTTTTCTACACCTTCATTTATTAGGAGTTCCTCCCTACTGACTAAATGTTTCCCCACCCTTTCTCCACCCCCTGGTCATTTATTTGGACCCAGTTCCTATCTGCTCTAACTACCCCATTTTTGCTATCTATACCCCCTCCCTTTCCTAGTTTAAAAGCCCCTCCAAGCTTCCTAGCATTCTCTCCCCTAGCACAGAGGCTCCTCTACCATTTAGGTGCAATCCATCTCTTCCATATAGATTGTACCCTAGAGCAAAGTCTGCCCAGTGTTCTAAAAATCTATTTAAACAGGTGTTTGATGTATCCTCCCGCTCTGTCTCTGCTGCCAAACATCTAATGTCTATCCACCAGGGCAATTGTACGGTGACCAAGTATGCAATTGAGTTTCGCACATTGAAAGCGGAGGTGGGCTGGAATAATGAGGCACTGGTAGTCTCCTTCTCGCAGGGGCTAAGTGATGTCATTAAAGATGAGATTGCGGCCAGAGAGTTGGCTTCTGACTTAGACAAACTGATATCATTTATTATATTGATTGACACCCGCATCAGGGAGAGACCCTCATTTAAGGAGCACCTGTGGAGGCCTCCGGCATGTTTGGCTCCGAATTTCAGTTGCCCACCCATTCCCCCCTCTCCTCCCATGCTTCCTGGGTCTGATCTAGGAGGGGGGGAGCCCATGCAATTGGGTTTTACCTGGCTTTCGGCTCAAGAAAGAGCATTCTGTAGACGGGGAGGGCTTTGCTTATATTGCTGTAAATCTGGACACTTGTTAATCGATTCAGGGACAGAGGGGTACTTCATTGATGCCGGATTTGCAGAAAAACATGCTATTCCTTTATTGCCATGGGCATCTCCACTGAAGACTGAGGCTATTGATGGTAGACCATTACAACTGCCTCATGTCACTCATGAGACCATTTCTGTATCCCTGTTGGTTGGAGCCCTCCATCATGAGATACTCCAGTTCCAGGTCATAAACTTTCCACATTATGCGGTCATTCTGGGGTTTCTGTGGCTCTAAAAACATAACCCCAGGATGGACTGGCGTAGTGGCAACATTTTGTCTTGGTCTCCGTATTGTACTGAATCGTGCTTGACTAGACCTATCAGAATTTCGGGCATGGCTTCCTCCACCTCCACCTCCTCCTCTGCCTTACCTGAGGAGTATCACACCTTCCGTGATTTATTCAACAAGGTACAGGGCAGGACCTTACATCCTCATAGGTCATACGATTGCTCGATTGACTTGGTACCAGGGGCTGTTCCTCCTAAGGATCATGTATACCCTTTTTCCATGGCAGAGAATCAGGCTATGGAGGAGTACGTGGCTGACGCTCTCTCCAGAGGGATTATTTGGAAATCCACCTCCGTGGCAGGGGCAAGGTTCTTCTTTGTAAAGAAGAAGTATGGGGAATTGAGGTCGTGTATTGATTTTCGAGGGATTAACAAACTCATGATCAAGAACGCTTACCCAGTACCTCTGATTACTGAGTAATTTGACCGGTTGTAAGGTTCAATGGTCTTTACCAAGCTCGACTTTTGCGCAGCTTATAATCTGGTGTGAATCTGTAAGGGCAATGAATGGAAGACAGCATTTAACACCAGGAGTGGGCATTACGAATACCTGGTAATGCCCTTTGGTCTTTGCAATGCTCCCGCTGTCTTCCAGGAGTTCATTAACAATGTTTTAAGGGAACTTTTGATGAATTGTGTAGTTGTCTACCTGGATGACATCCTCATCCACTCCCCAAATCTGGAACAACACTGTACTGATGTTGCAAAGGTGTTGTCACTCTTAAGGGCCAACAATCTTTTCTGCAAGGTAGAAATATGTGAGTTTCATCAGTCACAAGTGACTTTTCTGGGCTATGTGATCTCCTCCTCTAGGCTGGCTATGGACCCTGGGAAGCTTTCTGCAGTACTCCAATGGCCCCTTCCCATGGGACTCAAAGCTATTTAGCGTTTTCTGGGATTCGCGAATTAATATAGAAAATTTATAAACCAGTTTTCTAGCATTGTCAAACCTCTTATGGACATGATGCACAAGGGTGCTAATGCTTTCGAATGGTCCCCCAAGGCTCTGAAGGCATTTGAACACTTAAAAGCAGCCTTTACTGCTGCACCAGTACTAAGACATCTGAATCCTAAATTGATTTTACCTTGGAGGTTGACGCGTCTGAGTTGGGAGTAGGCAACCTCCTGTCTCAGTGGTCTTCTCCAATTGCGCCATTACTGCTGTGTGGCTTCTTCTCCTGCAAACTTTCAAAGTCTGAGACTCTGTATGACATTGGTGACTGTGAACTGTTAGCCATTATTCTGGCTTTACGTGAATGGCAGCATTTACTTGAAGGTACGTGTGTGCCTATTTTGATTCTCACTGATCATAAAAACTTGACCTACCTTTCCGAGGCCCACAGGCTGGATAGGTGGGCACTGTTCTTATCCCACTTTAATTTCGTGGTGTTATATCTGCCGGGTACTAAGAATGTGAGGGCTGATGCCCTGTCCCACCAACTCGGGGTGTTGTCTAAAGAGGATTGCGATCCCACACCTGTGATTCCTCCGGATCGTATCCTAGCGATGATTCACACCAGTATCACCTCTCCCTTGGGGACAGAGATTTTGGCTGCCCAAGGGAAGGCTCCGGCTGAGAAACCGCATGGGCGATGCTTTGTGACTGAAAGCTTAAGGGCTAAGTTATTGGAGACCTATCACTCTTCCAAAGCTGCAGGGCACATTGGAAGAGACCATTACTCTGGTCAGTATCTGTAACGGTTTTCAGTACACTCAGAAGCAGACAGTTTGGTAAAACACAGTTTTATTGAAATCAGACAGAATAAAGTAACCCTCGCGGGTCCAGCAATAGTTAACACTCAATACTGACACAGGGCAGGTTACAAAATAACATTAACTCACATGGGTCCAGTATATATCATAGAGCAGTACATATACTGACATAGGTCAGGAACAGTTTGTGTGAAACAGTGAGACAATGATATGTAGGTAATATTAGGCCTGGAGGCTGGTAGGCCCTAATAGCGAGGCCCAAGAAACACTCTCTGCGGAAGAGTGTCACAATAGCGACTACACCCAGGAAGGGTGAGCGAGGCCCTGAATGGATCACGGACTACCGGCAGTACTGCAACCGGAGGAACAACGGAACGCCCAGGAATCAACACAGACTGCAACCCAAGGTAACGGTACCAGACAACAAGTGTAACAACACTAGGCTCGATGACAACTGCCGAGTGCCAGAGCCGACTGAGGCTCCCAGGAGACCAACCTCAGTTAAGGAGCAGTGACAAGCCAGCGTATAGTGTGCCAATACAATAGCTCCTACCCGGGTGAGCACCGGAAAGCACTGGTAATAGACGCTCAGGCTTGATGGCGACTGACAGGAGTGGAGACTAACTGAGGCGCCCAGGAGACCAACCTCAGTGGCAGTGCAATAACAAGCCAAGCGTATATTGAGCAAACGAGATCTGCTTCAGCCCTGGGTATGGAGGAAGGAGGCACAAAGGTGCAAATGGGTCGCAGTCACTGAACGGTAAAGCAGTACACGAGGCAACCAACTGGGACAGCACGCTCAAGACAGAGCACAGGAGATACTCTCTACCGGATGCGGTAGTGCACCGGGCTGGAGGCACAAAGAGCAGGAACGGAAGTCAATCTGGGTCTATGCACAGAACTGGAACGTCAGCCAGGCCGGGTCGGTACACGGAGCAGGAACGTCAGCCAATCCAAGTCGGTACACGGAGCAGGAACATCAGCCAGGCCGGATCGGTACACGGAGCAGGAACGTCACCCAATCCAAGTCGGTACAAGCAGCAGGAACGTCAGCCAGGCCAAGTCGGTACACGGAGCAGGAACAGAATCAGAGTGAGTAGTCAGGCAGTCCGGGTCATACACAGGATTTCACACAATAACGACAGCAAGCTCGTAGCAATTGGAACACCACGAAAGGGCCCTGTAGAAATGACAGGACTCAGTACTTAAAGGCTACCACTGGGTGGAGCAATATCACTCTAGCCAATAAGAAGGACTCAGGCACAATGCTGTAAAATGTCGCCAACAATACACGGGCACCGTGATAGTATCCCAACTATTTTGGTGGCCAAGTATTCAAGCAGATGTTTCTGTTTTCGTAGCAGCTTGCCAGACTTGTGCAACAACCAAGACTCCTAGGCACCTTCCTGTGGGTCTCCTTCTTCCAATGCCTAATGGGGGGCATCCATGGTCTACCAGTATCCAAGGGCTGCACAGTCACTCTTATGATTGTAGATTGTTTCTCAAGAATGGCTTATTTTGTACCCCTTAAAGAACTGCCTACTGCTCAGCAATTGGCTAAGATCTTTGCCAAGGAGATCTTTCAGCTCCATGGGGCGCCCAAAGTAGTTGTGTCGGACCAGGGAAGCCAGTTTGTGTCTCGATTTTGGAGGACCTTTTGTGTGCAGTTGGGTATCCAACTCTCTTTCTCCTCCGCCTATCACCCACAGTCCAATGGTACGGCAGAGAGATCGAACCAAGCCTTGGAACAGTTCTTGCTCTGTTATATATCAGACCATCACGATGACTTGGCGAGCCTGTTACCATGGGCAGAGTTTGCCCCGATTTGTGCCATGAACTCTTCTACTCAGAATTCCCTGTTCATGATTAACTATGGCTTCCAGCCCTCAGTTCTTCCTGAGTCATTTGAGGCACAAAATATTCCAGCTCTGGAGGAGCATTTAAGGGAACTCTGCTCCACATGGGTACGGGTTCAGAGAACCCTGCAAAGGTCCACTCAGCAGCAAAAAAGGCAGACCAATCTTAGATGGTTACCAGCACCGGTATTTCAGGTGGGGGAGAGAGTCTGGCTATCCTCACGAAACTTGAACCTACATGTACCTTGTAGAAAACTGGCTCCCCGGTTTGTGGGTCCTTTTCGTGTCCTGCGTAGGATCAATCCTGTCGCTTATGTCCTGAAACTACCTGCCAATCTACGCATTCATAATGTTTTCAATGTTTCCTTACTGAAACTCTTGGTCTGCAACTGATATACTTCAGTCCCTGTACACCTGACTCCCGTAAGAGTTGCAGATCATGAGGAGTATGATGTACAGAGCATACTCGATTCCCATAGGGTACGAGGTCAATTACAATATTTTGTACACTGGAGGGGTTATGGACCCAAGGAGTGTTCCTGGGTCTCTCCCGCTCTCATAAGAAGGTTTCAATCACGTTTCCCTTCTAAGCCTCGACTGCTCCCTCGGGGGAGGGGACGTTGAGGGGGAGGTACTGTAAGTGTTCCGCTTACCTTAGCTGCTGCTCCGGCGGCCAGCGTCTGTTCCATGTGGCTCCTGCCACATTGAGTTCTCTTCCGCCCAGCAGAGTGTGGGCGCACGGCACAGGGATTCCCTAGTGATGTCGCGACCTGGCTAATTTAATTACCCTTTTTTGCTCCACCTCTTAGAGGTGGAGCAATAAGTATTTAAACTGCCTGGACACCACATCAGTTGCCCTTTCGTGGTGTTCCAGTGCAGTTGTGTTGTTTAGCTTTGAGTATATTCCTGATTTGTCTGACTACCCGATCTGGTGCTGACCTGTGGCTCTGTCTGACTATCAGATCCGTGTATGACCCTTGGCTTGTCTGACAACCATTCTGCTGCAGATCTGCGGCTCTGGCTGACTAACAGCTCTGTTTATGACCTGGCTTGCTTGACTAACTGATCTGGTGCTGACCTGTGGCTCTGTCTGACTATCCGCTCCGTGTGTGACCGTGTATGTGGATATTTATACTACCACCGTACAAATAAAGATGGAATGAATAGCATTTTTGGGCAGAGGTTGGCAGAAGTAGCCAAGAATGCTATCTAATGCAGATTAAAGTAACCAAGCGACGTTTTAGCTGGTTTTGTTTAACGTGAGAATCTTTCGCTTTTCATGTTGCCCTTGTAATCATGGCGATATGGTGAATGCACCTTCATGTTGCACGCTATTTTGTGAACTGTTTTTCCTCCAACACCATGTTATGTGTTTTCTTTATGGGGAGGTTTTAAAAAGGAAGACCATGGGTATTGGAGAAAAAAGGCCATGGCCTTAGGCCAGCTAATACTCCAGTGCCAGCAAGAAATAAAAACATTACACCAGTAACACCACTGGTAAATGAGCACCAGCCTCAAGCACTTAGGCATCATGGGGTGTGTCCCCATGCCACATGTTGTGAAGCTCACTCCATGGACCAATCTATGTGGCTGCTTTAACCAGACTCCAAATGGGGTAAATCTGGGACAAAGTATCAACCAGCTGTTACAAATTATTACAGAGAAAAACATTTACTTTTCATTCAAGGAAACTTCCTAACTGAGCACCTACCATCTCACAAATACTGCCAAAAACTATCATACACAATCTGCAAAAAAACTAACTAGATGAATGCACCATTATAGCTGGTTGTCTATAAACCACCAACAACAACAGTATACATTCAATGCCAGACATGAGGCACTAAGAACTGGAGATGATCTGTACCTGTAAAACAAGGAAACAAAACAACAAATCAAAAACACACACCAAAAAAGAAGTGTGGGTGGGATGTGTTCCCTACCTGCTATCCCTTTGATGGAGTGCTACCCCAGAAATGATTCCACCCTAATATACCTACCTGCTGAGTCTCCCCTAGCTATCTACCCTATCAACTTCCCCTCCCCAGACTTTTCAGTTAAACCCTACTGCCTAATCCTTTGCATCATGCTAATCTTCATTTGGGCATTTGCTATGGGGGCGGGGGCCACTTTTTTTTTCTATATTTTCCAGTTTCATTTGCACTATAATTTATATGATAGCAATAGTTTGATAACAGTTTATTTTAATCTTGCCAGCACCAGAGATGTGTTTCATGCATTGCAAACCCCTATGGCGCCGAAAGGTTTGCAGATATTATAGATATGCATTTTCAAAGAGAGCAACAGCTTTGTACACTGGCACCAGCATAATTTCATCTGTATGAACTATGTACAGCATAATTCCCACTCAGATGCATGCACACACAGTGACAGACATAAAAACACAAAGACACACACACGTCTTGCTGAATTAGGGTAATAGTCACAAATTAACACACTGACAAACAGCCCTCATCCCACTACCCATCCACACTACCCCCAATAACCAATTATAACCTTCATGCTCCTATATCCCTCCTCCTCCTCTTACACATTTACAGACAAAGGCACACACACATATCACGTACAGTGACAAACACACACACTGAAATACACACACACTGACAGATAGGCATACATACAGACATAGCACACACACACACACACACACACACACATTTTGCTGCATTAGGGCCACAGTCACAAATAAACACACTGATAATTTAAACGGGAGTAAGCAGGCCACAGTTTTATTTGTTAAAATGAACACCATTACAAGATCTCCCTGCACATAACCATATAGCCTCCATCCCACTACCCCCAGAAACCAGTTGTAACCTTCAGGCTCCTATAGCCTAACCAGACATGTTTCTTACACACATAGGCACAATCACATGTACACACACACACACACACACACACACACACACACTACACACACTGTATACACAGTGACCGACACACACACTGACATACAGACACTCGCACACACACAGCGACAGACAGGCATATAAGCATACGCATGTACACATGCATGCACAACATCTTTTATGTTGGAGATACTTCTAGCATTCAAAGATTTTAACTTTTTACAGATACAAGATTAGCAAAATTGTGAGTAAGATTGCTTGTAAACTCCAGTCAAAAGACAAACCAGGTTATGTAGAAGGCTTTGTGCCTTACGTAGAAAGGCAAAGGAGGGCGCTTCTGAAGCAAACCATTTCCACTATGGGAAAAAATGAAAACCCTCATCCATTTAAAAGGGACTCTTAACCCCTTGAATGCCATAAAGGTATCCATTGCAGTGGCTTGGCTATCTGTCAGCATTCAATGGGTTATAACCCCCATTTAAATTTGGGATATTTGCATTTGTCTCCTATGGGGTGGTTGGTTTAACCTAGATTCGCTCCTCTTTGTTTTTATTAGTAGCATCCATAGGGCCTTATTGACAAGAGAACATGTACACAAAACAAGTGCAACATATGTGAGAAATACAAATTCCCTAAGTTGTTAAAACAGGGATTTTATACCCTGCCCGCTAGAAAGGTCTGCAGTGCTTTGTTTCACATAGGACCATATGTATAAAAACTGGGGTTATTCTGGAGTAAACCAATAAATAAAAAATAAAAAGTCCTGTTAAATATAAATTGAGCTTTAAACTCCTTGAGTGCTAGAGAGGTCTCCAGTGCATTGTGAAGCAATGCAATGGAGACCTTTCTAGCCTTCAAAGGGTTAAAAACCTCTATTTAACCCTTTGAGTGCCTCTGGCACTCAAAGGATTAAGTCAATCAGAATTTATGAATGTGTATTTGTCCCCTGTGATGCAGTTGGTTTACGCCAGAATAACTATGGGACATAGCTCCTCATGTATAAGTGGAGTAGTTATGGAGTAAACCAGCTGCAACACAAGCGAGAAATAAAGATTCCTCAAATTCTTGCTGCTTTCAATGGACTTTGCTTTGCAATGCAGGGAAGACCTCTCTAGCATACAAAAGGTTAAAACTCCAATTTAAATCAGTTGGGATTTATCATTTTCAATTGCAGCTGGTTTGCCCCAGAATTGCCCATGGGGCCTTAGTCATCGAGATAAAAAGGTCCAAACCAAATGCACCAAAGGGGATAAATGAAAGCCCCCCCCCCCAAGCATAATTGATTTAAATGGTCATTTAACCCTTTGGATGCTAGAGAGGTCTTCAGTCCATTGCTAAGCAACATTTTGGAGACCTCTCTGGCATTTAAGGTGTTTAAAGCCCCATTTAAATCAGTGGTGATTTTCATTTGTACCCTATGGTGCAGTTGGTTTGCCCTTGAATTGAATAGCTTGCTGAATAAGGCCCATATTTATAAAAGCAACCTGGAGTTGTTCTGGATTAAACCATCTGCACCACAGGGGACAAATAAAAATTCCTAAATTGGCATGCATTTGAATAGAGTTTTTTAAGCCATTGAAAGCTAGAGAGGTCTCCAATGTACTGCTTCTCAGTGCATTGGAGACATCTCTGGTGTTCAAGGGGTTAAAGCCCAAATTAATATAACAGGAATTTTTACTTGACCGTTATGGACAAACTTTTGTTATTCTGCAGTAAACCAAATGCACCACAGGGGACAACATAAAAATAAAACCATACAGATTAAGTTGGGCTTTTATCCCCTTGAATAGTAGAGAGGTCTACATGTATTGGAAGTGTCTCTATCATCAAGGGGTTAAAAAGCTTTATTAAGTACATGGGAATTTAAGAATTTTTATTTGTCCCCTATTGTATAATTGGTTTACTCTGTAATATCTTATAATATCTCCTGATTATTGGAATATCCCACTAATTCCTCCAGGATAAAGTAATAAGAAGAGTTTCCATCTAGAAGTTGTCTTGTAGGCTGTGTGCTGATCTAGATGTCTCCTTGTAGGTCACATGAGGTTCTAAATGTTTTTGTAGGTTGTTTAGACAATTCTATGAGTTCCATTGTAGTCCCTGGGATTGATTGTCTCTTTTAGGTTTCATGTCCTTTTGTCCTGACATGGGTCTGTAAAGGTCACACAACTGGCCAGATCCCAAATCAGGTCCGGCAGCACATCCCACACCCTTTCATCTTTCTGCAGCAGCCACAACAGAAATAACATAGTCCAAGTACAGAACGCTTAGTCCGTGGAAAGAGCCAGGCCTGGGGAGAAAGAGGTATTATTATTATTTATTTTATTTATAAAGTACCAAAGGCTGATGTACTAAGAGGACTGGAGAAAACCTGTAGCAAAGAATCTGCACCATTAGGGACAAATAAAACTTCCCAAAACCCCCATTAATTTAACTGGACTTCTATCCCTAAAATGCTAGAGAGGTCTCCAAAGCATTGTTTCACAACGTACTGGAAATCAGTGTTTATTCCCTGCAGTGCAGTTGATATGAAAATTTACCAATTTCTACTTTTGCACATGTAATAGTGTGTCCCCTAGGTAGTGTGAGATTGGCCTTCCAAGTGCCCCCTTGGTGAGGGAGAGATCCCACAGTGTCACAAGGTAGATGGAGCCAGCAGTGGTCATATATTGGCCTGGTGGGAATATTCTGGATTCATGGTTTGAGAAAAGAATTTACTCTGGAGTGGAGGCTCCATTGAGGTGCCTCACCAGGACCCCTACATTATAGGGCATGTGGCAATTGGCCATGGCGCCTTCAAGGAGTTTTGATATGCTTTGGAAATGCTGAACAATATTCCCCTATGAGATGAATGTGAAAGAAGACCTGCTAAGGAAGGTGGGTAGAACCTGTAAGAAATCCCTATTGAGAGGAATTGATTATCTGTTCAATAAAGAGGATATTTGTATGAAAACCCCCTATGTGTTATTTTGTTATACATCACACACTGGTCCACAGGGGCCCTCACCCTAGAGACAGAGTGAAAAATAAGAAGAAAAGTTTGTAATTTATGTGCACCTGGGGGGGAAAAGGACCCACTGGGGCCTGAGGATTATCAGTGAGAGGGGAGTCGTACATAAGGAGCATCATTTGTCTGATATTATTGGGGAATCGTACAAAAGGAGCAACATTTGTCAGATAGTGTTGGAGAGTACTTCAAAAGGACAACATATGTTGGATAGTATTGGGGAGTTGTACATAAGGAGCATTTTAATGGGGAGGCAGCATATGTCAACTTTGAACTTTGGGGCAGTATGTTGGATATGAGTACCATCACCAGTGTGTGTTAGCCCACATACACTGACTGACACCCTCCAGCCTTGTTACCTTGCCCAGGCAGTGCCCATGGAGATCTGTGGCTACCAGTGGGCAAGGGAACAAGACTTGTGGCCAAGCAGTGTACATGGGGTTCTACGCTACCAGTGGGCAAGGGAACAAGGCTGGGGGGCAAGTGGTAGCCACAAATCCCCATAGATGCTGCCTGACCAGCAGCCTTGTTCCCTTGGGAGTGCACAATGTGTATCATACAGAGCCATGGGGATAATGGCCTAGTGCCTAGTATACTTCTTTTTAACCCTTTGAGTGCCACAGGGGTGAGCAATGCACATCCCTATGGTACTCAAAGGGATAAGGGAGTGATGCTGTCCATGGTGCTCAAAGCATTCTCTCCACTTCCCCAGTGGCCAAGTGGGGCAGCAGAGAGAATGCTGTCAGACGTTAAGATTGTCGTACTGACAGTGATGTGTGAGGGAGATCATCCCTTCCACGTCAACAACAGATCAACAGTCCTGTATGCTAATGAGGACCTTCTCCTCTCCTCGCCTTGCATCCTTAAATTTTAGTGAATACATGGTGAGTACATCGAAATGTTGAAGTACTTCAAACACACATGACGAAATAATATCTCCACAACATCGACCTTAATGAATCTCCCCCAAAGTGTTTTAACTACATATCTTGTAGTTTCACTACCAAATACCACCAGGGAGTCAATCAGAAAAGTATCACGCTGCAGCAAGTCACTGATGCTGATAAACCAAGAAGAACTGAGAGGAGATGCATTAAGGCAGTGGTTCCCAAGTTAATTTCCCATGGAGCACCAACAACCCACCAGGATTTAAGGATTTTCCTGATTAACCACAGGTGAGTTGGCCCATCTGTGCTCTAACAGGAAAATCCTTAAATCCTAGAATGCTGGTGGCTCTTGAGGACCAACCCTACACTAAGGTGTAATAAAGAATAGATAAAGAGGTGATAAAGTGGAGATAACTTCTCCATTGAGGTAAACTCTCCAATCCCTACACTATTCTATGAAGTCAATGCACTAAGATTTCTTCAACTTCAGAGATCTTAGTACACTGGCTTTGTAGAATAACATAGGACTTGGAGTATTTATAACACTGGAAAACTAATGTCCTCTTTATCACGTCTCTATCACCTCTTCATAACAACTTAGTGAATAACCCACCGGAGTACTTCTGGTGCAAACCAACTGTACCATAGTGGACAAATAGAATGTCCACTGATGGGTTTTTAAATTTTTGAAGACCTCTGTGGCATTCAAGGGGTTAAAGCACCATTTAAATTAATGGAGATTAGGAGAAGTTGTTTTTATCCCACTTGAAACAATTTATCACTTTCTCTTTAGTAAACCAGACTTGATACATGTGTATATGAATACATCACCGACCATCCAACCATTTATATTAGCTTGGTGGATGATACATATTGATCCAAAACCCTAAGACAAGTACAATCACCTTCTATTGTTTAACCCTTTGAGTGTCAGTGCTTTGCACTCAAAGGGTTAATGATGTGCTGGTACTAGGCTATTATACAATTTTAAGAGAATATGTGTTAGATACTTCTCTAGCACTCAGATGGTTAACTCTCTATGCTACAGATACAGTGCCAGATAACACCAGTGTTATAAATTAATGCTGTCTCTCTTTCTGCAATTCATTTATAAGGAAATCTGTGGTATGAAGGGGAGGGTGTCTTAGGCGGTTTTGCAAAATTAATAGTTTATTTAATTTGTATTATTTATTCACCATGTGTTTTCTTTCCAATCTGTTTGTTTTTTTAGTCAGCTGTGTTATAGTTTCAGTATCAGGTTGGAGTCTGGACAGAACCACTCTGACATTGTGACTACACCAAGAAGTCATCAGCTGGTGAGTTGACTTTAATACCTGGTTGAGACCATGTTTTGATTAAACAATGGACACGTCATAGATGTTGTGGTGTTTAGCTATACATTGTGTAGTTCTGCCTGTGTTGTACAGTTTGTGATTGTAGCAGTGTTGTGCTGTGGTGTGTATTTGTGACAGTGTTATACTGGTCAGCATTTATTTGTATCAGTGCTGTATAGTGTGTAGTTATAGCAGTGCTGTGCTCTACATTGTGTGATTGTTGCATTGCTATTTTGTAGTTTGTGGTTGTGACAGTGTTGTACTGCATTGTGTTTGGTTATAGAGGTGCTGTGCTGTAACATACATAGTAACATAATTTATGAGGCTGGAAAAAGACATGCATCCATCAAGTTTAGTGCATGTCATATCACCCTTGTTGATCCAGAGGAAGGCAAACAAACCCATTTCTAATTAAGCCCAAGTGGGTAAAAAATAAATCCTCCAAATAGCAGTTGGATATTTTCCTGTACAGTGTGTAGTTGTGGCTGTGCTTTGCTTTGTATAGTTACAGATGTACTCAACAGTGTGTGACTGTAACAGTGCTGTGCTGAATGAATAAATGTTTATTTATATAGCGCCACAAGTCTACACATCACATTACAATTTAAGGGTTTAGACAATACAGGGTTACAAGTGCTCTTCAAAATGAAACACTGGGTGTGAGGTCCCTGCTCGAAAGCTTACAATCTAAAGTGGTAATGGGAGACATACATAAGGGTCAAGTGCTGAATAGAGTGCTACAGTTCTGGTCAGTATAGGGGACACAAATAAAGTAAATAAAATAAATTAGTCGTACACAGTTTGGTGTAGAGGTGTTGCTCTGTACAGTGTGCACTTGTGGTACTGTGCTGTACTGTGTAGTTAGTTGTACTATACAGTATGTAGTTGTAGCATGTTGTGCTGCACAACATATAGTTATGGCAATGCTGTGATGTACAGTGTGTAGCTGTAGCAATAAGTGTGCTGTACAGTGTGTAGCTGTGGCAGTGCTTTTCTGTGCAACATGTAGTGGTAGCAATGCTGTGCTGTACAAAGTGTAGTCGTGGCAATTCTTTATGGCACAGTGTGTTGCTGTGGCAATGCTTTCCTGTACAGTGTGCAACTGTGGCAAAGCGATGTGTAATTGTACCAATGCTGCACTGTACATTATACAGATGTGGCAATGCTTTACTGTTCAGTGTGGAGTTGTGTTCAGTGCAGTTCTGCCAGTAACCCCTCTGGAGCTATAGTATACAGCAAGCTCCTCTGTGCTGTTCTGTCTCATCATGTCCAGGTATGATATACATTGGCTGTTGTTCAGTGGACCAGATGGCATTGGGATGATTTTCTTGATTATATTTCCCATGGCAGAGAAGGGATAAAACTGAAGTCTGGAAACAATGAGCAGTCTAGTGGCCAGAGTATGATCCTGGTTCTGTTGCCTGTTCTTACAGCAGTTTTACTTCAGCAGAAGTAAAGAATATGTCCTTCTCTCAGAACTCCACACAATGGCAGCTTGTCTCCTGGGCCTGCACACTAAACTCATTCCCTCACTGCTCATTCTCTTCTACTCGCATTAAAATTATTTTACTGGCATAGAAAACTACTTTGGGTCTGTGGGATATTTGTAAGAAGGTAAACATGTCACAATGGTACTGGAAACATAATGCCAGATTTATTAACTGTCTGAGATCCAGAGTACCTCAGAATAAGTTAGCTTTAGTTAAAATGTAAAGCTATCTAGCACCAAATTCAGGGAGCTTAAGAGGAGCAATTGCAGAAGAAACTAACTGCCCCATAGGAGACAAATACAATTCTCTCAAGTTCTCATTGACTTAAATGGGTCATTTAACTTTGTTTGATGCCAGAGAGGGTTCCAATGCATCGCTCTGCAATGCATTGTGGGCCTCTCTGGCATTCAAGAGATTAAAAGATCCATTGAGATCAATGGGCATTTTTATTCCCCCATTACATTACAGTTGGGTTGCTTTAACCCTTTGACTGCTGAGAGGTTTCAAGTGCTTTGTGACAAAATGCATTAGATACCTAGCACTCAAAGGGCCAGAGATGCCTCTTTAGTGTTCTGAATATGGCATCGCATCTCTTATGACACTATTCCAGTTAACCTTTTGAGTGCCAGAGGGGTATCTAACACATTGCAAAGCAATGATTTGTATACTCAACCAACTCAACCAACTCAACCACTCAACCAACATAGTGAATAGAACCATTTATTATTTTAGCAGAAGAAATAATTCATTTAGCTAAATTGTTCAGCTACTATTAACCTTTTGAGTGCCAGAGAGGTATCAAACATTGGATACCAATCTGGCACTCAAAATTTAAGCAAACGCAGCTTCAAAAATAGTTATTATACTCACTTGCATATGCTAGGCAAGGGAATACATAGTGGGGCTTATTTACTAAAGAATAAATTGGAAATAGCACAGAAAATATGATGTATCATTTACACTTAGGGAACAAAAAAATTCTCAATTCGTAGCATTCTAACATTCAAGACGCTAAAAGCCCTATTTAAATCAATGGTTATTTATTTCCTTTGGGGATGCTGGATTACCCAAAAATTGCTCAAATTATCCTTTGTGCATACAGCCCTATGTTGAGTAAGTCAGACTTCTATAGGCAACGTTTCTGTTCAGTAAACTGCTGTTGAACATTCCATCCACTTCTGAATATTAGCTGGCAATTTAATATTTACTTATTACATAGGCTGATGTATTAAGACAGTGGTTCTCAATAATTTTTGCTCAAGACAACTTTAACATACAATATGGAAATTTCAGGGTATCCCTGACATACTTTATGTAATTTGCCAAAGGTATAACGAAGAATACGAATAAATAAATATACAATTGTTCTTGGATCTCAAAATCAGAATAACAGAAAAATGTCTATCAATTTACAAAAATTAGAATTTGAAAATAAGTCTTCACATTTTTGCAAAAGTCTTTATAGAAAAAAGGGTCACCCTAAATGGATGTTCGTGGTACACCAAAGTGCCACCCACAGTGGTTGAGAACCACTGTACTGAGGTGCAGTTCTGGAGCAAATCAACTGCATCATAGGGGACAATAAAATTTCACAAAATGCCAGTTGATTCAAATTAGTATGTTAAACCTTGAAGACTAGTTTGTTGTCTCATTCATTGCAAAGAAATATGATGTTGACTGCTCTTGAGCATTCAAAGAGTTAAAATAATATTTAAATCAATGGAAATTTGCACTTGTTCTGTATGGTCCAGTTGGTTTGCTCCAGGATTGCAATAATTATAGCTTTTCCTATGTTGCCACATTCTGGAAACTGCTGTGCATACCAGTCTAGAGATATAAAGACAAGCTACCCCTTATTTGATATGGCTAATTGTCTACTCTCCAAAATTGTTTAATTTGTCTGCCTTCTCATCAATTCAGTAGGTTTTACGAACATTTTAGTACAGACAGGTAATTTAAAAAAAGAAAACTAATAGGAGAGGTTTAGTGCTCCTGGCACTGCCCACATTATGCCAACACATACCAATGGATGCCATTTTTCTCAGATAATAAGTAGATAATGAATTCAGTAGGAAAATACATGTTTTTCAAAGGTTATATCTTTTAAGTTGTTGAAATATAAAAAATATTTATAGCTTTTTTCTTTCATGTCATATCATGGAAATATTTGTGCACACCAGCCTAGTGGTAACAAGACAAGCTACCCTTCATTTGATAAAGCTGTTGACTTTTCTTCATGTTTATAGTTGTTACTTACAATCATTTAAGCACGGGCAGGTCATATGTAAAAATAAATAAATAAATAATAATAATATTAACGAGAACATATTGTAGTACATGTGATTTGGTGATTATGGTACCTCTGCAGTCTGCCAGTTCTTATTGACGGGGTACCATTTTTTTGAAAATCCATGGTTTTCAAAGATAACTATCACCAAAGTTTGGGAAATGTGAAAAAAAGAAATCCTATTTTTTCCTATACAGCTAGTGTCTGGAAATAGTTATGCACACCATCTTAGGGGTAGAAATGCAAGCTACAACTCATTTGATGCTGTGGGTTTCAATCTTCCAAATATCTATTCCTTGACTACCATTTCTTCATTCATGTGTTTAGTACAACCAGTTTAATACAAGTATGTTGTATCTGTAAAAAGTAAGAAAACTGACAAATTGTGTTAGGTGCAGTTTTGTGCCACTGCAACCACTACAGCAGTGGTGCCAAACTGCATTCCTAAAAAGCCGAGACAATGGAAATTTTTTTGGATACCCCTAATTTTGCACAGGTGGTGCAGACAAAAAGACTGAGCTAATGATTCGCAAGGGAGTATCCTAAATCCTTTAGGTATGTAGTTTGACACACTTGTTGTAGAGTATGTCAATCTATATTAATTGGGTGCCATTTTACTCGAGGGGCCTGTAGCTACACACAGGTGTTTTAAAGATTACACTATCTTTGAATTAATGAAAAAGAAAAAAAAGTGTTTTTTTTTTACAATAGTGCCATACTCTGGAGCTTGTATAGCAATCCAGTGTTGGGCTACAGAAGTAAATTACACTATGTAGAATTGCAATTTTGTGCACTTTTCCCAAATATATAACGTTACAGTGTATGTTATAGTTATACATATTTTGTGCCTTTAATGCAGAATGGTGTAAAATGAAGAAAGAAAACGTTGTTGGTATTAAACATAGAACCATAGGCATTTTGTAGTAAAATGTAGAAAAAATACACTGGTGGAGAGTTGTTTGTTGACTATTTGAATATGATTTTTGTGCTCTCTTAGTAATGATAGATGATATCCACAAGCCAGTTTTGTGTGTAGATAGATAGAAGTCTGCTGAATTTTTTAATTAAAACATGCTTAGCACTGCGGGGGGAGGGGGAGGTATAGATTGAAATGGCTTA
Source organism: Rhinophrynus dorsalis (assembly GCA_037306005.1). NCBI lineage: Eukaryota > Metazoa > Chordata > Amphibia > Anura > Rhinophrynidae > Rhinophrynus > Rhinophrynus dorsalis. The sequence continues at coordinate 298,419,857 of CM074724.1, forward strand.
CAGCAAAGTGGTTAAGGAAGCAAAAAAAAGAAGCTAAACTGTATCTGTATGTAAGCCAATGAACTACAACAAGGACAATACATTATTTTCCAGTTAAATTGGGACTGAAAGAATCATAGTAAATTATTTCCGTTTTCACTGTGTGTGTGTGTGATATACCAAGTAAAACCGGAGCTATTCTGTGCAAACTAAACGCACCGTAGATACAAATGAAGGGCTGTATTCCATAACAGCAGATTAAGTTTTGACTAAGAAGAGTCAGAAAAGGGTATTTTTTAGCCTTTTTTATGGCGTGCTATTCTTTTAGGGTCGGTATGTACACCGAATTTGGAAATTCAGTATATATGCAAAACAAACCAGACATGCTTTAGAAATGGCTCATTCATCCCACCAGACAGGATTTCTGGCTTTGTAGCTCAGTGCTGATGAGCCTGGGAAAAAGGCCTATTCTAACTCATAAGGCCACTACCACCACAGCCCCCAGCATCCCCAAGTGATCCATCCACACTGCACTCACTCACACACACATGCTCCTTAATCCTTCCGACCTAGGATACAATGCATTGTTGTGCAATGCATTGCATAATGTCTGGCAGTGGAGGGGTTAACTGGAGGTTTTAATCCCTTGAATGCTAGAGGTCTCCAATGTATTGTTTCACAAGGCTTTGGAGACCTCCCCAGCATTCAAGGGGGTTGAAGCCCCATTTCAAGTTAAGGGAGATCTGGGAATTTCTATTGCTCTGTATGGTGCAGTTGGTTTGTTATAAAAATGCTCAAGTTTAACATCACATTAGCTTCAGTGTCTTTTCAGAGACAAATCTACAGCCCGCTCCTAATGCCAAAATCCAGAATTTATTATAGAGTGTGCCTCTATCAGACTAGAAAAATTGCTTTGTGATTGGTTAACTTGTTAGCTCCCAGAAGGTTTGAGAAGCACTACAGATGAATTAATCCATCCTCAGATCCTTTCTCCCTGTACTGTGTACCAGTGTGACACTTGCCTAAAAGGATTATTATTATAATACTAGCTTCATTAACATACTGTCTCCACACTCATTAACTGACTCATAGATGCTACTTCACGTTCCAGCCCACTCATGCATTTTTAACCCAGCATATTTTAACCCTGCTGAGGATATAACAAGCTGGGACAAACATATAAACAGGTAGAAGCTATTTTATAATTATTATTATAATTATTATGATTATTATCCTTTATTTACATAACACCAGCTTATTTCACAGTACTGCACAATAGGGAATAAACATACAGAGACACAAAACAGTAAAATGGAACTTAGAAAATAAAAGGATCAGAGGTCCTTACTTGTGAGAGCTTAAAAGGTAAAAAGAAAAGTAATGTCAGAAAAAAGTATTAACTATGTGGTAGATACAATTAAAAGAGAGTACTTGCACTTATTCGTATCTCTCAAACCGCTATGGTTTGAGAGATATAGGAAAATAAAGTTCTACGCTCCCTCCCCTTTCTGCTTGATGAGCTGTAAAGCTGTCGGAAGCAGATTCTGGTCACTTGACCAGACATGGCTCTTCAGCAATGCCAATATAAAGATAAATAATTCATCTGAATGGTGTACAACATGTGCTTGCAAACCAGGCACAGGTTGTAGACAGTTCTGATGAATTATTTATTTTTAGATATTGTTATATCGGCGCTGCTGAAGAGCTGCCTTCTGATCCAGGAACCAGAATCTGCTTCCGACGGCTTTACAGCTTGTCAAGCAGAAAGGGGAGGGAGTGGAGAACTTTATTTTCCTATATCTCTCAAACCATAACGGTTTGAGAGATACGAATAAGTGCAAGTACTCTCTTTTAATTGTATCTACCATATAATTAATACTTTTTTTCTGACATTACTATCCCTTTAAACACTAACCTTTATATAAATATTTATAAATTCAACACGTTCTTTATCTCTTGATTCTAGTCCTGTTCAAGGTAATGGTTCCCATAATCGTAACTACTTGTGTGTGTATATATATATATATATATATATATATATATTTGCAGCCCTGGCATTTTTCTCTTTTTCTGTAGTGCCCATTATAACTGGACTATATTCACTATCTGATTGCCTATCTTTTGCTTTATGGTGTTCTCACAGGCTACATATCACTAAACTTGTATACAAGACCTACAATGCAAACTAATCATATTCCTGAGACAGATAAAACAAAGGTGGATTCCATACTATTTAAAGACAAGTGGATGGAGATCATGAACTGGTACTCATTCACGGAGGAGAATAATATAAAATTGATAGAAATAAGGAAATATAGCTCTGAATCTGATACTAAACATATTGGGGGTTATGCACTAAGGCATGATACATGGATGATAAAGCAGAGATGACTTTTCCAGTGATATCACTTATCCAGTTCCTATGTTATTCTATGGACCAATGTACTCAGATCTCCAAGGCTGGAGACATCTTAGTGCACTGGCTACATAGAATAACATAGAAAATGGAGAAGTGATATCACTGGAAAAGTCGCCTCTGCTTTATCATCTCTTTATCACTTCTTTATGATGCCTTAGTTCATCTCCCCCATTGAGACCTAAAAATTCTTACCATAACTCTGACTGAATTTCTAAACTGCAAAATGAGACAGTTATTTTCAGAAACAATCCAGTGAAGTGCAAGAGGAATAACTTATATTAAAGTAACAGAGGACTACAAAGAATACAGGGTTAACTGGTCACCAACAGCTAAAATCACATGTTAGACCAGGGTTACATGCACACTCTGATAGGGACCTTACCCTATCATCTTTCTTACAAGAATCTGGATCAGAAAATGGACAGGCCCAAACACTTTTTAGTGATGACAAAACAGGTGAAGGAAATGTATGAGGAGTGGGGGGGATGTCTCAACTCTACTTTAAATATAATATACAATCTTTTATCAGATAATCACACCATGGCAAAATCAAGGTTATAAAACAAACGACTATCTTTTTGTCCAGTAGACACTTTCTCTGGCACATTGATTCACCAGATACAACAGGACTATAAGAATGCTTTGATAAAACTAAAACCACATCAGGCAATACTATGCCTCTTAAATCCAGATCCATCTTCAGCCCAGTTATCAGTAATACCTACCACTAAATTTTCCAGTGTTGTAGAAAAATAAGTGTTGATAGACATACCCAGAATAAATAAACCCTACATAAACGTACCCAGAGAGGAGTTTAGTGCACTCAGAACTCAAATGCAAGAGCATAGTGCTAAGACCTGCAGACAACGGAGGGTCAATTGTGCTGCTCAACCATAATGACTATAGAAAAAATATTCTTTCTCAACTTTCAGACACAAATGAACCTCTGAATGCAGATCCAACAATTAAATTAAAATAGAAATAGATAATTATATCTAGCTAGATGTGTTTGCTGGGTGGCTGGATGAGAAAACAGAGAAATTCCTTATGACTGACCACTACATTAGATCAATTCTGTGCACCCTGCCAAAATGACACAGTACTTCATAAAACCTCCAAGAAGGCCAACCATTTTAGCAACAGACTCACTTCTACTTCTAACTAGGCCAATGCAACTATATGAAGCCCTGTCTTCAGAATCAACCATACTTCCTGAAAGATACAACTTCCTTTCTGTAATTACCTGGATATAGAAAACATGCCGGAGCCACTGACACTGTGACATTATATAATGTAATACCTCCTCAATGTGAAGCCATGTCTTTTAAAAAGGGTCTCTTGATAGATTAGTTAATCAAACATTGAGCATAACATGGTGCTCACTGCCGTTAATATCATTTATAATTATTTGAATAAGAAAGGTAAACCTGTAATTGAGTTTTGTTTTGTTATACTTTTTAATAGAATCTTGTATTGTAATGTGATTTTAGGAAGTACTGGATGTACAAAATGCACTGGGAGAAGTTATAGGTTTTCCAGACTAGATCCTGACACCACAAGCTGTAGTGATGTCACCCATTAGGTTTCCCCAAGTGAGATGTGAAGAGATCATTCAAAGGGTGAGGTTTCCAGCCTGACAAAAAAATTGTTGTTTCATATATCTAATGTGAGTGAAGTGGTTAATAAATAATAGCAGCATGTTTTACAGAATATTCATGTTCCTTTCTATTGTCTATGTATGTGGAAGGACAATGCCATACCAATGTATTGAAAGGAATTTTGGGAAAGTTTTAATGTAAGTATAATCTTTGGCAGTGGGGACAAGTACTATTACCTTTCTACACTATCCCCTGGCTTTTCTCCTTTTTTAATATGATCTCTAATTATGTAGTGAACATCAGATATTGGATGCAGTATAAAAGGAGAATACAGAGAGTAGGAATAGGAGATCTAGTAATGTGTATATAGAGGCAATTATAATACAACCTGCACATGGGAATCGTGCATCTGTAGTATCTGAAAAACATAAGTATGTCAATGAATCTTTGGCTGCAGGGGCTGAGAATCCAGACTCTGGATTTATATAATTCCTACGACAGAGTGAGAATTGGATCTAGATTCCACTATAAGGAGAGTGCAGTGAGAGAAACCTACTACAGAGTCTGTTTGTGGGCATTTGAATTAAGATATCTGGAGAGTATATATAAGTAACTTGGGATGGTATGTGTCCACTATGGTGCTGCACAATATGTTCTCTTCTATCTGTAGATTTACAAGTGTTGGGGACACCAAAAAAGTTAAATAAAAAGTATAAGTACTACAGTGAAGGGCAAATAGACAGGGAGCTGATTTTGTATGGTCTATACTGTCAATTAGAACAGGTGTTCTTCAGTGGGTATGAGGACAATGACTGGCTCTTGTCTGGAGGCATCTAGGGCTGCCAAGTGTGGTGATATGAAGAACCTGTGTATGAAAGCTTCAGTATTGTCATCTAGCGAGTGGATGTGAGTATAAATAGACAGGTGATTGTGACCCTTGGTTCTGCATAATTTTATGTGTTTCCACAACAATGAGAAGACTGTACATTTCACTCTTTTCATCACCTTCACATGTTTATTGTGTGACTATGTACATGATGTACACCCTACAATAGGTCTCCATGCATCTGTGGACCACAGTGCACATAGAGACAAGGGCAACACAAATATATATTCTTCCAGTATGGTCCACCTCAAGTTGTATGGATTAATGCAAGATAAACTGTGAATTTGTTGGCATGCCTACTGTTAGATAAAGGAAAAAATGTATGCCAAACAGTCTGTTGAAATTCTGAATTTTGAAGTGGTACCATCAATGTCAAAAAGGTGTTCATTCTATCCATTACCGTGACAGGAGAACTTGGCTTCTGACTTAAGATGGTAATCTCCAAAACACAGTTCTGTTACCTGGTGGCTTTTATATAAGTAAGTAACCCCAGAACATGTTTTGTTTGCTGTGTGGCTCCAGGCCAATTTCTTCATTTACCATTTGTGTGAGGGGTTGGGTGAGCAAGTGGTAACGTTTCTACTGACTGTCTATTAGTAAGTCATGTTTGCAACATGCTGTTGTCTCATTTCACTGTGTATATATATATATATATATATGTATATATATATATTTTTTCATATTTTGTTGCACATTTTCACTGCATATTCAGGTTTTTTAACCACTTATTTTATTTATTTATTTAGAAAATGTTTTACCAGGAAGAATACATTGAAATTTCTCTAGTTTTCAAGTATGTCCTCGATAGTTTTCAGTAAAGGGTACATATTTACACTAATTGTGAAACATTATATATACATACATACACATATAAATATACATATATATAAAATATTGAAATGATATACAGTTACACACTGTTTTTAGATATAAAGAAGCATTTACTTTTAAGGATTTTAGACTGGGAGCAGATCTGATTATTTCAGGCAGATTGTTTCAGACCTTTGGAGCTCTGAAGGAGAAGGCAGATCTCCCTGCTTCTTTCTTGTATTGTGGGATATGTAGTGAGTTGTTAGCATTGGAGCGAAGGTTATGTTAGTATGGAGAGCAGGAGTGAGCATGCTGCTCAGGTAGTCTGGTAGTTTTCCAGAGAAGTGGTTTTGTACTAAGGAAGAAAGGTGAAGGCTATGTCTTGATTTGAGTGTTAGCCAATTTAGTTCTTTAAGCATATCACAGTGATCCGTAGTGTAATTACATTGGAGGATAAAGCGACATAATGAATTATACAAAGTGTCAAGTTTACTATGATGGATTTCTGGTGCTGGAGCATATACTTCGTCACCATAGTCTATGACTGGCAGCAACATCTGATGTACAATACATTTTCTCACCAGGGTACTTAAACATGATTTGTTTCTAAAAAGAGTACTTATTTTGGGATAAAGTTTGGAGGCTAATTTGTCAATATGAAGACCAAAATTGAGGCTGGGGTCAAGCCACATACCAAGATATTTGTAGGAGTCTACTGGGGCCAGTTTACGATTAGACTCTGTTACAATGGATAGGTGGATAGTGTCGAGATTACGCAGCTTGTGCTTTGTGCCAAATATCATTGTGACCTTTTTGTCTGCATTTAAGAAAAGTTTGTTCTTTTGCTATCCATCTTTCAACTATGCAGAAATCATGTTGTAATTGGGCTTCAAATTGTGATATGTTTGAGTTTTTAGCATAGATTATGGTGTCATCTGCATACATGTGTACCGAAGATGATATGAAAACCTTGGGTAGGTCATTAATAAAAAGAGAAAATAGAAGAGGGCCAAGAATGGAGCCTTGGGGAACTCCACTTGTTACTTTGAGTGGAAGGGAGTCATTGTCAACAACTGACACATACTGCATTCTGTCTGATAAATAGGATCGGAACCAGTTTAGAGAATTATTACCCAATTCTGAGTTTTGGAGTTTGCCAGTCTGGATATTATTGGTTACTTTTAGAAGAGCTGCGACTGTTGAGTGATTTGGTTGAAAGATTATAAAATAAGATTATTGACATCCATATGCAGATTACTGCAAGGCCCATGTGATAACACTATATCTGAAGCTTATGGGTTATACATACTTTGTATATAAGGACACTTTGGGGGAGATTCAATTAGCGGTGATAAAGAGGTGATTAAGTGGAAATGACTAGTGATGAGCGAGCATGCTCGGCCGAAGCTCGGTTCGGCTCGAGCATCGCTCTGCTCGGCACATGGCGGTACTCGTACGAGTACCGCATGTGCTCGCCCGCCATGTTCGGGTCTCCTCCCCGCACGTTTCGCGGCTGCAGCGCAGCCAATAAACGTGCGGGGAGGCTCTGACATCAGTGTAATACCAGCAGCCATGTTGGCTGCTGGCATTACACTGATTGGCTGGCCAGAACCCGTGATCGGGTGCTGTATAGCACCTGACCAGCGAGTTCGGCTCAGTCTTAGCCAGGGAGAGATGAGGATAGGAAGGGAAAGTCAGTGTAGGGAGAAGAAAAGTGTGTTTCAACAACAAAAAGACCCAAAAGTCCTTTTTAGGACTATTGTGTGTGGGGGCAGCAGTTATATTTTGTTTTGGGGGGCAGAGTTTAAAAAAAAAACGTCACATATTCCGTTCACTGTGCCTAGCCGCAGATTAGCAGCACATTCTGTTTAGTGTGCAAAGTTGCAGATTAGCAGCACATTCTGTTTAGTGTGCAAAGTTGCAGATTAGCAGCACATTCTTTTTAGTGTGCAAAGTTGCAGATTAGCAGCACATTCTGTTTAGTGTGCAAAGTTGCAGATTAGCAGCACATTCTTTTTAGTGTGCAAAGTTGCAGATTAGCAGCACATTCTGTTTAGTGTGCAAAGTGTAAAAAATAAAAGTCACATATTCCATTCACTGTGCCTAGCCGCAGATAAGCAGCACATTCTGTTTAGTGTGCAAAGTTGCAGATTAGCAGCACATTCTGTTTAGTGTGCAAAGTGTAAAAAATAAAAGTCACATATTCCATTCACTGTGCCTAGCCGCAGATAAGCAGCACATTCTGTTTAGTGTGCAAAGTTGCAGATTAGCAGCACATTCTGTTTAGTGTGCAAAGTGTAAAAAATAAAAGTCACATATTCCATTCACTGTGCTTAGCCACAGATAAGCAGCACATTCTGTTTAGTGTGCAAAGTTGCAGATTAGCAGCACATTCTGTTTAGTGTGCAAAGTGTAAAAAATAAAAGTCACATATTCCATTCACTGTGCCTAGCCGCAGATAAGCAGCACATTCTGTTTAGTGTGCAAAGTTGCAGATTAGCAGCACATTCTGTTTAGTGTGGAAAGTTGCAGATTAGCAGCACATTCTGTTTAGTGTGCAAAGTGTAAAAAATAAAAGTCACATATTCCATTCACTGTGCCTAGCCGCAGATAAGCAGCACATTCTGTTTAGTGTGCAAAGTTGCAGATTAGCAGCACATTCTGTTTAGTGTGCAAAGTGTAAAAAATAAAAGTCACTTATTCCGTTCACTGTGCCTAGCCGCAGATAAGCAGCACATTCTGTTTAGTGTGCAAAGTTGCAGATTAGCAGCACATTCTGTTTAGTGTGCAAAGTTGCAGATTAGCAGCACATTCTGTTTAGTGTGCAAAGTGTAAAAAATAAAAGTCACATATTCCATTCACTGTGCCTAGCCGCAGATAAGCAGCACATTCTGTTTAGTGTGCAAAGTTGCAGATTAGCAGCACATACTGTTTAGTGTGCAAAGTGTAAAAAATAAAAGTCACATATTCCATTCACTGTGCCTAGCCGCAGATAAGCAGCACATTCTGTTTAGTGTGCAAAGTTGCAGATTAGCAGCACATTCTATTTAGTGTGCAAAGTGTAAAAAATAAAAGTCACATATTCCATTCACTGTGCCTAGCCGCAGATAAGCAGCACATTCTGTTTAGTGTGCAAAGTTGCAGATTAGCAGCACATTCTGTTTAGTGTGCAAAGTGTAAAAAATAAAAGTCACATATTCCATTCACTGTGCCTAGCCGCAGATAAGCAGCACATTCTGTTTAGTGTGCAAAGTTGCAGATTAGCAGCACATTCTGTTTAGTGTGGAAAGTTGCAGATTAGCAGCACATTCTGTTTAGTGTGCAAAGTGTAAAAAATAAAAGTCACATATTCCATTCACTGTGCCTAACCGCAGATAAGCAGCACATTCTGTTTAGTGTGCAAAGTTGCAGATTAGCAGCACATTCTGTTTAGTGTGCAAAGTGTAAAAAATAAAAGTCACTTATTCCGTTCACTGTGCCTAGCCGCAGATAAGCAGCACATTCTGTTTAGTGTGCAAAGTTGCAGATTAGCAGCACATTCTGTTTAGTGTGGAAAGTTGCAGATTAGCAGCACATTCTGTTTAGTGTGCAAAGTGTAAAAAATAAATGTCACATATTCCATTCACTGTGCCTAGCCGCAGATAAGCAGCACATTCTGTTTAGTGTGCAAACTTGCAGATTAGCAGCACATATTCCGTGTAATATGAAGAAGGCGGGTAAAAAGGGACGGGGAAGTGGACGTGATCCTGATAGTTCAGGGCGCGGGTCAGGACGCGTAGAAACTGTGCCTGGTGCCAGAGCACAAGAAAGAAAGACATCCACCATACCTAGCTTCATGTCTCAGTTTACAGGGCGTCGCAGGACATCACTCTCGAGGTCAGACCACTGCGAACAGGTGGTCGGTTGGATTTCAGGTGATACTGCTTCCAGTCGGTTAAGCACCACCCTGTCTTCCACCAAGTCCACTCTCAGTAGCCAAGAGTCTGGTCAACATAATCCTCACCCTGATCATCCTTCCTCCCACCATAGAGGGTCTGGTCAAAGAAGTGATCCCACACTGGGATATAGTGAGGAGCTCGTCTCATCACCAATCCTTCATTTGAACCTCTCTCCAAGCACGCTTGCAGAGGAACATGAAATCTTGTGCACTGATTCACAACCTCTAGAGGGTACCCAATCACAAGAAGATTACAGAGGTGAACGGCATTTAAGGTCAAAGGAAGTGGATGATGATGATGATGAGACACAGTTGCCATCAAATCAACCACTATTACTGTCTCAAGACCTTGATGAGGAGGATGATATACAGTTGTCAATGACTGAGTATGTGGTGGGATCAAGAAATGAGGAGGATGATCAGAGTGAGGAAGTGGAGGAGGACTTGGTGGACGATGAGGTGACTGACCCCACCTGGCAAGGTGGAGAGCCGAGCGATGACAGCAGTCCTGAGGGTGAGCCATCTGCAGCACCGCAACAGGCTGGAAGAGGCAGTGGTGTGGCTAAAGAAAGAAGGCGGACCGCACCAAACCGGCCCGCAAATGTTCCACGGAGCACCCCTTTGCGTAAATCTCCCTTGCCAAGGGCTAGGTGTTCCGCGGTATGGCGTTTTTTTAAGGAAAGTGCGGACGACAAAAAAATTGTAGTTTGCAACCTGTGCCACACCAGAATGAGCCGAGGCATGAACACTAGAAACCTCACCACCACCAGCATGATCCGACACATGGCATCCAAGCACCGTAATAAGTGGGAGGAACGCCCGGATCGCCAATCTGTGTCTGCAGGCCACACCACTGCCTCCTCTTCCCCTGTTTTCGGTGCCGGCCAATCGCCTGTCGAAGGCGCAGGCCCGCATACCTCCCGCCCTGCACCTGTACCATCTGAAGCACCATCAGCGACCACATCCACTTCCCTGTCCCAGCGCAGCGTCAAAATGTCGTTACCCCAGGCATTTGAGCGCAAGCGAAAATACCCAGCCACCCACCCACAGGCCATAGCACTAACCTCACACCTTTCCAAATTACTGGCCATCGAAATGCTGCCATTTAGGCTTGTGGACACTGAGTCCTTCCGCAGCCTGATGGCAGCAGCTGTCCCTCGGTACGCAGTGCCCAGCCGCCACTACTTTTCCCGGTGTGCCGTCCCCGCCTTACACCACCATGTGTCCCGTAACATCACCCGTGCCCTGACCAACGCAGTTACTGGGAAGGTCCACTTAACGACTGACACATGGACAAGTGCTTGTGGCCAGGGACGCTACATTTCCCTGACGGCACACTGGGTGAATGTCGTGGAGGCTGGGAGCGACTCGGACCCTGGGATGGCACAGGTGCTACCCACGCCGAGGATTGCGGGCCCTACCTCCATCAGGGTTTCCGCCAGCACCTACGTTATTGGCTCCTCCTCCTCCGTTTCCACCTCCGAATTCTCTGCGCGCAGCGCCACTCACCCATCAGCCGGTAGCTGGAAGCAGTGTAGCACTGCAGTGGGGAAGCGTCAACAGGCCGTGCTGAAGCTGATCTGCCTTGGGGACAAACAGCACACGGCCTCAGAGCTGTTGCAGGGGATTAGTCACCAGACCGAGCAGTGGTTCTCGCCACTCAACCTGCAACCAGGAATGGTTGTGTGTGATAATGGGTGTAACTTGGTGGCGGCTTTGGAGCTCGGCAAGCTCACACGTACCATGCCTAGCGCATGTATTTAATTTAGTGGTTCAGCGATTTCTAAAAACCTACCCCAATTTGCATGATCTCTTGACCAAGGTGCGCCGCGTGTGTGCACATTTCCGTAAGTCATCTACAGCTTCAGCCGGCCTGTTGAAGCTGCAGCAGCGCTTACAATTGCCAGCTCACCGGCTGCTGTGTGACGTGAGCACGCGCTGGAACTCCACCTTCCACATGTTGGCCCGGCTTTGTGAGCAGCAGAGGGCAGTAGTGGAGTACCAGCTGTTACACGGTCGTCGCCTCTCCGTTCAACTTCCTCTAATCAGAAGTGAGGAGTGGGAATGGATGTCAGACCTCTGTGAGGTTTTACGCAATTTTGAGGAATCGACACAGATGGTGAGCGGCGATAACGCTATTATCAGTGTAACCATCCCACTTCTGTGTCTACTGAAACGCTCGCTGCTCACAATTAAAACCGACGCTTTGCATGTGGAAGAGGTGGAAATGGGGGAGGAAGAGCTTACACAAGGTGATAGCCAGAGCACCCTCACTTCGTCTTCTCAGCGACAATTGGAGGAGGCGGAGGAGGAGGAGGAGGAGGAGGAAGACACGGTTGCCTCCGCTACAGAGGGTAGCCATGGAACTTTAGTTCCATCTCTTCAGCGTGGGTGGGCAGAAGAGGAGGAAGAGGATGAGGAGATTGAGAGTCATCCTCCTGGTGAGGACAGCGAAATCTTGCCTGTTGGTACTCTGGCACACATGGCTGACTTTATGTTAGGCTGCCTTTCCCGTGACCCACGCGTTATACGCATTTTAGACAACACGGATTACTGGGTGTTCACCCTTCTGGACCCCCGCTACAAAGAGAATTTCTCATCTCTCATTCCTCCGGTGGAGAGGACAAGCAAAATGGTGCAATACCAGAAGGTTCTTGTTGAAAAATTGCTCCAAAATTTTCCATCTGACAACGCTGGCGGCAGAGTACGTGCTACCTTGGCCAACCGAGAAGGGGAGAAAAGGGGAGCACACAGCAGTTCCGACAAAGGCAGGGCAACACTCTCCATGGCGTGGGACACCTTCATGACACCCCGCCAGCACTCTCACCCTGATGCGCAGCCTAGTGTCACAAGGAGGGAAAAGTTTTGGAAGATGGTGAAGGAGTACATAGCAGACCGTGTCAGCGTCCTCAATGATCCCTCTGTGCCTTACAACTACTGGGTGTCCAAGCTGGACACGTGGTATGAACTGGCACTCTACGCCTTGGAGGTGCTGGCCTGCCCTGCCGCCAGCGTTCTGTCTGAGCGGGTATTTAGTGCTGCTGGTGGCATCATAACAGATAAGCGTATCCGCCTTTCCACCGAAAATGCTGATAGGTTGACACTTATAAAAATGAACAAGGCCTGGATTTCCCCTGACTTCTCCACTCCACTGGAGGAAAGCCCCGGGTGAACATAAAGTCACTTTAAATATGTTATTTACAATGATGGGAATACTCTGTATTCCCATTCACCCCTTCCACCCAAAAAATGGGTATATGGTTGACTCTCTTCCATATACCCTGGGATATAATTTTTATATAGGGCCAGCTCACCAGCGGGCCCTGTGATATAATTTTTATATAGGGCCCGCTCACCAGCGGGCGCTGTTTGACAATTTTTGTATAGGTCAGCTCACCAGCGGGCCTTCTCATATAATGTTTTATTGGGTCAGCTCTCTAGCGGGCCCTCTCATATAATGTTTTATAGCGTCAGCTCACTAGCGGGCCTTCGCATATAATGTTTAGGATGGTCAGCTCCGCAGCAGACCCTCACCCATAATGTTTTAGATGGTCGGCTCAGCGCACGTTTCCCTCTTAATCATGGCCCCACTTCAGAAAAATCGAGGAAATTTTTTGCAGAATTTGCCTCTGCGTACGTTTCCCTCTTAATCATGGCCCCAGTTCCGAAAAATCGATGAAATTTTTTGCAGAATTTGCCTCTGCGCACGTTTCCCTCTTAATCATGGCCCCAGTTCAGAAAAATCGAGGACATTTTTTGCAGAATTTGCCTCTGCGCACGCTTCCCTCTTAATCATGGCCCCAGTTCCGAAAAATCGATGACATTTTTTGCAGAATTTGCCTCTGCGCACATTTCCCTCTTAATCATGGCCCCAGTTCTGAAAAATCGATGAAATTTTTTGCAGAATTTGCAGATGATATACAAGTAAATATACAGCAAATACTGTTTGGTAACAATTTTTCGCCTAAAGTCGTTTTTATCTTCCTTTTTGTGTGTTTTACGGTCAGTCTGTAAAAATGGCGTACTACGGGCGAAACATCGTTCCCAGCAGCGACGTTGGAGTCCAAGATGCATCCAGACATCCTCCCTATGCTGTCCCTGAACCATTTCTGTGGTGTTTCCATCATTTTCTGCCCTTTTCCTATGGACCAGGCACCCTCCCCTCATCAGAGCAGGGGGTGCCTGGTGTAATGCTCGAGTCCTCCCATTGACTTCAATGGGGCTCGGGTGCTCGGCCGAGCACTCGAGCCTCCGGGGGTGCTCGGTCAGAGCACCCGAACACCCGAGCATTGGGGTGCTCGATCATCACTAGAAATGACTTCTCCAGTTCCTTTGTTATTCTTATAGAGCCTATGCACTAACATCTCCAGAGTTGGAGAAATGTTAGTGCATAGGCTCCATAGAATAACGTAGGAATTGGAGAAGTGATAAACTGCTATCAAACTGAATGTTTGCATACTTTGGGTATAATACTTCCATGGCATGACATTTTATGATGGCTCTGTTGCTAGAACATTCTACAAACAGCTATGGCCAGCTGTCCATAAATCTTCTCAATATGATGGAGTAGCAACAGCACCACTCTAAAATGTCAGGAAACGGAGATACTATTTGAAATACTGTACATTAAAAAAAAAATCTCCCTGCAGTGGGAGTGCCCTTGTCTTAATCAGCAGGATAAACCCAGCTTAGTGTGTATATAAATGCTAGAGCAGTCTTTAGCACATTGCAATGCAAGGTGTTGAAGACCACACTAGTATGTATGGGGTTAAATGGTGAATTAAATCAATAGTAATTTTGGAAATTGTTATTTGTTCCCAGCAATACATTTGATTTGTCCCATAATAGTTTCTATTTTTCTTAATTTAAGAGAATGAACTAGCAGAGTAGGAGTCCTTCATACAAAGTAAACTTGCAATGAAACTGCATGTTAGACTAGATGATGACATTTTATTATCTGAGGAATGCATAAAGCTTCTAAAGAACCATGAGTGTCGCTTATCTCTGTGGTTTATCTTATTCAGACTGATAAAGCTTATTGTCTGTTGTGAGGAAGTGTTTAATAAAGGCAAACTAAAATGGAGATCAGGAGATACAAGCAACTGCAGATAAAATGTAAAAAAATAAATACATTCCCTTGACTGCTGTACAAAGAACCTATGTAAGTGATTCTGTTAAACTACCAGAAATGTTTAATTATGAAGCATGTGTATAGTAGGGCTTTTCTCTTTCTATAACAAGTAAAGTAAATAATGTGTGTATGTATGTATGTATGTATGTATATCTATCTATATATATAGAGTTAAGATTGTAGCCGTATTAGTCCAGTGATGCAGATGTAAAATAACAAACAAAATTAGTATCTTGTAATACCTTTTTTATTGGACTAACAGAATTTTGGATTGACAAGCTTTCGGGCGAACCTCCCTTTCTCAATGCTTTAGACTTGAGAAAGGGAGGTTCTCCCGAAAGCTTGTCAATCCAAAATTCTTAGTCCAATAAAAAAGGTATTACAAGATACTAATTTTGTTTGTTATTTTACATCTGCATCACTGGACTAATACGGCTACAATCTTAACTCTATATATATAGATAGATTGTTTGTTTGTTATTTTATATCTATATATATATATATATATATATATATATATATATATATATATATATATATGTATATACACATAGATAGATACATTTGGTTGCAGGGAAGCACACACAGGAAGCCTTATATGCAAAAATAATTCGGTGTTTATGAACTTGAATTATGTTTGCAAATAAGAAGGCTTCCTCTGTGTGCTTTCCTGCAACCAAATGTATACATGAACAATCACTTGGGTGAGCACCCAGGCAATTTGATGGACAACTAACAGTGAGTGCTGTCATACCTTGTATATATATATATATATATATATATATATATATATATATATATATATGGAGTCAAATTAGAAGATAAACAGTGGCTCTTTTATAAAGGAACCAATGATAAATGATGTGGAGGAATCAAATTCTTGATTAGCAAAACTGACAGACTCAGTCATAAAAGTTTAAAGTATTTCTGAAAAAAAGTTATGTCTGTGGTATGAAACTAAACAGTCACTATTTTCTTCAGATCATTCAAGTGTATGCCCCTACAACTAGCCAAAGTGATGCTGATGATACTCCTGGCAGAGTCACCCAAGGTGGACAGAGGAAAGACACCAGACTAAATTGATACAAAATCTGCCAACCCACTCTGGACCAATGTGGCAGGATATGGTCCCCCCATTCACTGGAGGCTTTAGAGCTACTTCCTAAGCCAGTGAGGAGACAAGATATATGTGGAGGAATTGGATTCTTGATTAACAAAAGACTGTCAGACTCAGTAGTAAAAGTAGAAAGTATTTCTGAAACTGTTGCTTACTGTGCTATGATATAAACTGTCACTATGTTCTTCAAATAATTCAAGTTTAAGCCCCTACAAGTAGCCACAGTAATGATGAAGTTGAAGAATTTCATGATAATTTATTATGCCTATACAAACAGGACAATTAGCACAACTAATTTATAATGGGAGATTTCAATGCTAGACTTGGTAAGATCCAAAATGGTGAGAAGTCGTTTGGATCACATGGAACTGGAAAAAGAGATGATAGATGCTACCAACTGTTCAAATTCGCAGAAGAACAACATTGGTACATCATGAATTCCAAAGAAATGGATATAAAAAGCCCCAATGGTTACAAATGAGAAATTTGACTTCATACAAATAATAAAATGATATTCACTGACTACTCAGTCTTAAATCATTTTAATGTTGAAGTGACCATCATCTAGAAAGAGCAAAAATCAAAATTAACTGCATAATAGATAAAAAGAAAATGATTAAGTCAACAAATGTGAAGTTCGACACTAGCCATTAAAAAATCATTAAAATTTTGAGTTAGAACTGTCTAATCAATTCAGTGTGCTGCAAGACCTTCCAGACACAGACATTTCAACCTACAATGAAAAAGTTATTGAGACTATTGTAGATACTACCCATGCTCTTGCACTTACTGTGAAAGAAGAAAAACAACTCAAATATCATTAGAAACAGTTACTATTATGAAAAAGCGACAAAAAATTAAGCAACACGGTACTATTAGAAACAGGGTAGAATATGTAGAAATGTGCAAGACCATAAGGAAGTGCATGAAAGAAGAAAACCATAAGTTCAATGCTGAGTTTGTGAAAAGGACATTGGAAGAAAATCAAGGACTAAAGAAAGCTAAACTAAAGATGGCCACACATAGGAGCCAAATGTTTGCATTACAGCTTAGTACAACAGCAAAAACTCAACAACAAATATTAAAACTAGTGGAAGACTTTTATTAAAATCTTTATAAGGATGAAGGACAGCAACTGAATGCAGTGTCAGAGGCTGAGCTGAAGGCATTTTGGTAGAAGAAGTACAAGATCCACTGAAATCAATGAAAAATGACAAAGCAGCTGAACCTGATAAAGTCACTATTGAAATGTTGAAAGTTGGAGGTCAACCCTTATTGAAAGCCCCAGCTGCACTATTTAAAAATGCCTACTACTCAGCAAAGTGCCTGAAACATGGAAAAATGCAGAAGTCATCCTATTGCATAAAAAAGATGGTAAGGCTGATCTAAAAAAGCTACCAACCAATAAGCTAATTGCCAGTCGCCTGCAAGGTTTCAACAAAGGTACAAACAAGAAGAATGAACACAATACTTAACATGTCACAATCTAAAGAACAAGCAGATGTCAGGAGCGGTTTCAGTACAATGGGCCATATCCAGGCAGTGTATCAAGTTATAGAGCGACATAATGAATACAACCTTCCATGATGCATAGCCTTCATTGACTAAAAAAAAGGCCTTTGACTAAGTGAAAAAGCAAGCAATAATCGATGCCCTGATCAACCAAGGAATAGACAGAGCTTACATCAATATCCTCCAATCAATATATGAAAATGCATCTGAACCAATATAGGTCAAAAATGATAAAGTCCAGATAAAAATAGAAAAAGGCATCAGAGAAGGATACACATTCTCCCCAAAACAATGTTCAGATTCTATAGAATACATTTTCTGCAAACTGAATTGGGACTAAAAAGAGACTATCAACATCACTTTTTGCAGACAGTATCATACTCTGTGCCGGTAGTCCTGAAGAACTGCAAAAACACATTGAAGAACTACTGGTCTGAAGGTGAATATCAAGTTATGTTTAACAAATTTACCATTCCAAAGAAAATCACAGTAGATGAACAAGAACTAGAAGAAGTTGACAAGTATGGTTATAATGGACAGGATATGTCAGAAACACCATAATGGAAAGTGAGAGGCAAATAAACTTTGTAGTACTGTCTTTAAGACAGATTTACCATGGTGCTTCAAGTGAAAGGATTTTGACCAATGTGTCCTCCTAGTCCCAGTCATTATGAATGGCTGTGAAACATGGACACTGAATGCCATACAAAAACTTAAGGTTACACAGAGAAGTATGGAGCAGCAAATTCTACATATAACAAAAGATCTATGACATCAATGTAAGAGTAAAGTACCTGAAATGGAAATGGGCAGACCACATAGCAAGAAGACCTGGACAAACACATTTTGGAATGGATTCCATTCAATACTAAATGCCCAAGAAGAAGACCAAAAACAAGATGGGTAGATGAATTACCAAGTTTGTTAGTACACAGCTGCTGAGGAGGCCTTCATCTCGCACTGGATCAAAAACAGCTGATGATAATGTATTTATTTATTTATTTAGAAAATGTTTTACCAGGAAGAATATATTGAGATTTCTCTCGTTTTCAAGTATGTCCTGGACAGTTTTCAGTAGAGGGTTGCTTATTTATACAAATTGAGAAACACTATATATATTACATGTTATTAAATATACATACAAATATTCATATGGAAATTTTAGAATTATAAACAGTTACACTCGGTTTTTAGATATAAAGAAGCATTTACTTTTAAGGATTTTAGGATAGATAGATAGATAGATAGATAGATAGATAGATAGATAGATATAGATAGTCTTTAAAAACCTTGATTATTATTATCAATATATTGGCCCTGGAAAGGAAATGCTTACTGCACATGACCAGTGAACACTTTAAGCAATTAAGTCAGAGCGCCATGCAATACATTACAATGTAAAGCATTGCATGTCTATCTGGTCCTCAAGGGATTTAGTTCCTGTTCACATGGACAACTGGTTTGTAGCAATGAAACAGGCATAATTTGTCAGCATTTTTCATGTGTTTTTCATGCACATTTACTGCATTTTACATGTTCCATTGCAAACGCATACTTCATATTTGTGGGTGCATTAACCTACTGTTGGATCCAAGCTACATCATACTGCAATGGCCAAAGACATGCACTCACATGCACTGGAAGATTTACCCATGTGGAAAAGTTCACAGACACAAGCTATCATGAGCAGTAGAGACTGCCCGAATGCACAGAATGCTGGGAGTTCTGTGCTGGGAGCATTCTATGCTTTAGGGCAGTCTCTACAGTGCACGACTGATTCAGCAGCAGGACACAGAGCAGGAAAGGCCTCTTAACCCTTTGAGTGCCAGAGGGGTATGCAATGCATTTCAAAGCAATGCGTTGCGTACCCCTCTGGCACTCAAAGGGTTAACATCACCGGACCTTGGCACGTGTAGATGAGCTTTTACACTGGTATTTAGATATGCTGTCATCCATGTGAACAGGGCTTCACTATAGATGTAATCAACTGTGTGCAGTTTTTAAACCCCTTGTGTGGTAGATAGACATCATAAGGGCTAAATATACTCTCTATAGGATAAGTAATACCTACTAATAATAACTCTTCATTTAACTTACTTTAGTCAGAAGGTTCTCATGCCTTTTTTAAGAGATAAGGTGGATTATGAATTGACTAAGGTATGATAAAGAGGTGATAAAGTGGAGATGACTTCTCCAGTGATCTCACTTCTCCAGTTCCTATCTTATTCTATAAAGCCTATGTACTAGGATATCCAAAATTGGAGAAATCTTAGTGCATTGGCTTCATACAATAACATAGGACTTGGAGAAGTGATAAACTGCTGTCAGACTGAATGTTAGCATACTTTGGGTATAATACTTCCATGGCATGACATTTTATGGTGGCTCTGTTGCTAGAACAGTCTACAGACAGCTATGGCCAACTGACCCTAAATCTCCTCCATATGATGGAGTAGCAACAGCACCACTCTAAAATGTCAGATAGTGGAGATACTGTTTGAGTTATTGTACTAAAAATTGGCATTGGCTCCATAGAATAACATAGGACTTGGAAAAGTGATATCACTGGAGAAGTCATATCCGTTTTATCACCTCTTTATCACTCCTTAGTACATCTCTTCATCAGATATTTAATCAGTCCTGTGGGTCATGGCCATGGAGATGGAAATGACAGATGCTGTTGTTGTCTTTTTTTCAAACTGAAGCAGGCAGAGTGTATGAGACTACTTAACCATTTAAGTACCAGAGTGATATGCAATGCATTATGAAGCAATGCATTGCACCCCTCTTTGGTCTTTACCCCTCTGGCACTCAGAGGGTTAAAGGGTAAGATTACCATGTGCAATGACCAGAGTTTGAGCTCCTGCAGTCCTGCCAGCAACTGTCTACTTTACCTCAATGGATATGACTTCCATGACTGATTGAAGACACTATCTCTTGTACCAAAGAACAAGGGAAGAATAAACAGGATCCATTAGGTTTTTCTGTCCATAGAATGGTAAGTGGAGAGTTAGAATTAGGAGATGTTATTTTTGATTTTGTATTTTATTGTTTTATTATCAGCTTTCACCAATGAAGCTAGGAAATATTAATAATGACAAGTCATTTTTCATAATACCTGCATTTAAACAGTCCATTTTCTAAGTTTCACGGAGATACAAAATAAAATTATGTGTGTTTTGTGTAAATACAGTCACAGATGCAATATTGTCTCATATGCCACAACAGGATCATCTAGAAGCTCAAATAATGCCATGTGTCAATTTTATTCAATATGCTTAAAACACATAAATATTTCAAGGATAAAAATGCAAATACCTTCCATTCAGTAAGAGAGCAATATTACCTCTGCATTAAGTTGTGCCTGAATGAGTGGAGATCTCGTTGCTCCAATGTCAAAACTTCTACAGCAGTCTGTTACTGAATGCAAGGAATTTGCATTTCTGTCTTTGAAATATTTATGTGTTTTTAAGAAGATGGAATAAAACTGATATACGGCTTTGCTGAGTAGGAGTCGCTGGATAGCGTGTCTCATTTGGGGTGTTTTTACATACTTTACTGAAAGATGCAGCTGTAAGTAATGAACAGGAGTTTACTGCTTCTCACAATATGGATGTAGCTTGCAGGATTTAGACATGGACTGTGTATGGAATGCCTCTAGGTCATTACGGATTCTTATAAAAACAAACCTACTTATCTATACAAGTATCAGGATGATACAGTTATGAAACCACAAACCAACAAAGGATGCGTGCAAGTGTCCTGTAGATTAAGCGATGATAGTTTAGTAGTCTAATAATCTGTAAATTATTAATTCAGGATTAATTCTAGAATGCCTACTTTGCTTTCTTTTGTCATTTTGTTGCCTTGGTGAGACCCAGATATGTGTGTGTTTGTGTTACCTGAAATGATGGGTAGAGAAGTTGAGGGAAAAGATTAGCCTTCTGTTTAAATAAAGATATTCAGCCTTCCAATCAGAATGCAGAATGCATGAACTGACACCCAGTCATCCTCCTGATTTTAATGTTAGACCCCACATCTTGTGTTAGAGGTCTTCTTTGCTTTTTTACACATGCATCAAATTATTGTTTCTATCTCTATTTTTACTCACTTTCCATCCCTCTCTTTCCCTCTTTCCTCTCTGCATCACTCCCTCGTCTTTATCCTTCTTTGTTGCCTTGTCTATCCCTGTCCAACCTCATACCTCACTATCTTTCACTTCGTGGTTTTCATTTCCCCACTCCTCCTTTCCAGTGATTGTTTCAGCAACACTTCATTTCCACATTGTCTGTGTTCCCAGTCTATTTCCTGCCTAGCTCCCCTCCTCTCTCCTCACCACTGTCTAAATGAATATCCTCAGCTATCCATTTACCCTAACTTCACAAACGTCTTTGTCCCCTTCAACTCCCTGCTTTCTTTCCCAAATATCAGCCTTCCCCAATCCCTGTTCACTTTCTGCCTCTTCCACTGTGTCCAAATGCTCCATTCCACCCACTGCTTCTGTCTCCCAATTTTCCCTACTGCCCCCATATTCCCCCCATTGACTGACTCTTCTACATCTCCCCCACTGCTCTCCCAATTGTCTGTGCCTACACTTTTTCCTCACAATACCAGGCTGTCAGTTGATGACAACTTCCCTAACATATTTATCCCTGCAACACTGTTCCATCTTTATCTATCCCACTATCTCTGCTGCCCCCATCTCCCCCCCACTGGCCATATCTACTCCATTGTTTCTGACTACATATTGCCACCTCTTTCTTCTCCCCATTTTCTCCACTGTCTCTTTCCCAATTTCATCCCTACTGTTCACCCACTTCCCTTCTTGTTTCGGGACAAAAACTCCCCATTGTCCCTATTCTCCTCCCCCCGTCTAGCCCCAGTCTTCCTGACTTTATGTTGAGTTGTGGATTCTGGGATTCAAGTTGATCGCCTGGGGAGACACAAACTTCCTACTTTTACCCTCCCTCTTGTTCCGTTATATGACCATACCACTGGCCAATGAGAACTGAGCTCTGTCCTATGAGGACAGCAGAACAATCAGGAAAAGTACAGGGTCATAAAGTCTAATGCATGTGGGTGTGCACATGTTTGTTATGAATATGTCACCAGTTTATTGTGACAGATTGAACATGCATACAATGGACTATTATTAAGCCAATATACATGTTTTTTGTCAGTTACCCCAACTCAAGAACACTTAAAATATCAAAAATTGTAAAATAAATTAATGAATCAAGAACAAAGTTGTCAGATCAATCATTTATGCATAAATATAACTGGCACAGTGATGGAAATATATCACAATTTTTAGGCTGTGTAAGTATGATATAATTATAGTTTTTCTTTAATCAGAGATAGAGCAAACATTACTGTGCTTTTTTTCCTTTTGCAGTTAATCCCAATATGTATAAAGCAGAAATGGATGACATCACAAAAGTAGCATGTTCATTTTTCATGTGGCTAAAATGTAGTGGAGCATGCAGTTAAATGGCAGCACAGTGTTTGGTTAGTTAGAAGTACAGTTAAATGGTACCACTGATAGATAATAGTTCAGGTATTGGGTAATTAGGCACCATGGAATGTTAACAATGCAATATCACAGTGTACAATGTCTTATGTTTTAGTTCTCTAACAGGACAATAATACTAGATACAGTACATCTCTAGATATGGGTTTACTTTGAACATACAATAACTCCCTTGGGTGCTAGGGAATTATACAGTTTTACTGCCCTTGCTTTAAAAAAAAAAAATAATCAATGCTTGTGTTGTAGTTGAAAGATCCTTCCCTCCAGTGTTAAAAAGGGAACTTTAAAAAGTGACTGTTAATCTGTTTAAAGAGATAGTAATGTTTCACAATAAAAGCAGCTCAAATTAATCTTCATAGTATTTGGGCCATGGAGAATGTTATTTCAATACTGTCAGAGTTTTAGTTCATGAGTAATTGAATGATAAAGTATCCCCCTCCTGCCCCTTTTACTGAGGTAACACTGCTCACCTCAGAGCAGCAAGACTGTCCGGATGGATTACAGCAAGGGACAATCTTCTGTGAGCATAAAGAAAAACCTGTCAAGGGTTGGGGGAGTGTTTTCCTTACACTCACAGTGAGAAGATTGTCCCTTACTTCGAATTGTCTTGTCTCAAGGCCAGATTCCACATCTGAGGGGAGGTAGCTTACACTAGGTAAAAGGGGCGGGAGGGGGATATTTTATCATTCAATTACTCTTGAACCACAACTATGACAGTATTGAAACAACACTCTTTATGTCTCAAATACTATGAAGATAATTTGGTGCTGCTGTTTTTGTGAAACATTACTATCACTTTAAAAGAGGAACTGTTCTTTGGTAAAAAGTGACTGTTATTCTGTTTAACAAATTACATACCTAAGTAGATGCCTTTCAGGCAGGAATCAGGAACATCTATGTACCTTTCAAGGGAATTTCATTTGCTTGAGAGACAATTCATTAATCTGAACCCTTTGAGTGCCAGATTGATATCCATTGCATTTCTTTGCAATGCATTGGTTTCCTCTCTGGTGCTCAAAGGATTAAAGGATTTCCTGAGTTTACATGAAACTGTTGAAATTCCCTCATTAAGGAAATGGGACATTTCTACCCAGTCCTAATCAAGAGGTCATGCATGTTTCTTTAATCCTTTAGATGTATGACAGTTAGGGGACTCTCAAACATTTAAGGGGTTAAGTGATTCTGACAGTTACAGTAAAATGTGATTAGATAACAGTCATGGTTTTTACCTTGTGACAAAGACAATACAGGGGCAGAGATGGGCCATACAAATTGTATTAACTTTAAAAAGTATATCATATTTTGCTATGTGTTTTCTGCAACCTGTCTAGACAGCGCAGATGTCTATAAACACACCTTGGTTGCTTTTAGTAGATCACCTCACATTTCAGTCAATTACCTCATGGAAGACATAAAACACAGAACATTTTGCAATAAACTTTTAGATGTATGTAGTTTTGTGCAGCCAGTTTCAATGATGTAAGGGAAAGACAAGGTTCATAACAGGTCAGTCATTTTAACCCGAATGATGCTAGTGATGCCTTCAATGCATTGCTTCACAACATTTCTCTAGCATTCAGGGGGTTAAAGGAACATACATGAAGTGAAAGGACATTTGATATAATTTCCAACCTGAATCTTAAAGGAAAACTTCACCCTTTAATACTAATACTCCACATACTTTACTAAGACCAGAAATCCCCAATGGCCCTTATTAATGTTGCTATTGTTTTATTAAAGTACTCCCTGGAGGTACTGGGTGCCTACATAAATGGGAGAACATCAGGGGAAGTATTGAAAGGTTAGGTAGGATTAGGAAGCAGAGGGGAGGTGTTCCTTCCTGGATGGCTGGATGTCCATGTTATTAGTGGGCAAGCAGTCAGCAGAGCAAGATTATGATGTCATTCCAGAGGCCTTCTCTCTCTCCCTGCTCACCAAGTTTCATCACTTATGGAAACCAAGCTCTCCTTGAGGAAGCAAGGCAGGGACCTGCCACCAATAGAGGCCCCTGGCTGTGGGCCCAGGCCATAGTGCCTTCCTCAAACAGCAGTCTGGCCAATCCCCATTAGGAAAACCAGAGCTAGGCCTCCTTACAGGCTTAGCCACAGCATCAGGCAAGGGAGAAGGAGAAGTAGGAGCTCTCTGCGTGCTAAGGAAAGATAGTAATCTTCCCCCTAGCTTTCTCTTTTCATGGAATGCTCAATCATCAAGCCTGTTGGAAAGTTGGAGCAAAGAAGGAGATTCATGGCCACAGTGGGAAACAGGGCAAAGGCAAATGTCATACCAACAAGCATCAGCAGATTAGGCTTCTTACAGTGGAGCTGTTGCTGTTCCATCTCTGGTGAGTGAGGGGACTGAAGGGATAGGTATCTTGCTATGTCTGCCTTCTGTGTCCCTGGGTTGATCCCCCCCATGTAGTGTGTGTGTGAAAGGGTGCAGGGGGTAGTGTTTTCCTCCTCCCTGCCTCTGGTCACATAGCAAAGGGATCCACTGTGTACTTCCATCCCCATTTTCACTCCTGGCATGGTGCCCATGCTATATGTAGTGTGCCTTATGTGCTGCATGATGGTTCCAAAGTTTTTTTCAATTTTTCAGGTTTTAGCGAGGGTACACCCTCTACATCTGTAGGGACATAGGCTCATGTTATGTCTCTGCAGGCTGTGTCCTCTCATCATCCACCTCTTGCTGAAGATATGAAGGCTGTGGTGGTAGTTGGGGTAGCAGTGCCCAGGGCACAAAGGGGAGCAATTGTGGACTTGCTGCTTGGTGGTATTTGGTGGTATTTCACAGTTACTGCAGATTCTCCAATGGGCTTGTATGAGTTCTTCTTTCTTGGGGGGAGATTGTGTCACAGTGTACTTTATACCGAGTGCTGCCGCTTTGGGTTAATTGATGGCCTGAAATGGGACTTCGGCTTCATCCTACATGTCGCTTCTGGGTTTGGGCCTGGGCATGATTGGCATCCTCAACGGCTGCCTGAGTCCTCTGGCTAGGTGGTCTGGTGGCTCTAAATTACGCGGGAGTAATGTTGGTGTTTGACGCATCTCGTCTTGTTGCATCATTTGCGGGTGCAAGGCTGCTTATCAACGCAGGTCCCAATGTTATACAGGCTGGTCTGGCTAGTCTCCACCTATCTACTTCCTTGCTGGTATATAAGGGTACTGGATCCTTATCCAGTGACCCTTACGTTGTTGTTCTGTGCAGTTCTAGTAGTTGAGTTCCTGATCTCCTGTGTATGACCTTGGCTTGTCTGACCATCCTATCTGCTTCTGACCTGTGGCTCTGTCTGACCATTCTTAGTGTACGCTCCTTATTCCTTGGACATCCAATCTGGTGTAGACCTGTGGTTCTGGCTGATTACCCACTCCATGTATGACCCTTGCTTGTCTGATTATCCAAACTGGTGCTGACCTGGGGCTCTGTCCTACTATCACCTCAGTGTTGCCTCTAGACTCGCTAGTGGTGGTGGTGATGCCCATCCTCATTCCTGTCTCCCATTCCTTCTCAATTTCTGCTAAAAAGGCCATCAATGTCTCTTCCACCCCAGCTTCTCCAGCATCATCACCACCACCACCACTAGTCCCTACATGCTGTTGTTGCTGCTGCTGCTCTATTTCAGACATCTCACTGCTGCTTGGAGGAGGTGACAAGCAATGTGACAGAGGGTCCCCTAATGTCACACTTGGCATTGCCTTTTGACCTGAAGAAGAAGGCAGAATAGCACTAGCAGAAATAGCAGCAGGCACAGGCAGCGGATATATGCTCCTGCTGGTGGTGGTGGTGGTATTAATTCTCAGCCAAATGTTTCCTCTACCAATCCGGCTGCTTCACCATTACTGCTACTACTCCAACACCAACCACATCAAGTTCAGCCACAAAGTCTTCCTCCTCAGTCTCACAGTCACTAGTAATATCAGGATATTGTTGATTACCCACTCCTTCACTCCTATGGCTAACAAGCTGCTGGACCTTAATAGCAGTAGTATTAGCAGTGGCAGGACTTCTTGGGAATGGCAAGTGTGATTTAGGGTCCCTTGCTGTCACACTTGGCATCATTTTCTCCTTTTTCCCCCTGAGTACTACAAGAAACACTAGCAGCAGGCAAAGGTTCAGCACTGGCAGCAGAACAGGTACAACACTAGTGGCTGCAGGTACAGAAATGGTGGCACTGGCATCAGGGGAAGCACGTCTGGCAACAGGTACAACACTAGTGGCTGCAGTTACAGAAATGGTGGTACTGGCAGCAGGGGCAGCACGTCTGGCAACAGGTACAACACTAGTGGCTGCAGTTACATAAATGGTGGCACTGGCAGCAGGGGCAGCACGCCTGGCAACAGGTACAACACTAATGGCTGCAGTTACAGAAATGGTAAAAAAAAAGATGTTTATTTAACAGATACGCTTTACAGTAACCCTGTCAAACAGCAAACCCATGCAAAGCCAAGCCAGATATCCGTGTGGGGGGCATGACGCAAGCTAGTTAGCCTAGGAAGGGTGTTATGGGTAATGGGAGGGTTAGGGGCTTAATCAATTAAAAGGGGGCACAGTGCCACTTCCCCTTCCTCATTGCACTGGTGGGCTCACATGGTAGGAGCTTCTCTTCCTCACTCCCTTTGTTGTATGGTTCTTGTAGAATAAGTGAGTGTGGTTATTGAATATATGGTTTGGTTGGGTATAAGCTAGCAAGTTTGTTTAGGTATAGGAGGGGGGGTTCCTTGGCACTTAAAATTCTGTTTGGAAATCCTGATTTATCTAAGGACATGGGATCCTTGGAAAATGGAGAGAGGCATTTTGGTTATGACAACCCACATAGCTGGTAGGGTGAGGTTGCTGGTGGGATGGAAACACCACTACATATTAGAGGCGGTGTCAGGAATTCTTCCCATTTTGGATGTTGTTAGGTTTGACTATGGTAGGTTTGTTATGATATTATGGTTGTTAAAATGTATTTATTACTTCTTTACACGCTACTTTAATAAAAAAGCTATGACCATTTGTGTTAGTTATTTGGGATTACCTAAGGAGTTAATGCTGTTTGTCGGCATTTGGCGCTTTCGCTGCATCTTGGGACGGGTCGGCAGCGCGTCAGTCACTGTCGGCGCTCAGCGTCGTTGCGGCTTCCCGGGGCGGGGCGTGGTGGCGTCGGACGTAGGCGCATCACCTGTGACGTCAGGGGCCTCCTCCATATAGTTAGGCATCGCGGTGTAATCAACGCTTAGTTATTGTTAAGCTTCCTGCTTGTTGCTGTACCTCTGTTCTGCTGCTCGTGTTTGACCTCTGGCTATTCCTTTGACCAACCCTTCTGGACCTCCGCCTGCTCTGACCTCTGGCTACTCCTTTGACCAACCCTTCTGGACCTCTGCCTGCCCTGACCTCTGGCTACTCCTTTGACCAACCCTCCTGGATCTCTGCCTGCATTGACCTCTGGCTACTCTCTGGACCTACTCTCCTGGATCTCCGCCTGCACTGTCCTATGGCTGTCTCCTTGTCCACTCTCCGTTGTATGCCACATTCAGCTCCGGATCTCCTCTGTTGGCCTACCAGCTCCTTCTCTCCTCATCTGTTCTGGACTCTCTCCTCTTTATTATCTTGCTTTCTGCTGGTCCTCTCTGGGGTAATTCATTTCCCTTAGGGCACGATTCAGTAAGCATACATTCCTTCTACTTTCTTGTGTGTTGTTAGGAACACTGACACTGTTATTGTTATATTTTTGTGCTTTATTTAATACTTGAAAAGTGCTGTGGGTTATAACATTTTTCTCCTATATTTATGCTTTGCACAGAGATGTTTTCCATGACTCTCTTACCATCATAGCTGACTGGTAGGCTGCCTCCAGTCTCTGCTTCCAAATATTGCATTTTTTCAACTGGTCCTGAGCCCTCAGTAAAATAATGCAATGTCTGGCTGCAAAGTCAGGAAGCAGCTACTATTCAGGTGTCATAGTAAGAGAGGAACATAACATTTCTGTGCAAAGTGTACATGTAGAGGGAAATGCAATAAGTGTCAGTGCTTCTAAAGTATTAAATAAACCCCAAAAACCTTCATACAAAAATATATTTTGAGGCTCAATCTCACTATTTCTATCATTCATAAACATTGGAAAGCCAGTTATAGTAGTAATTTGTTTTACTGTGTGATCTTAAAATACTGTTTTATTAAATCCTCCCCTTAGAGCTAATCTTGCTGTTTTATTTATATGCAGCCTTACACTTGACTGCAACAATCCCTCTTGGCAATGTTTGGCTGGCTCCTGCAGAGAACTGTAGGAGTTAACTCATCACCGTAGGTTGGTGACGCATGAATAATGGATGAGGATAGTGATGGGAGGTCTGGCAGGGCAGTGTGTGTGTGTGTGTGTGCAGGGAAAGGGGTGCACAAACTGACACTGCCCACACTTCATCTGTTGTGTTTAGGAATACAAGGCTTGGCAGGACAGCGAGTGTGAGAGGGAGGCTTGCTTAGCCACTTCCCAGACTGCACTGCTTCTGTGTATAAATAGAGTGGGCTATGTATCAGCTCATTTTGTTGCTTAACAGATGCTTAAATGAGTATTTGGAATTGTGAGGGTCAAAACTTAACCCTTTAGTTACTAAAGAGGTACCCAATGCATTAGTGCAGTAATACTCTTGTCGGAAAATATGGTCAATCATCAAACATATATTCTAAAACCCAACTGGTAAAATAATGGTAATCAAAAAATATTCTTTAGTTAATGTCATCAGACCTCTCATTTAACCCTTCGTGTGGCAGAAGGTTGAGCAAAGTAATGTGTTGCTCACCCTTCTGACACTTTAAGGGTTATTTCATGGCACATGAAGAACACACCATGCACTGGTTCAGAATTGTCCTGCATTTTAAAAAGGCACTAGCAACCCTCAGAACCCCTTGCCCTAAAAAATGGCACAGTATCAAAGCACTTCTGCCTCAGATCGCTCACACAGTTAATTGGTAGCAGAGAGGTGTGTGACATCACTTGTTGGCTAAGGTCATCCTCTGAAGAGACACCAATGAGGGTTCAGAGACTACACTCTCACTAGTGTCAAATAAGGGCTCAGAAGTGTGTGTCAGAGCTTTTGGAGGTGGGGAAATAAAGCTTTGACATCTCCAGGAAGCTCAAGTATGAAGACTAATGATAAAGGGGTGTCTGTCACACAGGCATTGTATTAACGTACACAATTAGGCTAAAGCACTAAGAAAATTATGTCATTTTGAGACAAACCAACTGCTCGTTAGGGAACAGATAAAATGTTCCCTTCATTTAAACAGAGCTTTTAACAATTTGGATGCTATAGAGTTTTCCAACACAGTGTTGGAGACCGCTCTAGCATTCAACTAGTTAATGGTCATATTTAAATCAGAGGAGACTTTCAGGAAGTTTTATTTGTTCCCTATGGCACAGCTGGCTTGCACCACTTTTTTGCTTGTACATTAGCCATAGTATGCTTTAACCCTTTGAGTGCCAGACTGGTACGGAATGCATTGCAAAGCAATGCATTCCATACCACTCTGGCTCCCAAAGGGTTAATATTCAGGAACATCATTTAGGGATGTCAGTGTCGCTTTATAGGAAAGGTCTGGTCACCTTAGTCTTAGCTACTGTGTGCATAGTGTGGATATCAGTTTTGATTCTGTAGATTTGCATTCATACTGTTAATATTTTGGGAAAGGTAGTTTTAGAGATTGGTTGAGGATAGAGATGATCAAAAAGTTATTTTTACAGGAATATTTGTGGAAAAACACAATATGCCACCTTTTCCTAGGAAATTCATGTTCATAGAAAATACATAACATTTCAACCTTTTCACTAAGGCAATTCTTTCCTATGTCTCCTATGGTTGAGAGAATTTCTACTGTAATGCATATGCTGCTGAATGCTGAAGTGTAGAAATCCACAGTTGAAAGTAAAAGTTATTAGCAGGCTGAGTCCTTCGGCAACATAATGCTTGAAAAATATATTACAGTCTGAGGCCTATAGCAAAATACCTAGGCCTTGATAGCAACACAAAGCTTGAAAGAAATTGTTAGCTGGCTGGTAGTGATCTCCATTGAAAGCTGTGATAGAGAAGGCTGTTATATTGTTACATAGTTACATAGTTACATAGTAATTTAGGTTGAAAAAAGACTTGCGTCCATCCAGTTCAACCCTTTTCCTATTCCTGTTTACCATCGCTGACCCAAAAGAAGGCATCTGACTCCAAATGGCAATCAGATTTCTCCCTGGATCAACAAGCCCTAACTAAATATTAAACCCAATACTAACGTGCATAGCCCTCTATATTATGCTCTTTTAAATAAGTATCCAGGCCCCTTTTAAAGGCATCTAATGTATTTGATAGCACCACCTCCTCCGGAAGTGCATTCCATACCTTTATTGTCCTTACTGTAAAGAAACCCTTCCGCTGTTGTAGACTAAATCTCCTTTCCTCAAGTCTAAGCGGGTGGCCCCTTGTCCTGTGTACTGTTCTGTTAATGAACAGGTCTTTTGAAAGCCCTTTATATGGGCCTTGAACATATTTATATAGTGTTATCATATCCCCTCTAAGACGCCGTTTCTCTAGTGTGTACAAGTTTAACTTTTTTAGCCTCTCTTCATAACTAAAACATTCCATTCCCCTTACTAGTTTTGTAGCCCTCCTCTGCACTCTCTCTAGTTCCATAATGTCCTTCTTCAGGAAGGGCGCCCAGAATTGAACAGCCTATTCTAGGTGGGGTCTTACCATGGACCTGTAAAGAGGCATAATTATATCTTCCTCCCTTGAGTCAATACCCCTTTTAATACATGCCAATATCTTATTGGCCTTTGCAGCTGCCAGCTGGCACTGCATGCTACTGCAAAGTCTATTGTCTACCATTACTCCTAAATCCTTTTCATTAGTAGATTTCCCCAGAGAAACACCATTTAAACTATATGTTGCATTTTTATTATTATACCCAAAATGCATAACTTTACACTTGTCTATATTGAATCTCATTTGCCATTTGCCTGCCCAGTTACTCAATTTGTCCAAGTCATCTTGTAATGAAGACACATCCAGTTCAGACTTTATTACCTTACTTAATTTTGTGTCATCGGCAAACACTGATACATGGCTTCCTATGCCCTCTGGGAGGTCATTAATAAACAAATTAAAAAGAAGAGGACCCAGGACAGATCCCTGAGGCACTCCACTTATCACGTTTATCCAACTGGAGAACTTGCCATTTACTACCACTCTTTGCATTCTATCTTTCAGCCAATTTCCAATCCACTCACAAACATTTTCCCCTAGTCCTATTTCATTCAATTTGCACAGTAACCTCTTGTGTGGAACTGTATCAAATGCCTTGGCAAAGTCTAAATAGATCACGTCAACCGCCGCTCCCTCATCTATATTATTACTTAATTTTTCATAAAATGCGATCAAGTTCGTTTGACAAGACCTATCTTTCACAAAGCCATGTTGGCTATTGCTAATGATATTCCTGTTCCAGCAGAATTCTTGAATATATTCCCTTAGCAACCTTTCAAACAGCTTCCCTACCACAGATGTCAAGCTTACGGGTCTGTAATTTCCTGGCTGGGACTTTGATCCCTTTTTAAATATGGGCACCACATCTGCTTTACGCCAATCCATGGGCACCATACCAGAAATAAAAGAATCCCTGAAAATCAGATATATCGGTCTGGCCAGGGTCTGGCTTAGCTCTTTAAGTACCCGTGGGTGTATACCATCTGGCCCCGGAGCTTTGTCTACCTTGACACCATTCAATTGTTTTAACACTTTTTCTTGTGTTAGCCAGTCCCATGCTTGCTGTGACTGCTCTGTAAAAGTAGTTTGCAGATTCTTGTCCAATGGGTCTTCCTTGGTAAAAACAGAAGAAAAGAAATTATTTAAAATATCTGCCTTCTCTCTGTCACCTTTGACCATCTCACCCGTTTCAGCTAACAAGGACCCAACATTATCGGACTTTAATTTTTTGCCATTAATGTATTTAAAGAATTTTTTTGGGCTGCTTTTGCTCTCCTTAGCAATATTTTTTTCATTCTCCAGTCTAGCTAATTTAATAGCCTTTTTACAGGTTTTGTTGACATTTTTGTATTCTGCAAATGCCTCTGCTGACCCCTCAGCTTTGTAATGTTTAAATGCCACTTTCTTGTTATTTATTTCATGAATTACTTTACTGGTTAGCCACATTGGTTTCAATTTGCTTCTTTTGTATTTGTTTCCAACAGGGATAAATTTATATGTGTATTTTTGCAATGTTATTTTGAAGGCATTCCACTTACCTTCTGTGCTTTTTCATGAAAATATTTTATCCCAGTCAACGAGACCAAGGGATGAATTAAACCTGCTAAAGTTGGCCTTTTTAAAATTCAGTGTTTTGGTGGAACTCATATCAACTTGTTTTTTTGAATTAATCTCAAACGATACCATGTTATGGTCACTATTCCCCAAGTGCTCCCTTACTTGGATGTTAGAGATAAGTTCTTCATGGTCAGTTATTACCAAATCCAGACATGCATTCCCTCTAGTTGAGGTCTGCACTAGTTGTGACAAAAAATTGTCATTCAACAAGTTCAGAAACTTGCTGCTTTTAGCAGAGTTAGCTGTTCCATTTTTCCAGTCTATTTCTGGATAATTAAAATCCCCCATAATTATAGTTCTCCCTATTTGGGAAGCCTTGTTGTATTGTTGTAAAGAATGTTTAGTTTTTTGTCATGAGTGAGTGAGTGAGTGAGTGAAGGGGTTCTTGAGGTTCTACTATTACTAGATGATGTACTCATATATACAGCTGTGGATGTCAACATGTGTTGCTGCTTAGTCAATAATAGTGAGTGTGAATGGGTGTGGGTTGGACTTGGAAGCCGTGATACTGATGATGGAGGTGACCAAGTTGATACCTGTATACTATTAAGCATATTTACTCATACAGTTTTCCAGTTGAACTCTCAAAGAGTTTACAATCAGGCATAATGCTCATTTTCAGTGGTGGAAGATTGAGCCTTTTCTTTTCAAATACTGTAAATGGTTTGCTATATCATCATTGCTCTCCATCTCTACTTCATTTATATTAAAAGATGAAGAAGTCTTAGCTGAAGTGTCAGATCTCCTGCCTGTTGTCACCTGTCAGTCCAAAGTTTTTTTATTTTTTTTTAAACTTTCCCTATCTGTCACTATCAGTATTACTGTCTATAAATCACAACCACCATCTCTGCAAATGAAGCAACTGCATCTCCTCCCTTTCCCTGTTTTTTATAGTATAGTAAAGGCTGTTAGCTACGGAAATAGCAGCTTGTAAGGATAAAGAGCAAAGCAGTTGGTATAGCACCAGTGCCACCACACCTCAGTTTATGCCTGTCCCTCTTATTCTGACAGATGTAGTATTGAGTAAGAGTAAGTAACACAATATATCAGGTTGAACTTGTACCTGTTTGTTTGTCTTGCCTTTGACCCTTTGAGTGCCAGAGTGGTACTCAAAACAATGTTTCGCAATAAGTTGCATATGTATTCAACGGGTTAATGTCGGATGTGTTTATGCCTGTCTGTGCAGTATATATCACTTACCCTCATTAGAGTTCAGGCTCAGCTAGCCAGCTCATGTAGGAAGGATTTTATTCATTATATTTTTTTCTGTCTGTTTCTTCAATGATATGCATATATACATTTTATTTTCTCAGTCACAGTGGGTTTTTTGGCCCTTTGGAGTGCTGTTTTGCGGTGCCCCATCGGCACTCTAGGGGTCAGTGATTTCATAAAAACAATTTCCTATGTTTGCTATGATGGTAGTGAAAAATTTAGGGGAAACCAGCCCTGCAAACTGTTCCACTATGTAGCTTGTTTTGTTCTCCTCTTTGATCACAGTAGCAGGTTATTCCAATTGTGTTAATCACTCAGTTTATATTTTTCCTGTGTTTTAAAGTGTTTCTTTTATGTCTATGAATAAGCATTGACTATAAAGTGAAAATGCATAAAACCCTTTGTTACAGGTCTTGTTTTTTTTATATTATGTACCACCTTTGTAATAGTATTTTTACCCAATCTTTTTAATGTCTTCAATAAAGATTCAGTTTTTATGAAGCTGTCATGCTTTTGATGTTTGATGTGGAGTGCCACCACACACTTCTATTTTGTATCTCTGAGCTATCAAGACTGGTGAACCTGGAACTGGCTTAGCACCAGTCTCTTGGTGTGAGTCCTCTGAATATATATATTTCCTTCATACCAAGTATTGGTGATTTCATGTTTCAAAGATTGCTATTATTATAGCACTTCACTGCTATTGTATATACAGGAAGGGTCCCTTTCCTGTATCTCTCTGTCACTTACTCAAAACTTTTTTAACACTCTCTTATCCATTCATACCAACACCCACAAAATAACTGGCTACCACCAATACTCGTTTAGAGAAACTCCAGCTCCCTTTCTTTGCCTGTCTGCCTATTCTAGGTATAATCAAAAATTCAGATGCTTCTTCTCTCACTACCAACTGCAGATGACAGCACACAATAAACTGAAATCCCCTTTTATACTTTAACATAGCTGGGATAAATGGGGGAATGCCTCAAGTGGGGGGATATATTATTATAATTGATTTCAATTCACTAAAATATAACAGACCATTTTTACTTTCACAGTCCCAATGATGGTGGGAAGGGACTTTTTTTTTGCATGTTTCCCGTTTGAGGAGAACATTTTTGTTCATCCCCAGTTTAGGGTAAGAATTAAAGTAATGAAAATCTATACCTAATTTGCTCTTATTTGCGTAACAGAAGAATTGTTTTGGATATTATTTATAGGGGAACCTTCATGTTTTATTGTGTCTTAAAAAAGTGGGGATCCTGTAAGCATTTTTTTGTTTTTTTTTAATGCAACTGAGAAGCTAATGACTAAGTTGTACATGAGCCTTATAGACTGCTGCTGTGGAGAAAACCTGTCTATAACAGTTAATGGGAAATCCTGGGTTGGGTACCAAGTGACTCCAAAACTGGAAATCTCACAGTGCAGATTCCACCATGTGATCATCAGGAGAGCACTGTGGTCACATTGTCACATTTCAGGTACAGTTTCAACCCCCACCCAGTGATCGTACAGGGCCCTGCTATAGCCCTACTACATCAGCACATGAGCAGACCTGCCAGTGAGGCAGCTATCATATGATAGCTACTCTTTAAGGTCATTCTTATTAGCCAATATCCTGTGCTGGTGTCATAGACTGATCATTGTAATATAAGTCTCAGTGCCACAGAATCTCATGTGGTTGAAAGCACTATGGCTCCTTGGACCATGTACAAGCAAACCGTGCTGCAACTTCTCTGTGACTTTCTGTGGTGGCAGCACATTGGATCATATGCACAAAAGCAAAAGTAGAGTGATTCTGGGGTGAAACCAGAATTACCATAGGGAACAAAAGACAAACCCTTTTTTTCTTTTGTGGCCTTTGGATTGTGAAGCAGTACGTTGAAAACCTTTCTAGTGTTTAAGGGGTTAAAATCCCTCTTAAGTCAATGACACTATGGATAGTTTTATTTGTTCCCTATGGAAAAGCGAGGCTGATGTACTAAACAAAGTGGGGAAATTCTGAGGCAAACACGCTAAATCGAAACGGACAAAAAAGTTTCTTACATTCACAGTTATTTAAATTGGGCTTTTAACCAAGCTAGAGAGATGTCCAGCACATTGCAAAGAGGTCTCTCTAGCATTCAAGGGGTTAAAAGTCCAATTTAAATCAAGAGGAATGTTATTTGTTCCCTATGGTGCTGTTGGTTTGGTCTAGAACTGCACCTCATTTCTTTAGTAAGTCAGCTTCAATGACTTCATTACCTGTTCTCAGCATGACTTGGCCAGCAGATTCTGTTTAACAGATGCTATCGGAGAATTGTAGGTTTCAGTGAAATTCAGTTAACACCATATTTGAATACATTATGCCTTCCCAATTACAGATATATAATTCTGTGTGATGGGGACCGTGGAAGGGTAAGATACAAGAATACAATGCCAGAAAAAACAAGCCTTATTTGCATTTCACATTTCTGCCAAAATATTTTTCTTAATTAACACTAGTAATTAAATAAAAAATGGTGTTTCACACTTGGGTGTGGTGCAGAATTCAGTGACTTCCAGGTAGAAGCACTTTGTTTTATTATAAGAGACTAGTTGAAGAGCCCATGTACACGGGGCACAGTGCCACCCAGCAACGGCTGCGGTGCAGTCATGCACAGTAGAGACTGCCCACGCCACGGCTGATAACGAAGCGGACAGAGAGGACTACGGTCTGAATTCAGAGTGCCCCGCTCCATTATCAGCTGCGGTGCAGGCAGTCTGTATTGTACATGACTGCAGCGGGTGCAGCCAGCCGTACAGCTTCTGACAAACATTTTAGCAAATTATTATATAGGATGGTAACATAGAACAATGGGGATATGTACAAATCCACCAGCTTAGCTCATTTTCTGTGCTTGGACCTTTGATTACTACTAACGAGCCTGCACTTCTGTGTATGCACTATAATGTCTGATTCATTGTCTCATACACCGGAAAATGGAGTAAGGTTATACTGATTTCCTTTGTGTCTTGTTCGCACATGGCATTTATCATGGAAAAGAGGAAAAGAATGCCCCAAAATGACCATACATGTAGCCACTATCCTTTGGTACAAGAGGAGACAAAGGGAAATTGCTGTTTAATGATTTTAGTGCCAGAGGAGTACTTAACGCATCGCAAAACAATACGTTCCATACAGCTCCCGCACTGAAAGGGTTAAGTAGCTTAGTAAATTGGTGCTATTTGATGCAACCAAGTTATTGTGCAATGTCTCCCTAGAGAGAGAAATTGTATTAGTACATCTTCACTTTTAGGAAAAGAGAAGTGAATCTGGAGTAAACCAACTGCAGTCTAGGGAATGGATACAACTTCCCATTGTTTTACATTTGATTTTTGACCCCTGAATCATAGAAAAGCTTCCACCAAAATGCTTTGTAATGCTTTGGGGACCTTTATAATATTCAAGGTTTGGAAAATGTTATTTCTTCCCTACAGTGTAAATGGTTTACTCCAGAATTTGTCATTTGCCTTTATATACAAGGTCCATAGATTTTGGGAAGAATCAATGATACCATTTAGTCTGAATATTCTACTAAAATGTGTCTTTTAGGTTATTAAACAGAATCATAGTCTACTGCTGAGAGTGGGAATCTTCCAGCTGCTGTTGGACTACAACTCCCATCATCCTCCGATTACCATTGGGTCTGTGAGAATAATGGGAATTAAACTCCAATATCAGCTGGACAGTTGCAGTTTCCCCCCTTGCTATAGCTGGTCCTTTTGAAGGGTTGTTACCCCATCTGTATGTCTGCTCCAATGAGGGCAGATTTGGTTTAAATCCAGGGCTGCACTGTGCTGTTAGCTATTTTGGAGTTTGGAAAATGGCTCCTCCTTGGCTGACAGTGAACTGGACAAAATAAGTCTGTGGCTCAATTCCATAGATTCACTGACTGCACATGCACTGTCCATAGACTGACTTTGCCTTATGCCCTGAAGAAGTGCAATTCTGTGTTAAAAGAACTAGACCACAGGGGAGAAATACAAAGTTCATTTAGTTTAAATAGTGTTTTATCCCCTGAATAACAGAGATCTGCAATGTACTGCAAAGCAATGAATGAATATATCTTTAGCAATAACCGGGTTCAAGACTCTATTTACATAAATGTTTACGTTTCCCTTACAGTGCAGCTAGTTTAGTAAAAGGAGCAGTAAACTTTTTTTTATGAAAACATATATTTTACAGAGCTTTTCCTACTGAATAAAACAAAGTCACTCACACTGCTGTCAGATGTTTTATTCAAAAATTATGACAGTTTAAATAATCAGGAAGTGAATTTACTGCGTTTACTTCCTGATAGGTCTAACTAACAGGAAGTGACAGGCAGTTTCTATCACATTCTATGTAGAACTGTATGTCTCTGACTTTTCTGACTTTCCTATCCATTAGAATCTAACAGGAAATCTAATTAGAATTTGACCAATAGAGGGCACTGCTAATGTAAAAAAACATGGGTTTAAACTGTAATAACTCTGGAAATATAAATCTCTCGGCAGTGGGAGTATCCTTAATTTACTCAATAGGAAAATCCCTACAATATACATTTTTTCATAAAAAAAGTTTACTGTTCATTTAAGAATGTCCCCTCTTTTCTTTTGTATATAATGCTCCTTGGGTCAGTCCCACCTGAATGAACTTCATGGCATAAAAGAGTCTCTCACTAGCATTCACTGGATCAATGGGAAAGCACCAAAGGTCACCGGCTGATCTGCTCTGGCTCCCAATGCAACTTTGACTTTCTACATTGTCCCTGCACCAATTGTATACCCCTTCAGGTTATTATTTAACCCCTTAGATACTAGTGAGATCTCCAATACACTACATAGCAATGTACTAAAGATTTTGCTAACAACCATGGGGTTAAAGCTTTTTTCACTCTTGCTTATTATAGGCCAAGGGTATTTTCTGTGCCAGGAAACAGTGTATGAGACTGGAGGCAATGCCGTGTGAGGAGTGGGGGTGTGGCCATGGGCATAGCCAATTGTGCCTAGAGTGCTTAGCCTAAGGGTGCCTGGGATGTAAGTTTATTCTTGCCTCCTGTAATTTATTTTTTTAAGTATTTACCTGAAAGAATACATTGAGATTGTGTATCATTTTCAAGTATGTTCTGGAGTCATTTTATCAACCTCAGATGGGTGAAAGGCTGAATTGACATTGTCAGGACTAGAACCTGCGACACTAAGGTTTGAACAGATTCCACTGCTGGTGCAGCATCACACTGCCACTCTCTTTTTTGCCTTCCTTTTATTAACCCTCTGCATACCAGAGGGGTATGCAACACATTGCTTTGCAATGCATTGCACATCTCTCTGGCACTCACAAGGTTAAGGTCCATGATGCCTCTACCAATTGTAAATAATTCATTGTATCATGCTACAAAGCTTTACTAGTATCCAATAAGGAATTTCACTCATTATTTCTTAGAACAGGTTAAAATATGGATCTCTGTGTTCTGGCAGAGAACAGGATAATAAAGTTTTTATGGTTCCCGAACTGCCCATGCTCACCTGAGAGATGTTATTTCTAAGATCCACAGAGACATCAGAGGGGATGTTATTTTCAGCATTCTATAAAATAAAGAAAATACACAAGGAAACATTACTCTGGAAGTGGCCTGGTGGTTTACTGTATTCTCGTATTATGCATTACTGACTATTCCGGCTGCCAAGGAGTTAATGTGGTAAGGCAGCATATATGACTTGTGTAACTTCAGGCTGCCCTGTATATTTGGATGTTACTGGGGCCACTGCAGTGTCGATCAGATCAAATTGCTAGCTCTTGAGATCAAGCTTTATGGTCCCACTCTCATGCCCAACAGTAAGAATCAATGGTTCTCAATTTTTTTTTTAATTTGGTCGAGTCCCCTAAATTGCATTATGACATTTTCAGGACACTACTGACATAGTAACATTGCATATATTTATGTTCTATCTATCTATCTATCTATCTATCTATCTATCTATCTATCTATCTATCTATCTATCAGAACCTAAGAATAACTAGTTATGTTGTTTTCCCATTCGATATACCCTTGACAAACCACCTACAAGATGTTAGGTGCACATAGAAATAACCAGTCAAAAAAAAGATTGAAAACCACAGGTTTAGGAGCTATTGGTACATTTATTTCTGTATGATAAGCTCTCTGATCTCTGTCCAACATGCTAATATATGCCAATGAAGCTCTAAGTTCTGATACATATGCTAATTAAGTTCTATGCAGCACATAGTGTCAATATCTTCTAATATCTGCATTTACTGGACTTTTGGTTAATATAACAAAGTCAGTATTTTTTTTTTAAATATGTTAACCCAGAGGGGTATTCAGTGCATTGCAACATAATGGGTTGGATACCTCTCTGAGGCTCAAAGGATTAAATTCAAGATGGCTCTAAGTTCTAAAAATGTCTATCAATACACGGAGAGCCTCGTGACAAAAAGTGAAGCAATCTGGGGGCAGATCTACTATACTATAGGAGATAAATAACATTTTCGATTGTTTTAAACTTTGAATTCTGAGGGGTCTACAATACATTACAATGCTGCAGTGGTCTTTCAAGCATAATTCAAGGGCTTAAACCACTTGGAATTTTGGTGAATTTCTATTTGCCCTATATAGTGCAGCTGCATTACCACAGACATGATCCTTTTTTGTCTTTTTACATAAGGCCTGGAATCTTTTTGTACATATGCATCTGAAAATGGTCCAATGTGTAATTTCATATTAGAGCATGCTGTTTTTTAAACATTTTGTTTTCTAGAGACATCTCAGAGACAAGTGGGGAGATGGCTGCACTAAGGAATGAAAAAGAGGTGATAAAGCGGATATTACTTCTAAAGTGATATCACTTCTCCAATTCCTATGTTATTCTGTGACATCAATGCAGTAAGATTTCTCCAACTTTGGAGATCTTAGTTTATAGGCTCTGTAGAATAACGTTGAAACTGGAGAAGTGATATCACAGGAGAAGTAATCTCTGCTTTATCCCCTATTTATCACGCCTGCATGCATAACCCCCAAAGGGTTAAACAATACTGTTTATGCATTTAAGCTCCAGTGAGGTGTTAAAACATTGCTCTACATTACTTTGGGTACCTTTCTGGTATTCAAAGCAGGGTAAAATAATATTGTTGTGATGTCTTAAGCAGGTTTGTAGAATTAAATTCCATCTGTTTTATACAACATATTGCAGCCTGTTGACAAGGAAGCCCAGAGTACTAAGGAAAATTGCTCCCCCCAATCTGCTTTAGCAATACATTAGACACCTCTCTGTCACTCATTGTAGCCACTAGGTGGAGCTGTTTCTATAACTTATTATGGAGACACATAGTTTAAAGGGATAGTAATGCTTAATTTTTTCAAGCTAAGATATTGTATGTATTAAAGAAATAAATTAAACCATTCATGTATTTTTCCCATAACTATAGTTTAGGAGTAATTGTGTTCTAAAGTTCACCCCTCACGCCCCTTTTATCTACGTCACCGCTCAAGCTGACAAACTTGGATTCTTGTCTGTGGACCGGACAGATCGTCTGGAAGACTGAAATAGGAGTGGATACTAAGGAAACCTTCATGATGATGGTCTACTGCCTCAAACCGTGTCCACTTTCTACACCATCGTCTTGAAGATTTCCTTGGTATCCACTCCTGTTTCAGCTCTCCAGAAGATCCATCCAGTCCACCGACCAGAATCCAAGTCTGTCAGCTTGAGCGTTGACATAGATAAAAGGGGTGGGAGGGGTAAATTTAGAATGCAATTACTCCTAAACTAGGCAAGTAATGGTAAAAATACATAGATGGTTTCTTTTATTTCTTTAAAACATAAAATATTACTATCCCTTTAATTGCTCCCACTGAATTTACACTTAAAAAATATACTTTTTGACCTGAAACAGAAAAAAAGCATTATAATGTAGTTTTTCATTTGAGAATGTTTACTTCACCTTTAAACCCATGAGAGTTAGAAAGACCTCCAACACTGTAAATTGATTGAGACATGTCTAGCATTCAATAGGATACATTTTATCAACAAATGGAAACTATTTCAACATGCTCTCTCTATTAATAGCACCTTGTACTTCCGCATTAATGTTCCTTTAACCATCTAAA
Organism: Rhinophrynus dorsalis; assembly: GCA_037306005.1. Lineage (NCBI taxonomy): Eukaryota > Metazoa > Chordata > Amphibia > Anura > Rhinophrynidae > Rhinophrynus > Rhinophrynus dorsalis. The sequence continues at coordinate 298,462,466 of CM074724.1, forward strand.
TATCTATATCTCTCTGCCAGTCAGAGGGTTAACTGTCAATACTTTTTTGGGTCTATTTAAAAATGCGGAGTAAAACAAATATAAATTATGATTGTGTTTGTTGCATTTATTTAAGAGGGAAAGTGATTTCGCTCCTAAAACAATTGAAATTTCTTCTGTAAGCAATGTCAATTTTTTTTTATATTTGATTTCCATTATCCATAGAAAAATCAGCATTGTTAATAAAAAAAATGGCATTTCATGTAAAATATAAGGAATGTTAATAACAATTTGCATTTCCAAACAAATAGCAATTCTAATAAAAATTTTCAATGCATCTAAGAAGCAGTTGTTTTTATCTCATTAACATAAACACACTGGCAATAAATGCATCAATAAATTAAGCTCATGGCCTGTTTGCCCAGCAATTTTCAGGAGCAATTTTGTTAAACAGATCTCTCTGAAGCATATACTTATACACTCACCTCTGGAATGATGGCCACCAGGCAAAGCACACTAGCCAACAGAAATACAATAACCACTTTAAAGGCCATATTGTAGCTGGACTGTGATGTTTTATATATTTTGCTGTGTGACAGTCCAAATTCAGTCTTTTATAGCTAATGGACTTCCTGGATATATATTTAAACAGCTCACATTACTTTTAAAGGCGGAGGGCTAGAGGACCCCATACTGATGCTAGGAGTTTCCAGTCTGGGAATTCCCCCTATTAACAAATATCTAAGATAATTCACAGCTTCCAGTCTCTGTTTATAGTGACAAGGTTCCAGCTAAGATATGCAGATCAATCTGTTCTTACTGTCAAGTTGTGAAACTACTAGAGAAAGGTGCAAATCTGTCAAAATTTCTTTATGATACATTTTTATATATAGCATTAACCCTTGGATGCTAGCGGGGGTCTCCAACACATTGCTTTACCGTTCATTTACAAACTCCCTAGCATACAAGGGGTTAAATTAATAGTGATCATTTTATTGCTGCTTTAAATACTCTTCATGGTTGGGAGAGAGGTTACTGACAGATGCCACCCTGGAGTCTCTTTTGGAAACTGATGGGAAGACGGTTGCTTCCTCGCTTCCGTGTCTCTTTGACATAGATGTGGGGGGAGACCAGACCGAGGCTGATGTCATTTCATAAACACAGACTGGGGGGGGGGGGGGTCTGGGAGGGTTCCGGTCTCCTTTGGGGCATGCGCATGTTTTCTATTTCTTTTGTTCTCATATGTGTGACTTAATGCTCTGGTCATACCTGAGTATGGAGTGGCCTCACTGGGGGTCCTGTTGGGCGAGTGGCGATCCACAGTAGCATTATAATATGACATCTTTCATGTTCCTCCTCCAGATTTACAGTACTGTTATTCTACGGTCTGTGTGTGACGTTTCTGCAACAATGTTGGAGGAGGAATCTTTCTCGGGTACTTGGTGAATTGGCAATGGGATTTTCCCTACTACCGATAGGTTGTCTCTCTTTAATGTACAATGACCAATTTGTATGCCATGTCATTAATGTGTGATTATTGTTAAAAAATTTCTTCAATAAAAAAGTATTATGAAAAACATTAATAGTGAGCATTTAGTGATAACATTCAAGAATGGGGTGGAGAGTAGTCCATGGACAAAGATGGACCCTTGAATTGGGAGGTCCATATGACAAACACCATTATATTTCTTTTACCATCTTGATTGCCTATGGTTGTTCTCCTTCTAGAGAGATATTGGGGGAGATTCACTAAGTGGTGATAAAACGGTGATAAAGTGGAGATGACTTCTCCATTTTATCACTTCTCCAGTTCCTGTGTTATTCTGTGGAGCCTATGCACTAAGATTTTTTTCAGCTTTGGGGATCTTAGTGCATAGGTTCCATGGAATAACATAGGAACTGGAGAATTGATATCACTGAGGAGTCATCCACACTTTAGCACCTCTTTGTCACCTCTTTAACACTTCTTAGTGAATCTCCCCATTACCTGCCAACATGCCACCCATGCCTTTCCACAATTAAAATTTGGAGAAAAAGATATGGTAGCACAGTGGCTCAGTGGTTAGCACTGTTGCCTTGCAGCGCTGGGGTCCTGGGTTCAAATCCCACCAAGGACAACATCTGCAATGAGTTTGTATGTTCTCACTGTGTTTGTGTGGGTTTCCTCCGGGTACTCCGGTTTCCTCCCACACTCCAAAAAAACATACTGATAGGTGAATTTAGATTGTGAGCCCCAATGGGGACAGGAACCAATATGAGTGTAAAGCGCTGCAGAATCTGTGTGCGCTATATAAATAAAGGATTATTATTATTATTATTATATGGTTGAGGAACTTGTGGCTCCACAACTGCTACTGGATACAGTTTCCATCATCTTTAGCTCCACATTGGATGACAGGAATTGTATTCCAAAAACAACAAAAGAAAATCTACAGTTTTCCTATCATAACTATAGTGGGTCACACTGAGATAGTGGAGAGATCACAATGTTCTAATTTACAGTGAGGAAGGTTAATGTGTTGCTCTGCCATTAAAGTAGACTTTTCTCCTTATGATTAGCTTTAGTCAGAGAATGTTGCACTAACCATTTGTTTCTAAAATAAACCATTTATGATAAATTAACCCTGATTTGTAGGTGATACTTTATGCTAACTTGTTGCAGTGCAGTGTCAATATTATTACACTCTACCCTATGCATGAATTTAGGTGAAGACACACACTGGGGTACTTCTAATAGCAAAGTGAGCAATACTTTACCTTTAAACAGAAATAATTAGCATACTGTGCAGGGAATTGGCCTAAAGTGCCACTCTGTGCCTTCAAAATATAAAGGTTAATTTCTCAAAAATTGCTAGGACAACATAAACAAACACACAGAATTGGTTTAATTACCATTTCAGTGTATATTGCATCCAGGGGTTAAACCAAAATGGACCTTCAGCTCGCCCAAAAGATGACCACAATGATTATTTCAAAACTAGTGTAAAAGCCTGTGTACATGGGCCAAGGTCTAGGTAATGATAACCCTTTGAGTGTCAGAGGGGTATGCAATGGTACCCTCTGGCACTCAAGGGGTTAAGAGACTGCTACCTCACTGCTCCACTTGATGTAGTCTTGCTTCGCCTCTCTCACGCGATGCAATCATGTGCAGTAGAGACTGCCCAAATGCAGGAAGTCTCTACTGCACATGACTGCATCGTGACAAACATCCTAGCGAATTATTATATAGGATTAACCTTTATTCATATGGTTAAACCTATTTCTTACTAGGTAAGGTATGGGCCATGTGTAGGACCAGATAAATCAGCGCAACTTATTATAACTTAAAACCAAGAGAATATCTCATAGTGAGATTACCCTTAATTAAAAACATGGTGTAGGAGTAGCTGTGTATAGCACAAAACAGTAGATGTGATCCAAATCTTTATTTATACATAACAGAGCAGTAGATCAGCGAATGAGTGTATACTTATTCCCTGGCTATATTTAAGTATTAACCACTCAAATACCATTTGTAATGGTTGTAATATAATTTGATGGTGGGGCTAGACTGTTGTATGTACCACCTCACTTGTAAATTGAAGTAGCTCTCTGTAAAGTATAATATAGGTTAGAGATTAGAGAACCAACCAAAATTATCATTGCATCTTGTGTGCTAGATGCGATAATTGCAATAAACGTGTGGCTGACACAATCGGAACATAAGTTAATAGGGAGGGTGGAATCAGTTTGAGAACTCAATATATTAACCCCTCATCTCCCGTTATATAATGTACTAGCCCAAATAGCTCATTATTTGTTACAATGTTGCTAACGTGAACTTCTTATTGACGCTGTTCCAAATCAGAACCGGACCAGGTCAAAAGTGTTCAATAGCTACAATTTAATCAAATACAAGTGACGGGGATGGAATGGTTTCATATGAGTATGCTAACCTCTCATCTCCCATTATACTGTGTTGAAAACATACACTTGATCCTGTATCACAGTTTTACTTGGTGTAAGTGTTCTTATCACCGCTAGCCCAATTAGAGACGGACCCAGCATGATCACATGATTCAACCTATATATAGGTTATTCATTTAGCTTATTTGTATATATATCTCTCTGAAAGGTTCAATAGCATGTCTCTGAATCAAGATAGTAATTCAGCAATATGATGGTTTACTTCTTAGTCAGGGAATATACATAAAGATGTCTTGCTAACACTAGTCTTAAATATAGGGGCTAGCTGCTGTATGGATCGGATTACAGTAAAGGCATGGAGCTCCATCAATGTAGCTATACCACATCAGTATTACCCCCCAAGAACAAAAAAGGAATGCCCAACGTGTTTTGCCGTGCTTCCTCAGGGGCTCCGGTCTTGCTGAGTGTCTGGACCAAATGGAACTCTTTATATCCTTGATCATGGGTTTGTTCAGCGATGATGTCATTTGTTGCGGTTGCACTAATTCATTTGATTGGAGATTGTGTATCATTATGTATAACCACAATCTTATTCATTAAATATCTGAACAATACTAAATGTGAGGCCTTTGGTCTGTTCACAATACAATAAGTATAAGTTAAAGGGATAGTAATACTTCGTTTTAACTTTATTTTATTTTGTATGCATTAAAAAACATGAAGAATGATATAAGTCTTATGTCTCAAACCTTTATGGTTTAAGAGATATTCACAAGCAAAGTGTCCCCCTCCCGCCCCTTTTACTGATGTAACACTTCTCAGCCAGGGCAGAAGGGAGCTGCCCAGGTAGACTGCAGAGAGGGACAGTCTTCAATTAAGATAAGGGAAAAACCTGAAAAGCTTGTCAAGAGGGGCAGGGATTTCATTGTTTTCACAGGAATAAGAGTGTCCCCTTCTGTTATCTGTCCAGTCTATGGACTGCATTCCACATCTGAGAAGAGATTGTTTACAGTAGGTAAAAGGGGCGGGAGGGGGAAACTTTGCTTGTGAATATCTCATAAACCATAAAGGTTTGAGAGATAAGACTTATATCATTCTTCATGTTTTTTTAATGCCTACAAAATAAAATAAAGTTAAAACAAAGTATTACTATCCCTTTAAGGACGATGTAGATAAAAACTTAACAGGAGGTAGTCAGAGTCAATCTGAAGGTTGTATACAGACTTTTTTCATTTGGAGTGTAGAAAGGAATAGATACCGCTACTAGGCTTTGCTACATCTGGATAGAATTTATAACAAGGGGCATATATACATTTATGAATATCAAACAATTTTATACTGTAGATGTATATCACCTATTCACAAGGAAACCCCTCAGTATAGTACCCATTGGAATGTAACATCCTGGTCATTCATATCTTAAGTTCCTGATTACAGTGGTGTTAAATGTATATAACACGTGTTCAAGTCTTAGTATAAGAGATCATACATGGCTTTTATGAGACTATGGAAAGGAAAAGAAAAAAGCTAATACATGATGGTAGATGATATATAGTAAATAGTAACTTAAGCATCCTACATAATAATTCGCTAAGTATGTATGTCAGAAGCCGTCATGCGCAGTAGAGATGGCTGCACGCGCTGCAGTAATGCTCAGCACAGACTGCCCGTGCCATGGCTGATACGGATTGGGGCGCTCTGAATTCAGACCGGAGTCCTCTCTTCAGGACCTTCAGTACTCCGGCCTGAATTTGGAGCTCCCCGATCCGTATCAGCTGTGGCGCGGACAGTCAGTACTGCCAAGTACTTGGCCTATAACAAATAAGGATTAAAAAAATATATTTAACCCCTTGGATGATGGAGAGATCTCCAGCGCATTTCAAAGCAAGGCAATGGTGATCTCTCCAGAATCCATGGGGTTAAATAATAGCCTATAAAGGGTTATTAAACTGGTGTAGGAATATTGAGGTTCAGATTGTGGATGTGACCAGAACAGCTGAGACTCCCCTCAAAATTTGGAGCTCTGCGCAGCTACCTACTCTGCTTATTGGTAAATCCGTCCCTGGATGGGAGCTGTTGTCCTCAGCAGCTGGAGGGCCTCAAGTTGTCCAACACAAAACAGAATTCTAACTAATCTGACTACTACAGGCGAATGCAAATTAGTATATTTTCCATAAGGAGTCAAACTGCTTCTGCTCAGTTCAGTACTTGAGCTTTGTCACTGGGGTGAGCAAGATGTTTGGATCTGCTAGTGCCCTTCATCAGATAAGAACCACTTGTCTGGCTATGGGCCCCTTGAGGCTTGAGGCTTACCATTTGGTTCTTATTCCCCCTAATAAAAGGTTGATTAAAATAGACAGACTTTGATTCCATATGGAATTCTTCATGGAATAGATTCATTCATTAATATTCAGGTGAACTCCCTAGATTTCCTTGTTTCTTGTTGTTCATAGTAGAGGTGAGCAGATTTTTCATTCTCTGAACATGAACGCTTGGTAATATGACTTGAATATAGGAACTAAACATGCTGAAAGTTTCCTGTTATAATATTGTGCAGGTTATAGGGCACAATGCAACAAGCTGTATATGTGAGCACAAGAATCAGTTCTGAACACTGACAGTGGAAGTCACATTTCAGGATTGGAGAAAAGTTCAATTTTTTTCTTGAATGCTACAGATGTCTCATATGCACTCAAAGCAATGTATTACAGATTTCGGTAACAAATAGGAGCTATAGTTAATATTGGTCATTTTTTATTATATGAAATTGTTTTTGAGATACTTCACTTTATTTATTTGTCTGTTTATGCAGATTAGACAGCATTGGCTGGCATATTCCACACTGCTCCCCATCTCAACTGCTACTTCCTGCTGGCCAGCACTAGCTCATTCACATAAAATAATAGATAAATCCAAATATATCATAAACTGTTGTGTGCAATAAAAGAAAAAACTTTTATTTGTTACGAAGTGACTGTTCCACTTTAAATGAATAAGGCTACTGATAATGATCAGTCAAATGTCTATGCACCATTTGTGTGTTAAGAAGCTAGCATTCAAGGAGTTAATAAACCAGCAGGTATGATTTGTCCCTTACAGAGCATAATTGTTTCACTCTCTGCATATTGCCCTCTGTGCTTGAGTCCTGCCTTGTATTACTGAGGTTTGCTCTGTGGACCCCCTTTTATTTCTTCAGGGAACACTGGGGTTCTCCAGATCAGTTTGGGAACCACTGGAGTACAAGATATGTACTTGTATGAAATCTGATTTCATTAGGATTTGTTCTTTCAACTGTATGGTGTTTTTTTTCTAGATTGATCTGAGGATCAACCTTCTGCACCTTCCTGGTTAATGCGTGGGTTTAACCCTTTTAGTGCCAGAGGGGTACGCAATGCATTGCAAAGCAATGTGTTGAATATCCCACTGGCACTGAAAGGGTTAAAGGAGAAGCAGCATCTAATAATAACTACTCACTTACCTTAGTATGACCATAAAACAAAAATGGCTCCTATGGATTTATGCCTGTGTGCTTTTGTTCAAGAGATAACATGTTCTGTCAGTACTGGATGTTATGCCCATGGAGGCAGACATGACAGTGGCTGGAACTTCTTAAAACTGAAGCAGGCAGAATGCATGAGCCCACTTAAAGGGACACTGATACTTAAAATGTAAAAAAGCTGCATTTTGTAGGGTTTATCCTCCTGAGTACAACAAGGGTACTTCCACTGCTGAGAGATGTTCTATTCAAAATTTATTGCAGCTCAAACATGAATTTTTTAGGTGCAATGACACAGTGGCAATTGTACAGTGGAGCTGTTGCTATACCATCCTATGGACAGCTCTGTTCAGTTGACCATAAATCTTCCTAGAATGGTATAGCAATAATGCCACTGTACAATTTCAGGCCACTGGATACTGCACCTAAAAAAATGTCAAGTTTGAGCTGTAATAACGCTTGAATAAAACACCTTTCAGCACTGGGAGTACACTTGTTGTACTCGGGGGGATAAACTCTACAACATATATTTTTACATATTAAGCATCACTATCCCTTTAACCTCTTTAAGGAAAAGAGGGGTGCACAATGCATTGCAAGGCCCCTCCGTGCCTTAGGGGGGATTGACATTTCCATGTGCAGTGGCTGGAGTTTGTGTTCTGTGATCCTGCTAGCAACTGCCAGAAAATGGCATCTCTTGTACAAAGACACATGACCTAAATTCATAGGGTGTTGTCTGTCAATAGAAAGGTAAGTCAGTGATTATTATTAGAAGCGGGTACTTTTTCTTTAAATCCAAAGCATTTAGCTCAGTGCACATATCCAGTACATACTTGAAAACAAGATCTTGGTTACAAACTTTCTAAATAAATATATCTAGCTAGTGATTAGCAAGGCCACAATCACATTTCAGGTAAACAGCATTCTCGTTATTATGATTATTAATTTTTGTGACAGCAGCTTCCTCTAAGTGATTCCACTCCCATGATGCAGTTAGAAGAGACAATTAGGGTCGGTGATGGGAGGTCACTATGCTTAACTGTGTTGTTACAGAACAATTTTTTATAAATGACAAAGTGCGATTCTACCAAAGTGATTATTGTAAGGTTGCATTTGCTAAAAAAGAAAATACCAGAATTCAGAGATATCTTTAAAACAATTGTGGGATCAGTAAAAAATTGACAATTCACCAAAATACACAGGCTATTTATCATTTTTTCTAGTAGTGACAGGAGCTGCAATCTGGAGGCCTCAATGGTCCCGGTCACAGTCAAGTGCACAGCTATTGGACAAAGTGGGGTAGTTCTGGGTCTCCTCATAGCATCACAGGGGACAAAACAGATTTCACAGACTTCAATTTACTTAACCCTCTGTGTGCCAGAGAGGTATCTAACTCATTGCAATGTAATCCGTTGGATACCTCTCTGGCACTCAGTGGGTTAAATGGGGCTTTTAACCCGTTGAATGGTAGAGAGGTCACCAGTGCATTGTATAGCAGTGTCTTACAGGTCTCTAGCATTCAAGGGGTTAAAAGTCCCACTTAAATCAGTGGTAAATTGTATTTGTTGCATGTGGTGCAGTTGGCTTGCACCCGAATTGCACCACATTTTACTTAGTATATCTGCCCCATACATTGACAGCATTGGGGTCTGTAATACATAATGCAGGAGCTCGGTTAACCGTCATGCCACTTCCAGCATAATGTTTCCTTGTGTATTTTATTTTTTTTATAGAATGCCGAAAATAACGTCCCCTCTGATGCTTCTATGGATCTTGGAAATAACATCTCTCAGGTGAGCATGGGCAGTTCGGGAACCATAAAAACTTTATTACCTTGTTCTTTGCCAGAACACAGAGATCCATTTGTAACCCTTGCAGTACGTGAAGCATGTATTTATATGTGTATATTTACACACACACAGACAGGCAGATGGACTGGCCGATAGACAGATACACAGATAGACGGATAGATAGATAGATAGATAGATAGATAGATAGATAGATAGATAGATAGATAGATTTGCTTTTTAACTTAAAACACTAAGTATTAAACCTTTGAGTGCTAGAAAGGCTTTACAACGTATTGCAAAGCAATGTGTTGCACACACCTCCGGCATTCAATGGGTTAAATGACTCTCACACAGCTGTTTATGCTGGGAAATTGCAGCGAAGTCTGACATTTCCAAAATGACTAAAAATATATAATTTTTGAAATTTCTACAGCAACCAAGGTCCTCCCTCTCTTCTTCCTCCAAGGGATTGGGGCCCTTTGCTTGCTGGGAAGGTTTTGCTTTGCTGCCATAACCTCTCGGTAAGGTAACCACCTTGTAGCTGTAATTAGACAGAGCTGATGAGGTCTGACTTTGAATTCCAATGGCGTGCAGTGCTTTCTACGTTCTGCGTTCCCTGCTGTGGAAGCATCGGAATGCTGGGGAAACACTGGACTCTATTATTGTCTGGAAAGGGAGCATGGTGTCCTCTCACCACATGCCTGAAATGGGGGCAAATCTATTAGTTCTGTATCTAAATGGGAAACATGGTGACCCAGAATGGACTGTGTGAAGTTACTTATCCTTCTGTGGTCTGAGATGGTGACAATGAATATGAATTCGTCCTTCCTGCCAGATATAATTATTGTGACAGAAATAGCAGAGGGACCTGTTAATAACCTAGTTTGTGCCTCCTACCACAGGGTGATTTAGCTGCAGCTGTAAAGTCAGCAAGAGGCGTTTGGTTTGTTCTCCTACCACAGAAAGGCAGAGTCATTCAGGGAAATTAACACCTTACATGTTTTTATTACTCTGTTCTTCTGTGACTTAAAGGGACCTTATCACCTACTAGCAACTATGGTAATTAAAACAGCTTTCATAATCAGCTATATATTGCATTAACCATTTTTTTATTTTAGAAAATGAGTTTTTGAGTTATTTATATTTATAAATTATAATAATTATGACATGACATGAGATCACTCCCTGTCTTAGCCCTCAGTACCTCCCTCACTCATTGGCACTGCTTAGTAATGCATTGCCCGTCTCCACAATTATTGAAAGGCTTAAGTGTCAGTGAGTGGGGGGAGGTACTGTAGGGGAAAGACAGGAGATGTCTGCACGGTACTCCTTAAACAGCATAATTTATAAATCTAACAGAAAATTCTGAGGTCTTTCAGAATCACCCAAGTTGTTTTTAGGTGCTACGGTCCTCTTAAAGAAAAGTTTGGGGTAGACATAAAAAGGATAAGTACATGAGAAGAAAAATCAAAAAAATAAACCTTTATTAGAAATATTAAAATAGCTGGTGAATTAAAAACAATAACACTGCCAGAGTTGGTGGATAATGTAATAAATGCCGATTAGGAATCTGTACACTGCTAGTCAGTTTAGTTGCTGAAATAGGTGTATTTATAATTGCCCAATATGTCAGAGAAGAAATTAGCTCTGTTGAGGTTAATCCTGTATAATAATTCGCTAAGCGTGTGCTAGGGTGACCACGGGTCCCGGAATGTCCGGGACTGTCCCTTATTTGAAGCCTATGTCCCGCGCCCCAGGTCATCTCCCTCCGGGACAATGAAGTGTCCCTGAATGAAGCCAAGCCACCCACACAGCAGCACAAACAGTCACTCTCTCAGTGGCGTCGCCGGGGGGGGGGGCAGAGGGGGCCAGTGCCCCCCCAATTTTCTTCACCTCCCAGTGTTTGTTGTGTTTTTTTTTTTTTTATATATATATATGCCGCCCTGGATGTCAACCTGCAAGTGGTGTGTCACATCATGGACGCCGCGAGGGAGCGCTTGGTAGCATAAATCAGCGCTCCCTCGTGGCGTCCATGATGTGACACACCGTTTGCAGGCTGACATCCAGGGCGGCAATCCAGCTGATCTCCTGGAGGCAAGCGCTCTAGTAATACAGAGCGCTGGGAGATGACATCATCTCCCAGCGCTCTGCATTACTGAGCACAGCGCGCGGGAGCTTCAGCTCTGTGCCGGAGGAGGCACAGAGCACTTTCCACACCGCTAGACTACCAGAGACTCAAGGTAGGGCATCAAGGAGCAATGTGGAGATGAAGAGGCTTTATGGTAGGGTGACCACATGTCCCGGAATGGCAGAACGGAAATGTGGTCACCCTAGCGTGTGCTTGTCAGAAGCCGTCATGTGCAGCAGAGACAGCTGCTCGCGCTGCAGTCAAACGCAGTACAGACTGCTCGTGCCGCGGCTGATAATGGAGCAGGGCTCTGAATTAAGAACGTAGTCCTGTCAGCACCCCACTCCGTATCAGCCGCGGCGCGGGCAGTCTCTACTGTGCATGACTGCACTGCGGCCGTTGCTGGGTGGCACTGTGGCCCATGTACATGGCTCTTCAACTAGTATATAATATAATGATACTTGTGGATATATTCCAATGGCTATTGGAGTGTCACTCATTGATACAGATTAGTATGCAAATCAGCTATTTTAATCTTACTAATAAAGGTTTATTTTTAATTTTTCTTCTCATGTACTTAATTATCTCCTGAGAATGCATTTCCACCTATCTTGGTTCCCATTCTTCAACAAAGGGTGGGTCTGGTGCTGATTTAGGATCTTCTTGTTTTTGGTTTTCTTTGTATATACTAATTATCCTACCACAATCTTCTTGTTTTTGGTTTTCTTTGTATATACTAATTATCCTACCACAATCTCTTCAGCTGAAATATGCACCATACACACCTACATGAATAGTGCTGCTCCATCTAACTATTTCTGGGTTCCTTGCTAATAATCTAGGATCTTTGGAAACACAAGGTGGGGCTCCCTGAAACATGAGCTCCTGGAGAATTGTGGGTAATCCCATTCACTGACATGCTCTTGTTTATCCTCATTGACAGGTCTCTAATGCATTGTAGTTTGGGGGGTTTGTAGAATTGTTATCCCCTCCTCCTGTGATGCAGATGGCTTGTGCCAGTTCTTCTTATTAAAAAAGAAAATCAGCTTCATAGGGCCTTATGTATCAAAGCAAACTGCAGCAACTCTGGGGCATACCAAAGAACCACAGGGGAGCTTTATTTATTTAAGAAAATATTTTACCAGAATACATTGAGATTGTCTCTAATCTTCAAGTATGTTCTGGGTACTCATGTTATCTTACCCAGAAGGATGAAAGGATGAGTTGACCTTGCCAGGACTAGACCATGTGACCCTGAGGTTTGAACAGAGTCTACAGTTGGTTCAATAACTACATGAGCTATCACAATTTCTAATCCAATTGATTTAAATTGGATTTTAAACCTTTGAATGCTAGCATGGTCTCCAATGCAAAGATTTCAAGCCATTCCTAGCATTCAAGGAGTTAAAAAACTGCAATTAAAATCAAAGTGAATATGGGGGGATATGTATTTGTTCCCTATGGCTCAGTTGGTTTGCTCCAGAATTGCTCCTGTTTGCTTTGATTTATAAGGCCTGTAGTCTATTTATCAGCACTGAAGACCTATTATTCCTTTAGAAGTGTAGGTTCAGGAAGCAACTTGTTGGAGATCTTCTTGACACTTTGAGTGCCAGAGGGGAAAGAAATACATTGCATAGCTCTCTTGTGCTGGTGAGATGAATTAGTTGGTTAAGGCACCAGCTGTAGAATGTGTTCAAGCCGTGAGGTTGCAGGTTCTAGTCCCACTAAGTTCAGCTTAGCCTTTCACCCTTCTGAGGTAGATAAAATGAGTCCAGGACATTCTTGAAAATGAGAGACAAATTCTATGTATTCTTCCTGGTAAAATACTTTCACAAAAATATATATACAAAGGGTTAACATTAAAGCAGGATAAAAGCTCATAATTTTTATTTGTCCTCTATAGTGTAGTTGGTTTGCACCAAAATAGTTTCATTTTTCGTAGAGCACTAATTGTTCCTAAATTCCAGTAATTCAATGGATCTTTATCAATATGCAGGTGGCTAAAGACTCAGGACCATAATGTCATATTTCAATGTGCTATCAATTTGCATTGTTATCAGTGAGTTTGTATTAGCTCATATATCAAAGATACACTATAGATGTATGCAATTTAAATGCTCCACGCCCAGGCTTGTTTATCCTGTGCTAGCCATTGTGGAGCAAATCAGCTCGTATAGCATTTAGGAAAGTTCTACTTTTTCATAATGTAAGTTTTTAAATAAAGTAAGTTTCCTTGCTGAGAGTGAGTTTAGGGAAATAAAGCCAATCATTGAAAAATACCCAAAGGTGTTATTACTTTGCTAAAGTTGCCAAAATAGAACAAATGCCTACCTATCATACTGTTCTCATGGGTAATTACTGCCTTGCATGAACAGAGCCAGTCACAGCATGCTGCAACTTTCCTGTATACTGCTGTGAATGCAGAGAAGCTGCAGCAGGCCTAATATGCAGGGTGACCTATAGGGCCCCATGCAGATCATCCACACAGATGAAAAACTTCTTGCCAGCCAGTCATATATGAGAAAATACAAAGTATTGTTCATATAATGGCAATTCACATTTAGTGAATGCTGATCACAGAATCACCATTGTACCTTACTGCATCATTCACGATATGACTGCAGATATATAGTGTTATACGCACAAAGAAAAGAGGAACAGTTCTGGGGAAAACCAACTGCACCATGGGGCAAATAAAAGTTACTTATTACCCACTGATTTAACCCCTTAAGTGAGGCAATGTTATTCCATTTTTGCTTTGAGTGAATTTGATGTGTCCCAATATGTCATAGCACTCAAAGTAGCTTCTTTTGGGTTTTGGAGGCACACCACAATTCCTTATTGGATCCAATGAGTTGTTGCATTGGCTCATCTGTCCCCATCTGGTGATGCCATAATTCATGCTCTGTGACATCACTAGATGTGAACAACCACTGGATCCACCAAGGACAGGAAGTAAAGTAGGACAAGAGGGTGGATTACATCAGAGGCCATATCTCAGGAACCCTCTACCTACAAGGCTGTAGAATATGGAATTGTTCGAAATAGGAGAGTATCATATTTCCATCAATGCCCATAGCAACTATTTCCATTTGGTGCTATATAAAAAATGATATATCTTTTTACATATTCATCAACATTACATATTCTTTGAAGAGCATGGAATTTCCTACTGTATTCAGTAGATTCTATCTTTCTATAAAAACGGTACCCCTTTATTAAGGTCTGATATATCTTAAGGGGTCCCAAATGCACCTACCTTTTAGATCCTTTTTTAAATTACATGCCTGACCTAAAATTGGTAAGATAATTACAGGTATTGTACAAACTGCACAACTATCTGATTCAAATAAGGGTTCACTTGCATTTTTTATCCCTAAGATACTATGCATGAAAGTTTACATAAGTTGGTACTATATAAAATAAATACTAATAAATTAAAAAAATAATAATTTTATATTGTCTTATTTCCCATGACTTTCCATGGTTTTAAACATCTCAATATCTCTGAGATAGTGAAAATATAAATTAAAAAATACCCTTTTCCTTACATTGCTTGGTGCAGAACTTCTGCCTCTATTGCTCTCTTCAATTTCTCAAAGGCTCTTTAAAATGAAAATTTGAATCTCCTGCAGATACAGGGGATTAAGTTTAAGAAACATGCAGCTAGTTGGCAATTGTCTTTAAACTTACCCTTTATCTGTAGCGGATTCTGAGCAATAAGAATATAGGGAAATACGGGGGAGGGAGGGCAATGTGTCAGCAATTTTCATGGCCTAAACATTCAGAGTGTCAGTATATTGCCACACTAACTTACTGGTTTGCTTCAAGGAGCATTGGGCCATGTGGAAAGGAAAAGAGGTGAACCGACGCCTGTGATATATACATTTCTTTCAGCTTACCTCCAGATTGCAATCAGCTGAGTAAGAGAAGCACTGGCAGCCAGTCCAGCCCAGAACTTGGAAAGCTGAAAAGAAAGAAGACCTCAAACAGCAGCTCCCAGGGGTGGACACACAAATATGTAATGTAGCTTGGGCTTTGTCTGCTAGAATAATTTATATCAGATTGTTGCTGAAAGTTGGCAGTTCAACCCTTCACTCCTGTTGAAAATATGTATTTCCATTTATTGTGGCTCAGACTCCAGGCTGGAACACGGTGAATGCAAAGAGAGCTGATAAGAATGCTCTCCCTTGGGTCTCCCTTTAACATTTGGTGTCATAAGGAATACACAGTCCTTGCTTCATACAAGAAAACTGTATTGACATATCATGCACTGCATCTTGTGTTGATTCCTGTACCTCTGTGTGTACTCTGCAGGCTCAAGTGTAGTCCTTTCACTTCTTGCTGTTGGAACCAGAACCCAGCTGAAAGGTGACTGTACTGTACTTAGCAGATACCACCCAACATTTCAATTAGCCAAAGAGGAATACTTTGTTTTAGATGTTATTGCTGGGGTGCAATTTGTGGTCAGCATATTATACAGACCCCCTGACAGCCCTTTATCTTTATTTGTCTGAATAAATAATTTAGAACAACACTACAGTGTTTTAGTTACACAGTGTAATTTATAAACACAGATACTGAAGTTTTAACAAACATTATCCTGTGTTTTATTGCTGTGGAGCAATGTGATATACTTATATACATCACACAGTCTGATCTCCTAAAAAGAGGGACACTGGTTTGAGAAGAGGGACAGAGGAATTTGGGCCTCACAGATGGACTGTCTGTCCTAAAGAGGGACACTTGAGTGATATGTCAACATGTAAAGTACACACAGAAGTATAGGAATCTGCACAATGAGCGGTGCATGTTTTGTCAACAATACAGACCACTTATATAAAGTAAGAACTGTGTTAAAGTCGGGGGAAGGGGAGAAAATCATTCAGGGAAGAATAAGTGTTTCTGTAACATGAAACTTGTTGCATATAGACGGTCCTGCTATTTGTTTTTCTGGATTCCGTAGCAGCCTTCATACTTTATATTGAACTGTGAATATTTGACATCTATCATCTTTAAGAAAGAGTCCTCTGCCCGCTTGGACTTCTATATATGACACGCTGAGGAGGTTTGTATGTTAGAATTCTGCTGGCAGTCTTCACCCCCAAGTATAAGATCTGCACAGCTCTGATCATGCCATAAAGTCACATCGGAGGTAAAGTCCAATCAGCGGTGAACTCCATTTTGCTCATTACCATTGGTAGCCGGTAGGGGTTAACTGAGGACAACAGGAGTAGAGAAGTTAGCCAGATTATCGTTTTGCTATTCCACATATAGCCATGAGAGGTTCTCTGTACCCATATGTCATCCCTGGGTGCACAATATCATTCACTTTTATACTGAACTGAATGCATGCTCTCTGGAAGCAGTACTCTAGAACTGCTATTCTGTCAGACTCCACAGGACTGTTTATTATTATTATATAAGATATATATCTTAATTTTATGATTTTCACTGCTTATTATTGAATATGTATATGTGATTTACTGTATTTTTTAGTAAAGTTTAGTTCCCATATATAGTCTATTAGGGTTCTTTATCTGCCTCCTTGCCTTTATTGGGTATTATTTATTTGAATCATATTAATAGCGCTCCTCCCTTATTTCCTTTCTTCTGTCCTCCCTACATTCACTGTGTATAAGTCTGAAGTATGAACATCAAAAAGTTATGGTGAACTGCCTGCTCCTCGCAGTTCTTTTAACCATTAGATTGCCAGAGGGATGTCCAACCCATTGGATACTTTGGCATCTAAAGGTTTAGGGCGAGATGTTCAAAAGTCGTCATAATGAAAAATTTGTTGGATCATGAGTTGGTGGTAAAAGAAGGACAATATTTTCGGAAGTAAATCCTTCACATTTGAAAATTAATCGAAAGAATTAAAAATGACGGTAAGAAGATCTCATTGAACATTGCCGTTAAAAATTCTGATCTTAAAAATTGTCTTTCATTTTGTCTTTGAAACGAAAATTTTCAAAGAAACAAAGACATTTTTTGTCTTTGAAATAAATTTTTCTTCTCCAAGTTTAGACCATTTTTATTATGTCGGGGAAAAATGATGTTAATCAGACAAAAAAATGACGTTCAAACGAATATTTTTTCTGAAAATACCTTACATTATGACGGAAGATTAAACTACACCCCCCTTTTAAGACGGCTTTTTCCCTTTGACGGAGATGGCAGAATTGGATGCAAAAAATGACGGAAACATGTCTGAGAATTGACAGAACTTTTTTATTCTGATTACAGACAATTTCAGTTACCACCACTTTCTGAACATCTCACCCTTAATATTTAATGCTTTCCTTTCTCACTTGTAGCATTCTCTGCCCCTCCTCTCTCACTTGCCCCCACTTGTATCTCTTGCTCCTTTCTCTTTTTTGCATCCCCCAGTCTATCTCCATCACCATTGCCTCTTTCAATTGCCTCTCTGTTTTTACACACACACATATACTCTCTCTCTTACTTTAAAAACAGCTTATGTACAATCTGTATTAGATACGATTGACAGAATTTATAAAGAAATTGAGGCATGGGCAGAAATATTCCTGCACCTGGGCCCCTGCAGTTCCATGTATTGTGCCACCTTCTGGTGATGAAATTACAGCACTGAAATAGCTGCACTCACAGGTCACAATAGTAAAATTCAAATATACAGTCTCTTAACTGGGTGCTCTTTATCACAGCCCCTTTACTTCCAAACAGAGCTTCAATATCCAATGTAGAGAAAGTGAAAAAGGCTCTCACCAAAACTAGGAAATCTCCAAAGCTTTATTCAGTGATTTGACAATAGTTTCACATTTAGGCAGAAATGCTCACAGGCCTATGAGCATTTCTGCCTAAATGTGAAACTATTGTCAAATCGCTGAATAAAGATTTGGAGATTTCTTAATTTTGGTGAGAGCCTTTTTCACTTTCTCTACATGAAATAGAAATTGTGAAATTGGAATTTTGCATACGGGGTCCATTTTCTCTGCCATGGTGAGTGACAATAACAAACCATTAGTATGTTCTAAAATTGCCGGTTCTGGTTAAAATGATGTGTGATATGTGTGGCTTTAAACAAAAATGTCACTGAAACTGGTATTGCATGAAAACATATGCAGCACTGGGAGGTTTCATAATGCAGTAGTGAAGGCATTAAATGGGCTATTTTGAGCCCCGTATAAATCAGTGGGAATTTGGAAAATGTTATTATTATGTTATTGATTTTCCACCAAATTTCTTCTCTTTTTTTTGCATATGGTTCATAGTTATTGTAGTAGTTACAGAGATCCCCCAGAGCAAACTAGAGTAGGGGGAACATGCAAAACTGGGGGATTAGGAACTTAAGTTAGGGGTGTGTGGAATCCAAGGATTTAAGGTAGAGGGGAACCAGAAAAATGGAGGCAGGGGTGTTGGAGCATGGGAGTAGGAAGTGTGCCTACCCACCTCTTTTGTTAGCCATGGTTCAGTGCTGCCCTTGTCTCGTATGGGAGTATGTTGAGTGTTGGCAAAACAGTTCAGGGTGGTTCCTTAGGGAGGTAACCCTATGGAGATTGGCACTGGGCTTGTGCTGCAGGTGGTTACGTTACCCAATATAGCTGAATGGGTCTGGCACAATTGGGGTAACTGGTTAACTGCATTTTAAAATGTGGATAATGGTTTGGTTTAAGCATGAACCCAATTTTTTATTTGGCCATGCTAAGGAAGATGATAATTTAAGCTGGGAAGTGGTTATAAGGGACAAGGACTATGCTAATTTTGTTTAACAATGTAACTAATATTTGATTAGGATGTGTTATATATGTTAAAGAGTTTATAAATCTGTTAATAAATATGGCATGTTCTTACCCAAGATAAGTGTGATGTTTCGTTCCTTATACCCTTGTCCTTTTGCAAGTGGTTCAATGGGACAGAAAGTATCCAGGAAGGACCCAGGACAACCAATCAATTCTGGGGCAACACAACTGCACCATAGATGACAAATAGAACTTGCCACCAACCTCATTGATTTAAAAGGGGCTTTTAAGTTTAACCACTGAATGATAGGTAGGTAGCTTCCAAGTGCTTAAAAACTCGATTTAAATATGTTTTATATGTCCCTTATTGAACAGTTTGATCCACTTTGCTATTATACATAAGGTCAAGTAAGTCTAAAGAACTGAACCTGATGAAGGACAGCCAGGAATATGGCACAAGCCACTCCCCCAGCATATCATACCTTTGTCATAATAAGGTAAGTGTGTGTGTGTGTGTGTGTGTGTGTGTGTGTGTGTGTGTGTGTGTGTGTGTGTGTGTGTGTGTGGTCTATATTTCAGTATCATGTACTCCAAGATAACATCTTTAAAACAAACTACTTAATTCTAGATTCCTAAAATCTTATTCTAAACCTGATTGTATTCTATGCGAGTCTTAAAAGCAGCATCTCTGCTGCACAGGAGCAATGTATTTAAACATTTTCGTACAGCCTGAAATTGGTGACAATTAGTGGCATCATTTTATTGATATAATTAAAAAAGAACTGACAACACCTTAATATACATATACAAAAAGGGAACATAAGTGAATAGAATATGGAGTGTGGCAAGGAATGAGGGAACCCTCCACAACCCCAAATTTAAATACAAAACATAATCCTATTCTGTTTCCTGTAAATTTTTATATGTTAACCCTGTGCAGGTGAGTGTTTTGTATTGATATTCAACCATCTTCTATTCAGAAACACTGTTATCTCTGACAGTTTAGTGATACAACAACACCATAGAGTTGCCATATTTTCAGAGGCACACTGCATTAACATGTATATGTTGCTGACACAAGTCTTATTTAAAATCCTTGAGTACATTTGAATCCTGAACTGTCACAAACCTATGGCACAATTCACCACAGTTGAAAATATCAGGAGGTCTTCAGATGCTGAGGAAAGAGAGAGGAAAACTAATGTGTTTGCAGCTCCAGGGAGCTGCTGCATCATGATTCATTCTGACAGTTAACTATTTTAGTGCCAGAGTGGTGTCCAGTTCACTGCTTTGCAATGCATTGGAAACCTCACTGGTGCTCAAAGGCTTATTGAAGAAAATGGGAGGAAGCTCACCAACCAGTGGCGTAACAATAGGCCCCTGCGACCCCCCCGCCTGGCGCCACAGACATCAATTAGCTGCACTCTCCCTCATCTGCAATCTTGTAATGCAGAGAGCTGGGAGATGACATCATTTCCCAGTGTTCTGCAATATGGGAAAGGTCCATTTGGGAGCGCCAGGTCTTCATAAAGGTCTGTGTCGAAGGAGGCACAGACCTCTACTTCCACGTTGCTGAACCACCAGGGAGGTAGGAAATGGACACTGGGGGTAATGTGGAGAGGAGATCATTGGCTGCAATGTCTAGATTTGGGGGCAATGTGGGTAGGAGGTCATTGGGGGCAATGTGGAGAGGAGGACATTGGAGACAATGTGGAGAGTTAGGGGCAATGTGGAGAGGAGGACATTGGGGGCAGTGTGGAGATACCCAATGGGGGCAATGTGGTTGGGGGGCATGGCAATTTTTGCCCCAGGGCCCGGTGACTTCTAGTTACACCTCTGTCACTAACAATTTTCTTATCTTGTATGCTGGCAGCTGTGTGTGATATCAGCAATCACCAGACAAGACAGTAGCAGTTTCTAAACCATGTGCATTAGCATCAGTAGGGGTGCTTTGTTGTGGTAGAAAAGCTTGAACATATTTTGGAAAAACAAAGCAACCAAACCATTACTTGTAAAAAGTTAAATAAGAGTGTTATGGACAATCTATGTGAAGTAGCCTAGCTTTGCCTACGTTTTGCCTTGTTTTTAATTTGGAGATATGTGGAGTATCCATCATTCCTTGCTGCAATTCATGCGCCTGTATATTATTAGTGCTGTGATGTACACACATGCCGCTCTCATCCTGGAAATGACTGGCTCATAAACCTGTCACTTCTATTAGTACACCTTGCTTAACCCTTTGAGTGCCGGAGAGGTATCTAATGCAATGCAGTGCAACACGTTGCAATAAGTCTCTGGCACTCAAAGGGTTAAAAAGGACCAGTCACCAAAACTGCAATTAATTTTATACGGAAAACTAAAATCTGCCTATGCGTTAAGCTAGCCATTTATTTGGAATATATAGAGACGTGGAGCAATTCTGAGGTGTGCCAGTTGTGCTTTGAGTCATATTATACCGGAGAGGTCTCCAGTGAATTAAATGGGACTTTCAATGCTCTTAATGATAACTTTGGAGACCTCTATAACATTGAAGAAACTACATTTGTTGTTTAGATCAATTGATTTTGGACAATTTTTATTTGCCCCTGTGGTGCATTTAGTTTGCTCCAGGATTGATCACATTTCTTGAGGAATTAACTTTATTATTGATGGCAAAGCCTGGCACATTATGCTAATTAGTTTATGCACTGGGCCAGTATTACCACACATAGTGCTATGAATTAATATAGGCAGAGCCCCTACACTGGATTAGTTGCTAACAGTACATCAAGTGATACGATTGGCCACAAACAGAAGTAATTACTAATTAGCATTTGTGCAGAGAATTAGCAGAAAGTACCATCAAAACATAAAAACATTGATGTTACAGAAAAATGGCTGGTGCTTGCACATTGTCAGCTGTTAATTTTCTAAAAAAAAAAAAAAAACTTTTCTTAAGGTGACAGGTCCACTTTAACATGACACTACTGGATTCTGCTGATTCCTTCATAGAATAGCGGAAATATATGGCTTTATAAGGATGACACGTGCCCAATCACACAAGAAAGCAATAGGCCTCTCTCTACCCAAGAAAAACAGAAACATGCAAGCTGCTTGGATGAGAAGGACAAAGCAATTTTATTAACAATTAAGATAAGAACTAACACTATGCTAAGCAGTATGCCAGTTTCTAAGCACATACCTAGAGGCACAATGAAACACACCAACCCTAAGAGTCTCTACATCTGCTAGCTCCATTAGCCAAGGATTGGGAAACTAATTCCCAAAGCCCCAGAAGGGCAGATTAACAGTTCTGTCTTCTACTGATGAGGACCAGCTTCTGTAAATGCTGCTGTGACTAATGAAAAATCGGTTTAAAAAAAAACACAAAAAGGGGGAAGGAGGAAAACATTTTGCAATGTCCTTGGAGAGGCTTCCATGTCTTAAGCTAAATGTTAAAAAGTGACTGGGCAACCTCTCCAGGTAATACTAATACAAATTGGGAGAACCTCCAACCCACAACAGAGATGACCTATAAATATAAAACTAAAACATAATATTTTGCAAAGGGGCCAGAGATGTGCCACTGCAGTCATCCCCCCCCCATCCTAATTGTCCAGGGTCAGTTTCTCTTTCAGTGCAGGAAGAATGAGCAAAACATTGCTCTGCAATGCATTGCTCACTGCTCTCAGTATAACAAACTAGAAATGGGTGAATATTTTCGCCATAAAGTGAAACAGCACTTCTCCCTTTCTATTGGAAATGCTTTAAAAATGTTTTTATTCTACTTATTTAGCTGCATTGTGCTTTCCTTTCTGTAGACCTGCAAACATTTTTAACCCCCTACGGACCAGCAGTCCAGGAGAGTTACCTTCCCTTAAGGACCGCTTTGATCCTTGCCGACACACCGGTACACATGACCTGTTATGCGTATCGGCGTGCCACTTTGGGGCCTAAGAGAGATCGCTCCAGTCTGTAAGTAAAAAGTATGTGATGTGCTTTGACCGTCACCCGTCCTTAAAGGGATAGTAATGTTTCATAATAAAAGCAGTTCTATTTAATCATCATAGTATTTGGACTTTGGAGAGTGTTATTTCAATTCTGTCAGAGTTGTAGTTTAGGAGTAATTCAATGACAAAGTATCCCCCTCCTGCCCCTTTTACTGATGTAACACTGCTCAGCCAGAGCAGAAGGGAGGTGCCCAGGTAGACTGCAGAGAGGGACAATCTTCAATTAAGATAAGAGAAAAAGCTGAAAAGCTTGTTAAGGGGGGCAGGGCTTTCATTGTTCTGATAGGAAGAATATTGTCCCTTGCTGTTATCTGTCTGGTCTATGGACTGCATTTCACATCTGAGAAGAGATGGATTACACTAGGTAAAAGGGGAGGGAGGGGGAAACTTTGCTTGTGAATATCTCTCAAACCATAAAAATTTGAGAGATAACACTTATATCGTTTTTCATGTTTTTTAATGCTTACAAAATAAAATAAAGATAAAACGAAGTATTACTATCCCTTTAAGACTTGCCTTGCTGTAAGTATGTTATAAATGGTCTTTCAAGGCTTGCCTTGCTGTAGGCCTGCTAAACATTTTTAAGACTTGCCTTGCCATAGAAGGTTATGGTAACAAATTATATTAATGTTTTTCTGTTAATCATAATTATTTATGAAAAAGTTAAGCAAAGCGAAAGGCACTGTTATAATTTCTAAGTGACCTAATTGGCCTGAAAACCTGCTGTAAAAAAATATGTTGAAATGCCTGTTGGTTAACCTTCCTGCAAATGGCTTTCATGAAGTACATTTTAATAACTTTGGAAATACACACCTGCTAACTATGTATGTCATATGAGTGTGACTAGTCTGTATTGCTGTGTGAATCAAAATATATAATACTAACTCAACAGTATTATTGTAAAATGGAAGTAAACAAGACAAACATAATGAATGAAAACAGTAAAGTGGAAGTTGAAATATCTCTGAGTCCGTCCTTCAGAATAAAACTTTGTATATTGCAGAAGATTGATTATGTGTGTGTATATGTCAGTAATACATATACTCTGCATGCTGTCTGTGTACTCTGAACACCATTACTCTTGATTGTATAATTTTTAAATTATATTCATAAACAGCATGACAGGGTATTGTCAAGTCATCCACCCTTTTACATTGTACCCTCACCCCCACTATACATACACAGACAACTTGTATAGGTTAAAAAGGCTACAACATTTTATTACAATCATAAAACATAGATTTATAGAACATATTAGTTATTAACAATAAAAACATGACTAAATAACCAGTACACTTTAGCATCCTAGTGCTTGCTGTAAATAGTCATTACCCAACTCGCATAACATATACGAATACTCATACTTTATTAAACAATCCTAGGCCAAGGTCAATGCCACCATGCACACCTAAAATATGTTAATATGACAAGTGGAAGCCCAACAGCATTAATCACAACTATTGAGACCAAGCGTAAGGGACATGATCCTGTACCATAACCAGGAAACCCATGCTCCACACAGCAAACATCCTGCTACGTTTTGACAACATAAACACAGCCAGACCTGCAGCATGCAAAGCCTCCCTTGTCCCAAAACCTACCACCTCTAAAAGATCCCATTCCCCATATTATACAAGTACACTCACCACAGGTGCTCCCTCAGTATATAGCAGCATATAGCAGAAAGCTCCTCACTGGTTCACACATTTTGCACTGACTGACTTAAAATAGGGGTGGGTCACAGAAACCCCCACAGCAAATTATCTCCAGGACCATTTCCAAACTATCTATATCTAGCTTAGTTGACACAAAATCCCCTGTTTCGTTCCTAAGCCCATCAAGCCTCCTCCCCCTGACTTCCTTATAAACAGTGACAAAGTTAAATTATGATCAACATCAACAAATAACATAAAGATAAGTAAAAAAATGAAAGGTTTATTTTAAGGTGGTAGTTGTGGTTGTTGGAGGTGAATATATGATGATGATGATGATGATGAACAGGAAGGAACATTAGACAAATTATATGCAGTATTTGTTACAGCTTACCTTAGTTTCAGCGTCATCTACAGGCGCGAGGCTTCAAGTATGCAGCAGGCCTCTGTTTTATGTGTTTGCTTCCTGTAGTCTCCTCCTACCTACTTCCTCCTACTGTCACAGTTTTATTGAACACTCAGACAATTTGTTTAAGGTAAAAACAATGAAGCTTTATTAAACAAAATAATAAAGAACAGAAATGCCCTTCACAGGTCCAGACCCAAACAGAGGATAGTAATTTTGAGTCTGACACAGGTCAGGGTATATAACATAGATATGACAAAAATACAGAAATGCAGACAAATGACTGGAACAAGAACTGGAACAAAACCTCAGCAGTACAGGTCAGGAGAAGCCCTAGGAGAGGCAAGTACTGCAGAGCAGACACCCCAATAGATTGCCTATAACCGGGTAAGGCAGCCCACGTGACGGCTCAAATGAATACACTGAGGAGATCCCCGGAGGCAACCGGAATAGGCACAGTCTACACGGAGCGCAAGCGGAGGTGATAGTAGGCAGACTGAGTCTAATGCGCCCGGAGGCAATAGAGAGAGCATCGGTACAGCAACGCAACCTGAGACAGCTGATAAGTGCAAATGGACAGGTCGTGCAACCAAAAGTACCCACGGAGGCAAGACAGAATAGAGTGTAACTGGGGTTAACAGTGAGGCACTGACCTAAGTAGCGTAACCGGAGGCAACGGATAAGAGAAGACTGACAGGTAGAGTGACCACTAGTGACTAGTGATGAGCGAGCACCCCAATGCTCGGGTGTTCGGGTGCTCTGACCGAGCACCCCCTGAGGCTCGAGTGCTCGGCCGAGCACCCGAGCCCCATTGAAGTCAATGGGAGGACTCGAGCATTACACCAGGCACCCCCTGCTCTGATGAGGGGAGGGTGCCTGGTCCATAGGAAAAGGGAAGAAAAGGATGGAAACACCACAGAAATGGTTCAGGGACAGCATAGGGAGGATGTCTGGATGCATCTTGGACTCCAACATCGCTGCTGGGAACGATGTTTCGCCCGTAGTACGCCATTTTTACAGACTGACCATAAAACACACAAAAAGGAAAATAAAAACGACTTTAGGCGAAAAATTGTTACCAAACAATATTTGCTGTATATTTACTTGTATATCATCTGCAAATTCTCCCAAAAATTTCCTTGATTTTCGGAAGTGAGGCCATGATTAAGAGGGAAACGTGCGCAGAGGCAAATTCTCCCAAAAATTTCCTTGATTTTCAGAACTGAGGCCATGATTAAGAGGGAAACGTGCGCAGAGGCAAATTCTCCCAAAAATTTCCTTGATTTTCAGAACTGAGGCCATGATTAAGAGGGAAACGTGCGCAGAGGCAAATTCTCCCAAAAATTTCCTTGATTTTCAGAACTGAGGCCATGATTAAGAGGGAAACGTGCGCAGAGGCAAATTCTCCCAAAAATTTCCTTGATTTTCAGAACTGAGGCCATGATTAAGAGGGAACGTGCGCTGAGCTGACCATCTAAAACATTATGGGTGAGGGTCTGCTGCAGAGCTGACCATCCTAAACATTATATGCGAAGGCCCGCTAGTGAGCTGACGCTATAAAACATTATATGAGAGGGCCCGCTAGAGAGCTGACCCAATAAAACATTATATGAGAAGGCCCGCTGGTGAGCTGACCTATATAAAAATTGTCAAACAGGGCCCGCTGGTGAGCTGGCCCTATATAAAAATTATATCACAGGGCCCGCTGGTGAGCTGGCCCTATATAAAAATTATAGCACAGGGCATATGGAAGAGGAGGAGGAGGATGAGAAGATTAAGAGTCAACCATATACCCGTTTTTTGGGTGGAAGGGGTGAATGGGAATACAGAGTATTCCCATCATTGTAAATAACATATATAAAGTGAGTTTATGTTCCCCCGGGGCTTTCCTCCAGTGGAGTGGAGAAGTCAGGGGAAATCCAGGCCTTGTTCATTTTTATAAGTGTCAACCTATCAGCATTGTCGGTGGAAAGGCGGATACGCTTATCTGTTATGATGCCACCAGCAGCACTAAATACCCGCTCAGACAGAACGCTGGCGGCAGGGCAGGCCAGCACCTCCAAGGCGTAGAGTGCCAGTTCATACCACGTGTCCAGCTTGGACACCCAGTAGTTGTAAGGCACAGAGGGATCATTGAGGACGCTGACACGGTCTGCTACGTACTCCTTCACCATCTTCCAAAACTTTTCCCTCCTTGTGACACTAGGCTGCGCATCAGGGTGAGGGTGCTGCCGGGGTGTCATGAAGGTGTCCCACGCCTTGGAGAGTGTTGCCCTGCCTTTCTCGGAACTGCTGTGTGCTCCCCTTTTCTCCCCTTCTCGGTTGGCCAAGGTAGCACGTACTCTGCCGCCAGCGTTGTCAGATGGAAAATTTTGGAGCAATTTTTCAACAAGAACCTTCTGGTATTGCACCATTTTGCTTGTCCTCTCCACCGGAGGAATGAGAGATGAGAAATTCTCTTTGTAGCGGGGGTCCAGAAGGGTGAACACCCAGTAATCCGTGTTGTTTAAAATGCGTGTAACGCGTGGGTCACGGGAAAGGCAGCCTAACATAAAGTCAGCCATGTGTGCCAGAGTACCAACAGTCAAGATTTCGCTGTCCTCACCAGGAGGATGACTCTCAATCTCCTCATCCTCTTCCTCCTCTTCTGCCCACCCACGCTGAAGAGATGGAACTAAAGTTCCATGGCTACCCTATGTAGCGGAGGCAACCGTGTCTTCCTCCTCCTCCTCCTCCTCCTCCGCCTCCTCCAATTGTCGCTGAGAAGACGAAGTGAGGGTGCTCTGGCTATCACCTTGTGTAAGCTCTTCCTCCCCCATTTCCACCTCTTCCACATGCAAAGCGTCGGTTTTAATTGTGAGCAGCGAGCGTTTCAGTAGACACAGAAGTGGGATGGTTACACTGATAATAGCGTTATCGCCGCTCACCATCTGTGTCGATTCCTCAAAATTGCGTAAAACCTCGCAGAGGTCTGACATCCATTCCCACTCCTCACTTCTGATTACAGGAAGTTGAACGGAGAGGCGACGACCGTGTAACAGCTGGTACTCCACTACTGCCCTCTGCTGCTCACAAAGCCGGGCCAACATGTGGAAGGTGGAGTTCCAGCGCGTGCTCACGTCACACAGCAGCCGGTGAGCTGGCAATTGTAAGCGCTGCTGCAGCTTCAACAGGCCGGCCGAAGCTGTAGATGACTTACGGAAATGTGCACACACGCGGCGCACCTTGGTCAAGAGATCATGCACATTGGGGTAGGTTTTTAGAAATCGCTGAACCACTAAATTAAATACATGCGCTAGGCATGGTACGTGTGTGAGCTTGCCGAGCTCCAAAGCCGCCACCAAGTTACGCCCATTATCACACACAACCATGCCTGGTTGCAGGTTGAGTGGCGAGAGCCACTGCTCGGTCTGGTGACTAATCCCCTGCAACAGCTCTGAGGCCGTGTGCTGTTTGTCCCCAAGGCAGATCAGCTTCAGCACGGCCTGTTGACGCTTCCCCACTGCAGTGCTACACTGCTTCCAGCTACTGGCTGATGGGGGAGTGGCGCTGCGTGTAGAGAATTCGGAGGTGGAAACGGAGGAGGAGGAGCCAATAACGTAGGTGCTGGCGGAAACCCTGATGGAGGTAGGGCCCGCAATCCTCGGCGTGGGTAGCACCCGTGCCATCCCAGGGTCCGAGTCGCTCCCAGCCTCCACGACATTCACCCAGTGTGCCGTCAGGGAAATGTAGCATCCCTGGCCACAAGCACTTGTCCATGTGTCAGTCCCAGTAACTGCGTTGGTCAGGGCACGGGTGATGTTACGGGACACATGGTGGTGTAATGCGGGGATGGCACACCGGGAAAAGTAGTGGCGGCTGGGGACCGCGTACCGAGGGACAGCTGCTGCCATCAGGCTGCGGAAGGACTCAGTGTCCACAAGCCTAAATGGCAGCATTTCGATGGCCAGTAATTTTGAAAGGTGTGAGGTTAGTGCTATGGCCTGTGGGTGGGTGGCTGGGTACTTTCTCTTGCGCTCAAATGCCTGGGGTAACGACATTTGGACGCTGCGCTGGGACAGGGAAGTGGATGTGGTCGCTGATGGTGCTTCAGATGGTACAGGTGCAGGGCGGGAGGTATGCGGGCCTGCGCCTTCGACAGGCGATTGGCTGGCACTGAAAACAGGGGAAGAGGAGGCAGTGGTGTGGCCTGCAGACACAGATGGCCGATCCAGGCGTTCCTCCCACTTACTACGGTGCTTGGATGCCATGTGTCGGATCATGCTGGTGGTGGTGAGGTTTCTAGTGTTCATGCCTCGGCTCATTCTGGTGTGGCACAGGTTGCAAACTACAATTCTTTTGTCGTCCGCACTTTCCTTAAAAAAACGCCATACCGCGGAACACCTACCCTTTGGCAAGGTAGATTTACGCAAGGGGGTGCTCCGTGGAACATTTGCGGGCCGGTTTGGTGCGGTCCGCCTTCTTTCTGTAGCCACACCACTGCCTCTTCCAGCCTGTTGCGGTGCTGCAGATGGCTCACCCTCAGGACTGCTGTCATCGCTCGGCTCTACACCTTCCCAGGTGGGGTCAGTCACCTCATCGTCCACCAAGTCCTCCTCCACTTCCTCACTCTGATCATCCTCCTCAAGTCTTGATCCCACCACATACTCAGTCATTGACAACTGTATAACATTCTCCTCAACAAGGTCTTGAGACGGAAATAGTGGTTGATTTAATGGCAACTGTGTCTCATCATCGTCATCATCATCCACTACTTCCTTTGACCTTAAATGCCGTTCACATCTGTCATCTTCTTGTGATTGGGTAGCCTCTAGAGGTTGTGAATCAGGGCACAAGATGTCATGTTCCTCTGCAAGCGTGCTTGGAGAGAGGGTCAAATGAAGGATTGGTGATGAGACGAGCTCCTCACTATATCCCAGTGTGGGATCACTTCTTTGACCAGACCGTGTATGGTGGGAGGAAGGATGATCAGAGTGAGGATTATGTTGACCAGACTCTTGGCTACTGAGAGTGGACTTGGTGGAAGACAGGGTGGTGCTTAACCGACTGGAAGCAGTATCAGCTGTCATCCAACCGACCACCTGTTCGCAGTGGTCGGACCTCGAGAGTGATGTCCTGCGACGCCCTGTAAAATTACACATGAAGCTAGGTATGGTGGATGTCTTTCTTTCTTGTGCTCTGGCACCAGGCACAGTTTCTCCGCGTCCTGACCCGCGCCCTGAACTATCAGGATCACGTCCACTTCCCCGTCCCTTTTTACCCGCCTTCTTCATCTTACACGATATATATGACTTTAATATATATGAGTTTGAAAACTTAACAGTATTTCTTACTATTCTGCAACTCTGCAGAGTACACAGAATAGGCTGCTAAACTGCGGTGACACACACTGAATGGAATAAGTGACTTTAATATTTGAGTTTGAAAAATTAACAGTATTTCTTACTATTCTGCAACTGTGCAGAGTACACAGAATAGGCTGCTAAACGGCGGTGACACACACTGAATGGAATAAGTGACTTTAATATTTGAGTTTGAAAACTTAACAGTATTTCTTACTATTCTGCAACTCTGCAGAGTACACAGAATAGGCTGCTAAACGGCGGTGACACACACTGAATGGAATAAGTGACTTTGATATTTTAGTTTGAAAACTTAACAGTATTTCTTACTATTCTGCAACTGTGCAGAGTACACAGAATAGGCTGCTAAACGGCGGTGACACACACTGAATGGAATAAGTGACTTTAATATTTGAGTTTGAAAAATTAACAGTATTTCTTACTATTCTGCAACTCTGCAGAGTACACAGAATAGGCTGCTAAACGGCGGTGACACACACTGAATGGAATAAGTGACTTTAATATTTTAGTTTGAAAACTTAACAGTATTTCTTACTATTCTGCAACTGTGCAGAGTACACAGAATAGGCTGCTAAACTGCGGTGACACACACTGAATGGAATAAGTGACTTTAATATTTGAGTTTGAAAACTTAACAGTATTTCTTACTATTCTGCAACTGTGCAGAGTACACAGAATAGGCTGCTAAACGGCGGTGACACACACTGAATGGAATAAGTGACTTTAATATTTGAGTTTGAAAAATTAACAGTATTTCTTCCTATTCTGCAACTGTGCAGAGTACACAGAATAGGCTGCTAAACTGCGGTGACACACACTGAATGGAATAAGTGACTTTAATATTTTAGTTTGAAAACTTAACAGTATTTCTTACTATTCTGCAACTGTGCAGAGTACACAGAATAGGCTGCTAAACGGCGGTGACACACACTGAATGGAATAAGTGACTTTAATATTTGAGTTTGAAAAATTAACAGTATTTCTTACTATTCTGCAACTCTGCAGAGTACACAGAATAGGCTGCTAAACGGCGGTGACACACACTGAATGGAATATGTGACTTTAATATTTGAGTTTGAAAACTTAACAGTATTTCTTCCTATTCTGCAACTGTGCAGAGTACACAGAATAGGCTGCTAAACTGCGGTGACACACACTGAATGGAATAAGTGACTTTAATATTTGAGTTTGAAAACTTAACAGTATTTCTTCCTATTCTGCAACTGTGCAGAGTACACAGAATAGGCTGCTAAACGGCGGTGACACACACTGAATGGAATATGTGACTTTAATATTTGAGTTTGAAAACTTAACAGTATTTCTTACTATTCTGCAACTCTGCACACTACACAGAATGTGCTGCTAAACTGCGGCGAAGCACACTGAATGGAATATGTGACTTTGATATTTTAGTTTGAAGACTTAACAGTATTTCTTCCTATTCTGCAACTCTGCACAGTACACAGAATGTGCTGCTAAACTGCGGCGAAGCACACTGAATGGAATATGTGACTTTGATATTTTAGTTTGAAGACTTAACAGTATTTCTTCCTATTCTGCAACTCTGCACAGTACACAGAATGTGCTGCTAAACTGCAGCGAATCACACTGAATGGAATATGTGACTTTGATATTTTAGTTTGAAGACTTAACAGTATTTCTTCCTATTCTGCAACTCTGCACAGTACACAGAATGTGCTGCTAAACTGCGGCGACGCACACTGAATGGAATATGTGACTTTGATATTTTAGTTTGAAGACTTAACAGAATGTGCTCTAATCTGCAACTTTGCACACTAAACAGAATGTGCTCTAATCTGCAACTTTGCACACTAAACAGAATGTGCTCTAATCTGCAACTGTGCACACTAAACAGAATGTGCTCTAATCTGCAACTTTTCACACTAAACAGAATATTTTTTTTTTTTTTTTTTTTTTTTTCCCCCCCCCCCCACACAAAATAACCTGCTGCCCCCACACACAGTAGTCCTAAAAAGGACTTTTGGTTCTTTTTTTTAACAATTTTGTTTTTTTTCCTCCCTACACTGCCTTTCCCTTCCTATCCTCAGCTCTCCCTGGCTAAGACTGAGCCGAACTCGATGGTCAGGTGCTGCTGGCATTACACCGATGTCAGAGCCTCCCTGCACGTTTATTGGCTGCGCAGCAGCCGCAAAACGTGCGGGGAGGAGACCCGAACATGGCGGGCGAGCACATGCGGTACTCGTACGAGTACCGCCATGTGCCGAGCAGAGCGATGCTCGAGCCGATCCGAGCATCGGCCGAGCATGCTCGCTCAACACTACTAGTGACCATTAAGGCACAGGCTGTATAGTATACAAACGGAGGCTGCAGTGAGGCACAGGCTGAAAGGTAGCGCAACCGGAGGCAACGGATATGTGCAGACTGGCAGGCAACCGTAAGGCAAAGGCAATAGACATGAGACTGGGGCAACAGAAGCACTAGCGATAAGCTGACGCTAGGCGAGTAGCCAATGCCTCGGTCGGACACAGAGAACGATAGTCAACCAAAGCCTAGAACGGTACACAGAGAGCGGTAGTCAGCCAAAGCCAGAATCGGTACACAGAGAGCGGTAGTCAGCCAAAGCCTGGATAGTACACAGAGAGTGGTAGTCAGTCAAGCCGGGTGCAATACAAAGAGAGCGGTAGTCAGCCAAGCCGGATACGGTACACAGAGGGTGGTAGTAGCAGAATCGGTCACGGAATCGTAGTCAGGCAAGCCAGGTCAAAAATAATACAGGCAGTGAAGACAGGAACAAGGTCAGACGAAACCAGATCATACACGGTACAGGAACACAGCAACAAACGTCTGATCAGGAACACCACGAAAGGGCACCGGCATAGTGACAAGAGGGCGTATATAAAGGCAAGCCCTGGGAGGGGTTGAAAACCCAGAGCCAATAAGAAACAGCCAAAGCAAACCCGGAAGTAAGAATTTCGCTCAGGCAGAATCACGGGCACCTTGATAGTACCCCCCTCCTGCCTTGAGGGGGTCTAGGCTTGGCAGGAAACTTAGCATGGAATCTGCGCAACAAAAATGGAGCATGAATGTCAGATTGGTTCACCCATGAGCGTTCCTCTGGCCCATAACCCTTCCAGTGTACCAAGTATTGGATCTGGCCACGGAATCAACGTGAATCCAAATACTCTGTACTTAATATTCATCATGGTCCTGAATGCGCACTGGACCTGGGACTGCAGGAGTAGTGGTATAGCAATTACACACCAGCGGTTTAAGAAGTGACACATGGAACACATTATGTATCTTCATGGAGGCAGGTAATTCCAATGCATAGTAGACAGGGTTAACTCGACGGAGTACCCGGAATGGACCCACAAACCGAGGAGCAAATTTGTAACAAGGGACTTGCAACCTAAGATTCTTGGAGGACAACCAGACACAGTTCCCCACCTGAAATACAGGGGCCGGCAATTGTCTGTTACTAGCATGCAGCTGGACTCGTAGGAAAGAATCACGATGGGTATTCTGGACCTGTGCCCATGTGGAGCGGAGTTGCCTAATATGCTCATCCAGAGCCGGAATCTGTTGTGCTTGAAAGGTGTCCGGGAGCAAGCACGGTTAAAACCCATAATTGATCAGGAAGGGTGAGCTCCCGGGTGTGCTGCACACTGCACAGTTCCTGGCAAACTCTGCCCACCGCA
This sequence comes from Rhinophrynus dorsalis, assembly GCA_037306005.1. Classification (NCBI taxonomy): domain Eukaryota; kingdom Metazoa; phylum Chordata; class Amphibia; order Anura; family Rhinophrynidae; genus Rhinophrynus; species Rhinophrynus dorsalis. The sequence continues at coordinate 298,496,573 of CM074724.1, forward strand.
ACAAGTCAGCCCAATTGTCGTGATGGTTGGAAATGAAACAACGTAAAAACTGTTCCAAGCCCTGGTTAGCACGCTCAGCAGCCCCATTGGTCTAGGCGTGATAGGCGGATGAAATGGACAACTGAATCTCTAAACGAATTAACTCCTATGGTCTGAGACCAGCACCTTGGGCACCCCGTGGAGTCGGAATACCTCCCTGGCAAACACTGTAGGCAGATCCTTAGCAGACGGCAAGCCAGGGAGTGGCACGAAATGAGCCATTTTGGAGAATCTGTCAACTATCATGAGTATCACCGTAAATCCTTTAGAGGCCGGCAGCTCTCCCAGGAAGTCAATAGAAACGTGTGACCAAGGACGGTCACCATTAGGAACAGTTTGCAACAGTCCCACTGGAAGGTGTCTGGGAGTCTTAGAATGGGCACAGGTGGCACAGGCTGCTGTAAATGCTACACAGTCATCTCTCATGCCCGGCCACCAAAACATCCGGGACAGAGACCAGATTAATTGATTTTTTCCCCACATGACCTGCCACCCGGGAGGAGAGGTACGTCTCCATCAATTTAGCCGGAAAGGGCTGTGCCACAAAGCACTTGCCCACAGGCTTCTCTGGGGGGAGTATTGACCTGGGATGCCAAAATTTCCTCCCCTAATGGTGAAGTGAAGCTGGTCCGCAATGTGGCGAGTATACGGTCCAGAGGGATAATAGGCACTGGTACAGAGTCAGCTTCTGGATCTGAATCAAATTGTCTGGACAAGGCATCGGCCTGTACATTCTTAGTACCAGGTAAGTAGGAGACAATAAAATTGAAACGAGACAAAAACAGTGCCCATCTCACTTGTCTTGGGGATAGCCTTTTAGCCTCAGAGAGGTACATGAGGTTTTTATGATCGCTCAGAATCAGTCTGGGTGCCCTAGTGCCCTCCAACAGATGGTGCCATTCATGTAAAGCCAGGATAATCGCCAAGAGTTCCCGGTCACCAATGTCATACAGACTCTGGGCTTTGGTAATTTTTTTTTAAAAATCCGCATGGTCTCAACGTCTTATCAGGACCTGGTCTTTGGCCCAATACTGGTCCTTTCTCTAGTCTCAGAGGCATCCACCTCCAATGTAAATGGGAACCCAGGAGTAGGATGCTACAGAACTGGGGCAGTGGAAAATGCGGTCTTCAGAGTTTCGAATGCCCTAACCACCTCTGGGGACAATTCTGAGGCGTTGGCACCCTTCTGGGTCATATCAGTGAGTGGCTTAACGATTCTGGAATAATCACAAATAAATTTCCTATAATAATTTGCAAACCCTAAAAATTGCTACAAGGGTTTGAGGCCCGTGGGGCGTGGCCACTGCAGCACCGCTGCAAGCTTGTCCTTGTCCATAGCGAAGCCCTCTTTAGCCTAGAAAAGCCACACTAGACCTATGGAAATCGCCCTTCTTGAGTTTGCAATAAAGCTTGTTTTCTCTCAACCTCTGCAAGACCGCTGAGACATGCCTGCGGTGAGTCTCCAGGTCAGGAGAATATATCAAAATGTCGTCTAGGTATACGACTACACAGGATTGTAACATGTCCCTTAATACATCATTTATGAATTCTTGAAATACCTCCGGGGCATTGCACAGACCAAATGCCATGACCAAGTACTCGTAGTGCCCCGTACAAGTATTGAAGGCCGTTTTCCACTCATCACCCTCCTTAATCTGAACTAGATTATATGCCGCCCTAAGGTTTAGTTTGGTAAAGATGGATGCGCCCTTTAACCGATCAAACAATTCGGTGATGAGTGGAATGGGATAAGCGTTCTTTATCATTATTTTGTTGAGACCCCTATAATCAATACAGGGTCGGAGCTCCCTGCCCTTCTTTTTAACAAAAAAGAATCCAGCCCCCATGGGCGAGGAAGATTTACGAATAATGCCACGAGCCAGGGCATCACTAATATTCTCCTCCATGGCCCGGTTCTCGTCACAGGACAACGGGTAAGTCCTATCCCTAGGGGGCATAGCGCCTGGCACAATATCAATAGCACAATCGTATGGGCGATGCTGTGGCAGAGTGCTAGCCTCTCTCTTACTGAATACATCGCTGAATGACTGGTATTCAAGCGGTAGGGAGGGAGAGGTACACAAGATCTTAGTAGGGTTCCTTAGACAATGAGTGTTACAGTGTTCGGACCAAGACAATATCTCACATATCTTCCAGTCAAGTCTGGAATTATGCTTATGTAACCATGGAAAACCCAAAATGACCTCAAAATGAGGAGACTGGATTATCTGGAACTGTAAGGTCTCCTTGTGAAGTGCTCCGATACAAACAGATAACGGGCATGTCTCCTGGGTGACTTGTGGTGGTACCAGAGGCCTCCCATCAATGGCCTCAATATCAAGCGGAGATTCTCTGTTCAACAGTGGAATATTATGCAGAATAGTAAAGTCCCTGTCCATAAAATATCCGGATGCGCCGGAGTCAATAAGAGCAGGAGTATTCACCGAACCGGAAGCCCAAGAGAAAACAATATTAAGTACTGGTTTGTTTAACGTGCCTTCCGGGGACTGGTTTATGCCACCTAGGATCTGTCCCCCACTTGAGCCTAGGTGCGAGCGTTTCCGGCCGCACGGGACAGGTCTTTAGCAGGTGACCCGCCTTGCCACAATAAATACATAGGCCCTGTTTGCGGCGGAAGGAGCGTTCCTCCTTGGACAATCGTCTGAAGCCCACATGCATAGGTTCTATACTCCCAGTAGCAGGACCCAAAGGTATGGGAGGAGAGGGAGGCCAACTCGCTTCTGGGTCTTGATTTATGATCCTTATATATACTCCTCTCCCTTATGCGGGAGTCAATCAGGATAGTATAATCAATGAAATTGTCTAGACCCACTGGTAAGTCTCTGGCCACAATTTCATCTTTAATCCTATCCTCGAGACCTTGTGGGAAAGCAGTGACAATCGCCTCATCGTTCCAACCTACCTCTGCTGCGAGTGTGCGAAATTCAGTGGCATAATCGGAAACAGTACGTGTGCCCTGCTGGATTCTCATAAGATGCTTGGCAGCAGAGGTGGCATGCCCTGGAATTTCGAATACACTGTGGAAGGCCCTTACAAACTCGGCAAAGTTATTAGTGATTGGTTTACCAGTCTCCCAAATCGGATTTGCCTAGGCTAGAGCTTTGCCCGTGAGTAGTGAGATCATGAACCCCACTTTGCTCCTTTCACTAGGAAATGCCTGTGGTACCAGTTCAAGAAAGATCTCAAGTTGGTTCAGAAACCCTCGGCACAGAGTTGGCTCCCCATCTTATCTCAGAGGAAGGGGGGCGGTAGCGGATAGCCCCTTAGAGGAAGAACTGGACGTACTAGCCTCTGCCAATGGTGCCTGAACTGGAGTGGGCCACCAAAGGCTATACAGGTCTCTCGAGACAGGCAGTGCACTCCAAAATAGTCTGGATAGCCATAGACAACTGGTCTAACCGTTGCTCCTAAGCGTCCATTCTCCAGAGGAGATTCTGAGAGCTAACTTCACCAGCCTTGTCTGAGGTTATGGCCCTTTCGTACTGTCACAGTTTTATTGAACACTCAGACAATTTGGTTAAGGTAAAAACAATGAAGCTTTATTAAACAAATTAATAAAGAGCAGAAATGCCCTTCACAGGTCCAGACCCAAACAGAGGATAGTACTTTTGAGTCTGACACAGGTCAGGGTATATAACATAGATGTGACAAAAATACAGAAATGCAGACAAATGACTGGAACAGGAACTGGAACAAAACCTCAGCAGTACAGGTCAGGAGAAGCCCTAGGAGAGGCAAGTACTGCAGGGCAAACACCCCAATAGATTGGGGAGAGGATAGGCTCTACCGGCCTTACCTATAACGGGTAAGGCAGCCCACATGACGGCTCAAATGAATACACTGAGGAGATGCCCGGAGGCAACCGGAATAGGCACAGTCTGCACGGAGCACAACCGGAGGTGATAGTAGGCAGACTGAGTCTAATGCACCCAGAGGCAATAGAGAGAGCAGCGGTACAGCAACGCAACCTGAGACAGCTGATAAGTGCAAATGGACAGGTTGTGCAACCACAAGTACCCACGGAGGCAAGGCAGAATAGAGTGTAACTGGGGTTAACAGTGAGGCACTGACCTAAGTAGCGTAACCGGATGCAAAGGATAAGAGCAGACTGACAGGTAGAGTAACCACTAGTGACCGTTAAGGCACAGGCTGTATAGTATACAAACGGAGGCTGCAGTGAGGCACAGGCTGTAAGGCGGTACAACTGGAGGCAAAGGATATGTGCAGAGTGACAGGTGGTGTAACCACTAGTGACTGTTAAGGCAAAGGATATGTGCAGACTGGCAGGCAACCATAAGGCAAAGGCAATAGACACGAGACTGGGGCAACAGAAGCATTAGCGATAAGCTGACGCTAGGCGAGTAGCCAATGCCTGGGTCGGACATAGAGAGCGGTAGTCAGCCAAAGCCAGAATTGGTACACAGAGAGCGGTAGTCAGCCAAAGCCTTGATCAGTACACAGAGAGCGGCAGTCAGCCAAGCCGGGTACGGTACACAGAGAGCAGTAGTCAGCCAAGCCAGAGATGGTACACAGAGGGCGGTAGTAGCAGAATCAGTCACGGAATCGTAGTCAGGCAAGCCGAGTAAAAAACAATACGGGCAATGAAGACAGGAGCAAGGTCAGACGAAACTGGATCATACACGGTACAGGAACACCACGAAAGGGCACCGGCATACTGACAAGAGGGCGTATATAAAGGCAAGCCCTGGGAGGGGTTGAAAACCCAGAGCCAATAAGAAGCAGCCAAAGCAAACCCGGAAGTAAGAATGTCGCTCATGCAGAATCACGGGCATCGCAATACCTACCTACTTCCTCCCTCTGATCTGCTCCTCCTACCTACTTCCTGTGGAGGGGTTTAAAAGGCAGACTGAGTCCTGATTCAGTTGCCCTTGTGTTTTTGTGCTTAGCAGTTATTTTACCTTGGGCTCTGTGTATGACCTGACTAGTCTTCCATCAAACCTGGTGCTGACCTGTGGCTCTGTCTGACTATTCTTTTGCATATCCCTATTAGTGGACATCCAACCTGGTGCAGACCTGTGGCTCTGGCTGACTACCTGAACTGTGTTTGACCTGGCTTGTCTGACTACCCCCTCTGGTGCAGACTTGTGGCTCTGTCTGACTATTTTTTATGTATCCCTATTAGTGGACATCCAACCTGGTGCAGACCTGTGGCTCTGGCTGACTACCTGAACTGTGCATGACCTGGCTTGTCTGACTACCCCCTCTAGTGCTGACTTGTGGCTCTGTTTGACTATTCTTTTGCATATCCCTATTAGTGGGCATCCAACCTAGTGCAGACCTGTGGCTCTGGCTGACTACCTGAACTGTGCATGACCTGACTTGTCAGACTAACCCCTCTGGTACTGACTTGTGGTTCTGTCTGACTACTCTTACGTTTGCTCCCATTACCTAGCAGACACCCAACCTAGTGTGAACCTAGGCTCTGGTAGACCAGCTCTGATACTGACTGCAGCCTTGATTCAGTTATCTACTCCCTGACTGCAGGCTGAATGAGAGTTCTCTCCTTACTGACGGCAGGAGTGTGCCAGTACATCTCCTACTTCAGATCAAGATCCTGTGTTTCTGTTCCTGCTCCTGTTCTGTTCCTGATTCCGGTAGAGACTACCAATGGCTGAGGCCTAGTCTCTAGCATTGTGGTCAAGCTTGGCAGCCTATTATTTCTGATAACTGTGCTCGCTGGCTTGTAACCCTCTGCTTGTTTCTTTGTATATATTTGCCTACTTCCTATTGTATATATTTGCCTACCACTGCTATTAATAAATTGCATTTAACTATACTGTACTGACTCCTGAACTTCTCTGGGAACCGTGACAGTATGATATATGATTCCAATATAACCTCATATTTGTTATATGTCAGTAATTCATCAATGTACATAGTACTAGTTTTAACTATTGTGTGTAGATTGTGGCAACTGTGCAATCACCACTGTAAGACTATCTCCTCTGAGACACATTAATTGCTTTTTGTGATGATGATTCGTTCTGCAAAATGATGTGATGTTGTTGCTGATGATACTTTTAAGGGAATAATACTTTTTCTTGCTTCCTTTCCACTGTTTTTTCAAATAGTTTTGCCCTAAGTTTCTGCATTGCATATAAACAATAAACACATATTTTAAACCATCTGGTCCATCCAGTCTGCTCGATTCCCTATCTATTTAAAATACACAGCCTTACATGCTTCTCAGACTAGACATTTTTCTGTTCCAGGCACTTTTGAATTCCCTAACAGCATTTGTTCCTATGACCTCTGCAGAAAGGCTGTTCCATGAGTCTAATACCCTTTGCTTAAAGTAGTATATACATTACTTTAGAATTTTTCACCACCTAACTTTAGATCATGATCTCTCATAATTTTCTTTTTTTTTTTAATAAAGGCTTTGCTTCTGGAAAATATTATAGCCCTTAATATATTTAAGGGTTTCTATTATATAACCTTCTCTCTTTCCTTCAAGCTGTACGTATTAAAGAGGAAATATCATCAAACTTAAATTGCCCCCAAATACTTATTACCATAGTGATATGCATATACATACTTTTATTTTACAGAATAAGTCCGGCATTAGTGAAAAATAGAACTCATTCAGCAGGAAGCTGCAGGCAACAGCATAGACATCTTGCAGAAAAGGCATCTCTGAGAATGTGCTGTCCATCCCGTTCACCTCCAGGATTGGTGAGTGGAGTTAGTTCCTTGGTAACTTAAGGCACCAGAAGAGAGAGAGCCTATAGCAAGATCCCTGCTACTGCTGTCTGCCGAACAAGTTCTATGTCTCTCTAATGCCGGACTTATTCAGCAAAATAAATGTATGTATATGCAAATTGCTATGGAAATAAGGATTTGGGGTGCAATTTAAGTTTGATGATAGTTCTGCTTTAATGTAGTTGAGTCTATTTTGGTACCCATTGTCAGGAAAATCCCGCACCATTTTGGTGGTACTTCTTTGAACAGTCTCTAATTTATGAAAGTCCTTTTGGAGATGTGGTCTCCAGAACTGTGCATAGTATTACAGGTGAGAACGTCCCAGTGATCTATAGAGTGGAATTAGTACCTCTATTTTCCTACTGCATATCGCTATGGTAAAAAGGATTTGGGGGGCAATTTAAGTTTGATGATAGTTCCGCTTTAATGTAGTTGAGTCTATTTTGGTACCCATTATCAGGAAAATCATGCATCATTTTGGTGGTACTTCTTTGAACAGTCTCTAATTTATTAAAGTCCTTTTGGAGATGTGGTCTCCAGAACTGTGCATAGTATTACAGGTGAGAACTTACCAGTGATTTATAGAGTAGAATTAGTACCTACTGCTAATGCCTCTTCATATACAACCAAAGACCTGGTTTGCTACTCCAACTGCTTTATGCCTCTCTTTTATCCTCCACAATGTAAAGTTTCACACTTGATTTATAAGGATATGTATGCATGCTTTTACAGAATCTGATTCCTCAGAGTGTTTCTGCTTGCTAGAATGTATTCCTCTTCTCTTTAAATGTACACTAGGCAAGGATCCTGCTGAATGCAGGAAACGTCATTCACCAGCTGTTTCATATCTGTGTTATCTTCGTTGTAAGAATCGTTCATGTTCTTCATTTTTTCTGTAATAAATATAGTTGAAGTATCTAAGTCCTGTACCAGCACAGCTAACAAGAAAGGTGCCCTCCTCAAAAGGCTTCAGCAGCTCACACAAGTAACACATTAAATGCCACTGACCAAAGTAATGATTTATCTGAGGTAGGTCTTGTTTGGGAAGTGGAGTCTATTTGCAGGGAAGTTCACACCTGTGCAAAATCACATTAATGGAAGGCATGAGGATGAAGAAAGGATATTAGGTAGGGTCAGGCAATCTGGAGCAGGCCAGGAGCTTGAATTATAACCAGCAGTAACTGCTCGCGCCGAGGGTAGGGCCCCAAGGTTCCCTTACTCACAGGCAGGATACAGAAATCCAAGCAGAGGTAACAAATAGACAGACAAGGCAGAGACAACACAATCCATAGTCAGAGCGGGTAGCAAGCAAGCAGACTCCATGAACTAACCAAGGTGAAAGCCGGAGTACCTGTCACAATAAAAAAAGCAGGGTCCAGGAACAAGCCAAAGTCAAATCCAAAATGTCTTGTGATCAGGACACAGGCAGGGACCAGTAACTAGTCAAGGTAAAATTTCTCATAAACAGGAATCCAGAACTCTGAGTCTAAAAAGGCAACATCATTGAGTTCTGTGGGAGACTGGGTTAAATAACTGTTGACCAAGAATCAGCTGATATATTTGGCCAGTCAGGAGTGATTGAAAGTTCCTGAAGGCCAAGTGTATGTAGCTGACTCAGGAACCACAGAATCCTGCTGCTTCAAATTCCTCTAGCGGCTAGGCTGAAGAGTGCAGGACCCACAGCTATAAGGCAAAGATAGATTGGCAATGAGGTGACAAAAAATGACAAGGTAGCCCTTCCAAAGCTTTGCTAATTTTTATATTAACTTATGACCTTGTTTTGCTCATATAAAACTCCAGTATGTACGGGTTCACTTTGAAAATGTTGCACACAAAACAGCATGTGACATAAAAGCGCAATAATGAAGTCGCCATGATGAAAAGGGCGACACGAGAATCTCGCCCTGCATCAAGAGTGCGAGATCCTTATGTTGTCCAATTAAACATTGCTTCAAATATGGCAAGATGCAAGCTCCATCACAAGCACTCACTGACATACCGACAGTCTCCATTGTTAATTTACTTTCTAGATTTTCATCATGGTGACTTAATTATTGCACTTTTATGTCACATGCTGTTTTGCGTGCAACATTTTTAAAGGATACCAGCATGTACAATGTGGAATTTTACCAGGTAGAGACCCCCTTTTAAGCTGGTGATGGAGCAGATGGTTAAAATTTTGTAAGAAATGCAATGTGTTTGCTGTATAGCACAGCTAAACTATGCACACATTCTGTGAGCAATATTTAACATTTGCTTGAGTAACAGTTAGATTCTGGTCATGGGAGAAGGAGGGTTCATGTACCATATTTGATTTTCTCAAGGAGAGACACTGTTCCCACCAGACAAACAGCTAGCTTTCAAAGAGTGGGGTAAAATCCATTTATCTATGACTTCTGCAGCACTACAGCTTTTTGAGATTGTTTTTCAAGCTTTGCATGAATAACTGTGCATGAAAATGGTACGGACGGTCTTACAGCTGGCCTTGAGCCAATCAACATTAGCGGTGACCCATTACTGCTGTTTTCTGCTGCCCGCCAATGGGAAAAGTATCCACTGAGCAGTGACAGTCATATAGTCTATTCTGGACACTTGTCTTGTCTACATACTGAATCTGTGGTCAGATGAATTTTCTTGATGATATTTCCAGCCCATTGGCCATGACACCAACCACCTGCTTATATAACTCAACCCAACAGGGTGCAACAAGTGACAATGAGTTTTGTAAAACCTCTGTTGTTTATAAAATAATAAGACAGCATGTCATCTGCCAAATATTTGGCAAGTTTGCCATTCCACATGCATACTTTTGGGTTACTTTTGAGTATTTCTGTAATTTTTTTCTTAGAACTGTCAGTATTAGTTGGCAGCACATAAATGTAATTTAATTGCTTTAACAACATAACTACTACTAACGGAAGGGGTGGGGGGTGACACAGATAAGGTGTGGCACTTGTATGGACTCTGTGACTCATTACTCCAAAAAACTCTAAGTCATCATCCTTCATTCTTTGCAATTGCTAAAGTGCAGTAGGACTAGGATACATTGTTATAGTTCATGATGAAAATGTTGTCCCATTCTCTGACACATTTACATAATTATTATTATGCACCACTCAGCCCAGTGAAATTTTAGGAATGCTGCTATTGCTGCTAGTTGCTTCATCTCTGACATGTTTCTGGGGTGTCTCCCAGTCAGATATGGTGTTGTGCTTCATGAGGGATTTCAGTTAGGATGTGCCTAGACGTGAACCTGCTTTCCTTCTGCACCCATGTTTTTGTACAGAGACAACTCGTAGCAACATGTTGTGCTTTTGAATAGTAAGTGAAGTCCTGGCAGACTACTACTAATTATGGTTAGATGCTGCAATAGTACTAGCAGTTGGTGTTAGTCATACTGCACTTTGAAAAGCAGCAGAATCACTCATAGCTAGGGTTGTAGATTATGATAATTTGTGTTGCTGCTTAGTTGAAAATGGGAAGTTTGACTGGGTGGGGGTTAGATGTAGTGAAACTGATGATGTAGACCAAGATGATGATGATGTGTTTTTCAGCATGTTTATTTGTATGTCCACAGTCAAACTTTCGAGTTGATCTCTCACAGATTTTATGAATAGGCATATTGCTCTCTTTCAGTGGTGGTGGGCCTTTTCATTTCAGCTAATTTTTGCCCATGTCATTATTGGTCACTCTCTCTACTTCATCTGTATCAGAAGAAGGGGAAGAGAGTGGATAGACATATTGTAAACCAACATCAACACCAATAATACTTCATAATTAGCATCAGCAACATCATCTTCTCCATACCTACTGCTTTCATATTCTTGTAGTTGACAACATCTGAAAATGTGTATTTTTTTTCTTTAGGGGATTTATAGAACATTGACCAGTGATTTGCAGTGTGTTGTTACTGTCACTGTCTGACACAGAAGTTGGTTTCACTGTTAAATCCCACTCTGTTATGACAACAACACTAGAACGTGACTTGTCACTTTAAGTGTTAAAGGCTTAGTACTATCACTACTGCAAACGACCTTCTCAGTAGGAGAATTATCAGCATTTATTGCACAAGCTGCAGAAACTAGGGGTGCAGTTAGTTTTTGTAGCACACATTTACTACCAACATGCATACACTCCTCCTTCTCCTTACCCATGCCCCTAGCATATTTTGCGGATATGATAGTAGTGTTAATTTCTACAGTAAAGCACAAGACAAAACTGTTAGCGTGCGAAGTTATGTTTTGATGATCTCAACATAATGTATAATGTATGTCTCTGTCAGTCACAGTTGTGGCTTAGGTCAAAATTTTATTTTTTTTTATCATCCCTGACTCTTCCTATATGTCACTGTCTAAAAAGAAATTGCACCCATACTCCCTATAACAGCAACCAATTCCAGCTCCTCCTCCTTGCTTTTCTGCCTCAGCATGTAGCTGTGTCAAATTTTCAGTAGCATCTTTCTCTCCCAGTTTGACAATAGTGTTAATGTTTACAGTACAGTACAGGATTAAAATAGAACTGTTATCTTAAAAATAAACAGCTTTCACTAAAAGATAAGGTGTGCCACACAGCAGCTACTGCATGAGCACCACCATCACAATCCAGTATATGTTTGTACCTCTTGTTTTCGTAGATGTAAGAGTGAGTGTGTAAGTACACTCGGTATATCAAGTTGCACTTGTATGTTTATCTTGACTGTATGATGTATTTATGTCTGCATGTGAAGTCTATCTCATTAGAGTCTCAGGCATAGCCATATCAGGTAGGAAAATTGATCTCCTTCCTGTTTGTCACTTATAAGTCAAAAAAGGAGTCTTTTTGGTTTGTTTCTTTTTACTTGCCTTTCTTCACATTCATAAGGTGGGCATCATGTTTGAATTTGCAGCTTGCCTTCTTGCATACTTCTCCAGGTCCTGTAACTCAGTGCTTAGACTCATACTGTATGTCATGCCAGGTACTATATTTCAATGTATAGGCTCACATGGTACAACCACATTTCATATGTCACTTCCACATTGTACCATGGGAGTCTGCACATTGAATGACAGGACCTTCCAAGACCTGGAGAAGTAAGCAATTAAGCGGGTGGCCAATTCAAACGTGTTGCCTGCTGGATAGGTCATCTATCAAGCATCCTGCTGGATGATATATGACATATAGGGTGGGAGGTAGAGAGAGAGGGAAAGAGAGAGTAAGACTCACCTTATATTCAGAGTTGTTTTAATTTCTAGTTGTAATGGAGATGTCGTAAATTCAGGGTCATCTAATATTTAATTAAATACATTAACTATTTTACATGTGTCAAGGTATGTATGTTTTAGATATTTTTTATGTTTTAAGAAAATTGTTGTAGTCTGTTCCCCTCCAAACATTGTTACCTTTATTAATTATACCCTGTACCTTTGAAAAGAGAGGTCTTGAATGCATTGTGAAGCTTTGTGTCTGAGAACTCTTTTGCTTACAAGAAGTTCAAAGCCTCATCTAAATCAGTGGAAGTATTTGTCTTCTATGCTGCAGTTGACTTGCACCAGAATTACTTTGGGTCCTAACACATTCTTAGCGCATAAACAACTCAGATTAAATGTTTGAAGTAAATTGTCATGTGCATATGACCTCTCCTCAGCTGCCTGATGTATATATATTATCCCCTTGGATTTCTAATCTGAGAACTCTATAGCACCAAACGAGTTAAGATGGTGAATCACAAACAATAGATTCCTTTGCTCTGTAAGAATGTGAACTACCCTGCAGGTCTATTGCAGGAAAAGCCAATGGAGTGATGCACAATATATCTATAGCAGTTAAGCGGCAAATGAAGCAATGTGCTGCAGTCTCTAGTAATGAAAAATTAATTAAGCAATGCTCTGTTGGACTGTATCATCCTTTGAATGGGCCATAACAAAATAATGCCCTCCAGGTTTCCAGCATTGAGGGGAGGGGTTGAAGGGGAGTTAAAGTTAAACAATGCTCTGCAGGTATTAAGTAATGGGGTATTTATGGCACTGCATGGTGCTTGAATGCCTGCAGGTTGCTCCCAGTGATTTTGTAACTAGTACTAATGCACTGCAAGTGGCAGGGAGCTAGATGTTCTGCAAAATATTCTGCATCAAACATGTTAAAGGAACACTAATGAATGTGACCAAACCATCTCTTGTTGTATAAAATACACAGGAAAAAGATGGACTAAAAGTAAATATCCACTGTGCTAAAAGTCATGAAAAAAAAACAAAACAAATTCTAGGTCAACCCCAGGATATTAACCCTTTCCCTACAGGGAAAAAATATATACACAAGAAAAAATATGTAAATACTGTAGCGCTCCAGAAATTGCAAATCAAATGAAAATTATTATATTTTAAAATATATTTTTCTAAAAAGGAAAAAAATTGTAATGCGGGGCTCCACAATCAAATAACAGCATGAATGATAACAAGTCAATCAATAGCATAATAAAAAATATGAACCGTATTGGCAATATAAAAAACAATACATCCGAACGGCATAAAAAAAAAAAGAAATTTCTCCCTTAAAAAAAAAGTATTAACCCTTTGAGTGCCAGAGGGCTATGCAACAGATTGCAAAGCAATGTGATACGTACCCCTCTGGCACTCAATGGGTTTTAAATGTCAGTAAGAAGAAAAAATCCAGTGGGCAATAAAATAAAGAGCAAGCAGTGGTCATATAATCCGCTCTTATATGAATGAGGGTGTTGTAACATTCACAGACTTATGTAAATATTTGATAGTACCTAGGTAATGTTCACACTGGGGGGACTGAACAGAGCTGTGGTGTAAAAGTTCAAATCTACTAGTGTGTTTACTTACGTTTTCCTGAATTTTTCTGGTGATCTTTTCAGTGGGGGTTAGTGGTCGCTGATGACGAGTCCGAGTTAACATCAGTCAAATACGATTGGCTGATGCCCACGTGGTCAGCTATTAGTGAAAGTTGTGATGAACATAGTAATCTCATATGTTGCCATGGTGTAAAATCTGTACTTCAGCCCCAAAGACCATCAAGCATACAGGGCCGGAATTGGAATAAAAATCCCTGGAAAATATGAAATACCAGCCCAATACTTCCCCCAAGGCCTCCCACATCCCATTATTCTCCCCAATGCACATCCATGTCCTATTAGGCTTCTTACACACACACATGCACACCACGCATACACACTTTGGTATTTCCTATAACACATACCCATGTCCTATCTTGCTTCCTCTAACACTCTACCCAAGTACCGTTATTCCACCTATTGCCCATTTATGCCCTATTAGGGCTCCATCTAACACCCACCCCTGAACTGTTAGGCTCCCTCCACCCCAAATCCTCTACAGACCAAAAATAATACTTACCTCCATACCTGTAATGTGACTTGCTCATTCTCCCACCACCTAGAATAGGTGAGATGTCTAAAATGAGATTCCCATGGCTTCCCCCACATACAAAAAAATGAGATCTCCATCCCACTCTACATACCTAAAATGAGATCCCCATCTCCCATGCCTACAAAGAGACTCCACGTCCTCCCCCAGTACCTAAAATGAGATCAACATCCACATATCTAAAATCCACACACCACTTTGCAATACATAACATGTCCTGTAAAATGGAGGTTTTGTCTTTCGGTTCATTTCCTCTTTATAGATACAGTAGCAGTGAAACCAAGAACATTGGCCCATATTTATAACTGGGGTTATTCTGGAGTAAACCAACCGCACTATATAGATCAAATAAAAATTCCTGTTATATTAAATTGGGCTTTTACCCCTTGAATGCTATTGAGGTCTCTAGCATTCAAGTTGTTAAAAAGCTCTATTCAAGTGCATGGGAATGTAGGAATTATTTGTCCCCTATTATGCAGTGTTTTGTACAGAAGAACTCCAGTTTGCTTTTATAAATATGGGTTATTACCTCCAGGAAATAAAATAATAAAGAAGGTCTGCTTACATCCAGGCATCCCTGTTCAGGTAAATAATTTGAACAAAGTCGAGAACTTCTTCAGTAGGTTGCAGCACTGCTGGGCGATTCTACACCTTTATCTCCTCTGCATCTGCATGCTCCCCAATGTGCCTCCTCAAGTTCCTCTTTCCCAAATCTCACGGCAGCTTCCTCCTCTTCATCCTTGGGAACTTTCAAAATGAGCTGACCCTGAAATCTTAAAAAAATTAACCATGTAAGTTCCCCTTAACATACAGTCTAGGCAAAATGTCTGTCCATAGTCTAACCAAGATGTTCTCCTATCAGTCCTCAAGGAACGATTTACAGGCTATAATCTAATGATGACACTGCTTAAACCTACACAAGACAAGCATTACATTTCCCCCTGATGTTCTGGTACAAGTGGAACCAATTTAAATATTTAAGAATACATTATGTGGTGTAGATCAGATAATAGGTAACAGTGGACTGTTTCACCCAGAGAATTTTGCCCTTCTCCATGAGACCCTAAGATTTAACTCAAAACCTTGAGTCTCAGGGTCAAACCATAAGAGTTCCTAGGTATTTTCCTCTTACCCCATGCTTACTTTTGTTGCCTTCTATCCAAACTCCACATGGCAGTCTCCTGTCTTCTGTGCTCTTCCTGCTTCCACCCTTTATTTTACTTATGTCATTGCTCCTTGCTCCTCTTGTGCACTTCAGAACCTTCTCTCTCCCACCTTTCCCTATCCCTCTCTTTCCCTTCCACCTATATGATGCATTCTGAATTGATTTGGATGGCCCTGCAATTTTCTTCAGGTGTCTAGACTGAATGCTTAAAACAAATAGCTGAATTTTTGCTGAACTCAAGTAGTTGCTTATATGAGCACCATGATTGAGGACTTCCTGTTCATTGCTTGGCACACTTCTAGAATAGATTTCCTCCTATCTCTCTAAACATACTTTTAGTGTTTCTTTTGCTAATGCTTTCTCATCTCCCCATGACCTTTCAGTAGGTGTACCTCAGGGATCAGTCCTGGGACCACTTCTCTTTTCACTCTGCACACTCTCACTTGGTGACTTCATCTCATCTCTTGGCTTTAATTACCATCTGAATGCAGATGACACACTAATCTATCTCTCTTTCCCTGTCCTCACTCCAGTTGTGCAGTCTCGAGTCAATCAGTGTGTCTCTCAGCTATTTCATCATGGATGGCCCACCACCATCTTAAATTTAATATGGCTAAGACAGAAGTGGTAGTGTTACCTCGTATAACCCATCCCCCAGCTCCCTTCTCCATCACAATAGACAACTCTGCCATCCATTCAGTATCCAAAGCACACTGTCTTGGGGTCATACTTAATTCTAAATTAACATTTGCCCCCCCCCATATAAAAGCAGTCACCAGAACATGTTGCTACTTCTTGAAAAATATTGCTAAAATAAGGCCCTTCCTCTGTATGTCAACTGCAAAAACTCTCTCAGGCACTCATTCTCTCTAGACTTGATTACTTCAACATTCTACTCTCTGGTCTTCCTGATTCTCATCTTTCTCCACTTCAATCTGTTATCAGTTCAGCTACAAGAATCACCACATTTGCTCCCAGATACCTTCCCTCTCATCTCCTCCTGAAATCCCTAAATTGTTTACCTATACATTATTGTAATTCTTACAAGATTCTCCTTCTCTCATGTAAGTCTATTTGTTCTTCAGCACCCTCTTACATTTCTGCTCTTATCTCCCACTACACCCCTTCCCATCACCTACAGTCTTCTCATGAGTTCTTCCTGTCCTCTTCCTACACAACTTGAACCATCTCTTGGCTACAATCTTTTTCACGGGCTGCTCCTCGACTTTGGAATGCCCTCCCTATCGCGATTCGCCAGTCATCCTAACTCATCACTTTCAAGCATCTCCTCAAAACCCACCTGCTCAAAGAGTTATCTCAGTAACAATATCCTCCTTTTGAACACTGATAGTCACATCAGAATCCTTCTGCACTTCCTTCACTACTCCTATTTACTTGCACTTATAATCCTCCTCCTTCTGTCTCTGTACGTTGTCATGAATTCTAATTAGACTTTAATCTCCTTGGGCAGGGGAGGGCTGTCAACTTGTGGTCCAGGGGGGCAAATACATTCAAGTGGCCCATTTCTATTATCGTTCAAGCCCACTGTTCCAGCCCACCTCCTTTTTTAATTTTAAGATTGGCATTAATGTTGTGACTTAAGTCAAGTTATACCACATAGCTTACAGCTGAAATGGGGCTACACTAGTGCGCCACTACAAAGCTTACAATTTAAGTAAAGCTTACCTAGTTATACTACAGAGCTTACAAGGGAAATGGTTTATGCTACTAGTGTAGCTCCATTTGGATTGTACCTCTGTGGTATCACTAGTGTAGCTCCATTTCAATTGTAAGCTCTGTGGTATCACTAGTGTAGCTCCATTTACAGCAGCAATCGGAAGATTTAGTGGGGTGCAGTGGCCTACCAGCCCAGACATATGACCAGCCCAGGGGGCAGCTGCCCCCCTGCCCCCCAGGCCAGCCCTCCCCTGTCCTTGGGGCAGGGTCCCTTTCCCAGTGTATGATTCCCTTGCTGCACTTTCCTCCATAAATAATGTAATGATCACACTTTAGCCTAATGCTCTTTACCCAGTTCTGTATTTTGTATTGTATATTTCAGCTTCTGCAAGTGCTGTGTACATGTATGGAGCTATATAAATAAAGATGCATACATACATACATACATACATACATTAGTGCAGAGGTGTACGTTGCCAACATTTGGTGTTAACTTTTTTCATATATAACTGAATGTTACAATATACTCTTTCATTTAAAAGCAAGCTGTATATTGCTGCTTGGGGGCTACAGAGGTGAAGCAATGAGTTGGAAACCTTTCTAGCATCCAAGGGGTTAAATGAAGCCAGAGAAGTGTATCATAAACTGGCGAGTACAAATCTCTAGGTTGTTATATGAGTAATAAAGTTACCCTCTGCCAGCTTGTGGCACTCACAGGTAGTAAACTGCCTGTCCCCAGACTTGGATATATATTAGTAGAGTGATGATTTGTAGGTCTCAAGCACTATAAAAACTCTGTACAGCATTATCTCAGTGGAGAGGTCAATAAAGTGCTACCCTATAGGTCTGTGTAGTGAATGCCTTTCTCCAATGTCATTCATTCATTCACTTTGTAGAGCTGTGAGAGAGAAGGGGAGGGGAAGTGGAGGGGTATGTGGTGCAGAGGAAGGGGGATCCTAATATAAACCAATTAAAATAACAAAGCCGTAATAAGAAGGTGACTTTGTCTGGGATCAACCAGAGAGAAATATCTTTGCATCAAAGGCGGGCAGGTTTCAAAAGCTTGCAGTGGAAGAGAGGGAATGGAGCAGTGAGATGGGAGTCAGACTGCCTCTGTGTAGAGGGTGAGATCTGTTTGGAAGGGGATTATAGCCTTGCTGGAAATGACAGAGAGGAAGGGCATAGTAGGTTGCAGGGAGCAGAGAAAAAAGAAGGCTCTCCAGCTTCTGTGGATTATGGGTAACCTCAAGGTTGGCGATGATGTTAGTTGTAGTCCACAACAGCTGGAGAGCCAAAGGTTTCTACTCTGGCATAAAGGGTTGCTGTGTGAGCAAGGCTGAAGTACTGAGAAAAACCAGAGCATTTCTGGAACAAACAAAATGAACCTTAAAGCAATGTATCTTAGAATTCAAGGTGTTAAAGTCCTGTATAAATCAATGTAATTTTAGAGTTTTGTATATGTCCACCATGGAACAGTTAGTTTGCTTCAAAATTGCTCCAATTCCTCATTGTACATCAACCTTAACCCTCAGAGTGCCAGAGAGGTATCCAATTCATTGCAATGCAATGCAATGCATTGGATACTTCTCTGGCACTCAAATGGTTAAGTCGTGATGTTCCTAAAAGTCAACAAAATGGAAAAAACATCAGATCGTGGTTTGGGAGTAAAAGAAGGATGATATTTTCAGAAACAAATCTGTCAATTTTGAAAATATTTGGGAAAGTATGGAAATGTTGGTAAGATGAGCAGTGGAGGTATACTGATATCCTAAACCCTTTAAAGAGATAGTAACGTTTCACCAAAAAAAGCAGCTCTGTTTAATTTTCATAGTATTTGGGCCATGGAAAGTGTTACTATTGTACTTTCAGAGTTGTAGTTCAAGAGTAATTGAATGATAAAGTATCCCCCCTCCCACCCCTTTTACTGATGTAACAGTGCTCAGCTCAGAGCAGCAAGACTGTCTGGATGGATCGCAGAGAGGGACAATCTTCAGTGATCATAAGGAAAAACCTGTCAAGGGGAGAAGGTTTTTCCTTACGTTCACAGTAAGAAGATTGTCCCTTGGTGTGAGCTGTCTGGTCGCAGGACTAGATTCCACATCTGAGGGGAAGTGGCTTACACTAGGTAAAAGGGGCAGGAGGGGGATACTTTATCATTCAATTACGCTTGAACTACAACTCTGACAGTATTGAAATAACACTCTCCATGGCTCAAATACTATGAAGATTAATCAGAGCTGTTTTTTTTGTGTAACATTACTATCCCTTTAAGTGCCAAAGTTGTATCCAATGCATAGCATCACTCAGAGAGACTGTCTTCCTCTCTAAGCTAAAACCATTTTTATTGTTGGAAAAAAATGATGAAAATTAGACCCAAAAAATTGACAGCTAGAAGAAGATTATTTTTAAAATGACTTACAATATGACTGTAGATTAAACCACACACGTTTTCAAGACTGCATTTTCTCTTTGATGGAGATAATGAAATTGAAGGCAAAAAAGGTAGTAATGCATTTGAATATTGACATTCCATGACATAAATTCTTTTGCACACTAATTACTAACAATTCTACTACAACAACTTTCTGATCATGGCACCCCTAATGTATTGTATTATTTTCTTATCAAAAGACTTTGGGCAATAAACTTAAAAAAAAAAAAAAAAAAAGTGAAGCAATTATGGAGGGAATCAATTTCAAAATAGAGAACAAATAAACATTCCAATTAACCATTTGAGTGCCAGCAGGGTACCCAACTCATTGCAAAACAATGTTTACCCCTCTGGCATTCAAAAGGCTAATTAAAATGGAGGTCTCCCCATGAGGGGAGATTAATGAAGAATTGGCAGGCTCAGCCTCCACAAAACAAACTGACTTTGCAGCTCTGTCAGTCTGAAGAAACTGCAGTTTTGTGGCTGTTATTTTAGACTTGTAAAAGTTGTGGAGTTTGCTAGGCGTCTATTGGCTTGTATTGTTCTGGAGTTAGAGACTAATGGCACGATGCAGGAAATGTGTGCAATCGCTATTTCCCATGTGAAAACCACTAGGGAATAGGTTTGCGCATGATTTTGTTGAATTGCGCATGAAAATTAAAGATTAGCGCACAGCTGCGTATATTTTTTTTGTGGGTGTGGCTAAGATTAACGAATCTGTGTGAGTGGAATGGCGAATGCGCCTAATGCAGGAACTGCTATTGTGAATAAATGTATACATCTGTGTACTGTTGTCGTAAAATGGAATTTTTTATGCGCA
The DNA here is from genome assembly GCA_037306005.1 of Rhinophrynus dorsalis. Lineage (NCBI taxonomy): Eukaryota > Metazoa > Chordata > Amphibia > Anura > Rhinophrynidae > Rhinophrynus > Rhinophrynus dorsalis. Next base: position 298,516,831 of record CM074724.1, read on the forward strand.
ATTCAAGAAGCGTTCGGTATTTAGCTTACTGGATTAGAACATGCGCAAAATCCATACCTCCCAACATTTCAGATTGCCAAAGAGGGACACTTGTGTTTTAGGGGGTGTTGCTGTGGGCGTGGCTGGTGGGCAGGGCATTATCGATAATATTCAAGCTATTTTACTACCTATTGATACCTCCTTGTGTAACCTAATAAATTATTTATAATAAGACCAAAGTGTTTTATTTACACAGACTACTTTATAAACACATACACTGATGTTTAAACAAATATTAATGTAAGTTTTATTGATGTACAGCAATGTGATATATTTATATACACACCACAAAGTCTGCTCTCTGAAAAAGAGGGACATCAGTGTGGGAAAGAGGGACAGAGGGATTTGGGTCTAAAAGAGGGACTGTCCCTCCTAAAGAGGGACACTTGGAAGGCATGGCAAAATCTATCTGCGCACAAAAAATCCTTTATCCGATGTGAACGTTTCTTGCATCTCGCCATAAGGGCCAGATTTAAAGGCAGTCGTTAGCCAAAACAAAGGTGACAACATTTTTTCAAGTGCTGTAAGCGTTTTAAAGTTCAGTGCTATGAAAAAATGCAGGAAAAAAATTCCTACCGGATGCTAAATTTAGATGTGTATTGGCCCATTGAAAATAAAAAATAAGTTGCCATTTAATGGACTGCGTTAGCTGTTAAGATCTGATAAGGGACTCACTTTAGCGCATAAAATTTAAGACCCTAACTGGATCTTTAGTCAGCCGATGAAGCTATTAAAAGGCAAAAAAAAAACCTAAGTCTCAAATCAATACATCCAAAATGCCTAAAATGTGTTCACTGTTAGTAGAATTAACCCTATGAGTGCCAGTGGGGTAGAATTGCCCTGCCGGCACTCATAGGGTTAACCAGACTAAGTAACAAAGCAACATCCCATTACAAGTAACACCATTAATCCTGATGTCCAGCAGAGTCCTCAGCATGCTGGGCAGCTTCTGTCCTTCTTTCTTCTCTTCTTTCTTGTGTCTTCTCATCTGTCTTCTTTCTTCTAGCTGTAAAAGATAAAAATATTAATGTAAGTTTTTTAGAAATATAGTGGACATAAATAGTGCATTGTTTAACCCACTGAGTGGAAGAGGGGTGTGGAATGCAATGGAAAGCAATGCATTGTGGACCTCTCTGGAGATCAAAGTGTTAAACGCTGTATTAGTTCCATAAACGCTGTATTAGTTCCATAAAAATATGCCAAATAAGCCAAGTGACATTTAAGCCATTATAGTAGTGAAAGTTGCACCGTATAACAAGTCCGAAAATGAATTGTTAAAAAACTTAGCTTAATAAACTGTCTCCACAACTGTGTGCGGCCACATAGGTGGTGGCAGCAGAGAGAGTGCTGTGTGCCACAGGCCCCTGTCTTCTTCCTCATGGGCCGATACCCGCTCCACACAGAGAATATGAACAGAGACTGCTTTTATATATATGTATATTAAGAGTCAGAGATGCTCAACTAGGAACGAGACTGCAATACAAATTTGCAGTCTCTCTAGGAATGGTATCTTACCCAGTGTGCAGTCTCTTTTAGCCCACTATTGCCTTTCACAGACAATAAATATCCTAAAGCATATCATATTGGTCCTGCCATAACAGCAGTCCACCCACTAAATGCCAGGCAATTATTCTCTGAACAAGAGAAACAGCCAACCCCAGATGTACTTTTATGCCTTGTTGGGCCTCGTCAGTCTCTGATCAAATTCCCTCATAGCCAATGGCTGAGATGTGCTTACGCACATCCCAGCCAATCAGTTTAAAGCACAGCTGCTCAAATCTCATTGAATTCAGAATGAATACAGAAGGAGACAGACAGTGGATGACAGGTAAGTTTAACACATATAAGTTAACGATTGATGTTTGGCAGTATGTCAGTCACCGATAGTTAACTTTTTTAACTGTGAAGTTCAAAATATCTCTGCTATTTTGTCGCATTCTGGGAGCTTAACACACAAAACGGACGATTAGCCACAAGACCATTTCTGTGGCCCAACATTCATTCCTTTTAGCTGGTAGGGCCTTTAAATACCAACTCAGAAATTTTATTATGTTGGTTGGTGTTTACTTTAGCCCTACCAGCTGTTTTACCCAAACCTTTAAATCTGACCCTAAATCAGTGTCTGGCCTTGAAGGCATTTGCCCTCCAGGCTAGTGCTTTTATTATACATTTTGGCAACTGGATGCTGTGCAGGTGCTTGAGGGAATTGTAGTATAGTTCAGGTGCACCCTCTTCTAGCATACAACAAATGTGTGAGCCATTCTGTGATTGGCTGGCTGTGTCTAGGACCACAAAGTAATGTGTTAAGGAGCTTGGCCACACTGTTCAGCCAGCAAAAGGAAGCTAAAAGCAGGCAATCCCTTTTTTTCCCTCCTTCGCATTTCCCTATGTGATCCATAGAATGATCAAATGAATAACTGCATTGCCATCACTGTTAACAAAAAAAAAACAGAACCCGGGTGGCTTTGTTGTATCTGACTAACAGCAAGGAAGCCAACCATAGATGCATCTTGGTGTTCTGGGAGCTGTAGAGCAAGATATGGTCACCACCAAGTGGGAATTTTTGTCCCAGGGCTTGTCAGAAGAGGCATAATACAGGATCAATTTGCCAACGGGCTAGGAAAGCAAAGGCTTCCTGGATGAGTCTGGTTTATTAGGGGCCTTCCAAATGCATCAATAGCAACGCTGGATCCCTCCCTCCACATCATGAGATAAAGTGTGTGGCAAGTGAGGAATTCCCAGATTCTGTTAAACTTCTAACTTCTTTTTAACTCTCCCAAGTTACCGGATAGTGCTAGCTGTGCTACAGCATATCTCAGTACTTTTAACTCATCAAATCCAATGTTCATTGGTGAGCAGGGTGCATAGTATTGGTTATTGCTCCTTTTGCCATATCAAGGACCAGGGTGGGGGTTTTCAAAAAGACAACTGTATTCCCAGTGTCTTTCCACTTTTCTATATCTCTATTGTATCACCAGTGTCTTTCTGTCATGACTTCCCCAGCCCATATCTGTCATTTTGACAACTGCAACTTAATATGCCTCTTGCCATTCTCTCACTGTATCTCTCCTGCTACCCTCACCATTTTCTTTTCTTCTCAACCCTCCTTACCCATCCTAGCACACTCTGCCCCTCACCACTCTCTTTTATGCCTACTGCGTCTTTCACCTTTATTCCTTCGTCACACCCATACAATCACTTTCTTCTGTAATTTCCATCCCCTCCATGGTAAACAACTAGCCTCTTAAATGCAATTACAGCTCACCCTTTCCGTGCCCACATCCAGCTCTGCTCCGGGCCTCTCTGCCTCTCTATCTGGCCAGAGCATCACTCATCAAGATTTTTATATTTTTTTGGCAACCTTTTATAGCACGAACAGAGAATGCACTATTTGGTTGTACAGTCTTTTGCCTGCGATCTTTTAAAAGGATACCAACTCCACTTACCCCTCCTGCTACATCACCCTTATTACTCTATTATGCATATTAGCTCTCTCTGTACTTGTAGAATTTTAGAAGTTATAGGGAGAGTACCACTTAATATATAGCAACATTTATATTGTACTGTTTATCCTCCTGAGTAAAGCAAGTGTACTCCAACTGCTGACAGATATTTTATTCAAAAGTTATATATTTACATATTGTGTTACTATTCCTTTAATGTGGTCTCCTCAGGTGTTGAAAGGACAGAGTTTTGTCAGCTGCTGGGTGTTATAACCATGTCAGATACATATGTCTACTTTTAATGGCAGTACCTTGTTTAGGGGTTAGTGCTTCCTAGGACCAAAATGTACTAATGAGAGTGCTATGTTCATGCTTCAGTACTACCTTGGAACTCAAAAGCCTCCTCGTGTCGGCCAATGTGAGGAGGCTCTTCAGCAGAGCTGCAATAGTGATATTGGAAAATAATTGCTTAATTGGAACGGTCTACAAAGTGTTCTTGGAAACCAGGCACACTTTGTAGACCTTTCCAGTGAAGTAATTCTTTTCCAGTAACGCGATTTCGGCTCTGCTGCAGAGCCACCGGCTGATCACCGGATCGGGATCGCCTGCTGTCAGCAGAGCGTTGACATCAGGACAAGGGGAGGGAGGGGGGAACTTTAGAGGAGGATATCTCTCAAACCATAAAGGTTTAAGAGACAGGACTTTCTGCAAATACTTTTTTTTTTTTTTAAATCTACCATATAGAATAAACTTTTTTTCTGGGCATTACTAACCCTTTAATGGCAGTGATGCGTTTAACTTCAGTGTACTAATGGCAGTGGCATGCATATAAGTCAGTCCTTCCTAGGACTTTCATTTACTAATAGCATAGACCTGCTTATGGGACAGTCTTTTCTAGAACCACAGTGTACTAATGGCAATAATATGTTTATTGGGCATTCCTTTATAGGACCTCCATTTACTAATGCCAGTTACCTGTTTATGAGTCAGTGCTTCCTAGGACCACAGTTTACTAATGAAGAGACATGTATAGGGGTCAGTCCTTCATAGTATCAAATTTTTTTAAAGACGATGACATCTTAATGCCTTCTCTTTCCTAAGGCAAAATGTATTAATTAGTGTAAATATGCTGCTGGGTTATCTGATAATACCTGGTCAGGAGGACCAGTACCAGAATCAAGTTGTAAAATGGGTCTTTGATCATATAAGGATTTGATTGGTGTGCTCCTGATCCTTCAGTGAACTTGGATGGTAGTAGGGGGATTTTATCAGACTCACTTAAATATAGCTTTAACATGTAGAGCAGTGATTCTCATGGTTGGTCCTTAGAACACATCAACAGGTCATATTCTCAGTACATCAGAAAGGATTTGGTTTTACCTAAATAGCAAAACTGTGAATGGCTTGATAAGCCTAATTATAATGGGGTGTGTGTTCAAAAGAAAGTGGTGGAGTTCTGTGGTAAACCATTTACAATATAGGGGAGAACTAAAAATTTCCATTGATTGAAATGGGGATGTTAACCCCTTGACTGTTAACAATGTCTCTCTAGCATTCAATGGGTTAAATAGCCATTTAAATCAATGGGATTTTTTCATTTGAAGTTCTCCTCCTATAGTACATTTAGTTTGCCCCAGAATGCCTCCATTTTTCTTTTGAACATATAACCGTAAGTCTTTTTCAATCTCAAACATGTAGCTCTACTCAGAGAATGCAATGTCAATCTATGATTGAAATACACACTTAAAATGTTATTACCAAAAATCACAGACTGGAAAAACATTCTGAATTCCTAATAAAAAAAAGGTTACACCTCAGAGTGAGATAAGCAGAAAAGCATACACATCATAATACAAAAAAAGCTATTATAAAAGGTGATAGATGAATAAAAAGCAGATTGCAAGACTGCGCTGCTTAAGTGTATGACTCTTATAAGTGAGCTTTATTAATATGGCAATATGGCTGCCATATAGTAAACTGTCAAAGCCAGGAAACTCCTGGAGAGAATAGATTTTTATTAGTCTTTCCAAATACAAAATTAACCCATGCTCATACCCCCAAAAGTTTAAATGGCCAAAGAGGGACACTTTAGGTGGTGTGACTGAGGTGTGGCTGGTGGGAGGGGCATCACTGAGAATGTTTAGGTGATTTCATGACCTATTGACACCTCCTTTGTGTAACTGAATAAATTATTTAGATCAAGAATAAAGTATTATATTTAGAAAGACTAATTTATAATCACACATATTGAAGTTTAAGCAAATAAGAATCAAAATTTTATTACCGTGGCGCAATATGATACACATATATGCACCACACAGCCTGATCTCCTAAAAAGAGGGAAACAGGATAAGAAAGAGGGACAAAGGGATTCAGGACTCAAATAGGGACTGTCCCTCCTACAGTAGGACACTTGGGAGGTATCCACTATGCCTGTGAGTCTCCAAAGCACTGCAGCATATTCTGAGTTGTGGTTATGTCCAAAGCAATATCTGGGCACTCTGCCATGGTTTACGCTGGGTATGTTTTTTTTTTTACCATTTTGCATACCCCTTTACTGGCAGGTATTTAACTCCTTGGATGCTAGAGAATTCTTCAGTGCAGTCTAAAATACCCTCTACCAGTCTAAGGGTTAGAACCTTTTTTGTGCTTGCAAGTTATAAGAATAATTGTTGTGTCAGGCAAAAGTGGATGTGGCTCAGGGAGGAGTCAAGTGAGGTGTGGAGGTGAGACCATGGGTAAGGTTAAGAACACATTCGGTGTCTTTACAGAGGGCACCTGAGATGAGAATTTGTCTCTGTTATCAAATAGTATTAGAACCATAAAATAAACCATTTATATTAATTTAAAGGGCAAGTATTATGTAAATATAAAATGAAAGCTGTACTCCAAGCAAATCAGCATGATAGATCATTGGGGTCAGAAAAGTGACCTCCACAACAGTCAGGATGGTTCTGCAAGGAGACTAAACTGCCATGACAAGGTCCGTTTACTGGAACTGAATGTGCATTCCCTATAAACTGCAAATTATTTTTACAGAGTCTTATCCCATAGGATCAGACTTAAGAAAATGAAGATCCTTGGATTAGAGGCACTCAAGGAAAAGGGGCTTGACTGGGCTGGAAGAAAGAGGAAGGGTAACAAGTGACAGGCTTAGAAAGAGGTAGTGCCTATCTGGATATGACATCTGCGGGGGATTGTGGGCTCCCCAGCAGTGATTTTTAGAGTGAAGAACGAGAGCAGAGGAGCTTTCATCTTAACTCTTCACCCTTGTTACAACATTATCTTGTGGCACTGAATTTACCCTTCCATCTGCTGCCCTGTTGTTTTACTAGACCCCTCTTGTCCCATTGCTGTTTCTCTCAAGTTATGTCTTGTGAAGAGGACAGTCTGAAAGAGCTTATCTCCTCCATTAGGGAGGAGGCCTGGCGGAGGCGTACTAAGTGACTCCATAGGAAGCTGGTGGATTCACCCAGGAAGGCATCCACTTCCAGGTACAACCTTTCCCATTCTTCATAGCTGCCTAGGTGGTTTAGTCCAGAAGGTGGTCCCAGCAGGGCTAGATGGTGTTGGACTGCCAGCCCACCCCCCACCTTGCACACTGGCCCTGGGGAACTTGAGAAGACTCCCCAGCTAGGTGGACGAACAAGAGGCAGTGGGATCTTCTTTTCATCTATGGGCTTTTGCAGTGGAACAGGCACAGACCAGTGGTATGACCGAGTATCTCGGGCAGCTTCTAAAACCATTATGGCCAAGAAGGTGGATACCATGGATGGTGACCAGGCCAGCGGAGGCTGCAATGAGGAGTGATCGGCTTATGTGGGTTGCCAGGGTGTGTCGGTTCTTACACCAAGTTTGGCAGGGGGGTGCCTACAAGCATCCTCATGGTGGCTTTTCAACTGGGCAGTGTTCCCAGTGGGAATGGAATAGCCATTATGTTTGTAGCCCAGGGTCTGATGGAGGTCTGGACCCTATTGACCCTGCCTTGTGGAGGTTGGTTCCTGTGCCCATGGAGGCCTCACGTGTTCTTGTCCCTTCCTTCAGATCTGGAGTTTGCAATGTGGTGGTGGTGCCTGCAGCTTTGGGAGCTCATGGCAGTCGGGCTGCCACTGGTTCTGGATGTGTGTCTTCACAGCTGTCTGTGGAAGACTCTGGAGAGTTTGGTGGTTCTTTTTGGTGGAGGTGGTGCAGGGGGTTAATTTGGGGGGTTGTTAGCAGGGCTTAGACAGTTCATTTCTCAATGTGAGAAGCAAAGTTGCTTCATTCAGGCTTTTTTGGAGGTTTTTCTTTATTCATTTTTTTGGGAGTCGTCTGGGTGTTTGTCCAGGAGGAATTAAGTCAGCCTCTGGATTTCTGGAGGTTGTGTTGGACAGGATGACAGGTCCTTTTTCTTCCTCTCCTATGTCATATTTGCTTGTTTCTCCTCTGGATGTGATACGAAAGAAGGAGGCTGGAAAAGTGTTCCTCATTCACCACCTGTCTTACCGAAAGGGTAGTTTGGTCAGTGAAAGGATTGATGAGCATCTGTGCACTGTTCAGTATATGTCATTTGACAGGGCAATTTCTTTGGTGAGACAGGCAGGCCAGGGGGTACTCATGGTAGACATAGAGTCATCACTAACTTGGTTACTGGTTTGACTGTTGTTGACCTCTGCCTCCCTTGAATTGATAGTGTTGGAGGGGGGTGGATCTCACACGGTGGTCCATTACTTGGATGTGTTTTTCTGCATTGGCTGCCATGCTTCTTAGGATTGCCTGTGAATTCTGGAGACCTTTAAGTGGATTGTTTCACTTTTTGGGGCTACCTTGGAGGAGGAAAATAGGGAGGGCCCAGTTACTGGACTGAAGTTTTATCACGGTGCCCGTGTTATCACTGGCGACACTGTGATTCAGTGCTACTTCCTGATTCCTTTTATTGGCTATTGTGATTTTGCTCCGCCCAGTGCTAGCCCTTAAACACTGAGCCCTGTCACTTCTGCAATGCCCTTTCATGGTGTTCCAGTCACTAGCGCTTGATCCTGACTTCTGTGTGAATCCTGTGTATGACCTGGACTGCCTGACTACTCTGCCTGATTACGTTCCTGCTCTGTGTACCGACCTGGCCTGGCTGACGTTCCTGCTCTGTGTACCAACCCGGATTGGCTGACGTTCCTGCTTTGTGTACCGACCCGGCCTGACTGACATTCCTGCTCTGTGTACCGACCCGCCTGACTACGTTCCTGCTCTCTGTACAGATTTGCCCTGGTTTCCTGCTCCATCCGGTGATCCATTGGAGTACGTGCCTCCAGTGCTCGCACTGTCTTCTGACAATCCTTGGTTGCCTCGTTACTTTGCTCTGGCAGTCCTGCTTGCTGTAACCCAGTCTCCGGGTATTGTGCCTCGTGATCCTTCCACCCCGGTGGTTGAGATCAATCAGGTTGTGCCACGGTATGCTTGATCTGTTCATAGCTATTACCCGAGGTTGGTTGTTCCCTGGGTGCCTCAGTTGTCCCCACGGCCTTGCAGCTATTCAGGTCTGAGCGTTCGTTTAACCCCTTGGGGGTTCGTGCGGTTGCACTTTGGGTCACAGTGTACTGCAGGTTACATTGGCATTACTCCGTGCTATACAGTATCATCACCCTTGACTATGCTGGCAGTCTGTCACTTCCAGGGCCTTTATTTACCTCCGTGTGGCCTCTGTCACTTGGTGTCACTCTCTGCGTAGAGAGTGTCCTGTGGGCCTCAGTCCTATTACGGCCTGTCCATACCTCCTGGCCTAATAGCACCGTTCTCTCCATGGTCTCTTCTAGGATTCACACAAACTGTAACCTGATCTGTGGCAGTGTTGTACCTTTGTGTTTCAGTGGACCCATGTGGGTTACTAAATCTATTTGTAACCTGACCTGTGTCAGTATTATATCTGTCTGTATATACTGGACCCGTGTGGGTTACTCTAATTTCTGTGTTTTCAATAAAACTGTGTTTTTACCCAAACCTTCTGTGTCTGAGTGTCCTAAAAAACATTACAAGTTTGTGGAGATTTAGGTTAATTCTGTGGCAATGGAATGAAGCTTGCCACCTGATAAACTCGATGATCTCCTGGGGAAGGTCTCATTGGTTTGGGCTTCCAAGAAGGTCATGTTGCAGCAGCTACAGTTGTTGTTATGGTAGCTGAGTTTCATGTATCACATTATCCAATGGGCAGGGTCATTGGGTGACACTTGCCCTTGGGACTTTCTGGGATTAAGCAGCTTCATCACTTTATCTAGGAATTAAGAGGGATGAAGAAGGACCTGGTGGTTTGAAAAACCTTCTTGAGTCGTTATAAAGGTAGGTCATATTTTCAGTATGAGAAAGTTGTGGTAGGTGTCTGTGTCATTGTCTCCAGTCTTATGCTTACTTCACTTACTGCTTGGAGTTGATTGTGTGTAGGGTTTGTAATGTTCCAGGTTACCTGAATGTAATTGCCGATTCTCTCTCTCACTTTCAGTTTGTGTGTTTCAGGAATGTGGCACTAGGAGTGATGGAGGAAGGGGAGCCATCTTCAGATATCCTTTCCAGCATCTACGTTCTCTATACAAGAGGTCATTGGCACCCAAGACTTGGTCGCTGTATCAGAAGTTTTGGCAGAAATTGTTTACCCTGCTGGATGGGATGGGGCAAACCCAGATGCAGATAAGCTTGATGTTCTCTTGTGGTACTTGGCTAGACTTAGTGAAAGCATCTTAGAAGAGGCCTTGGTGGAGCAGTGGTTGTTGGCGATTGCTTTTCTTGTTAAAGTCAGGGCTGGATGGATGTGACAACCAGTAAAAGGTTTGCGGCGTGATGCGGTAGTTAAAGATGCAAGGCATCCAGTATCTTTGAGGTAGTGGTCAGGAGTATTGGTTGTGGGAATTTCATTTTTTTGGCCAAATGTGAGACTGGAATTTTTTGTGTGATGTTTTTTTCTGGTCATGGTTAATTTTTATTTTGTGTTTTCTTGTTACAGGTTCAATCTGGATGCTGGTTTGGTTGCTTGGCCATTCATACATCTGAAGGGCCCAGAGAAGGGCTGCAGTCTAACATGGCAAAATATGTGGCTTGGTTTTCCAGAGGGTCAGGTCGATGTATGGCGGATAGGGGTGGGACCATGGTTTGGGAAAAAGTTCTGCTGTAGGAAGTATGGCAGTCTAGAGTTAGTTCTCCTCCAGATGTCATGGTTGTGCATGTGGTGGGGGGTGACTTGGGTTTTGTTTCACAGAGGGAGTTTTTTTGTTTATTTAAAGGGATAGTAATACTTCATTTTTACTATCTCCAATGTTGTAGCTCTTAAAAGTCGGAATTAAACGAGACCAGCGGCATCTCTCAAACCTTTATGTGTTTCAAAGTTCCATCTCCCTCTCTCTCCCCTCACGTCAGCGTTATAGCTGACAGCAGGGGAATCCGGTCCCAGGACTGGCTGTGGCTCTGCAGCAGAAGTGAGATTGAGTTATAGAAACAGAAATCCTTCACTGAAATGGTCTTCTAAGTGTGCTTGCAAATCAAGCACACGTAAAAGACCATTTCAGTGAAGGATTTCTGTTTCTATAACGCGATCTCAGCACTGCTGCAGAGCTGCCGCTTGCTCACGGACCGGATTCCCCTGCTGTCAGCTATCACGCTGACGTGAGGGGAGAGAGAGGGAGATGGAACTTTCAATGCGGATATCTCTCAGACCATAAAGGTTTGAGAGATGCTGCTGGTCTTGTTTAATTCTGATTTTTAAGGGCTACAAGAGGGGGGGATAGTAAAAATGAAGTATAACTATCACTTTAAGAGGGGTTGTGAGCACTTGGGGGTTGTTCCCGAATACAGTACTGGAATGGTCGGAGATCATTTAGAGATTGTTTTGGAGGGGGGGTGCAAGATATTAGGTAGCAATGAAGAAGTGCCAAAATAAACATAATAAGATGCCACCTGTCAGATATCGGGTTGGATATCTTCCTGTCGGGGCTGCAGGATGGTACTGAAAGGGTCCTGAGGATTGTGTCTGATGGGGCTCAACCAGCTTGAGGGGTCAAGTGGCTGTGTCTTTGATGGGTGCTTTCAGGTTGAAGTGTAGACATCATAATTCTGGAGCAGGGTCATGACTTGTGGGCTTGTTGGACTACTACTTGCAACAATTATAGTTTAGGATTGAATTGTGGCATGGCCCTCAGTCAAGCCTTACTGGAACATGGGTTAGTTTTCATGTTCATTTGGGTTAAGGTTAGTTAGGTTTATAGTTTGAGCTGCAATATTTGAATAAAAAATCTCTCATTTGTGGGAGTAGACTTGTTTTACTAAGGAAGATAATCCCTACAATATATATTTTTTTACATTTTAAGAATTACTAATGAATAAAATATTTTCCTTAAGTTATGTTATTTATGGTGAATAAATGCGGTGGACTTTTAAACCCATATAGAGTTTCAGAGTGGTTAATGGGGGTTAGGCTAAGAGGAGCATGTTTTGGGTGAACTGAATTGATGTTGCCCCTGTCTTGAAGAGCCTCGGACAGGAGGCACTGAGGCAGAGGTGGCTTGACAGGGTCTGGAAGAGTGTGGAAGGGCAGAGAGTGACGAGCTTAGGAGGAGGTTGGGCCTGTCCAGCTGTGATGTCTGTGGGGGATTGTGGGCCCTCTATAGCCATTTTAGAGTGAAGTTCGACAGTGAAGGAGCTTCCCAAGCACCTGCCCTTTGAGTTTGTATTAGCCAGCCTACCGTTTGTTTCGGCTGGCGTGGGCAGTGGGGGCATGGTGGGGGCTGGCTTAGCTTTCTAGCAAGTCTTGCTGTGGTCAGGCCATGGTCTATGTGGGTTTCAGCCTCATGTGACATCATGGTGGGGTGCTTACTGGTCAAAGTGTGGTGATCATAATTCTGATTCATGACTCATGAGCCTGGTCTCACAAGTCATGGGGTATGACTGTTAGGCTACTACTTGCCACTTTCATAGTTTAGGGTTGGATGGTGGCATGGCCCTCAGTCAAGTAACCCTTAATGGCACATAGGTAAATTGATAATAAATGTTCCATGTTAGTTAGGGTATGCCTTTTGCATAGCACTACAATTTTAATATTTTGTGATTGAAGTACATGTTCATTAATAAGATATTTTGGTTAAGTTATTTATGCTGAATAAATAACATGGCCTTTTCAACCCACCTAGATTCTCCGAGTGGTTAATGGGGGGCAGGCATAAGCTAAAAGGGGTATAGTTAGGGGAATTTAATTAACGGTGCCACCATCATGTGATACTTGCCCTTTCATATTAATTGTGCTTTATATATAAAGGCAAAGTACATCTGTTCTGGGGCAAACCAATTATACTATAAGGGAGACGTAAACATTCCCGTTGATTTCACCTGAGTTTTTAACTCTTTGGATGCTAGAGAGGTCTCCAAAGCATTGCATTCAAGGGATTAAAATTCCAATTTAAATCAACAGGGATGTTTCAGAATTATTATTTGTTCCCTGTGATGCAGATGGTTTGCCCTAGAATCGATGCATTTTGCTATAATACATCAAGCCCAATGTTTGTCAAAGTGTAAACAAATTGCAATATAACCAACCCCTCTTGAAGCACTACGGAATATACTGGCACATTATGAAATAAAATTCTAACATTATCAGACTACTTCAAGATGTGACAAACTGAAGATAATCAATGTTTGTTCCGGATCAATGCAGGATATTGAATTACACTGTTTAAAGGGTCCATTTTTCATTGTGCGCATGGCTAATCACGCAGGGGATTACACATGTATTTCCATGTGCTAACCACTTGCATATTTATCAGTGAGATACTACAAGGATACACTAAGGCAATCCATTATATCCATACAGTAGATTCAGCTGATGTAGCCTATGTTAGTCAATGAGCAGTATATTTACATTGTATGTGAATGTGTTTTCAGGAGTGAGTGCGGAACTTTTGCAGAAACCTAAGGTTCTGCAGTTCTGGAGCAAACCAGCTGCATCACTGGATTGATTTAACTGGAACTTTTAACATTGTGAATGGTAGAGGTTTCTAGTGCTTTTCTTCAAAATGCATTAGAGACTTCTCTTGAATTCAATGGTTTAAAAAGCCCATTTAAGTTAATGAAAATCTTTGGGGATCCTTCATTTCTGTTTCTGATATTCCTGGTTTATCCACACTAAAGTGTACTACCCACGGAAATATGCTTGATCATTCATAAATACAAAGTTAATTATTAATAATCATATGTGAGCAGTAATGGTGAATAGTGCATGGCCAATCACTGAATAAGCCCTTTGATGCTACAGAGACATCTCCAGTGTAACACAAAGCAGTGCAATGGGGACGACACTAGCATCCAAAGACTTTAACCCTTGAGTGCCAGAGGGGTAAGCAACGCATTGTCTTGCAATGCATTGCACAGCCCTCTGGCACTCAATAGGTTAATAAAAGTTGACTTAATATTGGAAAATGCATTAGGATACTGTTTACTTCATGACTCTTAGAAATTTAAAAGAACAGTAACATTTTATAAAGGAAATATATATAATGTGAGATTTTTCCTAGTGAGTAAAATATAGCTATTGCCACTGGTGTGGATGCTTCATTCAAAATGTATTAGAGTTCAAACTTTTTAACACTTAAACTGCTAAGCTATTTTCTGTTGTCACCAGGCTGAGCTTTTGTTACCATTTTCTATGAAAGAACTAAGACTCACACCATCTAGACACCAGGTGGCACTGTTGCTAAGACTTAAAATAAATATACAAGTTTGAACTTAATAATGTTTTAATAAAGCATTTCTGGTAGTGGGTGTGCATTGTTTTATTAATAAATAAAATCCTTACACAGATGTATATTTTCCCCATACTAAAATACCACTGTTACTTTAAAGAATTATTTAACCCCTTAGATGTTAAGGCTGGAGATGTCTCTAGCAGCCGCTGAGTTAAAATAAATAAACAGATTAAAATGTAAGGGCTAATAATGATTTGTAAGAAGAGGACAACTTGATTTAGAAGAGGCTGTGCAAACTGAGGCTGTCCAGCTGTTGTTGACTGCAATTCCCTTCACCCTCAGCGAGATGAGCATGCCTGGGAACTTTTTGTTGTGGACTCCCCGGAGAGGGAGTTCTGTGGTGCCACTGGGGGAGAAAAATTACGCGATTTCAGTAAAAAAGGAGTGGAGCTTAATTGTGTGGGGGGTGGAGCTTATAAAATGAAGTCAAAGTAGACGGAATAGGCTGGGGAAGGAGGTGAAGTGGGAGGAAAAGACTTGGAAGTAGAAGAAGTCAGCACAGTTTCATTAGAAACTCCCAACATCTGGAGAACCAGCCTCTGCCCTGGAGACCAGGTAACTAGCAGCAAAAACTGGAGTCTCTGGGGCAAATCTGGAGACTTCCCAACTACATAGATGAGGACTATGAGAGTAAGAGTCCAACAACAGCTAAGGGCTGTATGTTCAAAAGAAAAGTGGCGTTCTGGAGCAAACTATCTGCACTATAGGGGAGAACTAAAAATTCCCCAAAATCCCATTGATTTAAATGGAGATTTTAACCTCTTAAATACTAGAGGTTTCCAAAGCATTGCTTTACAATTTACTGGATACCTTTCTAGCATTCAAATGGTTAAAATACACATTTAGTTGTCCCCTAGAGTGCAAATGGATTGCGCCAGAATGCCTCTACTTTTCTTTTGAATATACAGCCCTTATATGGTACTAACCCCTGCTTTAATAACCACATAGTCTTATGTGTATTCATACAAGGTCAATCACACATATTGAACAGATAATATATAATATTGTGTAAAATCGTCAAAGTCAAAGTACTACTCATATCTTAAATTAAATATTAACCTTTGGAATGTTAGAGAGGTGCTCAAAGTGTTGCTTCACAGTGAGCTGGAAACATCGCTTGTATCTAAGGTGTTAAGATAATTGATTGCTTCATCTATCAGGGTCTGACCACTTGAGTGCCACTTAGGGCAGATGGAGTTGCTTGGCTGATTAGGACACTGACTATGAAGCAGAGGAGACTGGTTATTTCTCCTTGTGACCTTCAGCTAAAGCATTTTATTTCAGAGGTGGCAGTAGGCAGCCCTGATGCTGCATGAGGCCCTTATTGGCTTTTCCTATGGCCCTCAGTTTGTTTTTACCCAGAAAAGTAGAAATCTTTTTTATTTTGACTCTGAGCATTCTTCCTTTACGTCACCACTGTTTCACCTTAAGTACTTGGGTGCTAAAGAGGTCTGCAACACATTGCAAAGCATCCATGGGTTACTGGACTTTTTCAATTCCCTATTTTAAAAGTTTAACTCTAATGTGTGGCCCTTTGATGAACTTGAGTGCTCTTGGGTAAGGTGCCCACATATCCCTATAAATCAAATATGCTTATGAAAACATAATTCTGCAGGACTGACTGCACAAGAATCAATGCAGCCCTGCAGTGTGTGTTGCTATAAGCATGCCTGGTTTACAGGGACAGGAGGGAAAACTTATCATTGTATGAATTTGATTGCCTGTCACTGTCTTAGTGTCCCAGTCACTAAACTATATTGTAAGGTCTATGGGACAGAGAATTATCAAGCTTTTTGTATAAAGGCGACATGAAAAAAATCTGGACCGAACCAATTGCTCCATAGTGATGAAATAAAAACTCCTCAAGCTGTGATTTACATGGGGCTTTTAACTCCTTGAATACCAGAGAGATCACCAATGCAACGCTTTGCAATGGACTGGATACCTCTCTTCTTAAAAGTCCCCACTTAAATAAATTTAATTTGTGTTAGTCCCCAATGCTGCAGTTCGTTTGCCCCAGAATTGCTTTACTTTGTTTCTCGGCATAAGGTCCATCATGCCTGGAAAAATAATGGGCATTGTACAAAATAAATTGTAGCAATTGTGGAATAAATCAGATGTCCTATGACTGAGAGCCATGGCCTCAAAGCCACAATTAACCACACACACACACACACACACACACACCACCTAACCATTGTGGCCTGATAGTGTTCTCCCCTTGATACCAGCAATAAGCACTATAAGAACCAACACAATAACCATATGGGCATAGTCTGTGTCAGCCCCTGAGCTATGTCCCAACTGGAAAACTTAACCAATGCCTGTCCAGGGGAGGGCTGGCCTGGGGGGCAGGGGGGCAGCTGCCCCCTGGGCTGGTCATATGTCTGGGCTGGTAGGCCACTGCATCTCACTAAATCTTCCGATTGCTGCTGTAAATGGAGCTACACTAGTGATACCACAGAGCTTACAACTGAAATGGAGCTACACTAGTGATACCACAGAGGTACAATCCAAATGGAGCTACACTAGTAGCATAAACCATTTCCCTTGTAAGCTCTGTAGTACCACTAGGTAAGCTTTACTTAAATTGTAAGCTTTGTAGTGGTGCACTAGTGTAGCCCCATTTCAGCTGTAAGCTATGTGGTATAACTTGACTTAAGTCACAACATTAATGCCAATCTTAAAATTAAAAAAGGAGGTGGGCTGGAACAGTGGGCTTGAACGATAATAGAAATGGGCCACTTGAATGTATTTGCCCTCCTGGACCACAAGTTGCCAGCCCTCCCCTGTGCCTGTCACCGCCAACAGGGGAGGATATCAACCCACAATTACCAAAGCTGACATCAAGGGAAAAATTGTGCCCCCTTCCAGACCACAACAGCATTTATTATGAAAATCAACAGACAGAAACACAAATAAATACAACTATCGAAAAACTGACTAAACAGAAGAAAAATTTATGCTACCTGTACAGCAGAGGAAGGGTTTTTTATATTATGGTCTGTTAAATTATGTAATTCCTTTCCCAAGGATGTGGCAATTGTGGATACAATTGATACATTTAAGAGAAGATTGGATACATTTATTTCAAAAGGGAATATAAAGGGTTATACTGTGTATTAGTTTTCAAAACAGGAAGGTCTGATGAAGACTAACTTATTTGGAAGAAGGAAAGATGTATAATTCTTGATGGATTTGTGTTTTCCAACCTAATTTACTATTTTACTGTTCTAAATAACCTAGACAAAACTAAAGCCTATATCAATGCAAATACATGATGAATTTTACTAGACATAGTAAAACTAACATCACCATGCTAAAAAAAAAAAAAAAAAAAATCATAATGTTAAACAAGCAAAACACAGAGAAAGGTAAGGGAGTGATGTTGCTCCAACGATGTACTGGTTGATGAGGGAGTTGTTATTGCCTCTACATGGTACTGAAACCTTCAAACCTTCCCATCATTCAGTGCAACCAATCTGGTCCAATCTTCCACCCTGGATGATCCACCTACATCCAAAGGGGATGATAAAGGCTCCTATTGCCCGAATGTTCCCTCAGTGTAGATGAGCACTGACTGAACATATTAAACTTGTAATTGATTTAAAATACATTTTAACCCACTGAATGCTAGTGAGGTCCACACTCATTGTTTTGCAATGTGTTAGACAATTATCTAGCATTCAAGGAGTTAAAAGCACATATATAACCCTTTGAGTGCAAGAGGGGCACGCAATATTTTACTTTGCAATGCGTCTCCTACCCCTCTGGCACTCAAATGATGAAATAAATGACACATAGAAAAATTGTATTTGTCCTTTATAGTGCAATGGGATAGCTCCAGAATTGCTCTACATTTCTTTTGTGCTTAAGGGACCCTGTATACAGATATACCAAACCCTTTAACCCTTTGAGTGCCAGAGTGGTAGCCACGCATTAGAACGCAATGTGTTGGATACCTTTCTGACACTCAAAGGGTTAAGTGTTAAAGGGTTATGCAAAGCGTTTCTGGTTGGTTATACTAGCTGCAGTATAGGAGAAGAAAGGTATTGTAGCAAATAGCATTGAAGAAATATTTTTTTCAATGCAACTGTAACTGTGTGAACAGAGCCAGATTTCACATTAGACAGAGTAGGCAGTTGCCTAGCTATTTGTTAGCTGGGAATGATGGGCATTATAGTCTAATAACCATTGCAGAGACACAGGTTGTAGGTTACTGCACAAGAAGGTGCAAGGGATGTAGAACTATACAAGACTAATATAAGTACTGTATTAATATTGTTTACTTAGTATATTTTTTAAACAACTTTTGCCCCTATACAGATTTACTGTGATTACTATACCACGGAATGATTCTGTCAGATCTGAATACCATGTACCATCAGGATTTGGTACATTGTTACCAATTAAACTGAGGCCAATACTTATCAAGAGCATGATACAGAAAGCCACACATGATGAATTCAAGAGCAAGCCAAATGTAATATAGGGGCATGGGGTGGGGGATAAAAGGCCCTTCATTTAAATGCGTGTTTTAACCCCTTGAATACTAGAGTGGTCTCCAAAGCATTGTTTCACAGTGAACTGTAGACCTCTGGAATTCAGAGGCGTAAAAAAATCCCTATTTAAAGGAATGGGTATTTGGGATTTTTTTTTGTCTCCTTTGGTGCAGGTGGTATGCCCCAGAATTGTTCATGTCTTGTTCTATTCATGAGGCTCCATCCCTATCATCTGTAAAGGAGTGTCCCATTGCTGACAGTTGTTGTATTCAAATGTTATAACTAGGCTGACCATATTTCCTTGAGACAAACACGGGACGGGGTGTGTGACAGACAAACAGTGGGACTCCGTCACTCGGAGTCCGATCTCAGTAAGCTGCAAGCAGCGAGAACATGTCTACGAGACTCTATGGTAATTTATCATAGACTTGAGAGTCTTAGACAGTTATGAGTCACTCGATTCATAAGACTCTATAGTAATCAATGTATACAGTAAAACCACTAGTAAAGAAAGGAAGTTCCAGTTTACTTTCTTATGAAAAATAAACAAGCTGCATTCCGTTTTCTACAAAAAATTAAAAACGTATAAGTTATATTAAAAACGGGACAAAATTGACATTTATATTAAAAAGACGGGATGGTCTCGAAATATGAAAATAAACGGTACTGTCCAGTTTAAAAAGGTACATATGGTCAGCCTATAAGTTACAACAGTTCAAATTGTACCGATAGGAGTGAGTGACATAGTGATTATTTGCTGAAAGACCAAACTACAAGGAATGACTCTGACCACTAGAGTGCACTGTTAATATAAAAAACAATCATTTAAACTGCAATAACTCTGGAAGGATACATTTCCCAACAATAGGACTCTTTCTTTTCTCAGTAGAAAATCCCTACAATATGTTTTTCATAACTCTAAAATATTGACTCGGTGAATATGTAAAAGACTGTTGTACTTTGTATTTGCTTGATTATTATTAGTGTCCACAACAAAGCTGCAATAGAATTAAATGACCCAAAGTAAATATCCACATCTGTCTGAATTAATTTGGAACAAATGACATATGGATAGTGAGAGGAGGACAGAGGAACAGGAGAGGCACAGGAAGCATACATGGGTAAAGGGGTTTGGGAAAGAGAAGGTGGGAGCATTGGAGAGTGAGGCAGTAGCTGTGCAGGAGAGTACAATAAAGAGAGTTGGTAGGACTGTGGGAAATGTGGATGAAAGAAAGGGAGAGTTGGAGAGGAAAAAAGACAGAAGGGGAGAGATGGAGAGTGAGAGTGAAAGTCAGATGCTGAGAGAAGGGGAAAAACAAAGCTGTGGAGAATGACAGAGGTGGGAGAGTTATCCTACTGGCCCCTGACAGTGTACAGACTTGGCACCTAGACAGGAACCTGATTAAGTGCGCAAATGTTTTTCATACTTTTATGAACATCACAAGATCACTTTTACTGCAATCTGATTCTTAAATGAAACCCCTGTATCACTAGATGTTTTCTGCATGTTTAGTACAAGTCTGAACTTACACAATCTTTTGCTCATCACTAAGCAGTACCTAACAAAGGATCACATTTACCTAAGCAAATGCAATACAACAGGCCTTCTGTGTAAAGGCAGAGTGGAGCAATTCATTGGAGATTTCTTTAGCATTCAAGGGGTTAATAGCCCCACTTAAACCAGTAGGGGTTTTTCTTTTCCCCTATGGTGCAGTTTTCCCTAAAATTACTCCACTTTGTCTTCATACATAGGGCTCACAGGCCCATATTTATAAAAGCAAACTGGAATTATTCTGGAGTAAAGCAACTGCACCATACAGTACAGATAAATATACCTAATTTCCCATGTACTTAAACAGAGATTTTTCACCCATTGAATGCTAGAGAGGTCTCCATATTACAATTGGTTTAGTCTAGAATAACTTCTATTTGCTGTCATAAATATAGGTCTTAGGGTTCTATTTAATAGATTTGCCAAACTACAGTGCTGTGCAAACTGCTCTTGCTCATCATGTAATAATCTTTTAACAGCAGTGCTTATAACCTCCCCCATATGTACATCTTGGTGATATTTGTTATCAATATGCAGGGAGACTTTCTCTGTCTACCATCAGCTCTGTATATTAGCTGATTCTGGCTCCTCTATCTTAACATTGGAGTGAAACAGAATGGAAGAATTAGAAGGGGAGCTGCACTGCAATTTTTAAATGGCAACCAAACCATGTGGTCCCATAACAAGTACATAATGTGTATTTGTCCTTTATCAGGTCTCTGAATTACACGTCAAATGTAGAGAGTATGATAAATAAACCATGCAATATATATGGGGTGAACAGACCACAGTTTCTTTATTTAACATAAAACATCCTATAAAATTCACTAGAATGTTTGTCAGAAGCCGTCATGCGCAGTAGAGGCTGCCCAAATGCACAGAATGCTGGGAGTTCTGTGCTGGGAGCATTCTGTGTGTCCGGGAAGTCTCTACAGTGATTGACTGCTTCGGCGGCAGGATGCAGAGCAGGACTGGCCTCTTAACATCGCCCAGTCCTTGGCTCGTGTACACGGGTTTTTACACTAATACTTCATAAAACATATCAATAACAATAGCTTACATATAAATACATATCCTAGCCATGTAAATACTGTAACATTGAACTTCTGATGAAACAGAGCGTGTGTCCATACACATCTAAATCTTTATCCAGTTTAAAATAGAACTCCCAGTTACCCTATTGGCTAAGATATTACTCACAATTAATAAAATCACAACTGGCAACATGAAGACCAGAGTTATAGATGCCATTGGCCGATTGCTATAGGAATCAAGACAGATGACCTTTTACCCTAACAGCAGTATATAAATATGCTAATAGAAGAGTGCCTATAGGTATTTAATATTAAATAAAACATTTTAAACAATATAGTACAACTGGAAGAATAATAAATGAAATTATAATAAAACAAAGAATCCATATATATTGTGTTTGACTCGAAATGCGTTGCTAGTAATTTTTGAACAGTGCCTAACAGTCTCCAACAATGCCTAACAGTCCAACAGTCTCCAATATAACTAATATAACAAAAAGGTGAAATTAACAGTTTTTGGACTACCGGCATTCATCTTAAAGGTTTTATCTCTGCCAACTATCCACTCAGCTTCACAACAACTTATCAGACAGCAGACAAAGGGTTATATGCCTATACAGAGACGTCAACAGGGAGGAGAGACAC
Organism: Rhinophrynus dorsalis; assembly: GCA_037306005.1. Lineage (NCBI taxonomy): Eukaryota > Metazoa > Chordata > Amphibia > Anura > Rhinophrynidae > Rhinophrynus > Rhinophrynus dorsalis. The sequence goes on from CM074724.1 coordinate 298,538,797, forward strand.
ATTGTGTACATCTACCAGTAAGATTTTTCCTATATGAAATCATGTGTCTGGATGCTCTAATAATATATTTTAGTCCATTTAGGATATTAGCTTAGCCTGGTTTACCACCCACGTTATTTATCAGATTATTTTTCTAATATTTTCATACCATATTTGTATTAAAAAGGTTTGTTTGAACGCTTTTCCATTAATATGCATTTTTAGTATTGTGAGGGAAGGGTGGGTGTTGGCTGCAGCCAGTAGCCCATGAGTGAGTACTTCCTCTTCTGTTTCCCTATTCTCTCAGCCACTCTACTCTTCCTCCCAACCCCACAGCTAACCCCACAACAACAATGTGCTTGGCATGCTTCCCCTGCATGGCCACTTGGTTTCTCTTACGGGAACTCTAACTTTTTGGGACATTCTGGAGAACTGCGAATCAAACTGCATGAGAGTTGCTTGTCACTACTGTGCTTGTCATGTTTTCTATTTTTATCATGCAAATAATAGCTTGAGGAAATGTGGCCTTGGATATATTGTACAATGTAGGGGATATGCAAACTTTGGCTCTCCAGCTGTTGAGGATGTTGAGGGTGAATGGAAGATGTAGTCCCCAATAGCTGGAGTGCCAAAGGTACATGGAATTACTAACTCAAATTGTATCTATCTATCTATCTATCTATCTATCTATCTATCTATCTATCTATCTATCTGTCTCTCTGTCTGTTTGTCTGTCTGTTCTTATGTCTGTCTATCTATATGTCTGAATGTCTCTATATTTCTACCAAAGGACACAGACTTTTTCTTATTCCATCATATACTAGCAGCTCATAATTAGCATTAGGGTTCCTTTAAGGCCACAAGCCACATTGTGTTTAGAAATTAACAAACGAGTTTGAACACACATTGTCCTAATTTGCATACAGATTAGTTATTTGTCGGTAATAAAAAGAACTGGACCGAAGAGGCCTGAAGGAGATTTAACCCTTTGAGTACCAGCACAGAGGGGGATGAGTGTTACAAAGCATTACTGTAGTAAATTTCATACCCTACTGGTTCTCAAAGGTTAACCCTTTGAGTTCCACAGGGTGCACAACACATTGCTTCGCTTAGCCCTCTCGATATGTGTATGTATATGTGTGTGTGTGTATGTGTGTGAGTGTGTGTATATGTGTTTGTGTGTATGTATATATGTCTTTGCATGTGTGTGTATATATATATATATATATATATATATATGTGACTGTTTGTAGGTGTGTATATCTGTGTGTATATGTGATTGTATACATAAGTGTATGTTTTTGTGTATATGTATGTGTATGTTCATGTGTATATGTTTGTATATGCGTGTATGTGTGTGTTTGTAGGTGTATCTATATGTGTGTATGTGAGTGTATGCATGTGCATATGTGTGTGTGTATGTTTCTAAATGCATGTATGTGAGTATGTGTGTGTGTGTGTGTTGTATACACTTGTGTGTATGTTTGTGTGTATGTGAGTTTCTGTGTGAGTATATGTTTGTGTATATATGTGTGTGTATGTGAGTGTTTGCATGTATGTGTGCATGTATGTGTGTGTTAGGCAGTGGGGTGGGAGATGCCTCTGTGGAGCAGGGGGGATTAAAAGTAGGATTGTCCTGTTAATTATTCAATGGCTTTATCACTTAAGGGATGAAATTGCTAAGTTTGTCCTAATGCTTATATTCATTATTCATTGGCTTAACTCATTTGGTGCTGAATGATCTGACTTTCTCCTAGATAAAATCTATGTCCTCTCCCCTCCCTGTTATTGAGGGATGCGCCTGTGTTTTAGATTGTTCACAGTCTGTGAGTTTCTGTTCTGGCCCTTTCTCTCTGGGGCATTACTTCTCCCGGTCACTTTTGGCATTTTGCAATCAGCAAACGAATTACAACCTTGCCAAAGATTAGAAGAAAAATTATGCCCTTCAGATGCGCTGTATGAGACAGTCAAATCAGTAACTTCTTGGACTCACTGAAAACATTTCATTTAACAATCTTCTATACCCAGCAGAGTATTCTCTAAGCTTAAATACTTCCCCAGTAATGTTTTTCTCATTTATATGGAGTGTTTCCTTCTTTTAAATTAGAACTATACCTATGGGAATAAGCGACTTTTAATTTATTTCACCACTTGGATCCTATAGACATCACCAATGCAGTACTTCACATCCAAGGGAATAGAACAAGGCTGTACTGAGGTACGCAGTCAGATAGATCTATTTAACAGAGAATAATAATAACCCTGATTTACCTTACCTTACTATGGCCAGAAAATCCTTATGGTGTCTACAATGGAGGAGATTCACAAAGGTGTGATAAAGAGGATTACATAGCTTTACTGTCCTTACTATAAAAATCCCTGTCTTTGTTTTAGTCAAAATCACCTTTCCTCTAGTCTTAATGGGTGACCTTTCGTTCTTAGCTCAGCTCTTTGCCCTACAGAATGCATTGGATAGTTCTTTGTATTGAACTTGAATATATTTGTAAATTGTAATCATATCACCCCTTAGATGTCTTCTCTCTAATGTAAATAAATCCAGACTGGCTAGTCTCTATAACTCAGATACTCCAATCCATTTATCAGTTTTGTTTAACATCTCTGCACTTTTTCCAGTTCAATAATGTCTTTAAGAACTTGTGCACAGGCAGATATGACAGTTACCAGCAGGACCGCAAGACACAAACTCATCCCAATGCACATGGCAATCTTAACCCTTTAAGGACCAGAGGGTGTACAAAATGTTGCTTTACAATCCATTGCACATTGCTCTGGTTCCTAGATGGTTGAGTTGATGTATGCAGTCTTCCTTATTAATTTTGAAAAAACTACCAAAAACTGTCATGGTCTCCTCCATAGACATGACATCCAGGACTGGTTGAAGCTATCACTTGTTAAAAGCAGTTCCAATTAATCTTCATAGTATTTGGGCAATGGAGAGTGCTATTTTAATACTGTCAGAGTTGTAGTTCAGGAGTAATTGAATGATAAAGATGCCCCTCCTGCCCCTTTTACTGATGTAACACTGCTCACCTCAGAGCAGCAAGACTGTCCAGATGGATCGCAGACAGGGACAATCTTCAGTGTGCATAAGGAAAAGCCTGAAAAAACTGTCAAGGGGGGGTTCCTTATGCTCACAGTAAGAAGATTGTCCCTTGCTGTGAGCTGCCTGGTCCCAGGACCATATTCCACATCTGAGGGGATGTGGTTTATACTAGTAAAAAGGGAGGAAGGTGGATGCTTTATCATTCAATTACTCTTGAACTACAACTCTGACAATATTGAAATAACACTATACATGGCCCAAATACTATGAAGATTAACGGGAGCTGTTGTTTTCGTGAAACATCACTATCACTTTAAATAAAGGAACAAGAACAAAATCCCTAGGGGGCCATTAATCCCTTCAGGACCGGTGACATGCCAGGACCATCACTGTTTTAATATCCTTAAGGACCAGTGACGGTCCTGATACGTCACTTATTTTGTACTTACAGCGAGCATAAGGGAGCCATGTAAGTACAAATAGGGTCTGAAATTGACTGCTCCAAGACCAGAGGGGTTTCTCTCAGACCTCTGCTTGACTCGCTGGAACACTTAAGAGGTCACGTGTACTGGCACGTCGGAAAAGATCAAAGCATTCCTTAAGTGAAGGTAACTTCCTTGGATTGCTGGTCCTTAAGGGGTTAGGGTTGTTTGGCCATAGTAAGGGGTGTGGGGGTTATTACTAGGAGGTGGTGCTTCTTCACTGGATATATTGTTTGCACAGTATCTGCAGTTTCCTGTATATACCAAGCTCCGGTTGCCTGCCTTATTGTTCACACCTCTACAGAACAGACAATACTCTCTGAATGAGATATCCCTTAGAGAAAAGTCTCACCAACAGCTATATAGACTTAAAGCGATAGAAATGTCTGCAATAAAGCAGATCGCCAAGTCTTCTCTATTGTAAATCTATGTTTAACAGCTTACTTTAATGTTGATCAAAAGATATTAAATGTAGAACGATCCCCTCCCTCCCCTTCTGCCCGCATCACTGATCATGCAGGTACGGATGGAGAGAGGTGAGGGACAGACTTCATTAAGCAAAGGAAATTCCTGCCCTCATTTATCAACAGGGGCAGAGTTTTCCTTATACTTACTTAAAGAAGTTTGTCCCTCGCTGCATCCGTCTAGTCTAGGGGTTCCTCATCTTTTTTTGTTGGGAGCACCCCTAACAAATAATCTAGAACATTCGGGGTACCCCTAACATATTTAATGTACTTTATCAAGGGCATAATGAAGGTACCATACATAAATATACAGTTATTATTAGGTTTTATATAATAACAAAATGAAACATCATGTGCATAACAATTTCTATACATTTTTTTATTTTTTGCAAATTTTAAAGTTTATTTTAGAAATTCAAAGTTTACAACATTGAAAAGATACAAACTTTATCAAATGTAGACATCTCATACACGGCCGTATTACAAGAGTAGATTAAACATTATCACTCTAGATCAACATGTATTGTTAATGCCTGATGAATAGCAAACTCCGATTCAGTACATGGTAGAGATCTACATAAGTCAAAGTAAATGCAAATACAGAAAGGAGAAATTCTCTAAGAGAGGAGAGAAAGAGAAAAAATAAAAGGAAGAAAACCTAGATAAGTAGGAAGGGAGAGGAGAATAGAAGAAACATTAAAGAAAAACAAAGAAAAGTAGGATACAATTTCTATACAATTTTATTTAAACGTCCATTTTCGTTAGTTTTCATAGAAAACATGGGGCACCCTAAGTTGATGTCCGTGGCACACCCACGTGCCATGGCACCCTGGTTGAGAATCAACGGTCCAGTCCCACAACCGGATTGCAGATTCAGTGGGAGGAGGCCAGATGGGGCGGGAGGGGGATTTTTCTACATTAAATATCTTTTGAACAACATCAAAGTAAGTGATTAAACATAGCGCAATGTGTTACATTTACAATAGAGAAGACTCATCGATCTGCATTATTGACGACATTACTATTCCTTTAATGGTTCACATTGAGAACTGAAAGTGACTGGCTAGGTTGACCTGAAATACCTTTTGAATATTAAACCTACCAGCAATAGGAGTACTGTTGTTTTCCTCAGAAGGTAAAGCTCTATAACATATGCCTTTTATAAAAAGCTTACTATACTTCTCCTTTAACCCTTTGAGTGCCAGGCAGGTACTCAATGCATTGAGGATCAATGCGTTGCATACCCCTCTGGAATGCAGCAGGTCAAGAGCCATGTATTCACATAGGTATAGATTCATTTTAACCTCTATGTGCCAGTGGGGTATGCAGCCCATTTTAGAAGCTTCATCCGGTGTCCATTGATCATCTATATAAACAATGCACAGTCTGGAGAAAATCTATGCTAGAAAGTATAAAATGGCTTGTGAGACTAATGTACTAAGAGGAACATTTTTTGGGCATGCCAACTGCACAATAGAGGACATGTAAGATAAACCCTCTCCCTCCATTTTTTTAAATGGTACTTTTAACCCCTTAGATACTACAGAGGTCTCCAGTGCATTGCTTTAAAGAGTATTAAACCATTTTAAACCAATGGGAAATATAGGATTTGTATTTCTTTCCCATGGTGCAGTTAATTTGCTCTTAAATTACTCCAGTTATATTTAGTACATTAGGCTCATACCGGGGTAATGTAGGAATTTGCCAGAGCAGGAAACCTGTTGTTAGTGTCTACCACCAGCAGCTGTACTCCAGGTTATGTACTATAGTGCGTGATCTCTGTTGTGTATGTTAGCATACACACTCTTTCTGCGTTGGACTTTAATATCATCAAGCTATGTGTGCCTGTCCTACAACATGCGCAGGGAATGGCAAACAATAACCCCCTTACTCTAAGCTTTACTCATTGTCCCAAACAAGGTACACAAGAAAGGACATTGCCCATACTCCCACAGACAACGCAGCTGTCCTCCTCATGGTGTAAGTGGCCTTAAAGGGACACTAATGTCCCATAAAAAAATTTTTTGTTTTGTAGAGTAAAAAAAAAATAAAATCTGTGCAACAAATCCCATCTTTCAAACCTTTACGGTTTGGGAGATATTTGGTCCTAAAGTTCCCCCCTCCCTCCCCTTCTCCAGACGTCAGCTGTAAACTGACAGCAGGAGTTCCCGGTCTGGGGACCGACAGGCAGCTCTTCAGCAGAGCCGCAATAGCGAGATTTTAAAAGAAATACTTCGCTGGAACGGTCTACAAAGTGTGCTTGATTTTCAAGCACAGTTTTTAGACCATTCCAAAGAAGTATTTCTTTTTAAATCGCTCTATTGCGGCTCTGCTGAAGAGCCTCCTCGTGTTGGCCGACATGGATCTCCTGCTGTCAGCTTTACAGCTGACATCAAGAGAGAGAGAACTTTAGCGGCATATAACTCTCAAACCTTAAAGGTTTGAGAGATAGGGTTCGCCTCATAGAATTTATTTTTCTTTAATCTACAAAACAAAAAAATATTTTTATGGTACATTACTGTCCCTTTAAGGGGAGGGTTTGGGGCATACATAGCTTAGTACATTGATACTAGGCAAGCATAGGGGCTCAAAATGAATTCCTGGATTTGATTAGCATGGAATTGGTTTCGTACATTCATCGTACAGTCTTGAGTAGGTACTCATAGAAATGGAGAAGATCCATAGGCTTCCTTAGAGCTGCCATTGGCCACACCTCTACACATGAACCACCTCCCAGTCCCATCCATTGTTGCCTGTCATAGAAACTACTTAGCTTACAAAACACAAACATATAACAACTAGTGATGATCGAGCACCCCGATGCTCGGGTGTTCGGGTGCTCTGGCCGAGCGCCCCCGGAGGCTCGAGTGCTCGGCCGAGCACCCGAGCCCCATTGAAGTCAATGGGAGGACTCGAGCATTACACCAGGCACCCCCTGCTCTGATGAGGGGAGGGTGCCTGGTTCATAGGAAAAGGTCAGAAAATGATGGAAACACCACAGAAATGGTTCAGGGACAGCATAGGGAGGATGTCTGGATGCATCTTGGACTCCAACGTCGCTGCTGGGAACGATGTTTCGCCCGTAGTACGCCATTTTTACAGACTGACCGTAAAACACACAAAAAGGAAGATAAAAACTAATCTGCGGCTAGGCACACTAAACAATATGTGACGCTAATCTGCGGCTAGGCACACTAAACAATATGTGACGTTAATCTGCGGCTAGGCACACTAAACAATATGTGACGCTAATCTGCGGCTAGGCACACTAAACAATATGTGACGCTAATCTGCGGCTAGGCACACTAAACAATATGTGACGCTAATCTGCGGCTAGGCACACTAAACAATATGTGACGTTAATCTGCGGCTAGGCACACTAAACAATATGTGACGCTAATCTGCGGCTAGGCACACGAAACAGAATGTGACGCTAATCTGCGGCTAGGCACACGAAACAGAATGTGACGCTAATCTGCGGCTAGGCACAGTGAACGGAATATGTGACGTTAATTTGTGAATTTGCACACTAAACAGAATGTGACAATAATCTATGGCTAGGCACACGTTTAAAATGGCCCTTTTTGTCGCTGCGTTGTAAAATCATTGGCCCTGTGCACCTAACAGAATATGTCAGCTTGTCACTGCACTGTGAAATATTTGTCCCTGTGCACCTAGTACAATGTCACCTTAGAACATGTCCCCCCCCACAAAAAAATGAAATTCTGCCACCCCCAAAAAAAATTAAATGCTGCCCCCACACACAACAGTCCTAAAAAGGACTTTTGGGTCTTGAAAGAGTTTCAACAATTTTATTCTCCCTACACTGACTTCCTGTGCATCTAGTATTATATGTCACCTTACATATATCCCCCCCACAAAAAAAAGGAAATTGTGCCCCCCCAAACAAAATATAAATGCTGCCCCCACACACAACAGTCCTAAAAAGGACTTTTGGGTCTTGAAAGAGTTTCAACAATTTTATTCTCCCTACACTGACTTCCTGTGCATCTAGTATTATATGTCACCTTTCAAATATCCCCCCCACAAAAAAAAGGAAATTGTGCCCCCCCCAAAAAAATATAAATGCTGCCCCCGCACACAACAGTCCTAAAAAGGACTTTTGGGTCTTGAAAGAGTTTCAACAATTTTATTCTCCCTACAGTGACTTCCTGTGCATCTAGTATTATATGTCACCTTTCAAATATCCCCCCCAAAAAAAAAGGAAATTGTGCCCCCCCAAACAAAATATAAATGCTGCCCCCACACACAACAGTCCTAAAAAGGACTTTTGGGTCTTGAAAGAGTTTCAACAATTTTATTCTCCCTACACTGACTTTCCCTGCCTAAGCGCATCTCTCCCTGGCTAAGAATGAGCCGAACTCGCGCGTCGGGTGCTATACAGCACCCGATCACGGGTTCTGGCCAGCCAATCAGTGTAATGCCAGCAGCCAACATGGCTGCTGGCATTACACTGATGTCAGAGCCTCCCCGCACGTTTATTGGCTGCGCAGCAGCCGCGAAATGTGCGGGGAGGAGACCCGAACATGGCAGGTGAGCACATGCGGTACTCGTACGAGTACCGCCATGTGCCGAGCAGAGCGATGCTCGAGCCGAACCGAGCTTCGGCCGAGTATGCTCGCTCATCACTAATAACAACCTTTAACCTCTTCTAAATTAATGCATTGAAAACCTCTCCAGCATCCTAGAGGGTTCAGTAAGATGAAATCATTTTATATGTTCTGGTCATTACATCAGACTATAAACTAAGGGGTTAGGAAGAAACAGACAGAAAATAGCTTGTATCAACCAATACAGGAATTCCTACTAGAAGGCCTTTTCTGCTGACTTCTTCTGCTGTCAAAATTGGTAAGTAAATGTATGTGTGTGTGTATACAGTATGTGCGTTTGAGCGTATGTTGATGTTTGTGTTGATGATGTGAGCGAATGATGGTATGTGCATTTGTATGTGTCCATGTGGCTGCCAGAAAGTTAAGCTCATTGGAGTTAATTGTCTTAGCTTAACGTTTTTGAATTTTGCTGGAATTTCCCTTCCCACAGGATCTTCCACAGGAAGGAGAAATATTTCTACTATTCCGCAGAAATTCCCACCAGAAGGATATTACATTTTTGGCCCATCCTGTGGACTGTGCAGAAGAGGACAGAGTTGAGATAAATACATTTGCATGTTAGTAGATGAAAATTTCCGAAGGTGTGAGATTTTTTTTCCCTTCACGTTTACCAAGATTTTAGTATTGCTATAGAGAGGGGAGAATCCTTAATCTTAACCAGGTGAATTGCTAGGTTCCCAAATGACCGGTGGTTTGTGCCAACTTAATGCATGATTAGTGCACATGCAGTCCAAATGCACCATTACTAGTAGAGAGATTAGCACAACTATATGCCTCAACATTCTAAGCATAAGGACTGCAGTTTAGAACTCTCAATCAGTAACTAGCAACATCCCTACTCTTACTCCTTCCTTTGCTGGTGATGTCAGTTGATGAAATGTCATCAACCTTTTCTGCTCCTGTTGCTCCTTAAATTTTCATTCAGTTAGGATGCCTTTGATCATCAGTGTGAAGTTTAAAGGAAGAAATGGTCAGGAGGTTGAGGGGACAGATTTATTTACTGGACCCAGAGACATTTGAATATATAAAAAGCAAAGGATATATTGTTAAGGTTGTATAGCCATTTAGGAGTGTCAGGCATAAACTCCCCAGTGCTGTATATATTAAGTACATATATTTTTCTCAATGAGAAGGCACGTCTTATTTTATCTCTTGAGGACCAGAGTGATTTTCAATTCATCGCTTTGCAATGTATTATCACTTCTCTGGTTCTCAAGGGCTTAATAAAGCAGCCATTATTAACCAGCAGTAGTTTACTGATGTAGGGACGTTAGGATTTTGCTGACAAACTGTAACAACTCATAATAGTTATAGGTACCACAGATGTGACCATCATGACAGAGGCACCCGTGGGTGGTTGTCTGTTATACCTACAGGAAATCTGGCACTGGACACTCATATTCAGTCAGTTACACCAGACCTTAAAGTTAGTCAGACCTGAAATAGCAGACTGGTGTGGTCTCTTCCGGAGTTGGGCAACACATACACAGTGAGACAGATGTAGTAAGAAGAACTGGAGTAATTCTGGAACAAACCATCTGCACCATAGGGGGCAAATAAAAACTTTGAATGATTATAATGGGGCTTTCAACCTTTTAAATGCTACAGAGGTCTTCAACACATTACTTTGCAATGTGTATGAAGACTAACTAGCATTCAAGGGGTTAAAAAGCCCAATTGAAATCAATGGATGTTCGAGGTATATAATTTTATTTGTCCCCTATGGTGAAGTTGGTTTGCTCCAGAATTAATCCAGAGGAGAGATGCACTGAGGTGTGATAAAGAGGTGATAAGTGTAGATTACTTCTCCAGTGAGGTAAACTCTCAAATTATTCTGTTCTAAAGAGTCAGTGCACTAAGATTTCCCCAACCTCAGATCTTATTCCATGGGCTCCACAGAATAACATCAGATTTAGATAGCTTATAACACTGGAGACATGATCTTCTATTTATCACCTCTTTATCACACCTTAGAGCATAGCCCCCCACTCAGTTCTTAGTACAACACCATCAGTATGTAATATCTTGCACTACACAATTCAGAGAGACAAATCCAGGGAGACTGACCCAGAGGCCACAGCCTATTATTATTTACAGGTCCCGGAAGGTATGATAGGTTCCACATTTCTCCAGTTAACAGTTCTCAATTTTCCAGAAAGTGAAGGATGATTTGTCCATCTACTATGGCTATCTGGAGCAGATGCTACAGGAATTATTGATTTATATGGTAGCAAAGCCACACAGCTCAATACCATCAGTGAAGGAGCTACCAAGGGAAGCACTGACATTTGATCCTGTGTCCATTATATTGAGGACTTTGCTGCTTACCCAAACCACTAATGAGAAAAGTGTAGAGAAATTAGGTTTGGATTTTGCATGCATAGTGTGGAAAACAAAATTATTAGTGAAAATGAACACGGCTATTTGATGAATAAATCTTGTCAAAAAACCTCTTGGGCTATTATAATGAAGTGAGTAGAAAACTAAATATGGCAGTGCAGTAGATGTAAATTAGACTTTGAAAAGCATTTGATACAGTGCAACCCTGGAGGCTGGTCAATAAAGTATGGAATTTAGGTGAAAGTAAAATATGAGTACTTGGGTAATAAAAAAAAGGATAGGGAGCAGGATATTACCATTAATCTTACATTTTCAAATGCAGTTGACATGAATGTTTTGTACATTAAGGTTCTATTCTTTGTTCACTGCATTTTCCATTGTAAAATGTCCATATTTGCAGATGTGTCAGATACGGTAAGGTAATGCATTTAGAGCCAAATATTTTTCTTTGTTTAAGAATTTGGGTTAAATGTTGTAATAGGAAAATAGATGTCATATGAGATTCACTAAAGTAAATAGTAAAGCTATAGTTTTGAAAAAGAAAAATAAGTATGTTACTTGTGAACTTATAGGATCATTTTAGGATGATACATAATGGACATAGATCTAGGATTAAATATTGGCAACTGCCCTGATTATCAATCAGAGAATGCAAACACAAAGTATCATTCATGACATATATATTTTTACCAGATACTTAGTTACACTTGAGGATAAATATAGAATATGCAGTACAGTTCAGGCCATCAGTTATTAAAAAGGACAATGTAGAATGTGAAAAAAATATCAATTGAAATATGAAGAAAGACTATCCAATCTTGACTTAGTTTGTGAGTATATTCAAGGTCACTATAAAGACATCTCAAGGGAACTTTTCATCATGTGGCTAGGACAAATGAATAGAGGACATCCCTTAAGCAGAGGAAAGGTTTCTTTACAGTAAGGACTGTTAAGCTGTAGAATTCACTACTAAAGGATGTGGTGGTGGCAGATGTAATCAATATCATTAATAGTAGATAAGTTGCTTTTATGGCACACATGGTATGCAGAATTACACTATAGCATTGAAATAGATCAAATAAAAGGAGGCTGATCCAGGTAGTAATTCAACTGTCATCTTTGAGTCTAAAAGAGAAAAAATGGCAATGGTTTAATTGGGGTCTTTGTCTGCCTTCCTCTGGATACAGTACAAGAGAATCTAGAGTACAAAACCTCACAAGCTATGTAACTATGGTGGAAAGTACAGGTATGTGATGAACCAACTCCAGATGACATCACTTCCATCTCATTTGGACTGAAAATTGAATTAATTAAACTATTTAGAGGCTGATTACAAAGAAGCTGAATCTGAGGTTGATCTATGTCAGGCCATAACAGGGTAACAGAATGGGGATCTGAAAGACACTATGGATGCTCCCTTATTCCTGAGAAAGAGGCTAATCTATGAGGCTAGCCATCCTGTTTTTCTAATGCACTGCCTCCATAGACTTTACTGAAGGGCTTTCAAGGATAACACTTGAGGTCTATTGAGTCTGTAGGCACAACTTGCAAACTTTGTGGCTGAGTCACAAACCTCATGGTTTCATTGTAGCCCATTGCCAGTAAAGGGGGTCAGGAAACCGACCCCATGAATGGCTAATATAAGCCGTTTTAGGGCTGCACATCTCATCCCCAAGCTTTTTGCTGAGTCTGCTCTCACAGGTACAGACTTCATAACTTAATTATTGCCATTAAAAGTACAGCATACTTACTAACATGAGAACACATGTCCCACTGCTTTAGTGTATTCTAGAGAAGAACCTGATCTAAAGGAACTAACCTTGGTAGCGTCTCATAAAGCTAATATTCCTATTTAAATAATACAATGTCCCTAAAGTCCTGCAGATTTCATCTTCATGGAGGAATTGTAAGGGAAGACATTTTCCCTTAAAGAGGAACATTCACATAAAAAAAAATTTGAGCATGGGTTTTATTACATAAAACTAGATTAGCTCTGTTTTTTTTTGTTTTTTTTTGACTCATCTGTCAGTGGAGATATTTAGACTTCTGCGTTCTGCGAGACCCTGTACCATCTCAGGACTTCCCAGCTACCCCAGGAAGCGTGTTCACACTTCCCTTTGTAACAACCTCAGTAGCATTGTAAACGGAGCCTTCTGTAACATTAGCCCACAGAAATACAGCTACGAAGAGGAGCATGAACATGCTACCTGGGGCAGCTGGGAAGTCCTGAGGTGTCATGCGGGACATACAGTCCGACAGAATGCAGAAGTGTCTGATTTTGAAGGGTAAATATCACCACTACCAGACGAGTAAAAATTTTAAAAAAACACCACTAATCTAGTTTTATGTATTAAAACCCATGCTCAAATTTTTTTTAAGGTGAATGTTCTGCTCTAACCCTTAAGTTGCCAGTAGATTTCATGTTTATGTTAATCAGTACAGGTGGGTGAACCAGTTGTGTTTCCGGTCAATGGCGAATTCTACAAAGGTGTTGAAAGAAGGGGTTTGTTAGACTGAATCTTTATGAACCCACATTGATAAAGTACAGGGGCATCAACGTTTTTTCAATTGTGGGTCACATGATCAGAAATCCAAAAGTATAATTTTTTTTTTATAAACAATAATAATGGTGAAATATAGACTATCAGCTATTCAGATATATGGATTTATTTAAATATTGATCAAGTCAGTGACAATACTTATATTTAACACCTTAACCCCTTAAGGAAGAGCCTCACGTGCACGGACGTCACTTAAGAACCACGGACCATTTTTTTTTCTCTATCCCAGTTCAGGGCTCCCCGAACTGCATGCAGCCTCGAGGGGAGCCCTGAAATCCATGACGTACATGTACGTCTTTGGTCCTTTAAGGGGTTAAGGACCCATGAGGTCCGGGAATGCCATGGGTTGGCAAGCATAAGGACCCATGACGTGCCAGGACCGTCATGGACTTCAGGGCTTCCTATATGGCTGCAATCCATAAGAGGAACCCTGAACCGGATGCACAAAAAAAATATATCTCTGGTCCTTAAGTGCCGGCCACGTGTGCGCACGGCTGGTCCTTAAGGGGTTAAATCTTTGAGTGCCAGAGAGGTATCCAGTGCATTGGGTTAACAGAAAACTGCCCTTGAACTGTATAGTACTGGCTGGCAGGGTGTCAGGTCTTGATGGCCTTCTAACTCATGTATAGTAATTAATTAGATAAAAGGGCTTAGAAGGGCGATATGTTGGACACCTAAGTTATAGTGTATTATTTGCAGATTTCTAGATCATTATTAAGACTTCGCAAAATGAAAAAGTAATAATGGTTCTTTTGCATAATAGATTAATTAGTATCCCCTTGTATGCTAGACATGTCTCCAACAATCGTGAAGCAATGTGTTAGAGAAATGTTTAGCATCCAAGAAGTTAATAAAGTTTTTCTTTTTCTGGACATTTTTGTGTCCAGATATATGGACCGTTTTTGGGGCAGGGTCTCTGTATTACTTTTTCCCATTTATTTACTAATTATCATCTTTTAAGGGCATTTGCAAGCCGTGTCTGTATTTTATCCACATTGAATAAATAAAATTACTCCACAGTATGTTAGAGACCGCTTTTGCCATTCAAAGGTTAAACGTTCCTCCTAAATCAATGGAAATGTGCATTGCCCCCAGAATTGCTCCTCTTTTTCTTCTGGTATACGGCCAAGGTGAGCTGCTTTCCCCGTTTCTTGATATACATGGGCATATTTAATCCTTTGAGTGCCAGACAGGTAGACAACACATTGCTTTGCGATGCATTGGATATCCCCTGGCACTCAAAGGGTTAAATGTTAACACAGTTGCTGTACTTGTAAGCCCTTTACTATTATTAAAAAAGTTTAACATCTCTAATTTCTTTAAATTAAGTGGAAGATATAAATAACAGGGAGATATATTTAGTTTGAGCAACACTAAGGGATGTACTAATTTGATTCCACTCTAAACTGGCCAGGTCATCAGTGCTTCTTCTGCCTAATGTCAATGCACTAATCTACTTACACTAAACAGTCTGCTTTGTATGTTGCTTGCAGCTGAGGAAGAGCAGTGGGGAAATCTATGGGAGTTTTGGGCTGGTTTTCTTCCTTAGGTCTTTTTTAACAAGATGCACTAACATGGCGCAGAGAAAAATTATGTGTCTTTACTCCTTTTTCTGCACTTTATAAGAGAGCTGTTCAGAGTTTGCTCACATTAAAATCCTGATGATAGTGAAGTGTACTTCTTGGTATGCATTAAATACTTTATTATTACTATCCCCCATATTGTAGATATTTGTAAAATAATTAAATAGCCCCCAGGTTAAT
Organism: Rhinophrynus dorsalis; assembly: GCA_037306005.1. NCBI lineage: Eukaryota > Metazoa > Chordata > Amphibia > Anura > Rhinophrynidae > Rhinophrynus > Rhinophrynus dorsalis. The sequence continues at coordinate 298,554,081 of CM074724.1, forward strand.
CTCTCAAATCTTTATGGTTTGAGAGATAACTGAAGGCAAAGTTCCCCCCTCCCTCCCCCTTCACTGAAGTCAGCATTGTACTGACTGCAGGGGAAGTCTGTCGTACGACAGGCTTGCGGCTCTGCAGCTGAGCTGAGAGCCCGTTAGGCAAAATTAATTATTTCACTGAAAAGGTCTTCTACATGTGCTTGGTTTGCAAGAACACGTAGAAGACCGTTTCAGTGAAATAATTATTTTTCACTAACGCGATCGCGGCTCTGCTGCAGAGCCACATGATGAAAGTCAGACCGGATATCCCTGTAGTCAGCACAACTCTGACTTTAGGGAATGGGGAGGGAGGGGGGAACTTTGCCTTAAAGGTTTGAGAGATGAACCTGGGGGCTATTAATTTATTTGGCAAATATATACAATATGCGGGATAGTAATAATAAAGTATTACTATCCCTTTAAGCAAGTGGTTCTCAATCTTTTTTTGTTCAGGGCACCCCTAACATATAATCTAGAACATTTGGGGCACCCCTAACATAGTTAATGTACTTTATCAAGGGCATAATGGCGGGTACAATACATAAATATACAGTTATTATTAGGTCTTACAATCATAATAACAAAACTAAATACATTGTGCGTAACAGTTTCTAAAAATCTTTATTTAAAAGTCCATTTTTGTCAGTCTTCATAGAAAACATGGGGCACCCTAAGTAGATGTCCGTGGTACACCAAAGTGCCACAGCACCTGGTTGAGAATCACTGCATTAAGCAAGCATGTACTCTACTGGATATCCCGAAGTGCAGCCTTATCAGTTGGAGGTTAAAATCAAAGATGCACTGACTGATCTGTACATTCCCCCACTGCTCCTCTGGCATTCAAAGGGTTAACAGCAGAGTGTAAACATGTTGATGTGAAACTGTAAAATGCTTCAAATGATCAATGTTTATCGCTGCAAAAAGTGAAGCCCTTTCCATTGTTATCACTGGGTCTGACTGCCTATGTTTTAGTTTCAAAAGTGTACGGTGTTCCAATTCTCATTTTCTCTGTCTTTCCCTCCCCACATTAGGACCCCAATAATGACACATGTTTCCTGCTGTTTTGCATATGGGTCCTTCTCCTTCTGTTGGATTACAATTCCCTTCATCAACAGATGGCTATTGACTGTCTGAGGATGATGGGAAAAGTAGTTCAGCAGGAGCACTGCAGAATGTTTACAGCCTTTGCTTGGGGATCTGCAATGAGTTTTTCATACAAAATTCAACAAATTGTAGATATCCTATATAATAATTTGCTAAAGTTTATCACAAGCCCCCATGCGCAGTAGAGATGGCTGTGCGCAGTTCAGTCATGCATGTGGAGACTGCCCGCGCAGCGGCTGATACTGAGTGGGCCGCGGCGCGGGCAGTCTCCACTGAGCATGGCTGCACTGCAACCGGCCGGCACTGTGGCCTGTGTAACGGTCTCTCCAACTAGTTTTTAATATTTGGAAACCCTTCTGTAAATCCTGCATTTAACCCTTCTCTCCACCACCTCCCTCTTTCTTTCATCACCTGTCTCACCCTCCTTTCTATCGATCTTCTTTTCTTCCCATTCTGCTGTCTGTCCTTCCTTTTCTACACACCTATCTCTCATGTAGCCTCGTCACTTTCATGTCCCTCTCTTTCTCATCTTTTTTTCTCTTCGCTATCTCCCCATTTCCCTCTCCCTTCTCCCTCCCTTTCTGTCTGTCTCTACAACACATAATTATTTTTCCATCATCTTTCTTTCTCCCTTTCCTTACGGTGATTTTCTGAAAAGAAAGGTAACAGGTCACTTCATTTTTCATGAAGTGTGTTGCTTTCCAGATTGTTGACCATGGTGCATGACTCCCCAAGTCAGTGTATGCATGTATATGATGTGTTCTTGGATATTGTGCAGCATGCAGGAGATAAACAGGATAGAGACAGACAGACAAATATCAGAGACAGACAGAAGAAACAGAGATGAGGGAAGTGGGCTGAACAAGATATTCCAATTACTCAAGCTCAGTATAAAAAAATGAGACAAAAAGGAGAATACATCATTATATGAGGCTACTAGAACATTACATGTGACAAGCAAAGTCAAACAGCAGGGTACCACCTGAGCCATTAGGTAGCCACCATTACATATGATCAGTAGGCAATATATCATACAGCACTGTAATGGGGAATTGCCCTGCTGGTGGCATGCTATTGTATAGTGTATACCAAATAAAAAGACAATGGATCAACAACCGTGAAAATAAGATCTACTGTCCCCAGATCTATGTGGCAAAGGTTGACCTTGATGGACTTGTGTCTTTTTTTGACCTAATTTACTATGTTACTATGTTATACCACTTCCCCCATTGTCTGTCTTTCTCTCCATTCATCTGTCCCTAGTATATTTCTTTCTCTCTCTCTCTATTTACTTCTCTTTTTATCTCACGTCCTATCCAGTGGCGTAACAATAGGGGTTGCACCTGCGACTAGGTCCATCACTCCAGGGGCCCGGCCGCCCCTGCGGCCCCCCGGCCACCCGCAAGTAGCAACAAGCTAAGATCTGTGCTTTCTTCGGCACAGACCTGTAGCAGCTGAGCTGGCCTCTTCCGCACTCTAGTAATGCAGAGCGCTGGGAGATGACATCATCTCCCGCTGCTCTGCATTACTGAAGAGACTACTGTTCAGGAGCTCCAGATGTAGAGGTCTGTGCAAAAGGAGGCACAGACCTCTCCTGCCACACCACTGGACCACCAGGGAGGTAGGAGATTGGGAGCAATGTGGAGCTTGGGCGCAATGTGGAGGCACTGTGGAGATTGGGGGCATTGTGGAGGCAATGTGGAGATTGGGGGCAATCTGGGGGCAATGTGGAGATTTGGGCAATGTGGAGGCAATGTGGAGATTGGGGGCATTCTGGGGGCAATGTGGAGATTGGGGGCATTGTGGAGGCAATGTGGAGATTGGGGGCAATCTGGGGGCATTGTGGAGGCAATGTGGAGATTGGGGGCAATGTGGAGATTGGGAAAAATGGGGGAGCAGTGTGGAGATTGTGAGCATTAGGAGGCAATGTGGATATTAGGGGCAATTGGGGGGGGCAACATGGTCGGGGGGGCATGGCAATTTCTGCACCAGGGCATGGGGGCTTCTAGTTACACCTCTGTTCCTACCTCTCTACCTCTCTCTCTCTCAGTCTTTTATTTCCCTTCCTCCCCATCTCTCTACTTCTCTCTCTCTCTCAGTCTTTTATTTCCCTTCCTCCCCATCTCTCTACTTCTCTCTCTCTCTCAGTCTTTTATTTCCCTTCCTCCCCATCTCTCTACTTCTCTCTCTCTCTCTCTCTCAGTCTTTTATTTCCCTTCCTCCCCATCTCTCTACTTCTCTCTCTCTCTATCAGTCTTTTATTTCCCTTCCTCCCCATCTCTCTATCTCTCTCTCTCTCTCAGTCTTTTATTTCCCTTCCTCCCCATCTCTCTACTTCTCTCTCTCTCTCTCAGTCTTTTATTTCCCTTCCTCCCCATCTCTCTATTTCTCTCTCTCTCTCTCTCAGTCTTTTATTTCCTTTCCTCCCCATCTCTCTACTTTTCTTTCTCTCTCTCTCTCTCTCTAATCTTTATTTCCCTTCTTCTCAATGTCTCTACCCCCCACACACTCTCTCTCTCTTTCTCTCTCCTTCACAGAAATTGGTTTGCCCTCTCTCCATGGCACAGGCCTCTCCCCCCAGAGAATGGGTTCTGAGCAGAGGTGAGTCATTCAGACTGGGGGCCGCACAGCTGCCGATAAGTCAGGGCAGAGTGATGTATGAGGGGAGCATTGATCGCAGCTCTTTGTGGCGTGCTCTGAAAGCATTATTTTAGGCTGGCGTGTTTATTTATGGACAGAACAGAAGCATTAAAAGCTCAGAGGTTAAAAAGAGGATCCATAGCCTTCCCTCAGTGAATTAACCCTTTTAACACCAGAGAGGTGTCCATTGCATTGTGAAGCAATGTGTTTGACATGCTTCTGGTACTCAAATAGGTAATATATTAGTTTTTCTTTAACAAGACCATTTCTCAGCTGAATAAACACATGTTGTTTTCATTCTTCTGTGTTGCAGAGCAGCCTTTAACCATGTGGCAGTCAAAGATAATCACTTTCAGTGCATACACAGTCAATATAATTATGCCTTGAATTCATTTTTCTATAGATAAACAAATACACACACAATCGATGAATGCGCCTCAGTAAAAAAACAAATGTTTTCTCCTCTTTGGTGCAATTAAAAAAGTCAGCTATTCATTGAATTTGGATATTGCACAAGATTTGCTTGCCTAAGATGGGGTTAAACAAAATGGAACCTACAGGAGCAAGCAGGAGCATCGTCAACAATTTTCAGATGCTAATATGTACAAATTATGCACAAATCTCAGGCAGTGGGTATGGGATCAATGGCAGAAGTCAATACTGAAGAACTCTACAGGGAAAAGAAGGCTTGTGACATAAAGGTTTAACATCAAGAAAAGTAACAATCTTTTGGGAAATCCACAGAGATCAAAATTTACTAAGCTGTGAACTGAAACAGTGTATTTGTGAAATATACATACAATTGTCATCACTAGAAGCTGCCTGTAGTCTTTCTTAGACTTTTCTGCATAATTATAAAGAGGCCAATGTAGTAAATTATCTCCTATATAGATGTGAAGATAATGCGTAAACATAAGGACACACATGAAATAACAAACAAATGTTCAATCTTGGCAACACATGAAAATTATTGTGAATCTTATATCTTATATCAAGAGCAATACATAGTCCATGTGAGCAACAATGAATACACTAGCCTAGACCTGACATAGAAAAAAGGGTATTTTTTTCTCAATTTTGAAACTTGCACTTTGTGACATGTTCACTGTAATCACTAATTAGTGGGAGATTCAGATAAGTGGATAACAAGCTTATACAGATAGCAAAAGATGAGCAATTGTGAAGCCTACCAACCACACCAAAGATGGAAAAAAACACGTCCCAATGATTTAACCCTATGAGTGCCAGATAGGTGTGCAATGTTCTCCTCTGGCACTCAAAAGGTAAAATTGGACTTTTGCATTGAAGGGTTGCAAACTACCAGTTCAATCAATCGGAATTTGAGGGTGAAGTTGAGATACTCCAGAACCACTCATCTTTTTCTTCCTGCATAAGGCTCTATGGGGAGATTTATAAAAACTGGAGTTATTCTGGGATAAACCAACTGTACCAAAGGGGGACAAATAACAATCCCCTTTAAATTAAATTGGTAAATTAAATTGGACTTTTAATCCCTTGAATGCTAGAGAGGTTTCTAGAACATTGGTAAGCATCTTTAGCATTCAGTGGGTTAAGAAATTCTATTCAAGTGCATGAGAATGTAGGACTTTTTATTTTATTCCATATGGTGCAGTTGGTTTACTCCCGAAGAAATCATGGGGCGAGATTCACTAAGAGTTGATAAAGAGCTTATCAAGTGGAGATGACTTCAGTTTATGGATCCTATACACTAAGATTAGATGTTATTTCTTGAACAAAGGCACAAGGCGAACATTGGAGGAGATTTTCTAAGCAGTATTAAAGAGGTGATGAAGTGGAGATGATGACTTCTCCAATTATATCATGTCTCCAATTCCTACATTATTCTATGGAGTTTATGCAATAAGATTTCTCCAACTTTGGAGATCTTAGTGCATAGGCTATACAGAATAACATAGGAATTGGAGGTGATAAAGTGGAGAAGTCATCATTATTACCACTTAGTGAATCTTCCCCAGTTTGCTTTAATAAATATGGGCCTATGGGTCTTATGTAGGATGCAAAGGATTAATGTTGACTTTGGATGAAGGACAATTAGAAAACAATTAATTTGTAACCGGTTTTAGTGCCAGGGTAGATACAAATCTGGCACTGAGAGGGTTAATTAACAGAGAAAACTATTTTAAGGTAATAGACCCAATGACCCATTTGAAGCAAATTAAGAGCCACTTATTCTTAGAATATTGTTTCCCCTATAAATAAGACAGGCATGAGATTGCTCATAGGCACCTCAAACTCAATATGTTTAAAACAGAGCTACTCCTCATCCCACCTAGGCCTGGCCCTGTAGCGCCCTTCCAGGTGACTGTAAATGGCACTACCATAAATCCAATATCAGAAGCACGGAGTTTAGGGGTGATAACTGACTCAGCTCTCTCATTCTCCTCTCATATTAATTCCCAGTCTAAATCCTGTGGCTTTCTTTTGTGTAACATTGCTAAAATCTGTCCTTTCCTCTTTTCTTCCACAGCTAAAACTATTATACAAGCACTCATCCTCTCCCGCATGGACTACTACAACCTTCTGCTTTCTGGCATTCCTGCCTCCCATCTCTATCCACGTCAATCCATACAGAATGCTACAGCACAATTATTCTTTTGTCTCATAGGTTTGTCCCTGCCTCACTCCTCCTCAGATCTCTCCAATGGCTGCCTATCAAACTCCGGATATCTTACAAAATCTTACTTCTTTCATTCAAGACCCTTCTCTACTCCTTCTTACATTTCCACTCTGATCTCCTGCTATACACCATCTTGCCACTTACGTTCAGCCAACAACAGTCTACTCTCAGCTCCTTCTGTGTCTACAAACCTTTTTCTCTCATTGCTCCATATCTATGGAATACTCTCCCTCCCACCCTGCACCACTGCACCACTCTGATGGACTTCAAATCTCGCTTGAAAATACACTTTCTGGATAAAACCTCAACATGCTAGAAGGCACTGATGTTGTACAACAAAAGCTCTTATAAATTATTTACTTTACTTGTGTCCCATATCATCACCAGAACTCTATCACTGTATTCAGCACTTGACCCTTATGTACTCTGTATGTCTCCCATTACCACTTTAGATTGTAAACTTTCGAGTAGGGACCTCACACCCATTGTTTCGCTCTACAAAGCTCTTGTAACCTTGTATTGTCTAAAGCCTTAAATTGTAAAGCAATGCGTACACTTTTGGTGTTATATAAATAAACATATTAATTTGTTCATTCATTCCTTCATTCATTCATTCATTCATTCAGACAGAGCAATGAACATTTAAAAAGAACAAGCAATGTATAGACTCCACCAGGAGGCCACTCAAAGGATAAAGACTAATTTAAATTTATGGCATAACTCTATGAGACTGATGTATTGAGAAGAACTAGAGCTATATTTGAGCAAACCAACAGCACCAATGGGGAGGCAAAATAAAAATTCCCAATTTTTCTCCATCTTTTAACCCCTTGAATTCTGGAGAGGTCTCTAATGCATTGTTTTGCAAAGCAATGCTTAGGAGATCTCTCTAGCAAGTAAGGTTAAAAGATAGAAAAAATATGGGAATTTTTATTTTGCCTCCCCATTAGTGTACATGGTTTGCTCCAGAGTAAAGTAGCACCTATCAGGACACACACTGTTTTGCTATAAAGCCATGTAATGCGATATACAAAATGCAATATTAATCCAGTTGGTGCATAACACTATTCTAAGCTAAAACAGGAATCGGAACTAATTTTTGTATGTTACAATGTCTACTCCCTATTTCTAATGAGGTCTCCCCCCATATTATTCACTTTATACCCCATGTGCCGATGTGTAGGGCAGTAGAGAGAAGTGTATGGGTGTTTTGGGGCATTTAATTCTTCTGTGCCCTGTTTCTCATTATATACTAAAAAGGAGCAGAGGAAAGTGGTATAAATTTACTGTTTCTGTACACATGCCAAAGAGTGGGTTTTCTGATCTTGCTAGAATTAACTCTTTGAGTGCCAGAGAGGTATCCAAGGCATTGCATTGCAATGCGTTAAATACCTCTCTGCCACCCAAACGGTTAAAGTCTTAATGATTGATGAGTGTGTGCTCCAGTATACACTGAGGTAATCATAAGCTCAAGTACATACCCTGCAGTGCAGGTGCATGATTTGTATGCCTATTCCCTATGTCTAAGAGCAAAAAATGAGCTTCACTGGCAGGGTAATAGATTCCCCCTCTTGGTGCAGCTAGACAGCTGAATGACATACAATAAATGTGGGATTATTGTTGTTCTGTGAAGTAGTCCAAATTATATGGGCACCTAAATGATAATTCAGTTCATTACATTAGTGATATCACATGATTCTGTTCTACAATAGAGAGAGGATTTGTGAAAAAAGGTTCAATGATCATTCTTAAGACTGAGCAAAAAAGGTTAGGTACATGTTTTGTGGTTTCCTAAATTACCACTGATTTATAAATGGAGCATTTAACCCATTGAATGTATTGGGCACCTCTCTAGTGCCCAGGGAGGTAAGAGATTCGCCTTGTTTTACAATATAAAGGGCAGCCATAACATGGTAATTCTACAGCATCTGCTGAAACTCCTCCAGGATTCTGCACTCCAGGGAAATAGGAGGAAAACTATTTATTCATTGATTATACAGTAGAGGCTTTGAACAGAGTCTTAACAAAGTTACTGGAGGCAAATACAGTAAAACATATGTTTAAATGCCTGTGATAGGCTCTGGGGTACAGATACTTCAACAAACAGGATATTAAAGCCAGGATTTAACTGGATGGAAAGCTGTCAGAAATCAGCAAATTGTTCTACATGCGACGTGGTAAAAACAACTACTTGCACTTTCCTTATAAATTACATTTCTACAGTAATGACTGGGGAGAATTGTTCAGTAAAATGAGATGTATAAATAGCATTTATATAAAGCTTGTTCTCAATAAATTCACAGAAGAATATTTTTGTTTACACATTTAACAACCTTCTGTCAATACAATATAATATATGAGGAACTCAAAATGTACACCTACAAGGCATCTTATAATAAGAGGATTCCATACTATAACATGAACTGGATCCAATTTTTTCCTCCTGTGCCTTCCTAATGGCACTTTACTAAGATACTCCTGAAAATCCCCCCATTAATACCACTTGCATCAAGAGGAGGGTAGTTTGTGGTGCAATGCGTTGAATACCTCCCTTTCACTCAAAAAGTTAATGCCAAAATGATGGCAGAGTATGTGTGCCAACACACACTAAAATTATCATACTTTTTAGCACATCACACAAAGTGCAGCCACCGGAATTAGAAGCCAGAGCCAGATGAATAGCGCTGATTTGTACATTCTTCTATGTTTCTGTCAGATATATACAATGTGAAGCCTCCACAGAATCGGTGATCTACATATCAGAGCATTAATGATCTATACCAGTGGTTCTCAACCCATGTCCTCAGGGCACACTAACTGGCCAGGATTTGAGGATTTCCTTTGAAGATCACATGAAAGTTAATCAAACTCACTTAGCCTCTGATTAACTCACCTGTGTTCTTGCAAGGAAATCTTTAAATCTTAGCCTGTTAGTGTGCCCTGTGGTCATGGGTTGTGGATGATATACACTTCAGTCCAAAATAAATCTACAAAATGGAACCTAGAGGAGTAAGCAAGAGCATGATCCATCAAACAAAAAGTGATCCATACATCAGACTACAAGTGATCCACACAACAGTCCAAAAGTGATCCGCACAACAGTCAAAAACCACACATGTCAAAAAGTGATCCAAACATCAGACCATGAGTGATCCCCATTCCCCAAATCAGCCTGAAAGTGATCCGCAGATCAAATCAAAAGTGATCCACAGATCAGTCCAAAATGATCTACGAATGAAATCATGATTCATATTAACATATCAGAACATCAGTTCTGGACAAAATAGGCACCAATGTGTAAGTCTAGTGATCCACACATCTGCTAATCTGTAATACAGACATCAGGCATCAGTGATCCACACATCTGTACAAAAGTTTTCCATACTCCAAACCTCAGACCATCAGTGGTGAACACCTCTGTCTTAAAGTTATTCTTGCCTCAAATCATTAATGATCAATAGATCAGAAAATCACTGATCAACCCATCAGTCCATAAGTGATTCATTCATAAATATCATAACATCAATGATCCACACCTCAGAGCAACAATAATTAAAAGGGAACTATACACTTTACAGCTCTAGCCTTAGGAGTTACATAGGTAGGTGTCCTTCAAACAACTTGATTTCTGTTGAAGTTCACTGTTTTGTGTCAGTTTACAATCTTATAAAGACAAGTCATCCTTACAAACCATTCAGGACTCCTGAACCCTATTATTTGTCTGCAAGTGTGTGCTAAAGACAGACATCAATAGAGATACAGATAATTTCAGATACAATGTAAATAAATACATAAAATACCTGAGTTCTGTATAAAGGCATATACTAAGGAAAATTATTATGGTAGTTCTGTTTAAAACATTATTTGATTAGTGACTTATAACTATGACCTCTTTCACATGGCCCTTGTAACAGTTTTCTACCTCACCTCTTTGCTGCATATCACCACTGACTGTAACCCATGAAAGGTATGTCTTATAACCAGCCCAAGTGAACACCAGCTAGTGCTGGCTGATGACCAGGTGGGTCTGCTATTTATTTATTTTTTATTTTTTGTGAAAGTATTTTACCATAAAGAGTATATTGACATTGTCTCTCATTTTCAGGTATGTCCTAGACTTATTGTATCTACCTCAGAAGGGTGAAAGGCTGAGCTGACCTTGCTGGGACTAGAACTTGCAGCCTTGTGGTTTGAACAAATGCTACAGGTGATGCATTAACCAACTGAGACATCTTTGGAGGACTGACACCTCCAAAGGTACTAGCATTAAAGGTGTGAAAGGCAGTGGCACCACAGTTCAGCATGCTACATTTTACCAGTGGAAATAAGTCCAGCATCACTGTGTTTATGTTGCCCACATGGAAGGGGCCTAAAGTGTAGTTTCTTTTTATCACATCAGATGCTTGGTGATCCATACATTAAACTATCAATGATAAGTACATCAGAGTATCTATGTCCTCCTATCAGACCACTATTGATCCATATTCCACTAATGAGCATGATGGTTCTTCATATTTTCATTCAAGAGATTGTTTCAGTGCATCTACAGTTTTACAAATCTTCTCTGTATAGCAACACTGGATTTCATTCATATGGCTCAGAGCTATTAAAAGAAAGTACAAGTTTTAATATGTGATTATAGTTGGGAGAGATCCCAGATTACATATCTCTAAAATGAACTGCATCAAACTCAAAGTGAAGAAGATATTGCTAGAAATCAGCATTCATTTCTACTCCTTGTATACTAGTAATGTCTCCAGGTACTGAGATAACAAACTAATATCCACAGGGGTAATTAAAATCTTATTATAGGAAATACAGAATGTAGTTTGTTTTTTTCTGTAAACCATTTCAGAGGATGATATTTGGGCACAGTTCACAGAGGCTGATTTAGTAAGTGGAAATGGAAAAATTCTAGAGTAATCCCACAACACCATAGGACAATAGTTCTCAAACCTGTCCTGAGGGACCACAAACAGGTCATGTTGTAGCTCAGGTGAGTCAATCAGAGGTAATTTAAATAACTAATCTGTGCTTAAGCAGGGGAGTCCTGAAGATATGGCCTGTTTGTGGTCCCTGAGGATAGGTTAGAGAACCACTGTCATAAATGACAATTAAAAAATCCCTAAATTTAAGCTGATTTAAATGGCTTAAATAAATTGATACACATGCATATATGCAAAATACCATATGCCAGGACCTTGCTGAAGTTTATCGTGTCAGTAAGTGGGAGAGACTACAATAGTGTATATTTTAATGTTTTAGTCAAGTAGGACTTAAGCAGGGTGAGGAGCTGGATGTGCTAGTGATTGGAACCAGCAAATCAGGGTTGCTCTTGCTACAGTTGGAGCTGACTAGTGGTGCTGTCCTCAAGGTCAGATTATTATTCCCCAGCTGAGCCGGAAAGGAATGGATGGTCAACTCTGGAACCAAAACTTACACATGGTCAGGTGGACAACAGCATTGCCTCTACTGATCCCAGAGAAGGAGGTAGGAGAGACAAAGTTAGAGGGGAGGAGGGAGAGACAGATTGAGAGAGAGAGAGAGAGTAAGAAGAGAGAAAGAGAAAATAGAAAAAGGAGGCAAGAGAGAGCAAAGAGAGAGAGAGAGAAGATAGACAGATAACAAACAGTGAGATAAATAGAGAAGAGAAAAAGAAAAGTCAGAGAGAGAGACAGAGAGTAATGGGAGAGTAAGAGAGAGAGAGTAAAAGAGGAGAGGGAAAAATGGGCTTATACCTTTAAGGAGTGGACTTGAAAGTAAATTGTCAACCAGAAGGAAGAATCAGGAACAAGGAAAAGACAAGTCTTCCAGGGGAGAAAAAAGCAGCTAGAGCAAGGATGGCGGCAGGGGTTGGCAGACAGGAAACAGAATGCAAGGACTAAAAATCAAGAAGGAAAGGAGTAGATGGTGGAGATGGCAAGAGAGTCAGGGCAGATAAAGTATAAAGGTGGTCACAAATGGGAGTATATTAGCGAGGTGCCAATGAACTGGGAACCAAGGTCTAATCCGGGAGTGGATAACAAGTGGGGTACTGAGTTGGAGAGAAGAATTGAGGTTTAAAATGGAGCCAAGAAGTCAAGATCAGAGAGTCAAAAACTGGAAGTTGCTACACACAGAATTCTAGCTCATAGAATGGGGAAAAGCTACGGAGGGAAAAGACTTAAAAAAGGAAGCTGGCAAATAGCAGAAAGTGGGAGAAAAGGAGGCTCAAATACCTGGGCCAATGGCAGCAGATGTGAGATGTGACACTTCACATACAAGGAAGTACCAACAGAACAAACTAGAAGCAAAACATCACGAATTCAAGCTATATGAAAAAGGCAAGTTAACTTTTGAAAGAAGCATCTCCCAACAGTGGGAGTACTTTTGTTATACTCAACAGGAAAAATGTTTATATATATATTTGCTCCAATATATAGCATTGCCAATCAGGAGCCTGTGTGTTATGCAAGTTGGATAAATTTTAGTGCATTGGCCCATAGAATAACATAGGAACTGGAGAAGTGATATCACTGGAGAAGTCATCTCCACATTATCACTCCTGTATCACACCTTAGTACATAACCCAACAAAAGAACACTGCAAACTGTCCCACACTACAAATCATTGGTACCTGTGGCATAGATTTTCATTAAAGTGAGAGATATGCACAAATCAACTAAAGAAGTAACACATGCTTGAAATTTATCTCCATTAAATTGAAAAACAAAGGTAAATATTACTAGCCTCCCAAAAATGTATTGTACCTGCACATTGGTATACCTACATTTGACTAATAGCAATGTATTATGATACATATGCCAGATTTCCTCTGAGAGGACAAGTGGAGGACCAGGGCACAGTCTGAGGGTGTTTTTCATGTTCCTTTCCTCTACTTCCGACTCCATTCAACGTGCTAATTAAGACTTAAATGAAATGGCGTACATGTATGCCATTTACCTGCATGTGTTATGGGACTGGCCTGAAGGGCTTTTTGGCATTAACGTCCTGCTGTGATGAAGTGTATCTGCTGCTGTGTACTACAGCACTCATACACTGTTATGCATAACCTTAGTTAGAGCCACTGTCATTAGAAGCTAACACCAGGGGATCTGCACTGGTGAATTTGTTCATTCACTCCAGTGTATCTAAAATAAGAACAAGCTGGCAAATGAAGGAAACTGTGATCTTTGGGATATGCTGAACCACCTGACCTTAAACCACACTCCCAATGCAGAATAACAAGTCCATAATAATGCTACAACTGCTGACAACTTCTCTTAGTCTAAAACACTCTTACTCTAGCAGTGGATTTTTTACCTCAGAGATTTGCTGCTCAATCCTTTTTTTTTCCTTTCAGATGTAGCACACTTAACACCAACTCTACAATTAGATTGTATGCTCTATGGGGCAGAAACACAATGCAACTGAAAAGTGTGCATGATAGTACAGTGTAAATAAGCCCCACTACATGACAATAAATATATAAACTAATATTTGGATGAAGAAAGGCCTACAGTATAGACAGGGCCTGATTAACAAGGGAGCTGATAGATCTGCAACTCCAGCCATAATCAAAACAATAGGCCCATTCTGACTAGTAGAAAATGAACCAAGTGGGCCTCTATTCAGCCAAAAAGAAGAGAAAGATTATTGGTTAATATTGACTGAATATGTGAATATTAAAAAAAAAGAACATTTGACTCTTTGCATGCCAGACAAAATGTTTGGGATATCCCTCTGGTACTCAAAGGATTAAGCATGCTCTGTAAGTGCAGCATTTTGCCATCTTCTACACAGTCTGAACATTAAATTGTACAACCCTCCCGTAGAATAGGCCAATCATAACTTTTTAACCCTTTGAGTGCAGAGGGGTAAGCAACGTAGTGCTTTGCATTGTATTGCGTACCCCTCTGGCAGTCAAAGGGTTAAGCTACAAATCCCTTAGGCCCTTAGTCCCAGACCCTAGGCCCTCCTAGAAATGTATACTTCAGTTGAGTTATTTAGGGACATTTTATTCATATAAGATATTTAGTCCATAATTTCACTTTTTGTTTTAACCCTTTGAGTGCCAGAGGGATACACAATGCATTGCAGAGCAATGTATTGCTTTCCCCTCTGGCACTCAAAAGAGTTAAATAGGAAAGTAACACATATTAATAGCTACCACTTACAGTGGCTAGAAAATCATAATGAGCCTTCTGAATTTTACCCTTGCTCCTTATTAAAAAGATAACATCCTTCATGTCATATTCATGGAGGCAACCATGACAGTTGCTAGCAGGACCACAGCACCTCAACCTCTGCTGACTGATGGTAATCTGTACCCTTTAAGGGGGAACTCTCACATCTACAAAAGTTCTTCTCATCGTAACGTTCCATTTGAGTTAATCTGTAATCCTTGTTTTTGCAGGATATCCATAGATTTAACATTTTAAAAATGAGCCATTGACATCAGTTCAGGACAGGCTACGGGACAGCTATGTCCTGCAGCCTGTCAATCTTCATCTCTTCCCCTCCCCATGTAATGCCTCTTTCCCACCTCCTCTGATGATTACTCCATGTGAGCTGGAGTGCTCCCTTACCAATGAGAGTGCTCCAGATCTCATGGAGGAAGCCTCAGTCAGAGTAGGTGGTGAGAAAGAGGCAATACTTGGGGAGGGGAAGAGAAAAAGATCGACAGGCTGCTGGACAGCGGGACTGATTTGTCCCGCAGCCTGTCCTGAAGCGACATCACTGGATCATTTTTAAAATGTTAAATCTCTGGACATTCTGCATTAAACTTAAAAAACACATGGATTACAGATTAACTCAAAAGTAACATTAGGATGAAGAGAACTTTTATAGAGATGAGAAATTTCCTTTAAGAAAAATGGGGGGGGGGGTGCATTGCAATGCTTCGCAATGCATTGCTCATCCCATTGGTCCTTATAAGGTTATGTAGGCTCATGCACTCTTCATGATTCAGTTTGAAAAAACTGCCAGCAACTGTTATGTCTGCCTCCATGGACAGTACATCTGTGATGCTGAGGATTACGTATGATAAGAAGATGATAAAGCGGAGATGATGTGCTGAAATCTTATCTTCTAGAGCACTAGGACCATGCACTACCATTGGCCAAACTCAGCACTTATAATCACAGCATTTAGCACCCTAATACCCTGTTGTCTGTTTCCTTTTACCCATTAAGACTGTAAGCTCCTTGGGGCAGGGACCTTTCTCCTATTGTTTCTATGATTGTGATGGTTATTTTATCCCCTCTTATTTATTGTAACATACATCTATTGTAAGGCGTCATATAAATAAAGATATACATACATACATGATGTCTCCATTGATATCACTTCTCCAGCTCTTATGTTATTCTATGAAGCCAATGCACTTAGATCGCTACAACCTGAAACATCTTAGTGCATAGGCTCCACAAAATAATATAGGAACTAGGGATGCACCGAAACCGGTATTGGTATCATGCCGATACTGAACACTTGCACGAGTACTTGTACTCGTGCAAGCTGTTCCAATACCGAAACTGATACCTTGACGCCCACTTGCTGCCCCGCTGTGAAATACTCTAACCAGGGAACCCGGTCATTGTGTACAGAGGATTGTGGGAGGTCTACCTGTACTCCAATCATAACGGAACTCCTCTTACAGATAGTCACCTGATTGGGCAGAGGAAGTGGTGCGTTCTGGGAGGACAGCCAGTGTGAATAGACTGGGTGCAACTTCCACTGGTAAATAATATCTGTGTGTGAACAGGGACCGAGGATCTCCAGCTATGGAGGATTATGATTCCCACAACACCTGACCAGCAATTGGCTGCCTGAGGATTGTGGAAATTGTATTCCTCAGAAGCTGGAGGACCTCAGGTTACATACCTGCCTTTTATCCCTATAATAAATAGCTGCAAGTTATCACTAGTATGCAGTGACAGTCAGAGATATGGGCCCTCTGTATCCTCGTTTCCCCCTGTATCCTGCTGTCCCTCTCCTCCTGTATCTTTCCGTCTCTGTCCTTGTGTCCATATATCCTGCTGTCCTCGTTCTTGCCCCCTGTCCCTGTATCCTGCTGTCCATATTCTTTGTCTCCCTGTATCATGCTGTCCCTGTTCTTGTCTCCTGTTGTCCCTGTTGTTGTCCTCCTGTCCCTGTATCTTGCTATCCCTATTGTGTCCCCCTTTACCCTGCTGTCACTGTTCTTGTCCATGGTTTTAAAATGTGAAGTTCAGCTCCATACTCTAGGTGCTTGTCCTTAAAATGTTAATAGTCTATGAGCTCCCTGCATGTAAATATTGCCTTTTAAATTAATGTAGTATTTAGATAGACTGTCTGTTTTGCTGCACAAGTGCAGACTCAAGTCAACTGTGTGAGGTTTTGTGTTTGTATCACTCTCTGTGGTTTCATGGACCACCAATGACACTTTAATATGACTGCTAGAAATGTTTTGAAATGTCCAGTAAGGTGATGGCCAACTCTGGTGTATGTAATGTGAGGGATGTGTGTGTACTAAGAAGAAAGAGGGGCAAACTAAGAGAGTCATAGGAAATAAATAAAAATGAAAACTAGGGATGCACCAATGCCGAAACCGCCCAATCACCTCCCTGCTTCGGCAGCCTCCTGTTGGTGCTGCTCTATTCCATAACGAGTTGGAGGTATCGGTAATTGGTATTAGTGAGTACCTGAAGGAAAGTATCAGTACTCATACTCAGTCTCAAAAAAATGGTATCGGTGCATCCCTAATAGGAACTGGAAAAGTGATATCGAAGTGATATTACTGGAGAAATGATCTCCACATTATCACCTCTTTATCACACCTTACTGCATCTCCTCCATTATCTCTTGAACAAAGGCACAATGGCAAGACTCAGGAGCCACTGACATTTTCTGGCCATGGCAAGGTAAGTGGGGGATTATTATCAAGAGGTCTTACTTCTCCTTTAAACATGTGAATTCTGGTGTTGTTCATAGTTTTAATACAGACCAGCCTGCATGAAAATCTGAGGATGTTTGCATGGTTTTGCAGGGGAAAAAAAGAGCCTGCTAATAAGGTGATGTCTCTGTTCTGATTTCATTTGGATAGGCTTAGAGCGCACCCTAATGGTAAATATGGGCTTATCCTTGGTTTAATTTCTTCTTACTCTTCAGTGAATGCAATGCCACATTTCAAAGCACACTTCTCTGGCACTCAGCAGTTTACCCCTTGGATGCTAGAGTAGTCTTCAATGCATTGAAATGTAATGTGTTCGAGACCTCTGGAATACCTAAGACATGCATGTCAAACTCAAATATAGTCAAATGCATCATAATTCCCAGTTACAGGCATTGCAAACATTCTTTTTACACACTGACACACACTCTCAAACAGAACACACAAAGACAGACACACACACAACCACTATTAATTAAACACATTTTGCAGATTGATGCTACTAACATTTCATCTTAGTTTATTTTTAGTGTTGAGCGAGCATGCTCGGCCGATGCTCGGATCGGCTCGAGCATCGCTCTGCTCGGCACATGTCGGTACTCGTACGAGTACCGCATGTGCTCGCCCGCCATGTTCGGGTCTCCTCCCCGCACGTTTTGCGGCTGCTGCGCAGCCAATAAACGTGCAGGGAGGCTCTGACATCGGTGTAATGCCAGCAGCCATGTTGGCTGCTGGCATTACACTGATTGGCTGGCCAGAACCCGTGGTCAGGTGCTGTATAGCACCTGACCAGCGAGTTCGGCTCAGTCTGAGCCAGGGAGAGCTGAGGATAGGAAGGGAAAGGCAGTGTAGGGAGGAAAAAAACAAAAATTGTGAAAAAAAAAGAACCAAAAGTCCTTTTTAGGACTACTGTGTGTGGGGGCAGCAGGTTATTTGGTGTGGGGGGAAAAAAACAAAAAAAAAAAAAAAAAAATATATATATTCTGTTTAGTGTGCAAAGTTGCAGATTAGAGCACATTCTGTTTAGTGTGCACAGTTGCAGATTAGAGCACATTCTGTTTAGTGTGCAAAGTTGCAGATTAGAGCACATTCTGTTTAGTGTGCAAAGTTGCAGATTAGAGCACATTCTGTTTAGTGTGCAAAGTTGCAGATTAGAGCACATTCTGTTTAGTCTTCAAACTAAAATATCAAAGTCACGTATTCCATTCAGTGTGCGTCGCCGCAGTTTAGCAGCACATTCTGAGTACTGTGCAGAGTTGCAGAATAGGAAGAAATACTGTTAAGTCTTCAAACTAAAATATCAAAGTCACATATTCCATTCAGTGTGCTTCGCCGCAGTGTAGCAGCACATTCTGTGTACTGTGCAGAGTTGCAGAATAGGAAGAAATACTGTTAAGTCTTCAAACTAAAATTTCAAAGTCACATATTCCATTCAGTGTGCTTCGCCGCAGTTTAGCAGCACATTCTGTGTACTGTGCAGAGTTGCAGAATAGGAAGAAATACTGTTAAGTCTTCAAACTAAAATATCAAAGTCACATATTCCATTCAGTGTGCTTCGCCGCAGTGTAGCAGCACATTCTGTGTACTGTGCAGAGTTGCAGAATAGGAAGAAATACTGTTAAGTCTTCAAACTAAAATATCAAAGTCACATATTCCATTCAGTGTGCTTCGCCGCAGTGTAGCAGCACATTCTGTGTACTGTGCAGAGTTGCAGAATAGGAAGAAATACTGTTAAGTCTTCAAACTAAAATATCAAAGTCACATATTCCATTCAGTGTGCTTCGCCGCAGTGTAGCAGCACATTCTGTGTACTGTGCAGAGTTGCAGAATAGGAAGAAATACTGTTAAGTCTTCAAACTAAAATATCAAAGTCACATATTCCATTCAGTGTGCTTCGCCGCAGTGTAGCAGCACATTCTGTGTACTGTGCAGAGTTGCAGAATAGGAAGAAATACTGTTAAGTCTTCAAACTAAAATATCAAAGTCACATATTCCATTCAGTGTCTTTCACCGCCGTTTAACAGCCTATTCTGTGTACTCTGCAGAGTTGCAAAATTATAAGAAATACTGTTAAGTTTTCAAACTCAAATATTAAAGTCACATATTCCATTCAGTGTCTTTCACCGCCGTTTAACAGCCTATTCTGTGTACTCTGTACAGTTGCAGAATTATAAGAAATACTGTTAAGTTTTCAAACTAAAATATCAAAGTCACATATTCCATTCAGTGTCTTTCACCGCCGTTTAACAGCCTATTCTGTGTACTCTGCAGAGTTGCAAAATTATAAGAAATACTGTTAAGTTTTCAAACTCAAATATTAAAGTCACATATTCCATTCAGTGTCTTTCACCGCCGTTTAACAGCCTATTCTGTGTACTCTGTACAGTTGCAGAATTATAAGAAATACTGTTAAGTTTTCAAACTCAAATATTAAAGTCACATATTCCATTCAGTGTCTTTCACCGCCGTTTAACAGCCTATTCTGTGTACTCTGCAGAGTTGCAGAATTATAAGAAATAAAGAAATACTGTTAAGTTTTCAAACTCAAATATTAAAGTCACATATTCCATTCAGTGTCTTTCACCGCCGTTTAACAGCCTATTCTGTGTACTCTGCAGAGTTGCAGAATTATAAGAAATACTGTTAAGTTTTCAAACTCAAATATTAAAGTCACATATTCCATTCAGTGTCTTTCACCGCCGTTTAACAGCCTATTCTGTGTACTCTGTACAGTTGCAGAATTATAAGAAATACTGTTAAGTTTTCAAACTAAAATATCAAAGTCACATATTCCATTCAGTGTCTTTCACCGCCGTTTAACAGCCTATTCTGTGTACTCTGCAGAGTTGCAAAATTATAAGAAATACTGTTAAGTTTTCAAACTCAAATATTAAAGTCACATATTCCATTCAGTGTCTTTCACCGCCGTTTAACAGCCTATTCTGTGTACTCTGTACAGTTGCAGAATTATAAGAAATAAAGAAATACTGTTAAGTTTTCAAACTCAAATATTAAAGTCACATATTCCATTCAGTGTGTTTCAACGCCGTTTAACAGCCTATTCTGTGTACTCTGTACAGTTGCAGAATTATAAGAAATACTGTTAAGTTTTCAAACTCAAATATTAAAGTCACATATTCCATTCAGTGTCTTTCACCGCCGTTTAACAGCCTATTCTGTGTACTCTGCAGAGTTGCAGAATTATAAGAAATAAAGAAATACTGTTAAGTTTTCAAACTCAAATATTAAAGTCACATATTCCATTCAGTGTCTTTCACCGCCGTTTAACAGCCTATTCTGTGTACTCTGCAGAGTTGCAGAATTATAAGAAATACTGTTAAGTTTTCAAACTCAAATATTAAAGTCACATATTCCATTCAGTGTGTTTCAACGCCGTTTAACAGCCTATTCTGTGTACTCTGTACAGTTGCAGAATTATAAGAAATACTGTTAAGTTTTCAAACTCAAATATTAAAGTCACATATTCCATTCAGTGTGTTTCAACGCCGTTTAACAGCCTATTCTGTGTACTCTGTACAGTTGCAGAATTATAAGAAATACTGTTAAGTTTTCAAACTCAAATATTAAAGTCACATATTCCATTCAGTGTGTTTCAACGCCGTTTAACAGCCTATTCTGTGTACTCTGTACAGTTGCAGAATTATAAGAAATACTGTTAAGTTTTCAAACTCAAATATTAAAGTCACATATTCCATTCAGTGTGTTTCAACGCCGTTTAACAGCCTATTCTGTGTACTGTGCAGAGTTGCAGAATAGGAAGAAATACTGTTAAGTCTTCAAACTAAAATATCAAAGTCACATATTCCATTCAGTGTGTTTCAACGCCGTTTAACAGCCTATTCTGTGTACTCTGTACAGTTGCAGAATTATAAGAAATACTGTTAAGTTTTCAAACTCAAATATTAAAGTCACATATTCCATTCAGTGTGTTTCAACGCCGTTTAACAGCCTATTCTGTGTACTGTGCAGAGTTGCAGAATAGGAAGAAATACTGTTAAGTCTTCAAACTAAAATATCAAAGTCACATATTCCATTCAGTGTGTTTCAACGCCGTTTAACAGCCTATTCTGTGTACTCTGTACAGTTGCAGAATTATAAGAAATACTGTTAAGTTTTCAAACTCAAATATTAAAGTCACATATTCTGTGTAAGATGAAGAAGGCGGGTAAAAAGGGACGGGGAAGTGGACGTGATCCTGAAAGTTCAGGGCGCGGGTCAGGACGCGGAGAAACTGTGCCTGGTGCCAGAGCACAAGAAAGAAAGACATCCACCATACCTAGCTTCATGTCTGATTTCACAGGGCGTCGCAGGACATCACTCTCGAGGTCCGACCAGTGCGAACAGGTGGTCGGTTGGATGACAGCTGATACTGCTTCCAGTCGGTTAAGCACCACCCTGTCTTCCACCAAGTCCACTCTCAGTAGCCAAGAGTCTGGTCAACATAATCCTCACTCTGATCATCCTTCCTCCCACCATACACGGTCTGGTCAAAGAAGTGATCCCACACTGGGATATAGTGATGAGCTCGTCTCATCACCAATCCTTCATTTGACCCTCTCTCCAAGCACGCTTGCAGAGGAACATGACATCTTGTGCCCTGATTCACAACCTCTAGAGGCTACCCAATCACAAGAAGATGACAGATGTGAACGGCATTTAAGGTCAAAGGAAGTAGTGGATGATGATGATGATGATGATGAGACACAGTTGCCATTAAATCAACCACTATTTCCGTCTCAAGACCTTGTTGAGGAGAATGTTATACAGTTGTCAATGACTGAGTATGTGGTGGGATCAAGACTTGAGGAGGATGATCAGAGTGAGGAAGTGGAGGAGGACTTGGTGGACGATGAGGTGACTGACCCCACCTGGGAAGGTGTAGAGCCGAGCGATGACAGCAGTCCTGAGGGTGAGCCATCTGCAGCACCGCAACAGGCTGGAAGAGGCAGTGGTGTGGCTACAGAAAGAAGGCGGACCGCACCAAACCGGCCCGCAAATGTTCGACGGAGCACCCCCTTGCGTAAATCTACCTTGCCAAAGGGTAGGTGTTCCGCGGTATGGCGTTTTTTTAAGGAAAGTGCGGACGACAAAAGAATTGTAGTTTGCAACCTGTGCCACACCAGAATGAGCCGAGGCATGAACACTAGAAACCTCACCACCACCAGCATGATCCGACACATGGCATCCAAGCACCGTAGTAAGTGGGAGGAACGCCTGGATCGCCCACCTGTGTCTGCAGGCCACACCACTGCCTCCTCTTCCCCTGTTTTCGGTGCCGGCCAATCGCCTGTCGAAGGCGCAGGCCCGCATACCTCCCGCCCTGCACCTGTACCATCTGAAGCACCATCAGCGACCACATCCACTTCCCTGTCCCAGCACAGCGTCCAAATGTCGTTACCCCAGGCATTTGAGCGCAAGAGAAAGTACCCAGCCACCCACCCACAGGCCATAGCACTAACCTCACACCTTTCAAAATTACTGGCCATCGAAATGCTGCCATTTAGGCTTGTGGACACTGAGTCCTTCCGCAGCCTGATGGCAGCAGCTGTCCCTAGGTACGCGGTCCCCAGCCGCCACTACTTTTCCCGGTGTGCCATCCCCGCATTACACCACCATGTGTCCCGTAACATCACCCGTGCCCTGACCAACGCAGTTACTGGGAAGGTCCACTTAACGACTGACACATGGACAAGTGCTTGTGGCCAGGGACGCTACATTTCCCTGACAGCACACTGGGTGAATGTCGTGGAGGCTGGGAGCGACTCGGACCCTGGGATGGCACGGGTGCTACCCACGCCGAGGATTGCGGGCCCTACCTCCATCAGGGTTTCCACCAGCACCTACGTTATTGGCTCCTCCTCCTCCGTTTCCACCTCCGAATTCTCTACACACACCGCCACTCCCCCATCAGCCAGTAGCTGGAAGCAGTGTAGCACTGCAGTGGGGAAGCGTCAACAGGCCGTGCTGAAGCTGATCTGCCTTGGGGACAAACAGCACACGGCCTCAGAGCTGTTGCAGGGGATTAGTCACCAGACCGAGCAGTGGCTCTCGCCACTCAACCTGCAAGCAGGCATGGTTGTGTGTGATAATGGGCGTAACTTGGTGGCGGCTTTGGAGCTCGGCAAGCTCACACACGTACCATGCCTAGCGCATGTATTTAATTTAGTGGTGCAGCGATTTCTAAAAACCTACCCCAATGTGCATGATCTCTTGACCAAGGTGCGCCGCGTGTGTGCACATTTCCGTAAGTCATCAACAGCTTCGGCCGGCCTGTTGAAGCTGCAGCAGCGCTTACAATTGCCAGCTCACCGGCTGCTGTGTGACGTGAGCACGCGCTGGAACTCCACCTTCCACATGTTGGCCCGGCTTTGTGAGCAGCAGAGGGCAGTAGTGGAGTACCAGCTGTTACACGGTCGTCGCCTCTCCGTTCAACTTCCTGTAATCAGAAGTGAGGAGTGGGAATGGATGTCAGACCTCTGCGAGGTTTTACGCAATTTTGAGGAATCGACACAGATGGTGAGCGGCGATAACGCTATTATCAGTGTAACCATCCCACTTCTGTGTCTACTGAAACGCTCGCTGCTCACAATTAAAACCGACGCTTTGCATGTGGAAGAGGTGGAAATGGGGGAGGAAGAGCTTACACAAGGTGATAGCCAGAGCACCCTCACTTCGTCTTCTCAGCGACAATTGGAGGAGGCGGAGGAGGAGGAGGAGGAGGAGGAGGAAGACACGGTTGCCTCCGCTACAGAGGGTAGCCATGGAACTTTAGTTCCATCTCTTCAGCGTGGGTGGGCAGAAGAGGAGGAAGAGGATGAGGATATTGAGAGTCAGCCTCCTGGTGAGGACAGCGAAATCTTGACTGTTGGTACTCTGGCACACATGGCTGACTTTATGTTAGGCTGCCTTTCCCGTGACCCACGCGTTGTACGCATTTTAGACAACACGGATTACTGGGTGTTCACCCTTCTGGACCCCCGCTACAAAGAGAATTTCTCATCTCTCATTCCTCCGGTGGAGAGGACAAGCAAAATGGTGCAATACCAGAAGGTTCTTGTTGAAAAATTGCTCCAAAATTTTCCATCTGACAACGCTGGCGGCAGAGTACGTGCTACCTTGGCCAACCGAGAAGGGGAGAAAAGGGGAGCACACAGCAGTTCCGAGAAAGGCAGGGCAACACTCTCCAAGGCGTGGGACACCTTCATGACACCCCGGCAGCACCCTCACCCTGATGCGCAGCCTAGTGTCACAAGGAGGGAAAAGTTTTGGAAGATGATGAAGGAGTACGTAGCAGACCGTGTCAGCGTCCTCAATGATCCCTCTGTGCCTTACAACTACTGGGTGTCCAAGCTGGACACGTGGTATGAACTGGCACTCTACGCCTTGGAGGTGCTGGCCTGCCCTGCCGCCAGCGTTCTGTCTGAGCGGGTATTTAGTGCTGCTGGTGGCATCATAACAGATAAGCGTATCCGCCTTTCCACCGACAATGCTGATAGGTTGACACTTATAAAAATGAACAAGGCCTGGATTTCCCCTGACTTCTCCACTCCACTGGAGGAAAGCCCCGGGGGAACATAAACTCACTTTATATATGTTATTTACAATGATGGGAATACTCTGTATTCCCATTCACCCCTTCCACCCAAAAAACGGGTATATGGTTGACTCTTAATCTTCTCATCCTCCTCCTCCTCTTCCATATGCCCTGGGATATAATTTTTATATAGGGCCAGCTCACCAGCGTGCCCTGGGATATAATTTTTATATAGGGCCAGCTCACCAGCGGGCCCTGTGATATAATTTTTATATAGGGCCAGCTCACCAGCGGGCCCTGTTTGCCAATTTTTATATAGGTCAGCTCACCAGCGGGCCTTCTCATATAATGTTTTATTGGGTCAGCTCTCTAGCGGGCCCTCTCATATAATGTTTTATAGCGTCAGCTCACTAGCGGGCCTTCGCATATAATGTTTAGGATGGTCAGCTCTGCAGCAGACCCTCACCCATAATGTTTTAGATGGTCAGCTCAGCGCACGTTTCCCTCTTAATCATGGCCTCAGTTCTGAAAATCAAGGAAATTTTTGGGAGAATTTGCCTCTGCGCACGTTTCCCTCTTAATCATGGCCTCAGTTCTGAAAATCAAGGAAATTTTTGGGAGAATTTGCAGATGATATACAAGTAAATATACAGCAAATATTGTTTGGTAACAATTTTTCGCCTAAAGTCGTTTTTATTTTCCTTTTTGTGTGTTTTATGGTCAGTCTGTAAAAATGGCGTACTACGGGCGAAAGATCGTTCCCAGCAGCGATGTTGGAGTCCAAGGTGCATCCAGACATCCTCCCTATGCTGTCCCTGAACCATTTCTGTAGTGTTTCCATCTTTTTCTGCCCTTTTCCTATGGACCAGGCACCCTCCCCTCATCAGAGCAGGGGGTGCCTGGTGTAATGCTCGAGTCCTCCCATTGACTTCAATGGGGCTCGGATGCTCGGCCGAGCACTCGAGCCTCAGGGGGTGCTCGGTCAGAGCACCCGAACATCCGAGCATTGGGGTGCTCGCTCATCACTATTTATTTTCTGTTTGTATTTTAAAAATTATGTAATTTAGATTAAAGAAAATAAATAAGGAAAAAAACCCATGAAGTGGGAGGGTTGTATGTGTGTGTGTGTCCGCTTCCTCCTCGACACACACACCTACTTCCTACACAGTTCCAAAAATGAAGGTGGTTTTAGTGATTACATCTTAACACTAGGTATAATCTATTCTTAAAGGGATAGTAATACTTGCAAATTACTAATCCCCATATTGTAGCTTCGTTAAAAAGAAACTTATTGCCCCCAGTGTCATCTCTCAAACCCTTATGGTTTGAGAGATGATAGCGCTCAAAGTTCCCCCTCCCTCCCCCTTCCCTGACTGAACGCTGAACGCTGACTGCCAGGGAAACTGTCGTACAACAGTTTTATGTGCATCAGGCGGCTCTGCAGCATTGCTGAGATATTGTTTATAAAAAATTATTCTTTCACTGAAACGGTCTTCTACATGTGCTTGGTTTGCAAGCACATGTAGAAGACCATTTTAGTGAAAAATTAATTTTTTTATAAACACGATCTCGGCTCAGCTGCAGAGTCGCCTGATGCAAGTAATACAGGATATCCCTGCAGTCAGCGTTCAGTCAGGGAAGGGGGAGGGAGGGGGGAACTTTGAGCGCTATCATCTCTCAAATCATAAGGGTTTGAGAGATGACACTGGAGGCAAAGTAACATGAGGTGAGACACTAATCCCCTGCTCCATGCCTCCTCTTTTAAAGGCGTGGTGCAGTCCTGGATCCCAGGCTCCACACTCCCTAACTAACAGTTCTGGTTCTGTCTTGAATGCACAGCCCAAGCGAGCAGGGGGATCATGGAACCAGGGTCCTGGCTCTATGCATAGCTTCACATGAACATTTAGCAAAGGAAGTGTGAATCCTGTGAACTTGTTCTACTGCAGGACTGCTCCAGAACCCAGTTATCCAAACCCTACACTAAAGTAAAATAAATATAAATAAAGGTAATGGGAAAGGGATATGAAGATGGATACACTGACCTTCATTATGATTAATAGGAATGGGCTGAAAGGTTCCATTTTGGTCTCACGAGATATGCAGCAAAAACCACATGAATGTCCACTTTTGCACCAGAAATTCATCCCTTAGCATAACCCTTAAAAATGTCTCCATTTCGCTGACACCAAAAAAGATTTTGCCTATGTTTTTCAATGATTAAAAACTTACCATCTATTTACTACGTGTATCTTGCATTTTCATGCCAAAAATGTGATGCTACCACAAAGTGAAACAGAGAAATATGTAGCTAGATATATAGGGCAGAAGGTAATTTCCTTGCAACTTAGTTAGCAAAATAATGCTAGCAGAGGCTCACAGTGTTGGATAACACTATTCACACCCATATTAAAAAAAGGGAGGAGCTGGCAGGACAGTGATGCATCCAGTGACTCAGATGGATGTATAGCTTTATACATAACCAACATGATTCCTACAGCAATTATTACCATCATCATATTTGAGTCTAATGTAAGCTGTCATTAGTCTCAGATTATTGACACACATTAATCAGTGTTCACAGCAGTGATCCCACAGTGGTAGATGGTAGCAAACCTTCACATTCCTTTCTCCTCATTATCCTCTGTGCTGCTGTTAATAATACACGTGGCCTGGCTTTCCCTGTCAGCTGTGGTTTTGTCCAATTCTGCTACCTGATACTCAGATGGTATTAGATATTGGCTCATTTTTAAGAATGTTAGTCTCCCAGCACTGCTTTTTGAAAGCCATGTTCTATGGTCATTTACAATATAACCAGAAGCACGAAAAACACACTCAGATTTAACTCTTACTGGTGGGCAACTAAGGATTTCCACAGCAGTATGCATCAGTTCTGGCCACACACATTGTTTTGTTTGCCAGTAGTCCATAGGCTCATTGTTTCTGCCCAGAATGTAGCTATTCTCTAAGTATGCTGAAACTACCTCAAATGCAGTGGGATCACTCCTACAAGCTACATGGTGTTCCTGCGTATCAGTTACCAGCTCATTCTCAGGGAGCAAGTCCCAAAGAGATTTGCCACCACCTGTGCTGGATATGTGCTGCCCTGAGACCCGTGAATCGTCCTGTATTCAGAATAGGAATGGGATGTCCTGGTTGATGTAATTGCTCCTGCTGCTGGTATAAATCCTTTGCTGCCTTACTTTTCATTATGCTTTCTAGCAGTTTTTTTTTTGTCCTAACTTTCTCTCTCTGACACTCTATATTGCAACCCTTCACTCGATCAATAGCTTTTTACTCCTTGTGTGATGATCAGACTAGGTGCGCCCAATGTAAGCTACATGAGTTATGCTTCGCAGAGTGGAATCCTACCAAAAGAGTATAGAGACTGCTATTACTATGAATCAAACAATACAACAGATAACAATATAAATATACTGCTTAGTAGGCCTCAGTGGGCCAGATGATAAAGTGTGCTGAATGGGGGGGTGTGGCTAGCTGATGGGGTTTGCATTAGGGAAGCCTTGCTGCAGCCTAGGCCATGTTAAAGGTGCTGACCACGAAGCCAGATAACAAGATAACAACCACAGACATAGACAGCTAACTACTGAGACAGGAATCAGAAAATAGAACCTACCAGCAGTACCGTTGTCTCTGTTGAACAACCATGAACAGCCAGTTGTAAACTCAGGGGATCAAGAGGGTTGATCCAAACGGTAGGTAGAAGTCAAACTCGAAAGAAGGTGGACAACAAAACTCGAGCTTGACAAGGTGGGAGAAGGAGAAACTCTGGAATTGGAGGGAGAATAGATGACAAGCCGAGTTGGTAACAGGCAGGCAGAGACGGCTCCAGGGATGACACAGGAGAATAGTCAAGCAAGGCAAGGTCAAAACCAGTCAGGCAAATTAGCAGGCAAAAGAGAAGTGGAATAAACAAGCCAAAGTCAAACCAGTACAGGATACAAGCCACATCAGGAGATGTGAATGGAGTTGAAGAAAAGTGGGTCAAACACTGGAATCAAAGAAGAAACAGGAACACTACTGAACTCAGTCATGACAAGAACGCTTTGATCGCACACTGATACAATGTGCCGGCGCTTGATAAAGGCTAGCAAGAGCATCAAGCGACAAGGCGGGTAAAGTGAACTGAGGAATAGATGTAAAATCTGGCAAGAAATGCCAGAAAAACCTGAAAAGACAGGGAAGGACATGACAACTTGACAGAATTCATTTCCTCAGAGTGATACTGCTGATCATCATGAATCCTTGTGACACACTGATCACAGTGGGAGAAATTTTTAGATTTTGTGTTAAAAGCAGGGGTCCAGCAAAGTGGCAAGAATATATTTCTCATTGCTTTCAATGGACACTATGCGAGGATCTTGCTCAAAGCATGCTAACAAATCCTTGACCAGCTGGTGCATGTCTGTGTCATTATGGAAGGATTCCTCAGCCATGCTCCTCAATTATTTCTGCAATAAGTATATCAGTGGAATAAACTTGATAAATCCTGCCCCTACGTGACTATCCAGCATGGCTGCCTTCTCAAAAGGTTTCATCAGCTCACATACATCACACATTAGTTGCTATTGGCCAGGTAACAAATAAGGCCCCTCCAAAGCCTTCCAGTTTTACATGGTGTACTCACTAATGGCCTTATTCTGCTCATACAAATCCTCTAGCATATACAGTGTGGAATTTAACCTGAAAGTGACCTCCATTTTCAGCTGTTGATATAGCAGGTTGGTATTGTCTTGTATGGAATATAATGTGTTGCGTGGACTAGATGAGCAGCTAAAATGGGCACAGATTTTGTGGGCAATATTCAGAATCTCTTTGAGGGCTTCAGATTCTGCCAAGAATCTGGTTGCAACTAAATTGAGCACATGGGTAAAGCAGGGCACATGCACCATATCAACTATGCTCAATGCAGCTATTACATTGGAGCCATTATCAGCATCGGCTTTTAAAGAACAGAGGATAAGACATTCCTCTTTTATCGGCTCTAGTTTACTAATTACGCACGCTCAAGATTGTATGCCAGTGGTGTGGGCTATCCTGCTGCTGCTGTTGCGCTGTCTTTTGATCATAATACCAGAACCAGAGAAAAAATTACTGGCCATCACCTGATGTAAGCTAGTAGTGTTGCCCACTGGTCGTTAGAGGGAAATGCACTGTCACAGTCGTATAGTCTGTGCTCTGCCCACTTGTCCACATATCTGTTATCAGGTGGATTCTCTTGCCTTATGAGATTTCCAACCCTTTGCCCACCACATTAACCACCTGCTTTAACAATTCTGGCACAGCCGTCCAGGAAAAATAACTTCTGCTTGGGATATGCCAGTGAGGAGCTACACATTAAATAATTTCTCTAAATACTCAAGAAGAATAAGGCAGCTCGTCCACGTCCAACTTTACCATTCCACATGTGTACTTTGCAGTTGTTTTTGTGAAGTTTTTGACTTCTTCCCAAGAACTTAGTAAGTGTGGGGTAGCAGTACATGGCAGAAAAACCCTGTAACTTGATTTATGTATTTATGCATGTTTATCTTTATTTATATGGCACCACACAGTGTATGCAGCACCTTATAATAGACGTATGTTACAATAAATAAGAGGGAATAAAATAAGTGCCACTTTCATAGAAACAATAGGAAAGAGATCCCTGCCCCAAGGAGCTTACAGTCTAAATGGGTGATAGGAGACAGACAACAGGGTATGAGGGTGTCAAATGCTGAGATTACAAGTGCTGAGTTTGGACAAAGGTAGGGCATGATCCTAGTGCTCCAGAAGATAAGATTTCAGGGTAGACTTAAAGACAGAGGGGGATTGTTCAAGCTGTAGGGAGAGGGGTATGGTGTTCCAGAGGTTCAGTGTGTAGGTTCCATAGCTTCCAAGAGGCTGATGTGCTAAATAGAAATGGAGCAATCCTGCAGAAAACCAAATTCACCACAGGGGACAAATATATATCCCCAGTTATTTAACCTTTTGAGTGCCAAAGGGGTGTCCAATTCATTGAGATGCAATGCATTGGACACCCCTCTGGCACTCAAATGGTTAAACTGATCATTTAATCCCCTGAATGCTAGAGAGGGCTCTAATGCATTGTGTAGTAATGTACTGGTGTCCTAGCATCCAAGGGGTTAAAAGACCAATTTATCTCAAAGGGAATTGTTAGGAATTTGTCTATAATAAGTGCAATTATGAGAACATAGAACTATGAGAGAAGAAAGATTAATCATTACTAAGTACAGGACAAAAAAAGTCACCTCTGTCTCTGGATAGGCAACATTTTAAAGTATAAAACCCATACTGTAATCATTATCTTAGAGTACAAACAGCAGCTCTAAGGTCTGTCAAAGGATAAGGTTTGCATCTAGACTGGTCCATTAGCTCATCTTCTCACTCAATCTTGGCCAATGCTTCCAATCAATTTGCTGAGACCAATTAGGGAAAACATCAGTGCAGAGCTCAACTACCAAAGTATGTAATAGAATATGACCTTCCATTGTCACTTAAAGCCTTAAATAAATCTTTATCCTCCTGTTTCACCAGCACATTTCTCCAAAAAAAGATTAGTTTACTTGGCAACGGTCCATTCCTCATATACAGAGAGCAGGAATGGGAAATGAATTACAACTAATGACTGACTCATAATTTTAAGTTATGCAATCCTTGTAATTGAATTAGATACAAATCTGATCTGTAGGGAGCACTGGTATCTGAGGTTACTGCCCTTCTCCTATTTATTTACCTCTAAACTAAGTGTGTGGATCTCACAGATGTTACATATTTTTTTGTTGTTTAATGGATGCTATGCAATGCCTCTCTAAGAAGGAAAGGTTCTAACTGCTGAAGAGGACCATATTTATAAGATAAAGGCCTATCAAAACATCATACATACATACATATACTTTATGGGTTTTCCGGCTGAGTAAAAAAATGGCTCTCTTAATGCTGGGAGATATACTTTTCCAATGTTATTATTGTTCAAACTGTTTTTGTTTAGTTTTTTTAGTTAAACTGTTAGAAACAATGCCACCTGGTGTTCAGACAGCTCACCTGATGTCTAGACAAATATTTTTTTGCATTCTATGGGAATGGTGAGCCACTAGCTACAATTGTTCATAGAACAGCTCCACTATTTTCTGACAGTTTGAATGGCACATCTCGCAGCAGTGGGCGTACACTTGTTTTGGTGATAACTCAATTATGGCTTCTCCAGTGATATCACTTCTATAGTTCCTAAATTATTCTATGGAACCTATCCACTAAGATATCCAGAGTTGGAGAAATTTTAGTGCATTGCCTCCATAGAATAACATAGAAACTGGATATGTGATTTCACTGGAGAAGTTATTCCCACTTTATCATACCTTAGTGCATCACCCTCTATGTGTATTTACTTTACTCCTTGTAACTGTGCTCAATATACTGTGCTGGGAAGGAATCCAAGGCTTTCTTAATGATCTCAACTACATTTGTACTTGACTCATGATCAATTGAAATTTGTGGTGAATTCTAAGGACCAAATGTACAGTCAAAAACAGAAGCAAACCAGCTGCAACATAGTGCCACACAGGAGACATCAATGCAGCAACACTGTGTTGGTGATGTCACCTGTTGCGTAAAGCACTATGTTAGTCTATGGTGCCTATCAAATGGGAGACTATCATCTCATGTGAACACACCAAAGTTCATCAGCTGCATCTCTACTTCAGTCATACAGTTATGTAGTAAAGATGCAAAATGAAGGCCTCCATGATGGCATATTGGGATGCTAGCACACATCTCACATGAGCAATCCTGGATGTTTCGAAGCTGAAATGCTCACCACAAATTCCAATCAATGGCTGTCCAGGTAGACTCCAAAGAATAATATTGACTGGAGCTCAAGTGAGATGGACACTTGAGATCAGATCAGTAGTGTAAAGAAGAAGGAGTGTGAGTTTACAACACAGGAGAACTGTAGCAGGGGGATGATAATATTCTGTCTCCCATGTGAAAGAGATTAAACCTCTGAAAGGTTGATACTTTAAAAACATTTACACACACTGCTAAAAATGTGGAGTCATTGACATGATTGGACTGTAATACAATAACCACTTCTATTAACACACAGGATTTGCACTCCAATGTTTATAGAATAAGCTGTACATATCTCTTGCATCTATAGAGTCCCATTATTTTATACCAATCACAGAAAGCCCTTGGATGACAAATGTGTCTTCAACACACTGCAAATCAGGTTAACGGAGAGATCTCTAGCAACTAAAGACTTAACATAACTGCCAACTGTCTCAGACTTCCAATGGTAGTCCGAAATTTGGATTCTCAGTTCCAGAATCCTGTCCCAGCTTGTATCCCTGGTATATTATATGTAAACCTCAGCCTTTTACAAGCTTATCACTGCTACTCTCATTTATGGAATTAGTAGCATTATAAAGTTACAGCTGTCTGTGAAAATGACACCCTGACCTTATTATCACATCTTCTATTACATCTGAAGGATCTGGTGGCAACCTTAGTCATATTGTTTGTATGGGTCACTGTAACATCAAAGCAACCAACTGAAATCATTAACTGCTGATCAACAGCCAATCAAAACAACCAGAGCTCATATAATCAGCTTAGGAGGGAAGAACACAAAGGTAACATGTATACAGAGGGCTTCACATGTTATAAGGCTTTTTCTCCTGATGGTGGGTACAGCAGTGGTGACCAAATTTTGTTTTATATGTTTCTAATAGAGACTGAGTGAAAAGGCCAGTTCACTTTTTGTGTGAATATTCATGAAAAAAAACTATTTTCTCTTTTTGTGGATAGAAAATACATTAACATTTCCACTCATTGTAGGACATTCCAGAGTGAAATTTGCAACATTTTTGTTGATAATTTTCTATGGCTGTGAGAATTTCCACAGCAATACTACTGCTACTAAGTACTCATGTTGAGAAATCTACAGTTGAAAGTAACAGCACAAGAGGAAGTAGTAGTAGTAGGAGCAGTGAATCAGCGGATAGTACTGTTGTCACCACATCCTCAGGGACATAAGGTATATAGCTTCTAAAAATGGAAACATTTGATTACCCCGATACCTGTGTACAGGAGCAACAAACACAGCAGCTGTCTGTCCCTACTGAGCCTGTGAATGTGATACCAGATACACCAAGAAAGTACAAAGAGTGTGGTGGTGGTGGTAGTGCTACAGCTGGTAATGATGACAATAGTGAAATGAGAGCGTTCTTTACTTAAAAAATTGAA
Organism: Rhinophrynus dorsalis; assembly: GCA_037306005.1. Lineage (NCBI taxonomy): Eukaryota > Metazoa > Chordata > Amphibia > Anura > Rhinophrynidae > Rhinophrynus > Rhinophrynus dorsalis. The sequence continues at coordinate 298,588,239 of CM074724.1, forward strand.
GAGTGAGAGAGATCTTCAGACATTATGGAGTTTGATCATTTAGTTCATGCTGAGTTATCTGAACATCAGATGCCACAGGATCAAACTTATCTTGCTGTAGGCCACAGCTTGATAACAATGTTTTCATGTTTGAGGCCTTTATGGCTGAGGCCTACAGTAAGGTAAGCCTTTAAAGAAATGCTAGGCTGAGGCCTATGGCAATTCAAGAAAGGACAAAGAGTGTGGTGGTGGTGGTAGTGCTACAGCTGGTAATGATGACAATAGTGAAATGAGAGCGTTCTTTACTTAAAAAATTGAAGAGTGAGAGAGATCTTCAGACATTATGGAGTTTGATCATTTAGTTCATGCTGAGTCATCTGAACATCAGATGCCACAGGATCAAACTTATCTTGCTGTAGGCCACAGCTTGATAACAATGTTTTCATGTTTGAGGCCTTTATGGCTGAGGCCTACAGTAAGGTAAGCCTTTAAAGAAATGCTAGGCTGAGGCCTATGGCAATTCAAGAAAGGACAAAGAGTGTGGTGGTGGTGGTAGTGCTACAGCTGGTAATGATGACAATAGTGAAATGAGAGCGTTCTTTACTTAAAAAATTGAAGAGTGAGAGAGATCTTCAGACATTATGGAGTTTGATCATTTAGTTCATGCTGAGTCATCTGAACATCAGATGCCACAGGATCAAACTTATCTTGCTGTAGGCCACAGCTTGATAACAATGTTTTCATGTTTGAGGCCTTTATGGCTGAGGCCTACAGTAAGGTAAGCCTTTAAAGAAATGCTAGGCTGAGGCCTATGGCAATTCAAAACTTTAAAAAAGTTGTTAGCAGGATGACACCTAGGGTAAGGTAAGCCTTGAAGAAATTGTTAACAGGTGGAGCCAAAAGGCAATCAGAGCCCGGAAAAAAATGTATGGCACTTTCAGCAGCTCTATGGAAAGACAAGCCCTGTCCTGGTGATGGAAGGATATTGTGCTGGCATTAGTATGTACCTAGTGGTGGTGGAATACTGACACTTCCCAAATGTCATAACTCAATCAATAAATAAAAATAATTGACCCTCTCTACACTGAGCGTGTGTATTCTATGAGTTGGAAAGTCAGTAGATGTTCCCTAATAGTCTGCATCCTATTAAAATCCACTGCAATGCCATGTGTCATTGCACGGCACAATTTTCAATGTGTAGAGGCATTTTGTCATAATCTCACTTCAGCAGAACCATTGTCTGATGATAGTACAGGTAATGTCCATGTCAGTGCCATGGAGCACCCTGAGGGTACTTGGCAAACATTTGGGATATTACTAGTGGCCTAACTCTGCACCCTAGCAGAGGTTGAGGTAGATGATTAAAGGGATAGTAATGTTTCATAATAAAAGCAGCTCTAATTAATCATCATAGTATTTTGGCCGTGGAGAGTGTTATTTCAATTCTGTCAGAGTTGTAGTTCAGGAGTAACTGAATGATAAAGTATCCCCCTCCCACCATTTTTACAGATATAACACTGCTCAGCTCAGAGCAGCAGAGAGGTGTCCAGGTAGAAAGGGACAATCTTCAGTTAAGATAAGGGAAAAAACTGAAAAACCTGTCAAGGGGGGCAGGGTTTTCTTTGTTCTCACAGTAAGAAGATTGTTCCTTGCTGTTATCTGTCTTGTCAAGCAACCAGATTCCACATCTGAGGTGAGCAGTGTTACACTAGGTAAAAGGGGCAGGAGGGAGACACTATCATTCAATTACTCTTAAACTACAACTCTGACAGTATTGAAATAACACACTCTTTGGCTCAAATACTATGAAGATTAATTGGAGCTGCTGTTTTTGTGAAACATTACTATCCCTTATTCCCTTTAAGTTGTCATTCTAGGCTAGTGGCGGGAGTTGCCTGAACAGACATTTCGGTGTAAGTTTTTGGGACATGTCATTATTTCTTGATTGATGGTGTTTAACAATGTTAACATGTAACTTAGGATGGATATGTTGGCTGTGCTTTAAAGCAATGAAAAAGATGAAAAATAACTATTTTTTCAATATACTTATTTGAGACACCTTATATATTACACACCCTTGTCTCCTCAGCATGACCAAGGTACACATATGCAAATGCTGCTTTGTAGGCAATATGCAATGTTTTAATATATCAATGAGAAAATAACTCCATCACCAGAAAATTCAAGCCATAATGTATTTAAATGTGATCACTGGTTTTAATTCACAGATTCCTATTGCATATTGAAGTCTATGGTGACAAAACCAAAGATAAAGTTACCAATTGTAATGGAATCTAGACCGATGTGTGGTAATATGTTGCATTATTACACTGGTGGTGTCAGACCTCTGGTTGGTATAACAAAGAGTTGTAGAGTGTAGCCTCAGGGTGAATTACCAGTAAAAGGTAGAGCAGAAGGATACTGATGTGGCAGATACAATGTCAGAAGGAAGAAGATGACATGGTTATGTCATTCAGAATTTTATTTTGTCAGCTAAAGCCATTTTTAACTCCACTGTTGCATTTGACTTGGTGGTCTCTCCAAATGACTTCTACTTTTCTTCTGTAAAAGTCTTCCAAATCTTATTTCAGTAGTGTATTCTCTTCTTAGTTACTGACAGCTTGTTTCCTCAGTCACAGTCATAAAAACAAACCTGGAACAATTCTGGATCAAAGTAACAGAAATAAACAGTCATATTTATTTAAACAGATAGTAATGTTTCACAATAAAAGCAACTCCAATTAATCTTCATAGCATTTGGGCCATGGAGAGTGTTTTTTCAATACTGTCAGAGTTGTAGCTCAAGAGTAATTGCGTAATAAAGTATCCCCCACCCGCCCCTTTTACTGTTGTAACACTGCTCACCTCAGAGCAGCAAGACTGTCCGGATGGATCGCAGAGAGGGGCAATCTTCAGTGAGCATAAGGAAACATCTGTCAAGGGGGGCAGGGTTTTCTTTAAGATTGTCCCTTGCTGTGAGCTGTCTGGTCCCAGGACCAGATTCCGCATCTGAGGGGAGGTGGATTACACTAGGTAAAAGGGATGGGAGGAGGATACTTAATCATTCAATCACTCAATGCATTGTATTTGAACTCTTACTATACCTTTAAGGTGAAACACATTGCATACACCTTTGAAGGCATAGTGGTTAAAATGTTTTATATTCTATAGTATTAAACCTTTGAGTTCCAGAGGGGTACGCAACGCATACTCTGGCAATCAAAGGGTTAAAGATTTTGACTGATGTCAGTCGCACTATTTAACATGTTTTTAATTCTGCCTTACCTACTCCTTTTGCTTTCTTCAACTCCTTCTTCAATTAAGAGACTGACCCAGTCAATCTTCTTCTTTTGGCTTGGTTACCATAGCAAACCTGCTTGCACAGAAGTAATGCATCACACAGAAGCAAATGTCACTGTGTGAATGAGCCTTCAGTGTGTAGCTATGAAAACCATGCCAAAATCAGAAGATCAGCCAGGTCAGCCCCTTCAATGCAGAAGTGGTGAATGTTAGTAAAAAGTGGGAGAGGGGCAATTAAAATGAAATATCATAAAAGCAAATTTGTATTGAAGAGTGTGATTGACATCAGTCACATTTTAATTAATAATTATTTTCCCCTGAAGAAACATAAGGATACTCTCACTACTAAGTCATTTTTCAATCAATATGTATATCAACTTTAACTTTTTTCAATTAAACTGCAAATTTCTGTTGTGTTTATCAGGTGGTACTTTTCCTATCGCTTATTATGGGAGACCATAGTCTATAACTCTCCTTAGAAGGTACTATAATCATGTTTTTTGTTAAGATGTATTAGAATAATATATTTGAGCACCAGAGGGGTATGCAATGCATTGGTCTGAATTAGATTACCCTCTGAAACTCAAAGGTCTGAATTAGATAACCCTCTGAAACTCAAAGTTTTTTTTTTCCAATTAAGCTGTAACCACTTTTGAATGAAATCTCAGCAGTGGGAGTGACCTTGATGTAGGAAAACTATTATACATATTTTTTTCATAAGAAAGTTGACATGTTCCTTTAACTTGAGTGATGTTCTTCCTTTGTAGTAAAAACAATTACAGTGATATGTTGTGCACTAAGGAAAACTCTCACCTCTGCAGCAAACTCTTGGCATGATTAGATTTGTTCTTTAGGATGAATGGAAACTCAGTGTGAAACATGAGGTCCCACACAGATATTGGCCAGATAGGGCATGTATTAAAATGACCCAGATCAAGGAAGTTTCATTCCAGCCTCATAATCATATTACAAAGTAAGTGCTAACACCACTAGCCATGAATTCAGTTTGTAACGGCACAACAATGCACGTGTTGGAGGTAGCAATGCTAATCCCAACCTCCAATGAATGGTCAACCAAGGTGGGTATAAGCTAACAACATACAATCCTCTATGTATAAGTGCTATTTACCACAGACAATACAAGTATCTGATAATACTTCCCATCCAATCTAGGACAGACAAAAACTTGAGAGTCTCTTAAAGCTGTAATGCAATCACTTAGCAGAGCTGCCTCCCAACGTTAGTCTAAAGTAGATTTAATCGGAGCTGAAGTACCAGAGGCTGGATATCAACAGGAGTGCTCTGGGTCAGTGGTGTATTTAGGTTTTGTGCTGCCCTAGGCCTGACTAAACTCACGCACCCTCCTAATTTTTTTTCTGTGAGAAAATAAGACCATAAAAATGGGTGACAGGACTGTATAAAATCTTACAGTACACATGAGGGCTAATTATCATTTTATTTCATCAGTTTTAGTGTACTAGCAAATGCCATATCTTGCCTTGGTTAGGTGTCCATTCTTTTATTGGAATATAAAACTGAGGCAATGTAATTTAGCCTGACTTGGGCTTTTCCCATTTTTGAATATACTCGACTGTTCCAAATGTAAGATGTTGAACACTTGTAACACTACACTGATTAAATGTGTAAATGGACAGCACTTTTATCCTGAAAGGAACCTGCTTGCCCTGTGTACAAATTGTCAAGCAACTTGCGGTTTACACAGAAGGGATGAATGTCCCTCTGTGTCCAAAGCTCTTAACGTACGAGTTCAATTTGGGTACAAAAGAGTAGCATAAGCACTGAAGTAAAGAGTACCTGGTGAGAGATTCTGGCAGTCTGTGATGGCGATACTAAGCTCCTGCTCTGACTCGACATCTCAGCACAGTGTGCTCACTCACTGCTACTTGTACTGAGGAGGGCAAGGATGGATTACAGTGTGCACGCTGTGCATATCTTATGATGCGCCATGCGCATGTGACCAAAACACCACCACGTGAGCTCTATGGAGGAAAGTGAAGGAATCCCGATTGGCTGAAAGATGAGGCAACAAACAAGTGCCGGGCAAAAGCATGGGAAGATGTATGTGTGATACTGTGTGCCACTGCCACCCCCTGTAAAGTGCCACCCTAGGCCTAGTCGGCCTAGGCCAAGATACAGCACTGCTCTGGGTGAGGTGATAAGCCGGATTCTAGCCTGAGGGACTCCTGACGGAGGAAGTAGGGAGAATCACAGATACCTGCACTGGGGGTAATCCAGTGGATGGTTTTATACTGTAAGGCTAGTCTTTGCCTCTGCTACATGTGAGTAGAAAATTCAGCATGTAAAAAGGTGATTGTACGGTGGTGGTCCACATTTGGTTCAAGCAGTTTGCACTCAGAGTGTGTGCCCCTCTTCTTTTTGTTTTTGTTATAAGCTAATAACATTCAGCCAACACATGTGAGATGGCTTTTAGCAAACTAAAGGACGTTACTTAAGACGCTCTTATTTAGTTTAATAGAACTTTAATAGTATGACTTATCTAAATATGTGTCACCTGTCAGCAAGGAAAATCCCCAAAACCTACACTGTTAGGGACTTCAGGACTGTGGATGAGAAACACTGTTCTAAGAAACTGTGCATGGTAATTGTCGCTATAGGGATTTTTATTTAGAGTTTATCTGTGTACTGACTATTGATTATTGTAAGTAGTTGTGAGCTAAAGGCAGACTAAAATGGGGGTCAATATATAAGCATCTGCAGAAATGATATATACAGTATAGAGTATGAACAGATACATCTGGCAGCTGTATGAAAGTCTCATACTTAAGTAAGTACTTATGTTAAGCAATTAACCCTTTGAGTGACAGATGTGTATCCAACACATTGCTTTGCAAAGTATTGGGTACTCCTCGGGCACTCAAAGCGTTAAGGGAACATGAACACTTACAAATAATACTACAAGTTACCTTAATGCAGGAAAAAATTCTAATGGCCACAATGAATAAATTCTGCTTGGTTTAATTCTCCAAAATGAACATATATATATATATTTTTTTAAACTGTTTTTATTAACGGACCACACCAAGCCAATCACATGATAAAGAAATTCTCATACACGTAATCATGACCATAATACATTAATATTAAAGGAGTACAATGGACAAAAAAGACACAATCAGCTCAGCATAGCCCAGAACTTTTAACCCTTTTTTAAACTCCCCCCCAACCTGGCCACCTCCCCATCCCCGCCCACTCCCCTCTCTCACTCCCCCCCCCCAGACATGTACTCCCACATATCCCACAAGGACAACATACCACCCCTACCCCAACCTAGTTGGGACATCTCTGAAGTTGTGATGCAGACAGGATTCCTCCCATAGAGTCACCGTATTCATCCTAATCCCAATCTTTGTGCCCCTTTCAAGTGCCAACAGCCCCACACCTTATCATACTTCAAGGGGGTGCCCCTGTGCAAATGAACCATCTTGTAGTGTGGTAAGGTTTGTGTCACCAGTTCAACCCAAATTTTACAAGTAGGAGACCCGTCCGCATCCAATGCATGGCTACAGTTTTTCTGGCCATAACAAGAAGCTCTCCGAGAAACATCCTCACAGAATTCTACTGTAACTCATCAGGAAAGACTGACAATATACACAATTTGGGCGTATGAGGGATTGGTCTCTCCAACATCCTCTTTACAGTCTGGATAACCTTCTTCCAGAACTCAGATACCTGGGGGCAATCCCACAGCATATGCATGAACGTACCCTCCACCCCTTCACATCTATGACAAAATTTGCTCTTGGTGCTAGACATTGAATGCTGTCTCACCAGGGTATAATAAGTGTGATGTAATATCTTAAGTTGTATGAGTTGATGTCTCGTGGAAACAGCAACCCCAGATGGTACCCTACATGCGTCATCCCATTCCCAGTCGTCAAGTGGACCTATTTCAGCTTCCCATCTAGCCCGTGAAGTTCAATCCCACATCAGTCAGCCTCCCTACCGCCCAGTTATATATCAAAGATAGTGGTTTTGGTCTTTGTGTAAGAGTCAAGAGAAAAAGCAGGGGAAATGGAGCCAACTCAGGTTCACGGGCTCCCCACAAGTCTCTAAGAGCGTGTCTCAGTCTCAGATAGGAGTAGAACATTGTATTTGGCAACTGATATTCAGAGTGCAGTTGTCGAAAAGATTTGAGTACATCATTCTGATACAGATGTCCCAGAGTCGTGATCCCCCTATTAGCCCACACTGGGCCAAAATCCAGGGTTTCTAGATGTTTTTGTCCTGCTTTACCCCATAGAGGCGTGTCAGGATGTAGTGCTGTATACCCCACTGCCACTTGCAATTCTCACCATGCCTCGAAAAAGGCCGTCAACAATAGTGTTGGCATCCTGCTCACTCATGGTCCAACAACGGGTGTATGGCGTAGGTTTGTTCCTGGCCAAAGCAAGTCCTCTTCTGCCTGGGCAAAGGAATGGGACGTAAGGGAGTCAAGGTACGCCATCCTATATTGACACTGCGCAGCCAAATAATATAATCTAAAATCTGGTAGGCAACTCCACCCAGTTATTTCTTCCTCATTAGGTTCCGTAGTCTAATTCTCGAACGGTGACCCCCCAAAGGAACCTCCTAACAATCACGTCAATCTGTGTGAAACATTTCTTGGGGATACTGATCGGAGTGTTTTGAAAAATATAAAGGAATTTGGGAAGGAAGATCATTTTGATTAAGTTGGAGTGACCTATCAGGTTCAGTGGTAGGCTCATCCAGACAGCTGTTTTATCTCTAAAAGTATCAATAAGAGGTATTAGATTAGCTTCAATAAAACAATGAGGAGATGCCCCAATCGTGACTCCCAAGTAGTGGCACCTATCCACCCATTTCATTAGCGTTCCTGCTACAGGCGTATCAGCATCTAGTTCGTCAACCGGCAACAAGGAGGACTTCTCCCAATTAATCTTTAGTCCTGAAAAGGTCCCAACAGTGTCAATGAGATGAAGTACAGTGGAGAGAGACTCATTAGAGTCACCCAGGAACAAGAGAAGGTCATACGCTTATAGAGCAATTTTTTCTTCCCTGTTGCCAAGTTGCCAACCCACAATATCTCTTCTTTGTTGGATCATTGAGGCCAGCGGCTCAATGGTCAAAGCAAATAGGCCAGGCAAGAGAGGACACCCCTGTCTCTTACCTCTATGTAGTGAGAAGTCCTCAGATCCCGAGCCCCCAAATTAATATTTAATTAGTACTATTATAATCCACAGAAGCAGGCATGCTTTTTGTTGCAGAACTCCAAGCACTGAATTATTCCTAATAATATTTGAGCAGAAGCAGTTTGGGGTCCTAGAGTCCTGCAAAACTAAACATATTTGACTTTGTGGGCATTATATCCACTTCTAATTAGATATTATTCTGGGTAGTAATCCATGCAAGATTGTTTGAAAGTGTCCATTATAAGTTTCTATACAGATTAAAGGAAGTGGGTGCTTATTATTATTAGGATGTGTTAGTGTTCCTTTAAGAGGCAATTCTTCCTGTATACATAGTTCCCCTTTAAGTGCCAGAGTTGTCAACAGCACATTTCACTGTAAAGTGCTGGAGAGGCCCATAGGAGTTCAGACTGGAAAATGACTACTGTACAGCTATCAATTTGGGATAGTGATAGCTTAGCAATAAACATTTAACACCATCATGATATCCGTGTTACCACTAAACTATAAATCAGGCTTAAGATGGGTTTAGAACAATCAATATGACCTCTCCAGTTACACATTTACTACCAATGCGATTTTATATCAAATTTAGAAAGAGTTATTTTTCCCCTTATGTTTAGAAGATGTTTAGAAGATTAATTATCATGCTCTCTCTCTCTCTCTCTCTCTCACTATATATATATATATATATATATATATATATATATATAATGTACATACACTTATAAGTTCATCCTTATTAGTTCTTTCGCACACTCTAGTCACTGAAATCTTTCTTCCCCAAGGAATGTAATGCATGTGTTTAATATAAAGCATTAGTTACAATTAGCAGTTGTTGTAGATTATAACTCTCATCATCCCAAACCAGCAGGGTTTTTGCGTTTGATCTCTGTTGCAGTCTTGTTACTTTCAGTTTACAAACAAATATATGCAATTGACCCTTATGAGCCTTTCAGGTCTTTTGAAGCATACTGTTTGTTGTGAGGAAGTATGAGAATAAAACAAAAATTAATAACAATTAACTGCAAATAATGTGAAAATAAACCTGACTGCTGTATGAATAGCCACTTACTTCTAGAATACAATTTCCCCATTAAGAAATGTAACACTTTGAGTGCCAGAAAGGTATGCAACATATTGCTTTGCATACACATCTGACACTCAAAGAAGTAATAAGAATAGAAATACTAGAGAAAGAGGAGATGTTCTAGGAGGAAGGAAGACTCCAGTAATGTGTGCAAGAGACACATTAAACAGCCTCCCAATGAAGGTGGTAGGGACTCATAATATGAAAATTTACAGTGGGCCTGTCACCTTAAGAGAAGTTTAGCTTGTTTTACAGATAATAAAAAACTTGTCTATATGGTATACTGTGCAGTGATATAATGTTTGATGTTCCAATTTGTCTGCACAGGAACCAGCATAATATAGTAACACAGTAACAAAGTAAATTAGGTTGAATAAAGACACAAGTCCATCAAGTTCAACTTTCTCCTCATACCCTAGTAACTGAGAATTGTACAGCTTTCCTGCTACCAATTAAGTTAGTCTTTATCAGACCTTCCTGATCTGCCTACTCATAAACAGTATAAGTCTGTATGTTCCCTTTTGAAATAAATGTATCTAATCTTCTCTTAAATGTATCCATTGTATCTGCCATAACCACCTCCTTGGGCAAGGAATTCCACAATTTAACAGACCTTACTGTAAAAAACCCATTCCTTTGCTGAAGTTTAAACCTCCTTTCCTCTAATCTCAAGGGGTGATCCCTGGTCACCTGATCAGGCCTTGGAATAAATAGCTCACCGCAGAGATCCTTGTATTGACCTCTCATATACTTGTGCAATGTGATAAGGTCTCCTCTTAGTTGTCTTTTCTCTAGAGTAAATAAACCAAGTTTGCCTAGTCGTTCCTCATATGTCAAGTCCTTCATTCCCTTAATTAATTTTGCTGCTCTTCGCTGTACCCTCTCTAGTTCTAGTATATCCCAAAATTGCAGTGCATACTCAAGGTGAGGTCTTACCAATGATTTGTATAATGGCAACCACTAGCATTCAGCACTGTTAAAAGGAGGTACACTTCTCTTGGTCAACTTTCTGTAAAAAAAGAGAAATTAACTCTTTGGTAATTCCCTGCACAGTATGCTCAATGGTGTTTAAGACCAAACCTATCCTCACTGTGTTATTAGAAATGTCCCTAGTGTATATAGATTAATTCATAGAATAGTGTGCAGTAATATTAGTCCAGTACAGGAAGTAATTATCATAAAGTGCTGTACCACCAACAAATGAAGATCAATTTCTCAAATATATATTTATATTAAAACAAATGGCTTGTCCAACATACAGTATAGCCAATGTTTAATTCCCTTTAAAATTATCTAAATTTAACTTAACACGATAGGTCCACTTTAAAAGATAGTTATAAGGCTATTATGTGGATTATATAAGACATCATTTTTGAGTAGTTATGATAAAGGGCAGACTAAATAGGCCAATCTGTTATCACAATTGATGTTTCTATTCTAAGTCACAGTACAATATTTTAGTTAGACAAAATTGTAATCTTTTAATCTATGATATTGTCCTTTTAATATCTCTTGAGAATTTCTAAGGTACACAGAATATAAATATCTCTTTCCATGTTCTGCTTTGTCAGGATGTACCCACGCACTTTAAATTGGCTTAAAAAAAGGAGTAGGCCCCAGGGGCAAGGGAAAATCTTGAGAAGTCGGCAGGGGCCAATCTCTTGCAGGGTTTTTAAGAAAATGCATCCTTTCAACAGCCTGGCTCCAGCCTGACCCCCTGCTGGTGTGTAGTCAAATCAGGTGGCATGTTACAGCTTATGTTTTGAATATTGATGAGAGACATAGAGGAAAAACTAATAAAATATTCACAACATGAGGAATAATGTATGGAGATATATGCAAATGAAGTGTGTGTGTGTGTGTGTGTGTGTATGAGAGGGAGAGAGAGTGTGTGTGTGTGTGTGTGTGTATGAGAGGGAGAGAGAGTGTGTGTGTGTGTGTGTGTGTGTGTGTGTGTGTGTGTGTGTGTGTGTATGAGAGAGAGAGTGTGTGTGTGTGTGAAGGTGGTGGTAGTGGTGTCAGTGGAGATTTTCTAGGTATAGGGTCTAACAAGGATGGACAATCTGAGTCACTCCAGCTGTAGAGAACTACAATTCCAATCAATCCAAGTTAGACATCTAGACTTAAATATTTTACATTCTAAAGGCATATGCTTGACTTTCTACTGTTATTCATATATTAGCGGTGCCATACTGACTTGCATTAAATTACACACATTTACTTTAATGATGTACTTCAGTTATTGTAAGGGATTTTATAGAAACCACCTGAGTGTAAAAGGTATGCCCAAAGCACACTTTAGCATTAAAAGAGTTCATACAAATTATTTGCTCCATTTTTAATCTTCCATATTATGTCCATGTAGTGGGAATTGCACAGGACTCTACATAGTTTCAGTATATTGATTAGCACATTTGAACACTGTTTGCATACTCTGATATCACTGAGTTCGAAAATTAAATGTTGACAGCAGTGTTTCTTCGGCTACTGGTAGTTAAAGATTTGTGGCCAGCCAATGGGACACAGACATGGTAGATTCCCGTTAAACATAGTGTAGATAGAAAGGCATAGAGGAAAGACAGAAAGAAGGTCTCAATTGTCCTTTTTGCTTGCATCAATCTAATACGTACATAGATACTTCTCCTTTTTAGTGGTACAAGAAAGCAAATGAAAATTATTGAACTGAACGTGGGCTGTTATCATGCCACCGAACAAACAATGTATTAATTGTTCATTCTCAATAAGCATTTACAACCCTTTTTCCCTAATCAGCGAAAGGCATTCCAAACTTGAATCCCCAGTTCTCTTTGCCTAGAGAGATTCAGTGGCAATCTGTTATGCACTTAGTGTATCCATCCTGGAGTGTCAACCCTGGGAAACATCTTTGTACTGTTAAAAAACAAACAAAACAAAAAAACACACCCTTGAATTTTACCAGCAATTTTACCAGCAATGCATTGGCCCCTGAGGTATTCAACTGGCATCACATGCATTAATGACACTACAGGTCACATGCTTACTAATAATGTGGATATCAATCGAGAGTTTGCATAATACTCTGAACGTTTATATAGCTCCCTGTTGAGCAGTACCAGCTTTGAGATTGCTCTTTCTGTCTAATTGTAATGTCCCCAGACTCACCCAAGATGATAAATGAATGTTATATGCCCCACTGACACTTAGGGAAGTGGTCGAGGTGATAAAGTTAGTCTCTCTGGGGAAGGCTCCAGGATTGGATGGACTCCCCTCAGAATTATATAAAAAAATATGTTCATGTCGTGGCCCCCAACCTTCTGAATGGTTTTTACTCACTTTTGATAATTGAATTCTCCCACCTCCCATGAATTCAGCATCTGTTGTGTGTATCTGAAAACCAGGGAAGGACCCCACATTATGTGACTCTTATCGCCCTATATCACTCTTGACCACTGACACCAAAATATTGACAAAAATACTGGCAAACAGGTTGAGCCTTGTCTTAATAAAAAGTAATTACCTCAACCAAACAGGCTTCATGCCCAGGAAATCTTAGAAGACTGTTCATTAATTTATCTCTCTCACAAGAGGATATGGGGGATTATCACGGTGCCCATGCTCTTTTCTGTCACTCTCGGTGTGGTGCGCTCCCATTGGCTGAGCTTAGTTTGGCCCGCCCAGTGTGGCACCTGTCAGGTGCCCTTTCATGGTGTTCCTGTACCAGTGCTACTGTGTTGCTGTGTTGCTGTGTACCTGTGTACCGACTTGGCCCGTTTGACTACTCCTTCTGGTTCTTGCTCCATGATTTGACCCGGCCTGGCTGACGTTCCTGCTCCATGACCTGACCTGGCTTGTCTGACGTTCCTGCTCCATGATTCGACCCGTCCTGGCTGAGATCCGGCCAGCGATTCTGATCCTGTTCTCCGTGTCGCTTGGGCGACATTCTTACTTCCGCATTACTGGCCTAGCAGACTGAGTGTTGTGGCCTCCATCCCTCTGAGCCTTCCGTTAACTCTTGCAGAGAACTGTTGCCTCCATTAACAATGAGCCTTCCGTTAACACTTGCAGAGCACTGTTGCCTCCGTTACACTGAGCCTTCCGTTAACACTTTCAGAGCACTGTTGCCTCCGTTAACACTGAGCCTTCCGTTAACACTTGCAGAGCACTGTTGCCTCCGTTACACTGAGCCTTCCGTTAACTCTTGCAGAGCACTGTTTCCTCCATTACACTGAGCCTTCCGTTAACACTTGCAGAGCACTGTTGCTTCAGTTACTGCACCGGTCAGGTGCTATTGGCTCCAGTCCACCAGCTCTTGCAGTGTACAGTGTTTCCGTTACTGCACCGGTCGGGTGCTATTGGCTCTAGTCCATCAGCTCTTGCAGTATACAGTGTCTCCGTTACCGCACCGGTCGGGTGCTATTGGCTCTAGTCCATCAGCTCTTGCAGTGTACAGTGTTGTCCATTACTGCACCGGTCGGGTGCTCGTGGCTCAAGTTCATTGTAGCTCTATCAGAGTATTGTGGCCTCTGTTACTGCTCAGCACAGGGTATAGTCTCAGTCCTGCTTATCAGACTAGGTGCTTCCACATCTCGCTCCACAGTCTCTTGCTCCATTACCACCATACTGGGCGTTGTCAAACACACCACATCAGAGACTTATTACGATCTATGGACTTTAACCCATGTTGTGCTGAAATTGCCTGATTATGCCTGACCTGTAACAGTATCTAACTCTATATCCTTTGTATACTGGGCCTGTGTGGGCATATCTATATGATTGATAATTTCCTATGATTCATGTTAGCCCGTAGTGGGTATTCAAATTGTGTCTTTTAATAAAACTGTGTTTTATTCTAACCTACTGTGTATGAGCGTCGTACAAACCGTTACAGGGATACAGCTATTGCATCACTTGATGTGGCTAAGGCTTTCAATTCCATGTAGTGGACATACCTATGGGATGTATTGAGTTTGGCCCCATTTTTCTCAGATGGATTCAGATTCCGTATCAGGAACCCCTGGTAAGCATACTCACAGGTAAGTAGGCTTCACTTCAATTGTCCTCCACAGGGGAACGCGGCAGGGTGCCCAATTTCACCGGGTCTTTTGCGTTGGAGCTAAAGCCTCTTGCTTCACTGGTGTGAAGAGAACCTGAAATCTGTGGATTTAAAGTGGGAACAATAGAAGACAAAATAGCACTGTATGCGGACAATATTCTGCTGTTCTTAGGTGACACACTTAGGTCCTTAAAAAGACTGCAGGAGTTAATGGACAATTTTGGGTGCTACTCTGGACTCAAAAACAATTGATCTAAATTATATTTGCTCCTTCTGAATTCAATCCACGACTCACCTCAGTTAACCCTGCATGGTATGGTAGTAGTAACCTCCTTTAAATATCTTGGAGACTGTTACTAAATCTCTAAATCATTTCTTTATTGATATTCTCCTACCCGTTATAGAAACGTTTATTAAAAAAAACTTATGGCGTAACCTCCCACTTAATCTCATAGGGCGTTCTAATTTCATAAAAAAATTATTTCAGAGTAGCCCATTATATGTTCCTAATCCCCGATTTCAGAATGAAACAAAATAACCACGGCCTTTATGAGGCGATGGAAAAGACGTAGAATTAGCTTAAAATTTCTACAGAGATCCAAGAAAGGAAGGGGGCATTGGTCTCCCGGACATGCGTCATTATTTTCTGGCAGCTCAGGGCCAATATGGTCTCGAGATGGATAATCCTAACACAATCCATGCATATGTGAAACTGGAGAACAAGAACATTTGTAGTGTTTTTTTTCTTTACCCCAACTACTACTTGTGGGATCCTATGTTAGTGCAGCTGTGACTGTACTTATTTTGACTGTACATAGAATGTGGAGGGACATATAGAACATGGCACAATATGAAGATTTAGATCCTAATATGCCCCTATGGAATAATAAGGCATTTCCCAACTTCGGTGACCTTGACTTTGGTGAGACTTGGGCTCACTTCAATATCCTGACCTTAGTTCAGTTATACAGCAATCATGCTTAAAACTTTTGAACAACTGCATGGCGAGTTTGGGTTGCCAAACCGGCTTTTCTATTCCTACCTTGTCTCCATCATGCACTACAGGCACAGTGGTCTAAACATCTGTTTGCTGCCGCAGAATTTAAACTTTTATACACTGTCAAAGAAAGGTGGCCAGGCCTCTCTCCTTCATATACAATTGGCTTACAAATGATATGCTATTAGATGACAACTGACTAAGATCTAGATGGGAGGGAGATCTATGTGCATTGGATGATTGGGAATGGTTGATGGACAAGGCTAGCCCTTTATCTGTCACTATGCATACTGGTCATCGCCTATCTCAGTTAAAAATACATCATAGGATGTATTATACACTTAGGTGACTGAGACTTATGGATGAGGAGAGGACTGGTACCGGCCTCAAATGTAATGCCCCAAATGTTGGTTTCCTACACATTATTTGGGAGTACCCAGGGGTTTCTCTGTACTGGACAGCAGTCTTTGACACTTTAATTGATGTGGTGAGGATGGCGATTCCGTGATCTCCAAAATTAGGTATCCTATCAATTATTCCCGACAATCTAAACTTACCCTGCATGAGGCATTTGCTACATAAAAAACAAGTCATAGAACACAAGATTATAGCCATGGAATGGATGTCCACAATACCATCTGATCTATGTGCACAGAGGTTGGCCACAAAATTATTTTCAAGAACTTAGATCCATACTTACCACTTTTGAATTTATGGATCTTCTCTGAGGGATGCGGTGAACTCAGATGATATTCACTGGTCCTGCAAGAGGATGTTTGCCACTGTAGTTAGGACCCACTGGGTTTGGGGATAGAGGGTGCCCTCCTTCCCCCTCTCCCCCTTTTTTTGTTTTTACTCTTTTCCTCCGGGGTCCTAGTTGGGGTCCTGGGAAGGGAAGTTTTAAAGTTGAATTTCTTTTATTTTTGTTTGGGTACTGAAAACGGAAAACAGAGGAGGAGGAAATCCTATTTACACTTGGAATCATCAAACCTGACTTTGCATGATGTAACTCAACAGAAATCCTACAATTTGTAATCTTACCCATTGTACTCTTACCTTGCAATTTATCTTTTTTGATTGTGAAGTAAGATACTATTACTGACAAATTTCATAGGGGATGGGTGCGCTAACTGTGTGTGAATCCCTGGTAGGGAAGAACGGAACAGTCCACAAATAATGTCTAATACCAATAGGAATACTGGATGATGATAAATTTCAGTCAAACTTGGCAGTAAAGTACTGAATTAGCAGATAGTATTGGACAGTACAATAATGCTCTATATGATATATTGAATACAATAATCAATACTAAACATCAACAAGTATAAGTTATTAAAGAAAAGAGAAACCTGATTATTATACAGTTTATGCAGATGAAATGGCTCAAGTGGAGTTGATCGATGATAGATGGTAATGGAGATGAGGATGATGGCTATAATGAGGATAAGGCGAAGGTTAACAAATGATTGGTGGATGATATGATTAGTTTATGAGCAGCGGTATTCACACTTTTCCTCTGTGCTGCTGTCAGTTGCTCAGAGTCCCCTCGAGCCGGTGCATATAGAAAAGAGAAAGACAAAGAGAGAGAGAGCGCATCAGAGATCTAAGTGTAATCCGTTAAATGAATGGATATAATATACAGTGAATATCGGGCGGTAGTAAATCAAATATTTTATTCAAATTGACTAAAGAGTAAAAAAATACTAAAAAAATTATAAAAGAAAACAATTGGGAATATACAGATGTATAGTCTGTATCACATAGGTAATAAAAGATAGGCTATACGTGCCTAAAAGAAAATAAAATAAATAAAAAATAAGAAGATAATGAAAAGGAGTGAGTAATATTGGAAATACAATAACATGTAACCCTAGTGGGTGCTTGGGTGAAGACAATGTCAGCACGAGAGAAACTAATAAATATGTAGCAGAGAAATGTAACATCAGATGCGAGTGGAGAATGTTGGTAGCAACAATGTATGGGAACGTGACATTATTTAGGGGTATACTTTCCCCCTTAGGTAGTCTGCTCACCAGAACAGTGCTTGTTATACAGAATATAGTTACTGCTTATGGTTGTTCTTGTAATAAAGGGCCTCAGGCAGCAGACAATGAATCCGTGGATCCGCTACTTCAGTCAGTCCCGATAGCAGTCTTCTTCCATAACCCGATGGTTACAATCTAATTGTCCCAGTTGGGTTGTTGATTCAAATAGACTAATGTCAGTTCTGTTTTAGACTTTGATGTCTTAGGTCATAAGTACTTCAACACATTTCAAGCTAACCCCTCTTTCCTCAGGAAGAAAATGGGGATGTAATGTAAGGGGTGCCAAAAAAGGTGAGTCCGTTATTTAAACTCCATTTGACCAATTGGGAAAGAGGTCAGTCAGGTCGCTGACCTCTAATATCAGTTTTAAGTGTGTATAGAGAAGGTTACAGTAAAACGTTATAGTATAAAACAATGTTTAAAGGGATAGTAATATTTCAGAATAAAAGCAGCTCTAATTAATCATCATAGTATTTTGACTTTGGAGAGTGTTATTTCAATTCTGTCAGAGTTGTAGTTCAAGAGTAATTCAATAACAAAGTATCCCCCTCCCACCCCTTTTACTGATGTAACACTGCTCAGCCAGAGAAGAAGGGAGGTGCCCAGGTGGATTGCAGAGAGGGACAATCTTCAATTAAGATAAGGGAAAAACTTGAAAAACTTGTCAAGGGGGGCAGGGCTTTCATTGTTCTCATAGGAAGAAGATTGTCCCCTTCTGTTATCTGTCTGGTCTATGCACTGGATTCCACATCTGAGAAGAGATGGCTTACACTAGGTAAAAGGGACAGGAGGGGAAACTTTGCTTGTGAAGATCCCTCAAACCATAAAGGTTTGAGAGATAAGACTTATATTGTTCTTCATGTTTTTTTAATGCCTACAAAATAAAATAAAGATAAAAGGAAGTATTACTATCCCTTTAAATGATGTACAAGTAAGATCAGCTGATTATAGACTCATATATGATACATAGTAACTGCACCTGTAATAAAAACGCTAAAATACGTATCGATCTATAACAAAAAATATATTGAAAAAATATAAAGAGGATTGCAGATATCTCTAATTGTACTGTATCCAAAGTATGTAAGTCCCCCAAATGAAGGGGATTTGTCTTGATGTCAGCAAATGGGTACGCTTCAGGATGTATTAGAGACTGAAGTATTAATTTGTATGTTATGTTCTGTCTCGTTAATAATAATCAAATTGTACCCATCATTAAATTCATGTCTTAAAATTAAGAATTAGAGATAGATTCCTTAACCCTTTGAGTGCCAGAGGGGTACGCAATGCATTTCAAAGCAATGCGTTTCATACCCCTCTGGCACTCACAGGGTTAAAAGCAGTTCTGGGATTTGTTAAGGTTAATTAAATATATAAGGGTGTGTATTGTGTTACACAGCCTAGTGGAGTGTTTTCTAAAGGGCTTCTTAGAATGAGTGGTCAGGAAATAAATGAATTGTGATGTGTTCTCTAAATGTAATAAAATACCCAGCTATACTCTTATAGCTGAATGATGTGTGGGTACATAATCACACGGGAAGACATCCTTAATGGTAGGTATGAATTGAATTGAATAAGCTCATTAGAAAAAGTATTCGTCTATATTAATATGTATATATGTGGTCTTAAGGGATATTTGATCTTAAGGGTGAGGATATATATCCAGAGTTAAACCTGTTTTTAACTATAAAAGATAGAAAGATGTCATAAGCACCATAAGTCCAGTTCCTCATTGAGTCCTTAAGGTTCAAGAGTATGCATTTTAAAAATCCAGTAGCTTTCTCTTATTACTGACAAATTGCCTTCAATATATATATATATATTTTAACGTCTTGTTTTAAATGAGCAAAAGAGTTGAGCGCCTCTGGAGGCCATTGTTTGAACTCCAGTCTTATTCAGAGTCATAATAGAAGTGGTTACTTTAGAAAAATTACACATACATGTCCTATAATAATTGGCGAATATCAGAAATCACTATATACCCTTCATAAAGAACAACAGAAAGCTTGGAGGAATCCATTTGAAGACCACCATGCAAGATGATATATCCAAGAAAGGAACTTTGAACTTTATGAAATTCACATTTCTTGGATGTGACATAAAGGTGATGATCCCAAAGGAGTTGGAAGACAGCTGGGACATGGACACATTAAACGTCAGGATCAGGAGAATACACCAAGGTAGTTCAAGGTACTCCAGGACATGAAACATAAGCATATCGCCGATGATATAATTCATATGAGACTGGAAAACTGCCAGGGCATTACATAGCCCAAATGCCATGACCAGGTGCTCATAATGCCTGTACCATGTATTAAAAGTGGTCTTCTGTTTGTCTCCTTGACAATACGAACCAGATCATAAGCCCCTCTGAGATCTAACTTTGTGAATATGGTAGCTCAATTCAACAGACCAAACAGTTCTGCAATTAGTGGTAATGGATACCTGTTTTTAATAGTGATGACACTGAGACCACCATAGTCAATGCAGGGTCGTAGGGGACCGTCTTTTTTAGTAACAAAGAAAAATCCAGCACCAGAGAGGGGACATAGAGGGCCAAATTAAACCATTGGTCAAGTTCTCTTGAATAAATACGCATCAAGCGGAGCTTGGTAAGACAGGTTTTGTGGCAGCTTGGAGACGAAAAAGTCAATCGAAAGATAGGTTATGGATCAACAGTTATGGGAGACCCAAAATAAATGTGGCAGAAGGGGACAGGATAACATCCAACACAAATCTTTCAAAATGGAGAAGACAGATGTTAGCTTGGATGACACTGATTTCAAGAAATACTTCTCATTTACCTAAAGGTTTTCCATCAACAGTGGGGATGGGGAAGGTGAGTTTTTCTGGACCAAAGGAATACCTTCATTGATAGCCCAGTTCTGATCTATACATTTCCCTATTGACCCAAAATTCACAAAAGCAAGAGTGAAGACCTAGTCCACAGCCCAAGAGATACTGATGAGAAACAGTACCCAATTGTGTACAGACCAGGAAATCTGGTTACTGCTAGAGGTCTCTAAGCCCAGTAGTTTCCTGGATGGACTGGAACAAAGAAAATGTCCTTTTTTACCTCAATACAGGCATAAGCCTAGCTGTCTTCACCTCTTTTATTCTGATTCTGATAATTTAGTCACCATATTGACTTCCATAGGTTCTGGTGACTCTGAGTGTGGTTCAGCAGGTGTGTTCTTTATCTTCCTGCCCTATGTCTATCCAGTTGTCCCTCCTGCAACCGATGATCCAGTTTGAGACAAAGGGTGATGAAGTCCTCCAGGGCTTCTGGAATTTCTTTACAAGCAAGCAAGTGCTTCCTTCAGTTTTTCATTCAATGTCCAAAGGCAGCCTTTTAGGCTCCTTTATTTTAATTGGTCTTATGAGCAAGAGTCCTGAATTCAATGGCGTACTGAGTTACAGACCAATTGCTTTGGCGCAGTTTAATCGAGGATACCTCAAATGAAGCCTTAAGCCCGGGAACATTGAACACTATCCTAAAGGCCACGAGGAAGGAATCAGAATCATTCGACAGGATGCCATTCTTTTCGAACAGTGGAGAAGCCCATAACAATGCTTCACCTTTCAGGATATATTAAACACTACTCTGGAGGAGTAAGTGCTGTAGGATTGTGGTAAGGTACGAAAATACAGAAGACATTAATTCAGGAATCTTCTGTATTCCGAAGGTAGACCAGAAAATGTTTCTGTCAGAAGTATCTTATGGGACTTGAAACCTGCTGCCATCGTGGAGGAGGAAGCCCCCTGGGAAGGTGTAGTCATAGACACAGGAGCTGGAGTAGTGGTTGAATTGGCTGATATAAGCAAATCGATAACTGCATCCAATTAGTAGACCAAAGAGGCTATCTGGGAGACATGTGTGGTCATAAACTGTTCTTGTTCATCCAGTCTGCTGAGTAAACTGGATGTCTCGGCCAGTCCGTGTATGGCACGATTATCCTGTAACACTCCAGGAAAACCATGTGCAACAAGTAGCTAGGTGCGCTGGCTGGAGTGCTTGGCTGTTCCCTTGCTGCAGCTGAAGCCAGATTAAAGTTGCCAGATGTCTGACCCCAGTTGAGCCTAGGCTGGGACCTGGATAGGAACAACCGTGTACCTTATATAGACTTCCCCAGAGACAACTGAAGGGTGTCAGGAACTAGGATGGGCCCCCAGAGGTAATTTTGGGTTGATAATAGGGCAGAACCTCAACAGACAGCTCGTGAAAGATGATCTGTCTCTGATACACATTATCAAATGCCTATATGGTGAATTAACACAAACTGGCGATGGACGGCAGATGAACAGTGTCTGACCCGCAGTGGTGAATGAGTAGCTGGTGAATAGTCTTAGTCTGGAAATCTTTGACAAGCAATATCTCTGACACACACTGGCAAAAGAGCAAATGGCAAACAGACACAACCTGGCAATCTTCAACAAACAATGTCTCTGACACACACACACACACACACACACACACACACACTGGCGAATAACTCAGTTTGGCGATGTTTGACAAGCGATGTCCCTGTCACACACTGGTGAATGAATAGCTGGTGAACAGAGACAGTCTGGCAATCTTCAACAAATGATGTCTCTGACACACATTGGTGATTGATAGTGATGATCGAAAACCCCAATGCTCGGGTGTTCGGGTGCTCTGGCCGAGCACCCCCGGAGGCTCGAGTGCTCGGCCGAGCACCCGAGCCCCATTGAAGTCAATGGGAGGACTCGAGCATTACACCAGGCACCCCCTGCTCTGATGAGGGGAGGGTGCCTGGTTCATAGGAAAAGGTCAGAAAATGATGGAAACACCACAGAAATGGTTCAGGGACAGCATAGGGAGGATGTCTGGATGCATCTTGGACTCCAACGTCGCTGCTGGGAACGATGTTTCACCCGTAGTACGCCATTTTTACAGACTGACCATAAAACACACAAAAAGGAAGATAAAAACGACTTTAGGCGAAAAATTGTTACCAAACAGTATTTGCTGTATATTTACTTGTATATCATCTGCAAATTCTGCAAAAAATTTCATCGATTTTTCGGAACTGGGGCCATGATTAAGAGGGAAACGTGCGCAGAGGCAAATTCTGCAAAAAATTTCATCGATTTTTCGGAACTGGGGCCATGATTAAGAGGGAAACGTGCGCAGAGGCAAATTCTGCAAAATATTTCATAGATTTTTCTGAACTGGGGGCATGATTAAGAGGGAAACGTGCGTAGAGTCAAATTCTGCAAAAAATTTCATAGATTTTTCTGAACTGGGGCCATGATTAAGAGGGAAACGTGCGCAGAGGCAAATTCTGCAAAAAATTTCATAGATTTTTCTGAACTGGGGCCATGATTAAGAGGGAAACGTGCGCAGAAGCAAATTCTGCAAAAAATTTCCTCGATTTTTCTGAACTGGGGCCATGATTAAGAGGGAAACGTGCGCTGAGCCGACCATCTAAAACATTATGGGTGAGGGTCTGCTGCGGAGCTGACCATCCTAAACATTATATGCGAAGGCCCGCTAGTGAGCTGACGCTATAAAACATTATATGAGAGGGCCCGCTAGAGAGCTGACCCAATAAAACATTATATGAGAAGGCCCGCTGGTGAGCTGACCTATACAAAAATTGTCAAACAGCGCCCGCTGGTGAGCTGGCCCTATATAAAAATTATATCACAGGGCCCGCTGGTGAGCTGGCCCTATATAAAAATTATATCCCAGGGTATATGGAAGAGAGTCAACCATATACCCATTTTTTGGGTGGAAGGGGTGAATGGGAATACAGAGTATTCCCATCATTGTAAATAACATATTTAAAGTGACTTTATGTTCACCCGGGGCTTTCCTCCAGTGGAGTGGAGAAGTCAGGGGAAATCCAGGCCTTGTTCATTTTTATAAGTGTCAACCTATCAGCATTTTCGGTGGAAAGGCAGATACGCTTATCTGTTATGATGCCACCAGCAGCACTAAATACCCGCTCAGACAGAACGCTGGCGGCAGGGCAGGCCAGCACCTCCAAGGTGTAGAGTGCCAGTTCATACCACGTGTCCAGCTTGGACACCCAGTAGTTGTAAGGCACAGAGGGATCATTGAGGACGCTGACACGGTCTGCTATGTACTCCTTCACCATCTTCCAAAACTTTTCCCTCCTTGTGACACTAGGCTGCGCATCAGGGTGAGGGT
Organism: Rhinophrynus dorsalis; assembly: GCA_037306005.1. Classification (NCBI taxonomy): domain Eukaryota; kingdom Metazoa; phylum Chordata; class Amphibia; order Anura; family Rhinophrynidae; genus Rhinophrynus; species Rhinophrynus dorsalis. The sequence continues at coordinate 298,612,049 of CM074724.1, forward strand.
GCTGGCGGGGTGTCATGAAGGTGTCCCACGCCTTGGAGAGTGTTGCCCTGCCTTTGTCGGAACTGCTGTGTGCTCCCCTTTTCTCCCCTTCTCGGTTGGCCAAGGTAGCACGTACTCTGCCGCCAGAGTTGTCAGATGGAAAATTTTGGAGCAATTTTTCGACAAGAACCTTCTGGTATTGCACCATTTTGCTTGTCCTCTCCACCGGAGGAATGAGAGATGAGAAATTCTCTTTGTAGCGGGGGTCCAGAAGGGTGAACACCCAGTAATCCGTGTTGTCTAAAATGCGTATAACGCGTGGGTCACGGGAAAGGCAGCCTAACATAAAGTCAGCCATGTGTGCCAGAGTACCAACAGGCAAGATTTCGCTGTCCTCACCAGGAGGATGACTCTCAATCTCCTCATCCTCTTCCTCCTCTTCTGCCCACCCACGCTGAAGAGATGGAACTAAAGTTCCATGGCTACCCTCTGTAGCGGAGGCAACCGTGTCTTCCTCCTCCTCCTCCTCCTCCTCCGCCTCCTCCAATTGTCGCTGAGAAGACGAAGTGAGGGTGCTCTGGCTATCACCTTGTGTAAGCTCTTCCTCCCGCATTTCCACCTCTTCCACATGCAAAGCGTCGGTTTTAATTGTGAGCAGCGAGCGTTTCAGTAGACACAGAAGTGGGATGGTTACACTGATAATAGCGTTATCGCCGCTCACCATCTGTGTCGATTCCTCAAAATTGCGTAAAACCTCACAGAGGTCTGACATCCATTCCCACTCCTCACTTCTGATTAGAGGAAGTTGAACGGAGAGGCGACGACCGTGTAACAGCTGGTACTCCACTACTGCCCTCTGCTGCTCACAAAGCCGGGCCAACATGTGGAAGGTGGAGTTCCAGCGCGTGCTCACGTCACACAGCAGCCGGTGAGCTGGCAATTGTAAGCGCTGCTGCAGCTTCAACAGGCCGGCTGAAGCTGTTGATGACTTACGGAAATGTGCACACACGCGGCGCACCTTGGTCAAGAAATCATGCAAATTGGGGTAGGTTTTTAGAAATCGCTGAACCACTAAATTAAATACATGCGCTAGGCATGGTACGTGTGTGAGCTTGCCGAGCTCCAAAGCCGCCACCAAGTTACGCCCATTATCACACACAACCATGCCTGGTTGCAGGTTGAGTGGCGAGAGCCACTGCTCGGTCTGGTGACTAATCCCCTGCAACAGCTCTGAGGCCGTTTGCTGTTTGTCCCCAAGGCAGATCAGCTTCAGCACGGCCTGTTGACGCTTCCCCACTGCAGTGCTACACTGCTTACAGCTACCGGCTGATGGGTGAGTGGCGCTGCGCGCAGAGAATTCGGAGGTGGAAACGGAGGAGGAGGAGCCAATAACGTAGGTGCTGACGGAAACCCTGATGGAGGTAGGGCCCGCAATCCTCGGCGTGGGTAGCACCTGTGCCATCCCAGGGTCCGAGTCGCTCCCAGCCTTCACGACATTCACCCAGTGTGCCGTCAGGGAAATGTAGCGTCCCTGGCCACAAGCACTTGTCCATGTGTCAGTCATTAAGTGGACCTTCCCAGTAACTGCGTTGGTCAGGGCACGGGTGATGTTACGGGACACATGGTGGTGTAAGGCGGGGACGGCACACCGGGAAAAGTAGTGGCGGCTGGGGACTGCGTACTGAGGGACAGCTGCTGCCATCAGGCTGCGGAAGGACTCAGTCTCCACAAGCCTAAATGGCAGCATTTCGATGGCCAGTAATTTGGAAAGGTGTGAGGTTAGTGCTATGGCCTGTGGGTGGGTGGCTGGGTATTTTCGCTTGCGCTCAAATGCCTGGGGTAACGACATTTGGACGCTGCGCTGGGACAGGGAAGTGGATGTGGTCGCTGATGGTGCTTCAGATGGTACAGGTGCAGGGCGGGAGGTATGCGGGCCTGCGCCTTCGACAGGCGATTGGCCGGCACCGAAAACAGGGGAAGAGGAGGCAGTGGTGTGGCCTGCAGACACAGATTGGCGATCCGGGCGTTCCTCCCACTTATTACGGTGCTTGGATGCCATGTGTCGGATCCTGCTGGTGGTGGTGAGGTTTCTAGTGTTCATGCCTCGGCTCATTCTGGTGTGGCACAGGTTGCAAACTACAATTTTTTTGTCGTCCGCGCTTTCCTTAAAAAAACGCCATACCGCGGAACACCTAGCCCTTGGCAAGGGAGATTTACGCAAGGGGGTGCTCCGTGGAACATTTGCGGGCCGGTTTGGTGCGGTCCGCCTTCTTTCTTTAGCCACACCACTGCCTCTTCCAGCCTGTTGCGGTGCTGCAGATGGCTCACCCTCAGGACTGCTGTCATCGCTCGGCTCTCCTCCTTCCCAGGTGGGGTCAGTCACCTCATCGTCCACCAAGTCCTCCTCCACTTCCTCACTCTGATCATCCTCCTCATTTCTTGATCCCACCACATACTCAGTCATTGACAACTGTATATCATCCTCCTCATCAAGGTCTTGAGACAGTAATAGTGGTTGATTTGATGGCAACTGTGTCTCATCATCATCATCATCCACTTCCTTTGACCTTAAATGCCATTCCCCTCTGTCATCTTCTTGTGATTGGGTACCCTCTAGAGGTTGTGAATCAGGGCACAAGATTTCATGTTCCTCTGCAAGCGTGCTTGGAGAGAGGTTCAAATGAAGGATTGGTGATGAGACGAGCTCCTCACTATATCCCAGTGTGGGATCACTTCTTTGACCAGACCCTCTATGGTGGGAGGAAGGATGATCAGGGTGAGGATTATGTTGACCAGACTCTTGGCTACTGAGAGTGGACTTGGTGGAAGACAGGGTGGTGCTTAACCGACTGGAAGCAGTATCACCTGAAATCCAACCGACCACCTGTGCGCAGTGGTCTGACCTCGAGAGTGATGTCCTGCGACGCCCTGTAAACTGAGACATGAAGCTAGGTATGGTGGATGTCTTTCTTTCTTGTGCTCTGGCACCAGGCACAGTTTCTACGCGTCCTGACCCGCGCCCTGAACTATCAGGATCACGTCCATTTCCCCGTCCCTTTTTACCCGCCTTCTTCATATTACACGGAATATGTGCTGCTAATCTGCAACTTTGCACACTAAACAGAATGTGCTGCTTATCTGCGGCTAGGCACAGTGAATGGAATATGTGACTTTTATTTTTTACACTTTGCACACTAAACAGAATGTGCTGCTAATCTGCAACTTTGCACACTAAACAGAATGTGCTGCTTATCTGCGGCTAGGCACAGTGAATGGAATATGTGACTTTTATTTTTTACACTTTGCACACTAAACAGAATGTGCTGCTAATCTGCAACTTTGCACACTAAACAGAATGTGCTGCTTATCTGCAGCTAGGCACAGTGAACGGAATAAGTGACTTTTATTTTTTACACTTTGCACACTAAACAGAATGTGCTGCTAATCTGCAACTTTGCACACTAAAAAGAATGTGCTGCTAGTCTGCAACTTTGCACACGAAACAGAATGTGCTGCTAATCTGCAACTTTGCACACTAAAAAGAATGTGCTGCTAATCTGCAACTTTGCACACTAAACAGAATGTGCTGCTAATCTGCAACTTTGCACACTAAACAGAATGTGCTGCTAATCTGCAACTTTGCACACTAAACAGAATGTGCTGCTAATCTGCGGCTAGGCACAGTGAACGGAATATGTGACTTTTTTTTTTAAACTCTGCCCCCCAAAACAAAATATAACTGCTGCCCCCACACACAATTGTCCTAAAAAGGACTTTTGGGTCTTTTTGTTGTTGAAACACACTTTTCTTCTCCCTACACTGACTTTCCCTTCCTATCCTCATCTCTCCCTGGCTAAGACTGAGCCGCACTCGCTGGTCAGGTGCTATACAGCACCCGATCACGGGTTCTGGCCAGCCAATCAGTGTAATGCCAGCAGCCAACATGGCTGCTGGCATTACACTGATGTCAGAGCCTCCCCGCACGTTTATTGGCTGCGCTGCAGCCGCGAAACGTGCGGGGAGGAGACCCGAACATGGCAGGCGAGCACATGCGGTACTCGTACGAGTACCGCCATGTGCCGAGCAGAGCGATGCTCGAGCCGAACCGAGCTTCGGCCGAGCATGCTCGCTCATCACTAGTGATTAACTCTGTCTGGTGACCTTGGACCAGCGATGTCTCTGACACATACTGGCAACTGAGAAGCTGGTAAACAATCTCAGTCTGGCAACAAATGATTTGACACACATTAGCAACTGACTCAGTCAGGTGACATACGACAGGCAAAGTCTTAGACACATACACTGGTGAATATAGTCTGCAGAAGGTTACAGATAGGTGAATATTGTTTCTGATGATCAAGGAGAGCAGTGCTGAACTGAGCAGCCTGTTAAGCTTACACAACAGTTGAATACTCTGTCAAGTCGAACAGAATAATGCAGGCCAGTGGATGCTGGGAACAAGCCGATGTCAGGAGTGGAGACAGGCAGATAGTCTAAACATACCTAAGCCTCTGCTCTTTTGAATTAAACTGATCTAGACTAACTATTTGCCCACTCTCATTTTGATCATTTAATTAACAACTCATGCTCTGAAAGCAGACTTCTCTCCACTATTTTAACATGAACAGTTCTTCCACTTGATGGGAATAGAATTTTATTTAACCCTTTTAAGTACGAGAAGGTTTCCCAACGCATTGTGGATCCATGTACTGGGAACCCTTCTGCATTCAAGGGGTTAAAAAATGAGCAGAAATAATTTAATAGGCAGCTATTTCCGTATCTCCTTCCACATACTTAGTTTTTATTATGCTGCCTCCATTTTAACCCTTTGAGTATAAGTGGAGCATGCAATGTATTATGGGGTAATGTTTTGCACTCCTTTCTGGCACTAAAATGGTTAATGAATTGATTTAGAATGAAAGGTACATGTTTAGAAAATAATGTTTTTTATAAGATAAGGATCATAAAGCTTAGCGGTGCAAAGCCCTTGAAAATTCAAGGCTATCTGATAAATTGACCAGTTTTTGAATATTGAAAGACATGTATGTAAGCTCTGTGTGCTTGATGGGAAAGGTAATGGGTTGTGGTGGACTCATCTTGTCACAAAGTCTGATAAATGGGGGCAATTCAGCTACATTGTGTGTTTATGAGTGTCAACTGTATTTTCCTTGCAGGACTGCAGATATTATTGTTTGCTTAGAAGTCACCTTGAAAAATGTATCCAAGACATTAGTGTGAATTATGAAAATGCTATGATATTGCTGATATTTGTAAGCTGGATAATTGCCCAGAGGGAGACATGCCATAACAGAGCAAAGTGTTTATCTCTCTGTTGCTTCTCTGGGATTCAATTGTTTCACCAACGCAGGTCCTTAAATAATAATTTCTGATTTAGTATCTGTTAAAGTGAATTTCAACCTGGGAATAAGTGGCTCTTCATTGTTTTTATAGACATTTAGGTAGGTGTCCATTATACCAGTCGTATATTCATACATCCATCCTTCCATCTATCCCTCCTTTTGTATTATATCTACTGATTGATTTTATAGTCATGTTTCCTTAAGTCTGCACCAAAAGCATAGCATCTCACCAACAATAATGGGCTTTAGTAGAAATGAATTGCTCGTAAGGGTCATGTGTGTTTAACAGACCGTAAACTGCAACTACCAAGCAGCAGACTACAACTAATATCATAAAATTGCAAAATTAAGAGGATGATATAATGACTGATGTTTAAAGCATAATTGCCTGGGTAAATTCATTTGTTAAACAAATTAAAGGTAAATTATTCCAGCAATTACTCTCCTTTAACAGTTTTTCCTATGCTACTCCCACTTAAAAAACATGCCAAAGTTATGGCAAGTGGTGGTTTAAGAAGCTGGTTAAGAAGTTGGTTTGAGCATGTGTTGTGTGATTAAAAGCATCAACTACAGTCTAAATGCCACACTTTTTGTGAGAGCTAAGTTCACTGAATCTGTCTTCCCTAAGGTAACAGAGATCAACATCGCCACCTGGTGACCAGAACAAAAAATTGTATTTTCACTTAACGTAAATAAATAAATAAATCATTTGAGCTGTGATATCTTCTCAAATAAACATCTTCCATAAGTGGAAAAACCCTTGTATTACTCAGCACTAAAATCCATATAAATATTTTCATAAAAAAATATAACTGCTGATAGGAGTAATTTAACAGTCTTTAAACTCTTTCAGTGCAGGAGCTGTGTGCATTCAAGAAGTTAAAAGCCCCATTTAAATCAATGGAACATGTAGTGTTTCCATTCCTCCTCTCAGGGTGCAGTTGGTTTTCTTCAGAATTGTACGTTATTTAGCTTGATGATTAAGGTCCACCTTGTTTGTGAATTCTTCTTTGCCCTACAGCCACCCTACAATAAATGATGAAGGAATGATGACGAAAAGAATTTATTAGTACACTTGAACAAATAAAATAAATTTAGTACATGTCTAGACATCACCAATCTCCTCTGTCCCCTCACTTCTGCCTTAACTCTGTCTTCTCTAAGGTTCATGTTCTAAGAAGAACTGGAGGGTATGAACAAAGGTGTGATAAAGAGGTGATAATGTGGACATTACTTTTTCAGTGATATAATTTCTCCAGATTATATGTTATTCTATGGAGCTTATGCACTAAGATCTCTCATACTTGTGAAATCTTAGTGCAGAAAATAACACAGGAACTGTGAAATGATATCGCTGGAGAAAGTTGGTTCCTTAACTTAGAGTGAGCATTAGAAGACAGTATAAATCTGTTTGAATTGTAAAACCAAGCATGAATGATAGCAGGTTAGGCAATCTCATGCAGTGCACTTCTTGTCACAAGTTTGAACACTTGGAGCAATCATTCCAGGTGTCATACCGCTGTGCCAAGTGTGAGCATATTTTCTTTTTAGAGTCTAAGATTTGGAAAGAAATATTGCAGCATTGCGAGACATTAGAAACCTGGAAAGGAGTTTAGAACTCACAGAGCAGGTAGTATGTGGGGTTAGTGGTAAAGAGGGTGGAGCTGTAGAAGAGGAGCAACAGGTAGGCAGCTGGGTAACAGTAAGGAGGGGAGGTAGTGGGCAGGGGAAAAGGAAGGTGAGTTCTGAGTTGACTCAGTCAAACAGATTTGTGAGGGTAGATAGGGTAATCTGCCACCAGGTACGTGAATGCCGAACAGTATGTTGTCTCCCAGGTGCTCGGGTTCGGCATATTGGAGACAGGGCTGACAGATTATTGGGAGGGGCTGGAAGTGATCCAGCTGTCTTTGTACATATTGGTACCAATGACAAAGTAGGAGGAAGATGGAGGTCACTAAATAATGATTTCAGGGATTTAGGATGCAAGCTCAAGGCAAGGACCTCTAAGGTAGTATTTTCCGAAACACTACCTGTGCCATGCACAAGTGCAGGTAGGCAGAGGGAGCTCAGGGAGATTAATGCATGGCTCAGGAATTAGTGTAGGAAAGAGGGTTTTGTGTTTTTAGAGCACTGGGCTGACTTTGCTCTTGGATACAATCTATATGGAAGAATTGGATTGCACTTAAATGGTAGAGGAGCCTCTGTGCTAGGGAAGAGAATGCTAAGAAGCTTGGAGGAGCTTTTAAACTAGGAAGGGGGGGAGGGTATAGATAGCTAAAATTGGGTACATAGAGCAGATAGGAACCGGGTCCAAGTAAATGATCAGGGGGGTGAAGAAAGGTTGGGATAAATGTAGTAAATAGGGAGGAACTTCTAGTAAATAAAGATGTAGGGAGTGATATATGTATAGACTTCAAAATTAATTGTATGCTAGCAAATACAAGAAGTATGGTAGATAAAATAGGAGAACTAGAATTTCTGGCGGTTAATGAGCAATTGGACATAACTGGTATAACAGAAACATGGTGGAATGATACACATGATTGGGCTGTAAATATAGAGGGCTATTCCCTGTTTAGGAGAGACAGGATTAATAGAAAAGGGGAAAGTGTGAGTTATATTTCAAACCAGAGCTAAATCCAGTTTTGAGGGGTGATATTAGTGAGGAAACTGACCAAAATGTGGAGTCCTTGTGGGTAGAAATTGAGACTAAATGTGGTGTAAAAGGTAAAAAAAAAGGGTGTTCATGGGTATATGCTAGAAACAATCAAATACTGATGACAATGTTGAGGCCCAACTAATACTGCAAATAAGGAAAACTGCCCAGCTTGGGCATACTATAATTCTGGCAAATTTTATTTATCCAGATATCAACTGGAAAAATGAGACCTGTCAGAGTGCTAAGGGAAGCAGGTTTGTGAGCATACTTCGTGAAAGCTACATGTCACAAATGGTGGAAGTGCCGACAAGAAATAACAATGTATTGGACCTAGTGATAACTAATAACACAGAAATGGTATCCAATATTAAGGTAAGTGAACATTTGGTAAACAGTGATCACAACATGGTTACATTTGAGATCAGTCTGGCAAAGCAAAACTGTATAGATTCAACCAAAACTCTTATTTTTTTAAAAAGCTAACTTCAAATTGTTAAGGGCTTCAATGCTACACATAGACTGGGATACATTATTTAAAGACAAAAATACTGAGGATAAATGGTCAGAATTCAAATTTTGTTTGTGGAAATGTACCCAACAGTATATACCAATGGGGAACAAATGCAAAAGAAGTAAGTCACAGCCAATGTGGTTAACTGCATATGTAAAGAAAGAAATGGCAAAGGAAAAAAAAGCATTCAAATTATTTAAGTCTGAAGGAACTGAACATTCTTTCTTAAAATACAGGGGGTGCAACAAAGATTGCGAAAGGGCAATTAGGGTAGCAAAAATAGAAAATGAAACTCGAATTGCATGGGAAAGCAAGACTAATCCCCAAAAGTTTTTCAAATATATAAATAGCAAAAAACTTAAGAGAGAGTGTATTGGACCTTTCAAAAATGGGATGGGTGAGTTGATAAGGAAAAGGCTGATGTTCTAAAGACTTTCTTTGCATCAGTATTTACAAGAGAGCAAGGAATGGTAGAAGATCCTCAACAAGTAACTAATAAAGCAATACAATTATCAGATTTTGGGTTAACTCAAGAAGATGTCATGGGTAGACTGAACAAAATTAAGACTGAAAAAGCACCGGGTCCTGATGGTATACATCCAAGGGTTCTTAAGGAACTTAGTGAAGTGCTAGCAAAACTCCTATATTTACTCTTTAAAGATTCTATTACCACAGGCTCAGTACCACAAGATTGGCGAAGAGCCAATGTAGTGCCTCTATTTAAGAAGGGAACTAAAACAGAACCTGGAAATTATAGACCTGTGACTTTGATCTCTGTAGTGGGAAAACTGCTAAAGGGATAATAAAGGATTATATTCAGGATTAAAATGCAAAAAATAAGATAATTAGCAGGAATCAACATGCATTTATGAAGAATAGATCATGCCAAACTAACCTTTTCAGCTTCTATGAGGAAGTAAGCAGCAACCTTATTAATGGCAAAGCAGTTGATGTAGTATATCTAGACTGTGCAAAGGCATTTGATACAGTACCACACAGAAGGCTGGGGTATAAAATAAGGAAATCGGGGCTAGGAGATGACCTTTGCAATTGGATACAAAACTAGTTGAAGGATAGGGAACAATGTGTTGTTGTAAATGGACAATTCTCCAATACAGTTAAAGTGGAGAGTGGAGTACCTCAGGGTTCAGTATTAGGTCCGCTGCTGTTTAATATGTTTAGAAATTACCTAGAAATAGATATAGAAAGCAAAATATCAATATTAGCAGATGATACTAAATTATGCAGGGTAATTAATTCAGAACAGGATAACTGCTCTTTACAGTGGAATTTATATAAAATGGCAAATTAGGCAAACAAATGGAATATGAAGTTTAATGTGAGGAAGTGTTAAGTCATGAATTTGGGAGGAAATAATCCCAAGGCTCCTTATGAACTTAATGGAATCATTTTAGGAGACTTGTTGCTAGAGAAAGACCTGAGTATCCTTGTCAACCACAAACTTGGAAACAGTAACCAGCGTCAAACAGCAGTAGCAAAGGCAAACAAAATCCTGTCTTGCATAAAAAGAGGTATTGAAGCAAGAGTGGATAACATTATTTTGCCATTTTACAAATCTCTGGTAAGACCTCACCTTGAGTATGCAGTGCAGTTTTGGGCACCAGTTCTGAAAAAGGATATACTAGAACTAGAGAGGATACAGTGAAGAGCAACAAAATTAATTAAGGGAATGTAGGACTTGACATATGAGGAATGACTAGACAAACTTGACTTATTTACTCTAGAAAAAAGACGACTAAGAGGAGACCTTATCACATTGTACAAATATATGAGAGGTCAACGCAAGGATCTCTGCGGTGAGCTATTTATTCCAAGGCCTGATCAGGTGACCAGGGGACACCCCTTGAGATTACAGGAAAGGAGGATTAGACTTCAGCAGAGGAAGGGATTTTTTACAGTAAGGTCTGTTAAATTGTGGAATTCTTTGCCCAAGGAGGTGGTTATGTCAGATACAATGTATACAGTCAAGAGAAGATGAGATACATTTCTTTCAAAAGGGATCATACAGGGTTATACTGTTTATGAGTAGGCAGATCAGGAAGGTCTGAAAAAGACTAACTTATTTGGTCGCAGGATAGCTGTACAGTTCTCATGTAACTACAGTACGAAGCAAAGGTTGAACATGATGGACTTGTGTCTTTATTCAACGTAATTAACTATGTTACTATTTTACTAAATGGAAAGTGTATTTAAAGATGAAAGAAGATGTTCTCAGCACCTTTTCTTATCATCAGACCTCCATGGAGGCTGCTTATGGCTCTTGCATCTCATCATTTCCCCCTTTACTGGGTGAAACAATGCAATGACTAGCTGCAAGAGCTAGAAGCATCCTCTGTGGAATTACATTTTCCATAAAGGATACGTATTGAGAGGCAAAAAGTGCCAGAGGAACTATTACATTGACCCTCTTGAGTACCTAAAGGGCAGCATTTTATAGTTTAAAAAGAGATTAACCCCTTGGATGGTGGAGAGATCTTCAATGTATTACATTACAACGTGTTGAAGAGCTTTGTAGCACTAGGGATGGGAGAATATTTTTGCCTCAAAAAATCATAGAATAATGGCACTTCCCACTTGGCAAATAATTTGCTGCAAAAAGAGCTGTTTTTCTGTTTTCTTTTTCAACTAGCTCATTCCATTGAAATCAATGGGAACATTGAAGTTTCACATAACACATAGCTTACTGTGTTGCTTTGTACTTCCTAACGCTACAAGTACCTTGGTCATACCTGTCTCCTGGGTGTACACGTATATATATATACTATATTACTGTATTCTGCGGGATGGAATCTCTACAGATGCCGCTTGATGCCCTGCTTGCGATTCTCCTCCACCACATTGGTCAGTGCACCACATAGTGTTCAATGGGTGGAGACGAAATGCCATATCCTAACATCAACAGAGTGGCTATCATTTGGCGGGGGAGGTAATGATGAATGAGGTAGATTGGTAGAAGGTGTAGTTACCCTAGAGCAAGAAGGTGATGGCGAACTAGTTGTTTCGCTCATCATGGAACTTCTAGGGCTCGATTTAAAGGCAGCTGTTAACACCACCGTTAATGGGAAAAGGCTCATCGCTCACAAATAATAATAATAGCTAACGAGTGTAGGTACAACAAAAACACGTAACACAACAACCTGCATCGCACCTTTTTCGCATCACCGTGCGTCCCAATCACCCGTTAAAACACAACTTAAAGGGATAGTAATGTTTCATAATAAAAACAGCTCTAATTAATCATCATAGTATTTGGACTTTGGAGAGTGTTATTTCAGTTCTGTCAGAGTTGTAGTTCTGGAGTAATTCGATGACAAAGTGTCCCCCTCCTGCCCCTTTTACTGATGTAACACTGTTCAGCCAAAGCAGAAGGGAGGTGCCCAGGTAGACTGCAGAGAGGGACAATCTTCAATTAAGATAAGGGAAAAACCTGAAAAGCTTGTCAAGGGGGGCAGGGATTTCATTGTTTTCATATAAAGAAGATTGTCCCCTGCTGTTATCTGTCTGGTCTTACAACCAGATTCCCCATCTGAGAAGAGATGGCTTACACTAGGTAAAAGGGGCGGGGAGGGGAAACTTTGCTTGTGAATATCTCTTAAACCATAAAGGTTTGAGAGATAAGACTTATATAATTCTTCATGTTTTTTTAATGCCTACAAAATAAAATAAAGTTAAAACGAAGTATTACTATCCCTTTAAGTCAAAATGTAACATAACAGCTGACGTTGTCTAACAACTCTGATAGATGCACAAATAAAATTCAAACTTACAGCCACTCTGAAGGCCCCAAAGTATCAAAAATGTTCAAATACACCTATATATCCCCCAAAATAACGGTCACACCTTGTCTGTGTTTCGAGTTTTGTCAAGCTAGATCACAGGACCCAAGAGCAGAGGATAGCATTTAGAGTAAGGGAGAGAGGACTGACATTGGAGGTAGAAAGAGTTTTGGTTTGTAATATGGAGAGATCTGCACTTAAATAAACACATAGCACACTTTAGCATATATCACATACACCCATACAAACACATACACACACATAGTCTTTATAACACTTTGCACATCTTTTAAACTTCATTTTTTCAGTGTGAATCTGTAAGTGAAAGAGTGTGACAGAGAGTGAGTGGGATTGAGTGTGTCCGTGAGCACCTGTGGGAGTGCCTGAGTACGAGTGGGTGAATGATGGAGAGGAGAGGAGGACAAGAGAGAGGGATGGGGAGAGTAGTGGAAGAGGAGGAGGAAGGTCAGGAGGGCATCCTTGAGCAGAGTAGGGGTGGGAGATCTGCAGGGTGGAGGGGGAGCTGGCCCAGAAGAGCAGGCACACGGAGTGCAGGGATAGAACCTGCAGTGGGACGAGGGGTACCTGCTGGGGCCCAGCACACACAGGCAGGGGCAGCACAGGCAGGACACTCTGGTTCTGACTCCTCTCAGGCCGGAGCTGAGGAGGATAGAATCAGGGTGTCACGGTTTATTATGACTCTCAGACACAAGTTTTAGGTAAAAAAAAAATCAATTTTATTGAAATAATAAATGATAACTTAGGATGGCAATAACATACATATATATATATACAGAATATAGCACAGACAGAAGGCAGACTCTACCGGTCCTGTCAATATACCGGACAGGACAGTCTTTAGGCTCTACCGGCCTTGCCAATACCGGGTAAGGCAACCTGCAGATGGAATAGCATAACGGTTTTACCGGCCTTACCAAATTACCGGGCAAGGCAGCCTCAATAGATACACAATGTAGGCTCTACCGGCCCTGCCAATACCGGGTAAGGCAACCTCAGATGGAATGTGGCAAAAGGTTCTACCGGCCTTACCAATACCGGGCAGGGCAGCCCAGAGATAATAGCAGCAGTCAGATGGAACTGGCAAATTAGCAGAATCGTTAAGCAGCAAGGCTTTGGAGCAAACCAGCGTCCGCACGCTGGAAACAACACTGAATAGTATAGCCGTTAGGCTTAGCGAGCAAACCAGTGACCGCACACTGGAGTAACAAGCGAGTAGTATAGCCGCAAGGCTTAGGAGCAAACCAGCGTCCGCACGCTGGGACCAACACAGATTTGTATAGCTGAAAGGCTTTGGAGCAAACCAGTGACCGCACACTGGTGTAACAAGTGAGTTTGTATAGCCGCAAGGCTTAGGAGCAAACCAGCGTCCGCACGCTGGGACCAACACAGAATTGTATAGCTGATAGGCTTTGGAGCAAACCAGTGACCGCACACTGGTGTAACAAGCGAGTTTGTATAGCCGCAAGGCTTAGGAGCAAACCAGCGTCCGCACGCTGGGACCAACACAGATTTGTATAGCTGAAAGGCTTTGGAGCAAACCAGTGACCGCACACTGGTGTAACAAGTGAGTTGTATAGCCGCAAGGCTTAGGAGCAAACCAGCGTCCGCACGCTGGGACCAACACAGAATTGTATAGCTGATAGGCTTTGGAGCAAACCAGTGACCGCACACTGGTGTAATAAGCGAGTTTGTATAGCCGCAAGGCTTGGGAGCAAACCAGCGTCCGCACGCTGGGACCAACACGGAATTGTAGCAATGTCACCAACGCGACCAGGCAGAAGGTCGCCAGGATACTGAAGACAGGTGATGAGATGACAGGAACCAGCAACGATCAGTCAGGTCAGAAAACAGCAGAGAAGTTCAGCAGGAACTGCAACACCAGAGACTAGGCCGGAACCAGGACTGGAAGTACTTCAGTATGCAGGAAACACTGGAACAGTAGAGATCAGGAACTCAGGAACACATGAGATCAGGAACTCAGGAACACTGGAACAGAGGCCCAGCTATCACTAGCATAGTGATAGCAAGAAGGTCAGAAACAACACGAAAGGGCACTCAAAGGGTGCCCAATCCAGGTTTAAATAGTCAATAAGAGGCGGGCTATCTGCAGACAGCCAATAGAAGCCCCCTACTGGTGACAGACAAGTAACTGCAGCAAATCACGGGCACCGTGATACAGGGATACTCTCTACTCTGAAGAGATTAGCTATCGTGGAGACAGATATTGCTCTATGACGTGACAGCTGGAGATTTCAGTCATTTGACCAGACAGAGGCTCTTCAGCAGAGCAAAAATTGCACCATTTAGAGATGAAAAATTAATTGGAATGGTCTACAAAGTGTGTCTGCAGGAACACTCTGTAGACCATTCAAATGAAGTTTCCATTTCTAAATGGTGCAATTTTGGCTCTGCTGAAGATCCACATCTTTTTTACAATGCCTACAATATTATATCAAGGTGAAATTAACCATTACTATTCTGTTAATCCTCTCATTGCTACATTTACTATTCCCACCATCTCATTTATCCACACAGCTTATGGGCCTCCAGCACAGCAGGAGCCCATGGAGGAGGCTGAATCACCACCCATTGAGGAGTATACAAAAGAGGGGACCACCCAGTGATCACCGTACCCACCATCCACACCTGCTCCAACACAGGCTCCTCCAACACTGGCTGCTCCAACACTGGCTCCTCTAACACTGGCTGCTTCACCTGCAACATCACCTTCTGCACCACCACAATACAGTGCCTGGATGAAACAGGAGGACAGGTGAATGCATCTCACCACGAGCTACTACTCTCCAGCAGCAGCACCACCACCACCAGGGAGGCAATGGCTGCCAGAGACAGTGGCCACCACCCAATATGGGCCATATTCCAACCAGATGGACCTACCCTTCTGGATGGCTCCCCAGCATGGTCCCAGGTATGATCCCAGATGGGCACCAAGCACCTACCAGTGGCCAAGGTATGACCCTTGGCCACTGGATTACCAACACCTGGGCCTGATTGGGGAGCCCCAGCACCCTATACTGAGGGAACACTATACCCTATCACCACCACCACAGACATCATTTGGCAGCTCCGAGTCCCTATATGTGGTGGGCACACACCCCTCATCTGCAGCAGCCACTCTGCCAGCACACACAGCAGCAGCAGACTCAGTACCACCAGCAGACACAGCAGCAGCAGCAGACACTACCCCAGCAGCAGACTCAGCAGCAGACACAGCAGCAGCAGACACAGCAGCTGCAGACTCAACAGCAGACTCTCCATCAGAAGAGTCAACAGGCACATCCACCTCCAGAATTGCACGTATCAGAGGGATGGAGGTGGAGTGCCTGGTGCTACAGAGGAGGCTACTCCGGGAATGCCACATGACCAACACAAACATCACAAGGCACAGAAGGGAATCCTGGAGGAACACCTCAAGAATCGTGGCGAGGATACATGGAGTTAGAGCTTTTGTCTTTTTAAGCTCAGTCATGTCAAACCTTTGGTGCCCTTTCGTGGCTCCGTGTATTTTCAGGTTTTGCCTGACCTTGCTCCTGTCTATGTTGCCGTGTTACCGTTGCCGACCTGGACTGTCTGACTACCGCTCTCTGTGTACTGAACCAGGCTTTGGCTGACTACCGCTCTCTGTGTACTGATCCAGGCTGTGGCTGACTATCTCTCTCTCTGTGCACCGATCCAGGATGTGGCTTACTAACGCTCTCTGGTACTGATCTGGGCTGTGGCTCAATAGCGCTCTCTGTGCATTTCCATGTCTGACTGACTACGCTAGCTATTCCGATCCTGGCTGTGGTTGTGCTCTATTGGTGACCTCCAGTTATCCTAGACTTCTAGGCTAGTGCCCAGTCAGTGCGTGTCAGTAGAGCCTCCTCTCCTCAGTCTTCCGAGCCTGAGCCTGTGCCCGTCCGTTTAGTCTGCGGTTACCCAGTTGCCTGAGTCTGAGCCAGTGCATATCAGAGTTGCCTTCGGTTACCTATACCTCCTGAGATTGAGCCAGTGCCTGTCAGTGTTGCCTTAGGTTACCTACATCTCCTGAGATTGTGCCTGTGCCTGTCAGTATTGCCTCAGTCCTCTGGACTGGTCCTATGCCTGTGCCTGCCTGAGTTTCCTCCATTGTCCATTCCTCAGGGATTCTCCCTGTCCATCTGGTCAGTCCTACCTCCGGTCCTCCTAGCCTGCTAACCAAGGGCAGACTAGTGTTAGTCAGTGTGCTCTCCAGTTACCAGGACCGTGTCACTCCTCGGTGTTCCGGTTGCCTGTTCTCTCTTCCCCAGCTCCTGGGGATTCTGCCCTGCAGTACCTACCCTCAGCTCGTGGGCCGCTTCTGTTCCTGGTTCCAGTCATCTGTTCCTGCTATTATATTATTACCTGTTTTGCTTACTTCTGTACCCTGACCTGTGTCAGATTTGGGAAGTGCCTTGGTACTGTCTGGATCTGGACCTGTGAAGGGCATCCTGTGTTCTTTATTATTCTTAATAAAGCTGTTTTTACCTTACCAAATTGTCTGAGAATTCTTAAAAACCATGACATTCCATTTTCGAAGTCTCTCTGTACAGATGGGTTTCTGAGTATATATGACAGATCCTGGGATATTTTGTACAGACATTCATAATCCTCAGGTTGCTGTCACACACCATCTGTATGAATGGATGTTCTTTCTGCTGATGTAGATATGTCCAACATGTGCTGGAGCTTTGATACAGACATATGTGCAATCTATTGCACCCATGACCCTAGGCATGCCTCCCCTTGCATAAAAGCCCTGCTTTAAATGTATCCACTCCATGTCGGTGGTGGGGAAATGTATATAGGTACTGGCCTTGCTTTTGAGGGCTGGCAAGACCTGGGCCAGCACCCTGGAGAATGTAGCCTGTGACATGCCAGATGCGTAACCTTCTGTCGACTGGAAGGCGCCACTTGCCATGAAGTGTATGGCATACAGGAATTTTTGCAGGCTAGATAGGGCATGGTTGTGGATGTAAATCGGATACACCTGATCCTTGATGACCTCATACAGGGCAATGATGCCGGGCAGCCTCAACCTGTAGCGATCATTCACCTCGTCATTGGTCATTCCAAAGAGAGTGACCCTTGGGCGGTATACCCTGGGCCTTGGTAGTTGTCTATACATCCTACGCTGCTCCAGGGGTCCCTGTGGCAGCTGGGGAGCATCCTGTTGCTGTGAGCATCCTGTTGGTGCAGCTGTACATCTGCAGGTAGGTGCTGTCCTCCAGGTGGGGATGTGCTCCTGTGTGGCTCTTGAGTCAGAGCCTCCTCACTTGCAACAGGTAAAGGTTGTTGATCAGGTGTGCCTGGGGCTTGCTGGTGTTCCCTAGCTCTCACCCTTGCATGCCTTCTCTGCAGTCTCCGCATCAATAAGTATCCCAACATACATATTGTTCTCTCTCTCTCTCTCTCTCCCTGAGTGGAAAACATGTCACAAGTGAGTGTAGTGAGCTGTCCCTTTAAATATGTGGTCGGATGTTGTCTAGGTGTGGGGATGAGGTGAGTGATGACCAATGGGAAGGTGTTTGTGGTCCAGGTAAGTGTTTGCAGGTGTGTCTGTGTTTTAAAATGTGGTGTGTTCTGATTGGTGTGTCTGTGTCAGTTGTGGGTGTGAAGTTGTGGGGTGCAGATTGCATCTGGATTGTCTGGTGGTGTTGCACAGGTGAGCTTGTTTTGTATTGGCAGGTGCCTGTGTTGTGTGATAGCCCTGTTGTTCCTTGCCATGTTAGGTTTGTGTTTTTTTGGAAGTCCTTGCCCCTGTGGTGTTGCTTGTTTTTGTGTTGCGTGTGACAGTGATTTGTGGTGTCTGCCCATTTATTTTGTTATTTTGGCTTTGCACAGGTTAATATTCCCATTTGCATGCTTGTGCGGTAAGCAGTTTGTCTGTTTTACTATGTAATGGTTTTTTTTTTGACCATTAAGTGTCTAACGGCTAATAAACCTGGCACTTAACTTTTGCCCGTTACCTGTATCTTTTTTTCAGCCGTTAGCAGTACCGCACTCCTTTGAATGGCTCTGGGGAATCTTGTTCCATGAGTCTCAATGCACGCAAGTGTATCTGCCATAATGATTTGTGAACTGCGGTTAGCTGTTGTTAAGACAACCTTTAAATGGCTTACAACATGTTAATGCACCCGTTAGTGTTTTTTTTTTTTTTTTTTTGCTAACACCTGCCTTTAAATCTACCCCCAGGTATCTGCCTGGGTTTTTCTGTTCTTCCTCCACTTTGATCTCCACCTCACCTCTTGTTGTCTGTCTGGAGAGTCAGGGTGAACAGCAACAGTGGTGCTTGATTTCTGTGGTGAGTGTTTGTCTTTATGAAGTTTGACATAAATGTCATGACACTTCCAGATAAAGACGCAATCATAGCGTCGAAATGCGTTGAAGTTAGTCAACTTCCGGCACAAGACAACGCCAAGATCGAGATCGAGGGAGACAACAGAGGCACATATTTGTTTACCATCTTTGGCAACAACGGAATATTGGACGGAGGAGACCTGAACCAAGACACCTACTCACACTGAGCAGCGTGAGGAGATATGAGTCGGGACATTTATCTACATATAAGTTGCGGGAGACCCATCACGGGTATCAAGTAAGCGGCCACCTACACAGGGAATATAGGGGTCCTTGTCTTTATAAAGAAACCTACCCCTGGGCTGCCTATAACTCCCTTATACGTGGTCCCATTAGCACTATTATCCCTACAACTCAAGTGTGATCAAGTTCACCTCCTTTTATAGGGATATATCACAATTTTTAGCCCGTTGTACCATCACGCCTTGGTTACACTCCCTCCCTCGTACCTGTTGGATTATATGAATATTTATGTTATAATAAGGGACATTTCCCTCTACTCAATCCAATTCATATTGTTTTTATTGAATAGACACTTTTATTCTTTATTGCATATGTATGTTTATGTTTCCTTTTTTTTTTATATATATTGGTACATATTTTAATAAATACTACACTTAGAAGGACTTTTGTGCTCTGTCTCGCCCTTCCCCTTCTCTATTCTTTATGTTACATGCCAATTACCGTTGGAGATTTTTTTTGCAACTGACTATAGAGACAAGCTGCTAAAAGGATTGATACAGTGTCTGGGGTCATATAAACTACTGTTGTAGGGACAGTTGATAAACAATTATTGTTTAAAGTGATATTTATGCACTAATTTTTGTTATCTATTTATATGAATATAGAACTATATGGTCTGTTTATATTACACATTATAATTTTTAAATTAGATACATAAATTAGCTCTGAATCAGTGCTGGTTTTCACTAATTGAATATATAACATTTATACAGTCCTTATAAGTGAAATTTTCATCCATATATTATAGTCCTTGCAAGATATTACACTCAAGTATATACCTCATTCACATAAAGGTATCTAGTGTTTTTTCTTGAAATACAATCTCAACAGGTTAGCCTTCACATTAATATAATGACATAAGAGGCACAGTATTCACACATTCTGTTTCAATAAATGTCATGGTGTCTGTTTTCCATGTGTGTTATCAGGGCCATTGTGCCAAGGTGTGTTCCCTCCCCTTCTTACTGGCTTGTCACAAACTGTGCGCAGTGCCACTGGTGATGACTGTGCTGTGCCTGCCCTAAGAGAAAAATAGTTCCACACCCATGACTTCAGGGGTTTGGGAACAGGTGGAGAAGAATGGCCTCTTTCTTCTTCTCTTCCACATTCCTATTCACTGTCTGTAGCAGCGGATGATGTTGCTACTGTTTCTGCTACTGCCTCATCACTGCAACTAGGACCAAGACTTGGAGTATTGCTGCTGCTGGCAATTGGAACCTGTCCTAGTCCCGCATCACTTGTTGACCCCATTCCAACTGTGCCCACATGGGTCTGTGGCCACTAGCTTGCTTCTCAGCATCCTGCTGCACTTACAACTCAGCAGCAGAAGGAATTAGAGCAGTTGAAAATTCCACAAATTCCAAAAGCTCTTTGTTGGTGGTGGTAGTGTTGCCCATACTCATTCCTGTCTCCCTTTCTTTCTCAGTTTCTGCTAAAAAGGCCATCAATGTCTCTTCCACTCCACATTCTCCAGCATCATCAACATCATCACCACCACCAATAGTCCCTACGTGCTGCTGCTCTATTAAGACTGCTGCTTGATCAAGGTGATGAGGAATGGGACAGATGGCCCCCTAATGTCACACTTTCCATTTCTTGGTGATGTGAATAAGGCAGACTGGCAGCAGTAGCAGCAGGCACAGAAAGTTGATCTGTGCTCCTGATGTTGTTGTTGGTATTTCTGCACCTAATCTCGCCCAGCAGTTCTGGCCTCTTCAGGATCATGTTCCGCTTGGACACTGTAGTGAAGGGATGTTGTGGGCTCCCTTGTCAGCTAGTCTGGACACTCTCAAATACTTCCCCTACCACTCCCCTAACACTAGTCCCACTGGCTGCTTCACCAGTACTGTTACTATTACTAATAACACCAACCACATCACATTCAGCTCCAGAGTCTTCCTCCTCACAGCCACTAGTAATATGAGGATACTGATTACCCCCTCCTTCACTTCTAACACTAACAAGCTGCTGGACTTTCTTAGTAGTCATAGCACTAGCACTGGCAGCACTGCTTGGGGATGGCAAGTGTGACTTAGGGTCCCCTGCTGTCACACTTGGCATCATCTTCTATGGCAGCAGGCAAGAACTAGTGTCAGCAGAGTCAGCACGTCTGGCATCAGGTACAGCAATGATGGCAGCAGAGGCAGCACGTCTGGCAGCAGGCACAGGCAGCTGACACGTCCTGCTCTCACTAGTACTACTCTTTTCTCCCTCCCTTCCTATTAAATTCCCCAAAATCTCTAGGGTGATTTAGGGGGACTGGACAGCAGGTTCAGTTGTGCTCACTTTCTCCTCCTCCTCTGGCTCTGTGGACACATAAGGGTCCTTCCAGTTCCTCCTTTTATTATTTTTAAACCTGCTCGTAGTGATAGCAGTCACTATGAGCCTCTCCTGCCTCAATTTTCAAAACAAATCACAGCAGCACAGCACGTCTACCTCGCTCTGTACCTTCTTCTATTGTGTTCCACTTCCGCAAATATGTCACGTTTTTATAGCGAAAAGGTGAAACCACGTAAATCAACATGCAGAAACTTTCTAGCCACTGAAAAAATCGTGAAAAATTTTGTCCAATGGGTGAGAAATGAGAAGATTTTAATAGCTGGTTTTAAAGCGGATTTTCCAGTGAAAAAGCAAACAAAAAAAGTGGTTTTAGTGTAATTTCTCATGGGAACATGGCGAGAGCTTTCACCCACCCCTACTAATAACACCAATCACATCAAGTTCAGCCCAAGAGTCTTCCTCCTTCCAGTTACTAGAAATATGAGGATTTTGATTACCTCCTTCTTCACTCCTAACACTAACAAGCTGATGGATCTTCTTAGTAGTAGTAGTAGTAGTACTAGCACTGGCGGGACTGCTTTGGGATGACAAATGTGACTTAGGATCCCCTGCTGTCACACTTGACATGATCCACCCCCCCCCCTCCTGAGAATTACAAGACACACTGGCAGCAAGTTCGGCACTGGCAGCAGGTTCAGCATTGGCAGCAGGCACAGCACTGGTGGCAGCTGTGGCAGCACTGGCAGCAGGCACAGCACGTTTGGCAGCAGGCACAGGCAGATGACCTGTCCTGCTCTCACTACTACCCGCTTCTTCCTCCCATGAGATTAATTTCCTCAATGTCCCTAGGGGTGATTTATAGGGACTGGCCAGCATTGGGTCTGTAGTGGTCACTTCCTCCTCAGACTCACTGGACACATAAGGGTCCTCCCAGCTTCTCTTTTTATTGTTATTAAACCTGCTCATAGTGATAGTAGTCACTATGAGCCTCTCCTGGCTAAATTTTGCTACTTACTCACAGCAGAATAGCACAGCACCTCTCTCTCGCTCTGTAGCTAGTTCTATTGTGTTCCACTTCATGGAAAATTGCACGTTTTTATAGTGAATAGCAAAAAGCATGTTAATCAAGGGGCGCAAACTTTCTAACCATTGAAATAAATTCTGAAGAATTTTTGGAAAATGGTGAAAATAGCAAACATTTTAATTAGGGATGGGCGAAAATTTTCCCCTCAAACTGAAATCGGTAAAAAATCTGCTTGGTGAAAATTTTCCCACAAAAGGTGCAGTTTTTCCTGCTTTTTCACGCTTTTTTCACCTAGCTCATTGCATTGAAATCAATGGGTAGAAGCTTTTTTCTCTACAACAAAACTATTCTACAGCCATATAAAAGGCTGTCAGGTTCTCACAGCAGCCATTCTGTATTTGTGAGAGGAGAGAGCAGCATGTTTTTGAGCTAGAGGAGATAGGCAAATAAAGGGGAATTGAAGCTTAGTTTAGCGTGTCATTTAGGTAGGACATTTGTTCTCTGCAGTAGGGAATCTGGGGGCACAATGGAGGAGAAAAAGGGAGGAAGGATGTTGACCCAAAATACCCCAAAATTTGGTATGACTGAATAGCAAGACACAGGAAGCTAGGGTCCAAATTACTTCCTGATTTTACTTTTATTGTCTCTGTGCTGGGGAAGTCTGGGAAAAGTAGTTGTTGATTTTGTTTTTAGTTTTATATATATATATATATATATATATATATATATATATTTTTTTTTTTTTTTTTTTGGACTGTGATAAGATATAGTAGACAACTTAAAAATAAATAAATAAAAAAATTTAAATTAAAAAAAATAATTAAACAAATAAATATATTAGACAGCTGACTGGGAGCTCTGTGACTGAGGCAGACTTGATAGACAGTAGACGACACTGAGAATTTTTTTGAGGGCCAAGCCAAGATATCACACTCCATCAGTTGTGTACTGTAGAGAGTAAAGACACACACAGTAGCAAATGCGGAAGGGGGAAAGGTGGAGCAGTGCAGGGACGTGGGAGTAAAGTGGTAGTACAAAAACTGACTGCATCAATGGTTGCTTCAGCATGTGCAATAAATGATGATGATCCCTCTGCTCCCTGGGTGGATGCAGTTTGTCAAGGTCCCACCAATCACACCACGTCAGTACCCCACCACCACTACCATACACATCTGCTACATTGTAGATTGTACTTTATTTTTTTTTTAATCACTTGACATCATCATGAATATATGCCAGTGTCACTTAAGCAGGAAGTTAGTGTTGGGGGCAAAGGACAAGTGCACAATCATGTTAACACATTTTCGAGGTGTATGTTGCTGTAGGACTCACAACGTTGACTTCCAGCTACTTATTTCTTCACTACAGACCTCAGAAGAAGTAATATTGTACTGAGAAATGTTGCAGCATATTAAACATAGGAGAAAAATGTGTTGGAATAGGAGAATAATGTGTCAGAATAGGCAAATAATGTGTTGGAATAGGCAAAAAGGAGGAACATTTTGCATTGGAGGAAAGGAGAAAACTTTCGTCAAAAAATAGAAAAATCGTCTGTTGTTCGTGAAAAGTCACGTGGGAAATTTGTCTCTCTTTTCATCCACCCCTAATTTTAATCACTGTATTTAAATCAGTTTTAAATCTCTGTATTTAAATTGGTGTTCCCATGAAAAAATCCACGAAAATGACAATGCCCACCCATATCTAGCACTCAAGATGTTACAATGAAGCATTATCATTGTGAAGGAATGTATGCTGTGAGGAAAAAGAAATAACATTTGTGATGATAGAGAAGGAAACTATCTCCTCTAGTCACTATACCAGAGAACACACTTGAAGCTGGAGGAAGAGCATAAATGCTTCATTTGGTCCTAGAACCACTGTTGCACACCACTGCATAAGGAATTAACACTGAGTTGCATTGCTGCCTGAAAGAGATATAGAGACATATGGGAAATTGCACAGCAGTGATTCACCACTAAATAAGACATTGGAAAAATATTTCAGTTCCATATGCCTACTGTTAATTTACTAAGCTCCATACACCAGGCTTGCTCTCTTTAATGCTGCCTGCACTAAGGGGAAGAGAATGACATAGTCTATGGGTATTTCAGATTGTTTCTTTACTCTACTCCTTGTTTAAGCCAATGTACTAAACAAGGGGTAAAGGAAATTGTGTGATATAAAGCTAACTACAATGCTCATTATACACTGGAGTGCATACCCTAAATTCAGTCTAGGCTAGAGGCAAGTGGATCAGCAATGGTGAGTTCATACATAAAAGAGAGAGAGAGAGAGAGAGAGAGAGAGAGAGAGAAAGTGATAGACACAGAGTCAGAGAGAGAGAGGTTGAATTAAATAAGTCACCTTCTCCAGCAGTTCTCCTACCTTGTTCACACCAATATGACCCAGAAATATATTTCCAATTAAAATAAAAGTAGCTTTTAACCTCTTGAATGCTAGAGGATTATTCAACTGATTTCCAAGAAACAGAGAGAAATATGAGTCAGAGTCACTTCAGGGCATGAGTTGCTCTCAGTGGACGATTGCCACCTCATCACTACTAAAGATCAGGTCCAGCCACATGCAGATATGTAAAAGGCCAAAATAAATCTCAATCAGACTATTAATAATGAAACGTCAGACAGGAATTAAACAGGATGGCTTTGTATAAAGAAAGTGGCAGGAGGTAGTACAGAATGCTGTGTTTCCAGCTGGTCACGGTGCTTCCTCAGGTTATGAAATGCCTCTAGGGGTTGTGTGTGTTTAAAGGTATAGGAACAGAGAACAGGTGTGGCTAAGTGCAAAGTAAGGAGGCTATATCAATTGATTGTGACAAGTGCCTGCTAATCTAGTGACTGCACCAATGCTTTTTTACAGATGCATTTAATTATGTTGGCACACACTATTCCTCTAGTGTGCAATCTCTATGTAAAGTGACTTGCCTATGTGCTCCTGCCATGTAAATCTGGTCCTGCATACTGTACTTGGGCAGCTCTTTACCACCACCCCTCTACCTGTTCCCAGTTCATACATAGCATGTGCCAGGGTGCAAAGGACCAACATGCTACATAACTCTCATTGACGTCCACACTGGCCAGTCCTTATTTCACCAAAAGTTTTGTACATAGGCATTAGGCAGACACAGTGCAAAAAACAAACTTTTTCCATTGTTTCGCACATAATTATATTCATACTTTTACCTTAAATGGTGGATTATATGAACAGGAGAGAATCTTTATACATTAACGGACATTTTATCCAATAGAAGCTGACTTAGTAAAAAGCTGTTCAAACCCAATAAAAAGGGTCTATGGGGACCTGCACAGTGTAGGAAGAAACTGCACAAAGTGGATGAGTGTCTTCCCGGGGGAGCATTGGAGGTCTATTTTCAGTCCCCTTTTCTGCTACTCATTTGCTACGTCAGGGCTCACATTGCACCCAGTGCTAGGGGAGGGGAAGCCAATGAAGTCAGGACTACAATGTGACTCCTGACACAGCAAGTAGAGTAGACTTTCATAAAACGTGGTAAATGCACTTTAACTCTTGAAGATCCTCTCCTGTACATGTACTGCACCTGTCACCAGTGTGTGGGGGATGTAATACAGGGCTATGACAGGAAGTTCTTGCGTGGCATGCCTTAATTAGCATAATACATACATCAAAATACCTAATTAAAAACTAGATTCTAAATAAAAATGGTTAATACTACATGTACATGATTTTGAAAGCTCTTTCACAATCAGCAGTGTTTATTTTAGGTCAGTGCTAAGCAAATAATGGTCTATGGTCTGGATAAGCTTGATCCTGCTTGCTGGTCCTTGTGATCAAAGTAACAATATTTTCTATAAAAGTGAAGCCTGTGTGTCCACACATCCCAATCAAGCTTATTTGCTTGTGACTGCCTGGCCATGACCTTGGCAGGTTCAGTGTAACATCATGACATGAAATTAGGTTATGCTTTAAATGAATTAATGCATGTAGTGTGAGCTGTGTTTTTATTAATTACCTAAAAGTGCTTCTTCAGAAATTTGCATTCGGTCAAAACAAATTTCATAGAAATACACGTAGCTTTAGATTCATTCAAACTTTGCAAAATGTTCCATACCACACTGGCACTCAAAGGGTTACAGTGCAATTTTAGTCAATAGCCCCTATTTATGTGTTTGCGTGTGTGTTTGTGTGCATGTGTTTGTGAGAAAGAAAGAAAGAAAGAAAGAAAGAAAGAAAGAAAGAAAGAAAGAAAGAAAGAAAGAAAGAAAGAAAGAAAAAGAGAAAGAAAGAAAGAGAGTATAGATACCTCTGTCATTCAAGGGATTAAGAGTTGACGTGTGATAACATCCATATAGACTTCCATTAGCGTTATCAATCTAACCATCACAATGCCAAGATCTTTTTACATTGGGAGCTACACATATTTATCCTTTCTTTCCAAAAGGTGTTTTGATGCCTCCTTTTTTTCCACTCAAATAGAACCACAACAAGCATTATTGAAAGCAAACAAAATTCCTAGAAAATATACTTTCTGATTTTTGTGATTACATTGACATCTAGTGGATGTTTTGAATATTGCATGTATATGAGCTACTTCAGTCCAAAGTAGCCAGAGAATCCAGAAAAAATCCACAGAAATTAAATTGGTCAAATGCCAGCGCTCTGCAACAGTGGGGTGCAGTCACAAGTGAAACCATATAAATATTTAACCTTTGCGCACAGAGGGGTGTACATTACATTAATTTGCAATATGTTGCCCATACCTCAGTTCCTCAACGGGTTAAATACTTCTCTATTCATCTAAACCTTAACCCTTTGTGCAATTAATTAATCTGCAATGTATTGAACACACCTCTGGCATTCAAAAGGTTAATGGCAGAGCCCCCTCCCCCTGAAACAACACTAGGGGGGGTATGCACTAAGGTGTGCTAAATATGTGAAAAAGAGGAGATGACTTCTCCAGTGATATCACTTCTCAAGTTCCTATGTTATTCTAGAGAGCCTAGGCATGAAGATCTCCAAAGCTGGAAAAATCTTACTGCATTGGCTCCATAGAATAACATAGGACTTGGAGAAGTGATATCACTGCTTTATCATCTCTTTATCACTCAGTGCATCTCCTCCACTGAATCAGTATGTCCCCAAGCCTCTTGTTTATCACAAAAAGCTGCATAAATAAGTCAGGATTGTCTTCCAGTGCAATTCTGGTGTACATACAAAGACAAAACTGAAACGATACTGGGGCAAACCAACTGCACCTGAAGGGGGATAAAGCTATCCATTAATTAAATGCCATATCATCCTCTTCTTTGTGAGACAGGCCTTTGATTCATTGTCAAGTATTCATGTGGATAAAACCCCTTAAATAAATGCAAATTTTTGGAATCTGCATTTCTTCCCTATGATGCAGTTGGGGTACACCAGCTGCTCTACCGGGTCCAAACCCCCCCCCACACACACACACACACACAAACACACCAAAAAAAAACTGCACTGCACACCCCTAAGGGCCAGATATCTCAATAGGCAGAGTAGGCAGGTGACTAGTGTTCCAAATTTTGAGGGGAGCCTCAACTATGCTAGACACACCTACATTCTAAATAGTAGGTGTCACCAGAGCAATCTCAATGGGGAAGGTAAACCCTGGAATGCGAGATATTGTTAAAATGCATTACTCTGCAATGTTTTGGAGATCTCACTATAATCCAAGGGGTTAAAATAACCATTTAAATTAATAGGATGTTTTTAGTCCCCTATGGAGCAACTGCTTAACCACTATTTAGCTCCTAACATTTCAAAGGGCCAAAGAGGTACATTTCAGTTTTAGGGGGTGTTGCTGGGGAGCATGGTTGGTGGATAGGGCATTACCATGCATCTTTAGATTATTTCATTACCCATTGACACCTTGTTGTGTAGCTTGATTTAGAGCAAGACCAAAGTATTTTATTTACACAGACTAATTTATAAATAGGGGGAAAGCAGGCTCACACCTAGGCACCTCCTTAATGACTTACCAACTGAAGCACAATCACATGTCTGACTGGGAGGCTCACCATCAACAGGTCAGAAGTACTCCTAATATTCCTGGGGCTCTGGGGTACATAATAGAAGTGCTGTTGATCTGTTAGAGAGTATGCCAAGATTTTCTGCTCTTGCTGCAGAGGAGTATGGCTCTGAGTTTTTGGAGATGACAAGAGCCATAGAGTATTTAAATATGTCACCACCATCCCTGTAACCTCCACAAGTCATATCATTAAAGCAGTAAAGTTACACAGTTCTTCTCCTGTGTATTGCCATCCCATAATTACAACATTTTTAGAAAGAAGTCAAAACCTGCACAAAAATAATGAAAAATGATACCTTTGGCATAGTAAACTTGCCAAAATGTTGGTGGTTGACATGCTGCACTTTTATTTTGTTTAAAGAACTGATATTATGTGTTGGACCCTGCTGGAATATCCCAAGCCATAGTTATTTTTCATGGATAGTTGTGCCAATGTTACTTAAGAAGGAAGTTAGTGTTGTAGGCAGAGGACAAAGGAACTCAGCCTGCCAACAATTTTTACAAGGAATATGTTGCTGTAGGACTCACAACTTTGAGTTTCAGCTAATTATTTCTCCACTTCACCTCAGAAGAAGTTATATTGTGGCGGGAAATCTAGCACCCATAGAAAACATAGGCGTAATATGGTAAAGTTATCTCTGGAAATGTATTGACAGTGGGAAAAAAGGGACAATTTTATGTTTTGTCTATGGGCATAAAGTTTCGCGAAAAATGCAAGAAATAGTTTTTTCGCGAAAACTCCTGCAGGACATTTTTTTGACTTTTTGCCCATCCCTACTTGAGAGTTATTCTCCAAAATTACTCCTGGGTGGTTATTCACTAAAGCATGATAAACAGGTGATAAAGCAGAGATGACTTCTCCAGTTATAACACTTCTCCAGTTCCTATGTTATTCTTTGGAGCCTATTCACTAAAATCTTCAAAACGTAAGTAATGTTAATGAATTGGCTCCATAGAATAACACTGGAGAAGTGATATCACCGGATATTACTGGAGAAGTCTTCTCCACTATATCACCTCTCTATCATGACTTAGTGAATACCCCCCATGGGGTTAATGTCCCCATTTATACCAATGTGAGTTTTGGGATATATATTTATCCCCTGCAGTGGTGCATTTGGTTTGCTCCAGAATTGTTCTATATTTCTTTTGTGAATATTCAAATGGAACTCTTAACCATTACACCCTTATATAATATAAAATCCCTCCAGTGCATTAAAGTGGTTAAAACCCCATTTAAATTAAGGGAAATTACCTTTTGTACAATTGGCTTGGCCCAGAATTGTGCCTCTTTTGTACAAAAGGCCGATAAAAACTGGATATTTATTGACACAATACAGCATATAAACATTCACATTGCTATTAATGTGATTAAAAAAAATCCATCCTACACAAAAAAAATCTGGATTAAAGAGATAATATTTGTATTAAATTTGAGGTCCGAGTCTCCTTTATGTTTTTTTTTTAAACACATAACACAGGTAAAGGGCAGGAGGGGATCCTTTCGGATTGAATAGCTCTTGAACTACAAAACTGTAAGCATTGAAATATAGTTCTATGTGTTAAAAAAAAAGAAGACTTTAAGTTTAATACAAGTATTACTATCCCTTTAAGAATCCAAAGCATAATAATTCTATTCACCTACAGACAACAAGTAAAAGAGAAGGAAAATGAAATTAAAGATGGCTTCAAGCTTAAATCATTCAGACCATTTGGAATGATTTGGCGTCCAGCTCTGTATCAGCTGCGGCGTGGGCAATCTCTGCTGCAAGTGTCCAGCTCTGTATCAGCCACGGCGCGGGCAGGCTCTGCTGCGCATGACTGAGTCGTTACACACGCTTTAGCGAATTATTATATAGGATTACTTTTTGGCTAAGTGATTCATGTAATTGTCTCTTTCCCAATTGTACCTATTTTTCTACACTCCATATATTTTTGAGTCACAAGTATATTTAGCTCTGAACTGTTCTGATACACTTTTATGTTCAAAAGAAAAGTAGAGACATTCTGGTGCAAACCAATTGCACGGTATGGGAAAATGAAAGTTCAAAAATGTGTCTGATTTAAATGGAAATTTAAACCCCATCTCTAGTATTGAAGGGGTTAAAATCCCAATTTAAATCAATGGATATTTTTTGTTGTACCCTATAATTGAGTTAGTTTGTCCCAGAATGTTGCACTCTTGAGAGATGGGACTGGGGACATTTTGTTTTATTTTTTAATGTCTACAAGATTAATGTTTGCGAAAAACTGGCAATGTTATCCCTTTAAAACTACACTTTTTCATAGTGTTTTTTTTTCTAATTATCTCCATAAGAAAACAATTTTAGAGAATTGGACTTAATAGTTGGAGTGGTCAAACTAAACATCACAACAAATCATATGTTCAAAAAAATAAATGGCATTATTGTCTTGACTTGGCATTATTAAAGTGGAGTTATTCTGGGGGAAATCAACTAGACCTTATGGGAAAATTACAAATTCTCCACATCCTCACTGATTTAAAAGGGCTTTTGACCCTTTGAATGCTAGTGAGGTTTCAAGCACATTACAAATCGTTGAGTCCGGTCTAGCCTTTAAGCGGTTATAACTTCCATTACAATTAATGGGGATATTTATTTGTCCTCTATGGTGATGTTGTTTTGCCATAATGCTCCAAGGGGTGTGATCATCATCATAATGCAAAAAATATCAGGATGAGAGTTGACAGTAAAAGGAACATGACATTTACAGATTTAAATTGGTCATTTTTGAAAACGTGTTTGAAGAATAAAATACAGTGGTAGGAAGTTCTTGATGAATACTGCCCTTAAAACTCTGATGTTAAATATTTATTTTGTCTTTAAATTTACACATTTTCAAAGATTTTTTTTCAAGTTTATGCCATACTAGTGCTTCCTACTCCTATCTGTTAATAAATAGTAAATTAAACTGTGTTCTCAATGATTAAAGGAGTAGTAAACTTTTTTTTATAAAAAACATATATTGCAGGGCACTTCCTGTTGAGTAACATAAGTATATATATGTAAGAAGTATATGAAACAATGCATAAGAGTCTATGATAAACTCAAGTAAGGGTGAAAAGTATCAAGACCATAATCACTGACAACATCAAGCATCTGTGTCATAGAAAGTCGTATTGGACATTTAGACTATGGACACTCGGTTCTCTAAAAATAGAAATTAAAAATGTGATCTGTCATCTGTTCCTGAAGTTCCTTTTTCCATTTCACTTAGGCTGATGTAGAAACAAGAACTGGAGCAATAACCAAAAGCACAATATGGGCAAATACAAATTCCAATTAATTTAACTGGGGCTTTTAAACCCCCAATTGCTAGAGTGGACTCCAATTCATTAAATATGAAGTGCAAAGTGTGATTGAATATGTGTGTGTTTGAAATATAAAGTGTGTGTATGTGTCTGCTATATATGTGTTTAATATAAGGTGTCTGTGTATGTGTGTTTGTATGTATGTGTGCGTGTGTGTGCATGTGGCTGTATACATACTGTGTGTGTGTTTGTATATATGTGTATGTATACATACTGTGTGTGTGTCTATTCATACTATGTGTGTGTCTGTATACATACTTAATGTGTGTTTGTGTCTGTATACACACTGTCTGTGTGTCTGTCTGTACACATACTGAGTGTGTGTTTTTGTCTGTATACATACTGTATGTGTGTGTCTGTGTACATACTGAGTGTCTGCATCTGTATACATACTGTGTGTGTGTGTGTGCGTATATCTACTAAGTGTGTGTTTGTGTCTATATACATATGGTGCATGTCTGCCTGTGTGTGTGTGTGTATGTGTACATACTGTGTGTTTGTATCTGTATAAATACTGAGTGTGTACATGTGTCTGTATACATACTGTGTGTGTCTGTATGCATACTGTTTATTTGTGTCTGTATACGTACTGTCTGTGCGTGTGTGTGTATGTGTGCATTTTTAATATAAAGTATGTGTGTGATATGAAAATGTGTCAAGTCACTTTAAGAGAAATTCAGGAGACGAGGTGGTTCCGTGTATGGACATGGAATTCCTGCAGCTATGCAGACTCAGTGTGTGTGTGTGTGTGTGTGTGTGTGTGTGTGTGTGTTACTATTGCTCCCATTGCAGAGTGACAAAGCTGGAACTCCTGGGAGGTCAGCATTTGTGGTTCTTAGGCTATTAGTGCAGAGGACAAGGCTGGGAGGTCAGTGTGTGTGGTTCTGTGCCTACCAGTGCAGTGGGAAAAGGCTGAGTACTCAGAATATGTCTTTTTATACTTCCATTTGACAAGTCTAGGATGATGGCCAATAACATACTCTCTCGCTGTTTCCAGACTACAACTCCCATAATTCCTTGCCAGCTAATGATTGTTGTCTGACAGCAGCTGGTGGGTTGGGGGATCAATAAGTGTTTCAGTACCTACAGTGATAAATCTCCAAAAAATAGAAAAATTACCATAAATTAATTTAAGCACTTAAGTTAATTTATGGACATTTTTCATTTTTTGGACATATTTTATTTTGAGGTTAGCATTTAATATTAATTTTATTTGGTTGTTTGTATGGTTATATATTATATTTTATATCTATATTTTATTTGTGGTTGTATGTGCAGTAAGGGGGTTGTTGCAGAAAAAGAGTACTTTTAGCATTAATTTCTACTGAAGACAAAAGTGCTTTTTTTCTCTTTTTTCTTTTGGGGTAAAACATTTTGCTAATCCTTATTAGCCAGTAGAGTAGATGGGAATCAATGTGCATTTGAAATGAAGAATTCAAAAGAGTGATGTAAAGGTGATACTTTTTTAATGGCTTACACGGCTTTCAGGACATTAAAGGGATAGTAATACTTCGTTTTAACTTTATTTTATTTTGTAGGCATTAAAAAAACATGAAGAATGATATAAGTCTTATCTCTCAAACCTTTATGGTTTATGAGATATTCACAAGCAAAGTTTCCCCCTCCCTCCCCTTTTACCTACTGTAAACAATCTCTTCTCAGATGTGGAATGCAGTCCATAGACTGGACAGATAACAGAAGGGAACACTCTTATTCCTATGAAAACAATGAAATCCCTGCCCCCCTTGACAAGCTTTTCAGGTTTTTCTGTTATCTTAATTGAAGATTGTCCCTCTCTGCAGTCTACCTGGGCAGCTCCCTTCTGCCCTGGCTGAAAAGTGTTACATCAGTAAAAGGGGCGGGAGGGGGACACTTTGCTTGTGAATATCTCTTAAACCATAAAGGTTTGAGATATAAGACTTATATCATTCTTCATGTTTTTTTAATGCCTACAAAATAAAATAAAGTTAAAATGAAGTATTACTATCCCTTTAAAGGAGTGGTAACACTTAATATGTAAAAAAATATATTGTAGGATTTATCCTCTTGAGTAAAACAAGGGTACTGCCACTACAGAGAGGTGTTTAGTTCAAAAGTTATTGCAGCACAAACTTGATTTTTAGGTGCAGTATCTCAATGACCTGAAATGTTACAGTGGCGCTGTTGCTACACCCTCACATGCACAGCTCTGGTCAGTTAACCATAAATTTCCATAAGATGGTGTAGGAACAACTCCACTGTACAATTTCAGGTCATTGAGATACTGGATCTAAAGAAATTAATGTGTGAGCTGCTATAACTTTTGAATTAAGCACCCTTCAGCAGTAGGAGTACACTTGTTTTACATATTAAGTATTACTACCCTTTAAGGTCCCTTCTGTAGGCATGAGTTACACAAAAAACTGAAACAACATGGCATGTAAATAATAAGTTTAACAAGAGAATATGGAATAAACAGTATGAATACAAAATAGGAGGAAACTGACATATCTAAGGTATGAGGGTCAGTCCATGGGCTTGTGATACAGGGTTATCTGTATGATTCTTCATAT
This sequence comes from Rhinophrynus dorsalis, assembly GCA_037306005.1. Taxonomy (NCBI): domain Eukaryota; kingdom Metazoa; phylum Chordata; class Amphibia; order Anura; family Rhinophrynidae; genus Rhinophrynus; species Rhinophrynus dorsalis. The sequence continues at coordinate 298,646,239 of CM074724.1, forward strand.
AGATTGTGGCTTCACAAACAGTTATGTATTTGATAGAGTAGCTAAGGATGAGGTAAATTGTGAGGTGAAAATTGTTAAATCTGGCATGTAATTGTGTGCAATCCTTTTCACAGAGTCCAAATGATGTTATAATTGTAGTAGAAGTAAGCTAGTGGTTTTGTGCTGCTGGTGAACAGAACATCTTGATTAAGTTTTACAATGAACAAGTTAGTATTTTGGTGTGGAAGCTTTGTTTCTATGGCTGTTGCAATTTTTTAAATGACATGACTTCCCCAAGTAATTGTGTTTGTGAAAGAATTTTGTTGAATAACTGTCTCTGTTGATCCAATATTCTTGACATGCTGATAGGCTATCTTGATGAGGGATATGTCTATATTAGGATTCAACATCCATTGCAGCAATATAGTGTACACTCCTACTGGCTGTATTGCAACCATCTTGTTGTCAGTACTTCTTACCAACATTTTTAGGGTGTCCTCTACCCAGCCAGTGGTATTTTCTGTCCACCACCTAGAGATGACAGGTCTTCCTACATTTCCATCTTTATATATTTTAGGCACCATATAGAACTGACACAATTGCTGTTCCATATTCTTACTTTTTAACGTTTGTTTAGATCAGTTAATCCCACAGCTTTTTGTGGTATTGTCACTTCCTTCTAGTGAAATTTAATAAACTAAAGATCTGCAGTTCTGGGACAAAACAACAGTACCAGAGGAGACAAATATCCATTTAATAAATTACTGATTTAAATAGGGATTTTAACTACTTTAATACTAGAGAGCAAATAAATGCATTGTCAAGGGGGTTATATATTTTTCATTTATATTTAAGATGCAGTTTATTTATTTGTCCCAGTATGCATCAAATTCATCCAAATGCAACGCAAAATAGGGACAAAATGGCTCTTCATACAAAGAGGAAAAATAACCGTGAAAAGTGCAGTTTTTCTGCTTTTTTCACCTAGCTCATTGCAATAAAATCAATGGGAACATGGAGTTTACACACAACACATATAAAATGTTATTTTATTTCACAAAGGCATAGTATAAAAGGGGTATGAGGTTGCCTGTGTTGGTGGAGTCTGGGGAAAGAATCAGTTGATCAGGGAATTTTTTTTGGGGGGTGGGGCAGTGTTCACTGGGATTGGGTGGGGGGGATAGTTAATTTAAAAAAAAATACATAAATAAAATAAACAAAAAAAATATAAAAAAATTGTTATGTAACATGACAGAGACAGAGACCCATCTGATGTAAGCTGGTACTGGGGCAGACGGTGTAACAGTTTTTTAAGACTCTCAGACCAGTGTGTGAAATAAAAACACAATTTATTAGAATAAGTTAAGGCAGAAGTACGCCCTCTAGTGGCGGTTGATATACACCAGCAGTATGGACTGGAAGATACAATTGTAAATGCACAAATGAATTACATGTACAGATACACAGTAGTAGAATTGAATATACCCACAGAGGGTTAAGTCCTTGATAACAGTCAGTCTCAGATGTGGATGTTTGGAACGCCCTGGGTGTTATAAGGCTGTGCTGGAGACAAAGTTCATCATAGGCTGAATACAGGACTGCCTCGCCACGGTGTTCAGTAGGAAGAAGCACAGGAATCCACTTAGCCCCCTCGGGCGTACCTACTGGAACTGCTTCAGCTAGTGCAAGTGCAAATAGCCCCCACGGGCGTGATTGGAACCGGCCTGCAATGCGAGAGCTGCCAAGCCTCCTCAGACTTAACCGGACACCGGGATATGACGCGCAAGAGCCAACAGCCCCACGGGCGTAGTTACCGGGTTTGCTAATGCTGATGCCTGTGCCTGCCGCCACTCTGTATAACAGAATCGCCCAGTATTACAAGAGAGAGAGTCTTAGGCGCCCAACCGGCCCAACGGATGTGAATACTCTGCAAGGATGTACAGAGCTGCCGACGGAGAGCGGCCAACTCAGCAGGAGTATCACCGAGAACGAGACTCTTACTGGAGTAGAGAGAGAGTGGAACCCAGGCGGCACTGCTAGGGTTAAATAGCACTTTTACTCGAAGCTTTTCAGCGGTATAGCAAGGCTCTGCAATATGAGGGAGGCGTACAAACGCACAACTCTGCACAGGTAGATACACTGCACTGATCGGAGTACACCAGGCAAGGCAGTCACACCAAAAGCTGGAACAGCAGATAGAAATGTTGCGGCGGCGACAACTGGAACACAGGTCACTGTAGCAAGCCGGAGTCGATCTTCGGAGCGGAAAGTCAGCCAGGCCGGGTCTGGGCACGCAGGAGGTAGTCATACAAGCCGGGTCATACACAAGCAGGAACGTCAGCCAAACTGGGTCAGGATCCAAGGGTGGTAGTCAGACGGGCTGGATCATACACAAGCAGGAACACAGGAGAATAGTCAGGGCAAGCCAAGTCGGTACACAGGAATCCGGAACACAGGAACACAGCAACAGTATAACTGGCTCAGAAACACCACGAAAGGGCATCTGACAGATGTGATATCCAAGTATAAAAAGGTCACCAGGGGGCGGGCCAAACCAACACAGCAAATCAGTGTTTGCCACAGATGAGACTGACAGGAATCACAGGCACTGTGATAGCACCCCCCTCTCAAAGACCCCCTCTCCCTGCTCGAGGCCTGTGTTTCAAAGGATATTTGGAGTGAAAGCTGCGTAGCAATCTAGGTGCATGGAGGTCCCCTTGATCAACCCAGGAACGTTCCTCAGGACCATAGCCCTTCCAATGAACCAAATATTGCAGCTTTCCTCTAAATCTCCTAGAATCAAGAATACTCTGAACCTCATATTCTTCTTGGCCCTGGACGTCCACCGATGCCAGTACCTCGATTACCTTGTCCGCTCAAGCGAAGACCACCTGGATGGTGGGTTTAGTGGTGCTAGGATCTAGGGACTGTTCTACACCACCTAGGGCCTGTCCCCCAAGGTACCCTAGGTGCGTTCGTTTCCCGGCCTAACTGGACAATTGCGTAAAAGGTGCCCTGGCTTGCCACAATATAGGCATAGGCCTTGCCTCCTACGATATAATCTCTCCTCCTTAGAGAGCCTAGTGAACCCTAACTGCATAGGTTCAGAACTATCGACTGGTTGTTCAGGAAGAACGGGTGGTGTGGGTGGGTTAAGGAAACTGGTCTGGCCATCGCTTTTTGCTTTCGCCCTTTTAGCCAACCGTCTCTCTCGGATGCGGGAGTCTATTAGCATGACATAATCGATGTACTCATCCAGATCGCTGGGTACATCACGAGCGGCTATCTCATCCTTAATTTGTTCGGACAGACCCTGAGTAAAGGCAGCCAGTAAGGCCTCATCGTTCCAGCCCACCTCTGCTGCCAAGGTCCGGAATTCGATAGCATAATTGCCCAGTGTGCGTTCGCCCTGCTGAATTTCCATCAGCCTTTTGGCAGCAGAGGCAGCCCTGCCAGGAACCTCAAACACTCGTCTGAACTTCCTAACGAATTCTCTAAAGTTCAGTGTGCAGGGTCTGGCATTTTCCCACAACGGATTCGCCCATGCCAATGCCTTGCCCGTCAACAGAGATATCATAAGACCAACCTTACTACGGTCGTTAGGAAATGCCTGGGGTGCCAACTCCAAAAATATCTCTAGTTGATTAATGAATCCCTTGCAAAGGGAGGGTTCACCATCATATCTTAACGGTAGCGGTGCTGCTGCCGTTAGCCCTTTCGAATTAGCTGATGGGACTATAGGTGGATTTTCCAGTGTCAGGACTGGGGTGACCACCGGATTAGGACCAGGCTTGTCCAAATGCACTGTACGTTCGAGTAACGTCTGTAGAGCCAGTGCCAATTGGTCCATGCGCTGCTCATGGGCATCCATTCTCCAGTGGATGTTCTGTGTGTTACTTTCACCCTTACCGTCTGAGGTCATGGCCCTTTCGTACTGTAACAGTTTTTTAAGACACTCAGACCAGTGTGTGAAATAAAAACACAATTTATTAGAATAAGTTAAGGCAGAAGTACGCCCTCTAGTGGCGGTTGATATACACCAGCAGTATGGACTGGAAGATACAATTGTAAATGCACAAATGAATTACATGTACAAATACACAGTAGTAGAATTGAATATACCCACAGAGGGTTAAGTCCTTGATAACAGTCAGTCTCAGATGTGGATGTTTGGAACGCCCTGGGTGTTATAAGGCTGTGCTGGAGACAAAGTTCATCATAGGCTGAATACAGGACTGCCTCGCCACGGTGTTCAGTAAGAAGAAGCACAGGAATCCACTTAGCCCCCTCGGGCGTACCTACTGGAACTGCTTCAGCTAGTGCAAGTGCAAATAGCCCCCACGGGCGTGATTGGAACCGGCCTGCAATGCGAGAGCTGCCAAGCCTCCTCAGACTTAACCGGACACCGGGATATGACGCGCAAGAGTCAACAGCCCCACGGGCGTAGTTACCGGATTTGCTAATGCTGATGCCTGTGCCTGCCGCCACTCTGTATAACAGGATCGCCCAGTATTACAAGAGAGAGAGTCTTAGGCGCCCAACCGGCCCAACGGATGTGAATACTCTGCAAGGATGTACAGAGCTGCCGACGGAGAGCGGCCAACTCAGCAGGAGTATCACCGAGAACGAGACTCTTACGGGAGTATAGAGAGAGAGTGGAACCCAGGCGGCACTGCTAGGGTTAAATAGCACTTTTACTCGAGGCTTTTCAGCGGTATAGCAAGGCTCTGCAATATGAGGGAGGCGTACAAACGCACAACTCTGCACAGGTAGATACACTGCACTGATCGGAGTACACCAGGCAAGGCAGTCACACCAAAAGCTGGAACAGCAGATAGAAATGTTGCGGCGGTGACAACTGGAACGCAGGTCACTGTAGCAAGCCGGAGTCAATCTTCGGAGCGGAAAGTCAGCCAGGCCGGGTCGGAGCACGCAGGAGGTAGTCATACAAGCCGGGTCATACACAAGCAGGAACGTCAGCCAAACTGGGTCAGGATCCAAGGGTGGTAGTCAGACGGGCCGGATCATACACAAGCAGGAACACAGGAGAATAGTCAGGGCAAGCCGAGTCAGTACACAGGAATCCGGAACACAGGAACACAGCAACAGTATAACTGGCTCAGAAACACCACGAAAGGGCATCTGACAGATGTGATAGCCAGGTATAAAAAGGTCACCAGGGGACGGGCCAAACCAACACAGCAAATCAGTGTTTGCCACAGATGAGACTGACAGGAATCACAGGCACTGTGATAGACTGATACTTGACTGGATAGAGTAGCCAGAGCCACAGGTTTAAACCAGGAAGGATGCCCACTGAAGTGTTGGTATGCTGGATACGCAGTGGACAGAGCCCCAGGTCAACACCAGAACTGATAGTCAGACAAGCCAGAGGTCATGCACATAGCAGGTAGTCAGCCAAAGCCGGGAACAACACACGGAACAGTTAGTCTACCAGAGCTGCAGGTCTGCACCAGAATGGATGTCCAACAAGCCATGGGTCATACATGGAGCATGTACTCGGACAGAGCCACAGGTCAGCACCAGATCAGTTAGTCAGACAAGCCGAATGATACACTGAGCCCAAACACTAGAACTGCACTGGACACAAATGAAAAGGCAACTAAGCCCTTTGTCCAGGCAGTTCAAATAGGCAGGGGGACAGGAAGAGGAGGAGCAGCCAAGAGGTGGCTGTCACTTTAAGTAGAGTGCACGTCCTGACTCTGGACGTGCGCCAAAAATGACGAGACTGCCACTGCCAGCCAGCAGGAGTTGTTGCTGAGCCGCAAGCCGCATCCCAGCTGCTGAGCCGCCAACACGAGCCTGCCTCACCAGAGGCAACCACAAAGGACAGTCAATGTGGCTGGAGCCGCCAGAACTAAGAGCGGTCGGCTCGAGCAGCCGCATGAGGTACTGACAAGTATTTTGTACAGTATGAGTTTAGGACTTAGACTTGTTAGCAGCCCAAGCCCTGAGGAAACAATGATTTTCATGACGAAGACTTGTTAGGCACAAGCCTTGAGGAAACATTGATTTGTAGGACTTAGACTTGTTTTAGAGGCCTAAGCCCTAAGGAAACATTGATTTGTTGGATTTAGACTTGTTAGATGCCCAAGACCTGAGGAAAGTTTGATTTGTAGGACAGTAGTGAAAAAAGAAATCATTGAATCATTTTGTTTAACCCCTTAAGGAGAGGAGTTTTGGAACATTTTTGTCTTCCTGGAGAATGGCTGTTTTAACACTTCTGCTGTGTTTGTGTTTAGCTGTAATTTTCCTCTTATTTATTTAACGTACCTATATATATAATATTTTCTATTATGGTTTCCATATCACCAAATGCTTTTGGTCCATGTAAGGACCGTTTGGTGGCTCCAAAAGGGACTGACAGTGCAGGCGCACGGACATCACTGTGACGAGATGTCCTTGCTTCCTGCTCCTGTGAACATCGGTAAAACGGCAAAATCTTTGGAACCAGGTAATACTTCTGGCGACTAGCGCTACTAAGCAGCTAGTCACCAGATGAAGAATGAATGCATGTTAAGTTATTGCGCCGTGGTAGGTCCCCTTTAATATATATATATATATATATATATATATATATATATATACATATATAGACAGTGATGAGATGCACTCTCTGTATAAACATATTTAAACCTGGATGCTTATCAAAAAATACATATACATCAAAGAATACATACAGTTCATAAAAGGAGAGACTGCACTAACAGGGATGATTTTGCATCAACGGACAAAAGTTGTTTATTTCGACTTTTTGGCCAAGGATTGTGGCCTTTATCAACATGAACATTCTTGATAAAGACCACAATCCTTGGCCAAAATGCCGAAATAAACATTTGTCCTTTGAAGCAAAAATATTCCCTGTGAGTGCCCTCTCTCCTTCTATGAACTGTATATATGGAAAAGAATTGTAGAGTTAGCGCTAAAGAACTGCAGCACACCAACACCAATAAAAATATATGTGATAAATCTATACAGAAACAGATCACCGGAAACCTATCAGTCTTGTAATGGACAGACTGCAAAAGCAAGATATGGAATACAATAAGTTAGGAATAGCACTCTGATATTGCTAGATATGATAACAAAATCAACAACTACTTCACCCAGACTTCCCCACCCAGCACAGGAACAATAACAGCAAGATCAACAAGCAAATAGGTCCCTAGCTGCCTGTGACCTGCTAGCCAGTCACATGGAATTTTGGAGTATTTGGGGTCAACCTCCTTCCTCCCTTCTTCTCCCCAGAGTGCCCCACTGACTCTCCTAACAAACAGAACAAATGTCCTACCTAAAAGATTCCCTAAACTAAACCTGAATTCTCCTATCTTCTTTAGCTCAAGAAATGTATTGCTCACTCCTCTCACAGATGGAATCTTGCCATGTATGTCCTACCTCACTTCTACCACATACCGTTTGTTATCCGTTTGTTATTTTTATCCTATGATCAATAAAGGAGATTGTTTTTACACTTCAAGTGTGTTATAATGGAGGTCCGAGTGCAGTGTCTGTTTGATTATATTACATCATCAGGAGTTTGGAGAACCGGAACAGCTTGCGCACCAGATGGTTGGAGCTTCTGATCCTGCTCAGAGACAGCGCTGATATCAAAGAGTTAATTTGTATACACAGTGATGTGTTAGCGTGCAAACATTGTTTTAAGCTGTGAGAGCCTAACAGTCTTTTATATGGCTATAGAAAACTTTCGTGTGGTGGAGAAATATTTTCCTTCCCATTGATTTCAATGGGTGAAAAAAGCGGAAAAACTGCACTTTTCGCGGGAAATTATTCACCAATCGGAAAGTGCCGTTATTCGCAGATTTCAGTTTGAGGCGAAAATGTTCACCCGTCCTGTATCTACATATATATAAACAGTAATAGTAAGAATGCTTTCAAAAATAGACATGTTAATAGTATATTTTTAGCAATTAACAAAATGCATAGTGAGTGAACAGAAGAAAAATCTAAATCAAATCAATATTTGGTATGACCACCGTTTCCCTTCAAAACAGCATTAATTCTTCTATGTACACTTGCACAAAGTCAGGGATTATGTAGGCATATAGTCAGGTGTATGATTAAGCAGTTATACCAAACATGTGGTAATGATCATCTATTTAATATGTAGGTTGAAGCACAATCATTAACTTAAACAGAAAAAGCTGTGTAAGAGGAATATAACCAGGTAAGGAAAAGTCAAACTCAGCTAACAAAGTGAGGTTGCTGAAGACAGTTTAATGTCAAAAGTCATACACCATTGCAAGACTGAGCAGAGCAGCAAAAAACAAGACAGTTATACTGCATCAGCAAGGTATCTCCCAAGCAGAAATGTCAAGGCAGACAGGGGTTTCCAGATGTGCTGCTCAAGCTCTTTTGAGCATAAAGGAATGAGCCACATTGAGGACCGTAGACACAGTGGTAGGCCAAGGAAACTTAGTGCAGCAGATGAAAGACACATCATGCTTGCTTCTCTTCTCAATGGGAAGATGTCCAGCATTGCCATCAGCTCAGAACTGGCAGAAAACAATGGGACCCTAGTACACCCATCTACTGTCCATCTGGTCAGACGTGGTCTTCATGGAAGACTTGCGGCCAAAAATCTGTATCTCTGACGTGGAAACAAGGCCAAGCAACTCATGAAAAACAAGAACTGAGGTGCAGAAAACAGGCAGCAGGTGCTCTATACTGATGAGTCAAAATTTGAAATATTTGGCTGTAGCAGAAGGCAGTTTGTTCGCAGAAGGACTTGAAAGTTGTACAAGAATGAGTGTCTGTAGGCAACAGTGAAGCATGGTGGAGGTTCCTTGCAAGTTTGAGGCTGCATTTATGCAAATTGAGTCAGTGATTTAGTCAGAATTAATGGTCTCTCAATGCTGAGAAGTGCAGGCAGATACTTATCCATTATGCAATACCAACAGGAAGGCATCTGATTGGCCCCAAATTTATTCTGCAGCATGACAAACCCAAACATACAGCCATTAAGAATTATCTTCAGTGTAAAGGAGAACAAGGAGTCCTAAAAGTGATGGTATGGCCCCCACAGAGCCCTTATCTCAAAAATGATCCTGTGCCTTCCTTTCCGGACAGACTGCTGCTATAGCACTGCAACGCAGTCTGTCCCTCTTCCTCTGCTTCCCTCCCTCGATCCAGCCTCCTCTGATGACAGAGGATTTCTCCTTGTAAGATGGGGCATTCTTATTGGCCAGAGAGTGCTGCAGCTTACAAGGTTAAATTCACCTGTCATCAGAGGAGGCTGGATCGAGGGAGGGGAGCAGAAGAAGTGTGACAGACTGTGGTGTAGAGCTGTACCTGCAGTCTGTCCAGAAGAAAGGCACAGGATCATCGTTAAACATTTAATTTCATCCAATAGTATTACAGGTAGTCACTCTATAAAATTAATTTTTTTCAAACTTGTATAGGGGTAATAGCTCCCCTTAGAGTCTTCAAAAATAATATATATATATATATATATATATATATATATATATATATATATATATATATATATATCACTTGATAAATAGTATTACAATAGTAGTACAATATTTGATAAAGTGTAATTATACAATATAATTATATAATTATACACTTGTGATACATGTTGTTTGAAGGTCTTCAAGTTATTGTTCCAAGCATCCAATGAAACTATGAAAAACATATTCTTCATTTAGACAAATATCCTGGGATAAAAGATTGGTCATTATTCAATCACTTGCATCTTCTATGTGCTGGTGAATGGATGGTAATTCATGTCATCAAAGACTCTCTTCTTCAGCAGGCATTGACTCACATTTTCCACAGGTATTCAATAGTTCCCACTAGTAGTAGTATTTTCATTTGATGTTTGCTGGACTGGCTCTGTAGAATCCCTTTGAGGATTAAACAGAAAACAGCCATCATCATCATCTGATGAACTGGCAAAATGCAATTCAGATACTTGTGGATTTTGAAAAAAAAAAAAGACTTATTGTTATTATGGATTATTTTAAACATTGAATAGACACATTACAGATTAATGCACTAAAACAATGTAGATTTTTAATTTTTTATTTCTCAATTACCATATTACACAGAAGAACAAATAAATGATTCACATGTACATTTAATATATTATGTATTAATATTAAATATTAAATTATTGATAGGGGAAAACTATAATAACTGTTTAGTTTTACCTAATCGCTAGATGATATATGTAAACTTTCTAAGTCTGCTGATGACTAAGAAGAAGAACTGGAACTTAAAAGAGCAATAAACTTTTTTTTATGAAAACACATATTTTGTAGAGCTTTTCCTGCTGAATAAAACAAGGGTAGTTCCATCGCTGTCAAATGTTTTATTCAAAATTTATAGCAGTTTAAATAATCAGGAAGTGAATTTACTGTGATTACTTCCTGGTTGTTCTAACTGACAGGAAGTGACAGGCAGTTTCTATCACATTCTATGGAGAACTGTATGTCTCTGACTTTTCTGACTTTCCTCTCCATTAGAATCTAACAGGAAAGCTAATTAGAATGTGACCACTAGAGGGCACTGCTAATGTAAAAAAACATGGGTTTAAACTGTAATAACTCTGGAAATATCTCTCGGCAGTGGGAGTACCCTTATTTTACTCAGTAGGAAAATCCCTACAATATATATTTTTTCATAAAAAAGTTTACTGCTTCTTTAACACAAGGGAAGACATACTGGTATCCATTTATATTCCAGCTGTTTACCATTTAGAGAAATGTAGATAGAGGAATTTTATAATAAGTACAGTTGTACATATTACAATTATGAATATTATTAAATTTAATTAATTGCTATTACTATTGTGATGTGCCACTTTATCAAAATTAAAACAACATTTTAATTTAACATTTTTTTCAAATGTTTGAATAATCTGTATAATAGTTAAAATGTTTGTGTGCATCATAATCAAACAGTTAAAAACCTCTAAATCAACAATTAATATAACACATCCACTCTTTACCCACAGCCAAAAACACATACATTCCATACATCTTATAAAAAACAAGGAACAAATAATTTAAAGAAAATAAATTAAAAATAACATAAAACTCAAACTACCCTAAAAGTAAAATAATTTTTTAAAACATTAAATAAATAAATTAAAAATTATGCAGTTGAAGCTGAAAAAGTGGGAAAGAAATGGAAGTTTACATTGTGTACATTTTTATAAAGCTTCCACCCATGGTGATTTTTTTTAACCATAACATGACATATAACATGGTAAATGTGAACCTGATTACTGTATGGAACCTGTCTTTAATCTGAAATTAGGCACAATATATATTAATTGAGTAATGATGGCCTACCATAACTCTCTCTGTCCAACAATGCTGCAGTTTCCCTTAAGTGCCTTAACTATAAGTACTGTTCAGTACACTATTAGTCAGAGTGCTTGAGAGAGAGAGAGAGAGAGAGAGAGTATGTGTGTGTTTGTGTGTGTGTGTTTGTGTGTGTGTGTTTTTTTTATTAGGAAGAATTTGAGTGAGGTTGAACATATTGTATATTTGTTAAAATTTCGGCCATTACACACTATTGTATAAATCTAGAGCACCTCTATGTAAAGGAGTGGAAGTATAGAAGGTATATGAATATCTCCTCTTAGCTGCTGCAAATGGGTATGTGCATTGCCGTGATGACAGATAAATATTTATTGAGTGTTTACAATTAAAAAAAATTATATTATTTATATAAAGCTATATATATATATATATATATATATATATCCTATATAATAATTTGCTAAAACGTGTGTAACGACGCAGTCATGCGCAGTAGAGGCTGCTGTGCGCTCTGCAGTCATGCGCAGTAGAGGCTGCTGTGCGTGCTGCAGTCATGCGCAGTAGAGACTGCCCACTCCACGGCTGGTACAGAGCTGGACACTCCGAAGGAGCATCCAGTTCTGTATCAGCCACGGCGCAGGCAGTCTCTACTGCGCATGACTGCAGCACAACTGGCTGGCAGTGGCACTGTGGCCTGTGTAACAGGCTCTTCAACTAGTATATATATATAGGGAGAGAGAGAGAGATAATTAATTTTACTTTTAATTTAATTTTTAATATAGACTTCAATGACTTTGATTACTTACACAATATATATTAATTAGCATAAACTTTTTGGTTATTAAATTACATATTAAAAAATAACACAATGTCAACACCTGTTGTGGGATTAATTTATACACTCAGTGGATAATGAATTAATCTACATGGTGTATATTATGGACCATCTTGGAAAAAAAGACTAACAATAACCTGAGGATACTACACCCTTGCTCAGGATCAATCATAATGCAGCATTAACCCTTTGAGTGCCAGAGAGGTACGCAATGCCTTGCAAAGCGCTGCGTGCCACTCTGGCACTCAAAGGGTTAACCCTGTAGGTGCCATAGTGTATGGTAATACTTGTTATGGAAGTTAGTTATACACACAATGGATAATTAATTTGTCTACATGGTGTATATTATGGACCATGTGGCCAATTATAACATCCGGACAAAGGACGCAATCTCAAAATGTTATTGTTATAATTATTGCCAAGATGGTCCATAATATACACCATGAGGACCGATTCATTATCCACTGAGTGTATAACTTACTGCCATAAGAAGTGCTGTCATACACTTTGGCACCTACAGGGTTAATGCTGCATTATGATTGTTCCTGAGCAAGGGTGCAATATCCTCAAGTTATTGCTAATCTTATTGCCAAGATGGTCCATCATAATGCTGCATTATGATTGTTCCTGAGCAAGGGTGCAATATCCTCAGGTTATTATTAGATATTAAAATAACTTTTTTTGCTTTTATATTTGTTATATATATTTTCTGTTACAATTCCTTTAAAGAACCATCGCGGAACACCCTGTTTGGAATGTAGAAGCAGTGAATACATTAATTTGCCGTACATCCACAAACGCCGTCCTAATAATGCTCATGCGCTGTAGTGACTGAAACTGCAGTGACATGAGCGTGCTTACTAGTGCGGGGATGTGCACAGCCCACTGAGAAAGGGAAGAACTTACTTGCGTGATCGACAAGCACGCAATGGTGGAGCAGTGCCTCGTGTGACCTACGCAATAAACATGGATGCGCTCTGCTGTGGATACCAGGGTAGATATATGTATCACCACTAAACAACTCTGTGTAAATCGTTTTGTTATATATCGAATATAGTGAAAAGTGTATTAATTTGTAAAAAAAAAAAAAAAGTTTGTTTACCGAAATTAAAAAACTAAATACAGCCCTGCACCTACTTCCGCGCATACTGTGGTTACCTGATCTGTGCCGCAGTCTGCTGCACTGCCTCTCTCTATCCAGCCTCCTCAGATGATGTAGGCTTTCTGTCTGTAAGCTGGAGTGCTTTCATTGGCCCGAAATCGATCTCTTCCAATGAGAACACTCCAGCTTACAGACAGAAAACCTCTATCATCGGAGGAGGCTGGCTAGAGGGAGGGGAGCGGAGGCAGAGTGTCAGACTGCGGCACAGATCAGGTAACCACAGTCTGCCTGAAAGTAGGCGTAAGACTGTATTTATTTTTTTAATTTCTGCAAACAAATGTTTTTTTCCCAAATACACTTTTCACTATATTCAATATATAACAAAACAATTTACACAAAGTTGTGTAGGGGTGATAGATCCCCTTTAATAATAACAGTGATGGTGGATATTTCAGGCATATTTTATTGGTTTGTAAAGGGTAAACTCCCATATAAGATTTGGTTTATATGATGTGACACATCCACTTTACGATAAATGGAGAATACCTACATCACTTATGTTTTGCAGACAATATCATACTCTTTGCCAGTAGTCCTGAATAACTGCAAGAAAGCACTGAAGAGTTTCACCAGGAAAGCAAAGATTTTGGTCTAAAGATGAATATCAAAATTCAAGTCATGTTTAACAATTTTACCATACCAAGGAAAATCACAGTAGATGGGCTAGAACTAGAAGAAGTGGACAAGTATGTTTACCTTGGACAGGAAAAGTCAACAGATGGAAACACCATGATAGAAAAAGAACAACAAATTAAACTGGGATGGCAACCATCTGGAAAACTTAGTAGTACTGTCTTTAAGACAAATTTACAACTCTTTCTCAAGTGAAAGTTTTTTGACCAGTGTGTTCTCCCAGTCCTTCAGTATGGCTGTGAAACATGGACACAGAATGCCAATGAAATACAAAAGCACAAGATTACACAGAGACGTATAGAGCAGAAAATTCTAAACTTAACAAAAAGAAACCAAAAACCGTGCGCGTTGATTTGTCAGCAAAGATCTGTGATGTAATTGAAAGTGCCTGGAATGGAAATGGGCAGGCCACATAGCAAGAAGACTTGATGGTAGATGGACCAAATTAATTAATGGATTCCACTCAATACTAAATGCCCAAGTAGAAACCAAAGACAAGATTGGTGCTGGCTTCCGGGGAGTGAGTGAGTGTGAGCGAGTGGCATTCATTCATGTAGTTGAAATGCATGCTGTAATTGCACATACTATGGTAGAAGGTGGATTGTGCTGGCTCCCAGGGTGTTAGTGTGAGTGAGACTATGGTGGAAGGTGGAATGTGCTGGCTCCTGGGGTGTGAGTGAGTGTGAGTGCGAGAGTGAGTGATTGCATGTGAGTGATTGCGTGTGTTAGTGAGTGTGTGTTAGTGAGTGTGTTAGTGAGTGTGTGTGATTGAGTGAGAGTGTGTGAGAGAGTATGAGTGAGAGAGAGTGAGAGTGTGTGAGTGAGAGGGTGTATGAATGTGTGTGAGTGAATGTGAGTGAGAGAGCGTGAGTGAGAGTGTGTGTGAGTGAGTGTGTGAGTGAGTGTGAGAGAGTGAGTGTGTGTGATTGAGTGTGTGTGAGTGTGAGAGAGAGTGGGAGTGTGTGAATTATTGTGAGTGTGTATGATTGAGTGTGTGTGAGTGTGTGATTGAGTGTGAGTGTATGTGAGTGTGTGTTTTTTGTCTGATGTGTTTGTGTCTGTGGTGTAGGACTGAGTGGCAGCCATTTTGTTTTTTCAGTCACTTGGATAGTGGTGGGCGGGCTGGATAGTGGGGACAGGCTAGCTCCCTGCATGATTTAAATCAATCCCCCATTGATTCAACCAATGGGAGCAGTAACTCCTCCTTACTTAACACTTTGAGTGCCAGAGGGGTACGCAACGTATTGCTTTGCAATGCGTTTAGTACCCCTCTGGCACTCAAAGGGTTAAGTTGAGGTAACATAGCATATAACACACAGTGGCTCTTCAGTTGAGGCAACGTAGCAGTATGCTGAGGGAACAAATAGAAAGTGGTGTTTCAGGCTTGCCCTCTGTAACATACAGCAAAGCATCGCTCTCCCTTTAAGGAAGCAGGAAGTGGAGGAGTGACAGTTGAAAACAGACAGTTAGTGAGGTGACTAAAGAGATGAAAAGGGTTAAATAAAAGAGTTGCTATTAAGTTTATCCCTGAGTTTGTATTTTATGGAAACATTACACCCTCGTACTGAAACAGAGTGTATGGAGGGTTACAATTATCTGTGAGAGGTGAAACAGAGTGTTTCTGGGGTCATGATCCTGAGTGAGAGTGTGTGTGGACCAGGAGAAGTTATTGATATCCCCTACTTCAGGAGCGAGTGGCAGCTACATTTTTTTTTGTCAGTTGGATAGTGGTGGGCAGGCTGGAGGGGGCGGGCCAACTCCCTGTATGATAAACATGCCCCCATTGAACCACCCAATGCGAGCAGTAATGTCCCTATTGAATCACCCAATAGGAGTTGTGTCTCCTAATGAGACATAAATTATGTAATGAGGCATTCTGTTCAATGTGTGTTTGTTTTCTGAGGAGACATAAATTATGTTCTGTGTGTGAAGTACCATAAATTATGCAATGAGGCTTATTCTTTTATATATATACTAGCTTCACAGTAGTGCTATTAGCTCTCATAAGTATCCGGCTCTGAAGTAATCCTTAGTCTTCCGAGACTGGAAGCCAGGTACGAGCGCAGACATCTTGTCTTAGAGACGTCTGCGTGCCTGCGCTGTCAGTCCCGGTCTCCTCTAGAAGGCTTTGCACTGTGCCTTAAGGCACCAGAAAGTACTGACGGCGCAGGTGTGCAATCGGCGCTAAAGCAAGAAGCCTGGTCATCAGTCTCTGAAGAATAAGGATAACTTTAAAACCGGGTACTTATGAGAGCTAATAGCATTATTAGTCACCATATTCCTAATTATTGGAGAGCGACTTTTTAGACAGTGAAATTTCAGCTTTAAGTATTTGAGAACCCAAAGAAAGGTCTTTCTTATTAAATATGAAATGAGTGAGGAGAACTGTCCAAACTGTCTTTTGTTTGGCAACTAAACAAAGAGTTCAGATAGGAAAACAAATGCTTCACATCTGATAAACCTCTTCCTGCAGCCTTCCCTATCAAATTATTATCTCTTTGATGCCACCATGAAATTGCAGGTGGGTGTGGTGAGAAAATGCCAGTTGGCTTGCGTCTTGTATCTAGCTGGCCAGTTTTCACCGGGCATGACCAACAGAAAAATGGTATAAAAGATGAGTATTTCTTGGTGGAACCAGAGAGCAGCATGTGATGGAGAGCAGCATGTGATGGAGGGCAGCACGTGGTGAAGACTACAGCCTAGGAGATGAGCAGTACAGCATGTGATCAGTCATGAGTCTTAGAGGGAAGGCCTGTCCTTGAGAGTCCTGATGTAAGCCCAGCAGAGGAGCAGACCAGAAACCAGCTGAGATCAGTGCTGGAGGATGTGAGATTATTGTAATCATAAGACTTACTGGAATCCAGTTTACATAGAAACATAGAATTTGACGGCAGATAAGAACCATTCGGACCATCTAGTCTGCCCATTTTCCTACTGTAAAAACTTCAAACCTTTTTTGGTCCTTGGTCTTTTCTTATGTTAAGGAAAGCTTTATGCCTATCCCATGCATGCTTACTGTATTAACTTCTACCACTTCTGCTGGTTGGCTATTCCACTTATCTACTACCCTCTCAGTGAAGTAAAACTTTCTTACTTTACGTCTAAACCTGTGTCCCTCTAGTTTTAGACTATGGCCACTTGTCCTAACACTATACTCCTTTGAAATGTACTTCCATCCTGCACTTTGTTGAATCTCTTCATGTATTTGAATGTGTCTGTCATATCCCCCCTCTCTCTTCTCTCCTCCAAGCTATACATGTTCAGATCTATCCTGATATTTCTTTTCCTGTAAACCAGTCACCATTTTAGTAGCCCTTCTCTGAATTCTCTCTAGAGTATCTATAGCCTTTTGGAGATGTGGTTTCCAGTACTGTACACAATACTCTAGGTGAGGTCTAACAAGAGATCTGTAGAGTGGCATAACCACTTCCCTTTTTCTGCTACTAATGCCCCTAGCTATACAACCCAGCACCCTGCTTGCACTCCCCTATGCTTTATTACATTACCTTCCTACCTTTAAGTCATTAGAAATAATTACTCCCAAATCCCTTTCCTTTGTTGTCTCTGACAGCACAGTACCTTTAACAGTATATTTTTCCTTTGGATTTTTATGTCCCAAGTGCATTATTTTACATTTATTGACATTAAACTGAAGGTGCCACACTCTTGTCCATTCTTCTAATTTACCTAAATCATTTGTTATTTGGCTTATTCCTCCTAGAATGTCTACCCTATTGCACATCTTTGTATCATTTGCAAAAAGGCATACCTTACCTTGAAGACCTTTTGCAATATCACTAATAAAAATATTAACCCTTTGAGTGCCACAGGGGTACGCAACACATTGCAAAGCAATGCGTTGCACCCCCCTCTGGCACTCAAAGGGTTAAAAAGAATGGACCCCAGTACAGATCCCCGAGGTACCCCACTAGTACCCCTTGATGAAGCTGTAATGGCGAAACGATTGTCAGGTCTCTGAGCACAGACTATGTGTATCAGTATTGTTGCAATCCTGATGCAATTGGAACAAAACTTGTAGCTCTGTATTTCTATACTATGCTTCTCTCTTTCTGTCATTTTTTGGCCTATATTGATCACTCACCCAACGGGTTCTTTTCCCAATGATTTTTGTGGATAGACCGCTGGGAAAGATTGGAGCGAGTGTCTCGCTTTTTATGGGTGATCACCTTTTGCGGCTACCCCTCCATTATCCTTTGCTCTAACTACTATAGTATTGAGATGTAGGTAGGGTCTATACTATTTTCGTATTACAAATGAGAAGAATTAAGTTTTCCTCTATATGTAGCTATCGCAAGAGGTAACAGCAACCCGTATACTCTTTTTCCCGCTGACAGTGTACATATCAGTGTGGAGGATCGGGTCCTCTGCCAATTACTACTATAGGTGCACAAATATAGGGATACTTGCTACTATCGGATGATCAGGAGAGTGGGAGCCTCCCGGTTAGATGGTGCTAGCGGAGGAGGGAATATTAATCTTTGTGCTCTCTTCTCTGCTGACGCTGTATTCAGCAGGTAGGAGGGTCAGGACGGTTACTAATTACCATTGTAGGTGCCCTAACAACGGGTCACTTGTTAATTTAAGCATTAGGATTGCAATTTTTGTTTTTATTCTCTGGTTTTTAAAGGGATTATTAAAGGTTATATTTTATATGTTTTTATGTACTTTACCCCTTTAATTTAACCCTTGAGTATGTCCCAGTGTCTCGTTAATATAGGAGTGGCATATGGTGCTGTTATGAGATTTTCCTTCTCTTTCTTCCCTTTTGTTTAGTCATTTGTATCTCTCTAGCACAATCCACTTATTCTTAAGAATAACCTATAATTACTTATAGAAAGTGGTGCACCTTGTATATTACCCCACTAGTAACACTCCTTTCGTCCGAATATACTCCATTGGCTACCACCCTCTGTCTCCTTTCACTCAGCCATTGCCTTATCCATTTCACTATTTTTGCATCCAGACCCAAACACTGCAATTTATTAATGAGTCTTCTGTGAGAGACAGTGTCAAATGCTTTACTAAAATCTAGATAAGCTATATCTACTGCTCCCCCTTGGTCTATTATTTTAGTCACCCGTCAACAAAATCTATGAGGTTAGTTTGACAATCTATTAGGTTAGTTTCATTCCATCTTTTTAATTTCTATGACTCATAATATTGTTTTATTCGTGTATATACCATCCAAACTGTAACAGTAATTTGACTGTGTATATAATAGTCATTTTTTTTATTATCACTTATTTGAGTGTTTTCTTAGTCACATCTGCCCAAAGAATAATTATACCCTTGGTAAGAGGGGATATAGAATTTCTTACAATATAAATAAAGATATACATACATACATACATACATACAGCTTGGTACTCTAAGAGCTTACTATACATATCTTGGGCCTTATACATAACAGGAAGTAGGTGCAACTCTGAAGCAAACCAGCTGCACCATAGGGGAGAAATGCAATTTCTACAACCCACATTGATCTAATTGTGGATTTTTTAACCCCTGGAATGCTACAGAGATCTCCAGTGCATTGTGAAGCAATGTGGTGCAGACCTCTCTAGTTCAAGAGGATAAAAATACACACATGTAGATAAGATGGAATTAGGAGAAGTGTAATTGTTCCCTGTGGTGCAGCTGGTTTGTGTTGCACTTGGACCTAACAGTTCTATCTGAACACAGGAATCTTACAGTAAATTAATCATTTTAATTAATTAACCCTTTAAATACCAGAGGAATAGGAAGACACATTGCCCATCCTCTGTGCTGCACACCTTCTGACACTCAAAGAGATAATAACAGACATTTTTGGAGATTTAGCATTTTAACTTTCACTCCCATCTCTTCATTTTTAATCATATTTACTATAACGTTATCTTCTGCACTTAATTAACCGAATTGTACATCTAAGAAAATTTAAAAGACATAAAACATTTGGACAAATATACAATATTTGTATATCATCTATTAAGTGAGCTATTCTTTACTTAAATCTGTAGTTTACAAGATATTTAGCATTATTTATCCATTTATACAAACTATCCAGGACTTCCTGGTAGGAAATGGCAGTTGGACTGGAGAATGGAATGTTAGTATATGACACAACAGGCTGTGCGGACAAGTACTGCTGAATTACCATAAACCGACATATACATAAAGCTAAATATCTCCTAAACTATTATGTTAAATAAAATATGACAAGCTTAAATATTAATAAGTTTGAAAGCTGTTTCAAAATCACCTGCACCTCCACTTTAAATTACACTGAGAAAGAAACCTTGTTAACCCTTTGATTGCCAAATGGGTGTGCAGTGGGTTAATTCTAAAGCCCCAAAATCCATGACTTTAAAACTATTTATTACCTGGTCTCTTTATGTATGAACTAAAGACTAATTTATATGTGTGCTTTAAGTGACATTACAGATCAGAATACAGTGACAGTTAATGACCTGCAGCAACCTTGGTCTCCACCAAATCAGCACTGCAGCTCCAGCAATAAAGCTCAGTTTACCAGACAGAGAAAGAACAGGCAATCTGTGCCTCTCCAGCTGTTTTGGATACAAGTCACCTCATTCTCTGCCAGAGACTGGCTGTTTGGGAATGATGACAGTTCTAGTCTCCATTAGCTGGAGAGCAAGATATTACCTGCTCCTGTACTAGTGTACAGAACTCTGCCATCAGCACCAATGTGTGCAGATGGAACTTTACCTTCACTGTGAGGCCACTGTGATGCGGATCCTGAGAATCAGTTAGTGGGCAGCTCTCAGATCATTTCAATCAGTTCTGAGAATTACTAGTGGAAAGCCATGTCCTCACCACGGTGCTCAGGAATTTTTTGGTTTATGCTCTTGATTTCGCTTCTGTTGAAAAAAACAGTGACTGGAGAGACTAAAAGTCTGATGAAGAAGGATAACATCAATGCCCAGAAGATTGGGATGGATCATCCTGATCCTAAACATGACAGAGAGATGACTTACCTCCCTACTCTGTTCTTTACCCTGCTTCTTGCTGCAGTGATTGCCAGACCCGGAAGGCGTGAGGGACGCCAAAAGAAGGTAAGATCCCGTGCAGACTGCTGCAGAGCCTTGAGAAACTGCAAGTCCAACAGCAGCCCTGGCAAACTTAATTCAAGCTGTGACTCCAACAGCAGCCTCAACACAGCCACTGAAAGCTGTGACTCCAACAGCAGCCCCCACACAGCAGCTGAAAGCTGCGACTCCAACAGTAGCCCCCATACATCCACTGAAAGCTGCGACTCCAACAGCAGCCCCTATACATACATTATAATTGAAGGGTCCAACACCAGCCCTAGTAAAGCGTCTTCAAAAAAGAGACACTACAAAGCAGCTGGAAGACGCAAGAGTAAATCAAAGCGCTACGCAGAATACAGAAGCTGTCAGGCCAACATCATAATCCCTGATAAGCTTCTAGAGGATGCAGAGCCAGTGCTATCCTCTACAGAGACTCTGGAACTTATAGACCCACCAACAGCCACTACAGAGACTCTGGAACCTAAAGACCCAACAACGGCCACTGCTGAGTCTCTGGAACCAGAAGACCCAACAACAGCCTCTACAGAGAGATTGGAAGGTGGAGACCCAACACCGGCCCCTACGGAGACTCCTTAAACTGCAGGATCAACACCGGCCCCTACACAGAAATCTGTTGTAACATCACAGAAATAAAGACCATTAAATGTGAAAAAATGGACTCATTTCATCAATTTATTACATATTTTCACAGTGGTTTATATGGTCCTGACAGTTGAAAATCATTTATATGTTTAAGTGTAAACCTTTGATGCATTGAAGTGATATTTACTACGGTAATATTGCAGACACAAATTTCTCTTGGAAATACTGTTTCCTTATTTAACCATTTGAGTGCTAAAGAGGTATCCAACAGACTGCAAAGCAATGTGCTGGACACCCCTCTGGCACTCAGAGGGTTAATAAACCTTTTGGTGTTTTTTCTCCCATTTGATGACTGTGTGCTGTCTCCCATGATCCTAGATACCCCAGGCTGAATACACCTGTGTAAGTTATTTCTATGGGACATGCACCATGTAGTTATACTGTGGGTTTATTATGTATTATAATAGTTGTGATGTCACTTCCCCCCTGCTAGGGAATATATAATATATATTTATATCGCCAGAAGCATCGAAGTGTGAAAGGAGCCGGAATCATATTTTATGAAAAAAAATTATAAAGGTTTATTCTGATGTTAATGTGGAATTGCCTTAAAGGGATAGTAATACTTAAAATATAAAAAAAAATATGTTGTAGAGTTTATCCCCCTGAGTAAAACAAGGGCACTCCCACCGCTGAAAGGTGTTTCATTCAAAAGTTATTAATTTTCAAAGTTGAATTTTTTAGGTGCAATATCACAGTGGCCTGAAATTGTACAGTGGCGCTGTTGCTACACCATCCTATGGAGATTTATGGTCAATTGACCAGAGCTGTCCATAGGATCGTGTAGCAACAGCGCCACTGTACAATTTCAGGCCACTGTGATATTGCACCTAAAAAATTCAACTTTGAAAATTAATAACTTTTGAATGAAACACCTTTCAGCAGTGGGAGTACCCTTGTTTTACTCAGGGGGATAAACCCTACAACATATATTTTTTTGTATTTTAAGTATTACTATCCCTTTAAACTTAGACAATTTGAAAACATTCTGCAAAATGTACTTCATTAACCCTTTGAGCACCAGAGAGTTATCCAACACATTGTGTTGCAATGCGTAGGATACCTCTTTGGCACTCAAATGGTTAAACCTTTTATGATATTAAAAAGAAATATATATATATATATATATATATATATACTAGTAATGTGGGACGGCGCTGTCCGTCAGGATATATAGGGAATTAATGCACACACATGGATGCAAGACAAACACACACAGAGACACACACGCAAATGCACACGCATGCATTGAGATGCATAAAGAGCGACACAGTCATATACACATACATGCAATGCACAACATGCAGACACATAGAGTGTGATACAAACATGCTGGATAGTGGGGGCAGGCCAACTCCCTGCATGATTTAAATCACTCCCCTTTTGAATCACCCAATGGGAGCAATAACTCCTCCTTACTTAACCCTTTGAGTGCCAGAGGGGTACGCAACGCATTGCCTCTGGCACTCAAAGGGTTCAGTTATGGTAACATAGCAATATAACACACGGTGGCTCTTTAGTTAAGGTAACGTAGCAATATGCTGAGAGAACAAATAGAAAGTGGTGTTTAAGGCTTGCCCTCTGTAACATACAGCAAAGCATCTCTCTCCCTTTAAGGAGAAAGGGCAGGAATCAGGAAGCAGGAAGTGGCGGAGTGACAGTTGAAAACAGACAGTTAGTGAGGTTGACTGAAGAGATGAAAAGAGTTAAATAAAAGAGTTGCTATTAAGTCTATCCCTGAGTTTGTATTTTATGGAAACATTACACCCTCGTACTGAAACAGAGTGTATGGAGGGTTACAATTATCTGTGTGAGGTGAAACAGTGTGTTTGTGGGGTCATGATCCTGAGTGAGAGTGTGTGTTGATATCCCCTACTTCAGGAGCGAGTGGCAGCTATATTTTTTTTTGTCAGTTGGATAGTAGTGGGCGGGCTGGAGGGGGTGGGCCAACTCCTGTATGATAAACATGCCCCCATTGAATCACCCAATGGGAGCAGTAACTTCCCCATTGAATCACCCAGTGGGAGTTGTGTCTCCTAATGAGACATAAATTATGTAATGAGGCATTCTGTTCAATGTGTGTTTGTTTTCTGAGAAGACATAAATTGTGTTCTGTGTGTGAGGTACCATAAATTATGCAATGAGGCTTATTCTTTTATATATATACTAGCAATGAGGGACGGCGTTGCCCGTCAGGATATATAGGGAATTAATGCGCACACACACAGATGCAAGACAAACACACACAGAGACACACACGCAAATGCACACGCATTCACTGAGGTGCATAAAGATCGACACAGTCATACATACATACATACATACATGCAATGCACAACATGCAGACACATAGAGTGTGATACAGACATGCAACACACACAGTGAGGAACACACAGGCACACACAGAGACATACATGCACACACAGAAGTGAGTCATAAGGGGGTGACATGTGTCATTGTAATGAGTTTGTGTTTGTACTTATGCCTCCACTGTGGCATTCATTTATATAGTTGAAATGCATGTGGTAATTGCACATACTATGGTGGAAGGTGGATCGTGCTGGCTCCCGGGGTGTGAGTGAGTGGCATTCAATCATGTAGTTAAAATGTATGTGGGAATTGCAAATACTATGGTAGAAGGTGGATCTTGCTGGCTCCCGGGGTGTGAGTGAGACTATGGTGGAAGGTGGATTGTGCTGGCTCCCGGGGTGTGAGTATGAGAGTGAGTGATTGCGTGAGTGTGTGTGATTGAGTGAGAGTGTGTGAGTGTGTATGAGTGTGAGGGTGTATGAGTGTGAGGGTGTATGTGTGAGTGAGAGAGTGTGAGTGAGAGAGTGTGAGTGAGAGAGTGTGTAAGTGAGTGTGACTGAGTGAGAGTGTGTGTGATTGAGTGCGAGTCTGAGTGAGAGAGTGTGAGTGAGAGAGTGTGAGTGTGTGAGAGAGTGTGAGTGTGTGTGATTGAGTGTGTGATTGAGTGTGAGTGAGAGAATGTGAGTGTGTGAATTATTGTGTGTATGATTGAGTGTGTGTGATTGTGTATGACTGAATGTGTGTGAGAGTGTGTGATTGAGTGTGTGTGAGTGTGTGTTTTTTGTCTGATGTGTTTGTGACTGTGGTGTAGGAGCGAGTGGCAGCCAATTTGTTTTTTCACTTACTTAGTGGTGGGCGGGCTGGATAGTGGGGGCATGCCAACTCCCTGCATGATTTAAATCACTCCCGCACTGAATCACCCAATGGGAGCAGTAACTCCTCCTTACTTAACCCTTTGAGTGCCAGAGGGGTATGCAACGCATTGCTTTGCAATGCGTTGTGTACCCCAGGGGCGTCGCTAGGGGTGGGCTAAGGGGGCTGAAACCCCAAGTGTGTCAGTGGGCAGCCCCGAATGTCAGACAATTAGCAGACTCACTCCTCCTGCTGTTTATCCTGAGGCTGGCTGGCTGGCTGCTGCCCAGCAACTTGTTGGCATATATAGCTTGGAACAGCAGGCTGCTGCCTTACTCTGTTCTCATCTTCAGCACCACAGCCATCCGCTCCACACTGGCTCTTCTAGCACTTCCTGGTGCTTTGCGATGATGTCATCAACATGCACCTGAAGTACCAGAGGAGGCAGTGTGGAGCCCATGGCTCTACACTGAAACAGAAAGCAGAATGGGGCAGAGCAGAAGAGAAGGTATGAGGGACAGTATAGATGGGGGAAATATATGGCTACCAGTGGCAGGTAAACAAGGCTGGTGGGTGTCACATTGTATATGTGGAGAATTTGTGGGCTGGCTACCAGAGGGCAGGGGAACAAGGCTGGTGGGGTCACACAGTTTATGTAGGGAATCAGTGGCTACCAGTGGGTATTTGAATAAGGATGGTGGTTGTCATATAGTGTATGTGTAGAATCTGTGGCTTTCAGTGGGCAGGATAATAAGGCTGGTGGGGTCCACAGTGTATGTGGGGAATCAGTGGCTACCAGTGGACAGGGTAATAAGGCTGGGGGAGGTCACATAGTGTATGTAAGGAATCTGTGGCTACCAGTGGGCAGGGGAGCAAGGCTAGGGGGGGTTATATAGTGTATGTAGAAAATTTGTGGCTATCATTGGTTAGGGGAATAAGGTTGTTGGGGGGGTCACATAATGTATGTATGGAATCTGTGGCTATCAGTGGGCAGGGGTAAAATGCAGTTGGGAATCACATAGTGTATGTGAGGAATCTGTGGATACCAGTGGGCGGGGGGGCACACGCAGTGTATGTGGGGAATCTGTGGCTTCCAGTGGGCAGGAGAACAAGGCTGGTGGGGATGCACAATGTATGAGGGGAATCTGTGGCGTCCAGTAGGCAGTTGTAGAAGGCTGGTGGGGTAACACAGTGTATTTGGGGAATCTGGGCAGAGAAACATGGCTGTGGCTACCAGTGGCCAGTGGAACAAGGCTGTGGTATCATATAGTTTATGTGCACTGTTCTGTAGCTACCAGCGGCCAATGGAAAAATGCTGGCAATCAGTCAGTGTATGATTGGCTACAGGTAACCAGTGGAACAATTATGGGGTATCACACAGTGTATGTATGGTTCTATGGATACCAGTTGCCAGTAGAAGACGACTGAGATATCAGTTCATGTGTGGGCCTGGTGCTACTGGTGGGAAACCACTGGAGTATCAGACAGTGGATGTGTGGCTAATGGGGGCTAGAGGCGCAATGTTATCAGGCAGTGTATGAGAGGTTCTATCGCTACCAGTGGGCAATGGAACAATGCTGGGTATAAGCATACATCCCAAGTGTCCGTTTTTGAGCCCCAAATCCCTCTGTCCCTCTTTCACACCCTGGCGTCCCTCTTTTTAGGACATCAGACTGTGTGGTGGGTAAAGTGTATCACATTGCTCCACAGCAATAAAACTCACATGAATGTTTGTTTAAACATCATTATATTTGTTTATACATTATCTGTGTAAATAAAATACTTTGGTGTTGCTCTTGATAATTTATTTCATTTAATTCATTTACATCAATGGCTCATATGTATTAAAGCAACCTGGTTTTATTCTGGAGTAAACCAACTGCACAATAGGGGACAAATAAAAGTTCTTAAAATCCACTGCATTTGAATAGAGTTTTTAACCTCTTGAATGCTAGAGAGGTCTCCAATGCATTGATTTGCAATGTATTGAAGACCGCTCTAGCATTCAAGGAGTTAAAACCCCTATTTAATGTGACAGGAATTTTGATTTGTTCCCTGTGGTACAGTTGGTTTACACCACAATAACTTCAGTTAGAACAAAAAACAATGAGTTGAACATAAAATTGCTTACTTCTTAACTCTTTGCATTGCATTCTATATAGATTAGTAAAATAAACATATATGTTGTGTAAGGATAACTCACTCCACACTATAGCGTTATCATCACTACCACTGGTGGCAGGCACTCTGTTGAATTTTGCTGTGGGCTCTAGCCCCAGATCGTTTTGGAACCTAGAAACGCCCCTGGTGTACCCCTCTGGCATGCAAAGGGTTAAGTTGAGGTAACATAGAAATATAACACACGGTGGCTCTTCAGTTGAGGCAACATAGCAATATGCTGAGGGAACAAATAGAAAGTGGTGTTTGATGCTTGCCCTCTGTAACATACAGCACAGCATCTCTCTCCCTTTAAGGAGAAAGGGCTGGAATCAGGAAGCAGGAAGTGGAGGAGTGACAGTTGAGACAGTTAGTAAGGTGACTGAAGAGATGAAGAGTTAAGTAAAAGAGTTGTTATTAAGTTTATCCCTGAGTTTGTATTTTATGGGAACATTACACCCTCGTACTGAAACAGAGTGTATGGAGGGTTACAGTTATCTGTGGGAGGTGACACATTGTGTTTGTGGGGTCATGATCCTGAGTGAGAGTGTGAGTGGACCAGGAGAAGGTACTGATTTCCCCTACTTTAGGAGCAAGTGGCAGTTATATTTTTTTTGTCAGTTGGATAGTGGTGGGCGGGCTGGAGGGGGCGGGCCAACTGCCTGTATGATAAACATGCCCCCATTCAATTGCCCAATAGGAGCAGTAAAGTCCCCATTCAATCACCCAATGGGAGTTGTGTCTCGTAATGAGACATAAATTATGTAATGAGGCATTCTGTTCAATGTGTGTTTGTTTTCTGAGGAGAAATAAATTACGTTCTGTGTGTGAGGTACCATAAATTATGAAATGAGGCTTATTCTTTTATATATATGGATAAATATATATATATATATATATATATATATATATATATATAACTCCAAATAGCAAGCACTCACAGGTCTTAAATCATGTAAAAAGAACTGTTTATTGTTCGACGTTTCGGTCCGGTAGGGACCTTTATCAAGAACAAACCTAAATACAACTATAGTGCAAATAAATACTCACCGTGTGCATGCTGATGTGACGTGCAAATCGTAACAATAGAGAGTGTATCAAAGTAGTGTATCCGGTGTGAACGTGAGTTACAATTAGCGGAGAAACAACAAAACAACATGCTCCCCCTAGTGTAATTACTTTGTTGCATTGAAGTGTTGAATCGTGTTAAGTGAATGAATAAAGTTGAATTATCAACTTTAAAATCTGTTGCTAATAATTCTTAGTAATTAAACTGTGCAACTATGAAACAAAACTGTTATAAACAGCCTCTTGAAGTGAGCCGAAACTCAGCTCACTGCAGTGACCTAACAAAACCCCAATCTTCATGCATACCACTGTATCTGACACCCGATCTTATTGAAAATCTAAATAAATAGTGTCTCGTGTAGAAATCAAAAAAAGTGCATATGCGTGAAAAAAGCTTAAAAAATGTTTGAATTAAGAATTATTATGTTTACAAAACAAATTATCTATATTTAAAAAATGTATATTCATTATTCCAATTCACTACCACAATCGAACACTCCCCGCTGAATCTCAGCACAAGTGTCCGACTGGGGTACGCAATTACTTCTTGAGCATATAATGAGACAAAATGTTTTTATAAAAAAATTTTTTTAGAAAAATCTTTTTTGTTAATCCTGGAGACTTCATTTTTAGCTACAAAAATACTCTGAAGGTTGTATATCAAAAAATAATAATAATAATAATAAAAAAATAATAAAAAAATAATCTACATTAGACAACAAAAAATGTCCAAATAAATGAAAAAATATTGAAAAGTATTATGAACTGATCAAAAAAATAAATAAATGATGAAAAAACAAAACTGAGGTAATCCCCCCAGACTCTTCTTTAACGATCATCCAAAAACATAGAAAAATGGACCGCCTCATTCAATCCCCGCGGTGTTACAGTGTCTAATTTCCTTATCCAAAAAGTCTCCCTTTGGAGTAAGAGTTTGCTTCTATTGCCTCCCCTCAACAAAGGTGGGACATGATCAATCGGCATAATCTTAAAAGATGTCGGAGAATGTCCCATTGTCAAGAAATGTTTTGCCACTGGCTTATCCGTGGTGGAATCCCTATGGGCAACTTTAATTGCTGAACGATGTCCAGTTACTCGATCTTTAAGCATTCCATCCGTCTTGCCTATATAAACTAAATTGCAAGGACATCTCAACAGGTAAATAACATGATCTGTACTACATGTCAAACGGAATTTAATTTTAAACATTTTTCCTGTATGGGGATGTTGAAAATAACTCCCAGTTTACATCTGTTTGCAAGTAGCACATCCTGTGCATTTAAAGACACCCTCTCTCGGTTTGGGTAACCAATTCTTTGTTGTTGTTGATGTATTATTGGACCATGTTTTTACCAATAAGTCCCTCAAATTCCTCCCTCTTTTATAACAAATCATGGGCTTTTCCTTAAAGATCGAGGGTAAAGAATTGTCCCTCCGTAGAATATCCCAATTATCCAATAATGTTTCCTGTATCACCTTCGCTGCTGTACTATATGTAGTTTGTAGAACAATTCGATTAGAATTGTCCCGTTTTTTTCGTGGTTCAATACTTTCTTGAAGAGCTCTTGATACATTTTTAAGAATAATATCCTGGGGATAACCTCTTTCAAAAAAACGTTGCGCCATTTCTTCTAATTGTCCTTGCATCATTACTGGGTCTGTATTATTTCTAATAACCCGCAAAAACTGAGAGGAAGGTAAAGAATTCTTCAAGGCGGATGAATGATAACTGTTGTAGTGCAGTAAAGTATTACGATCTGTGATCTTCCTATATAGAGTATAACCCAAAGAATCTCCTTCCTTGAACACTTCCAAATCCAGGAATGCAATCTTCGTACGGCTCGTCGTATGTGTAAACCTCACTGGGCTATTTAACTGATTAAGATGTTCCACAATCTGAATAAAAGAAGATTCATCTCCTTTCCACACAATGAACACATCGTCAATGTATCGCTTATATAGAAGTAAATTCTGAGCATATGGTACCAATATCTCCTTCTTTTCATAGGCATACATGTAACAATTTGCATAAGCTGGCGCCATGGGAGCCCCCATAGCCGTCCCAGCCTTCTGTACATAATATTTGTTTTCAAACATAAAGAAATTACATGTCAATGCTATTTCTAATAACTGAAGGAGACATTGTGACGGAGGCCCATCATATACATTGGAATCTTCAATCAACGACTGCACCGCTTTTAATCCCTCCTGATGAGGTATGATTGTATAGAGATTCTTAACGTCCAATGTTGCCAATGTAATGTCATCATCTCCCTGAAAATTCACTTGATTAATTATCTCTCGTAACATATTTGAATCTTTGAGATAACTATCAGTTTCTTGAATTACAGGTTGAAGCCAAAAATCAATAGCTTTGCCTATCGGATACGTCAAGCTACCCCTAGCCGAAACAATCGGTCGGCCTGGCGGATGTTGCATATTCTTATGTACCTTGGGCAATGTATAAATTATAGGGCAAATCGGATACAGTTCCAATAGATAATCAGCTAAATCCTTATTGATCCAATTAAGATGCATAGCTTCTTCCAAAAAAAGAGCAATTTCTCTTTTGAACTTATCTGTGGGATTAACTCTGACATATTCATAAGTGGTATCATCTGATAACTGTCTCATGATGTCTTCTTTGTATTCCTCATAGTTCATCAATACTATCCCCCCGCCTTTGTCGGCGGGTCGGATCACAATCTTGGTGTCAGATGATAAAGTCTGTATCGCTTTTCTTTCTTCCAGGGATAAATTTGAATGAGGATGGGGTATCTCCTGAGCTTTCTCTTCTACAATCTGCTTAGTAATCCATGTGAAGGTTTTCACTGAATCAGACGTATTAATTGGATCAAATTTCCCTCTAAGTTTTAAAGGGTTAATTGCCACGTTAGGGACAGAATCCTTAAAAAAATCTTTAAGTCTTAACGATCTCGATAATTTATAATGTTCAATGTCCCACTGAAAGTTCTCAAAATTACATATCGGGACAAAAGACAAACCTTTTTGTAAAAGAGATCGTTCTCCATGAGTCAAAACATGATTGGATAAATTGAAAATTACTGAGGAGGAAACACTGGTGGTTTGTTGGCTCCCTTGTTCCCGGTAACCTTTGCCTTGTTGCCCCCTCCTGATGTGATTCCTCGTGCGCCTCCGCTTCTTGTTAATGGGGGATCCGGCGGGGCAGGGGTTAACTGAACATTTTCCAAAAAACATGCTCCCCCCTCGGTCACATTTGCTTGTGGGGCTTGTGTTACCGACTCCTCTGTTTCCGATTCACCCGAACTTAAATCCACAGTTGTAAGATTTAATCTCTTAACCCCAGCTCTCCCGGGTCTTCTAAAACGTGTTCGTTGTGGTTTTCTGACCGAAGCTCCAGTTAACCAAGGATATACCCGATGGTATTGATAGTCATCTTTGACTTTTTGTAATTTCTCTCGCTTAAAATGAAGCAATTGGTTGTTATACTTTTCAACTTCACTGTTAATTTTTTCCATGGATGCCTTGAACCGTTCTCTGTTCAAAGCCTCATTGTGTTCCATTTTGAAAGTGGCAATTTGTGTTCGTGTGTGACTTAAATCTCTGCTTACTTCCTCTAGAACTAATATCATCAGATCCAAGGAGCATTGATTGAGTACCCCAATCCATTTTCTACAAAATTCAGGGTTATATCGACCTATTGTAGGGATATTTTTAATCCGAAACCCCCTTGGTATCTGCTTAGCTCTGTAATAATCCGAAATAAAAAGACCATGCAGGTCAAGATCAATCTCTCTTTTCAAAAGTTTCAGTAAAGGATGATATAGATTGTCTTCATTCATATTCTCAGCCACCTCTGAATTAGATGTTTTCCAAAGTACCTTTGTAGCATCAGCCTCCGTGAGTCTCAGTGTTTCCGCATAATCTAGAGTACCACCGGCTCGAGCTGAAAAATCTTCCATTTTTATGTCACGAATATAATTCACAACAGAGTGCAATGTTTCACCTACGGACGGGTGCTCAACGAAGAAGTATAAATGACCCAAATGTCGGCACTCACGTCTTCTCTTTAACTTGCCTGGGTGCTATGCAATAAACTCATCAATAACTCCAAATAGCAAGCACTCACAGGTCTTAAATCATGTAAAAAGAACTGTTTATTGTTCGACGTTTCGGTCCGGTAGGGACCTTTATCAAGAACAAACCTAAATACAACTATAGTGCAAATAAATACTCACCGTGTGCATGCTGATGTGACGTGCAAATCGTAACAATAGAGAGTGTATCAAAGTAGTGTATCCGGTGTGAACGTGAGTTACAATTAGCGGAGAAACAACAAAACAACATGCTCCCCCTAGTGTAATTTTTCTAAAAAAATTTTTTTATAAAAACATTTTGTCTCATTATATGCTCAAGAAGTAATTGCGTACCCCAGTCGGACACTTGTGCTGAGATTCAGCGGGGAGTGTTCGATTGTGGTAGTGAATTGGAATAATGAATATACATTTTTTAAATATAGATAATTTGTTTTGTAAACATAATAATTCTTAATTCAAAAATTTTTTAAGCTTTTTTCACGCATATGCACTTTTTTTGATTTCTACACGAGACACTATTTATTTAGATTTTCAATAAGATCGGGTGTCAGATACAGTGGTATGCATGAAGATTGGGGTTTTGTTAGGTCACTGCAGTGAGCTGAGTTTCGGCTCACTTCAAGAGGCTGTTTATAACAGTTTTGTTTCATAGTTGCACAGTTTAATTACTAAGAATTATTAGCAACAGATTTTAAAGTTGATAATTCAACTTTATTCATTCACTTAACACGATTCAACACTTCAATGCAACAAAGTAATTACACTAGGGGGAGCATGTTGTTTTGTTGTTTCTCCGCTAATTGTAACTCACGTTCACACCGGATACACTACTTTGATACACTCTCTATTGTTACGATTTGCACGTCACATCAGCATGCACACGGTGAGTATTTATTTGCACTATAGTTGTATTTAGGTTTGTTCTTGATAAAGGTCCCTACCGGACCGAAACGTCGAACAATAAACAGTTCTTTTTACATGATTTAAGACCTGTGAGTGCTTGCTATTTGGAGTTATTGATGAGTTTATTGCATAGCACCCAGGCAAGTTAAAGAGAAGACGTGAGTGCCGACATTTGGGTCATTTATATATATATATATATATATATATAATCTTATGTCTCTGTATTTGTGCACATACGCAACTCTGCTGTAAACTCTCCAGGACATACTTGAAAATGAGGGAAATCTCAATGTATTCTTCCTGGTAAAACATTTTCTAAATAAAATATAAAGTTTTATTTTTTCTGGCGAAAATCCTTAGTTTTATACAAAAAAATTCCCATTGATTGAAATGGGTCTTTTAAACCATGGAATGCTAGACATGTGTCAAACACATGTAAAACAATGCATTGGAGACATGTCTAGCATGCAGGGGTTAAATGATCAATTTCTTCAAAGTGGGGCTAAGGGAATATTTATTTGTCCCCTATGGTGCATTTGTTTTCCCCTAGAATTGCTGTCATTCTTCTTAGTACGTCAGCTTCAACACGTTATGGTGATTTCTTTTAGAGTAATTCTATAGTACTATGGGATGTATTCAACTCCTGGAAAACAAGTAAATATAGATGCAGGTTTGTAAATTTATTTTCCCATTGGTGGAGTTTGTGTATGATTTATATTTTTCTTATTATTTTAGATAGTTGTTGATTGATACCAACTGGAAAATAGTTAATGGTTTTGCCATTTCAAGACACAATAGAGAGAATTATTGTTTTTATTACACATTTAGGTACATTTTGACACCTAATACACTAATACCTAAAGTATTTCCACAAATGCATTCCCATTGACAATTCTTCAGTAATAAAATTATATATTCATAAAAGATTGCATTTTTACAACAAAATATATGTATACTTTTACTCTGAATGTGATCTGAGCAAAGAATACATTATCCTATAATATAAAAGGCCAGAATGTTTGTCCAATGCAGTCACGTGCAGGAGACTGCCCTAACGCTTTCAGGCAGTCTGTGCATTCGGGCAGTCTCTACTGCACATGACTGCATCACGTGTGCCACCAGAAAAGTGGCGGTAGTACGCAGAGCAGGACCGGCCTCTTTACTTCACCAGACCTTGGCCCGTGTACACAGGCTTTTACACTAGTATATATATATATATATATATATATAAAACTTAGGGTAGTTGTGTTAGTCCAATGGTGTAGATGCAGAGTGAAACAGCATTGCAGTATGTGATAATACCTTTTTATTGGACTACTATTCAATTTTCAGGATAAGCTTTTGCGAATAATAAACATATATAATGTTTAACATTTCATCACTATAATTTTTTCTGGACATACATTCAACTTTTGGGTTAATATTATATAATGCAATGTAAGTTGTGAAATAAGCCTGTTATTTATTTAAACGTTGATGGATAAAAAGATGATTTACTATTGAAATATCACCTTCTAGCTGGTGACCATCAAAACGGCAAGATCAGAATGCCTCCCAAATCAAAAGCATCAATAGTATAAACGTATACTATATTATATACTGTATACTCCTCTCTTAAACCTGTGGGATGTAGGAGCTGTAAGAACTGCGCAGAGGGAAGCTTTGAGCAGCACATGACAAAATCCAGCATAGACACTACAGCTTGGCATATGAACATGCTGCACATAAATAGGTGAAGTCACTGACATTCGCCTTGACAGCAGAGGATCCTGACCTCTCTGAGAGCTGTAAAGAGTCTTATTACCAGTTGATAAAGACAGAGCTCAGAGAGGGCAGGGTCCTCTGCTGTCAAGGTGAATGTCAGTGGCTTCACCTGGACCTCATTATCCTATCCGTGTGCAGCATGTTAATATGAAAGCTGTAGCATCTATGCTGTGCAGCTCCTACAGCTCCAACACGTTTACTATTGTGGCCTTCCGGACTTCCCTATCACCTTACAAGGTTTACTATTGAAATGTTGCTCTTTAGTTGGTGAACCTTAAGAGTGCTACATCAGAATCTCACCCTGTTGATGCAGGTGACATTCTGATGTTGCCCTTTTGATTCAGACGACATTATGATCTCGCCCTTTTTCTCATTGCCAACTAGAGGGTGAGATTTCCATAGGATACCTACTGAGATAAGGCTGTACAGGTAATGCTGAGTATGACTGTGCAGACTGGTAATAGCAGGTGGTGGAGGTTCACTGGTGTATAGCAGGATTATGTCTGAGGAGAATGATGATAGCAGTAGACTTAGGTACACGGGTGTATAGCTAGTAGACGAGTATGTCTGAGGAGACTGATGATAACATAGCAGTAGACAGAGGTACACGGGTATATAGCTGAGTATGCTGAGTATGGCTTATCAGACTGATTATAGCAGGAGGCAGAGGTACCCAGGGGCATAGTTGATACAGGACTATGGCTACAGGTGTATGGCTAGATACAGTATTATTGCTTGGATAGGACTTATAGTAGACGAGCAGAGAGAGAGGTCCTGGCAAACTAATCCAAAGAAACAATTCAGAAGAGTGGTAGTCCAAGGGCAGCGGCAGGCAGCACTGGATCAAGGTCAAAATGGAGGCCAAGGATCAGGAACCAGGAACAGAGAAGGAATTCACCACAAACACCACCAAATGACCAGCACTGGCCTACTGGCAGCTTCTTATAAGAAGGAATAGATTCAGACATTACGTTGTAATGTCATGACATCATGTCATGGCTGCATTGAAATCGACAGTGTTAAACTGAGGTCAGAGGTAACTCCCCATGTAATTAAATGACAACATCATCAGGGAAAGTGCTACCAGAACAGGTAAAGCCAGTATTCAGATACTGTGCATTGAAACACTAACATGGGTCAACAGTAGCATCTATGTGACTGAGTGGGTATGAAAGTCAAGACCAGATGAGCAGATGCAAAAATCACAAACACCACCACCCCATTGGAGTGCCTGGAGCTGGGCTATACAACTGACGGATCACCAACTATTGGGGCTCAATCATCTTGAACCAGCAAATGGTTGAGAGTTGATGTTCTCCAAAGCTGGTGGTCCAATAACTGATAGTCTACAGTGTACTGAGAACAATCCGACAACCAGCATGGGCAGAAGGTGAATGTTAAGTGTGGGAAGGCTAATAAAAGCCCTCTTTTCCACTACATTTGGCTTTTGAATCACCATTTCACTAAGAGACACTCACTGAAAAAAGTTTTTTTTTTTAATGCTGCCTTGCAGTTTGCTTTCATGTCTTGCCCCTTTTTCAACCGTTTCTTGTGATTCCTTGTCTGGCTTTCTCTTTGGAATTTCTTGTTTGCTGGATCCTTGTTCCTTGACTTTGTTTGTGTTTGTGATCAAAGTGTTCCAGTTCATGACCTGTAGTTCCTGTCTTGTTCCAGAGTGTTTACCTTGTGTATTAACCCGGCCTTCTCTTCAACGTCTCTCCTACCCTATGATTTATCTGATATTCTGTGACTGACTTTATCTCCATTGTTCGATTACTCTTCTGCCTGCCACCTTGTACGTCTTTGCCCGCTTGTTACAAACATTGGCTCCTTTGTTCTGTCATTCCTCTGTATGCTGCCTTGCATGTCTGAATACTCTATTTCTTCTACCACAATGGGTTCCAATTCCCTGCGCCATCAGTCGAACTTCGACCACCATTCGTACTTTGATCACCAGTTGGACTTTGACCACCAATCAGACTTCAACCATCAGTCATTGGGGGTCAAGTATTCTGACTTGTTTGACTTCCCTGTCTACTGTTCCTGTTTCCCAGGGCAACCCTTGACTGATCCTGCTTGCTTGTCCCTATCTTGATTCCTCAGTCATGTTCCAGGTTTCAGCATTTCTGTCCAACAACTGTCAATGGTTACTGCAGGTAGCAAGTATGTTCTATTTCCTCCTTTGACCTCAGTGGGTAGTAGCTGCTCTCTATGCTGCCATCCAGGGTGCAGGCTGACTCCTCCAGTTGGCACTAATCAGGCCTTACAGCCAGCATCTTTATCCCAGCTTAAGTCGCAGTATGGCAGTCTAGGGAGCAGCCAACTCCAGTCAGCTATGAATCCCACTTATTGCTCACAAGCATCTGGCCCACTGATGCCTCCCCTGTGTTGTTTTGTTGCTGTGTCTTATTATATATATATATATATATATATATATATATATATCAAATAGCAGTCTGACATCTCTTTGTGAGGACTCTCCTTCACAGAATGTAACCAGGGATTGGGCACTCCAGCTTGTCATAACCTTACATTATGATTATGCCATGACAACTGATCCAGCAGAGGTCTCTTGGGTCATAGTTCAGCAAGGGTCTAGGCTTGAGCAGTACTTTGCTCTGATGAAAAAACTATACTCCAGTCTGGATTCCATTGCTAATATGTTGCAACATATTCAGCAGTGTTTTGAGGCAACCGTTCCCTCTTCAGCCACCTCTACCAGGGTAAAGGCTGCAATTTCCCCTGCTGCTTCTCCTTTGCCTTCCAGATTGCCATTACTAGTATCATGTTTATTTTATCCCCGTAACTCCTGGACTGTCAATCTCCAATGTTAACTGACTTTGATTTATTCATCTCGGCTTTCCATTCTGTTTTTGATGCTCCTGAGCACTGGTCTATGGCCAAGTCCACCAACCTAAATTCTCAACAGGGTTAAAGAACATTATTACAGTATGCCATTGAATTCCAGACATCGGCGTACAATGCAGAGTGGGGTGAAAGCTGCTTTTAGTAGGGGTTAACATGAGCATATGAAGGGTAAGTTGACCACATGGTGTATCCTAGATACATTGGAGGATCTCTTCACTCTCTGTTCTACCTTGGAACATACCATCCAGAAGCGACGGCTGAACGTAGAGACCATAATCGCCGGCCAGCAAGTCGACCTTTTGTGCACCTTGCTCCCAAGTTCTAGACCCCAGTTTCTCCTCTTGATACAGCAAGGGAATCTATGGAAATTGGGCAAGTTCTCCTTCTCTCTGAAGAGGAGAAGGTCAGGAGATAGTCTCTTAACTTGTGTTTATATTGTGCCAAATTAGGACACTTTGCCTCCTTATGCCCAAACAAGCTGAGAAAAGCCCGGACTTAAGGTCTAGTGAGGGGCCCTCCCTAAGTCTGTCCTCTGTTCCCTCTAAAGAAGACAGCAAGCTTGTCCTCTCCGCCTTGCTGACCTGTGATCAGAGGGTCATTCCTGTCTCTGCCTTTATTTATTCATGGTCACTGTCTTTGCTGCTCAGCATGGGGTTCTCTTTAAGAAAAGAGACATGCTTATTCACATCATCGCGATAGACGGTTCACCCCCAGGCTGGTCTCATTACCCACTGTACCTTTCCTCTCACTCTTACTATTGGCTCTTTGCACATTAAGTTTTTTTTGATCTTTTGATCTTATTTCATGACTTTCTAACCCATTGATCCTAGGTTATCCTTGGCTCCAGAAGAATAATCCTACTATAGATTAGGCTACCAGTTCTCTTACCTTCCCTTGTGAAACTAAGCCTATTCCTGTAGTCTCCCTGTCTGCTCTGTATCCTGGGGTTCGATTCCCTTCAGTTCCTGAACCCTACTTGGCTTATGCTGATAACTTCAGTAATACCAACTCCGAAACATTGCTGCCTCACAGGCCATACAATTGTCCCACAGACCTCTTTCCAGGGACATCAACTCCTCAGGGTAGGACTTACCCACTATGTTTACCTGAGACTAAGGACT
Source organism: Rhinophrynus dorsalis (assembly GCA_037306005.1). Lineage (NCBI taxonomy): Eukaryota > Metazoa > Chordata > Amphibia > Anura > Rhinophrynidae > Rhinophrynus > Rhinophrynus dorsalis. The sequence continues at coordinate 298,685,000 of CM074724.1, forward strand.
TGGAGGAATATATTCAGGATAATCTAGCCAGAGGCTTTATATGGCAATCCACTTCTTACGCTGGTTTAGGCATATTTTTTGTTAAAGGGATCCCAGTTCCGCCCCTTCTGGCCACCTCCCCTTAAAGCTGCAATCCGTTTGTGGGACTGGATGGATGCAGCATGGAACAAACTTAAGTCAGTAATTATGAAGGAGGGCAGGATTTTCCTGTGCTTACTGAAGTTTGAAGAATGGGTGGGAGGGGGATCCTTTCACATTGAATATCTTTTGAACTACAATGTTATTAAACATAGAGCAAAGTGTTATATTTACAATAGAGAAGACTCAGAGATAAACTTTGTAGACATTACTATCCCTTTAAGAAGAATGAAGAAGGTTCCCATCCCTGTGTGGACTACAGGGGTTTAAACAATATTACTTGGAGAAACTGCTATCCATTTCCCCTCATTCCAGAATTATTTGAAAGGCTTAAGGGGGCTCGCTTTTTCACAAAACCTGACCTCTCAGGGGTCTACAGTTTGGTCAGGAGAGAGGGAGATGAGTGGAAGACTGCTTTCAATTCCAGGTTCAGGCATTATGAATATCTGGCCTTGCCATGACCTTCGCAATGCCCCTGCAGTCTTCCAGTGTTTTGTCAATGATGTAGTCAGGGACCTCTTGTTGTCCTTTGTAGTTGTCTATCTGGACAACATCTTGATCTTCTCTTCAACCCTTGAAAAGTTCATGTTCGGTGTGTCTTAACACGCCTCAGAGAGAACCACCTCTACTGTAAATTCAAGAAGTGCAGGTGTGAAAAGACCTCTCTGTCCTTTCTGGCGTATATTATATTCACTCAAGGACTCGACATGGACCCATGGAAGCTGTCCGCTGTTACTGACTGGCTTCTACTCCTCCGCTTAAAGGCTATCCAGTGATTTATTGGCTTTACCAATTACTACGGTAAGGTCATCAAAGCTTCTCTGCACTGGTATCCCCCATCGTTGCTATGACTGTAAAGGGGCTGATCCACATCACTGGAGTACCAAAGCTTTATAAGTGTTCATGTCCTTGAAGGCTGCTTTCCCATCAGCTCCCATTCTCAGATAGTCGGATCCTTATGTTCCGTCCCCCTTGGATGATGACTCAACTGAGACAGGGGCTGGTGCTGTTCTATCCCAGAGATCTGCTACTTCTGGGATTCTTAATCCATGTTTCTTTTTCTCTCAATGCTGTACATCTGAAGAGAGAAACTATGACACTGGGAACAGGGAACTTCTATCTATTAAGTTGGCTCTGGAAGAGTGGCAGTATTCGCTGGAGGAATCTCATGTTGTCATGATTCTGACTGACCACCAGAATCTACAGTACCTAGCCTCTGCCAAGCATCTGAATGCCCGCCAGGCCAGTTTTGCCTTATTCTTTTCTCCTTTATATTTTGTTATTTCCTATATTCCTGGGACAAATAATGTCAAGGCTACTGCCTTCTTTCGCCTGCATTATTCTACTGGTATCTCCAAGTACACTCCTGAGCTGATAGTCCCACCAGCTCAGGTCATATCTTCTTTGTCCACAACCATTCTTACCCATCTCTGGAAATCCTAGTCTGTCTGCCCGTCTGGAGTCTCCTTGCCTCCCAATGTGTATTTTGTAACTGAGGGTTATCACTCAGATATCCAGATACAGATTGCCTGTGGTTCATCTGAAGCAATCCTGTATTAATAAAATATTTTTTGCCCCAGCATCTGTATAAATAAGTCAGAGGGTACATAGATATTTTACACATTAACTCTCCAGCCACACATTAATACAGGGTTTATTTCAGATGTAATACAGGCAATCTGTATCTGGGTTTATGAAGCTATTACTATAGTGCTAACTGTATTGAAAGGAATTGTGAGACATTCTACATATACAAAATCAGGGGTATGTGAGCTTGTAGGGAGTAACTGCCCCAGAGATTTTATATGGGAATAAGGTATAACCTGTTACAATTTGTGCCCAGTGTGGGGCTCGATGATTTACTGTAAGTAAGCTTGACATTACTCATATATTTTTATTCAGCGGACCTCTTAAAAGTACACTCGTATCATTGCTATTCCAGTAAACAAGATGCAGAGGCTGAATGATATTATGCAAACAAGGCATGGAAGATATATCATTAGTTATGAAATTCTTGCACTTTAAATTCTGTTTCAGACCTCAGTGGGTAGTAGCTGTTATCTAGGCTGCCATCTGTGGTGAAGGCTGGCTCCTCTGGTCAACACTAATCTGGCCTTACAGCCAGCACCTTTATCTCGGCTTAGGCCGCAGCAAGACAGTCTAGGGAGCAGTCATCCCCAGCTAGCTAATGCTGTGTCTTGATTTTATATATATATATATAAACGCCTTGTCTTCTCCCAATTAACTAAATTTCTCAACTCTGTCTTTTGGACCCTATGCAGTTTGGTTTCTGGTGCGGTCACTCAACTGAGACAGCTCTCTGCAGGGTGGCCAATGATCTCCAGACTGCAAAAGTCAAGGGACAGCTTTCTATACTAATACTACTCGATTTATCATCTGCCTTCGACACGGTTAACCATTCTCTGTTGACTCAAATTCTCCACAGTCTTGGTTTCCAAAATCAAGCTGCTTCATGGCTCTCCTCCTACCTCTCACAACTTTCCTTTTTTGTGTCCTCTAACAATAACACCTCCTCCACAGTCCCTCTGTCTGTGGGGGTGCCTTAAGGCTCCGTTCTGGGTCCTCTGCTTTTCCCACTGTATACCCTTTCATTGGGTGAACTTATTCATTTGCTTGGCTTAAAATACCATCTGTATGCTGATGATACCCAAATTTACATCTCCACTCCTGATCTTTCACCTCAAATCCAGCTGCAAATTTCAGACTGCCTTTTGGCCATTTCCTCCTGGATGGCACAACGTCAGCTGAAGATAAACATGGCCAAAACAGAACTGCTAATCTTCCCACCAAGACCTTGTCCAACACCTAGCTTCACCATTACAGTTGATGGTATTGATATTCATCCAGTCAGCTCAGCACGCTGCCTTGGGGCCATATTTGATTCCTCTATTTCCTTCTCCCCTCACATTAATTCCGTGGCTAGTTCATCTTGCTTCTTTCTCCACAACATTCCTCTCCCAACAAACTACTAAAACTCTTATACATGCCCTCATTCTGTCCCGCTTAGACTATTGCAATATCCTACTAACTGGCCTCCCTGCTACTCATCTTTCACCTATGCAATCTGTTTTAAACTCAGCTGCACGAATCACCACACTCTCCCCAAAAACTGAACCTGCCCACATAATTTTCAGACATCTGTCATGGCTCCCGATTCAACAGAACATCAATTACAAAGTCCTTATTCTTACCAATGCTTTCCACACTGTTACCCCTCCTTACATCTCTTCCCTCATCTCCTCTCATGTTCCTGGCCGCATCCTTCACTCAGCACACAACACACTTCTTGTTGCACCATCCACACCCTCTCCCGTCTCAAACCTTTCTCGCTTTCTGCTTCATACCTATGGAACTCCATACCCCTCTCCCTACGTCTTGAAAAATCCCCCTCTGTCTTTAAGTCTACCCTGATATCTTATCTTCTGGAGCACTAGGACCATGCACTGCCTTTGGCCAAACTCAGAATGTGTGCTCTCAGCACTTAACATCCTCTCACCCCATTCTCTGTCTCCTTTTACCCATTTAGACTGTAAGCTCCTTTGGGCAGGGACCTCTCTCCCATTGTTTCTATGAATGTCACACTTATTTCAACTTATTTGTAACATATGTCTATTGTAAGGCGCTGTGTACACTGAGTGGCACCACATAAATAAAGATATACATACATATATATATATATATATATATATATATATATATATATATATATATATATACATATATATAGCAGTCTGTCACCTCTTTGGGAGGACTCTCCTTCATAGGGTTTATCCAGGCAGCTTACATTGGGAGCTCCAGCTTGTCATAACCTTGCATTTGCTTTTTCTCATGTAACACCTACTGTGGTAATATGGCAATTCTATTAGCTTTTGATTATTTTTTTTAATGTTCAACCTATTTTTGAGATACCACAGAGCTTATAATTGATAGAGTACTACACAATAGATACTATGCGCTTTTTATTGATACAGTGCTACACTAGTGATACCAGAGCCTATAACTGAAATGGAGCTAGAGTAGAGATACCACAGATCTTGCAATTGCAATTGTTCTACAATAGTGATAACAAAGATCTTACAAATAAAATGGAGTTACACTAGTGATATCAGAGCTTATATTTGAAAAGGAGTAATGCATTCAATGGCTATGATATATAGATGCACAATGAATGACTGTGTATTACATTCATTAGACTGCTATTACCTATATAGTACATTTCCATATTTTGCAGAGAGACATTAAATGGGTTAAAACCCTAATTTAAATCACTGGATTTTCTCAATCAATATGCCCCCTCATAGTATACACCAGAATTATTCCACTTTTAGTTTATTCCTAAGTCCAAAAGGTGCTCTATATTGTGAGACCAGCTAGTATTAGCAATTTGTTTTTAGGGCAGCTATCCAGACTTTGTACCCCCCACCCTTTTGTTTAGTGCTAGGCAAGCATTCCAATAGGATAGTTATGACTGCCAGGTTCAACCTCCCTTCACCTGTCCCTCTTACCTTAGTGCACATCTTGTGTGCAATGCATGTGTTTCTTCCGGCCCCACCCCCCATAGGTAGTGTGTGCTCCTCCACAGGGGTGGAACGTGTCACTATAAAGCCCCAGTACACAAAATTGGGGGTCCCAGTGAAAATGCAAATACAGATATGAACATAGCAAAAATATTTATCTTTCCTCCATTGTGGAACACTGAGACCACGAGGGTGTAAATAGCTACCAGTAGAAGTCAGGGCACTTGCAGACAAAAGATCTCTGATAGAGGAGACCCCAGCTCACTTGAATTAACCCCTGCCTATCAGCAGCAGCATTAGTTTTACAGTACAAGGGGTTTATTCTTCTCAGCAGTTTTTCTTTTATTTTACATTTCTTTTTCATTTATTTTATTTACTTAAGAGGGTTTCATTCATCTTGCACGCAGAAAAGGACGCAAACAATTTCATAATGCACAATCCTTGATAATCTTCAATGTCTACCCTGCTGATGGCCCACCATGTGGGAAGCCACTCCCCAGCCCTACTTTAGAGGAACCAACGGGACCAGAATTTGTAAGTATGCCCCCACCCCATCCCTGTGTCTGTTTGACTGGCCACAATCTGAAGGATGTTTATGGTTTTCTGCTTGAATTCTTTACTCTCCTTAGTTTTACTTTATTTCATTTAATTTTATTTTGATTCTCATTACTATATATTTTTGGAGACGTGAAGCCTTTTAATTTGATTGGTTGCTGCACCTTAAATGCTGGCACTCTCATCTGCCATATTGGATATGCAGTTGTGGCTACTTTCTACTTATTCCGTGTGACTGTGGGAGGGCTCCATCCAGTGGGGAAATCCAGACTGGGGTCCCTGCCACAATACAAGTGTGCAACATTAATGGTTGAAGAGCCTCCATGAAAATTTTCCATTTGGAGCCTGCAGCCCACTGGGATTTGAGATACAATGCGGGGAGAGTTTTTTCTGACTTGCTTCCATTCTCCTTGTGCAGCACACCTGGGAGGCTAGATTGTCTCCTTGTGGCTATTACACCCCCCCCCCCACTGATGCAGAAATGTTTTTCCTTTTTAGCTTTTTCTGTTCATCTGGGTCAGTTATTTGGTGGTGGTGGTGGAGGGGTTGTTTTCCATGCTGGAGTCAAAAGTGGCCACAAGGAAGTCCAAGACCCCGAAAACTGCATGAAATTTTCTGCGATGGCAAGTATTTTGTTCTGTCATAACTCTCAACCTAAGAGACTGCTAGGTTGGCTATGCCCCTCTTGTTTTGCGGCCCTCATACATACAACTTCTAAGACTATATGTATTAATGACCTAATTTCCTCTTTCGCAGGCTTTCAGACCCTGTTCAGCATGTCTGCATCTAATACATATAAGTTAGATCAGGCACCCTCTGTTGCCCCCAGGAAGAGAACCCATTTTCATGTGGAGAGCAACTCTCTAGCTCCTAGGAAGAATTCCTCACTTGAGGAAGGTGAGACAGAGGATGGAAATGTGTATTCTGCACCCTTGAGGGACAGGTGTTTGTATCAAGGTACAAGGTTCAGGGTACTGGGTTGACAATCCATACCAGTGTAGGACTTCATGAGGGTGTTGGGGGTCCCTGGCCTCAGCCCTGCAGCTTCGCATTCTGAGAAATTGGTACAGACAGCTGTGTCATCTTTCCAGTGTTATGTCCCTATCATGCTGGATGAGAGTAGATCTGTGCTGGTGGCTTTCAGGATTCACTGACACTGGAACACCCATTTGCTATAGTGAATTGATCAATAGTGATAATGGGTGCCATTGCTCAGGTGGCACAGGGCCTCTGATCCAATCACCAGAGACAGCTTTTGATCAATGTGCAATAACTTTGTCCAGTTTGTCTGGCTCATCTGCATTGGTTCCATTCTCATTGTTGTATACTGATTTGGGTTCAGTCAGACAATGTGATGTTGGTGGACTATGTCAGCTGTCAGGGTGGGACTACAAGTGTGGCTGCATGGCCTGAGGTTTGGCTGATTTTCTCCTGGGTGGAAGATCATGTTCAAGACCTGTTGGCTAATCACATCCCAGGGGTAGACAGTATAGTGGAGGACTAACTCAGTTGTTCAAGCCTGGACCCCAGAAACTGTGAACTAAAGCAGTCCATTTTCAACTTCTTAGTTTAGAAGTGGGGTCTGTCAGTCATGGACCCCATGGTTTCTTGTATGAACCACAAGGTTCCTCAGTTTTACTTCAGGTCCCCAGACCCATTGGCCTTTGCAGTAGATACAATGGTTATTCTGTGGCTTTTTCCTTTGTCTTATGATTTCATCCTGATTGAGCATCACTGGCCTCACACAGATTGGTTCTTAGACATAATTGTCATTTTCTTCTTCTTTCAGACCTTCTGTCGAATATTCCTCTTTTCCAACCAGCTGTAGCAAGGCTGGCTTTGATGGCATGGCTCTTGAGACCAATATTCTGGGAAGAAAGGGTTTCTCTTAGCTAGCCATTATGTTAATCACCTTTAGCCAGCCTCTTATAAGGCTTACCATAGAGACTAGACGCTGTTATTCATGTTATGTGTAGCACATGGTTTAAGTCCATGTCCTTTTTTCATCCTTTGGTTCTGGCTTTTCCCTAGTATGGCCTCCACAAGGGGCTTCATCTTACCTCTACTAATGTCCAGACCTCTGCCTTGTCAGTTCTTTTTCAGAAGTATATTGCTCTCTTGCCAGATGTACATACATTTGTGCTGGGGTGGCACGTAACTACCCCCTCTTCAGGGATACCACACCTTCATGGGATCTAAATCTGGTCCTTGGAGTCCTTCAGAGGGATTCATTTGATCCATTGGCTTCTGTGTCTCTTTGTCTCTTGACAATTAAGACCGTGTTCTATTCCTTGCTCAGCTTCCCAGCTTCCATTTCCTCCAGTCCATTCAGAATTGATTCAGGCATATTATTTATCCCCAGAACTTTCTATTAAATCCATTAAACAATTTATGAACATTTCACTTATACCTATTGCTGACAGCCTGTACCCCCTCAAATAAAGTATAAATAATAATAATAAAATTATTAAAATAAATTCATGAAACATTTTGATAATGTAATGTTCTCCTTTTATTATTAACCCTATAATTGTCAAAATACACATAGAAACTACATGTATAAGGGTTTATTTAATAGTATACATTAGTGGTATGTCAGAGCTGAACAAATTGTTCTGTGCTTTATTTTAGAACTGATTGGCTGTTTGACTTTCAACCTTTGTAGGTAGATGCCTTTGAAGAAATGTACTAAAGGTTGATGCTGTGGTTATATTATTGTGTTGATGTGTTTAAAACACTTTGCCTTTTCAATGTAGACACACTGCCATATGCAATAAAATTTAGGGAATCAAGGGGAGGAAAGGACAAGTTCCCCATCAGCATACAGGGTAGTCAAACTGCTGGTGGTGTGTAAGGGATGCCTTCCCATACATATCACCACAGTAGACAACCCTGAAGTCAGAGACCATTCTCTCTGCTTCCCCACTTTCAGCACCACAATCAGTATCATTCCCTAACCCTTTGAGTGCCATAGGGATGTACATTACTCATCCCTGTGGCACTCAAAGGGTTGGAAAAGAACATCAATCAATATACATTTATCCCCTCAGCTCTGTGTCATTTTCATAAACATATCTGTAGTGTTCTCACATTATTAAACAAAATGGAATTTAACCCCTTGGCTGGTAGAGATGTCATATCTACAATTTAATTATAAGTTATGTATAGGAGAATGTATCAAGTGATTTTGGGGGAACTTTATTATGATTTTAGGCACATTTAGAGCTAACTTCACCTTACACCAGGTGTATAAGTGCTTTGCAAGAATTTATAGACAATTAGGCTCACTCTGTCAGACACTCATTTTATGAGAAACTGACAGCAGTAATACACAAACGTGCAGTTGTCACATCCTGTCAAGTGAATTAAACAAGTTTGTTATTTCTGAACAATTTTTAGAACCAAATCAGTACAAGGATTGACTGGTGCTTCTGCTACTTCCCAGAGCAAATTACTAACATTTAAGGAACAATGGGATACTAGCAATGTAGTGACGCTGTTGCCCAGTCATATTTTTTTTTAAATGTATTATCTGTGATTGAAAACCAGTGGGCAAGGGAACAAGGATGGGGGTCGGGTAGCTTCCATGGGGTTATGTGGCTGCCAGCTTCTCCCCAGCCTTGTTTCCTTGCCCACTGGTAGTCATAGAACCCTATGTACACTGCCTGGCACCCAGACATGTTTTGTTGCCCACTGGTAGTCACAGATCTCCATTTACACTGTCTGACCACCCAGCCTTGTTCCCTTGCCTACTGGTATCCACAAATCCCAATGGATGCTGCCTGGGCAAGGGCACAAGGCTGGGGGGTGTCAGCCACTGTATGTGGGGCTAACACACAATGGCGATGTTTCCCATTCCGACCCACAATGGTGATGTTTGACACACTGCCCCACAATGGTTATTTTCAACATGCTTCCCCCCAATGCATGTGTTCGAGATGTTTCCCCACAATGGTGATGTTCGACATGCTTCCCCACTATGCTTATGTTCGACATGCTTCCTCACAACGTTTATGTTCCCAATACTGGCACACATTTTACAATACGTACAATCACTCTCAGATTGTGTGCATATATATAAAAAAATGCACATAGTGTAGTATCTCTTAATCTTGCACTATGCACATTTTTTTTTAAAGAAAATCATACCTTGGGGGGGCATTGGTACGCCATCTGATGTCCCCCTGTCATTGATCACTGCCTTCCTCTAGCTCCTTCTCTTCAACCCAATGTTCTACAAATGTCTGGGTTGAGTAGGAGGATGCTCAAGATCCACTCACATAACTTCAGTATTGAGGATCCTCCTACTCAACCCGAGCATTCATAGAAAACCGAGTTGAACAGGAGGATGTAGAAGAAGGCAGTAGTCACCTTCCTGGTCATCTCATTGATCCCCTATTCTATTGAATATGTGATCAATAGCAAGGGGACATCAGGAGGGGTCTCAATGCCCCCTGAAGGTATGATTTTCTCTTTGAAAAAATAAAAATGGAGCATAGTGCAAGATTAAGAGATATTGCACTGCATGCATTTTTCTATACACACACAAGACCATGGACCAATCCTGTTTATTAAAAAATGTGTGCCAGATTGGGGAACATAAGCACTTTTGGGAAGCATTGTGGGGAAGCATGTCAAACATAAGCATTGTGGGGAAACATGAGGGGAAGCATGTTGCTCATAAGCATTGTGGGGAAGCATGTCGAACATCACCATTGTGGGTCAGAATGGGGAACATTGCCATTGTGTGTTAGTCCCACATACATTGACTGACATGCCCAGCCCTGCTCTCTTGTCCAGGCAGTGTCCAGGGAGATTTGTGGTTCCCAGTAGGCAAGGGAACAAGATTACAGTGTAAATGTGTATCTGTGGCTACCAGTGGGCAACGGAACAAGTCTAGGGTCAGATATATATATATGGGGTTCTATGGCTACCAGTGGGCAAGGGAATAAGGCTTGGGCGCAGCTGGTAGCTACCTGTGGTAGCCACAGACACACCTAAACACTTGCTTTAAAATCACAAATAATACATAAAAAGAAGGGCTCATGTGATCACTGTAGTATCTATCACATGTGCCAAGCCTGTAACTGTTGTCAATTACAGCCTCCTTGACATGATCACATGTACCCTGAGGAGTGTGGTGATCATGAAAGTCTTGACATGCCAAAACCGTCACCTGTCCTTAAAGGATGGAAAGTGGTTAATCAATAGAGTGCTAGAGAGGTCTACAAAACATTGCTTTGAAAAATATTAGAGAGCTCTGTAGCATTCCAGAGGTTAAAACCCCATTTAAATCGACAAGCATTTTTTTCCCCCATGGTACAGTTAGTTTGTAACATTTTGGTCTTTAGTGTTCCATAGACATGACCTGGTCTTACCCATACTTTATTTCTAATCTGAGGTTCAATGTAAGGCTGTGTTGTATCAAGACAGGTCTTGCTGTCTGTGAATTTTGAGTTTAAAGTTCCTATCACTTGTCTGTAAGGTACCATGTATCCTCTTGCAAAACAGAGAAGTTGATTTCTTATCTATATTTAGAGAGGCCCATATGCTTTGTTTTACAGCAGAATGCATAAAGAAAAAGCAACAGACATAATTTGTTTTTTGTCTCTTACATCTTTTGTAACTTTCCTACCAGAAAAAGGGGAAGTGTTTTTTTATTTATTATTTTATTTATTTAGAAAACGTTTTACCAGGAAGAACACATTGAGATTTCTCTCGTTTTCAAGTATGTCCTGGACAGTTTTCAGTAGAGGGTTGCATATTTACACAAACTGAGAAACATTATATATTACATGTTATTAAATATACATACAAATATACATACAAATGGAAATTTTAAAATTATAAACAGTTACACTCTGTTTTTAGATATAGAGAAGCGTTTACTTTTAAGGATTTTAGACTGGGAGCATATTTGATTATTTCAGGCAGATTGTTCCAGGCCTTTGGCGCTCTGAAGGAGAAGGCAGATCTTCCTGCTTCTTTCTTGTATTGTGGTATACGTAGCGAGTTGTTTGCTGTGGAGCGGAGGTTATACTTAGTATGGAGAGCAGGAGTGAGCAAACTGCTCAGGTAGTGTAGTAGTTTTCCAGAGAAGTGGTTGTGTACTAAGCAAGAAAGGTGAAGGGCACGTCTAGATTTGAGTGTTAACCAATTTAGTTCTTTTAACATATCACAGCGATGAGTAGTGTAATTACATTGGAGGGTAAAGCAGCATATTGAATTATACAGGGTGTCAAGTTTACTAAGATGGATTTCTGGCGCTGGAGCATAAACCACGTCACCATAGTCCATGACAGGCTACAATGTGAGGAGGCCTACAACACATGCAGGGCCGGATTTTCCGTACGGCAGAGTAGGCATCTGCCTACAGGCGCACTCTACAGAGGGGCACCTGCCACTACAATTGAATTTTTTTTTTTTTTTTTTTGACTTGCCGTGGCTTGACATGCTGTGCCGTGCCGCCCGCCGCCGCATTGTAAACTGTGAGCTGTCCCGGCTCTTTAGCAAAGCAGAGCGCTAGGAGATGAAATCTCCCAGCGATCTGCATTACTAAAGGGAAGGCCGCTCGGGAGCTCCAGCAGCTCCATGTCTGTGCACAAGCACAGATCTCTCCAGCCGCTGGACCACCAGGGAGGTAGGAAACGGATGTGGGGAAGAGAATGAGGCTTAACCCTTTGAGTTGCATAGTGGTATGCAACACATTGCAAAGCAATGCATTGTGTACCACTCTGACACTCAAAGGGTTAATTTAGAGATAATGGGAGCAATGTGAGGTCAATATGGGGATGATGGGGGGCAGGCGATGTGGAGCTAATGGGGGGCAATGTGAGGGCAATGTGGAGCTGATGGGGTCAATGTGGAGCTGATGGTGATGGGGTCAATGTGGAGCTGATGGTGATGGGGTCAATGTGGAGCTGATGGGGGTCAATGTGAGGGCAATATGGAGATTTGGAGCATTGTGGAGATGGCGGGGGGGGGGGCGCTTCAGATATCTGTGCCTACAGGCTCCTGATATGTAAATCCAGCCCTGAACACATGCCATTCTACTTTTGTGATGCAAATCTGACAGGTGAGAGTGATTAGCTTTGCTGGAAAAAACTCTGTTTTTAAGGCACTTCTGAAAATTCTCACTTCTCTAAAAGATAATTTAGATATGTATGTCTCTACTTTTTCCCAGACCATTTGTCTTGTTTGTGAACTTTTGAATAAAATACTTCATAATAATGTGAGTGTCCTTGGTTTACTCATGGGGATAAACCCTACAAAATATATTTTGTATAGTGCGTTGAATACCTCTCTGGCACTCCAGGGGTTAATGGGAGTTCAAGGAGAATTGTATTAATTATATACTATTTACTTTTCCATTAACCCTTTAAAGAGGGGAGAAAGACAGACAAGTTAAAAACAAGTGTCAATGCTTTAAGCGTGCAAGATTTTTTGTGAAATGTCGACCTTTAAACATGCCAGATTATAAAGCAGCTCTGCTGAATTGTTCAATATTCTAATATTGGCATTAAGATTTTTACGACATTTTTAAATTGCCATTTTTATGGTCACTCAATAGAGGGGGACATTTCAATAGCGAACTAGTATTACGTATATACTGCAAATCATACATGTACATCCCATTATAACTAAGATACATTTATAACATAAGATTACAGTTTTGCCCAGTCTGAAAGGCCAGAAAGTCCTTGGGAAAAGGAAAAATTAGCTTAACCCCAATGGCACTCAATGGGTTAAATGGATGGTAATGTTTCAAATAAAAGGAGGTCCAATTAAGCTTCATAGTATTTGGGCCATGCAGAGTGTTATTTCAATACTGTCAGAGTTGTAGTTCAAGAGTAATTGAATGAAAAGTATCCCCCTCCCACCCTTTTACTGATGTAACACTGCTCACTTCAGAACAGAAAGGTGGTGTCCAGATTGCTTGCAGAGAGGGGCAATCTTCAATTAACATAAGGGAAACACCTGAAAAACTTGTCAAGGGGGGCAGGGCTTTCATTGTTCTCACAGTAAGAAGATTGTCACTTGCTGTAAGCTGTCTGGTCTCAAGATCAGATTCCACATCTGAGGGGAGGGGGCTTACACTAGGTAAAAGGGGCGGGAGGGGATACTTTATCATTCGATTACTCTTGAACTACAACTCTGACAGTTTTAAAATAACAGTCTCTATCGCTCAGCTACTATGAAGATTAATTGGAGCTGCTGTTTTTGTGAAACATTACTATCACTTTAAAGGAGTAAGGCAAACTGAAGCAAATCTGGAACAAACCATACACCTGCATTATAGGCTGAAATAAATACCCCCCCCCCCCCATATATAAATGGGTTGTTTAACCCCTTGAATGTTAGCAACGTCTCCAGTGCTTAGATTCGCAAAGCGTTGATGATTAAACTTCTCTACCATTCATGGGTTTAACCCCTTTGAATGCCAGACTGGTATCCAACATATTGAGCTGCAATAGGAGGACAACAGGAGGAAAGCGCACACAGATCCACCGAAGAATTTCAGCCAAATCCAAAAGATATCAAATCTCAATATTTTATTTGGAACTCTTAAAAACAACATGAATGAATACAAAAATAGGGGGTGGGCAGGACTATGCCTATAAAATATTGAGATTTTATATCTTTTGGATTTGGCTGAAATTCTTCGGTGGATCTGTGTGCGCTTTCCTCCTGTTGTCCTCCTGTTTGTGGAATCGCGGCTGCGATTGTGGAGAGCTGCACCGGGTCCTCCGGCCCCTAATGAGGCTTGGTGAGTGTTATTGTTTATAGCGAGTGTAGCAATGAAGGAGCAACTGTTTTGTTATCTGTTTCTATTGAGCTGCAATAGGTTGGCTACCTCTCTGGCACCCAAAGGGTTAAATGCCTTGGAGTTGTGTTTCAATAATTATTTTATTATTTCTTAATGTGCTAGTTAGTTAAACAATAATTGAAGCTCTAATCTGTTTGAACCCACAATGCAGTGTACTTCTTCTCTGTGTTTATTTTTGCCATTCATTTCCATAGGGTGATTAATAGCCACTTTCAAAGCTGGTAGCTTGGAGGGTAATTCTGCTCCATGTAAGCCTGATTATAAATACATTGTTTCTGATTTTTTTTTCCTCAAATAAATAGACTTTATTGTGTGACAGATTATGAGAGAGACAGAGAATATATCCATTTGAGTGTATATTTCATTCTTCAAAATATAAGCACCTTATGCTCTCATTTTTGTCTAGATTAGACAGTGGCAAGCTGGTTGCATGCCCCAGCAACATGTAGACAGGGTACCTATTAGGTAGCACATTTATGGTTAAGTTTTAAATTCACCCTTTTTAAAATTTCTTTGAAAAAAAAGTTGTTTTCATTTTCTTTCCCTTTTCCTTTGTAATTTTTATGTGATAGTTTTAAGGAGACATATCTGATGATGAGCGCTAATGCTACAGGGATATCAGCTTTCTCCTTGTAAATAACTGTTTAAAATTGAACCACAAGTGCTCAGTGAAAAAAATAATAAAGAATGATCTTATAATTACACTCAAAGGGTTAATATATGATATAATCAATACAACTTATTAACCCATTGAATGAAATGACAAGAGCATGTTTTATTAATTTCTCACTGAGCAAATACGGTATTGTTTCAAACAGAAGTTAATATTAACCCTTAAGGTCAATGACAAGAACATGTTTTATAAGTTTCTAAGTTCACTGAGCACATATTGTTCAGTTTTAAACAGAAGTAAATATTAACCCCTTGAGTGTCAGATGGCCTCTGGCATTCAAAGGGTTAACCCTTAGGAGGTTGTTTTATGAATTTTGACACCAAGAACATGTGGTTTTATTTTAAACAGAAGTTAAACTGATAAATACAAATTTGTCAGTTTAACTTCTGTTTAAAATACAGACATGTGCTCAATGACGAAATTCATAAAACATGTTCTTGTCATGGACCTTAAGGGTTAATTTTAACTTCTGTTTAAAATAGAATGATACGGGCTCAGTGGGCATAGAATTTTATAAATTATGACATTTTAATTTAACTGAGCCCATGTGATTCTACTTGAACCAGACATTAATATTATTAACCCTTTAATGTCAATTACAGGATTGTGTTTTAAACATGCTACTTAATGTCAAATATGAGGGTAAAAGCAACACACTAAGCATAGTAAGGGATACATATATAAAGTAAAGTGGTGGTGTGTAAGAGCAATTGTGGATAATTTTTCCTGATCTGCCACTTACTGACTGCAGCAAGGGTGACAAGTTGTGACTAGCTTCTCAGTCTGGTTAGGCACTCAATAGCAGTGCCAGTCACACAAAATGACAGCAATGTAGAGACTCCACTCTTCTTTCAATGGAGGTGGGCTTGTTACACCCACACGGTTGCACTGTCATGTGATGTTAGGTCATGTCAGTTCCAGTCGGTTGACGTCACTGACACTTCTCTCTCTCTGCAGTGCACCCTGTGGAAAATTGAGGTAGAGTTGTGCCCTCTTACTCCACTAGGACTGGGCCACATTAGAGGAAAGTTTTGTACAGTTGTAAAAAATACAGAAATGTTTATTTCATTGTGGGCTTGACAACAATATTAGCATGGCAGTGGGGCTCTCTGACAAAGTGGGGGACCTAAACAGCAGCTTACTTCATTTATATTGTATTGCTGCCTCTGTAAGACTTGTATATGCATGGTTTGGGGGAGACAATTTAATCATTAACATATAGGGTTGGTTTTATTCACCTGTCTATTTAAACCACCATTTTCTCTGCCCACTCTGCCTATGGATAAGGACCAGGTGAGGTCCAAAAAGCATAAGGTTTTGCTGGGGTGAATATACTGTTTGCCAGTGTGTTCTGACACTTTTAATTTTCCAATAAAGCTTCACCTTTCATATTCATATTGCAGGATTTTTTGTCTTTGCCTATGACACTTGTAAGAGGAGTGGAGTTCCTATTTCCAGCACCGTTACCAGAGTGAGGAACTGTTCTTAGAACACCTGGTGGAGAGGCGCATCTGCATGGTGGGGTGAGTTAAGCATCCTATGAAGCTTCCTATCTATGTTTTGTATTTGTCTCCGTACGATTATTTGGTAGCTGTGTTCACTGTTATCTAACCTGAGAGGTTATACCTGTAGGTGTGTAGAGTTGGACTAAAGCTGGTCATGCGTTAGGGAATGCAAATGGCGGAGTGGAGAGCATATGCTCAGCCTTTGGCACCAAGAACACACCTTAAAGGGATTGTAATGTTTCATAATAAAAGCAGCTCTAATTAATCATCATAGTATTTGGACTTTGGAGAGTGTTATTTCAATTATGTCAGAGGTGTAGTTCAAGAGTAATTCATTGATAAAGTGTCCCCCTCCCGCCCTTTTACTGATGTAACACTGCTTAGCCAGAGCAGAGGGGAGGTGCCCAGGTAGATTGCAGATTGTCCCCTGCTGTTATCTGTCTGGTCTATGGACTGCATTCCACATCTGAGAAGAGATGGCTTACACTAGGTAAAAGGGGCGGGAGGGGAAACTTTGCTTGTGCATATCTCTCAAACCATAAAGGTTTGAGAGATAAGACTTATATCGTTCTTCATGTTTTTTTAATTCCTACAAAATAAAATAAAGATAAAATGAAGTATTACTATCCCTTTAACACTTGAGTACCATAGGGATGTACAACACATTGGCCTAGATTCACTAAAGGTCAGTGCTGTGGCGATATGATTTTGTTGATGTGTTTGAAACACTTGGACATTTTGATGTACACACACATCAACATATTCACTAAAATCTACCGATGCAAGGGTAGGGGTGGAGAAGGTTCCTAATAGCATATAGGATTGTCAAAGTGCTTTCAATGTGGAAGGGATTCCACACTTTATATATCACCAACACTATGACAATTCTGAAATTTAAGAGCATCCTCTCTGCTACACCACTTGGTCACAAGGGGAATGGAGAAACAGTTTCAGTTCCATGGACAGCATCACTCCCTTATCCCTTTAAAGGAGCAGTAAACTTTTTTATGAAAAACATATATTGTGGGGCATTTACTGTTGAGTAACATAAGGGTGCTCCCACTGCTGACAGATGCATATTTCCAGAGTTATTACAATTTAAGCCCATGTTTATTTACATTAGCAGTGCCCTCTAGTGATCAAATTCCAGTTAGTTCTCCTGTTACATTCTAATGGAGAGGAAAGTCAGTGACTTACACTTCTCCATAGAATGTGATAGAAACTACTGAGTTACTTCCTGTCAGTTAGAACTATCAGGAAGTAAATGCACAATAAATTCTCTTCTGATTATTTGAACTTTTGTAACTTCTGAATAAAACAACTAATAGCAGTGGGAGTGACCATGTTTTACTCCGCCGGAAAAGCTCTGTAACATATACATTTTCATTAAAAAAAGTGTACTTCTCCTTTAAGTGCTATAGGAGTGTGCATTGCTGACCCCTGTAGCACTTAACGGATTAAAAAAATACACCAAGCACTACACAATTATCCCCTAAGCTCTGCATCATATATGATACATGTTGAGCACTCCCAAGGGAACAAGGCTTGGGGGTCAGGCATTATCTATGGGGTTTTGTGGCTACCACTTGCCCCCCAGCCTTGTTTCCTTGCCCACTGGTTACCATAGAACCCAATATACTCTGTTTGTATCCCATTTTTATCCCCTTGCCCACTGGCAGTCACAGTTTACCATGTACACTGTCTGGCCCTATCCAGCCTTCCTCCTTGCCCACTGCTAACCACAAATCCCTGTGGGCACTGCATGGGCAAGGGAAGAAGGCTGGGGGTGTCAGACAGTGTATGTGGGGCTAACACACAATGGTGATGTTCCCCATGCTACCCAAAATCTCTAACTCCGACATACTGACCCCCCCAGCAAAATCCGACATAAACTGCCCCCAGTCCGACATATACTTCCCCCAGTTAAATCCAACATATACTGCTCCCCCTAGCTAAATCTGACATATACTGCTCCCAATAGCTAAATCCGACATATATTGCCCCCTCCAACATATACTGTCCCTCCTGCACATTCTGCCCCCCCAGCTAAATCAGCCATGCTGCTCCTCACACAGTTAACCCTTTGAGTGCCAGAGAGGTACACAGAGCATTCCTTTGCAATGCATTTGCCTACCCCCCCCCCCAGTACTCAAAGGATTAATAAGCAATGTATGTGTACCTCTCTGGCACTCAAAGGGTTAACTGTATGGGGAGCAGTATGTCAGATTTAGCTGGGGTACAGTATATTTTGGAGGGGGCAATATATCTCAGATTTAACTAGGGGAGTGTATATGCTGGATTTAGCTGGGGGGCAGTATGTAAGAGTTATAGATGTGGGGGAGCATGGGGAACATCACCATTGTGTGTTAGCCCCACATACACTGTCTGACACCCTCAGCCTTCATCTCTTGCTAGCGCAGTGCCCATGGGGATCTGTGACTAGCAGTGGGCAAGGGGAAAAGGCTGGAGAGAGTTAGACAGCGTACATGGGGATCTGTGGCTACCAGTGGGCAAGGGAATAAGTCTGGGGGCCAAGCAGTGTATTTGGGGTTCTATGGATAGTAGTGGGCTAGGGAACAAGGCTGGAGGGGCAAGTGGTAGCCACAAATCCCTATAGATGCTGCCTGGCCCCTAGCCTTGTTCCGTTGGGAGTGCACAACATGCATCGTATATGATACAGAGCTAAGGAGATAGTTGTGTAGTGCTTTGCGTACTTTTTTAACCATTTGCGTGCCGCAGGGTTAAAAATGCACATCTTATGTCACTCAATGGGATAAGGGAGTGATGCTTTCCATGGTGCTGAAAGTATCCTCTCCACTCCCCGACTGGCCAAGTGGGGAATCAGAGAGAATGTTCTTCAACTTCAGAACTGTCATAGTATTGGTGATGTGTGAAGGGAGGAAATCCCTTCCACATTGACAACAGTTCACAACCCTCCCTGCTTATGATTGATTTAGCGCTGTTACTGCATAGAAAAGTACAGGGAGATTCCAACTTCGTTAACCTCAGGTAGGCAAAGTTGAGACTGTAAACCCCAACAGCAGAGGCTGCTGAGTTTAGTGAATGTGTCGAAGTACCACATTAACATATCAACACAACGTCTTGCATACAAAACTGTCTCATTATCCTGCATTTTGTAGGGAAATTAGTCATTATGCTTCATTTCCATATGAAATAAGCCATTGTTGATTGATGAGTGAAAATTCGTAAACCTGTCGGACTGATGGTGATGTGATGTCAAAGACACTTCAGTCAATACTTTTGTTGTGTATCAACACAGCTCTGACAAGGACATCAACATTTTCAGCCCACTTCAATCTTTAGAGAACCTAGGCCATTATTCTGAAAATCTTCCGTTTACATGAATCAGCTGATCAGTGGATAGTGTGCAGTGGACTACAAACAGCTGATCAGAAGGCTCATTTAAGGACAGAACCTGCAGAGAAGCTGTTACATGTAACAGATACTTAGCAGATGTTTTTCTGCATGATATGAGAAGTGCGGCATGGGATTTTTTAAGCTATAAGCCCTTCAGTGCCACATGGATGTACAACATATTTGAAAGCAATGAGGAGCATATCCCCGTGGCACTCAATGGGTTAAGGCAGCACAGCTGCTCACCTTAGTTTGGCAAAGCTGGGATAGCATAGCAATCTACTGGATCTTAGTGCAAGTGACAAACAGCCAGATTAATTTAACACACCCACAGTAATACAATGGCTCATTTAGCTGCATTTCTATATGCAAATTAGCAGTTATCAAAGTAGTCACTGCAAAATCATAAACCTGATGAAGGCATGACAAAAATGGTGACAGCATGGCGATGGTGTAATTATGGCATATTAACAGGAATATGATAACAATGACATTTTAGTGCATATAACAGGATTGAATTGGTGGAAATGTTGCCAACGTGGTAAAACATAGTGACCACCCCAAGTCTGAATATTGTAACTGCTCCTTAATAGACACTAGAACTGGATATTCTGGATGCAACAGGTGTCCATTTCGCAATCACAAACTTGCATTCACTTCCAGTAGACATGTCCGCAGTAACCTGTAGTAAACTAGCTACTGTTACCAGCTTTTTGGGAATTAATTTTCACTTTATAGGGCCTTATTCAGCAAGCTAAAGATGAGTAATACTGGAGCAAACCAGATGCACCATAGGGGACACATACAAATTCCCCAAATCCCCATAGTCATAAAATGTTATTTTAACCCTTCAATACTAGAGAGGTCTCCGATGCCTTGGTTTGCAACACACTGGAACCTCTCCTGCATTCAAAGTAGTAACATGGGACATTTGTTTCTCTTTGGCTTCCCACATGACTTTTCATGAAAAAAACACCTTTTTTTCTAAAAGTTGTGAGTCTTGTAACAACATATACCTTGAAAAGATTGCTATTAGGCTTAGTGTCTTTGTCCTTTGCACACAATACTAACCTCCTGCTTAACCCCTTAAGGACCGGAAAAATCTAGGGTGGATTGCACTTAAAGGGATAGTAATACTTCATTTTAACTTTATTTTATTTTGTAGGCATTAAAAAAACATGAAGAATGATATAAGTCTTATCTCTGAAACCTTTATGGTTTAAGAGATATTCACAAACAAAGTATCCCCCCCTGTTCAACCAGATCAGAAGGGAGATGCCCAGGTAGACTGCAGAGAGGGACAATCTTCAATTAAGATAATGGAAAAAGCTGAAAAACTTGTCAAGGGGGGAAGGGCTTTCATTGTTTTCATACAAAGAAAATTGTCCCCTTCTGTTATCTGTACTGTCATACAACCAGACTCACATCTGAGAAGAGATGGCTTACACTAGGTAAAAGGGGCGGGAGGGGAACTTTGCTTGTGAATATCTCATAAACCATAAAGGTTTGAGAGATAAGACTTATATCATTCTTCATGTTTTTCTAATGCCTACAAAATAAAATAAAGTTAAAACGAAGTATTACTATCCCTTTAAGGACTGGAGCTTTTCTGACCTTTTTGACTATGTTTTTGTTCAACAGTGTTTTCCCTCTAAGTCTTTTATTCCATCACATAAATTATATACCATTTTTATGCACAAATAGAGCTTTCATTTGATACCACACTTATATGGATAACCCACCATTTACTTTATTCAAATTAAAGAAAACCGTGAAAAAAAATTTAAAAAATGCCATTTTTTTTTTCTCTTGTGATCAATTGGGCACAATGGGTTACAGTTACATTTTTATGGACACCGCATGAAAGGTCAGTCATATCTACAAAATGGGCAGTTTTAAGCGGGCACTGCCCCCCCCGGGTGAAAATCCCCATGTTCCTATTTCCCTCCCTATTTTCCCACATTTTTATTGATAGGATTTGGTGGTGTGCATAAATGTATTACATGGCTCCACAACAATCACACTCCCACTATTTTGTCTTTACACTTAGCAGATTTAGTTTATGAATTGAATGTTTAAATAAACATTTATAAAAAAAAAAAAAGTTGCGTTTAGCAGGTCAGAAATGAACCTGCATCCAGCCAGCCCCCAGCACTGAAAAGGTTAATAAACCCAACTGTTGACACATTTTATTTGACTATGTGTCTGCTCT
Organism: Rhinophrynus dorsalis; assembly: GCA_037306005.1. NCBI lineage: Eukaryota > Metazoa > Chordata > Amphibia > Anura > Rhinophrynidae > Rhinophrynus > Rhinophrynus dorsalis. The sequence goes on from CM074724.1 coordinate 298,706,823, forward strand.
CTGCTTCTCTCTTCCTAACTTTAATAGTAAAGAAGTGAGAGGCATAGAGCAGACACAAAGGCAATGTGTCATACACATTGCGTTTTTGAATGAAAATGCCGGTATATGTGTACCAGCAGAAGAGACAGAGACTGAAACAGAGCACCCTGGTCCCGGAGCACTCAGTTTCAGCTTCAGCAGAATGATAGCAGCGTGCACCGAGGTGAGCTGATCGTTTAACCCATGACGTGCCAGGACCGTCATGGGTCCTTATGTGAAGTTTACCCATGACGGTCCTGGCACATCATTAGTTGCTAAGAGGATAAGTAACATTGGCATAACATCCTTGAAAAATAACTGCAGCTTGGGATATTCCAGAAGAGTGCAACATATGACATAAGTTCTGTAAAGCCTCTGTTTTCAACAAAAGAAAAGGACAGCATATCAATTGCCAACATTTTTGCAAGTTTACTATTCTACAGGCATACGTTTGCATTAATTTTTGTGCAGGTTTTTACACCTTTCGAAGAACTTGATAAGTGTGGGATGGCAGTACATAGTAGAAGAACTGTATAACTTTATTCTTTTAATGACGACTTGTGGAGGTGGTGGGGTTGGTGGCAGTATGTGTAGGCACTCTATGACCTCTTCAGCAAGAGCAGAAAATCTTTGCACACTCTCTAGCACATCAGGAGCACTTTTATTATATACCCCAGAGCCCTAGAAACATTTAGGATTACTTCTGCTGCTGCTAGTTGTGGCACCTCTGACCTGTTGATGGTATGTCTCCCAGTCAGACCAGTGGTTGTGCTTCAGGTAGGATCTCATTGAGGAGGTGCCTAGGTGTGGGCCTGCTTTCCCCCTGCTCACATGATTCTTACACAGACAACAGGTAGCAACATGTGTAACTTTTGGTTCTTGAGTGAAGTCTCTTCATAATGTGGACTTCATAGTATGTGGGGTTCCTGATAGGATGATACTACTTCTACTACTACTAATAATACTATTTCTACTACTACTATGGGAGCTAAATGTTGCTGAAATTGTACTGCTACTACTTGGTGTCCCAGGTGCTGCATTCAAGGCTGTAGATGCTGATAACCAGTGTTGTTGCTGGTTACTCCACTATTAGGTGTGTGTGTGTGTGTGTGCGTACATGTGTGTGTGTGATGCTGATGATGATTGCTTGTCCAGGGTTGGACTTTCTAATTGTTTTCTCAAACAGTTTACAGATACACACAGTGCTTCTTTTCTGTGGTGGAAGATTGAGCCTTTGCCTTTCTTCTAACATTCTAGCCATATCATCATCTCTCACACTCTCAATTTAATCTGTATCTGAAGAAGAGGAGAATGCTGGAGGCAAATATTCTAGAACTACATCAGCATCAACATCATCAGTCAGTCATTAGGTCATGCTCAGCATTGTCTGCCTCTTCTTCCCCACTACTTTTATATTCCTTTTGGCTTTAGAGGTCTTACACAGTTTCTTTTTCGCTCTTCACCTTGGAGGGATTTTTACAACATTTGTTATTACTTTCAGGACAGGTGTTTTTGTACTTGTTTGTCTTACTGTCAGATGCAGCAGTTGGTTGACCTGCTACACCTTCTTGCACTATGCCATCAACACTGGAATGTGACCCATTGTCATCTTCAGTGCTTTTAGATGGTTTGGCAAACTACATCTTCCAGAGGAGTAGAGGGATCACCACTATTTATTACAAACACTGCAGTCAGTTTTTGGACTACCATTTAACTCATATGTCCCTGCACAACTGCTAATCCTTTCACCCTCCCCCTACCCCTTGCGTTTGCTGGACATTACTCAACTACTGTGTGTGTTTTTACTGTAAAATATACAATAGAAATGATTGTGTGTAATGTTTTGCCTTGGATCTCTACAAAATACTCTGTCTCGTCTAGTATCAGGCTGTCTCAGTGACAGATCACATCAGGGTCCACCCCATTCCTATCACTGTCAACAGAAATCCAAAGAAATACTCCCTGTTCAATTGCGTCTTTCCCCAGACTCCCCTTGGACACCCATATTAGCTTGCCTTCTCTAGCTTAAAAATATGCTGCTTTCTTCTCTCACAAACATAGAATGGCATTCTGTGAGAGACCAACACCTTTTATTTGCCCATGGGAAAAGAAGAGAAAATTACCATGTGTTTGGGAGAAATTCTGTCTTTCCATTGATTTCAATGCAAAGAGCTAGGTGAAAAAAGCAGGAAAAATGTCACTTTTTGTGAAAAATGTCCCACTTGCAGATAAGCTCCATTTTTCTCCTGTTTCTCATTTGAGGAGTAAACATTCTCCCAACCCCATTGCTGAATAAGGCCAGTAATCTGCTATTTGCGTTTGATTTCTGAATACTCCGTCTCCTCCATTACTGTAACTTCCCTGGGATTTTTCATTCTGGAGAAATCAAGGGTCACATATTGTACTTGTTCTCCATAATTCATATACACAGTAGGCTCCTCTCTGATGGGATTCAGATCATTTCGTTGCTTCTCTACAGTCATTTGGGCATTCTGCAGGAAATACAAATACATGGTGAATTAACATGAAACAGAAATACTGCCAATAACTTGGGATTGAACAAAACATTTCACTTTATTTCCCCACTCTGCTTTTCATGTAAAATCCAGGACAAATATTCTGGATTTACTATATTTTTCAATATTTTTTTTTCATGTTTCACTATATTTTTATTCATCCTTTTCTGTAGCTGGATCTCTATCACCGTGGATTTTTCTGAATATCTGTATATCGAAGCAACACCATTCCTGCAGCACTGAGTGCTTTGTACAGACCACGTTCTTTGCACACTTATATCTCACAGTCCATGACCAGAAAGCTCCCTTTAAACAGATCCAGGGAGTTCACAGTTATAAAACTGTTAACCCGTTCAGTGTCAGAGGGGTACACAATGCATTGCAAAAAGTAAAAAAACAGAATAAAAACAATAATAGTGAATGACACTTTACATATTATGCTCTTGCAGCACATGTAAAGTAAAAATAAAAGGTTACTATCCACTTTATTATTTGGTCACTATTCATCAGCTATACAATGGGACTATATGTAGCTGTCAACTAAATAGTTGTCAGGCCATTTTAAATATATATTAGCCCTTTGAGAGTCAGAGTTGAGTGAAATGCATTGCTTTGCAATGTGTTGGCACCCCTCTGGCACTTGAAGGGTTAACTAGCAGTCTACAACAGAAAGTATGCAAGTCCACTGTGATGCAGCTGATTTATTTCAGAATTATTCCAGATTTATTTTGAATATGTGTCCTTCTTTGGCAGTTTATAATATCTGCCAAGACCACCTCTCTGAATTGTAAACTTCTTATGTTACTGATTTTAATGTTGAGAGCCATTTATTTTGCAGAAGAAATAATGGCCCATGTTTATTAAAGCGAACTGCAGTTATTCTGGAGTAAACCAACTTCACCATAGGAGACAAAAATTGCTGTGAAATTGTTTTTAACCCCTTGAATCATAGAGGCATCTCCAAGGCATTCAAGTTAAAAATCTATATTCAAGAGCCTAGGAATTTAGGGATTTTTATTTTGTCCCCTGTAGCACAGTTGGTTTACTCCAAATTAAAGTGTTTCCTTTCTTCTAATAACTGTGGATAACTTCTTGTACAGCCATGCTGCTGAAAAAGTTCCCCAGATAGTTTTTCCTTAAGCCATTTGATTATAGAGACTTCAACTCAGCTGTGCACCTAATGTGTCATTTTTTTATCTTTTTTATCTAAGGATGTTTGTCAGAAGCTGTCATGCACAGTAGACATGGCTGTGCATGCTGCAGTCATGCGCAGTACACACTGCCTGCGCTGCAGCTGATACGGAGCAGAGCACTTCGAATTCAGACCATAGTCTTAACCTCTTAAGGACCGGCGGTCCTGGGACATTTCCGTCCCATAATGACCGCATAGGAGCACTTGGAAGCGCCGGTACACGTGACCTGTCGAGTGTATCGGCGCGTCATTATGGGGCCTGATAGAGATCGCTCTCATCTTGGAGCGGTCAATTTCAGGCCCTATTTTTACTTACAGCGCTCCTGGTAGAGCGCTGTAAGTAAAAAGTACGTGACGTACTATGACCGTCATCGGTCCTTGAGTATTTCAAGGACCATGATGGTCATAGTACGTCACATGTCGTTAAGGGGTTAAAGGTGCGCAGAGAGGACTACAGTCTGAATTCGGAGCGTCCCGCAGTACTGTGCATGACTGTAGCACCACCAGTGTTGGCCTTTGTACACGGGCTTTAAAACAAGTAGGTAATAATTTATTAAACTGGTTTCACTCCTGCTTATCAGATAGAACTCAATATATGTCTATTGATGTAAGAAGGCAATTAATCTCTACCCACCTTTTCTCAACACCCCCCCCCCACACACACACACACACACACACACCTTACACAAATGTAAAATAAACACAAGACATAACTTTAAGGCAGCAAAAAAAGGGTCACAGCTTTATTAACACTGAGGTTTACAGTATACCCTAGGAGGTCCCTCCCCCATTTAATGTGGCACTCCAGGCCAATAGCCAGACCAGTCCTACTCTGGCTATGGACATCATACACCCTGTCTCCAGCTGCCCACCATCTGAGGTATGCAAGAACTTCCCAGGCACCACTGCCTACCCTGGATCTCTGTGGCGAGGTAAGTAAATGCTGGAATGCACAGACATTTCTCCAAGCTCTCCCATTTACTTCAGTGCCCCAATGGTATGAATTTGTCATAATACATAGAACCATACAGCCAAGACCCACCTGGGCCTACTGTGCAGCCCAGACCTATGGAACCTATAACCTTCTGAGGGCATGGCCCAGATCCCTCTCAGATGGTCCCTCCTGGAAACTGTAACCTACTGAGGCTAAAGAGCACTGAAACAGACTGGTGGACCAGCATTATAGGCCTACTATAATTTGCACGTACCACAGACAACTTTTAATATGAGCATGACCTTTTCTGTAGCAGATTCTATGCTGCTGCAGATCAAAGGCAACATAAGCAGTTCAACAGGGCTGGGATGGAGGGAGGGAAAAAGAAAAGGTAAGTATTCCCTTTTAACACAGATTCACTTCTCCCTTCCCACCCTCTACCCTTGACCTTCCCCTCGAGAGTATTGGCTGCCCTACCTCAGTGACAGGGGGAGCCTGCCATCTTAATGAGCTAGTCCTTCAGCCATTTTGAAGTAGTTCAGTCCCACTCTAAGTTTCATGTGGGGTTCCCCAAGTCTCCATTTTTGGGACTCTTCTGTACCTGTGCTGTACACATATATGCAGATCCCCAGGGGTGATTTTTAAAAAAAGAAAAGTACCAGATCACCTTATTTTGAACAAATTGCCAAAAAAAACATGTACAGAGTTGCTGAGAAAGGGTTCTGGATCACCAACAAAAGGTTCCAGGTCATTAATAAAACGCACAGGGTCAAAGACTTGGGTGAAAATCAGCTCTGCAGATGGCACCATAATCTACACAAAAATGCAAACATATCACAACTTGAACCTGTGTTAATGGAAGATTTCTGAGGTTGAAACATGAATCACAAATAACCACACTGTTCCTAAACAGTGACAAAATTGTTACAATAGTATTTGAAACTAAGCATAAATTACCTAAACTTTGCAATACCAATTTTAGCATCATAACAAAGTAAAACCACACCTTGGCTTCAGTCAACACTTATAAATATGCTGGTGTATGACTAGTCCCTCGTGAATAAAACAAATTGTGCAGCAGATGTTACTGCAACTCATCGACTATGAAGATGTAGTATATGTAAACTCAGCATTCTGTACAATTCTTTATGTTGCTATGTTCTCCAAAGTAATTACCCTACCCTACATTGTTATATGTTAAAAGAGCTAAACTGGCTAACACTCAAATTCACACACACACTCTTTACCTTTCTTGCGTAGTATATAACCACTTCTCTGAAAAGCTACCATACAACTTTTAGCCTCACTCCATCTCTCCAGATTTCCTATAACCTGCGCTCCACTTGCCAGCAGTTAACTTACTGCTCCATTTTACAAGAAGGAAGTAGGTCAGTATTTCTTCTACTACAGAGCCTGCAAACTTAAAATGCCTTACCCATAAAAATAAAATCTTCTGCAAGTTTAAAATCACAAAAAGATCTACTTCTTTGTATTTAAAAACAACATGCAACTGTGTATAAATGATCATTTCATTTTTGTTTTCTTGTTTCTTTTTGTGTATACATGTGAATCTTTCTATTCTAAATGCTCTCTAGGAATTATCTGAAAACAATTTCTAAATAAAATAACAAAAATATAAATATGCTGTATTTGAATGCACATTTATGGTAGTTTTATGGTGCCTATTTCTCATAAGAGGAATGGGCAAATCAGAAGCTGGAAATCTGTGATAGCTAAGTGAGAAGAGCCAACAAAGTGACCAGAGCATGGACTTAGCAAAGACATTTTGATTTTACTTGTCACCTGAACCAGCCATTTAAAAAAAAAAATTGAACAAATCAACATTTATATTATTATATTAAGTCTCTGACATTACAGCCCAGCCTAAGATATCGGTACCTTTTTGTACAAATCATTATATGTATATTTAGTGCTAATCATACTAAATCCAACTTTAAAACTGCCATCATTAATTAACATCATGAATACAAACACACAGATGAAGGATGCTCCTATGTCTGAAAAACATCTCCTGCCCAATTTGCCAATTATTTAATAGTTATATAATTTTCTTTATAAAAGGTGCTGTGTTTTCATAAAGGAGAACCAACATCTCCTAAAAATAATGGTCCTCATAAATTCTGCTCTTGTGCTTTTCCTCAAAAGATAACTTCTTCAGTTTGTCCATGGAGGCAGACGTGACCAGGGTCATCCACAGAACATTTTCCGGGGGTGGGGGGTGCAAAGCCATAATATGACCCCTAGTCCAACCTATCCAGCCCCTATCCTATATAATAATTCGCCAAGTTGTGTGTAACGCCCGACATGCGCAGTAGGCACTGCTGCGCGTGCGGCAGTCATACGCAGTAGAGACTGCCCGCGCCGCGGCTGATACAGAGCTGGGCGCTCCGAAGGAGCGTCCAGCTCTGTATCAGCCGAGGCGCGGGTAGTCTCCACTGCGTGTGACTGCCCCGCGACTGGCTGCCAGAGGCTCTGTATCAGCCGAGGCGCGGGCAGTCTCCACTGCGTGTGACTGCCCCGCGACCGACTGCCAGAGGCACTGTGGCCCGTGTAACGGGCTGTTCAACTAGTGTTTATATGAAAGGGGCAAGGGAAGGAGTAAGTGCCCACCCCTCCGGACGCCCATGGACAGGACAGGTCTTAGCGGGACCACATGACCTCAACTTCTCCTCATTGCATATGATATTCTTGAACTTTTCAAACATTTGAGTGCCAGAATGGTACACAATGCATTGCTTCACCAGAGGGGTGTTCAACACATTGTTTCACATTGTTTCTGATCCTTAAAATTTTAAGTAGTCTCATGCTCTCTGTCTGTTTTAGTTTAAAAAAAATTGGCAGCAACTGTCATGTCCACCTCCATGGACATGATATCCAGGACTGAGACAATGTGTTACCTCTTGAACAAAGGCAAAAGATCAAAATTTATAGAGGACATTAGAATTTTTTGGCCATAGTAAGTTAAGTGGAGGCCATTAGGAATTGTTAGCTCTCCTTTAATGATGGTCAAAAAATACAATTATTTTAAAAAAATTGTTGTAAACAAATGTTTGTATAAATCCAATTTTTTTTAGCCAGAATAGTAAAACAATAAAATGCTTATCTCCCAAAGAATGTTTTTGGGGAAAGCTAAGAATTCTTTAACTGTAAGGAAGTAAGCGTAATTAATTTCCCAGTATATTTTTGCTATAGTCTGTTGTAGTTTCTACATGAACTCTATCGTGTGAGGCAGATACATCTCTGGAACTCAAAAGGTTAAATAGGAATGTTATGTTTGATGTTTAGAAAAATGTATAATAACAGACTGAGATTTACTAAGTGTCAAGAAAATAGCTCATGGGGTCTTTTCAACAATGTCTGGGGCTCTCAGTAGATAACCAGCAGATAAAAATTCACTTTTTCACTGAAAAGAGAAGAGGTTCAGTGAAAACACAGTAGAACCTTGGTCATTCTTAGGGTGTTAAAAGCCCAGGACAGGAGGAAAATCCACCAGAATGCATATCACAGATATTGTAAAACATATAGTAAATCTCACAATAGGAACAAATGTATTTTATCACCCTTTATTTTTCTCATAAAGGGGCATTTTGCACTTTTAGGAATTCTTGCCAGTAAACGACTCTGTCCCATCATAATAACTCACATTGAGTTTCTCCCTGCCTCTCCCTGTCCACTGTGTGTTGCTGTAAATCACATCCGAATTACTCACAGAAACCTTTTGGGCATTTTCAGTCTTCTGTAACTTGCTTGTCCTAGGTAAGAAAACAAAGAGTCATCCACAAATCAATTATGGGGTTTAGGTCTGGATACAAGCAAATTATCCAATGTATTGCTTTGTAATGTGTTGACTGTTTCTCCTAGTATCAAATGCATTAGACAGTTTTAAACACTGTTGTTTCTATGCTTTCAGAAATACACTTAAATCCTTGTATGACTCAAATGCACTGAGAAGCAATGTGTTTGAGACATCCTAGCATCCAAAAGGTTAAATTATATTAACCCCTTTAAGCCAGATACATCTCCAACACATTTTAAAGCATCACATTAGATACCTCTCCAGCACTGAAAGGGTTAAATCAAATGGCTGATATTATATATATATATATATATATATATATATATATATATATATATATATATATATATATATATATAAATCTAAGTGAATCTGATTCACTGTCGGGGTCATGGCTGTAACATTTTGATTGGTTGAAAAGGAAGCAGAAGGCATAGCCCCCTACTGCCTCAACCAACCACCACTGCCACTGCCTCCTTAGCCTGCCACTTACAAAAAGAGTCAGACCTTGTGATGGGGGGTCAGGACCCCTCCTGATGGTCCCCAGCTACTGATCTCCCAGCTGAAAAAAGTAGAGCGCTCTTTCTCCCCGTATCACCTCTTTTGATCTCCCAGCCTAATTGGGGCCCTGATGACCAACCAAGAGGACTGCCTTTTAATACAAAAAACAAAACATGTTTTGTCGCACAGGCTAAAAAGCAGTGCCACACCTGATAGTATATACACACATATATATATATATATATATATATATATATATATATATATATATATATATATATATATATATACACACATCCATAACAAAAGTCAAGCACTCAACAGGACTTTAACATAATTTTGACTCAACAGTCCAGAGCACCTGTTGCCATTTCTTGCACCCCAGTTCCTGTGTTTTCATGCATAGTTGCTTGGCCTTGTTTCCACATCAGTGGTATGGATTTTTGGCCGCAAGTCTTTAATGAAGACCACTTCTGACCAGACTTCTTTTGACAGTAGATGGGTGTACCAGGGTCCCACTGTTTTCTACCAATTCTGAGCTGATTGCACTGGTAGACATGTTCCGATTGCAAAGGGAAGTAAGGGATGTGTCTTTCATCTGCTGCACTAACTTTTCTTGGCCAACCACTGCGTCTTTGGTCTTCAAGTTGCCGGTTTCTTTGTGCTTCTTCAAAAAGTGCTTGGACAGCACATCTGGAAACCTCTGTCTGCCTTGAAATGTCTGCCTACGAGAGACCTTGCTGATGCAGTTTAACTACCTTGTGTCTTGTTGCTGTGCTCAGTCTTGCCATGGTGTATGACCTTTATTAGCTGAGTTTGGCTGTTCCTCACCCAGTTTTATTCCTCCCACACACCTGTTTCTGTTTCAGTTAATGATTATGTTTCAACCTACATATTAAATTGATGATCATTAGCCCCTGTTTGGTTTTTAATCATACATCTGACTATATGCCTACAAAATCCCTGACTTTTTGCAAGTGTACCTAGAAGAAATGATGCTATTTTGAAGGCAAAGGGAGGTCACACCAAATATCAGTCTAAGTGGTTTCTGGTTCACTGTCAACCATGTCCTGGGGTGTTACAAAGGTGGAGTTATGCAAAACTCCCCTTTGTGTCTCAAATGGTCCAAGAGGATGTGGCTGAGGGAATAATGTATATGGGGGTTGACTGAGGAGGAGACAGGGGGCTTAGAATAACGTGCTCGTGGGCTAAGGCACCCCCTGCCTCCTCAGCCAAAGGACTTTTGCATGATGTTTTTGCCTCCTCAGCCAGACAGGACTCCTATCACATATTCCGCTCACTGTACACTCTCTCGAGCTGTCTAAACAGCTGCTCTGTGTGGCTTAGGACAAGGCTGGGGCCGAAGAACTTCTCATCCTTTTATGCTGCTGAGACATACACCAGTACATGACTTGTGAACTGTCCCAGAGCAGGGTGCCCCATTAACATACTGCACAATTAGCCCATTAGTAAGAAGCCAACAACATTGTGTCAAAATGAAAATAAAGTGAAATTTTTGTTCCTGGTATTTTGTGCTGCATGTAAATAAATACAACTATATGTTGCAGGTAAATAAATCCTGGTGTCAGGACAATACTGTTAAATGTATTTCAGTCAGACAACCAGAGCTACAACATTGTTCGTGCAGACCCACCCTTGCAGGTGACAAAGTCACAGGTGCCTGCCACAACACTGTGCCTGGTATGCTTGAGATTCAGGTGAGAACAAATGTAGTCCTTCCTAGAGCATAAGAATAATACCACACTTGCAAATATCCTTTGAAATTTCCCTTTGAAAGACACACATGCTCATGGGCAATGCTGTGCAATATTTGCTAGTATATATAATTTCACATACTAATACTTGCATACTAAATTATTTCCTGACTCCAAAAGGCAGCCATATATGTCTCTGAATCAAATTGATGTCTGGATATGCTACAGTTCATTAAATGGGAAAAATCATCCACAAAGTATTGTAATAGTTAACTGAAACTACCTGTACCTATTAGGCAAGGAAAAACATTATACTTTATCATCTTGTAACAGAGAATTGTATGAGGCTTCTGGGATTATGAAAGTTCTACATTCAGGAAGTCTTCCCCATGTTTATCACCCTTGCAAAAAATGCGGTACTCCCATTGTCCAGGATGTTTCCTTCAAATAGAAGTGAGTGCTATGGTGGGAACATTCTCCATCCCAGTAATACAAAAAAAAAAAAATTAAAAGATGCAGTAACACCTCCAAATAATAACCCCCACACTACCAATTATTATTGCCAAAAGATCTAATGGCCCATGAGAAATTTGCCCTTGTGCCTTTGTTCAAAAGAATATTCTGTCAGTCCTGGATGTCATTGTCCATGTAGGCAAACATTACAGGCACTAGAAGTAATATAGGACACAGACTCCACCTCCTTGACATGGAAATTGCACCCCACTGATTCTTAAAGAGTTGAGAAGGTTTATGCATTTTGCCTGCTTCATTCTGACATCTAGAAATGACTGAATATGTTCTTAAACATAGTCACAAGTCAAAATTCCAAAAGGTTATTAGGATTTTCTGGTCATAGTAAGTTAAGCGATGTTATTATCAGGATATATTATTTATCCTTTAAGTAAAAACCATGACAGATGCTGTGACTAGAGAGATCATCACTACTCCTCATGTCTGAAAGGGGAAATGGGTTATTTCCCTGTAGAGTAAAACAAAGGTACTTTTAAGAGTTATTGCAGCTCAAAATTGTTTTCTTAAATCAATTTGCAATACCACCAATATATTTATTACAATTAGGTTGTGACTCCATTTTCCTATACTCTTCACTAGTCTTATAAGAAGTGAGACATTCAGGACCAGAGGGGTGTGTAATACCTTGCACACATCTGTGGTTCAAGCAGGTAATAATGGGCACTATTCAGTTGTTATGGTAGTGCATTTATTTCCAGGAGATATTAAGTGTTTTTTGCAATCTAAGTGTGTAAATGGCTATTTTCAAAAGTTTTAATCACTTGTGAGCCTTTTCTACCTCCGTTATCCTTGATGTACATTGAGAAAACATACTACTGTTCCATTATGCATCATCACTATTTTATTAATAGTATATTCCAAATTGTTTTAAGTCAAATGAAGCCGGAAAAAGACACATTCTTGATATGACATCCCCCCTCCCCCTGGCTTCCATAACATCCCCCAAGCAAATTGACCTGTATAGGCTGCAGGAGTTTATTAAAGGGGAACTATCACCCCAAATAAAGTCACCCAACAACAATTACCCATCTAGCAATAAACTTAACAATAGTAATATTAGCCAGCATAATTACCGTGTTATTGAGAAATCCTATTTCTGCAGAGACTGACAGCCAGGCAATAAAGGAATCTGCACTCCTGCGCCGTCAGTCCCTTCCCAGCGCCGGTGAGCAGATGTCTGTAAGCAATGATGTCTGTGCTGTTGTCTGTCCGTCAGTCTACGCACAAGAAGGATTTCTCAGTAAAGAGGTGATTATGCTGGCTAATACTACTATTGTTAAGCTTAGCACTAGATGGGTAAATTTAATAAGTAAAACAGGGTTGATAGACCCTTGGAGTCCTATTTTCAGATACTTTCCTGAAGGGAACCACTAAACCCATCATCTGTCCCATGATGAATTTAGCTGGATATGTCTTGTTTGTTTGGTCCTCCCCTACCCAAAAGGCATTATTTGGCTTTTGGATAACCCTTTTAATGCTAGAGGGGTGTTTAATGCAGTGCACACCTACCTGGCACTCAAAGGGTTAAACAAGGAATAGGAAACCTGCTAATACAGGAATTCAGCTAAATTGTGCTAAACGTAACATATGCATACTTACTTTCTGGTGTGTTTGATAAGAAAAAATGCTGCCACTATTAGGAAAATAATGAGAAAAAGGCAGCAAACAGCCCCTATCATGTAGACTTGGAGATTGTTCTCTGGATTTGGAAGAGCTAAAAAAAACAAAACAGATAAATCAATTATTTGCATTCTGAAGTGTTTAAAATTAAAATAATATTGTGTGAATTTTAATGTCCTGTAGAATCTTATTATTCCCCTTGGATGATAGAGATATCTCCCAAGCCATGAGCTGGAGAGGTAACTAACCTCCAAGGAAATAAAGGCTTACAATGAAATGGAACTGCCATTCTAGTTTAGGGCTGGATTCTATTCTAGCCAGAAACATTTGCTGACTGGGTATTTTCCTGTTCGGAAGATATTTCTTGCTGCTTACTTCTGCAGTAACATTCTGAATGAGGGTAAGAAATGGGTTTCTGAATTGTGCTTTTTTTAATTAAAAAAAAGAACTATTAGAATGAATTCGGAGTGCTGAAAAATGCTTCAAAACTAGGAAGCTTACAGAAAGTGTCCAGATTTTGTCCAGTTTTCTTGGTCTGTATTGGGCAGGGAAAACTGGGGGGGGCAAAAGCCCTCTGGTCTCCTGCTTGATTAACCCTTTCCTGTAGTTAACCTGTCTTTTGGCACATAACAGTGATCTTGGATAACCACCATTTTTAATTAAATAAAATCACCCCCCTTCAACAAGAACTGGAGACATTTATACATGATATAGCATCTTCATATATTGAAAGGTGCACTGATACATTCAAAAGAGATGGGCAGCAAAGGACTTATATTATCTCCTCAGAGATAATGGGGGAGATTCACTAAGCGGTGATAAAGAGGTGATAAAGTGGAGATGACTTCTCCAGTGATATCACTTCTCCAGTTCCTATGTTATTCTATAGATCCTATGTACTAAGATCTCCAAAACTGAAGAGCTCTTAATGCATAGGCTCCATAGACTAACATAGAAACTGGAGAAGTCATCTCCACTTTATCACCTCTTTATCACCGCTTAATGAATCTCCCACAATATTTCTCCTAAGCCAGAGGAGATAAACCTGTAGTATTCCAGTCGTGTTGGACTCAATTTTTTTCATCTTCAGATGAGGATTATGGGAGTTGTAGTTTATTAGTCAGCCAAACTGTTCCAGGTTGTACATCTCTGATCTAAGCTACTGTGTAATTTGAAATAACGGTTACTTATTCTACAGCAATAAGCAATAAAATAAAGTGAAAGCATAAAGAAGAAGTAACACTTCCTAATAATACCACGCCACTTCCCTTACTGTATCCAGAAAATATTAACCTTTTGAGTGCCAGAGGGGTACGCAACGCATTGCAAAGCAATGCGTTGCGTATCCCTCTGGCACTCAAAGGGTTAAGAGCCCCTAAGATTTTTGCTGTTCCTTCTTGGTTCAAAATCTTTGATAAGTCCTTGATGTTATGTCCATGGAGGCAAATGTGACAGTTGCTAGACATTTTTTTCAAACTGAAGTGTGCATTAGCCTACTTAACTCTTTAAACACCATAGGGGTATGTTGCAAATCCCCTCTGGTTCTTAACTCTTTGAGTGCCAGAGGGGTACAGAGCGCTTTGCTTTGCAATGCGTTGTGTACCCCTCTGGCACTCAAAGGGTTAAAGGGATACAATTATTGTACGGTGTGGAGTTTATGTCCTGGGTTTCTGGTAGCAACTGTCATGTCAGCCCACATGAACATGACATCCATGACTAATTAAAGATGGTATCTCTTAAAAATACATCAAGGGAAAAGGTGATAGAGATCATTAGAATTTTCTGGCTATAGTAAGGAAAGTGGGCATTACTATTAGGAGGTCTTAATTCTCATTTATGCTAAGACATTGGCTTGGTAGCAGTAGAAGCAATATTATTTTTTTTCATATTGATCTAATCAAAAACACTTTACTTGGTCTCCACAGCTGTATCTTGAGAGGTTCTAATTCCCATTTATGTACACTTTCTTCCTTATGGATGTAACAGGCATTCACCTTCTTTCATACAAAAACAGGCACAAAACCAATTTGCAATATTATGCCTTAAAGACACATTTCATTATGCAAGATGAATGCTATGTGCCCCTAAATGGGAGCAGTCTGGCATAAAAAATGGGATCACCAGGCACATTGGGCAACTGATTAAAGGGATAGTAATGTTTCATAATAAAAGCAGCTCTAATTAATCATCATAGTATTTGGACTTTGGAGAGTGTTATTCCAGTTCTGTCAGAGTTGTAGTTTTAGAGTAATTCAATGACAAAGTGTCCCCCTCCTGCCCCTTTTACTGATGTTACACTGTTCAGCCAGAGCAGAAGGGAGGTGCCCAGGTAGACTGCAGAGAGGGACAATCTTCAATTAAGATAAGGGAAAAACATGAAAAGCTTGTCAAGGGGGGCAGGGATTTCATTGTTTTCATAGGAATAAGAGTGTCCCCTTCTGTTATCTGTTTGGTCTATGGACTGCATTCCACATCTGAGAAGAGATTGCTTATGCTAGGTAAAAGGGGCGGGAGGGGAAACTTTGCTTGTGAATATCTCATAAACCATAAAGGTTTGAGAGATAAGACTTAAATCATTCTTCATGTTTTTTTAATGCCTACAAAATTAAATAAAGTTAAAACGAAGTATTACTATCCCTTTAAGTGCACAGACACTTCCATTCAGATGACTGGTAATAGGATTCACTTTTTTAGAGATCCTTCGCTTTCAGTTATAAGATGAATGCGGAAAATTGCAAATAAAGTAAAATAATGTTTCCTACATTTGTATCATTTGTATAAGCTGTTAGCTAGAGTCAATGAGTTAGGTCTAATTAGTGATTTATTGCACAAATAGGTTATTCCCATGCACATTAGCATAGTGACAAAACCAAGATAGGAGGCTCAAAGTGGACACTAACAAAGGTCAAGAAGTGGACTTCCTTCAAAACTAAAATTTTACTTTTATTTCAGCCATTTAAAATTAAATGTAAATTTCAAATAAATACGCATGTGTTATGTGTATGCCTATTTTCATGGTATGAACAGTTTTTTTCCCTGCGAAAAATGATGTATTCAGACCACTAATGGCTAGATAGTCAAACATTTTCTAAGAACTCACCACACATATAGGCTTATACTTCTTGGGTTGCCACACAAATTTCCTGTTCCCTCAAAGAAATGTATCTAGGGTATAACCAGAGGTTCTGGAGGTGTATCCATAATAGTTCTTATATTAGTGGGTACCTGGTTTAGCATTAGCATGTAAAATTTGTATGTTGCAAATATTGCTTTCTGCAGACAAATACAAATTTTCACAAAACATACTATCCAATATAATAATTTGCTATGATGTTTGTCAGAAGCCATCATGCACAGTAGAGACTGCCTGAACGCACGGAATGCTGGAAGCACAGAATGTTGGAAGCATAGGATGCTGGGAGTTCTGTGCTGGGAGTTTGGAATGCTGGGAGTATGGAATGCTGGGAGTTCTGTGCTAGGAGTATTCTGTGCTTTTGGGCAGTCTCTACAGTGCATGACTGCGTCTGTGACAGGACGCAGAGCAGGACCGGCCTTTTAACCCTTTGAGTGGAACTCAAAGGGTTAACATCACCCGGACCTTGGCCCATGTACACGGGCTTTTACACTAGCAAATCCATAAAAGAGCACAGAGGTGTGAGAAGTATGTGTCTGAGTAATAACAGTATAATCACTAGAATGTTATTATTGGTGGATATCTGTAATGCAGCTTTCCTCAGAATAGTTGATATCCAGCAAATGCGACTCTTGAAAATGTGCAAAAGTTCTCACAGAATACACTGGATGGGTGTTTTAGCCATCTAATATATGAAGTGAGTGTTTCCCCAAATCTAAGTCTGATATCAGAAATGTTTCATTTATCTATCATCCTCAAATAAACACACATACAAACAGTTTGTCTCCCAGATCAAATAACTGCACACTAAATGAAGTCCGAAATGTTAGTGCGAGAAATATGGTGTGACACAATGTGCATTTTGCTGTCTATTGCAGATTCTTCAAGGTTTTAACTAGAGCCACTCTGGGCTCCCACTGTACCATAACCCTTTGAGAGCCAGATGGATATCCAATGCATTGCTATGCAATGTGTTGGTTACCCCTCTGGCAATCAAATGGTTTAATACCGGTACCCACTCTGTTCTGTGCTGAAATCTCCACCACCAATTCTGTATATACACTGATATCATATCCTATGGCACTCATTCAAAAACCATGAACATCATCACTAAGACAACCATAATCAAAACCCCTTGTCATGTAATTGAACAATGTAAAAAGCTGTTTTCATAGTCTCACACAGTGTATGACTTTCTGTAAATATTAACACGTAGGATAGCCTAATAACGAACTAATTAAATGCAGATCTTCAGTTAGCTAGAAACTGATCTAAGGATCACATCAATCTGTTGTGGAGGTTCTTTAACTTTGTTCATACTTCCCAGTTCAACATATTAAACTGATTTAGAAATGCCAGTCTTTTTCCATGGGAACTGACACTTTGCAGATTTAATGAGAAAATAATCAAAGATGAAACAAGTAGTTAATATATCTTAGTTTACATCAAGTATAAAAACCTCTCCAAATATAGTCATATTGTCAAAAGTTGTAACTAAAGACTCCATTCCAGCCAGAAATATTTGCTGAATGGCTGTTTTTTGATTTGGCAGCTATTCAGCTGGTCAGTTCTGACTTCACATTCTGACTGAGGGCCTCAAAAAAAAGGCTCCTTTCAAATTATATTGGAACTCTGAAAATGTTCCCAAACTATTACAAACTGATATGAAGAAGCCCAAGGAAAGAGTACAGTGTTGTGTGTTGTCTTTGAGCTAGATCAGTCATGGGAAACTGGGGGACTATAAACACTGCCTGCAGTTAACTCCTCTGTTGACAGATTGCAGCTGCCACAATGGAGGGGGTAACTGTCAAATAAAAGAAAAAGGAATTTAACAGTAAAGTACACAACAGAACTGTTTGTGTGTGATGATGTCTTGTCTGTTACACAATACTGTATCATATGTCTCTGTGTCCAGTAGCTCTCATTTAAAGTCACAGTCACTGTCTCTGTTACCTATCAGTCAAATTATTATTTTTTTTTTTTGAGTTTCAAAAGAGCTTTACTGAGAATAAGCAAGTAACAATAAGAAAAAGGAGTATATCCAAAAACACAAAATATACACTGAAATCAAGGATATAAGAGAGAATGCAGTACAAAGGTTAATGAAGCACAAATGACTTCTCGTATACAATAAAACTGTGGTATTACAATCAAAAGTAAGTGATCCTGCAACAGTGGCATAGAAAATAAAAGTCTGGCCATAGCTCCGTGTACTAGACAATAAAAGGCAGAAGTATGAAAAAGGAATGAAAATGACAGGGATATGAAAGACAAAGAGTACAGAAGGCAAAGAAAAAAAAGGGGGTGATATGGCGGGGGGATGAAGGTTGGGGGAAAGGGATAGAGTAGCACATTATGTTCCGGGAGAGCATAGATGTTTGTGATGTATATCAAAAAGGGCTCAAAAGGGGCACATGGAGAAAAAACTACCCACTGCATCTGGATCTTCACCATGCCTGATAAGATGCATCCTCAATATATAGAGATTTGAGATCTTACATTATTCTCCCATTCCTGAATGGTAAGGGTTAAATCATCCTTCCAATGGTGGGGTATAAGAGATTTAGCTGCTAGAAGTATGGTACGTAGCAGGTATTTCTTCAGAAAAGGGAGTTTGGGGAGATGTAGAAAAATAATGTTTGCCAGGATTATGAGATGTGCCCACAGTAGGGAGTGTGGAGAGTGTAAGAGATAACACATAACATGGGAGGAGGAAGTAGTAAAGGGAGGAGGGAATAGTAAAGCATAAAGAGAGAAAATGGGAGGTGGGTATATGGACAGTCGTACAGTCGTGCAGCATAGAATAAATCTGCATCTGTATCTGTAAAACAAACTATAGCGGTCCTGTGTTATTCCACCCATTTATTAACTACTATATAGACATATATAAAACTAAAAAAAAGGAAAAAAACACATACTCCCTGCAAGAGCAATTGATTCTGCCTCTCTTTTCCTGTATCAAGTACCACAAGGATTTCAGCAGCTGCTTTTTCTTTCTCCCAGTGTCATTGCAATCTTATATTTTTACAGTACAAGGGTGAGGATAGACCTTAGTCTGTAATATGCTGGTCTCTCTTCTTCTAGCTGTTGTTGGAGACAGTGGCAATTGTACTTATCTGTCATGGAGTAACTATGGAATAACGACACTGACAAGTACAGATACAGTAAAATTAATATCTTTATTAAAATAAGATCAAAAAATAAATAGGGAAAGCACTTCCCCTACCCTCACAGGACCAGGTGTGGAGACAGCACAGGTCCACTGATGGAATAGGAACTGATCCCATTCTGACTACGGAATGGGAAGATAGCAAGGATAGCAGTAGCTACTAGTGCAAGTAAAGCGGAATCGCCAAACAAAAATGATAAATGCTCCCCTAGAACGCTAGGGTTCACCAAGGTAATAGACTCAGATACCCTAGAACGCTAGGTTAAACCTACAGGCAATGGAGACTAGAATTCCCCAGAACTCTAGGGTAGCTATGGGAAATGGTGACTCAAATCCCTAGTACGCTAGGGTGCACCCAAAGGCACTAATTGTCAGTATTAAGCAGTATAGGATAGCCAGAGACAAAGTCCGGCACAGCGGGAGGATACTGAGCACAGCTTGTACCAGAGAGATCAGCTAGAGCACGGTCTAGTGTAGGAGCAGAATCAGCCAGGCCAAGGGTCAGAAATGTATCGGATAGTCAGCCGGAGCCAGCACAGAGCAGTTAGTCAGCCAAGCCAAGGTCGGTACCATATTGGATAGTCAGCTGGAACCGAGGTCAGCACAGAGAGGGTAGTCAGACAGAGCCAAGGGTCAGACCGCAGCAGAAGGCAACAAGTCAGGGATCGAACATAGCTGGAGTCAAACATAGCCAGAGGTTATACATGGATCAGAGCAAGGAAATAATCACAAGAGCTAGCGCACAAGTACACCACGAAAGGCCAAAGGAGTACTGGCAGAATGAGGCCTATAAGGCCTAGCAAGTAGGTAGAGACTGACTCTGGCAATCACCACAGCCCTATAAGAATAGCAAACGTGCATAAGAGCGACACTCAGGAAGTGATAGTACAATGTCGCCTGCAAATAGCAACAGTGCTTCCGGAGTGCAATCACGGGCACCGTGATATTTTCTGTCTCTTAGGTGTCAGTCTGTAAAGTATATTTGTCAGTCACAGATGCTCAGTCAGTTCAGGAAGTGACTGGATCTCCTCCCTTTCTCTTCTCAGTCAAAAAATATTTGGGGGTATTTTGGGTTAATCTTGTATTTCTTTCACACTTCCCCAGACTCCACAGATACAGAGAAAGATTGTCTGCACAACAGACTTCCTAAACTAAACTCCAACTCCAAGTTATTTGCCTGTATCCTCTAGCTCAAAATTGTGCTGAATGACATGAGGAACATGACACCCCTTTTAAACTATCCCATTGGAGAAAGAAGGAAAACTTTCCATTTGGGAAGAAATATATTCTTACCATTGATTTCAATAAAATGAAAAAGGCAGAAAAAAAGCAGAAAATTGGCATTTTTACAGGGCAAATTTCCTGCTCAGGGAGAGTTGAAAAAGTTCACTCATCCCTAGCTGTGAGATAGTCATATTCTGTTTCCCAAGAGACCACTGCAATTTTGACCCAAAAAGGCTAGTTATACATGGAACTTGCACTTGATATCTGCCAACAATACATTCACATTATATTTATTATAGGGGTAGCATTACCTATAACTTCAAAATCCCATCTGAGGGGATATTTCAGGGAGTGTTGCATTAGTTAATATACAGTACATTGGGGCTGTAATAGGGATTTAATCTACAGGGCAGACATCACAATCATTTTGTGGACTATTAGCCATATTCCAAGTATGGCATTCTGTTCACTGCACCTTGTGTTAAACCAATTACTTACAAGGCACAAAATATACCAGTTCTAACTTCTTCAGTTTTCCAAACATTTTCTATCTGGATTGCATTAGACCTTGCTCTCATTAAAGCCATGTTCTGCCAGAGTCATATGCTTCTGTATCATGAAAGGCATTTGTTCATAATCATAGGTAAAGATGCAAGATTATTAAGCTTACCAATAAGTGCAGCAAATGGTCTGCATTAGTAATTTTTACTTTAGTGTGATGTTGTTCATATCCAAAACACTACCATAATTTATAGAGGTTACACTAACATACATATGGAACAGCTTTATAAATAAATAATAGTAATAATAATAATCATTAACACAGTGTAAATGTTTGTAACTTACGTATGATCTTGATGGTAATGGAGCTGGCATTTCTCCCATGCTTATTTGTGGCTTGGCATATGTAAATTCCTTCATCACTAATTGTTAAATGAATTATATTCAGCTGTGCCAAGTTGGAAATAGAGGTGTTGTTTTGACCATACTTAATCCATAGCAAATCAGATGGGGGATTGCTGTCAGCAGAGCAGAGCAGGAACACAGATGATCCTTCTTGGATTTTAATAGTGGAATTTTCACCCACAAAGCAACCTAAGAAAATAAAAAATCATGCTGCCTTAAAGGGATAGTAATACTTCGTTTTAACTTTATTTTATTTTGTAGGCATTAAAAAAACATGAAGAATGATATAAGTCTTATCTCTCAAACCTTTATGGTTTATGAGATATTCACCAGCAAAGTTTCCCCCTCCCGCCCCTTTTACCTACTGTAAACAATCTCTTCTCAGATGTGGAATGCAGTCCATAGACTGGACAGATAACAGAAGGGGACACTCTTATTCCTATGAAAACAATGAAATCCCTGCCCCCTTGACAAGCTTTTCAGGTTTTTCTGTTATCTTAATTGAAGATTGTCCCTCTCTGCAGTCTACCTGGGCAGCTCCCTTCTGCCCTGGCTGAAAAGTGTTACATCAGTAAAAGGGGCTGGAGGGGGACACTTTGCTTGTGAATATCTCTTAAACCATAAAGGTTTGAGAGATAAGACTTATATCATTCTTCATGTTTTTTCAATGCCTACAAAATAAAATAAAGTTAAAATGAAGTATTACTATCCCTTTAAAGATAATTTTGGACTATAACCTCCTTAGACAATAATGCCTCCCTTCCTCTTCACACTGGGATCAGTGTGTGTGTGTATGTGTGTTTTTATAATTTGCTTCAGTTTTACCTGGTAGTAGATGTGTCAGATAATGAAATGAGGATATCAAGCATTTGATTTTCATTTTAAATTCCTATTTGTCAATTTAAATTCTAATTGTTTCCATTATTTTAGGTTTAGCTAGAAATCAATTTATTTCATTATGAAAAATATATAAAATAACATGCTAAATAATAATTCGCTAAAACATGTGTAACAACGCAGTCATGCACAGTAGAGACTGCTGCAGTCATGTGCAGTAGAGACTGCCCGCTCCGTGACTGATACAGAGCTGGATGCTCTGAAGGAGCCACGGAGCGGGCAGTCTGTACTGCGCATGACTGCCCCGCGACCGGCTGGCAGTGGCACTGTGGCCCATGTAATGGGCTCTTCAACTAGTTAAATATATTAGTATTACTACTAATAATAATATATATGTATGTGTGTGCATGCATGAGCATATTATTTTTAGAATTCTGTACATTCATTTTCACATTGTCTATATAAAGAAAGATCCAACATCTACCGATTTTGGAAGGTAAAAATTAAAATTCTATCATCATTTCATGGTTTTACCCAGATCTAAAAATTGAGTTAAACACTAACTCATCTTGAATGAAACAGTTTAAGGATAACAAATATTAAAATATATGGTTATTAATATTACCATCTGAGTTGTTTTTACAGATAGCTGGGGTTCTTGGTGCATCTGAAAAGAGAAAAATAAGGAAATATCTTACTAAAGTGGGTTTTTCACCCTCAAGACACTTTGTGTAATTGGATGTAACTATTAAAATTGTCTATAGGTTGTTAATGTGTTTTTTCAGTCAAAATACTTTATTAGATTTTGACTTTTAAAAATTCCTAGTAATGTCACCAGGTTCTCTTTCTGCGGTACAGTCTGTGCCACATTGCTATACAGTATGTCCGCTGTTTTTAAAATCTTCACTCACCTCCCTCCCCGCTCTCCCTTTACCGCTCTTCAAAGACTTCATCAATGAGGTGGCCAGATTTTGTCTATGGAAGAAGTACAGGAAAAGGGGGCTGCCCAGCAATATCCCAGTACCCTGAGATGCCACTGCCCCTGACCACTCCTCTCCTTCTCTGCTTGCTCTATTTGCTCCATTTTTCTCTTAATTCTGGCTTTGCTCAGATGCCATGTGAGATGAGAGGGGAGCACCTTGGAGAACCACCAGAGACCCCGTGCTCAGCATCCAGGCATGCTCCAGGGTGTCCAGTGCCACCATTCCAAGCTGTTCTGGAGCTCTCCGAGGAAACCCGGTCACAGAGATACAAGGAGTCAGTTCTGTGCCAGGAGGGCACGAGTCCTCTCTATGCTCCTCAGTGCTGGGGATCAGACATTCCCTGTGTCTCTAAGACTAACAGAGCAGCAGTAGAGCCCAGGGCAAGGCCACCATTGAGGAAACACTGGGGGAAGGTTTAGGGTAAAGGGTAGAGGGAGAGCACTAACAATCATTCTAAACGTAATCAAGATGGCAGCGTTCTCCCTCTTGCTACCAAAGAGGGATACGTTCGAATTATCATCATAACGGAAAATTATATAGCTTTCTTGGGGGGGTTTAAGCTTTTTGGGTGGGTATAAACCAATTTTGGATGGGAGAGTTAAACTTTAAGATAAATGTGTCTTTAATTGTTCAGAGACCTTTTGTAAAAAAAAAACAAGCAATTCACCCCAAAAAATCTTAAACACCTCTAAACACAGCTACCTATGTGATATGTTCCATGCTGGCTATCAAAATATCTATCACAGTTAATTGTTCCGTGCAAATATATATGACTAACACATATTGGGTAGTAATATGAGTCACTATATACAGTATTCTAGTATAGTAAATATAATAAAATAAAACTTATTCAGTACACAATGAAGGGATGATGCAGTGTATGTGGTTGTTTAGACTCAAACAACAGGTCTAAGGAGTTTTGAGCTTAGTCAAGGCTGCTAAGACTCACCACTACCATGCTTTCTGGATTATGTACATGCAATGCAAAAAATAGTAGTTATTAGTTAGTAATGACTAGCAACTGTGATATGTCCATAATCATAGTAATAAATAACATGGTACAGAGGATAAAAATGCATAACATGTGAGAATACAAACTACTATAAAGTCCATAAATCACCCATAATTATGATGTATAGTACAATTCAAAAGCTTGCAATTGGTTATTAGAACAAGTAAAGTATTGGCATACATTCACTAAGCATGGTAATCCCAGCATAATTTTGATTACGGATCAAATTAATTTATATCAACCACTGCATCATGGACAACGACATGTGCCCTTATTAAATTACAATCAAGAAGAGATAAAAAATATATTATTCAGAATCTTAACACAAATTTATTCAAGACTTAACCCAGAAGACTGTATACAAAAATGCAGCAAATGTTCAATATGCAATTATAATAAAAATTATATGGTAAATTACTGACTACCAGAAGACATTTTCTAAAGGTGTCAGCTTGTTGCTCTTCACACTAATCAATGGACACCCCCGAGGCAATCACCCTGGCCAGCTACTTCCGTCTCCTTCTTTTTTTTTTTTTTATCTTGTCTTCTTCTCTTCTTTCTTCTTTCTTCATGCTTGTTTCCAAAAAACGGCTCTGTAATGGAAAACAAAAGGGCCAAATCATAGATGCCCCCCAAATAAATTCCACAAAGATATGATGGGCTTAAACCTTTGAGTGCTAGAGGGGTGCGTGATGCATTGCAGTGCAATGCGTTGTATATCCCTCTGGCATTCCAACCCGGGCAGCTGAAGGAATGCAAAGGAGCAATCCCCCCCAAGTTACCACTTGGGCCATTGCCCGAGCCATTCTGTGGAAAAATTTAACAAAGACTGGCTTTTATATGGCCAGTCTCTCTTTAAAATGGTTCCCACGCTACAATTGCCTGGATATATGCTTACGCACCTCTCAGCTAATCAGATTCTAGTGAGTTTTGTCATCCCCCCTCTAGAAGCTGATTGGTTGGGCGGTGCATATACACACAGCCAATTGAAGTGTGGGAACAATTTTGAACAGAGACTGGCATCCAGTGTCTGTTCACTTTTTCCACTGAATGGCTTGGGCAACGGCCCAAGAGGTAACTTGAGTTGGGATTTTTCCTGTATATTCCTGCTGCCGCCAGCATACTTGGACTGGCATTACATTGGCATCTTTACCTTCTTGGACTGGCATTATACTGTTAACCATTTGAATGCCAGAGAGGTACACAAAGCATTGCACTGCAATGCGTTGCACACTCCTCCTGCATTTAAAAGGTTAAGCCAATAATATCTTTGTGACATTTATTTGAGGGTCATCTATAATTTGGCCTTCTCGTTTTCTGTTACAGTACCATTTTTTGGAAACAAGCCTGAAGAAGATAAGAAGAAAGAAGAAGATGTAAGATAGAAGATTACAGAAGAAAACTGACAGTGGATGACAGGTAAGTGTTACAGCTCTGGGTTGTGGGTGTTAGGCTAGTGTTAGGGCTAGGATTGTTTCACTTTACTGTTAGGGGTAGTGTAGGGTTAGTATTTGGGAGGGTGAATGTGTTTGAGCTCACGCTCTGTGTTTGACACTGTGTCAAGCACCAAGCATTAGCCGTTTTCCTGTGATGTTCCCATTTTTCATGCTATTTAGCAGGGGTTTTAGGAACTTAAAACACACAACAAACATTTGATCATAAGTCAGGTTCTTTGGCCCAAAGTTCATTGTGGTGTCTGTTGGTAGGGCAATTGAATACCCCAGGTGACGCAGTATGTGCACAGGTCGGTATTCATTTTGACCCAACTGGCAGTTTTAATGGGGAATATTGAATCAAGGCCATAGATAGATGACGATGTACTAAGAAACTGAAGAAATCCTGGGACAAATCAACTGCATCTTTGGGGACAAATAAAAAAATCCCATTGATTTAAACTGGACTTTTAACCCTTTGAATGCTAAAGAGGTCTCCAGAGCATTGAAAGCAATGATTTGGAGACCTCTAGTATTTTTGGGATTAAAAGCCCCATTAAATCAAAGGGAAATTGGGGAATTTGTATTTTTCCCCAATGTAGCTAGTTTTCCCCAGAATTTCTCCAGTTTCTTAGTACATCAGCATCAGTGAGGGACAGAAGAATGCAAATGAAGCACTGAAAACAAAGAACAGTTTATAGTGTCTTTTTTAATGAAGGTTAAAAAGTCCATATGGTACTTGAAAGGCACCATATGGGACCAATTGTGCCCCTCTGATGTCCATGAGTAGCATATTGGGAGATACTCTGGTGCCCAAGATGTACCCCTCTGACCCTTCAGAAAAGGGCAAGAGTGGACGGTAACTTTGTGCACTAGAGGGGCACATCTGATGCCCCAATACACACCAACTGAATGTGTCTCACCTGGTTTCTGACCTACACATTGCCTTGATAGACACACTGGCTGTGTATATGGTAGTATCAGCAATGCTCCATGCAAATATATAAAACATGCATGCAAAATCCCACACCTGCTGCACGCCAGCTGAGAAACACTGCTATAATGTATTGAGAATGATCCAACAACCAGCAAACACTAAGTCAAAGGCAGTCTGATAGTCAGAGACAACGTTGTGTATAGTGTAGTTTTTGGCCCATATTAGTGCCTCTGACACTTGAGGAGTATTGTCCGAATGCCAAAGCTTACCTGAAACCTAGTGGAGTACAAGCAATCCCTTGATTGACTAAGTGAGTAGCTTTAGATTGCTAGCTTTCAAGACCACTTAGGTCACTCTTCTGTCCAAAGGTGTCCAAAAAGCATTTTTGGGGCACCTTCCTTGGGAGAAGAGGCACTAAAAATCTAAACTACATACTACACCACCAAAAATAGCACAGTACCTAATCTCCACCTGACCAGAAGGATCATCTTGGCAACAGAGTCTCATTCACCATAATGGCCAAAATCAGTATCTTTGATTAGCAAACAATGAAGCCATCTATGTGGCAGTATGTTAAAGACAATATCTAAAACACAATATGCTATACAGATAATGGAACAAAATTCTAAACACTGAGAGCCACATAGTCATAATGTAAGCTGTAACGAAAGAGATATCTGTAGTATTGTGCAAATCCACAGTTACATGATAACCAGAATGATGAAAACAACAGATATGAAAAGACAGTAACACAATATATGTTGAAAGACATGGGAGCATGATTTTTTTTTAACCTCTTAACGACATGTGACGTACTATGACCATCACGGTCCTTGAAATACTCAAGGACCGATGACGGTCTAGTACATCACGTACTTTTTATTTACAGCGCTCTACCGGGAGCGCTGTAAGTAAAAATAGGGCCTGAAATTGACCGCTCCAAGATCGGAGCGATCTCTATCAGGCCCCATAATGACACGCCGATACACGCGACAGGTCACGTGTACCGGCGTGTCCAAGTGCTCCTATGCGGTCCTTATGGGACGGAAATGTCCCAGGACCGCCGGTTGTTGAGGGGTTAATGTCCATAGAGTTCAGTCACAGATGAACTAATCCCTGCTGGATTCAGGAATGAAGTAAATCCCAGAAAATAATAGCTGCTACTTGTAATCAAAATCATTAATATACACCATTGCTTGTGATTAGCTTTTTAACTGAATAAGTCACAAATATTCTTTGTGTATTCTGCCTCTAATCACTAAAAATAATAAAGCACAAGTTACTTGTAATCCTGGGTCCACTTCTTTGTCATGCACTCAATAGGTTCTAAAACAGCCATGACTGATGTGTAAGAAACAAGGGTATCCTCGATCCATAAGTAAGGGCACGGAAACCCCTATTTGTAATCCAAAACAGGAAACAAATTAAACAATTAAGAAGAAATTAAAAAAAATAATAATTTAGCATTTTTTTTTGTAGATAGTGACAGTTTATAAAAAAAAATCTTGACTGATACTGGATGGGTATAATACGAACTCTTTTAGCCCTTTTCATCTTTTGTGAAGTGGGAAGTGCATATTATATACAAAAAATGTAAATGTAAGTATCTGATCCACAATCTGCTGAAAATCTGTTTCCACAAAGCTTCATGTGTATCATCTGGAGTGAAAAAAAACTTGAATACTTATTAGTGCCTGATGTTTTAAATGTGTGTTTTCTTTATAACGGCTTTGTTCTTTAATTGGAGTGATTAAAAAAAGAGATGCAGATGAACAGTATTTGTGCACATCTCTGTCCCTCTGCCCACGTTCATCCCAATGACCCCCCCAGGCATCCGATAGATCAGTCCACCTGATGGCATGCTTGCATTTGCTTTCCGATTCTACTAAATCACCCTGTCAGTACCTAAAAATAATGGCCTCATCCTAAAGAACCTTACTCTACACAACTACAATAGCTGATATGCACAGCATCTGTATACCAGAACCCTAAGAAAGGCTGCACAGCCATATTTTTGGAATTTGTTACATCAATAAGTCAAAAACAGAAGACAAGGACCAGACACTGTAACTATGCTATAGAAAACTGCAAGTAGCAGTTATATAAAACAAAAACTACACAAACTAATGCAAAAAGGAAGACATTAAAATTAATCAACAACAGGTGCAGAACAACAAATTTGTGTTTTCAACCTCTCAACACAGAAGCCAAGCATGAGAAATTTCGAGATGCATACAAAACCATGCATAATTAGCAGTGTAACAGCTATGCTGCTATTGCATTGTAGCAGGATGGCCTTTGCAAAGCAACGTTTTTTAGTCAGACAATCAATGCCATGCTTTGTGCCTCAGGACTGCCAGGCCTGGGGAAAAAGGCCTATTCACTTGAAAAAGGCTGTGACTACCACAGCCGCTCTCCCAGTGCCCTTAACTGTACTCAACCACCTTCCTTACACTCACCCATCCCCCTTAACCAGTCATGCAAACTTGCTGGCAATGGAAAGGTTAACTGTCCAAAAAATAAATGTAAACTACCCCCCCATACACTAGACTAAACAGGCCCACCATTAACCCCTCAATGGGAGGAAAACATTATCCCCTCATCTCTCTCTTCTGATCAGATGAGAATGAAGAACATCTAAAAATTAAAGGGAACCCCAGGACTCTAATGGGGCATTTGATAGAAAAAATACAATTCAGCACACAAATTCTACCCCTCAGCCAGAGTGTGATTGTAAAATAGACCAAAAGGAAATGCCAAAAATAGCCATTCAGTAAATGTTTGTAGCAGCAATGAAATCCAGCCCTATGTTTGTGTAATATTACTAAGAAAATGGATTTCAATTTTGACATAAGTCCATGTGCTTGGTGAATGCCTTGTTTTTATATTGATGATCTATTCACCTAAATCAATATTGTTTTTATGGTTGTATTGTGTTAATATAGTGTTTTTAATTATGTATGATGTATTGTTTTAAAACACTGAAACTCAAAACCAATTATTGTAAGGTGGTACTGTTTTTTTGTTAGAAAATATATTTAAGAAAAAATAAGAAAATATAAATTTGTTGCTTGCAAAAGTATTCATCCCTTTTGCTGTGGAAGCTCCCAGTTCACACAGATGAAAGTAATTGCCCTAACAAGAACACAAGTACCTTACTACTTACCTCCACCCCTGACCATTAAAGTTGCTATCACATTTTCAGGATAAAAATCCCACTCTGCATAATCTTTGGTCAGGTTGTGGGTATGAAGAAAATGAAGAAAGAGAACATTCTGCAGATGTTTGAGATAAAGTAATACAAATGCATCGGTTAGAAAAAGAGTACAAAATATTATACAAGTGTTTGGATGTCTCAGTGATCAGTCATCAGGAAGTGGAAGTTATATCACACCACCCAGGCACTGCCAAGAAAAGTCTATCCTTCAATACTTAATGCTAAAATAAGGAGAGTTGTGAGAAAGGCCACTAAGAGGCCAGCAATCACTTTGAAGGAGCTACAGTGTTCAGTTGGGTGAGAGAGGGGTAATGGTTCACCAGTCAATCATATGAAAAGCTCTGCATAACATGAGTAGAGAAATTAAATGTTACTCAAAAAGTACCATCAGAAAGCACATCTGGAATTTGCCAAAAAGCATGACAATGCCCCAGCTGCTATATGGGTAAATGTATTTTGTTCATCTTAGACCAATGAGAAAATTGGTTAGAGGTCTGAATACTTTTGCCAGGTACTGTAAATTGTAATTGCTTTTAGTGATGTGAGCAGTTTCCATGTTTTGATACATAGTGGTATCCAAACTATGCTTTTTTTAACCCCTTAAGGACAGGCCACACACGCACGCAGCAGTCACTTGAGGACCTTGGAGCATTTTTTTTTTTTTTTTAATTAAATCCGATTCCAGACTCCCAGAATGGTGTGCAGCCGCGAATTCTATGACGGTCCTGGTACATCATTGGTTCTTAAAGCAAATTCAGCCATGACATACCAGAACCGTCAAGGGTCCTTAAGGGGTTAACCTTAAGAAGCTTAAGTGAACCCTTATCTACAGCTGTTATTCCCAGCTTACATGTGGAAGCTTGAAGACATCATACAGTGCACCCAGCTTGCATTTTTTATTTGTTCCCTTAGATGAAATTGATTTACCTTATAATTGCTTTGCTATATTTTTTGTTATAGATTTAACCCAAAGTGAGAAATCCACTAAGGGCTCTATATTAACCCCTTGCTGATGAGGGCTGTTTTATACCAGAAGACAAGAGCAATTTTCCCCTTTTTAGTTTGCCTTTGCTCAACCATATTTTCCCACTAATTCATTTAGTGCAACCACACAAATTATAAACTGTTTTTTTAAGACTAAGTATGGCTTTCTGCTCATGTCCCATTTATATGTATAACCCATAGTTTAATTTGCTAATATATGAAACAAAAAAAATGAAAAAAAAACATTTTTATAGGTTTTTCTGTGATTTGTGCTTTGTTAGTGCATTTTAAACATGGACTGGATAAAAGGTATGGATATTTCCCTTTTTAGGAGGGTACTGTCACTCTGAGACCAAAATCCCTATGTCCCTCTTTGCCACCCTGGTGTCCCTCTTTTTAGGAGATCAGACTGTGCTGCGTATATATAAATGTATCACATTTCCCAGCAGCAATAGAACTCACATTAATATCTGTTTAAACTTCAGTATGTGCAGTTATACATTAGTCTGTTTAAAAAAAATACTTTGGTTTTTCTCTAAATCATTCATTCAGTTACATAATGAGGGGTCGATGTGTCATTGCCTTTTTTTCCCTAAGCTCCAGCACTACTCCTTCCTCCAGTACTCCAAATGTACCTCATCTTCAGTCATATGAGGCACTGGTAGCCTTGTTCTCAGCTTCTCTTCCTCACAATCACAGGGAGGAGGACAAAGGCAGAGAACAGTGACAAAGGCAATATATGGTTACACTGCCACATGTGATAGCTATAGTAATGGTCACATGTGTGGAGTCACAGAACAGCTGAAACTGACTTCTCTGGTCATGGAGTAGTCAATTACAGCCTCCCCGCAATTATCACAGTGTGCCCTGAATTAGTTATATACACTTTTTGGAGTTAAAACTGGATTTAATACTGTCACATGATTTGTTTTAATGTTAAGTTCATTTAAGATCCTTTTTCTAAAATTGTACTTCATTCATGACACTGAAAAAACTCTCTATAAAATATTTTGCTTTAAAAGAAATAAAAGTCTGTCATAAATAATGACTTTTTAAGACTATTTTCAGTTTTGACCATAGAACCTTAGGTGGGAAAAATTATTATCTGGAAGGCACAATCTCTATATCTTGTGTTATCTTATGGAGCTTCTCTCTCAAAAGAGAGGATTTTTTTTTAATAAGCTGAAAGGAGTCCGTGACTTATATCACACAGGAGAGATTTATAAAGTTTTAACGCTTGTCCTCCAGTAAATGTAATGCTCAGCCTCTCACTTGATTTAAAAACACTATCACTGTACTCATATTAGTAATATGATGATCATAAATACATAGGGCACACTGGGGAAGTTATAAAGTGACACATTAGTATGGGCCATTTGAAGGTGCATCTACTTGATTACTCTACTTCCTTATTGTCCAAAACATATGTACATCAGCAATGTGCTAGCTGGGACACATTCCATTTACAGACTAGGGGCTAGATTCTATTGCAGGTGCTAAATGTTAACACCCATTTCATCAAACATTTTCCTGTTGATGTCTATGGAGAAAACTGGAGATAAAAGCAGAGTTAAAGTTAGCACCTGTAATAGAATCTTACCCTGAAGGTGCAATTCAATAAGCTAAAAAAGTGCAGTTCTGGAGAAATGTAGCTGCACCATACGGGAGAAATAATTATTTCCCAATTTTCTTTTATTTAAATGGTGCTTTTCACCCATTGAATAAGTAAACCCAATGCATTGCTTTGCAATGTAAGCATTGCTTTGTGTGAGATTTAGATCTCTATAGTACTCTTGAAATTTAAAGCCCCATTTAAATCTATGGATATTTTTTTTCTCCCCATGTAGAAGATGGCTTCCTCCAGAATTGCACAGCTGGAATTGCAGAACTGATTATTGAAATACAACTTTAACATGATATATAGCAAACATAAATATAAAAATGTTACTTACATTCCACAGTGATATTGACAGTTCTACGGATACTTCCATGGATATTCCATGCTAAGCAGCTGTATGTGGCATCATCATTACAGGATATATTTTGTAGTTCAAGAGTCAGACTCTGTCCAACTTTTGTACTGTTAAAAACTTTATCTCCTCTGCTCCAAGTAATGTTTGCCTCTGGGTTACTGTTCACTGTACAGTGCAAAATCTGGGAGTCATGTTCTTTCACCACCACAGATCTGTTCTCTACTTTGTTATTACCATTTTCTATAGTAAAAAAGGACACAATGGAAGAGGAATAATATGGAATGGTGTGCAGAGAATAAACTGAATAAAACAGGTCAGGGTTCATGTGTATAATAAATAAGACAGGTCATGGTGCAGGTGCATACGGAATAAGTAAAATCAGGGTGGAAATATGTAAGAAATAAGATATATCAGGGTTCATGTATATAACAAATAAGAAAAGTCAGAGTGCTGGTGCATAAAGGGAAACACATGCCAGGTTGGTATATAAGGAATAAGGCAGGTGAGCAGGTATATAACGAATAAGACAGATCAGGGTGTAGGTGTTTAAGGAACAAGAAAAGTCAGGTTGCAAGTATATAAGGAATAAAACAGGTCATCAGGGTGCTCCTGTATAACAAGAAATAAAGGTCAGAATGCAGATGCATAAAAATAACACATGCCTGTGGGTGTATAAGATGGGTCATGGTGCAAGTAAGGAATAAGGCAGGTCAGTGTGCATGTCCAAAAGGATTAAGACAGGCCAGGGTACATATATATATATAAGAAATAAGACAGGCAGGGTGCATGTGTATAAGGAGTAAGACCGGCCAGGGTGAAGGTGTATAAGAAATAAGAGTGGTCCTGGTGCACGTGTACAATGACTAAGGCATGTATGGGTGCAGGTGTATAGGGAATAAAACAGGCCAAGGTACAGGTGTATAAGGAATAAGAGTGGTCCTGGTGCAGGTGTATAATGACTAAGGCATGTATGGGTGCAGGTGTAAAAGGAATAAAACAGGCCAAGGTGCAGGTGTATAAGGAATAAGAGTGGTCCTGGTGCATGTGTATAATGACTAAGGCGTGCATGGGTGCAGATGTATGAGGAATAAAGCAGGTATGGGTGCAGGTGTATAAGGAATAAGACAGGTCAGGGTGCAGGTGTATAAGGGATAAATCAGGCCAGGGTGCAGGTGTATAAGGAATAAGAGTGGTCCTGGTGCAGGTGTATAATGACTAAGGCATGTATGGGTGCAGGCTTATAAGGAATAAAACAGGCCAGGGTGCAGGTGTATGAGGAATAAAGCAGGTATGGGTGCAGGTGTATAAGGAATAAGACAGATCAGGGTGCAGGTGTATAAGGGATAAATCAGGCCAGGGTGCAGGTGTATAAGGAATAAGAGTGGTCCTGGTGCAGGTGTATAATGACTAAGGCATGTATGGGTGCAGGCTTATAAGGAATAAAACAGGCCAGGGTGCAGGTGTATGAGGAATAAAGCAGGTATGGGTGCAGGTGTATAAGGAATAAGACAGGTCAGGGTGCAGGTGTATGAGGAATAAAGCAGGTATGGGTGCAGGTGTATAAGGAATAAAGCAGGTCAGGGTGGAGGTGTATAAGAAATAAGGCAGTCAGGGTGCAGCTGTGTAAGGAGTAAGGCAGGTCATGCTGCAGAAGAATGATATCCTATCTAGGGTGCAATCTCTTTTAGCTCAGGGTGCAGGTATAGAAGACAGATGATAGTGTAGGTGAATAAGGAAAAAGGCAAGTTCGAGTTTATGTGTATAGGAAATAGGAGATATTCTATAGATCAGTGTGCTGGTGTATAAGGAATAAGACAAGTCAGTGTGCTGGTATACAAGGAATAAGGCATGTCAGTGTGCAGATGTATAAGGACTAATTCAGGTCAAGGGGCAGGTATACAAAAAATACAGCAGATCAGAATGCAGGTATATTAGGTGTAAGGCAGGATAGTGAGTGGATGTAAAGTAGAAAGCAGATAAAGATTCAGACTAATTAAATAATAATGCAGGTGAAGGTAAAGGCTGTAGCAATGCACAGCCAGTGTAGCAGTGTAATGGTGATATTCACTTGGCTGCATTTTATCACCATCCATTTCAGTGCACAAACAAAACAAAACAAAAAAAACAGGAGTGACTCTGCCTATAGAAAGTAAACAGTTTGCTGTCCCACTCACAAGGATCAGTGCACATTGTTAGTAGAGTGGTGGGAGTTTCTATGTGTTATGAACACAAGGGCCAGGGCCTGGTTGCTTAACCCATTCCAAGGTTTAGCTTTATGTAAGAAATAAATTCCAAATTTGAACTGAAGTATTTTTCTTTCAAAACATTTGGTGTGTCTTATATTCAAGTGCATCTAATATTCCTAAAAATATGGTATATGAAATAGTTAAGGTCAGTTTGCTCAACAGGTTTTGCTGTGAATCTGTTGAAAAAGGTATGATGGCAAAATCTTTATCATGGGAAAAAGTATCTTTGAGCAGTCTTCTACTTCTGCAATTACTGAATGAATTTGTATAACATTTGCATGCTTAGTTGGGACTGGGATTGCAACCTAGAATCCAACATTTTCTTGCAAAATTATACACATTTGAAAAAACGAATTTAACATAGTCATTTTGATTGAACTTAATTATGGCAGAACTACTGCCCTACCACATAATTACAATGTATATACATTCAGAATTACCTGAACTGGTGATACTCATCAAGGGAGGATCTGAAAAACAA
Source organism: Rhinophrynus dorsalis (assembly GCA_037306005.1). NCBI lineage: Eukaryota > Metazoa > Chordata > Amphibia > Anura > Rhinophrynidae > Rhinophrynus > Rhinophrynus dorsalis. The sequence continues at coordinate 298,742,202 of CM074724.1, forward strand.
ATAACAACATACTGACACATAATCACACATTTCCTTTGATTTCAGCATTAAAATGCAGTCATTTTTTAAATCCCTATCATTCTGAGATATTAGAATAGATTGACAGTAACAAAGGTTACACACCATAAGAGCTGTGATATTATACCCATTGCCTGTAAACAGGCAAGTGCACATTCTAAACAATCTCACAATGCAGCTGATGATTACAACATAAACCACTTTTCTATACTGTACACTATTCTTTCAACTTAAAGATGGCACTAGGGCACAAAGTGTCTCACACTGCATGCACAAAACAATAAAGCATCAAGTCATTGTTCATTTCACATTGAAACACTGGCTGATTTGATATATATCATGTGAGAGGCTGCAGTGAAACCAGGAAGAATGAAGAAATACTGCACAGGAACATGGTTGAACTACCACAGCTTTATTAGATGAGATAAGACAAACACCACATCAGACTAGACGTCTCACGTGTTTTGCACCCGGGTGCTTAATCATAGACATGATGTCTATGATTAAGCACCCAGATGCGAAACGCGTGAGACATCTAGTCTGATGTGGTATTTGTCTTATCTCATCTAATAAAGTTGCTTTTAGTTCAACCACGTTCCTGTGCAGTATTGTCACGGTTTGTTTTGACCATCAGACACAGAGTTAAGATTAAAACACAACTTTATTGAAAGAGAACCCTCGCGAGTCCTGACATACACATATATAAACACACAACTTGTACAAAGTAGTAGAGAACAATGGTACAGCGAATATGGATAGGCTCTACCGGCCTTGCCAATATACCGGGCAAGGCAGCCTGGAGACTGGTAACAGGAGATAGCAAAAAGGCTCTACCGGCCTTGCCAATATACCAGGCAAGGCAGCCTTAGGACTGGCACATCGAGTGAGTAGGCTCTACTGGCCTTGCCAATATACCGGGCAAGGCAGCCTAGAACTGGGACAACGAGTGAGTAGGCTCTACCGGCCTTGCCAATATACCGAGCAAGGCAGCCTGGAGACTGGTAGCAGGAGATAGAAAAAGGATCTACCGACCTAGCAAATATACCGGGCAAGGCAGCCTTAGGACTGGCAAAACAAGTGAGTAGGCTCTACCGGTCTTGCCAATATACCGGGCAAGGCAGCCTAACAAGGACTCAGTGTAGGCAAGTACTGGTACTAAATGAAGGTGGTCTCAGCGACTGGTGAAGAGGTGGAGCAAACCAGTCGCAATTGCTGGACAACATAGAGACCTACCGCTGCTGTATAGGAGTCAGCAAGCAGCTGGTGAATAGGAGCAACCAGTACCCGCGTACTGGACTACACGGAGACAAAACTAGTGCTGTATAGGTGGCAATGAGCAACTGGAAAACATAGGAGAGAACCAGTACCCGCGTACTGGACTAACACAACCGGTGCTGAGAATGAGCAAACCAATACCCGCGTATTGGACTACACGGAGACGCTACCGGTGCTAAGAGGTGGCAGTAAGCAACCGGAATACATAGGAGCGAACCAGTACCCGCGTACCGGACTAACAAAACCGGTGCTGTAAATGAGCAAACCAATACCCACGTAATGGACTACATGGACACGCTACCGGTGCAGTGAGGTGGCAGTAAGCAACCGGAATACATTGGAGCGAACCAGTACCCGCGTACTGGACTACACAAACGGTGCAGTAAATGAGCAAACCAATACCCGCGTATTGGACTATACGGAGACGCTACCGGTGCACAGAGGTGGCCGTAAGCAACCGGAATACTTTGGAGCGAACCAGTACCCGCTTACTGGACTACACAACCGGTGCTGTAAATGAGCAAACCAATACCCGCGTATTGAACTACACAGAGACGCTACCGTGCTGAGAGGTGGCAGTAAGCAACCGGAAAACGTAGGAGCGAACCAATACCCTCGTACTGGACTACAGGAGTATACAACCAGTGCTGTAAAGGAGCAAACCAGTACCCGCGTACTGGACTACACTGAATACGCCCAGAGATCAGAATGTCGCCAAAGTGACCATGATAACGGAGAATATCCAAGACGATCCAGAAGCAGGAGGGACAGCCAGTCCGGGACAGGAAGCTGGAACAGTAACGGCAGTCAACCGGAGCAGGAACAGAAGCAGGAACGTCAGCCCAAACCGGATCAGGAATGGAGGCAGGAACCACTTCAGCAGAGAAGGCTGTCAGTCAGGTAGGCAGGCAAACACTGGAGAGTAGAGGATTCAACCAAGGCCCATAGAACACAGGAAACAAATGCAGGTGGCTACTGACATAGAGACACCACGAAAGGGCAACCAAAGGGTGCCAGAACCCAGTCTATATAGGCAATACTGGGTGGACTAAAGACAGGCAGCCAATGGGAAAACCTCACAGATAACTGACAGGAAAAGGCAGCAATCACGGGCACCATGATAGGTATTTCTTCATTCTTCATGCTTATCTTAGGATTCGGACTCCTTTACCTGCACCGTGGTTTAGAACTACAGTGGTGAGTGTGCTGCCATTAGGCTAATGGGCCTCCATTGACTTTATTTTACTCTTCAAGGTATGGTGCCGTTGATATCAACATTGTCTGCAGTGAAACCAGAACACACATATATATAAAATATCCTATATAATAATTCACTAGGATGTTTGTCAGAAGCTTTCATGCGCAGTAGAGACTGCCCGCTCTGCAGTCATGTGCAGTACTAACTGCCCGAATGTGCCGTGGCTGATACGGAGTGAATTCAGACCGGAGTCCTCTCTGTGCATCTTCCTGGGACTGCTTTGTCCCAGGAAGGTGCACAGAGATGACTATGGTGTGAATTTGAAGCGCCCAGCTCCGTATCAGCTGCAGCACGTTTGGGCAGTCAGTACTGCACATGACTGCAACAAGACTAGTGAGAAGAGAGGTTCCTGGTACCAGCGAGGTTGCTGGGTGGCACTGTGGCCCGTGTATATGGGCTTTAAAACTAGTATTATATATTGTGACAAAAGCACTCTTTAATGTTTTGTACCTTCTGTCTTGAGATCAGCCTGAACATACACTCTTCTAGGTTGCAGAGACTCTTCACACACAGGAGGAGTATAATTCAAGACAGCAGCATTAAAAATAAATCAAACAAAACAAAATCCTCACTCTACTGAGCACTAACTAAACAAATCAGCTCCTGACTGTATTTGGACAGCTAGTCAGTTTAACAGTTTAGAAAAATAAAGGTACAGCAGCACAATCCACTAGACACAAGTAAACTCACACGTTGAAGGCTTTCAGAGGTTAATTCCTTCTTCTTGGGGGAACTCAAAAAAAAGAACATGTCTCAGTGCAGGGGGAAGTATTTGACTGCTGGCTGCATTAATTACCAGATGCAGGTGAGTGAAAGTAGGGAGTGATAGAACTCTTGGTGTGGATTCCTCTCCTGGCATATATCAGCCACTATGAAACTGTGTAGTGGAACATTATCCCGCCCTTTTCTCCAAATGTTCCACCCAAAATACACAGATTTACAATGTATCTCAAATCATATATATATATATATATATATATATATATATATATATATATATATATATACACACACAAACACTGTGGGAATTAACCCTGCTTTGCAATGCATTCCGTACCACTCTGGCACTCAAAGGGTTTAGTATCAATTAGGACATTATTGGCTTATGTGAAACTCATAAAAAAGATGAAGATTTAGTAAAATTAGAAGATGGACAATGGCTATACTATAAAGGAACCAATGATATACAATGTGGAGGAATCAAAATTATTGATTAACAAAAGACTCAGTCATAAAAGCAAAAAGTATATCTGAAAGAATCTCTTCCTGTGCTAACAAACTAAACATTCGCTGTGTTCTTCAAATCATTGACGTTTATGCCCCTACAAGTAGCCACAGTGATGATGAAGTTGAAGAATGTTATGATTATTTATTATGCAGGACAATTACCACTATACATTTATAATGGGAGATTTCAATGCAAGAATTGGTAAGATCCAAAATGGTGAAAAATCGATCAGACCACATGGAACTGGAAAAAGAGACAAAAGAAATAATACAAGAAACAGTAGTTGCATTCACATTTTGCCCATCTTGGACTTTATGCACATACAAAGGTCCCTTCCTCGTGTAGCCAATGAAATTGTGTCCCTGCAGTTCCTTCTCCAAAATGTCTCGATGGATGCTCACAATTATAGTCCACTCTGGTGCACTGATGTCATGAATGCACTGATGTCTGTCTGAACATGATGCTCCAGAGTCTGTACTAAATGTACTTGCTATGATGGAATCCAAGTCCATAATAGCAGACTGTAGCAGTAACTTCTTGAATAGAAACAGACCAGGGTACTGGAGTAAGGCACTGGACTAGCTCTGTTGTGCCTCAAGGCTGTAGGCTAATGCTATGGACAATGAGGGAGTGTGACGGGCGGTAGCAATGGGGCGGGAATCCCACAGAGGGCGTAGGAGGGACCTAGGTGGATTGGCAACAAGATAGTAACCCAACATGTGTTTTGGCATTCTGCCTCCACTTCTTCAGGGGTATGAACAGTGTCTAATCACTTCAGTGTGCTACAAGACCTTCCACATACAGGCATTTCAATCCACAATGAAAAAGTTATTGAGACAATAGTAGACACTGCCCATGCCCTTGCACCCACTGTACAACAAGAAAAACCAAACCGAATATCAATAGTAACAGTTGCCATGATGAAAATGCAACAAGAAGTTGTAACGTTAATCAGGCAAAGAAGGACAGACACAGTAATAAAATATAACCACCTTTATTGGAATATACAGTGATAATAATATATGAGATATAGCGATGATAATATCCCACACAACCCCAGACCACCGGATGATAGGGCCCAAGTTCCTACCCGGAGCTGCACACTGTGCTACACACTGCACTACTGCGAGGTATTGGAGACCAAAGGCAACAGGGAGCGACAGTCGGACAAAGCCGTGGGACACAGAGGCTAATGGTCAGGCAGGCTAGGAGCCTATGGAGCGCGTAGTCAGCCAGAGCCACAGGTCAGACAAGCCGGGGATACACTGAACAAGATAGGAGCCGGAGGACAGACAAACCGGGAACTGTAAGGAGCGAGTGAGTCAGCCAAAGCCACAGGTCAGAACCGATGTGGGTAGTCAGACAAGCCGGGGTTAACAAGGTGCAAGTTAGTCAGCCAGAGCCTCAGGTCAGAACCGATGTGGGTAGTCAGACAACCCAGGGTCATACACAGAGTAAGTAAGTCAGACAGAGCCACAGGTCAGAACCGATGTAAGTAGTCAGTCAAGCCGGAGTCATACACAGAGCGGATTCTTAGATAAGCACAAGTCACAACAGAGCACAAGAGTAACTAACAGGAACACCATGTAAGGGCAAGGACTCCCAGGCCCAGGGAGGTTTATAAAGGAGCAGAAGGAGGCGGGACCCAATTAGGCCACCCAGAATAGGCCCATAAACAGGTGTCCGTGCTAGTGCCTGTTACCTGATGTAGCAATAAGGAAGTTGCAGGAGGCCATGCCGGCCAGCGGCCATAGAGAGGAAAGGAAGCACAGGATAGCCCAAAGAAGACTGTGATAGATGTTATGCAAACTGGTAATATTCAAAATACGGTAGAATATGTAGAAATGTGCAAGACCATAAGGAAGTGCATTAAAGAAGAAACGTGCAACTTCAATGCTGAGTTCATCAAAAGGACACTGGAAGAATATCAAGGGCTAAAGAAAGCAAAACAAAAGATGGTCACATGTAGGAGACAAATATTTGCAATAAAGTTTGAAGATGTACAACAGAAAAAAACTCAAAAACAAATATTAAAACAAATGGAAGAATTATAATGATGAAGGACAACAACTGAATGCAGTGCCAGAGGCTGAAGCTGTGCCAGTTTTGGTAGAAAAAGTAGAAGCTGCAATGAGATCTAAGAAAAATGGCAAAGCAGTTGGACCAGATAAAGTTACTATTGAAATGTTGAAAGCTGAACGTCAACCCTTATTCAAAGCCATAGCTAAATTGTTTTCAAAATGCCTACTACTCAGCAAAGTCCCTGAAACATGCAAAAATGTAGAAGTCATCCTACTGCCCAAAAAAAGGTGATAAGGAGGATCTAAAAAACTACTGGCCAATAAGCCTAATGCCAGTGGTCTGCAATATTTTCACAAAGGTACTACAAAGAAGAATGGACACAATACATAACATGGCACAACCTAAAGTGCAAGCAGGCTTCAGGAGCAGTTTCAGTACAATGGTCCATATCCAGACAGTGCAACAAGCTATAGAGCGACATAATGATTAAATACAACATTCCATTATGCATAGCCTACTAAAAGGCGTTTGACTCAGTGAAAAAGCATTAATAGAAGCCCTGATAAACTGAGGGATTGAGTTTACATTAATATCCTCCAATCAATATATGAAAATGCAACTGCATCAATACAGGTCAAAATGATAAAGTCCTGATAAGCACAGAAAAAGGCATCGAACAAGGAGACACAATCTCCCCAAAACTATTTTCTGCTTGTTTAGAAGAAATTGGGACAAAAATGGACTTAAGATCAATGTAAACTCCCTACATCACTTATATTTCGGAGACAATATCATGCTTTTTGTCAGTAGTCCTAAAGAACTGCAAGAATGCAATGAAGAGCTACAACAGTAAAGCAAAAATTTGGGTCTGAAGGTGAATATCAACAAAATGTAAGCCATGTTTAACAAATGTACCATACCAAGGAAAATCACAGTAGATATACAAGAACTAGAAGAAGTTTACAAATATGTTTATCTTGGACAGGAAATGTTAACAGATGGAAACACCATTATGGAAATTGAACGACCAGTTAAAATCGGGGTACACACAAATTATGTGAAGAATTTGTCCCAGAAAAGCTGTGGCGAATGTCACAAAAAAGAATACCCATAAAATGAGGCACACATCTGAATCGAAGAGATACAGAAAACAATCATTTGTATTTGTGGTACTAAAAAATAATTGCATAAATATGAAACAATGCTCCTAAGATAAAAACAACTAAAAAGGGAAATAAACACTAAAAAGGGGACACACCAGGGTAACCCACATAAATAAAGAAATGCATGTTGATACAATGTGTAAAAGATAGTCATAAATGGGGCGATAATACACATCAGCTAAGCATGGAATATGATTGCAGCCATGTTAAACTCACATCACATAATAAAGTGGCAACAGTGCAATGTAAACTACATGAAATATAAAGTACATAGAAAAAATAGAAAATGCAAAAAATGACATAATGTGAGACCAAAAAATATTCATCCTCTGATGAAGCCCTCTAGATGATACGTGTAGGGGTCATTACAAGGGACCACCTTTGGGCTGCTACTTTGTGGCTTTAGTTTGATTGATTCCACTTAGCACTTTCTTATTTTTGGGTCTCACATTAGGTCAATTTTTGCATTTTCTAGTTGTTGATATGCCCTATATTTTATTTAGTTTATATTGTACTGTTACCACTTTATTGTGTGATGTGAGTTTATCATGGCTGCATTTATATTGCATGCTTAGCTGATGTGTATTATCCCCCATTTATGGCTTTATTTTTTAAATACTGACTCAGCATGTATTTCTTTATTGATGTAGGTTACCCTTTTGTGTCCCCTGTTTAGGGATTTTCCCTGTTTCTTTGTTTTATCTTAGTATTGTTTCAAATGTATGCAATTATTTTTTAGTACCACAAATAAAAATTATTGTCTTCTGTATCTCTTTGGTTCAGATGTGTGCCTTATTTTATGGGTATTTTTTTTGTGACTTTTTCTCCACAGCTTTTCTGGGATGAATTCTTCTCATATTTTGTGTGTACATATAAACTTTAGAACACAGAGTGCACCACACTATTTCATGTCTTTCTGGCCTTTGATTTAGTTGGTGCAGAACTAAACTGTTTGTATTCCCAGTAAAACTGGGGTGGCAAGCATTTGGAAAAACTTAGTAGTGCTGTCTTTAAAGGTATAGTAATACCTAAAAATGACTATCCCCCATCTTGTAGCCAGTAAAAAACTGAATAAAATGAGACCAGAGGCATCTCTCAAACCTTTATGGTTTGAGAGATATCCGCTTTCAAAGTTCCCTCTCCCCTGACGTCAGCATTCTAGTTGACAGCAGGGGAATCCGGTCCCAGGACCGACAGAGGCTCTGCAGCAGAGCCGATATCGTGGTAATAAAAAAGAAATCCTTAACTTAAAAGGTCTTCTATGTGTGCTTGCAAACCAAGCACATGCAGAACACCTTTTTAGTGAAGGATTTCTTTTTTATTACCGTGATCTTGGCTCTGCTGCAGAGCCACCGGCTGATCTCAGGAGAGGATTCCCCTGCTGTCAGCTAGAACGCTGACGTCAGGGGAAAGGCAAAAAGAAGGAACTTTGAAAGCAGATATCTCTCAAACCATAAAGGTTTGAGAGATGCCGCTAGTCTCATTTTATTCAGTTTTTTTATTGTCTATAAGATGGGGGATAGTAATTTGTTAGCATTACTATCCCTATAAGATAATTTTACCAATCTGTCTCAAGAGAGGTTTTTTACCATTGTGTCCTCCCAGTCTTTTCGTATGTCTGTGAAATATGGACAATGAATGTCAAAGCCATACAAAAACCTAAGGTTACACAGAATGTATGTAGTTACGAATTCTAAATATGACAAAAACAGACCGAAAAACATGTACGTGGATTTGTCAGCAAACAAAGGTTTATGACGTCATTGAAAGAGTAAAGCTCCTGAACTGGAAATGGGCATGTCACATAGCTAGAATACCTGATGGTAGATGGACCAAATTACTTTTGGAATGGACCCCACTTGATACTAAATGCCCAGGAAGAAGGACAATGACAAGATGGGTAGATTAAGTTACCAAATTTGTTGGTACACAGTGGCAACAAAAGGCACAGAACCGAAGTTGTTGGAGGCTTGCTCAGGAGGCCTTCAGCCTGCAGTGAATCAACAATGGCTGAAGATGATGATGATGATATATATCATCAGGAAGGAATTCCTTAACCTCTGTTTTCAGTTTAATTTCCTGTTTTCTCATTAAAAAAAGAGAGCAGAAAAATATCTATCTGAGAACATTACTTACTAGTGTCCTATCTTATTTGCTGTAGAAAGCCTTCAATAAGAGTAGAACACTATTCACTTTATTATCAATGGCAGTCTGTCATTTCTTTATCTTCTATTGTTTAGCTGCTAAATGCAGATTCAATGTTAAGAAATAACTAGAATTGTGAAGCTTCATGCACATCTTCAATATACGATCAAATATTGGTGTCCCTTTATAAAAGCAGCATTGTGCTACAAAAATGAAAATAACAATGAACTGTTAGTTGTGAGTTAGTTGTGATTGCAGTGGCATATAATGAACAAAAATCAGTTTTTAGCGTGTAATGTGTAAAATAAAGAAAATAGGACTTACATTCCACATTCAGGGTAATGCTTTTGTGCATGACAATTTCTCTATATGTCACATTGCAAATTAGAATGGATCTGTGATCTTTGTAAGAAGGAATGAAAGTAATATTTGAGTGAGTAATATGACCATATGAATCCATCAATGCATAGCTTTGAGTTTTTTCTATCTTTACTTTTCCATCCCAGTTGAAGTATACTTCATTTTCATTGCACCTCCCAGGAGATGTGCATGTCAGTGTAACCTTTTCACCAGCTACCAGCTTCTTCGTAGGAGATATTTCAGGTTCTGGGTCTACAACAGGAAAAAAAGAAACATCAAAATGGTACAGGAACTTGGCTGGAAGCTCAAGTAAAAAAAAATAATAATAATAATTAAAAATATTACACAGGCGCATTCACTTGTTCATGCGCCGTTATGTGTGGGTGTGTGTCAGTCAGTCTAGAACCTAGAACATTGTTAGTTTATGAATGTCTCCCAAGTTATCTTTTACAGGATAATAGGATCTGAAGTCTGCAGTTTGCTCTTGGAAAAGTAGAAGTATCCTATAACCTAAAAAATGAACAAGCTGTCAATGTATATGATTTAAGTTATGCTTTCTGACTGGTTTGGCATGGTGCAAACTGGTAAGTATGGGTTGATGGGCTATTCAGTTGGTATTTTTCCAGCAAACTGAAATAATCATTTACATTATAAAGTATATTTTAAAAAATTCAAATTAACAAATACAAAATGTAAAAATGTGTAATGGTTTTAAAATCTGATCTCAAGGGATTTTTAATTTGAAGGGATTTAAATGTTTCCTAATACAGAGACAGAAAAGTAATTGTATCTTTATTTATTAGGTATGTCACAGAATATAGACTATCTAGAAATGTTATTCATGTTACTGTGAGCCTACATGAGGCTGATGTATTACATCTGAAGGAATTTTGTGTAAACTACCAGCACCATGGGGACAAACAAAAGATTACCAGTGATGCAAAAAATGCTTTTAACCTCATGAATGCTAGAGAGGGCTCCATCCTATTGAAAAGCAACACCGACGATCTCTCTAGCATTCAAGTGGTTGAAAGACTCATTTGATACATGAATGTATCCAGCCTGGTCAGTATTGTTGAGCTGGTGAAATGGAAAGACATAAACAGGCCTACAAGTATAACAGGGTCAAATATCAGAGGTCCCCTGCATATTTCCCATCCTTTCTATCTCCATAAGTCCTCCTGTATCATGCATTACATATCAGCAAGGGGTTATGCTACAGTGACCATAGATGATCCCTAATCCTACATCTGGAGGCACAAATTAATCTCTCACACCAAGCAGGAAAATAAATTTACATAAAAAGCCTGATATATTATGGGTACTGAACTACAGCAAACTCCTGACTGGGAAAGAATACCCTGTAACATGTTTTACACTGTTCACCAAGTGCTTTCTCAAGTCATAGATATCTATGGTTCAGTATCAGTAATATACAGCTTTTTATGTAAGCTTATTTTTTCTGTTTATTATACTAATTTTGTATTGAATTTAGTAATATTTGAAGTTAAATGATTCAGGGTTCCCACTGGCTCAGTGTCTGTGAGGGTGCTACATGTGGCTAGCTCCTCTCCTTGTATATCACCTAATATAAAGCAGTGGCATCACCCACACTAACTCTGCAATGTAACACAGAAATTTGAGATAATAGATCATAAATATCAGCAATACTTTTTTTTTTGTTTTTGAATAGGACTAAGGAAATATCTGCAATAAGTGGTCAAGTGGTTCAGTAAATCAGGGTCTGTTTAAACCATGTTAATGAAAGATCATCCTCAGGGCAGTTAGTTGGCACCTAGTAGGTGTGCAAGAGGAAACACTTCATTATATATGAAGTGATGTTTATATCAGCCCCATTTAAATAAATGGAAATGTTTTAGACTTTTGCCACGGAGTTGGTTTATTGAAGAATTGTTTTACCCTTTACATAAGGTCCATTGTTTCTCTAGAGGCCTCAGACATTCTTACCAATTCCAGCTTGCTTCACTGAAATATTGGCATAACCATTTGAAGTTAAATGATTCAAGGTTCCCATTGGCTCAGTCTCTGTGAGGGTGCTACATGTGGCTAGCTCCTCTCCTTGTATATCACCTAATATAAAGCAGTGGCATCACCCACACTAATTCTGCAATGTAACACAGAACTTCGAGATAATAGATCATAAATATCAGCAATACTTTTTTTGTTTTTGAATAGGACTGAGGAAATATCTGCAATAAGTGGTCAAGTGGTTCAGTAAATCAGGGTCTGTTTAAACCATGTTAATGAAAGATCATCCTCAGGGCAGTTAGTTGGCACCTAGTAGGTATGCAAGAGGAAACAGTTTACAGGGTCATTGATATAAAAATAAGTGATTTTATTAATCTCTGGGTTGCTGAAGACATCTTCAAAGCTTTGCTTCACAATACATTGGAAATATCTTTAGCACCCCAGAGGTTAAACAAAAGTTATGTTCACAAAAGTAACTTGAGTTGGGCACATAGGTAGGAAAAGAAGATCATTCAGTTGGAGGAGTTTTCTTTCCTTGAGTTCTGGCACAAAGAATGATATCTATGTCCATGGACGTGATATCCAGTACTAATTAAAGACCAATGTTGGAGAACAAATACAGACAACTGATTCATAGTGGCCATTAAGATTTGCTCAAGAATGCTCCAATTTTCTTTTGATTAGAAGGCTCATAGTCTCCCTGAACATAAATATCACACAAATACACATAGTTTTACCCAAAATATTCAGATGCATATTCAGAATATTTGTTCAAAACAATAATGTGATTTTATGATGATTTAAATTTTACATTTCAGAATCAGGAAAAGAGTAAGGAAGTTGTGTCCAAGTTTCCCTCCTGATATATTTTATGGCACCCAGTAACCCTTCAGTCCCACTTCTCTATACCTTTGAGTGCCAGAGGGGTCCACAATACATTACTTCACAATGCATCAAAGGGCTATCATTTCTATTGCCATAATGATTTATAAAGTTAAACATCCCAAATAATTCAGGGATATACTATGAGAAGGGGCAGAAGCATTAGCTGCGGGACTTCAGCCACAATTATGATCAAGTAGAGCCATTCATTTTATAGCCTCAGATAAAATTCAAGTTTGAATAATTTCAACAATCAGAGGTTTCAGATACTTGTTGTTAGGCAAACACATCAACTACTTTCCAGTGATATTTGTTGCACAAGTAGAACAGGTTATGCCCTAAACTGACATACAAACAGAGAAAGATAATTTATAAGCAATGGGGTTTAACCTTCTTCAAGACTTCTATAGATCATCTGTGGACTATCGTTTTTCCAAAAAACAATCTATATCTACAGAAATGTATTTCCCAATATTTATGTTTTCTTTGTCTTATGCAACGTTTCACAATTATACTTGTGGTTTCCAACCTATTTAAAGCTGTGACAAACTTTTCTTTAAGTTGTGACATATGTAGTTGAAAAATCAGCATTTTTTTGTGAGCAGATTAATTTAAATAATGGGGTAAAGTTATAAATTCAGACGTTCACCTTCTCCCACTGGTGACAGCCTCTGTTGCTTCTGGCACACTTCAGGTTGTGTACAGCTTTGTAAAGCTATTGTATTGCTATTGCTCTTCATATATTTTTAACATAGATTTCATGTCAATGCCAGAAAATCCAATGGTGGGGAATATGTTTGTCCCTATTACAGAGTAATTACTGAATACACTGAAGCTGAGGGAAATGGACCGAAGTCTGTTTTTCTTAAACTGCAGGACAGAGCTTAACCCCCTATTGCACATATTTCCTTAGTCCTATTCAAAAACAAAAAAATTGTATTGATGATATTTATGATCCATTATTTCAAAGTTCTGTGTCACATTGCAGAGTAAGAGTGGATGATACCACAACCTTTCATGTAGTTTTGTGTGCATATGTTTCTATTAAAAGCATGATATTAGTGGCATGAACATTTTCATCACTGTTTTGCATGAAAATGAGTGCAAAAATATTTTATTTACTAAAAATGAATTCAAACAAAATCTATTTGCAATAGAAAATGTTTAATTTTTTTTTTTTTAAATAAAATTTCAATTTGTGATCATAAAAAAGACACACATCCAAAAAATTGCTATAGGCTAACAGTGAATTTATGTTTCAGCTTAAAAGAAATGTGCACATTTCTCTCCAAATTACGGGTAAACAATTATTAGTGATTTTTTGTAAATCTTGAAAATAAAGTGAAATGCAGGGAAAAAATGCATACACCGCTAAACTTGAATGAAAATGTTCCCAGGGCTCTAGGGTACACAACAGAAGTACTGTTGATGTGTGTCATGGTTTTTGATGAACATTCAGACCAGATTGGTAAGGTTAAAATGACTTTATTAGGATAAAGTACAAACACTTAGTTAGGCCCTTAGACCCAAAATAACAGAACATATATATATATATATATATATATATATATATATATATATACAGATATATACAGCAATAGCAAGCCAGTCTTAGTAATATGTGATGAAATGGAGACAATCACTGGCAAACGAGGGTTCTGGCTTGAACCAGGATGACTGAAGGCTACGCAGCCCAGGAACTGACAGCAGGACTTAGGTGACAAGTAGTCCAGGAGTAGATGACTGGCACAAACCCAGATGCCTGGGAGGCACAGAACCCAAGAGGAGCGAGGCAACACTGACGCTGGCACTTGGACCACAGTGAGACCGAGGCAACCGCTTTTAGTAGGCAGCACTGACCCTAGCATTAGGGTCACAGGGAGACCAAGGCAACTGCTTAAGTAAGCAAACCCTAGAACGCTAGGGGTGGATCGTAATAAATATAAAGAAGGCAACCAGTGTCCCCTCACAATGAAGGATGGTATAACGAAACAGCTGGCTCTTGAGCCCAAGGTTACTGCAGTGAGGAATGAAGCACTGACCCTACCTGGATGATCCAGGAACAGAAAGGGTCAATTGGTAACGCCCAGAGAGACACTACAACTCCCAAAGGGAGTGAGCCCTGCGTTGATAGGTAGGTGGACACAGAGAGTGATCAGAGTAAACAGTCAGTGCTATGCAATACTGTACCGGTACTTCGCGTGTGCACACCGCCTGAGGCGGTTAAGAAAGCAGCTAAAACAAGAAAGCTCAGACTACGATCGACAAGAATAACAGCTCCACGCGGCGCACACCGACTTGCATAACAGAAAGGCCACAGCTGGTATCAATGGCCCAAATGGAGGCAACCAAGCGGTATAGCCAGGTACAGAAGGCAACAGCGCGGTAATCAGCCTGACACGGTCAGTAAAGGAACGGGTACTCAGCCAAATCCGGCCAGCACTGGAGCGGGTTCTCAGCCAGATACAGTCAGCAACGGAGTGGGTTCTCAGCCAGATATGGTCAGCAACAGAGTGGGTTCTCAGCCAGATACGATCAGCAACGGAGCTGGTTCTCAACCAGATATGGTCAGCAATGGAGCAGCAGCAACACAGGAAACGCTGGTACGCCGTCAGGCAGGCAAGGTCATACACGATCAGAGAGATACAGAACATACGTCAGGAACTAGTACACAACGAAAGGGCACCCTAGTGTAGATATGACAGAGTATATAAAGGCTATCACTGGGCAGCGACATGGATACCTGGCCAGTCAGAGCAAGGCAGTGTAATTGGGAAGTCAGAATGTCGCCGCCTGCGGCCAAGAGCACGGGCACCGTGATAATGTGTCAGAATGTGTGCCAAGATTTTCTGCTCCTGCTGCAGAGGAGTATGGCTCTGAGTTTGTTTTTGGAGGTGACAAGAGTCATAGAGTGCCCACACATACCCCCACCACCTCCACAAGTCATGTCATTAAAGCATTAAAAGTTACACAGTTCTTCTCCTATGTTCTGCCATCCCACACATACTAATTTCTTAGAAAGAAGTCAAAACTTGCACAAAAATAATGCAAATGTACGCCTGAGGAATAAAAAAACTTGCCAAAAATGTTGGTGGTGGATGTGCTGCCTATTTCTTTTGTTGAAAACAGAGGCTTTAAAGAATTGATGCCATCTGTTGCACCCTGCTTGAAAATCCCAAACAGCAGTTATTTTTCAAGTATGGCTGTGTCAGTGTTGCTTAAGCAGGAAGTTAGTGTTGTGTGTAAAGGAAAAAAGCATTCAACCTGTTAATAATTATTTCAAGGCATGTGTTTCTGTAGGACCCGCGGTTTTTACTTTCAGCTATTTATTTCTCCACTTCAGCCCTCAGAAGAAGTAATATTGTGGTGAGAAATCTTGCAGTTATAGAAAACATAGGGAAAAATATCAAAGTTCTCACAGGAAATTTATTGGCAGTGGCGAAAAGGTGGGAATTTATGTGAAAAAAAGTGGTAAATTTAACACAATAATAGGCCTTAAAGTAATAGTAATACTTTAATAAAAGTATTTCAAATCCTGTAGGTGTTGAAAAACTAGATGAATGGGTTAAAAGTCCCATTTATATCATTGGACCTTTTTGGATTTTTCTCTTACCATGCCGTTGTATAACCATCACAATAAAAAATTCTCAGTTAAAGTGATAGAAATAAAAACATCTATGGTTTGAGAGAAATAAGCTTTGAAAGTTCCCATTTCCCTTCCCTTGCACTTACATCAGCTTTCCGAGTTAGAGAAGGAGATCCCATTCAAAAGACCATCCTGAGGCCATTCAGCAGTGCCGTGATCATGCTAGTTAGGCAGAAATACTTCATTTGAACAGTCTACAACATGTACTTGCAAACCAGTCACACATTGTAGACCGTTCAAATGAAGTATTTCTGCCTAACTAGCGTGATCATGGCACTGCTGAAGAGCGCAGAACAGTCTATGGACTGGGATCTCCTTCTCTAACTCTGAAATCTCATGTACGTACAAGGGAAGAGAAATGGTAAGAAAAAAATCCAAAAAGGTCCAATGAGATAAATGGGGTTTTTAACCCATTCATTGCTAGTGAGGTCTCTTACACATTGCAATGCATTCCAGTATTCAAGATGTTAAAATGCCTAGTTAATTTAATGAGCATGTTGATATCTCCCATATGGTGCTGCTGGTCATAGCCAGATTTGAGTCTCTTTAACATGATGAATAAGGTTTTAAATATCTGATTCCTTGCAAATAGCTGGATTCAGGCTTTCCTTGGAAATGCACTCAAGGCACCTTTAGTCCCACCCATGGATGCATTCTCATGCTCCATATGACTCATCCGCCGTTGCTAACTTCAGAATATACTCTTAGCTTTTAAAGTAGAAGCAAAAAAAACTCTTAACCCCTTGGCAGTTAGAGAGGTCTCCAATGTATTGCTTTGAAATGTATTGGAGATCTCTAGCATCGCTAAAAGGGTATGTAAACTGATAAAAAAATGATGGCCATTATAATCAATGGCAGTTTTGCAGAATTGCTCAGACCATAATTCTTAATATGGGTGTGGCCATGATGCTAAGGCTCCTCCCTTCAACATTTGGTGCTCTAGGCAATTTCCTACTCTGCCTAATGGGAAATTCAGGTCTCTGGACTCAGAAGTGCAAGTCTTGATAAATAGAAACATCCCAGACTAGCCAGCATTTGGCTGATGTGCTATGCTATACTGTAGCATACTGTTCTTGATGATTTTATCTTTAAGAGAAAAACGTTAAATTGCTAATTTAAAAGAACTGATTATCTGAACAGAATCACATAATTTGAGTAATAATAATGTCCAGAATATGTTCAATACTGAAGAAAAAAGACTAGTATTTTATCCTAAACTTTTTAAAAGAGGATTTTTGAGAACTTACAGACACATCATTCTCTTAGTCCATGTGGAACAAAAGGAACCATGGGGGAAAGCGTCCTCCTGCAGGAGGGCAGGGCACTAACCTTAAAAGGCTCTTAGAAGTGGAGAAGTCTCTTCTCACTTTACCCTAGCCAGTGTAATCTGATCTAATCCAGTTTTAAAGTATAGTGGAGATCAAAGAAAACAGAAGTAAAGCAGGAAAGGGAATCCCTTGAAGTGTTAGTAATACTTTTTTTATTATTTTATATTGTAGCCATAAAAACATTAAAAACTATATAAGTCTTATCTCTCAAACCTTTATGGTTTAAGAGATATTGGCAAGTAAAGTTCCCTATCACCGGCTGTTTCAGCCAAGTCTGCCATCCAGTCCACAGATCAGCTCGCAGCTCTTCAGCAGAGCTGAGATTACAAGATATAAAAATAACTATTTAATTGGAAGGGTCTGCAAAGTGTGCTTGCAAACCAGGCACTCTTTGTAGACTATTCCAGTTAAGTAATTATTTTTATATCTTGCAATCTCGGCTCTGCTGAAGAGCCGCAGCCAGTCTGCAGACCAGATTCCAAATCTGTCAGCTAGAGCACTGACATCACTCAGGGGGAAACTTTACTTGTGAATAGCTCTTAAACCATAAAGGTTTGAGAGATAAGCATTATATCGTTTTTAATGTTTTATTTCATGGCTACAATATAAAATAAAATTTATTTTAGTGTTACTATCACTTTAAACTAAAGAACACAAGAGGATCCCCTTGCCCTGTTTCTTCTGTAGGAGGTAATTCCTGTCTTCCACATGGAGTAGTTGAAAACGATTTATCTGTAAGTACAAAAAAATCCCCTTTTCTCTTACTTTTTATGTGAAACACGTAGCATCTACCTAGATTCCAGGGAGGAAAAGAGAAAAGCCCTTAAAACACAGATAATTTCTAACAGAGAAACTGTATATGAGTCTACAAAACAACCCTATCAGAGTGAAAAACCAGAAAGGGAAGCTTACAAGACAGAGTGAAAAGAGGAAGATCTAAAGTTCATAGAAGAAATTAGGGTCTTAACCAATGCAGACTCCTGTTCATTACAAGAGGGCCCAGAGCCATATGTTTCCACAGAGCAATAGGAACATAAAGTAGCAGAGGAATCCCTAGTAGGACCAATCTGATATGAGGAGCAATGGGTTAAAGGAGTTAAGGTAGATAAGCAGGGGGACACCCAAAACTTTGGTAGATCGACCTTGTCTCCCTTAGGCTCAGACATAGCCAGGAGACCTCTTAAAATACATTACATGACAGTAAAAGTAAGATAACTAAAAAAAAAAAAAAAAAAAAGCCAGTCTCTGTTCAAATTACCCTCCGTTTGGGCAATGGTACAGAAATGGGGCATTGGATTTACTAATTACTCTTGTTTTATAGAGGCACCAGAAACTTTAAAGAAAGAAGCTTACAGAAGATGCATTAAAGGGGAACTACTACCCCGCAATAACTTAACATGCATTCATTCTTCATCTGGCGACTAGTAGCACTAGTCGCCAGAAATATTACCTGGTTCCAAAGATTTTGGCGTTTTACCGATGCTCACAGGAGCAGGAAGCACGGACATCTCGTCACAGTGACGTCCGTGCGCCTGCGCTGTTAGTCCCTTTTGGAGCCAAATGATGATATCTGGCAAGAACAGGTGATGGAATTGTCTCTATTCCTGTTTGACATCAATTTATTAACCTAACTTGCACCAAGGAGAGGGGAGAGGGGAAGGGGGCATTGTGGGATGTTCTTTTCCACTACACGTTTTTTAGGTCAATGTACTAAGAAAGGCATAGTGGTAATGTTATGATTTTACTTCATTTCCTTGGTATGGCACAGGACCATGCCAGCCATGGCACAGGGCCATGCCAGGGCTTACTGTCATTAAAATCATAATGATGGTAAAGATTGGACACAGGTATACACCCAGCACCGGCTGGGTTCTTGCTGTAGAAGCTCTGTGCGCCTGCACTCAGTCCCTTCTGGTGCCTTTCAGCACAAAGGCACTCAACTCACCAATGGTGTTGGATGAGATACCGGCTCTGCAAGATGTCTGCAATGTTCCCCACTGCCTGACTGCCAAACAGATTCTACTTTTCTTTAATGCAGAGATTATTCTTGAAAATACAACTATGTCTAGGCGTATTGCTAATGTAATGAAAGTTCCACTTTAAAATCATTAAATGGCAATTTGCTGAATTTGGATTTATTTCCTATGCTGCAGCCAGTTTGATCCGTAATTACTTCAGTACTACTTAGATATGTTTGCTTCTTGTAAATTGTTCAGTATTCACCTGTAATTAGGGGTGGACGAAAGGTCTCATTGTGTTCCTGCAAGAAAATATGTGTAAACCACATAGTTTCCTCCTTAGACAAACCCTTTAAAATGTTCTCCTTTTTTGCTTTTTTTTCAGTGGCTACAAACTTCCCTCTCATTTACTTATGTGTACTTTACATTCTTGCACCACAAACGTGATGTTTCCAGGAAGTGAAACAGAAAACTAAGCAGATATAGAGGGTGCTAGACATTTTTCTAGTGATTTAGTGAGAGAAATAAGGACTCCTTGTCCTAGTTGCAGTGCTAAATCTGAGGCAGTAGCAGCAACATTATCCACTGCCACAAAAAGTGAAGGGGAACGTGGAGGAGAAGAAGAAAGAGGCCATTCTTCTCAACCTGTTCCCTATCCCTCCCCCCAGAAGTCATGGGTAGGGCACTATTATTCTCTTCCGGCAGGCACAGTGCAGTCATCATCAACAGTGGTACAGTGCACAATTTGTGACAAGTCAGTGAGAAGGGAAAGGAGGGAACACACCTTGGCGCAAGCTCCCTGATATCACACATGAAAGACAGACACCATGACATTTACGTCAAATATGTTAAAGGGATAGTAATACTTCGTTTTAACTTTATTTTATTTTGTAGGCATTAAAAAAACATGAAGAATGATATAAGTCTTATCTCTCAATACTTTATGGTTTATGAGATATTCACAAGCAAAGTTCCCCTCCCCGCCCCTTTTACCTAGTGTAAGCCATCTCTTCTCAGATGTGGATCAGGTTGTATGACCAGACAGATAACAGAAGGGGACAATTTTCTTTGTATGAAAACAATGAAAGCCCTTCCCCCCTTGACAAGTTTTTCAGCTTTTTCCCTTATCTTAATTGAAGATTGTCCCTCTCTGCAGTCTACCTGGGCACCTCCCTTCTGATCTGGTTGAATGGGGGCGGATACTTTGTTTGTGAATATCTCTTAAACCATAAAGGTTTGAGAGATGAGACTTATATCATTCTTCATGTTTTTAATGCCTACAAAATCAAATAAAGTTAAAATGAAGTATTACTATACCTTTAAAGACAAACATCCACCACAGAAATCAAGCACTGCTGTTACTATACCCCCTGACTCTCCAGAAAGGCAACAAGAGGAGAGGAGGAAATCAAAAGGAGAAGAATAGAGCAACCCAGGCAGAGACTAGAAGTTCCATGATGAGTGAAACAACTAGCTCACCATCACCTTCTAGGGTGACAACTACATCTTCTGCCAATCCACGTTGTTCATCATTACCTCCCCCTCCAAATGATAGCCACTCTGTTGATGTTAGGATGTGGCAGTTCATCTCTACCCATTGCACACTGGGTGGTGCACTGACCACACATGCCAGTGTGGTGGAGGAGAATCGCAAGCAGTACATCAAGCAGCATCTGAGGAGATTCCATCCCACAGAATATGCTAAGATGGTGGCAGGGAGGGTTCATCATAACTATTAAACTGTCAGCAAGTTGTCATGCGTCCTTAGCGGGGTCTGGACAAGTATAGTGACAGCTGCAGTACTTTGTTTCGGGTGTCATATACAGTTGTATCCCCAGATGTTATTTACCACACACACACTGTGCACATTGCAGTTTACTGCTTGTCCAGGGCCTCCGTTTCCTACTGTGGCCTTTGTCGCTATTGTGTCACTCTCTGCATAGTGAGTGTCCTGTGGGCCTCGCGCTATTAGGGCCTGTCTGTCCTCCTGGCCTAATAGCAACCATTTCACTGCTGTCTCGTTTGGAATCACATGAACTGTACCTGACCTGTGTCAGTATTATATATATGTGTGGGTATTGATTACTGTAACCTGACCTGTGTCAGTATTATATTGTATCATATATTACTGGACCCTGTGTTTTTTATTGAAAAAACACAGGGTCCAGTAATATTTGATATCTAAACCTTCTGTGTCTGAGTGTCCATAAAACCGTAACATTAGGTAAATTTAAGAATGTTGTTATTTCTTCATATCCAGACAAACAGAAATGAAGAGTAGCAATAATTTTTTCTAACAACATAAAAGTGGATATTAATTTAATCATAAAGGATAAAGAAGGTTGATACATTATAATAATATGCAATATAGATGAGCAACAGTTTACATTAGTAAATGATTATCTTCCCAATAAAAAGCCAATAAACCAGATCTTAGAAAAAGTTACTAAAATAAAACAAGGACAATTAGTTATAACAGGTGATTTTAATTGTATATTAGACCATACACTAGAAAAAAAAATGTAAATGTTCCAAGAATTGACAATAATTTGATTAAACAAATTAAATCTTTTGGGAAATGCTTAAAGTGTTCAAATTTATTTGATATTTGGATACAAGGGACTATACACATTTTTCACGGGTCCATATGTCTTATTCAATAATTGATCTAATTGTGAGAGAAGAATCTCTGATTGAAAATACAAAAAAAATAATTATAAAAGAGAATGTATGGTCTGACCATAGTTTGGTAATATTGGAATTGAATATTGGGGAAACGAAAAATGAAAAGATCTACATGGACGATTCCATAATGAGTTATAAAATAAATAAAGATTATTTAGCTAGACTAATTGATCTTTATGATGAAGAAAATGCCTCAGACATTATATCACAAACTATAATTTGGTGTGCTTTTAAAGCAGTAATAAGGAGATTTATGATAAAATTAAAATCAAGGAAATTGAAAGAGAGCGGGACATCCTTAGTTGACATTTATGTATCCTTCTTTAAGTTGTCCTCAGATCATAAATTAGAATGTTCAGTGAATCATACAGACAGAATATATCAGATAAAGAATAAAGTCAATCAGTTAGAAATGGATCGAATGATAAAAAAATTGAATACAATGAAAATGCATTTCTATCATAAAGGCAATACAGCAGACAAAATATTGACCAATAAGATTAAAAATAAGAGGTCAAAAGAGGCTATTCCTCATATCAGAATTGACAATAAAAATTATATGGATCAAAAGGGGATAGGCAA
Source organism: Rhinophrynus dorsalis (assembly GCA_037306005.1). Classification (NCBI taxonomy): domain Eukaryota; kingdom Metazoa; phylum Chordata; class Amphibia; order Anura; family Rhinophrynidae; genus Rhinophrynus; species Rhinophrynus dorsalis. The sequence goes on from CM074724.1 coordinate 298,764,741, forward strand.
CGCCTTTGCCAAATTTTATGAAGGCCTTTATAATCTACAAAAATCATCATCAGAAGATAAAATTAAACAATATTTGAGATAAATTCCCTTACCTAAAGTATCTCAAGATCAAATAAAAATACTGAATAAGCCAATTGGGATAGCAGAAGTAAATAAAGCAATAGAAAATATTCCTCAACAAGAAACTCCAGGTCCTGACAGATTTAATAATTATTTTTATAAATTATTTAAAAAGAATATAGGGGAAAGGCTTGTTAAATTTTTTAATGAAGCTGTACACCTTTGCCACCCGATATGCTAAGAGCAAATCTATTACCAATTATAAAAAAGATAAGGATGCACTGGAATTATCTAGTTATCGACCATTATCACTTATTAATGGAGATATATTCTCCTCTATTTTAGCAGAACACATTAAACAGATCCTTCCGATCAAGTTGGTTTTGTATCAAAGAGGGAATCCAACAATAACATCAGACATATAATAGACATATTTGGTATGTCTAAGAAGAAATGTGTGCCCCTCCTGGCCCTGTCTCTTGACACTGAGATGGCATTTGACAGGGTCGGGTGGGGGTACAAGTTTCAAACCTTGTCTGAATTTGGTTTAGATGGATGGATAATGGATGCAATAAAATCACTTTATACATCACCTACAGCTAGAGTAGTGGGATTGAATCTCTGTTCTGATTGGTTTGAACTATCTAATGGTATGAGACAGGGTTGCCCATTGTCCCCATTACTTTATATAATAACAATGGAACCATTAGCCACAATAATCAGGAACCATCCTAACATAAACATAGTAACATAGTAGATAATACTGAAAAAGGACATGTGTCCATCAAGTCCAGCCCATGCCAAAAACACCCCTGTTGATCCAGAGGAAGGCAAAAAAAGCCCTCTGGAGCCATTACCAATCTAGCCCTAAGTGTGTGTGTGTGGGGGGGGGAATTATTCCTTCCTGACTCCAATTGCTACTCAAATAGTTCCCCGGATCAATATCCTATTTGCTTTGAAGCCATCTGTCATAATTGTCAATATTGTTCTGTGCTAGATAGGCATCCATTGCTTTTTTGAATGCAGCTGAATTATCTGCAAGCACAACAACCCGAGGCAAAGAATTCCATACCCTTACTGCCCTTATTGTAAAGAATCCCTGCCTTTGTTTTAGTCCAAAGCGCCTTTCCTCTAGTCTTAATGGATGACCTCTTGTTCTTAGCTCAGCTCTTTGCATAAATAATTCATTGGATAGTTCTGTGTATTGACCTTGAATGTATTTGTAAATGGTAATCATATCACCCCTTAGACGTCTCTTCTCTAATGTAAACAAACCCAGTTTGGCTAGTCTCTCTTTGTAACTCAGATCCTCCAATCCCTTTATCATTTTTGTTGCACGTCTCTGCACCTTTTCCAGTTCAGTAATGTCTTTTTTTTAAAACAGGCGCCCAAAATTGTACTCCATATTCTAGATGAGGCCTAACCAAGGATTTATAAAGAGGTAGGATAATATTACCATCCCTTGCTTCTACACCTCTTTTTTTGCAGGCTAGTACTCTATTTGCTCTTGCAGCAGCTGAGTGACTCTGCACACTGCTGTGAAGTCTATTGTCTATCAATACTCCTAAATCTTTCTGTAATGAGGATTTCCCAAGTTGTTTCCCATTTAGAGTATATGTAGCAAGTTTGTTTCTACAGCCCAAATGCATAACCTTACATTTATCTACATATCTACTTTTCTGCCCACTCAGTTTATCTAAATCCTTCTGTAGGGAAAAAACATCCAGCTCAGTATGTATTTCCTTACATAGTTTAGTGTCATCAGTAAAGATTGAGATGCTACTTTCAATTCCCACTTCTAGATCATTAATAAACAAATTAAAGAGCATTGGTCCCAGGACTGAACCCTGCAGCACCCCACTTATAACCTTAGACCAATTTGAAAAAGTTCCATTTACAACAACTCTCTGCCATCTATCATTTAACCAGTTCTCAGTCCATGTACAGATGACAACACCCAATCCAAAGCCTTTTAGTTTATGCAGTAACCTGTTGTGAGGCACTGTATCAAAGGCTTTTGCAAAATCCAAGTATACTACATCAACAGCAATTCCCCTGTCCAAATTACTACATACTCTTTCATAAAATGCAAGTAAATTAGTCTGACATGCTGATTCCTACTAATGATATTGTTTGTCTTCACATAGTTCTGAATACTGTCAGTTATAAACCCCTTCTAGTATCTTACCCACTTTGGAAGTCAAGCTCACAGGTCTATAATTTCCTGGTTTGGATCTTGCTCCCTTTTTAAACAATGGAACTACATCAGCTTTCCTCCAATCACAGGGCACTATGCCTGATGAAAGTGAATCAATAAATATTAAGTTTAATGGTTTTGCTATTACTGAACTAAGGGCTCGATTCAAATGTTGGAGTTAAAACCAACGTAAAGAAAAAAACTGCCTTCGCTCGTTAAGCAAGACCAGGTAACGTGAGATTCAAATCTTCCTTACCTAGAAAGCCTAACGAGCGATAACCAACAAAATACACGTTAATCTTAAACCTGCGTCGCATAGAAAATCTTACCTAAAAACACACGATAAAAATGTTACCTAGCACCACAGCCAATCACAGCACTGCAAAGTATCAAGTTCAGTCAGAAAATCCAAAACCCACGTCTCCAGTTCTGAACAGCTTTCTCTGTGCTTCCCTACCCAGCCACTAGGGGAACACAGAGAAGGCTTTCAGCACCATGGACAGCTTTGAATGCCATAGGGATGTGCACTGCTCACCCCTGTGGCATTCAAAGGGTTAAAATCAATAAAACTAGTACACCAAGCACTACACAATGCCCCCTTCCACATCCCCCCCCATTACTATGTCACATATATTGCATATATGTGACATACTAACCCCATCCACATCCACCTCATGGACTTCCATGTAGTGGACAAATTAACCCTTTGAGTACCAGAGAGGTAGGAAAGCATTGCTTAGCATGTTTCCTACCCCTCTGGTACTCAAAGGGTTAATTGTGGAATAAAAGACAGATTTGTCCACTACATGGAAGTCCATGAGGTGGATGTGGATGGGGTTAGTATGTCACATATATGCAATATATGTGACATAGTAATGGGGGGGGGTGTGGAAGGGGGCATTGTGTAGTGCTTGATGTACTAGTTTTATTGATTTTAACCCTTTGAATGCCACAGGGGTGAGCAGTGCACATCCCTATGGCATTCAAAGCTGTCCATGGTGCTGAAAGCCTTCTCTGTGTTCCCCTAGTGGCTGGGTAGGGAAAAGCACAGAGAATGCTGTTCAGAACTGGAGACGTTGGTTTTCTACTCTTACTTGTGGGCTGTACTCCAAAAAAAATAGGCGTTAGATTTCTGGAGAGAAATGTTGCAATTTAACGCGAGTTAGCCCTAACTCCAACATTTGAATAGCTTTTGGCGTCGTTTGTACATTATCCTCTATGGGTGAGATCTTGCTGTTCTGGCGACGGGCGATGTCTGTTTCAGAACTGGCGTCGCTTGTTTCTAGTAGAACATTTGCATTGCTCAATTGACGTTAAAACCAGCGTCTCCAGTTTTTTCTGGCGACGCCAACATTTGGATCGAGCCCTAAGTTCCTTAAGTACCCTTGGGTGTAAACAGTCCAGTCCAGGAGTTTTATTCACTATAACCCTTTCCAGTCTCTTTTGGACCTTGTCCTCAGTAAGCCATGTAGAAGTTGGAGGAAATTCCATGGTTTTGTCTGTTTGCCCATAGCTTGTCATTGCTGCTTCCTTTGTATATACTGAAGCAAAGAACATATTTAGGGTATCAGCCATAGCTTTATCCTCACTAATCAATTCACCTGTCTCAGTCCTAAGAGGACCAATATCAACCTTAACTTTTTTGTTATTAATATACTTGTAGAATTGATTAGGGTTTTTCTTGCTCTCATTTGCAATGTTTCTCTCATTTTCTCTTTTAGCTAGCTTAACTGCTTATTTGCAGATTTTATTACATTCTTTATATTTTTTTAAATGGTGCATCTGACCCGTTTGACTTAAACACTTTAAAAGCCTGTTTTTTATTTCTCATCCTCCTGCTAACCACATTATTAAGCCACACTAGTTTCGCTTTACTTCTCTTGTGCTTATTCCCCAATGGTATTGTCACGGTTTGTTATGACTCTCAGACACAAGTTTAGGTAAAAATCAATTTTATTGAAATAATAAATTGATAACGTAGGATGGCAAACACATATATACAGATACATACAGAATATAACAAGACAGAATGCAGACTCTACCGGTCCTGTCAATATACCGGACAGGACAGTCTGAAGAAACAGAATGTTAGGCTCTACCGGCCTTGCCAATACCGGGTAAGGCAACCTGCAGATGGAATAGCATAACGGTTCTACCGGCCTTACCAAATTACCGGGCAAGGCAGCCTCAAAGATTACAATGTAGGCTCTACCGGCCCTGCCAATACCGGGTAAGGCAACCTCAGATGGAATATGACAATAAGGTTATACCGGCCTTACCACTACCGGGCAGGGCAGCCCAGAGATAATAGCAGCAGTCAGATGGTAATGGCAAATTGACAGGAAGGTAAGCAACCCAGTGTACGTACACTGAGACCAACAGGGTTTAGTAAAGTCGCAAGACTTTGGAGCAAACCAGCGTCCGCACGCTGGGACCAACACAGGATTGTATAGCCGCTAGGCTTTGGAGCAAACCAGTGACCGCACACTGGTGTAACAAACGAGTTTGTATAGCCGCAAGGCTTCGGAGCAAACCAGCGTCCGCACTCTGTGACCAACACAGAACTGTATAGCCGTTGGGCTTTGGAGCAAACCAGTGACCGCACACTGGTGTAACAAACAAGTAGTATAGCCGCAAGGCTTTGGAGCAAACCAGTGACCGCACACTGGTGTAACAAGTGTATTTGTATAGCCGCAAGGCTTTGGAGCAAACCAGTGACCGCACACTGGTGTAACAAGTGTGCTTGTATAGCCGGAAGGCTTTGGAGCAAACCAGCGTCCGCACGCTGGGACCAACTCAGGATAGTATAGCCAATAGGCTTTGGAGCAAACCAGTGACCGCACACTGGTGTAACAAACAAGTAGTCTAGCCGCAAGGCTTAGGAGCAAACCAGCGTCCGCACGCTGGAACCAACACAGGACTGTATAGCCGATAGGCTTTGGAGCAAACCAGTGACCGCACACTGGTGTAACAAGTGTGTTCGTATAGCCGCAAGGCTTTGGAGCAAACCAGCGTCCGCACGCTGGGACCAACTCAGAATAGTATAGCCAATAGGCTTTGGAGCAAACCAGTGACCGCACACTGGTGTAACAAACAAGTAGTATAGCCACAAGGCTTTGGAGCAAACCAGTAACCACACACTGGAGTAACTAACAATGTCGCCGACTCGACCGAGCAAGAGGTCGCCAGGATATAGGGGACAGGCGATGCGATGACAGGAACCAGCAACGTTCAGTCAGGTCAGGAAACAGCAGAGTTTGGAGGACCGCAGGAACTGCAACACCAGAGACTAGGCCGGAACCAGGACTGGAACAACTCAGCAGGCAGGAAACACTGGAACAGTAGCGAAAAGGTACTCAGAAACACATGAGATCAGGAACTCAGGAACACTGGAACAGAGGCCCAGCTATCACTAGCATAGTGATAGCAGGAAGGTCAGAAACAACACGAAAGGGCACCTAAAGGGTGCCCAATCCAGGTTTAAATAGGCAATGAAAGGCGGGCTCTCTGCAGACAGCCAATAGCAACCCCCTACTGGTGACAGACAAGGAACTGCAGCAATCACGGGCACCGTGATAGGTATATATTGACGTGTATATTTGCCCAAGAGCATTTTAAATATATTCCATGATTCTTGTGCATTTTTATCTTTGAAAATTTCATCCCGAGGGGGCGTGGCCTGTTCGCTGATGGCGCCAGATGCTTAGTGCGATAGCTCCGTGTCTGAACTGGGGTTTAAGCTTCTTTATTTGGGTATCTGCCTAGTTATACCCCCATCCTTACCACATTCCCGTCCTCACGTCTTGAGGGGGGCTTCGGATGAGCGGCAGGCAGAAGAAGCCCGGCACCGCTTCGGGGAATATTGCCCGTTATCTAAGTGCGAGGCCTAACTCCGCGTCTGAACCACCTACGCAACTTCTCTCCATTACATCCACCGCCCAGCTTGAGACAACTGTTGCGGAGCTAACTGCAGAAGTTGAGATTCCTCTGTCAAGGGGTGCGTGTGACATACTACCGAACATGCTACAACCTAACGATCCAGATTCTCCTCTGACTAGTGCAGATCTAGACGGTATGGAATCCCGGCTAACGGAAGGCTTCAGGGGCCTTTTGGCTGAATTCTCTCAAAGTTTGAGGGCTGAATTGTCTACTATTAAATCTGAAATATCTCAACTTGGTCAACGAGTGGCATACCTGGAAGAGGAAAGGACCACGAATTCAGATTACATGGATAACCTTGAGCGCTTGGTTCTGGAGCAAAAGGATAAGGTACTTTTTCTTAACCTGAAACTTGACGATTTAGATAATAGGGGGAGGCAGTGTAATATGCGTGTGAAAAACTTACCAGAATCTGTCCCCCCAGCGGACATTCCCAGAGTACTGACAGACTTCTTTACTACGCTCATCACTGACCAGACTCTAGGCCCGATCCGATTGGAGAGAGCGCATAGAGTGCTGAAACCGAGAGAGGATGTCAAACCAAGAGATGTGGTGGTCTGCTTCCACAGCTTCGCACTTAAGGACCACGTAATGAAAAATGGCAGATCCCACCAACAATTACATTGTGCTGGAGCAGAGATCCAATTATACAATGATGTCTCACCCTTTACTCTTCAAATGAGACGTGAGCTTAAACCCCTCACTGATCAATTACGTGCTTCTCAGATTAAATATCGATGGGCCTTTCCTTTTGCTCTCATTGCTTCCAATAATAATAGATCTGCTACCCTCCGTTCTACCGAGGATGTCGCTGCTTTTTGCCTCACTCTGGGGATCCCAAGACCGCAGATTCCCGCGGGGATAGCTACCTCTTCAGCCATGAAGTCCCAGAAAAGAGTCGAATGGTCGCCTGAGTCCCCAGCTAAGAAAAATAAGCAACGCCGTTTGGATTACCGTCCTGAAGAGCTGACTCCACAGGCTTCTGCTTGGACCTGAACCCTGGGATTGATACTTCTGGGTCTCCTGTATCCACTCTGAAGGACATTCTTAGAATGTTCCATTGAACTCCAGGTTTGCTCGTTTCATGGAACTGAAAACTGTTATAATTTCTATTGCCTTATCTGTATACCAGTTGGCCTTTTGTTGTTCTTACCTTGCTTCTCTGTACCTCCATAGTTACAAATATATTTGTTCATGTTTACTATGTTGTCTTATTTATGCTGCTTAGTGTGTGGGAGTTGGTCTGCCGGGTTTTGGCTAGAGTACCCGTTCCTCGAATGCTACTCACATTAGCTTTATTAGATTTCCCTTTCTCCCTTTGATACCTCCTTCTTGTGATCCCTTCCCTCCCATCCCATATGCTATGGTTCCTTTACTTAGTTAGGGACACAAGGCCCCTGTTAACTTGAGTTGCCTCCGGCTATCCTTTGCTTAGAATTATCTCTCCTTTAGACGGTCTGATACTTGTTCACTGCAGAATTGTCTCCTATTCAGAGGTTTATACCCCTTGGGACTCTATTAACCCTTTCTCCCACACACTGGGTAGCGTCCATTAGCGATCCTCCAATGCTCGCATTTTCGCTTATACCCTCATGTATTTGTTATTACTTGCTTGTTCCCGCATATTTTAACATTGTACTAGACGAGAGAAATGGAGAGAGGTTTTTTTTTTTTTTGGTCTTTACTGTACCCATCTGTGTTTCTCTCTCCATTTATCTCTCTCTTACACTCTACTACAGGCATGAATCTATTGGTTTGATAATTATTTAGCGCTATACTTGTTGTACATGTACTCTCGATATTGTCTGGGGACATATCTCTTGCTCTCAGGACTTATCCCCCTGGCAATATGGGTTGCTAACCCCCATGGTCAACCAATCATATGCCTACACCTTCCTCTTTGTCTTCACTCCCTGACCTTCTCTCTCCTGGCTGTACCCTATCAATCAGCTTTCTATCCCTCTTTTTCAGACATGGTCTACTCTGGTTAGTTCATTACCCTATGGCAATGTGGAGTTTTCCCCATATTCCTATGTGCCGTCTGCGATTTTTTCTCACTCTCTACTATGTCTTTTACTTCAGTTTTCATTCTAGGATTTTCGCTGCTTTTCCCTTCTCTTTATGTCTGGCCCTCTTTTACTTTTTTTTTTTTTTTCTCTCCTCCCCCCTCCCCCCCCCCCATTGGGACAGGGCTCTGGACCCTCACAGCGATGTTTGCCTCGTTATTTTTATACCCAGTGTGAATGGCTCTTGAGGTGAAGATTACAACGCTCAATGTCAAAGGTCTAAACTCCCCTGAAAAGAGGTCTATAGCTCTTAAGGAATTTGATAGATTACAAGCAGACATCGTCTTTGTACAAGAAACTCATTTCTGCCTGTCCTCTTCCCCTACTTTTAGCAATAGAAAATTTCCTTATGCTTACTTTTCTTCTTTCGGGGAAAAAAAGAGGGGGGTCTGCATTTTATTTCGTTCCTCCCTTCCGTGGACTCTTCTAGAACAAGTGTCTGACGTGGAAGGTAGGTATCTCCTCCTTCGTGGGTTGTTGGGTGACAAGCCTTACACCTTTCTAAACATCTATGCACCTAATGTTGGGCAGGTTTCTTTCCTACACTCCGTCCTGGCCCTTCTGGATACCAAGGATGAAGGCCATACGATATTGGGTGGCGATTTTAACATCCCCCTCGACCCGTCCATGGACACTTCCTCTGGAAAGTCTACAGTCAGCCTGTCCCAACTCCCCAGCATCTGGCGTAAATTGTTTGATCTACACCTCATCGATGCTTGGAGGGTTCTACACCCCACTGATAGAGATTATTCTTTTTTTTCTTCTCCACATAATTCTTTCAGTAGGCTAGATTATCTATTCTTCTCTCAATTTCTTCTCCAGAATGTCAAGGAGTCGGACATAGGCACGGTCTCTTGGTCGGACCACTCCCCGGTTTTGTCTTCCTTGCTCATCCCAGAGAGCCATTCATACCTCTCTTCTTGGAGGTTAAATGAAACATTACTGAATGATCCCAAGGTCTCGGACTATCTTAGAGGTAGATTAGAAGAATATTTTCTATTGAACAAGACCCCTGATATGTCGAATCCCGTTATTTGGGAAGCTCACAAAAGTGTGATCAGGGGACATCTTATAAAGTCCGGCTCTATGAAGAACAGGGAGAAACGTAACTTAATTAAATCTCTAATTGCCCAGATCAGATCCCTTGAATTGCAACATAGATCATCACTGTCCTCCTCTATCCAAGCTGAACTCACAAAACTTAGGACTGATCTCAATGCTATCCTTCGATCCAACGTTGTTAGGTCTTTCATGTGGGTTAAATACCGTTCCTATATCTCTGGGGACAAGTGTGGGCAGTCCTTGGCAAGGTTGATTAAAACCAGACAACGCAAAACGATTGTCCATAAGCTTCAATCCTCGTCTAAGCAGCACTTCTTTAAGTATCCGGATATAGCTCAAGCTTGTGCTGACCTTTACAAGTCACTATATAATCTTGAATCAAATTCTTAAGAGTTGGACACCTCGTTGGGTATGACTCGCTTCTTAGACTCTGCTGCTCTCCCCTCCTTGTCCCCAGAGGATAGTGCTGATTTGGAAGTTCCATGCTCTGAGGAAGAAGTTCTTCGGACCATTAAATCTATGGCCTTATGGAAGAGCCCGGGTCCGGACGGCCTCTCGGTTGCATACTATAGACACTTCAGCTCTACCTTAGTTCCTCACTTGACTGCGACCTTCAATTCTATCTTATCTGGTTGTCCTTTCCACCCTCAAACCCTAGAAGCTCATATTGTTGTCCTTCCCAAGCCGGGTAAAGACCCTACTTTGTGTGGGAATTATCTCCCTATATCCCTTCTTAATGTTGAATTAAAAGTTTTCGCTAAGCTTATCGCGAATCGTTTAAAACCTTTCATGCCTTCTCTCATACACCCTGACCAGTGTGGTTTTATACCGGGGAGGCAAGCCTGTCATAACACGGCTAGTGTAATATCTTTGTCTCAATATGTTCGCTTAAACAAGATACCTACTGTCCTGATCTCCACAGATGCCGAGAAGGCATTTGATAGAGTGCAATGGACTTACCTCAAGGAGGTGGTAAAGAGGACGGGTCTGGGCCCCAATATGCTACAAGGTGTCTTAAGCCTCTACTCTGCGCCTTCCGCATGGGTATTCGTCAATGGCACTCTGTCATCCTCCTTCCCCATCCGGAATGGAACGCGTCAGGGATGTCCCCTATCTCCACTCATATTTAATTTATCCTTAGAACCGCTTCTTTGTCATATCAGGCGTGATCCTCAAGTACAAGGTATCCGAGTCAAAGACAATGTTTTTAAAGTAGCTGCTTTCGCTGACGATGTTCTCATCTTTCTGACAACCCCAGATATCTCACTTCCCCCTTTACTGCGACTCTTGGAGTCATATTCCCTATATTCACAGGCCTTGATTAATTACAGTAAATCTGAAATACTTAACCTCACCCTGACTCCTGAGCAAGTAGATTTGCTGAAACCTCAATATGATTTTACATGGGCTACTTCTCATATCACCTACTTAGGTGTGATGATATCTTCTACCCTCTCGGACCTACCAACTCTTAATTTTCCGCCTCTTCTGACCTCTGTTTCGGCTGATCTTCGCTCATGGTCTTTGCCACAGATCTCTTGGACGGGGCGCATCAACGTCGTTAAAATGATGGTTTTTCCTAAGCTTTTATATCTCTTCACTTCACTACCTATCCGTCTTCCCAATTCTCTCTTGCTCTCCTTTGGCTCCCTTATAACAACGTATATATGGGCCAACAAACAACCCAGGCTCAGACATTCAATTCTCTCGCGCCCGGTCTCTATGGGTGGCTTGGGGTTACCAGATGTTATGGCATACTATAGAGCCTCCGCCATCTCAAAATTATTTGATTTCACTTGCTCCCCCTTGCCTAGATGGACTTTAACCGTGCGTGATGCATTAGGATCACAGGATCCAATTCAGGTTTTCTGGTCTTCTTATACCAATATCCCCAAGGAATACACATCACATATCATACTCGGTCATCTACTCTCCGTCTGGAAACAATCTCATCACCTTCCCTCTCTAGCGCCTTACCCATCACCCTTGATCTCCTTCCTTAATAATCCAGATGTCCCATTGGCTTCCTCTGATCCATCGTTACTCCCATTTAAAGACAAAGATATGCACACTCTAGGTTCTCTCATTCAGTTACGCACTCATTCGTCTTTTGCTGGCCTGGATTGGGACATAAAATCTCAAGGGATGAACTGGTGGTCTGTACACAGACTTCGCCATTGGGTCTCCTCTGTGATTCTTAGAGGCTGTTCAATTAGGTCCCTCACTCCCTTTGAAAAAACACTTACTGACTCCAACTCCAGCCTTGTGGGCCCTTTCCTTTACCTACTCTTCACTTGCTTTTCCAGATACAGACTCTAAGATATACTTTCTCCTTCAGTGGGAAGCCGAATTTGGAATATCACTAACCCTAGCGCAATGGCGCAAAATTTTTAAACTCAACCTTGTATATGCGAGAGACTCCAAAACTCGTGAATTGAATTATAAATTGCTGTCGAGGTGGTACATGACGCCTTTTAAATTACATAGGATTTGGCCTTCGTCCTCAGCAATCTGCTGGCGATGCTCCTTGGAATGTGGTACTCTCTACCACATCTGGTGGTCTTGTGAACGCATCACCCCATTCTGGGTTTTGATACATGATTCTATCTCTAGTGCTTTTGGGATTAATCTTCCGCTTGACCCCCTTCTTTTTCTTTTCTCCCTCACGGATCATCTCAATCTGAATTTGCCACCCAAATCTAGACGACTCATATTCCCTTTGATCAATGCCGCTAGAGCCTCCATACCGCTAATGTGGAAGCAAACCTCTATGCCTTCTCTTTCCTTATGGATTTCAAAGGTGGATGCATTGCTCGCCATGGAGGAATGCCATGCCATTGCGACTATATCCCAGCCTCGTTTCTTGACCACCTGGCATTATAGGGCAGGTATCAAACTGAATGAGAGGGAGTTAGGATGGATAGTGAATGACGTTACTCTCCTAGACGAGTATATGTAGCCACCCAAGTTTCTAGTGCCTTTGATGTTGGTAGATGCGTTGCCCTCCTTTTTTGCTTCATGTCCTGCTGAGTTCATTCACGCTGATTTCCTCACTTTTAGCCCTGACTTTAGCTTCGTGGTTGGGGATCCTCCAGAGTCCTGTCCTGACTCAACCTACCCTTTTTTTTTTTTTTTTTTATGTTTCTCTCTCTTCTCTCTGTACTATTGTCTTACTGTCTACACCTCTTTATCTCCTTCTCTTCCTCACTCAGTTACTCCACACTTTGTACTTTCATGCCTCCCCCTATAGCTAATCCCTTAATTGGTTATGGTATCATTCCCCTTTCCCTTGTTTTATGGTCTTGTAAATTCTTACATGCTGTGATAATTTTATGTTCCAATAACCTTCTTTGTACCTGAGACTCGCTATCAGCACTTGCATGTGCTTTGTTTCTATGTACCTGTTCTTATCTTAATCTTAATAAACATTTATTAAAAAAAAAAAAAAAAATTACATCCCACTGGATATCCTTTAATACTTATTTTAACTTTGAAAAATTAGCCTTTTTGAAATTGAATGTTTTGGTTAAACCCTTGCTAGTCGGTTTATCATAACAAACTTCAAAGGATACCATATTGTGGTCACTGCTGCCCAAATGTTCCCTTACTTGCACACTGTTTATCATGTCAGAATTGTTTGAGAGCACCATGTCAAGCAAGGCCTCTTTTCTAGTTGGCTCCTCTACTAGTTGAGATATAAAATTATCATTTATCATACTTAGAAAAATATTTCCCTTTGTTGTGCCGGAAGTCATATTGTTCCAGTCAATTTCAAGATAGTTGAAATCTCCCATTATAATTACCTTTGCTGACCTAGCAGCCTTTTCCATTTGCAGTAAAAGTTGGGCTTCCTCCAACTCCCCAACATTAGGTGGCTTGTAGCAAATCCCCACCAATATCTTTTTATTATGTGTGCCCCCAGTGTGTATTTCAACCCACAAGGCCTATACCTTTTTATTGGACCCTTCATTTATATCTTCCTTTAAACTAGGTTTTAAGGCCCGCTTTACATATAGGCATACCCCTCCTCCCCTTTTTTAACCCTGTCCCTCCTAAAAAGTGAATAACCCTCTAGATTGACTGCCAAGTCATACATATCATCTAACCAGGTTTCAGACACTCCAATCAGATCATACTGCTCATGTACTGCAGTCATTTCTAGTCCCCCCATTTTACCAGCCAGACTGCGAGCATTTTCATGCATGCATTTTATTTTTTTTCCCATTCCTAAAGATTTTCTTCTTTGTCAAATGTATTTGTCTTTTATAAGGCTGTAACAATGGCAACTCCCTATTAGATGAACTAGCCCATTCCCCCTCTCCACCCCCATACCAATTCTCTAATCCCATTTCCTCAATTATACTACCTTCCCCAGCCTGTGTTGCAGCTCCCCCCCCCTTTCTAGTTTAATGTCTCCTCCAGCCCTCTAACCATTTCATCGCCCAGCACCGTGGCCCGCCTTCCACTTAGGTGCAATCCATCACTACTATAAAGATTGCCCCATGGGAAAAGACTGCCCAGTGCTCTAGGAACCCAAACCCTTCCTGCTTACACCAAGTCTTTATCCACGCATTTAATTCCCTAATCTCCCGTTTCCTTTCTAATGTAGCGTGTGGCACAGGTAGTATTTCAGAAAATGCTACCTTAGAGGTCCTCTACTTAAGCTTATATCCTAGGTCCCTGAAATCCTTCTTAACGGACCTCCATTTTCCACCAACATGTACCATGACAGCCGGTTCATGCCCAGCCCCTCCCAACAATCTATCAACCCGATCAGCCACATGTCGAACCCGAGCTCCCAGGAGACAGCAAACTGTGCGATTGTGGCGATCTTGGCAACAGATTACCCTGTCTTCCTAATAATAGAATCCCCTACCACCACCATCTGTCTAGGTCTGCCTGAGTCCCGGATCCCATCCGTGCTAAAGGGATATCCGACTAATCAGGAGGAGTCTAAATTTTGTAGGTATGCAGACAATGTTTTTTTTATCACTAACTAATCCCTTGGAATCTATGGGAAACTTTAATGAAAGAAATAGATACATTTTCAATAATATCAAACTTAAACATGTCCAAGACTATTGCATTATTTATAAATATAAAAAAGATAAGGAGAAAATGAAAAATACTTATGACTTAGACTGTTCTAAAGATGTGGTTAAATATTTGGGTATTTTGATTCCAGCTGACATAAGGAGTATAAATGATTTATTTTTGTTCAATAAATGAACAAAAAACTTAAAGAATGGCATAATAAAGATATATCATGGTATGGTAGGTTAAACACTATTAGATCATATATTCTCCCTACATGGATTTATTTGTTTCGAATGTTACTTATGAAGATATCCAAATATTGGTTGGATATGATTCATGGAGAGGGAAAATTCCAAGAATTAATATTAATAATTTAACAAAAATGACAAAAGAAGGGGGTTTGAATTTCCCCATAAAACACAAATATTATGATGAGAGTATTTTGTATCAATTCAATAAATCTCAAAATCAGATTAATAAGGGTGAGATATGGTATATTAGAATCAGAAGCCTGTGCAACAATTGATATGTCAACTATGATATGGAAGGTAAATCATAAATCTACTGTAAATCTGAATATTAGTAGCTTGTAGTGCCCAGAACAATTATTTGCCCCCTGGTGAAAAATAAAAAAAAAATTGGACATATTAAATAAGAGCCCAGCTTTTATATCACTAAAACATGTCGAATGCAATGTAGAAAACTTGACTTTACAAGTATGGAAGAATTTAGGGATCAATAATATTTCACAAATTTTCTGATTAGATGGAATTTATTTATTTCTAAGAACTTCAAAAAGAATTTTCCTTACCTATAGCACAAACAATTAATTTTTTTGCGAACTAAAGCGTTTCTACTGACCCATATATGGATTGAAAAAAAGGAAATATGTAATAGTTTAGAAAATTTATATGGGGAAAAAAATAATAAGAAAACATTAGCTAAATCATTGAAGATTAAAAATATGTTGGATACTAAAAAAATATAAAAGGACAAAGTATAAAAAATGGGAAAAAGTTCTTGAAATAAACATTTCAGATTCTGAATGGAACTTAGCCTTTAAGCAAGTCAATTATTTTATTCACGATACATCCCTAATACAGAACCAATACAAACTTGTGAATAATTTGTATTTTGTCCAAGAGAGGATGTCCAAAATATACCGGGTCAGTGTCAACTATGTTGAACATGTGAAACAGAAATGGTATCATATATCCATATATGGTGGGGTTGTAAATATGAAGATCTGACTTAGTAAACATCAAAAACAATAAAAATATAATGTTATCACCTGAGATAGCTTTATTAAATGTTAATATGTTTACATATTCAATGGAACAAGCATATATGATTACACATATAATGGCAGGTGTTAAAATTACGATTGCTAGAAATTGGAAAAATAAAGGAGATTTTGTAAAAACATTATGGATAAAACAACTAAAATGGCAATTAAAATTGGAAAAAGGTAGAAACTGGATAATAAAAATAAATAGTAATTTGATCAGATTAGCAGGAAGGTATATGAAAAAATAAAAAAAAAACATTGTACTCTGTGATGTTACTCATGTGCATTGAAATAAAGGTTAAAAAGAGGTCTATGACCTATATTGTGCCTGTCCCAGCTCCTCGTCTGCCATATAACCATATATAAACGTGTAGTTGCGTTTCTTATATAATGAAGAGATACAATATAGTTGTTATGTATTTATGGTTTTGTATGTCAAAAATAACAATAAAGATATTTTGATGAAAAAAACAATAATAATTCTGTATTGCTGGGCTAGTGGCATATAATGGCATATTGCTCTGCTGATGGCATATAATTCTCTATTGCTGGGTAGGGGGCATATAACTGTGTAATACTCTGCTTGTGACATATAATGGAGTACTGGGTCATCAACCTGGCATGACCTTGCTGAAAAACCAACATTCAATATTCCAGAGATTGAATTGTCGACTTTAAAACCTTGAATGCTAGAGATCTCCAGTACATTGTAGTGCAATGTTTGGAGACCTTTCTCGCACATAGAGAAACTGCCCCATTTAAATCAATTTAAATATTGAGATTTTTTATTTGCCACCTATGGTGCAGTTTGGCCCAGAATTGCTCCACTTTTTTTAGCCATAAAACCATTGAGTATTATTTAACATAGGCAAAGTAGAGCAATTGTAGAGCAAACCAACTGCAATATGGGGGTACAAATAAAAATTCCATGCCCATTGTTTTAAACAAGGCATATAATACCTTGAATTGTGAAGCTAAGGGTTAGAGACTTGGTTAGCATTCAAGGGGTTAAAAGCCACATTTATATATGGGAGGTTATTTATTTGGACCTATAATGTAGTTAGTTGGTTTGTTCCAGATTTGCTTCAGTTTGCTTTAATCCTTTAAGTGTCAGTGGGCTAAAATCAGTTTAAATAACAATATGTTACCATGTATTCTGTTTTTAATCATTAGAATAAATAATCAAACAAACAGTGTTATTGCATTTGTTTTAGTAGTATGAAAAATGTCTCATCTGTGTTAGACAGTTGTGTTCAAAAGTTTGCATACCCTTGGAGAATTGATAATATATGCAACATTTTTAAAGAAAACATGAGTGAGCAGGCAAACACATTTCTTTTATTTCTTATGGGATTCATATTCAACTGTAGGTTATAACAGAATGGCACAATCATAAAACAAAACATGGCAACAAACAAAAAAATGAAATGACCCCTGTTCAAAAGTCTGTATACCCTTAGTTCTTAATACTGTGTATTGCCCCCTTTAGCATCAATGACAGCGTACAATCCTTTGTAATAGTTGTCTATGAGGCGCCGTATTTTTGCAGGTGGTATAGCTGCCCATACGTCTTGGCAAAATGCCTCCAACTCATGCAAAGTCTTTGGTCGTCTTGCATGAACCACACATTTGAGATCTCCCCAGAGTGGCTCGATGATATTAAGGTCAGGAGACTGTGATGACCACTCCAGAACCTTCACCTTTTTCTGCTGTAGCCACTGAAGGGTCAACTTCGCCTTGTGCTTAGGGTTATTGTCATGCTGGAAAGTCCAAGAGTGTCACATGTGCAGCTTTCGTGCAGAAGAATGCAAATTGTCTGCCAGTATTTTCTGATAACATGCTGCTTTCATCTTGCCATCAATTTTCACAAGATTCCCCTTGCCTTTAGAGCTCACACATCCCCAAAACATCAGTGAGCCTCCACCATGCTTCACAGTGGGGATAGTATTCTTTTTGTATAGACTTTGTTGACCCCTCTCCAAACATACCGCTTATGGTTGTGACCATAAAGCTCTATTTTGGTCTCATCACTCCAAATAACAGTGTGCCAGAAGCTGTGAGGCATGTCAAGGTGTTGTGGAGCATATTGTAACCGGGCTTTTTTGTGGCATTGGCGCAGCATAGGCTTCTTTCTGGCAACTCGACCATGCAGCTCATTTTTGTTCAAGTATCGTCAGATTGTGCTCCTTGAAACAACCACACCGTGTTTTTCCAGAGCAGCCTGTATTTCTCCTGAGGTTACCTGTGGGTTTTTCTTTGTATCCCAAACAATTATTCTGGCAGTTGTGGCTGAAATCTTTCTTGGTCTACTTGACCTTGGCTTGGTATCAAGAGATCCCAGAATTTTCCACTCCTTAGTAAGTAATTGAACAGTACTGGCTGGCATTTTCAAGGCTTTGGATATCTTTTGATATCCTTTTCCATCTATATAAAGTTCAATTACCTTGTTACGCAGGTCTTTTGACAGTTCTTTTCTGGTCCCCATGGCTCAGTGAATCCACGTGAGAGCTAACAAACTCATTGACTATTTATACACAGACACTAATTGCAATTTAAAAAGCTTCAGGTGTGGGAAATTAAACTTTAATTGCCATTTTAACCCGTTTGTGTCACCTTGTGTATCTGTAACAAGGCCAAACATTCAATGGTATGTAAACTTTTGATCAGGGCCTTTGGGTGATTTCTGTTATCATTATGATTTAAAAGGAGCCAAATAACTATGTGATAATAAATGGCTTCATATGATCACTAGAGCTGCCTCTGGGACTTGTGGGTTTTTTTTTGTTTTTTTTAGCTAATTGTTGTTTAATTAAGCACAATTCATTTTTTATGATATGATCTTAGAGCACTGTTTTTATTAAATAGACCCCATATAATTTGTTATGATTCTGTATCCAAAATCTATTGCATTTACCTAAGCATAGATGAAGGGTGGGCAATCTGCAGCTTTCTCCCAGCTGTTGATGGACTATGCTTAATAGCATCCCCAGCCATCCAGTGGCTAGTTTTTTATTATTTTTTTAACACATAAAAAATCTCAGTCATATGCACAAACGATCATAGAGGAATTCTGGAACAAACCACCTGCACCATAGGAAACAAAAGTTAGGTGGGTATTTTCCCCCTTGAAATGAACACTGCCACCTAAAAATGAACTGGGGTTACACACGCAAATATTCAATTCTGCATTCATGCATTTGTAAATATTCTCCACTTCTGTTCTGAGGCAGCTTGGCTACCACCAATACACCATGAGTGAATACTCACAAAATTGTTGGCTGCAAACTCACTTACATGAAAAACAGCAGAGTAAGCATTCTGAGATATACAAACTGCCCCAGGCGCAGTAGTAGTGAAAGCAGAATAAGTCTCCAATTGATACAGGCTGCATTTCAAAGAATTTTCTCTCCCAAACGGAAAAACATATATAGAAACAGAGAAACAGAAGGTGCCTGATCATGTAATTAGCTCAGACACCAGTATTATAATAATAAGAAGGTTGTCTATACAAAAGTGTGATGGTCAGTACTAGAGGGAAGGCTATGGGCAAGTGGAAAGAATATCTCGTCTATGCTCGGTATCTTTCACAGAGTTAAATACAAAGGGTAAGGGAGGAAAAAGGTGGCTTGGATCAATATAAAAATATATATTTATTCAGTCTAAACAATAAAAATTATATACTTTTTTAAAAGAATAAAAACATGAGATATGGGCCAATAGATCTAAAGTGTTTTGTGGCGATACACCGTGGTTCCTCAGAGACAGTTCACATCAGAGTCCCTGTCACCTATTTTTTTATTATTATTATTATTATTATTATTTTGTTTATATATTGTTTATGTATATACTTAATTCATTTATTTTGATTATTTATTTGAAGAGTTTATTCCCCCATCCCTATCACAAAAATACAAATAAAAAAAAAACCTGTTCAAATTCTTTTCCCAGACTCCACCACACAGAGATAATAACAGCAAGATCAAGAAGGAATTGTCACTTCATCTGTATTTTCTCTGCCCATCTTATTTGTGATTAGAGCTTAACCTTTTAAAGCTTTCCTGGTTTGGGTTTCCCAATCTTTGAGCTACTAGTGTGATTTATGAGTTTTGGTGTTTGCTCCAGTCTTTGATCCTGATCCTGATACCAACCCTGTCTTTGTTTCTGACTTCTGCCTTTGTCTGCTCCCTGTACAGTTTGCATGCCTGATTCAACCTGGCTTGGATACATCGACTATGACTTTCTCTACTGCTCTCCTGGCTCCCGGTTGACCTCAGCCTGATCCCAGTGCAGCATGTTGATCTCCTGCAGGATCAGCTACCCACCGACAGCATGTGGGATAGATCCCAGCCAGTTACCTCGGCAGGTTGATCTCCGGTTAGGCCTACACCATCAATAGCTGATCGGATTGATCCCAGTCTTTGCAACTTCCTGTCGGAGACTGCTGCTGTACTCGGCATTACTGTGTCATTGCCTTCTGACTATCCAACCCCTAGTCGGTCTTCAACAGTATCATCTAATGACTCAGAGTTCCTGTGACTACCAGACCTCATGAACCTTCTAGTCATCTACTTACCTGAGAGTTGCAGGCCTTGCTTCCGACACTTTGTGAGTTCTGACTAACACTCTCTACTGAGGTCTTCCACCGACAAGTAGGCCTCAACATCCTGCAAGCTGCTCCAACTGTCATAGCAGTGTTCAGGCTCCACAGAGGTCCTGACATCTTCCCTCGGCCATGTTATGAAGATTGGACAAGACTATGGACCTGGCAGAGCTCTTGAGATTATTTGCTCGACAAGAGCAACAAGACCAGGTACTGTTGACTCAAGCCTTGCAAGCTAGATGTAGTCTTAGATTTGTTACGATCCGCTACCGTAACTTAGCCCTCTACTTCTTGTGACATTGCTGTCCCAGGTCCTGCTGCGGCCCTGTCACGGATTTGAAGACTCTCAGACTTAAGGTTTGGTAAAATAACTTAACTTTATTAAAAGTTAAAGGCAGTCCCCGTAGGGTAAACATACATAACAGTACAACAGTAATATAACATATAATAGGTTCTACCGGCCTTGCCTAAATACCGGGCAAGGCAACCCAAGTGACAGTTTTAATGACAGGCTCTACCGGCCTTGCCTATACCGGGTAAGGCAACCGTGAGATGACATATACCGGTTCTACCGGCCTTACCAATACCGGGCAAGGCAGCCCCCATGGAATGCTGAATGTAAGCTCTACCGGCCCTGCCAATACCGGGTAAGGCAACCTTAAAGATGGTGAATTACAAGGTTCTACCGGCCTTACCAATACCGGGCAGGGCAGCCCAAAGGAGTACTGGAGTAGGCTCTACCGGCCCTGCCAATACCGGGTGAGGCAACCTACAGGATGGTATCGTCAAGGTTCTACCAGCCTCACCAATACCGGGCAGGGCATCCTGAGCGAGTAGACCAGCTGTCAGGTGACTAAGACAGCATAGAGCATAAGTATAGAGGTCTTACTCAGCAGGAGTCTATTGCCAGGGATACTCAGACAACTGCAAGGAAGGGGACAGCGACTGACCACAGTACTGGATGTTCAGGAGCAAACCAACATCCGCACGTTGGGACTAATGGTAATAGCGCCACCAGGTTTAATGGAGCAAACCAGCGACCGCACGCTGGAACCAACAATGTATATCACAACCAGGTTTAGTGGAGTAAACCAGCGTCCGCACGCTGGGACCAACAACGTATATCGCAACCAGGTTTAGTGGAGCAAACCAACGTCCGCATGCTGGAGCCAATAATGTATCTCGCAACCAGTTTAGTGGAGTAAATCAGCGTCCGCACGCTGGGACCAACAATGTATATAGCAACCAGGTTTAGTGGAGTAAACCAGCGTCCGCACGCTGGGACCAACAATGCATATTGCAACCAGGCTTAGTGGAGTAAACCAGCGTCCGCACGCTGAGACCAACAATGTATATTGCAACCAGGTTTAGTGGAGTAAACCAGCGTCCGCACGCTGGGACCAACAATGTATATCGCAACCAGGTTTAGTGGAGTAAACCAGCATCCACACGCTGGGACAAACAATGTATATCGCAACCAGGTTTAGTGGAGTAAACCAGCGTCTGACCACAGTACTGGATGTTCAGGAGCAAAACAACGTCCGCACGTTGGGACTAATGGTAATAGCGCCACCAGGTTAAATGGAGCAAACCAGCGACCGCACGCTGGAACCAACAATGTATATCACAACCAGGTTTAGTGGAGTAAACCAGCGTCCGCACGCTGGGACCAACAACGTATATCGCAACCAGGTTTAGTGGAGCAAACCAACGTCCGCATGCTGGAGCCAATAATGTATCTCGCAACCAGTTTAGTGGAGTAAACCAGCGTCCGCACGCTGGGACCAACAATGTATATAGCAACCAGGTTTAGTGGAGTAAACCAGCGTCCGCACGCTGGGACCAACAATGCATATTGCAACCAGGCTTAGTGGAGTAAACCAGCGTCCGCATGCTGAAACCAACAATGTATATTGCAACCAGGTTTAGTGGAGTAAACCAGCGTCTGCACGCTGAGACCAACAATGTATATTGCTACCAGGTTTAGTGGAGTAAACCAGCGTCTGCACGCTGGGACCAACAATGTATATCGCAACCAGGTTTAGTGGAGTAAACCAGCGTCCACACGCTGGGACAAACAATGTATATCGCAACCAGGTTTAGTGGAGTAAACCAGCGTCCGCACGCTGGAACCAACAATGTATCAGCAGTGACAAGAACAATGTCACCAGAGCGATGGCTGGAGCAGGAGATTCAGGAACTCAGTAAGATTAACCCGCGAGGTGCTGGAACACAGGAACACTGGAACTCAGTAAGATTAACCCGCGAGGTGCTGGAACACACGAACACTGGAACACAGGATCAGCAAGTACAGCAGGAACAGGCCCAGAAGCCTGACAAGCAGGTCAGGCAGAGTGGAGTCAGAAACACCACGAAAGGGCAACCTGGAAGTGCTCAGCCTGGGTTTAAAAAGGCTGTGTGAGGAGGGCTAATCACAGACAGCTAATCATGATACTCAGCAAGTGACTGACACTGAACAGCACCAATCACGGGCACCGTGATAGGCCCGCAGTGCTCCTGCTACCCATCCTTCTGGGAAGCCACCCAAGATCCCTTTGCCAGATAAATTAGCTGGATTTATGATTGAGTGTAAGGGGTTTCTCAACCAATGCCTCCTACATTTCCACACTCTGCCTCAAGTGTTTAACTCTCATTCTTCCAGAGTAGCATTGATAATCTCCCTTCTCAAAGGCAATGCTTTTTCCTGGACCTCACCACTTTTTGAGAAGAACTCACCTTTGCTTGAGGACTCAGATTCTTTCCTTTCAGCATTTCATGCAGTGCTTGACCTCACTGGCCATTGTGCTTCTACTGAAGCTTCTCTTCTGGACTTAAGGCAGGGATTCAGGTATCTTAGTGACTGCCATAGAATTTAGAACCATTGTACATGAAACTGATTGGAATCAGGGTGTCTTAAAGGCAGCCTTTCCCCGGGGACTGAATGAACATCTCAAGGATACATTAGCCTACAAAGACATTCTTGATGAAAAGAGGCAGCAAGAGAAAGAGAGGTCTCGTAAGTCAAGGTGGGCACCATCTACTCAACAGCCGTCAGTTTCCAATCACATCAACTCAGAGACTGAGCCCATGGAAGTGAATGTAGTCTACAAGTTGTCTTACGCAGAAAAGAACAGGAGGAGGTCAATGGGCCTTTGCATTTATTGCATCCAGAAGGGACATATTCTACGCTATTTCCCGGTACGTCCAGGACACGATCACAGTTGGAGGAAAACGGAGACTATCCTCTAGGCCTAGAAGGTTGCCTCCTGGTTAATTCCAATTGCATCCCATTGCCGGTGACCATAACATAGTCTGGAGATTCGGTCTCTGCACAAGCCTTTATAGACTCTGGGGCCTCTGGGGTTTTTGTTAATCAAGTCTGGGCCTCAGAATCTAGTCTGCCACTCCATATGAAAACTAGCCTTTTAAGAGTCACCACAGTTGATGGTCATCCCTTGAGAAATGGTCTAGTAACGCTAGAGCCTGAGTCAGTTTGGGTCACTGTGGGTCAATTGCATTCTGAGTCCATCCATTTTGATGTGATGCAGTCTCCTACTGCCCCGGTGATTCTGGGACTGGCCTGGCTCAGACTGAATAATCTTACCTTTAACTGGACATCTGGTGAATTGACATCTTGGAGATCTATATGCCATGGACCCTGTCTTGCTGCTGGCCACCATTCTCTACAGTCAGATACCACCTTTCTGCTTATCATGAGTTCATAGATGTTTTCTCCAAAAAAAGGAGGTAGGGCTTCGAGGTAGGGCTTTCTTGCACTTCAGACCAGAAAACACTGCCCTGGCTACATATATCTGGAAAAACATAGAGAAGGGTTTCATCTGCCTGTCTACCTCTCCAGCTGGTGCAGGGTTCTATTTTGTGGCTAAAACAGATGGGACCCTTCGTCCGTGTATAGATTATCATGGACTAAACAAAGTTACGATTAAGAATAAATACCCCTTACCCTTGATATCGGAACTGTTTTAGCAGTTAAAAGGGGCCACAATTTTCACAAAGCTGGATCTCAGAGTGGCATACAATCTTGTATGTATTAAAGAGGGAGATGAGTGGAAGACTGCCTTCAATATGTGTTACAGGCACATGAATACCTGGTGATGCCTTTGTTCTGTGTAACTCCCCGGCAGTTTTTCAAGCCCTCATGAATGACATCTTTAGAGACATGATATCTGAATTTAAATGGCTTGCAAGATACCAAACAGCATGGGTTTACAGCAGGAAGATATTGTCAAACTAACCTCATGGATTTTTTTGACTGGATAACTAAAATAATAGACTAAGGGGGAGCAGCAGATATAGCTTATCTAGATTTCAGTAGAGCATTTGACACTGTCCTTCATAGAAGACTCATAAATAAACTGCATTGTTTGGGTCTGGATACAAAATAGTTAAATGGATAAGGCAATGGTTGAGTGACAGGAGACAGAGGGTAGTAGTCAATGGAGAATATTCGGACGAAAGGAGTGTTACTAGTGGAGTACCTCAGGGATCTGTACTGGGACCCATTCTTTTTAATATTTTTATTAGTGATATTGCAAAAGATCTTCAAGGTAAGGTATGCCTTTTTGCAGATGCAATAGGGTAAACATTAAAGGGGGAATAAGCCAAATGACAAATGACTTAGGCAAATTAGAAGAATGGTCAAGAGTGTGGCAGATGCAGTTTAATGTTGATAAATGTAAAATAATGCACTTGGGACATAAAAATCCAAAGGAAAAATATACTATTAAAGGTACTGTACTGTCAGAGATAACAGAGGAAAGGGATTTGGGAGAAATTATCTCTAATGACTTAAAGGTAGGTAGGCAATGTAATAAAGTGGTGGGGAATGCAAGCAGAGTACTGGGTTGTATAGCTAGGGGCATTAGTAGCAGAAAAAGGGAAGTGGTCATGCCACTCTACAGATCTCTAGTTAGACCTCACCTAGAGTATTGTGTACAGTAATGGAGACCCCATATCTAGAAGGATATAGGTACTATGGAGATTTATGGTCCTGGGACCAGAGCTGTCCATAGGATCGTGTAGCAACAGTGCCACTGTACAATTTCAGGCCACTGTGATATTGCACCTAAAAAATTCAACTTTGAAAATTAATAACTTTTGAATAAAACACCTCTCAGCAGTGGGAGTACTCTTGTTTTACTCAGAGGGATAAACCCTACAACATATTTTTTTTTACATTTTAAGTATTACTATCCTTTCCAAGCTACCAGCATGATTTGTGAGCTTTGACATTTGCTCCAGTCTTTGATCCTGATCCTGATACCGACCCTGGTTTCATTCCTGACGTCTGCCTCTGTCTGCTCCCTGTACCGATTGCATACCTGATTTGACCCAGCTTGGATACCTCAACTAAGACTTTCTCCACTGCCCTCCCAGTTGGCCTTCATTCTTGACATCCACTTCAGTCATGACTCCACGGTATTCGACTGGTTGATCTCCGACTAGGCCTGCTACCACCATCCAGCTAGTAGGATTGATCCAAACGTGTCAGGTCAATCTCCTGCAGGGTCAGCTACCCACCAATGGCTTGTGGGATAGATCCCAGCCAAGTACCCCGGCAGGTCACTCTCTGGTTAGGGCTACACCATCTACGGCCAGCCTCTGTGACTCTCTGCTATACTCGACATTCTGGTGTTGTTGCCTTCCGACTATCCGACCTCTAGTCAGTCCTCGACATTATCACCTACTGACTCCGCTAGTTATTGCAGCTACCAGACCTCATCAACCTTCTCTTCACTGACTTCCCAGAGAGTTGCAGGCTTTGCTTCCAACACCTTATGTGTTCCGACTAATGAACTCTACAGCGGTCTTCCACTGATAAGCAGGCCTCAATATCCTCCGGGCTGCTCTGACAGCTTCCCTTGGCCTTGTTACAGGAATTTTGACCACAGCTGCCTGAGTCTTTCCAATCAGTCACACAGAATGTTGGGGTATTTGGGGAAAACATCCTTTGCTTCCTTCTGACTCACACCACCAGACACGTCTAACACAGAGATAATAACAGCAAGCTCAGGAATGGACTTAGGTCACAGCTACCTGTGTGTTTCCAGTCAGCGATACAGAATGTGGAGGTATTTGAGGTAAACCTCCTTTGCTCCCAACTCACACCCCCAGACTCTGCCAGCACAGAGATAATAACAGCCAGATCAGGAAGGAGCCTATGTCTTTCCATTCAGTCCCACAGTATCTTGAAGTGTTAGGGGTTAACCTCCATTCTCCCTTCCTTTCCCCCAGGGTTATCACGGTGCCCATGATCCCTCTCTGTCACTCTCACTTGTGGTGTGCTCTGACTGACTGAGTCGGTTTGGCCCGCCCCTGGTGACCTTTTTATGCCTGGCCATTGACACCTGGCAGGTGCCCTTTCATGGTGTTTCAGAGCCAGTGTTGCTGTTGCTGTGTTCCTGCGTTCCTGATTCCTGTGTACCGATTTGGCCTGTTTTGACGACGCTCCTGTGTTCCTGCTTCGTGTTCTGACCCGGCTTGGCTGACGTTCCTGCTCATGATCGATCTGGCTTGTCTGAGAACCACCTCCATGATCTGACCCGGCCTGGCTGACGTTCCTGCTCGTGACTGACTTGGCTTGCCTGAGAACCATCTCCGTGACCCAACCCGGCCTGGCTGACTTCCTGCTCCGTGATCTGAACCGGCTTGTTCCAGTGACCTGCTTTTTCCTGCTTCCTGCTGCTGTTGTCGCCGTGGCGACATTCTGACGTCCGCTGTGCTCGTTTACCGGGCTGATCGTGTTGCCTCCTTAACACTTGCAGTGCTGTGTTTCCAGTGCTGAGTCTCCGTTCTCACTTGCAGAGCTGTGCTTCCGTTACTGAGCCTTCTTTGGTACTTGCAGAGCGATACCCACTATTACTGAGCCTCCGATCCTTGAGCTGCATTTAACCCTTGAAGTGCTGCAGTCTCCTTCGCTGAGCCTTCACCTACCCTTGCAGAGCCTATGCTGTTGTTTCGCTACTTCTGCAGAGCCGGCCGCTTTGTAAGCCTGGTCTAGTCGGCGGCTCATCTTGTCTCCAGCAGAGTAGTCAGTTTCGTTACCGCACCCGGTAGAGGCGCTATTGGCTCTTGCTCTAGCTGTTATCTCTCCGGTATACGCCCATGGGGGCTATTGGCTCAAGCACTTGCAGCACAGGGTGGTCTCCAGTATACGCCTGTGGGGGCTATTGGCTCAATCACTTGCAGCGCAGTGTGGTCTCCGTTGTTACACCCGTGGGGGCTACTGGCTCAAGCTCTTGCAGGTTGTCTTCGGTATACGCCCGTGGGGGCTATTGGCTCAAGCTAATCCGGTGCAGTTGGTCTCTGTTATTACGTCCGTGGGGGCTATTGGCAAGCTCTTGCAGTGCAAGCTATTTCCGTTGTTACGCCCGTGGGGGCTACTGACTCAAACACTTGCAGATTAAGTTGTATCTGTTGCTACTCCCGTGGGGGCTATTCTGTGCAACTTTTCTGTTGACTCTACCTCTAAGCCAGTACTGCCTAGCAGCTTTCCAGCCTTAAGAACTTTGGGTGTTGCATGATCTACACCAATAGCTGCTTGATCACCACCTTGGGCGTGCCAAACACCACAACAGAGACTGACTGATTATTGTATTTAACCCTTGAGTATCTTCGCTACTGTGTGCCTGTCCTGAGACAGTATAAGTGATACCTTTGCTTCTGTATACTGGGCCTGTGAAGGCATAACTGTCAAAATATCGCTATTATTTTGTGTTGCCTGTAGAGGGAGATCTTTCCTCTTAATTTTCTTTTAATAAAACTGTGTTTTATTCTAACCAGCTAGTCTGAGTGTCTTAAAAACCGCTACAAGGGTTCTGTGAGGCAACACTAATACAGAGAACAATTGTCCTACCTAAAAGCCTCCATAAATTAAGCTTCAAATCCATTTTATCAGCCTGTCTTCTCTTGCTCAAAAATGTGCTGCTTTCTCTTCCTATCACAAACCCACTGTAACGGTTTGTTTGACACACAGACACAGCAGGTATGGATAAAAAACAGTTTTATTGAACAATTGAAATAACAATAACCCTCACAGGTCCAGTAATATATTACCAATATAACACTGACACAGGACAGGTTACAGTAAGGTATACCCACAAAGGTCCAGTATCTGCAAATAAAAAGGCCCTAATAGCAAGAGGCCCTTTAAGCAACTCAGTCTTGTAAAGAGAGCATAATAGCGAGTAACACCCCAAACAGCAATGGAGACCAGAGCTACTGGTGGACTGCCGTAACAGTAACGGAGACTAAGCAACTGGTGGACTGCCATAGCAGTAATGGAGACAGAGCAAGTTAGAGGACTGCCGTAGCAGTAACTGAGACTGAGCAACTTGTGGACTGCCGTAGCAGTAACGGAGACTGAGCAACTTGTGGGCTGCCGTAGCAGTAACGGAGACTGAGCAACTACTGGACTGCCGTAGCAGTAATTGAGACAGAGCAAGTTAGAGGACTGCCGTAGCAGTAACGGAGACTGAGCAACTTGTGGACTGCCGCAGCAGTAACGGAGACTGAGCAACTTGTGGACTGCCGCAGCAGTAACGGAGACTGAGCAACTTGTGGACTGCCGTAGCAGTAACGGAGACTAAGCGACTTGTGGATTGCCACAGCAATAACGGAGACTAAGCAACTTGTGGACTGCCGTAGCAGTAACAGAGACTTAAGCAACTTGTTGACTACCGTAGCAGTAATGGAGGCAACCACTGGAACCAAGCCTGGACCGGGTCAACACACACCATACAGGAACGTCAGCCGGGCCGGGTCGGTACACAGAGCAGGAATGTCAGCCAATCCGAGTCAGTACACAGAGCAGGAACTTCAGCCAGTCCGGGTCGGTACACAGAGCAAGAACGTCAGCCAATCCGAGTCGGTACACCAAGCAGGAACGAGATGCAGAATAGTCAGACAGTCCGGGTCGGTACACAGGCAAGAATAAGATGCAGCATTGTCTGGCAGGCTGGGTTGGTACACACAGATCACACGGAGTAAAGGAACAAGCGCTGGTACGGGAACACCACGAAAGGGCAGTGGAGAAGTTCCAGAACCCAGCATTTAAGGACAAATGCTGGGCGGGACAATAACAGAGTAGCCAATAGCGTAGGCAGGAGTGGAAACTGACAGAATGTCACCAAATAACACGGGTACCGTGATAGTACCCCCCTCTCAAAGACCCCCTCTCCTAGAAGAGGGACATGGTTTCTGCGGATATTTGGCATGAAAAATGCGTGGAAATCTAGGAGCATGAAGATCACTCTGATCAACCCAGGAAAGCTCCTCAGGGCCATAGCCCTTCCAATGGATTAGATATTGCAATTTTCCTCTGAATCTACGTGAATCAATGATGCTTTGAACTTTGTACTCCTCCTGACCCTGAACTTTCACAGGACCTGGGACCGCAGGAGTGGTAGTGTAACGGTTGCATACCAGAGGCTTCAATAGAGATATGTGGAACACGTTGTGAATCCGCATGGATGCTGGGAGGTCCAGAGCATATGAAACAGGGTTAATTTTGCAGATTACCTTGAAGGGACCAATAAACCGGGGAGCCAACTTATTACATTGAACTTGAAAATTTAGGTTTCTGGAGGAAAGCCACTGTCACAGTTTATTATGACTCTCAGACACAAGTTTTAGGTAAAAAATCAATTTTATTGAAATAATAAATTGATAACTTAGGATGGCAATAACATACATATATATATATACAGAATATAGCACAGACAGAAGGCAGACTCTACCGGTCCTGTCAATATACCGGACAGGACAGTCTTTAGGCTCTACCGGCCTTGCCAATACCGGGTAAGGCAACCTGCAGATGGAATAGCATAACGGTTCTACCGGCCTTACCAAATTACCGGGCAAGGCAGCCTCAATAGATACACAATGTCGGCTCTACCGGCCCTGCCAATACCGGGTAAGGCAACCTCAGATGGAATGTGGCAAAAGGTTCTACCGGCCTTACCAATACCGGGCAGGGCAGCCCAGAGATAGTAGCAGCAGTCAGATGAAACTGGCAAATTAGCAGAATCGTTAAGCAGCAAGGCTTTGGAGCAAACCAGCGTCCGCACGCTGGGAACAACACTGAATAGTATAGCCGTTAGGCTTTGCGAGCAAACCAGTGACCGCACACTGGAGTAACAAGCGAGCTTGTATAGCCGCAAGGCTAGGAGCAAACCAGCGTCCGCACGCTGGGACAAACACAGATTTGTATAGATGATAGGCTTTGGAGCAAACCAGTGACCGCACACTGGTGTAACAAGCGAGCTTGTATAGCCGCAAGGCTTAGGAGCAAACCAGCGTCCGCACGCTGGGACCAACACAGATTTGTATAGCTGACAGGCTTTGGAGCAAACCAGTGACCGCACACTGGTGTAACAAGCGAGCTTGTATAGCCGCAAGGCTAGGAGCAAACCAGCGTCCGCACGCTGGGACCAACACAGATTTGTATAGCTGATGGCTTTGGAGCAAACCAGTGACCGCACACTGGTGTAACAAGTGAGTTTGTATGGCCGCAAGGCTTAGGAGCAAACCAGCGTCCGCACGCTGGGACCAACACAGATATGTAGAGCTGATAGGCTTTGGAGCAAACCAGTGACCGCACACTGGTGTAACAAGTGAGTTTGTATAACCGCAAGGCTAAGGAGCAAACCAGCGTCCGCACGCTGGGACCGACACAGAATTGTAGCAATGTCACCAACGCGACCAGGCAGAAGTTCGCCAGGATACTGAAGACAGGTGATGAGATGACAGGAACCAGCAACCATTAGTCAGGTCAGGAAACAGCATAGAAGAAGTTCAGCAGTAACTGCAACACCAGAGACTAGGCCGGAACCAGGACTGGAGTAACTCAGCATCCAGGAAACACTGGAACAGTAGAGATCAGGAACCCAGAAACACAGGAGATCAGGAACTCAGGAACACTGGAACAGAGGCCCAGCTTTCACTAGCATAGTGATAGCAAGAAGGTCAGAAACAACACGAAAGGGCACTCAAAGGGTGCCCAATCCAGGTTTAAATAGGCAACAAGAGGCGGGCTAACTGCAGACAGCCAATAGAAGCCCCCTACTGGTGACAGACAGGGAACTGCAGCAATCACGGGCACCGTGATAGTACCCCCCTCTCAAAGACCCCCTCTCCTAGAATAGGGTTTAGGTTTCTGTGGGTAATTGGCATGAAAGACCCTAGTTAGCCTAGGTGCATGAAGGTCCTTACTATCCACCCATGAACGATCCTCAGGACCGTACCCTTTCCAATGTACCAGGTACTGTACCCCTCCTCTAAGCCTACGGGAATCAATAATGCTCTGAACCTCGTACTCCTCCTGGCCCTCGACCTCAACAGGTCCTGGCACCACAGGTGTGGTAGTATAGCGATTGCAAACCAGAGGCTTAAGAAGAGACACATGGAACACATTATGGATACGCATGGATGCAGGTAGGTCTAGTGCATAGGAAACAGGGTTAATTTTGCGAATAACTCTGTATGGACCAATAAACCGGGGAGCCAACTTATTAGACGGAACCTGCAGCTTGAGATTTCTGGAGGAAAGCCATACTCTATCCCCAACCTGAAAGGAAACCGCTGGAAGCCTTCTGCGATTAGCATGGCGCTGATGACGCTGAAATGACTGACCAAGTGCCCTCTGAACTTGTGCCCATGTGGAACGGAGTTGCTCGATATGCTCATCCAGAGCTGGAATCTGTTGCGTCTGAAAAGAATCTGGAAGCAAACAGGGCTGGAACCCATAATTAATCAGAAACGGAGAGCTCCCAGATGAAGAATTGACCGCACAGTTCCTGGCGAACTCTGCCCAAGGCAACAAGTCGGACCAATTATCATGATGGTCAGTAACGAAACAACGGAGAAATTGTTCCAATCCCTGATTAGCTCGTTCAGCGGCTCCATTGGTCTGGGGATGGTAGGCAGAAGAGAAGGACAGCTGTATGCCCATCTGTTGGCAAAATGCCCTCCAAAATCTAGACACAAACTGGCTCCCCCTGTCAGACACCAGTACCCTAGGCACTCCATGCAACCGGAATACTTCTCTGGCGAATACCATTGCCAATTCCTTAGCTGAAGGAAGGCCACGGAGGGGCACGAAATGAGCCATTTTAGAAAACCTGTCCACCACCATGAATATAAACGAGTACCCCTTAGACATAGGCAATTCTCCCATAAAATCAATGGAAACATGAGACCAGGGGCGTTCGCCATTAGGCACCGGTTGAAGCAAGCCCACTGGGAGATGTCTCGGGGTCTTAGCGCGGGCGCAGGTGGCACAGGCATTCGTAAATTCGGCACAATCGTTTCTCATGGAAGGCCACCAAAATAACTGAGAAAGGGACCATAACAATTGGTCTCTACCAACATGTCCCGCAGCCTTAGAGGAATGGTAGGTTTCGAGCAGCCTAGTACGAAATGGTTCAGCGACAAAACATTTGCCCACTGGGGTTTCATGGGGAGCGGACCCCTGAGAGGCCAGGATCTCCTCCCCTAAGGGAGAAGTGATACTCGTGCGTATAGTAGCCAGTATTCTATCAGGTTGGATGATAGGTGCTGGTGTTTCCACTCTGTCACTGTCGGCCTCAAATTGTCTTGACAGTGCATCAGCCCTGATATTCTTTGACCCCGGTAAATATGATACAATGAAATTAAATCGAGACAGGAACAGTGCCCACCTGGCCTGACGGGAGGACAATCTCTTGGCCTCCGAGAGATACGTCAGATTTTTATGATCCGTTAGGATTAAGACAGGATTCTTAGTACCTTCAAGCAAATGACGCCATTCCTTAAGAGCGAGGATAATGGCCAATAATTCTCTGTCACCTATCTCATAGTGGCTTTGAGTGACAGTCAACTTTTTAGAGAAAAATCCACAAGGTCTGAGAGTTCCACCTTTATCATGTCGTTGCGAAAGTACTGCCCCGACCCCAATATCTGAGGCATCAACCTCTAACGTAAATGGAAGTAGAGGATTGGGGTGGGATAACACAGGAGCCGCAGCAAATGCCAGCTTCAAATTTTCAAAGGCTTTCTCAGCAGATACCGGCCAACAAGAAGGATTAGCACCCTTGTGCGTAAGATCGGACAGAGGTTTAACAATGGAAGAAAAGTTCTTAATAAACCTCCTATAATAATTAGCGAAACCCAGGAAACGCTGTATGGCTTTAAGGCCCTTGGGTTTTGGCCATTGTAGGACAGCTGACAACTTATCTTTGTCCATGGCAATGCCATCATTGCCAATTATGAACCCCAAGAATGGCACACTGGTTCTATGAAACTCACATTTTTCCAATTTACAAAATAATTTGTTCTCACGGAGTCGTAGCAATACTGCAGATACATCCTTGATGTGCTGTGCCATGTCTTGGGAGTAAATCAGTATATCATCAAGGTAAACCACAACACATGTCTGTAACATATCTCTCAGAACATCGTTTATCAGTTCCTGGAAAACTGCGGGTGCATTACACAGCCCAAATGGCATTACTAGATACTCGTAGTGCCCAGCTCGAGTATTAAAGGCAGTTTTCCACTCATCACCTGCTCGAATGCGAACCAGATTGTAAGCGGCCCGTAGGTCCAATTTGGTAAAAATCGAAGCGCCCTTAAGCCTGTCAAAAAGCTCGGTGATGAGTGGTATTGGGTATGCGTTTTTTGCCATTAGTTTATTCAGGCCCCGGTAGTCAATGCATGGTCTTAATTCGCCATTTTTCTTTTTTACGAAAAAGAACCCAGCCCCAGCTGGAGAGGTAGATTTTCGTATGATCCCTCTAGCAAGGGCATCAGAAATGTAGTCCTCCATAGCCTTATTTTCTTCACAAGATAATGGATAAGTGAGTCCTTTAGGAGGTACAACTCCAGGCTGCAATTCAATGCAACAATCATAAGGTTTATGCTGGGGTAGCATACTAGCCTCTCCTTTGCTAAAAACATCGCCAAACTGTTGGTACACATCCGGTATAGCAGAGGAGGTGCATAGGACCTTAATAGGCTGGATGACGCACTTGTCCATACAAAACTGGGACCAAGCAGCAATTTCACACTTTTTCCAATCAAATTGTGGGTTATGTAACTGTAACCACGGAAATCCCAATATTACCGCGTGGTGCGGAGAATTAATCAGTTGAAACTGCTGCTCTTCTCTGTGAAGTGCCCCAATAGTCATAGACAGTGGCATAGTTTCAAATAAAACCTGAGGCGGTTCTAAAGGTCTACCATCAATCGCTTCAATAGTCAAGGGGTTTTCTCTTTCAATGCGTGGAACTCCGTGCAAGTCAGCAAAGGTATTATCCATAAAATACCCTGCTGCACCAGAGTCAACCAAGGCCAAAACCTCCACAGATCGTTGTGCCCAAGACAATACCACCTGAATGGTGGGTTTCATTATGCCCGACACTGGGGACGATTGTACACCACCTTGGGCCTGTCCCCCAAGGTACCCTAGGTGTGTGCGTTTCCCGGACGTACCGGACAGGAATTTAGCAAGTGCCCTTTTTTACCGCAGTATAAACACAACCCTTGCTTCTTGCGATAAAGTCTCTCTGCCTTGGTTAGTCTAGTGAAGCCTATTTGCATAGGTTCACTTGTTTCCCGTACAGGTTCACTAGACTTCAATGCCAAGGGAGGGATGGGTGGGCAAAATATGCTACTAGGCTCATTATCTTTTGACCGTATTTTACGATCTCTGGCAATTGATCTCTCACGTATTCTGGAGTCAATTATCATAACATACTCAATGTAATCATCTAGATCAATAGGTAGATCTTTAGCAGCGATTTCGTCTTTAATGTGGTCATTCAGGCCTTGAGAAAAAGCTGCCAATAATGCCTCGTTATTCCAACCTACCTCTGCTGCCAATGTGCGGAAATCGATGGCATAGTCGCCCACTGTACGCCTGCCCTGTTGTATCTCCATAAGGCGTTTGGCAGCAGAGTTGGTTCTACCAGGAGGCTCAAACACTCTTCGAAAGGATTGCACAAATTCTCTGAAGTTCTTAGTACAAGGTTTAGCATTCTCCCACAAGGGGTTAGCCCAGGCCAATGCTCTGCCAGTGAGCAGTGATATCGTGAACCCCACTTTACTACGATCATTGGGAAATGCGTGTGCCGTCAATTCCATAAAGATTTCAAGTTGGTTGATGAACCCTCTGCAGAGACTAGGGTCACCATCATATCTTAGCGGCAAGGGTGCAGAAGCCGTTAAACCTTTAACAGTACCCTCTAGGGGCCTGGTATCACTTTCCGGTGTCTGACTTGGCGAGACCACCGGGCTAGAGCTCGATTTGTCAGCGAGTACCGTGCGTTCAAGGATCGTTTGGATTGCAACTGCCAACTGATCCAAACGTTGCTCGAGCACATCCATCCTCCAATGGATATTCTGTGCGTTACCTTCACCCTTGCTGTCTGAGGTCATGGCCCTTTCGTACTGTCACAGTTTATTATGACTCTCAGACACAAGTTTTAGGTAAAAAATCAATTTTATTGAAATAATAAATTGATAACTTAGGATGGCAATAACATACATATATATATATATACAGAATATAGCACAGACAGAAGGCAGACTCTACCGGTCCTGTCAATATACCGGACAGGACAGTCTTTAGGCTCTACCGGCCTTGCCAATACCGGGTAAGGCAACCTGCAGATGGAATAGCATAACGGTTCTACCGGCCTTACCAAATTACCGGGCAAGGCAGCCTCAATAGATACACAATGTCGGCTCTACCGGCCCTGCCAATACCGGGTAAGGCAACCTCAGATGGAATGTGGCAAAAGGTTCTACCGGCCTTACCAATACCGGGCAGGGCAGCCCAGAGATAGTAGCAGCAGTCAGATGAAACTGGCAAATTAGCAGCAAGGCTTTGGAGCAAACCAGCGTCCGCACGCTGGGAACAACACTGAATAGTATAGCCGTTAGGCTTTGCGAGCAAACCAGTGACCGCACACTGGAGTAACAAGCGAGCTTGTATAGCCGCAAGGCTAGGAGCAAACCAGCGTCCGCACGCTGGGACAAACACAGATTTGTATAGATGATAGGCTTTGGAGCAAACCAGTGACCGCACACTGGTGTAACAAGCGAGCTTGTATAGCCGCAAGGCTTAGGAGCAAACCAGCGTCCGCACGCTGGGACCAACACAGATTTGTATAGCTGATGGCTTTGGAGCAAACCAGTGACCGCACACTGGTGTAACAAGTGAGTTTGTATGGCCGCAAGGCTTAGGAGCAAACCAGCGTCCGCACGCTGGGACCAACACAGATATGTAGAGCTGATAGGCTTTGGAGCAAACCAGTGACCACACACTGGTGTAACAAGTGAGTTTGTATAACTGCAAGGCTAAGGAGCAAACCAGCG
This sequence comes from Rhinophrynus dorsalis, assembly GCA_037306005.1. Classification (NCBI taxonomy): domain Eukaryota; kingdom Metazoa; phylum Chordata; class Amphibia; order Anura; family Rhinophrynidae; genus Rhinophrynus; species Rhinophrynus dorsalis. The sequence goes on from CM074724.1 coordinate 298,801,367, forward strand.
TCCGCACGCTGGGACCGACACAGAATTGTAGCAATGTCACCAACGCGACCAGGCAGAAGGTCGCCAGGATACTGAAGACAGGTGATGAGATGACAGGAACCAGCAACCATCAGTCAGGTCAGGAAACAGCATAGAAGAAGTTCAGCAGTAACTGCAACACCAGAGACTAGGCCGGAACCAGGACTGGAGTAACTCAGCATCCAGGAAACACTGGAACAGTAGAGATCAGGAACCCAGGAACACAGGAGATCAGGAACTCAGGAACACTGGAACAGAGGCCCAGCTATCACTAGCATAGTGATAGCAAGAAGGTCAGAAACAACACGAAAGGGCACTCAAAGGGTGCCCAATCCAGGTTTAAATAGGCAACAAGAGGCGGGCTAACTGCAGACAGCCAATAGAAGCCCCCTACTGGTGACAGACAGGGAACTGCAGCAATCACGGGCACCGTGATAGCCACACCCTGTCCCCAACCTGGAAGGAGACCGCTGGTACCCGTCTGCGATTAGCGTGGCGCTGATAACGCTGAAACAAATTACTGAGGGCCCTCTGAAACTGTGCCCAGGTGGAGCGGAGTTGCGCAATATGCTCGTCCAGAGCTGGAATCTGCTGCGACTGGAATGAATCCGGAAGCAAACATGGCTGAAACCCGTAGTTGATGAGAAACTGGGAGCTCCCGGATGATGAATTAACCGCACAGTTCCTGGTGAACTCTGCCCATGGCAACAGGTCGGCCCAATTATCATGATGATCTGACACGAAACAGCACAAGAATTGCTCCAATCCTTGAATGGCACGCTCAGAGGCTCCATGGGTCTGGGGATGGTAGGCAGATGAAAAAGACAGCTGAATGCCCATCTGGTTACAGAAATCTATCCAAAACCTGGACACAAATTGGCTCCCAAGGTCCGACACCAGTACTCTAGGTACCCCATGCAACCGGAACACTCTAGCAAAGAGTGCCGAGGGCCGAGGGAAGTCCAGGAAGGGGCACAAAGTGAGCCATTTTAGAGAATCAATCTACCACCATTAGGATGAAAGAGTAACCCCTAGACACTGGCAGTTCTCCCAGAAAATCGATAGAGACATCGGACCAAGGACGCTCGCTATTAGGTACTGGTTGAAGTAAGCCCACTGGGAGGTGTCTAGGGGATTTGGCATGGGCACAGGTGGTACAGGCTGCAGTGAATGCAGTGCAGTCTGCCCATAGGGAAGGCCACCAAAATATTTGTGAAAGAGACCAAATTAATTGATACCTCCCAATATGCCCAGCAGCCTGAGATGAATGGTAGGTTTCAAGCAAGCGGGTACAATATGGCTCATCTACAAAACACTTGCCTACTGGGGTATCTGGGGGAGCCGCTGCCTGGGTAGCAAGAATTTCCTCCCCCAGTGGCGAAGTGATGCTAGTACGTAGGGTAGCCAAAATGCGATCAGGCTGAATGATGGGTATGGGAACCTCATCTTTATCCATCTCTGGCCTAAATTGCCTGGACAGGGCATCAGCCCTAATATTCTTGGGCCAGGCAGGTAAGATACAATAAAATTAAAGTGGGAAAGAAACAAGGCCCATCTGGCTTGTCGTGAGGACAATCTCTTAGCCTCCAAGAGATACGTCAGATTTTTGTGATCTGTCAGGATTAGCACAGAAGTTCTAGTACCTTCTAGCAAGTGACACCATTCTTTCAGAGCAAGAATAATAGCCAGGAGTTCTCTGTCCCCAATTTCATAGTGACTCTGGGCACTAGACAGCTTTCTAGAGAAGAACCCACAGGGTCTCAGAGTACTCCCAGCGACCGGACGGTGTGACAATACTGCCCCTACCCTATTTTCAGAGGCATCAACTTCCAACGTAAATGGAAGGGAAGGGTTGGGGTGGGACAGTACAGGAGGAGATGCGAAAGCAGACTTCAGTGTCTCAAAAGCTCGATCAGCTGCCTCAGACCATTGAAACGGATTGGCACCCTTATGCGTGAGGTCAGACAGTGGTTTCACAATAGTGGAGAAGTTCTGAATAAACTTCCTATAATAATTCGCAAACCCAAGAAAGTGCTGAATTGCTTTTAACCCTTTGGGTCGTGGCCATTGCAATACAGTGGCGAGCTTCTCCTGATCCATAGCAATGCCATCTCGAGAAATCACGAAGCCCAAAAAATGCACCATGGACTTGTGAAACTCGCATTTTTCAATCTTACAGAAGAGTTTATTCAAGCGTAATCTGAGCAAAACTTCGGATACATCCTTAATGTGTTGAGACAAACTAGACGAGTGTATGAGTATATCGTCCAGGTAAACTACTACGCAAGACTGTATCATATCACGGAGGATATCATTAATAAGTTCTTGGAATACTGCGGGTGCGTTACAGAGACCAAAAGGCAATACTAGGTATTCGTAATGTCCAGATCTGGTATTAAATGCAGTTTTCCACTCATCTCCAGCTCTTATTCTGATCAGGTTATATGCGGCCCGTAGGTCCAATTTAGTAAAAATAGAAGAACCTTTCAACCTGTCAAATAGTTCAGTAATGAGTGGTATGGGATAGGCATTCTTGGACATCAGTTTATTCAGTCTCCGGTAATTGATGCAGGGTCTCAACTCGCCGTTCTTCTTTTTGACAAAAAAGAAACCAGCCCCCGCAGGTGAGGTAGATTTCCTAATAATCCCTCTCTTAAGGGCATCATCAATATATTCTCCTTGCATGACAACGGGTACGTGCGACCCCTAGGAGGCACGGAGCCAGGAGGCAAATCAATAGCACAATCGTAATCCCTATGTTGAGGCAAAGTTCTAGCCTCTCTCTTACTGAAAACGTCACTGAATTGATGGTACTCAGCTGGCACGGAGGGAGAGGTACACATGATCTTAATCGGATGAGTCACACAATGCCCCAGGCAATACTCAGACCAAGACGTGATCTCACAGGTTTGCCAATCAAACTGGGGATTATGCAAATGTAGCTATGGGAACCCCAGAATGACCGCATGATGGGGAGAATGGATAATCTGAAACCGCTGCTTCTCAGTGTGGAGGGCTCCAATAGACATGGACAGCGGTAAAGTTTCCATGATGATCTGAGCTGGTTCTAATGGACTGCCATCAATGGCCTCAATAGCTAAGGGGGATTCCCTTTTGACCAACGGAATCTGATGTAGCATAGCAAATGAACTGTCCATAAAGTATCCGGCTGCGCCAAAATCAACCCGGGCCAGAACCTCCACTGAGCATTCCGCCCAAGAAAATGTCACCCGGATCATGTGTTTCTGCATAATAGGGTCTATGGACTGCTGAACACCACCTAGGGCCTGTCCCCCAAGGTAACCTAGGTGTGTTCATTTCCCGGCCGTACAAGACAGGTACGCAACAGGTGTCTGGCTTTGCCACAATACAGACATAAGCCCTGCCTTTGGAAATGCGCCCATTCCTCCTTGGATAATTTGGTGAACCCAAGCTGCATTGGTTCACTGGTGTTGTGTATACGCTCAGGAGGCATGGGAGGCGAGGGAGGCATGGGTGGGACATTTAAACTGTCGTGTCCAAACTTTCTGGCCTGCTGCTTACGGTCTTTGGCCATTTGTCTCTCACGGATGCGAGAATCAATCAATATAGCAAAATCAATAAATTTGTCCAAATCATTAGGCACTTCTCTAGCTGCCATCTCATCCTTAATACGGTCAGCAAGTCCCTGAGCAAATGCTGCCACCAGCACTTCATTGTTCCATCCTACCTCTGCTGCCAATGTATGGAATTCTATAGCATAATTGCCCACTGTACGAGAGTCCTGTTGTATCTCCATGAGTCGTTAGGCAGCAGAGGCGACTCTCCTTGGAACCTCAAATACACTGTGAAAAGTATGCACAAACTCCCTGAAGTTCCTAGTGCAGGGTTTGGCAGTCTCCCACAAGGGGTTGGCCCATGCCAGGGCTCTGCCCATCAGCAATGATATCATGAAACCCACCATGCTGCGGTTATTAGGAAAGACATGGGGGGGTTAACTCCAAACAATTCTCCAATTGATTAAAAAACCCTCTGCACAGTGTGGGTTCGCCATCATATGTAAGCGGTAGAGGAGCCGAGGAGGATAACCCCTTACACGAGGTCACTTGCGTCATGGATTGAGCCTCCGGTGTTGAAACAGAGGCGAACACCGGAGCTAGAGCTGGTTTATAAAGGTGAGCTGTGCGCTCTAGGATAGTTTGTATGGCCAGTGCCAACTAGTCGAATCGCTGCTCATGTAAGTCTATTCTCCAATGGATGTTTTGTGCATTACCTTCCCCTTTACTGTCTGAGGTCATGGCCCTTTCGTACAGTAATGGTTTGTTTGACACACAGACACAGTAGGTATGGATTAAACACAGTTTTATTGAACAATTGAAATAACAATAACCCTCACGGGTCCAGTTATATATTAGCAATATAACACTGACACAGGACAGGTTATAATAAGGTATACCCACACAGGTCCAGTATCTGAAAATAATACAGAATACAATATACTGACACAGGTCAGGCAATTTCCGTGTGATACTCAAAGAGGGCAGCACTGGAGGAGTGGCAGGCCCTAATAGCGAGAGATATATAATCAGGGGGCTGAGGTGTAAAACCCCCCACACAAGCACTCTTAGAGAAAGGATATAATGAAAAGATATTGGATAGTGCGTTTGAAAGAGCATGTGGACTAAATAGGGATGATTTAATTAGAAAAAAAGAAAAAAGTAAATATAATGGTATTGAGAAAATAAATGGAGGAGAAATGAATAGGACACTTTCATTTGTGACTGGATATAATTGTTGGGGAAATAAAATTAAAAACATTATCTCTAAGAACTGGAAGATACTGCTTCAGGATGAAATCTTGAGAGATGAGTTAAGTGAAAAACCTTTAGTCACATTCAGGAAAAGTAGGACAGTTAGAACACTGATAGCCCCTAGTAAACCAAATAAACTCCAGGAAAATAATAGAGAAAGTGACGGTGGATTAAGTTCCATCTCCAGTAAATTTTGTTTACCTAAAATTGTAGGAAACTACAGATGTAGTCATTCTAGATGTAATACATGTCCTTTCATTGCGCATGGTAAAAAGCACTTTACAGATATTGAGCACCTTAAAAAATTTGATATTAAACATTATATAAATTGTGCCACAAATTATGTAATTTATTTGATTGAATGTGGCTGTAGAGCCATTTATGTGGGATATACAATTAGAGAGTTGAGTACTCGGTTTGGGGAGCACAGAACAAAAATTTTGAATAAGGATAGAAGTTGCAAATTATATAAGCACTTTTATTGTTGCAAGAAAGGGGGTATAAATCATATTAAAATAATGGGTATTGAATGGATTCCCCCCCAGAGTAACAGATTTCGCCAATTGTGTAGACAAGAGGCTATGTGGATCTATACTCTGGGCTCTTTAGGGGATAAGGGGTTAAATGAGAATATAGATTTACATTATTTATGAATTTACATCAGAGTGGTCACAGAGAATTTACACTTGTTTTTTCTCTCTCTGCTTTTTTTCTCTTTCTCTTTTTTCTTTATTAATGTTTATTATATACATGTGTCTGGAATATCAATAGCGGTTTTGTGTACCTGTGTGTGTTTTTCATCCACACATTTTTGGATTTTTGTCTTGTCCCGTTGATAAATACATGTGGTGCGCATGTGGGGAGTATTTTAAGCCAAGTGGAGAAATTCATGTGGCGTTTTTTTTACTCTGTGTGCTTCCTGTATTGATGAACGTTCCATGTGATGTGTTCCAGCTTGAGGCGCATGGATGATGCTTCGATTGGAGGAGTATATATTTAAAGTTTCATGCTTTAATTTGAGGCGCACGGTGACACACATGTAGGTCATGTGCTTGAATTTGAAGCGCATGACCTGGGCAGCGTCTCACGTGTAGTGATTCTGCCTGGGGTGGGCGGGTGGTAGGTATGCGCATCCCGGAAGATTGGCTTCTGTTTTCAGAGGCACTTCCGGTGGATGCGCTTCAATGGTGGAACACATGAGAAGTGAACCCACGGATTGGACTGTAATGAACAAGTGATTGTTGACATGCAGGGGATTTGTGGGTAAGATTATATATGGAAGCTCTTGTTATGGAACGCACACCAAAGGGGACAAAATTATGGTTATCAATGATGAGTCCTATTTGGATGGGTATTGACATATGCAGGTATATAAAGGTTGTGTCTATAATATATGCCTTTTCTTTGTTCAGCTTTTGAAGAAGTCACATTTAGTGACGAAACGCATCAGCTGTTTGCTTCTAATAATTGAACCTATTGGTTTTATTCATATTTTTTATTTTTTATAAAATTTGTCATATGTACATATGATTTTTATCCCTTTTTGGAAAATAAAAGTAAAATTGGAATATACTTACTTATATAGGTTTTATTCTATTTTTATTTTCTAAAGTACTGGCTGACCCCCCCACCCCCTTTTTTTGAACTGTAAAGTTCCTTAATAAAACAATAGAAGCTGTCTTTTTAAGATCAAACAAGGTCTGGCCTATTGCAGCATTGGATTTGCAATATTCTCTGCTCAAGTGGCCAATTCCACATAGACATCTTATCACTCCTATTGAAGAATTTGGGAGCCATCATCCTTACATGTGTTCCTGAGTGGAGAAGATCACTACACCGGGGTGTAAGCCAGTACAAGTGAAAAGAACAGGAGGCAGGTTGTGTGCCTCTGAAAAATGTGAGTAATATTCCTAAAACTTGTTCCATGGTGTTTTGGTGAAGGATCTACTGTTTGGGATCAATATACTAAGCTTATAGAGACTCTTTTGCACCGCTCTTTTCTTTTTTCTTTTTCCTAATAGCGAGAGGCCCTTTAAGCAACTCAATCTTGTAGAGAGAGCATAATAGCAAGTAATGCCCCAAACAGCAATGGAGACCAGAGCTACTGGTGGACTGCCATAGCCATAGTAACGGAGACTAAGCAACTAGTGGACTGCCATAGCAGTAACGGAGACAGAGCAAGTTAGAGGACTGCTGTAGCAGTAACGGAGACTGAGCAACTTGTGGACTGCCGTAGCAGTAATGGAGACTGAGCAACTTGTGGACTGCCATAGCAGTAACGGAGACTGAGCAACTTGTGGACTGCTGTAGCAGTAATGGAGACAGAGCAAGTTAGAGGACTGCCGTAACAGTAACGGAGACTAAGCAACTTGTGGACTGCCGTAGCAGTAACAGAGACTGAGCAACTTGTGGACTTCCGTAGCAGTAACGGAGACTGAGCAACTTGTGGACTGCCATAGCAGTATGGGAGACTAAGCGACTTGTGGAATGGCGTAACAATAACAGAGACTAATCAACTTGTGGACTGCCGTAGCAGTAACGGAGACTTAAGCGACTTGTGGACTTCCGTAGCAGTAATGGAGGCAACCACTGGAACCCAGCCGGACCGGGTCAACACACAGAGCAGGAACGTCAGCCAATCCGAGTCAGTACACCACGCAGGAACGTCAGCTGGGCCGGGTCGGTACACAGAGCAGGAACGTCAGCCAATCCGAGTCGGTACACAGAGCAGGAACTTCAGCCGGACCGGGTCGGTACACGGAGCAGGAACGTCAGCCAATCCGAGTCGGTACACCAAGCAGGAACGAGATGCAGAATAGTCAGACATTCCGGGTCGGTACACAGGCAGGAACAAGATGCAGAATAGTCAGACAGTCCGGGTCGATACACAGGCAGGAACAAGATGCAGCGTTGTCTGGCAGGTTGGGTCGGTACACAGAGATCACACGGAGTACAGGAACAAGCGCTGGTATGGGAACACCACGTAAGGGCACTGGAGAAGTACCAGAACCCAGCATTTAAGGACAAATGATGGGCGGGACAATAACAGAGTAGCCAATAGCGTAAGCTGGAGTGGAAACTGACAAAATGTCACCAAATAACACAAGTACCGTGATACCCACAAGGCATGCTTTGGGAACGTGAATACTATGCCTGTGTGAAAATAAAGGAAAATGTCCACATGGCCGGGAGAAATTCAATTGTCCCTTTAGATTCCAAAGCAATGAGTTAGGCAAAAAAAGAAGAAAAACAAAAGTTTTTGAGAAAAATTTGCCACTCAGCGTAACGTGTAATTTTTCTTCTGATTCACTTTTGACGCAAAATCTTTTGGCCATCCCTGGTTATAACTGCTCTTCTTTTGGTGGTTGTTTTCTGTTTGTTTTTCATGAGCTTCTCCTATGAAAGAGCCTCATTGAGGGATTGGATTGTTGGTATGGCATTATCTGTGTGGGGCAATATCCTCCACAGGTCTTCCATGCTACAAATACTTTTAGGTAGCTACAGTTATATGTGTGAGTGTACATCTGTTTATGATTATCTAGCTTTCAAATATGGATTAATATACTACATACTGAGATGCCACCCCCTAGTGTTTTTCTTTCTTTGTCTGAATAGATGACCAGTAGGCTCTAATCTCAATGTCTTAACAGTATTAAAGGGATAGTAATGTTTCATAATAAAAGCAGCTCTAATTAATCATCATACTATTTAGACCTTGGAGAGTGTTATTTCAATTCTGTCAGAGTTATAGTTCAAGAGTAATTCAATGGCAAAGTGTCCCCCTCCCGCCCCTTTTACTGATGTAACACTGCTCAGCCAGAGCAGAAGGGAGGTGCCCAGGTAGACTGCATTGAGGGACAATCTTCAATTAAGATAAGGGAAAAACCTGAAAAACTTGTCAAGGGGGGCAGGGCTTTCATTGTTCTCATAGGAAGAAGATTGTCCCCTTCTGTTATCTGTCTGGTCTATGGACTGGATTCCACATCTGAGACGAGATGGCTTACACTAGGTAAAAGGGGCAGGAGGGGAAACTTTGCTTGTGAATATCTCTTAAACCATAAAGGTTTGAGAGATAAGACTTATATCATTCTTCATATTTTTTAATGCCTACAAAATAAAATAAAGTTAAAACAAAGTATTACTATCCCTTTAACGCTGCAAAAACAATTAGGGGTTCTCTCATGCAGGTGACTTTGTAGCATGATGCTTTTTGGAGAGATTTTTTTTTTTTTGCAGCACAGCATCCTTGCAGCAGCTGAAATTTTTGGTGTGTGTTAGTGTAGCAAAGTTTTCCCAGTATCCTATTCTCTCAATAGAAATTGAAGTAATAAAATGGCAGGGAAAACATGGCTACCTGCAACAGTGCTGCAATTTCAATTTGATCAATGTGATTCAATTGTATCAATACTAAAAATCTGTAGCTGTGTTAACACACTAGCTAAGAAAAAAGTTGCACCACACTGTGCCTCTTTGATAATCACAGTTTATGATGACTGTGTGGAATGCTCCATATGGATACAATGATTCACTACTCATTCACAGTTGTTTGTCACTGTTATAATGTCACCAGCGTGAAAGGGGTCTTAATCAAATTGTGTCTATAAATATATAGTATAGGCTACAAATGCACTAAAAATGCAAGTTCAGGATTAAAGTTTAGTGATATAACATAAATAACTGGGTTTTATGGATGCTAGTTGTAAGTACATAATATTTAAAAGTATCTAACCAAATTACATTTTTTACACTATTTTCTTGTTTATATATAATAAAAATAATAATAAAACAAAAAAATAAGGGGGCAAACTGCTTGTCAAAGTAAGTGGCCAACTACACCGGGCAACTGGATTTATTACTCTATCGCACCTTCAAATGACTTTTTAAAGAGTAAGGGGCCATCCAGAATAAGGGGTCATGCTTCTACTAAACACTGCTGCTCACATCCTTATTTAGGTTGTCCCTGTACTAGTCCATCCGAAATATTGCCTAGATATATGGTCCATTTACACCATCATATGTAGCCTTGGACTACTAACACACACGGGTTTTCTACCTCATTATTGCCCTCTTGAAACCTGACTGTTAATTTTTGCTTATTAAGCAACACATTTGTGGTATTTTTGATGTTAAATTAATTTGTGATACTGATATTTTAAAAAAATGTTTATTGGACATCCACAAACATTCTGTGTATTTATTTGCTATTCCAACTTTGACCTTGTGATTTTTATTGACTTTACACTTTTATGCTTATAATAAAATATTACACTTGGTCTTTTATGCTCTCTCTCACCCTACCTTTTTCTTCAAAATAGAAAAAAAAACAAAAATTGCAAGGGAGACAAAGACTAATCCAGACTAGATTCTCAAATACATAAAGGACAAACACATAACATTGTCTGCTGGAAAATCTACTTTAAAACCACAATTAAAATTGTTGCATATTTCGCCTATTGGCCAAAATTCTTCACCATTTTGTCAATGGCTAGAAAGTTTCCGACCATTGATTTACGTGTTTTTTGCCTTTTCGCTGTAAAAATGTGACGTGTTCCAGGAAGTAGAACACAGAAGAAGCAGCTATGGAGCAAGGTAGACGTGCTGTGCTGTTCTGCTGTGATTTGTTCATAAAATTGAGGCAGGAGAGGCTCACAGTGCCTGCTATCATTACTGAGAAAGTTTAAAAATAATAAAAGGAGAAACCGGAAGGACCCTTATGTGTCCACTGAGTCTGAGTAGTAGCAGGAAGTGAGCACTACAGAACCAATGCTGTCTAGCCCCCCTAAATCACCCCTAGGTATATTAATGCCAAGGGAGGAAGAAAAGGGTAGTAATGAGAGCAGAACAGGTCAGCTGCCTGTGCCTGCTGCCAGATGTGCTGCCCTTGCTGCTACTATTGCTGTGCCTGCTGACAGACGTGCTGCCCCTGCTGCCCCAATGCTTAGCCTGCTGACAGACGTGCTGCCCTTCTGACAGATGTGCTGTGCCTGCTGTCAGACATGCTGCCCCTGCTGCCACCAGTGCTGTGCCTGCTGCCCCTGCTGCCACCAGTGCTGTGTCTGCTGCCAGTGCTGAATCTGCTGCCACCAGTACTGTGCCTGCTGTCAGACATGCTGTCACCAGTGCTGTGCCTGCTGCCAGTACTGAACCTGCTGCCACCAGTACTGTGCCTGCTGTCAGATGTGCTGCCATTGCTGCAACCAGCGCTGTGCCTGCTGCTAGTGCTGAACTTGCTGCCACCAGTACTGAACCTGCTGCTAGTGTGTCTTGTAATATTCAGGAGGGGGAAAAGGAGAATATGATGCCAAGTGTGACAGCAGGGGACCCTAAGTCACACTTGCCATCCCCAAGAAGTCCTGCCAGTGCTAGTACGACTTCTATAAGAAGGTCCAGCATCTTGTTAGTGTAAGGAGTGAAGAAGGGGGTAATCAATATGCTCATATTACTAGTGACTGTGAGGAGGAAGACTCTGGGACTGAACTTGATGTCGTTGTTGTTAACAGTAGTAACAATAATGGTGAAGTAGCCGGTGGGACTAGTGTTAGGGGAGTAGTAAGGAAGCAATTGAGAGCATCCAGACTAGCGGACAAAGGAGCCCACACCATTTCTCTGACCCTGGGAGTCCCCTTCCCTTCACGACAGTGTCCAAGTGGAACATGATCCTGAAGAAGCCAGAACTGGTGGTGGATAGCAGGTGCAGAAATAATACCACCACCAGGAGCACAGATCAGCTGCCTGTGCCTGTTGCTACTGCTGCCAGTCTGCTGTCTTCATGTCACCAAGAAATGGCAATTGTGACATTAGGGGACCCTCAGTCACATTGCTCATTATCTCCTCCAACCAGCAGTGAAATATCTGTAGTAGAGCAGCATAACGTAGGGACTAGTGGTGGTGGTGATGATGATGGTGGAGAAGCTGGGGTGGAAGAGACATTGATGGCCTTTTTAGCCCAAACCGAGAAGGAATGGGAAACAGGGGTGAGGATGGGCATCCCCACCACTACCAGCAGTGAGCTTTTGGAATTTGCGGAATTTTCAACTGCTCTAATTCCTGCTTCTGTTGAGTTGCAAGGGCAGCAGGATGCTGAGAAGCAAGCTAGTGTGACACAGACCATCCTGGACACAGTGGGAATGGAATCAACAAGTGATGCGGGACTAGGACAGGTTCCACTTGCCAGCAGCAGCAATACTCCTGGTCCTAGTTGCAGTGCTGATTCTGAGGCAGAAGTAGCAACAGCAGCAACATCGTCCTCTGCCCCAGACAGTGAAAGGGAATGTCGAACATGTTAAAACCAAACATGCACCACAGAAATCAAGCACTGCTGTTGCTGTGCCCCCTGACTCACCAGAAAGGCAACAAGATGCAAGGCAGAGATCAAAGAGGAGGAAGAATAGAGAAACCCAGGCACAGACTGGAAGTTCCATGACAAGTGAAACAACCAGTTCGCCATCACTTTCTTCCTCTAGGGTAACTACATCTTCTGCCAATCCACCTCATTCATCATTACCTCCCCTGCCAAATGATAGCAACTCTGTAGATGTCAGGACGTGGCAGTTCATGTCCACCCATTGCACATTGTGTGGTGCAATGACTACACATGGCAGTGTGGTGGGGGAGAATCTGAAGCAGGGCATCAAGCGATATCTGAGGAGATTCCATTCTGCAAAATATGCTAAGATGGTGGCAGGGAGGGTTCATCATTACTATTAAATTGTCAACAAGTTATCAAGAGTCCTTAGCGAGGTTTGGACAAGGCGTATAGTGACAGCTGCAGTACTTGGTTTCTGGTGTTTGGATACAGTTGTGCCCCCGTTGTTATTTACCACAAACAATGTGCATGCAGTTGCTGATAAGAGGCACAGTTCCTGCTCTCAAGGGAAACATTTCTATTCTAATAACAACACACCCATGATTTTGGAGGAGGGGCAGCTGGAGAAGAATTATTGGCCATCTTCTTTTTTCAAAAAGTACTGGGGACTACTCATTGTGCTGCTACTGCCTCAGGTGCATCACTGGAGCTAGTCATGGCAAGTGTAACCTTCAACAACCATCACACATATTACTGCTGTTGTTGATCCCATTCCATTTCAGCTGCCTAATCATCCTTACTGTCTCTATCACTTTACATACAAATTTCTTATTTTATTTTATTTATTTACTAGTGTAAAAGCCCGTGTACATGGGCCAAGGTCCGGGTGATGTTAACCCTTGCTTTGCAATGTGTTGCGCACCCCTCTGGCACTCAAAGGGTTAAGAGGCCGGTCCTGCTCTGCGTCCTACCGCCGATGCAGTCATGCACTGTAGAGATTGCCCAAAAGTACAGAATGCACCCAGCGCAAAACTCCCAGCATTCTCTGCTCCCAACATTCTGTGCTCCCAGCATTCAGTGCGTTCGGGCAATCTCTACTGCACATGACGGCTTCTGACAAACATCCTAGCGAATTATTACATTTTTTTATTAACTGTCCCCCCAATACCAGTCAAGAACCCTTCCAAGACAAATTCCCCGTTCAACTGATTCATTCTCCAGAGTCCACCCACCAACACAGGCACCCAACTCAGACCCCTTTTATACCATGTCTGGGGTTTTAATTCTAATTAGGATTTATTTTTTATGAACTGCCTGTCAGGGTACCTGTGCAGTGGCTTCTCAAGCCGACCGCATTAATCTTCCAGCAGTTCCAACCGCATCCTAAGCCTCCGTCTTGGCCGCATCCCACATCCTAGTGGCTCTTCTGCCTTCTAGTTCCATGCGCGGCTCCTGCCGCTTCTGTTTTTGGAGTCCCAGCTTGGCTGGTGATGTCAGCTATTGGTGCATGTCCAAGGGCATGGACATGCACTCCATTTAAAGGGACAGACACATGTTTTTTACTTCTCCTCTTCCTGCCTAAAGGTGTTTCATTCAAAAGTTATTAATTTTCAAAGTTGAATTTTTTAGGTGCAATATCACAGTGGCCTGAAATTGTACAGTGGCGCTGTTGCTACACCATCCAAAGGAGATTTATGGTCCCGGGACCAGAGCTGTCCATAGCATCGTGTAGCAACAGCGCCACTCTACAATTTCAGGCCACTGTGATATTGCACCTAAAAAATTCAACTTTGAAAATTAATAACTTTTGAATGAAACACCTTTCAGCAGTGGGAGTACTCTTGTTTTACTCAGTGGGATAAACCCTACCACATATTTTTTTTTACATTTTAAGTATTACTATCCCTTTAAAATGCCTGGAGCCAGGGCTTAGTTGTCCTTTCGTTGGTGTCCAGTGCAGTTCTAGTTCTTGGTGTTCCATGTATTATCTGGCTTGTCTGACTACCCGACCTGGTGCTGACGTGTGGCTCTGGCTAACTACCCCCTCTGGCTTGTCTGACAACCCATTCTGGAGCTGACCTGTGGCACTATCTAACTATCTTCTTGGGAGGCCTTCCGTGAAGCTAGATACCCAACCTGGTGCGGGCTTGTGGCTCTGGCAGACTTACTCCTGGTGGCCTTCCTATTTTGTCTGGCTTCTCCCAGGTGTGGACCCGTGGCATTGCAGACTACCCCTTGTCCCATCACTGGGACCTATCTCAAGAGAATCACACGGAAGCAGTCTTCTATTTCTGGTAGTTGTTGCTTGCTCCATTGTGCGCTTCTCTTTATACCGTTTGTTGGGATATTTCTGTTTCATTGTTGCTGCCTAATAAAGTCGGTGTTAATTAGTAGTACTTGTCCTGAGTTTTCCTGCATTACCATGACACTGCCCCCCCCATCCCAATAAACAACCCCCCCAAAAAAAACATTCCCCATTCAACTGATTCTTTCACCACACCCCATCAACACAGACACCCCCATGCCCCTTTTATACTATTCCTTTGGGAAATAAAATAATATTTGTTTTGTGTTGTGTGTAAACTCAATGTTCCTTTTGATTTCAATGGAACGAGCACTGTGAAAAAAGCTGAAAAACTGCACTTTTAGTGGGAAATTATTCACCAAGTGGGAAGTTTCATTGATTGCTGATTTCAGTTTGAGAAGAAAATTTTCGCCCATCCCTAGTTTACACAAGAACAGGTGAAGCGAAGACTGGATAAAATGAAGACTAACAAAGAACCTGATCCTGATGGCATACATCAAAGGGTTCTTCAGTGGTGGTGTTAGCAATACCACTCTTTTTAACTCTCTCTCCACAGGCTCAGACACAAGATTGGCATAAAGCCAATATAGTGCCTTTATTTAAGAATGGAACTAAAACAGAACCCAGGAATCATAGGGTATCCTATTGGAATGATATCACCTAAATTGTGACTGTCAAAAGTGGTGACATCAAAATGATCCCATGTCAAAATGGAAATGACATGCAGCTGTTTAAAATGCTTTAGAGCTAATTTGTGCGGCATTAATTTCAGCTCCAGCTGTGGAGTTTCACCTGGCCCAGGTAGAGAAGCATCACTAATTTGTGCCCCAGCACTGTACATAAGAGAAGTTGCCAACCGGAGAACAGCTGGTGCCTCCTGGACCACCTGTAACCTCCAAATGAGTACATTTTGAAGTCGCTCTTTTGGCGCTCCTCCGGGAGCTGCTCAATATCATGCAAAATTGCACTGCTCTTACTACAGGCAGATGTCACCAGTCACTGCCAGCACATGAGGACCAGAAGGCACCTCTGCCTGACTGAGTGTGAAGATGACAGCACTCACAGTGCACATCTACATATGTAGAGATCACTTCCTGCATATGCAGATCTGTAGCTCACAGTGCACCACTAGTGCCAAGCACGGAGGATCTGCATCTTGAGCACTGCATCTCTCCCCCGGGTACTGCTGCCTTTATCCTGCACTTCTCACCCAGGCACTGCTTGCCTTTACCCTGCACCCCTCTCCCTGCACTCTGCTTACCTCTTTACTGGGTGCTGACTTCCTTTACCTTGTGCCTGTTCTTGGCCAATGTCTGCCTTTACATATAGCCTCTTTCCAAGCACAACCTGCTTTTACCCTGCTCCTCTTATGAGGCACTGCCTGCCTTTACCCTGCCTGCACCCCTTCCTGGGCACTACCATCCACAGGCACTGCCCAGCTGGGGCGGGAATGGTTAACACCGAATCCAGCTGCTATGCCAACAGTAAGTTTACAGAGTGCCCCAGTAAGTGGCATGAGACATGTGCCCCATGGAGGGAAAGACTAACTACTCCTAGGACAAGCCTCCCCCCATACCCTTTTCAAGCACTGATTGGCTTTCTACAAACTCATCTCCTCCGAACCCTAACACTGGATGCAAATGGCCTATGGTGGTATATGATAAAATAAATCAGTAACATTTTTTTAACTCTTTGAATACTAGAGGCATGTGAAACCCAGTCAAAAATATACCAGACCAACAGTGCTGGCAATGACCCACCTGTCTCAGTCTGGAAGAGGAGCAACTGCTCTCCACTGCGTACTTCTTAAGCATCTGAAGGGTTAAAATAGCAGATGTATTTAAGTGGTGGCCTCATTTCATGTTCAGGATTACATTACCAAGATAACATACATTTTTTAATTCCCTAACTTTATTAACTGACAAGTTTTATGGGTTTGGGCAGAGACAAATAAATAGTTGTGCACAGTTGGATGACATTTATAGTTTTACCAGCTGAACAGTTTATATAAATACTACTGATACAACCCGATCTTTTGATGTCACCCTTTTAACGTGGACAACTTTTTAACACACAACATTTTGTTATCACCCTTTTCACGGTCGCCAGTTAGTAAACTGAATTATAGACCTGTAAGTTTGACGTTAGTGGTGTGAAAACTGCTTGAAGGGATAAGGGATTATATTCAAAATTATATTGAGAAGAACTAAATTATTAGCAGGAATCAGCATGGTTTTATGAGGAATAGACCTTGCCAAACAAATCCTTTGAGCTTCTATGAAGAAGTAAGTAGCAACATAGATAATGGCGAAGCAGTGGATGAAGTATATCTAGATTTTGCAAAAGTATTGGATACAGTGCCACACAGGAGACTGCTGTAAAATACTAGAAAATGGGGCCTAGAGGATAAACGCTTGCAACTGGATACAAAATTGGTTGAAGTATAGGGAACAGTGTTTGAGTTGTAAATGTAAACTCCTCCAATACAGTTAATCCTCTCAGTGCCAGAGGGGTACGTAAAGCATTGCTTCGCAATGTGTTACTGTACCCCTCTGGCGTGGAAAGGGTTAAAGCTGAGAGTGGAGTACCTCAGGGTTCAGTATTTGGGCCACTGCTCTTTAAATTGTTCATAAATTACCTGGAAATAGGTAAACTATGCAGGGTAATACATTCAGATCATGATGGGTTACACCTTATTGGAAAGGAGGCCGCAGTGCTAGGAGTTAGGGTGGTTAGAGGGTTGGAGGAGACTTTAAACTAGAAAGGGGTGAAGGGTAATTCAACACAGGATGGGGAAGGTAGAATAATTGAGGAAATGGGCTAGAGAAGAGGCATGAAGGTGGAGAGGGGGAATAGGCTAGTTCATTTTATGGGGTGGTGTCAATGTTATAGCCCAATAAAAGACAAATACATATTACAAAGAACGTCATTTTTCAGAACTGCAATAAGATAAAATGTATGCATGTAAATGCGCATAGTCTGGTGGTAAGGGAGAGCAAGATTTGATTGCAGTGTATGAGCAGTGTGATCTAACTGTTGTGTCTTAAACCTGGTTAGATGATATATATGACTTGCCAGTCAATCTAGATGGTTATTCACTTTTTAGGAAGGATAGGGTTAATAAAGGGGGTGGGTATGCCTATATGTAAAGTATATGCCTTAAAAACTAGTATAAGGGAATATATAAATGAAGGATCCAGTGACACTGTAGAGGCTCTGTTGGTTGAAATACACACTGGGGGCACACACAATAAAAATATGTTAATGGGGATTTGCTACAAGCCACTTAATATTGGGGAGTTTGAGGAAGCAAGGGTTTAACCGAAACATTCAATTTTGAAAAGACTAATCTAACAAAGCTAAAATCAGTATTAAAGGATATTCAGTGGGATGTAATCTTCAAATATAAAAATGCACAAGAATCTTGGAATTTGTTTAAAATACTGCTAGATAAATATATGTGTCAATGATGAATAAGCACAAAAGGAGCAAATTTAGACCAGCATGGCTAAATAAAGAGATTTGCAGGTAAATGAGAAAAAAGAAGCAGGTTTTTAAAGTGTTTAAGTCAGACAGGTCAGATGCATACTTTAAAAAAATATAAAGAAAGTAATAAAATCTGCAAACAAGCAATTAGGCAATGAGAGAAGTATTGCAAAAAAAAAGAACAAGAAAAATTCTAAACAATTCTACAAGTATATTAATAAAAAAATGATTACGGTTGATACTGGAACTCTTTAGGCTGAGACAGGTGAATTGATTACTGAAGCTAAAGCTATGGCTTACACTTTAAACATATTTTTTTCTTCTGTATATACAAAGGAAACAACAATGGCAGGCTATGGGCAAACAGACAACGCCACAGAATATCCTCCATCATGTACATGGCTTACTGAGGACAAAAGTTCAAAAGACTGGAAAATGTTATTGTGAATAAAGCACCTGGACCTGATGTATACAACAAAGGGTACTTAAGGAACTTAGTTCAGTAATAGCAAGACCATAATACTATATTTTTTGATTCACTCTCATCAGGCTCTGTGATTGGAGGAAAGCTGATGTAGTACCATTGTTCAAAAAAAGGGGGCAAGATCTAAACCAGGAAATTTTAGACCTGTGAGCTTGACTTCAATAGTGGGTAAGATATTAAACGTGTTACTAACTGACAGTATTCAGAACTATGTGAAGACAAACAATATTATTAATAGGAGCCATCATGGTTTTATGAAGAATAAATGTCAAACTAATTTGCTTGACTTTTATAAAAGTGTAAGTAGCAATTTGGACAAGGGAATTGCTTTTGATATAGTATACTTGGATTCTGCAAAAGCCTTTGATACAGTGCCTCACAACAACTTACTGCATAAATTAAAAGGCTTTGTTTGGCAGGTGATATCTGTACATGGATTGAAAACTGGTTAAATGATAGATGGTAGATGGTTGTAAATTAACCTTTTAAGTTGGTCTAAAATTGTAAGAAGGACGCCACAGTGTTCAGTCCATGCTTTTTAATTTGTTTATTAATGCATTTTAGCTGTAGAAACAAACAAGGTACATATACATTAAATGGGGAAGCAACTTGGGAATCCCCATTAGAGAAAGATTTAGGAATAGTGATAAGTGATAGACTTCACATCAGTGTGCAGAGTCACTCAGCTCCTGCAAGAGCAAAATAGGGTATTTCCTGCATAAAAAGAGGTATAGATGCACAGGATGCAAATATTATTCTGTCTCAGTATAAATACATGGTAAGGCCCCATCTAGAATATGGAGTAGAATTTTGGACACCAATTCTTAAAAAATACATTATTGAAATAGAAAAAGAACAGATACATGCAACAAAACTGAAAAAGGGATTGAAGGATCTGAGTTAAAAAGAGAGACTAACCAGCTGGGTTTGTTTACATTGGGGAAGAGATGTCTAAAAAGTGATATGATCACCATTTACAAATATATTCGAGATCAATATAAAGATGAATTTATTCAAAGAGCTGAACTAAGAATGAGAGGTTATCCATTAAGACTAGAGGAAAGGAGCTTTCAACTAAAACAAACGCAGGGATTTTTTACAGTAAGGATGGTAAAGCTATGGAATGTTTTGCCTCTGGATGCTGCGCTTTCAGATTCTGTAACTGCTTTCAAAAAGTAATGGATACCTATCTAGCACAGAACAATATTGAGAATTATGACAGGTGACTTCAAAGCAGATATGTTGTTGATACAGGGAACTATCTGACTGCCATGTGGAGTTAGGAATTATTTTTTTTACCCACATGGGGCTTAATTGGAAACATCAATAATTGTTTTTTCCTTCCTCATGATCAACAGGGGTGATTTGGCATGCGCTGGAATTGATGGACAAATGTCCTTTTTTTCAGCCTCAATAAACTGTTACTATGTTTGTTCTCAACAGAGGGATTTACATAAAATGGCAGATTGAGCATAGAAATAGAACGTGAAATTGTATGTAGGGAAGTGTAAAGCAATGCATTTGGGACAAGAAAATCATAAAGTTTCTTATGAACTTAATGGAATCATTCAAGGAAACTCATAGCTAGAAAAAGATATGGGAGTACTTGTAAACTGTAAACTAGGAAAAGTGATCACTGTCTAACAGCAGTAGCAAAACCAAGCCACTGTCTTGCATAAAAATGGGTATTAAAGCAAGAGGGGACAATATAATATTGCCAATGAACAAATCATTGGTAAGGCCTCACCTAGAATATGAAGTGCAGTTCTGATAAAGGATATTCTAAAACTGCAGAGAGTATAGAGGAGAACAGCGAAACTCATTGAGGGAATGGCAGATTTGAAGTATTAATAACATCTAGTCAAACTTGATTTATTTACTCTAGAGATATACACCTAATAGAGGATCTTGGGTCAAACAAGGATCTCTTTAGTAAGCTTTTCATTCCAAGGCCAGGTCAAATAATTAGGGGCCACCCCTAAAAATTAGAGGAAAGGCGGTTTCAGCTTAAGCAGAGAAAGGGGATTTTTACAGTAAGGTTTGTTAAATTGTGGAATTCTTTGCCCAAGGATGTGGTAATGCCAGATACAATGGATACATTTAAAGGGATAGTAATACTTCGTTTTATCTTCATTTTATTTTGTAGGCATTAAAAAAACATGAAGAACAATATAAGTCTTATCTCTCAAACTTTTATGGTTTGTGAGATATTCACAAGCAAAGTTTCCCCTCCCGACCCTTTTACCTAGTGTAAGCCATCTCTTCTCAGATGTGGAATGCAGTCCACAGACTGGACAGATAACAGCAGGGGACAATCTTCTTCCTATGAGAACAATGAAAGCCCTGCCCCCCTTCACAAGTTTTTCAGGTTTTTCCCTTATCTTAATTGAAGATTGTACCTCTCTGCAATCTACCTGGGCACCTCCCTTCTGCTCTGGCTGAGCAGTGTTACCTCAGTAAAAGGGGAGGGAGGGGGATACTTTATCACTGAATTACTCTTGAACTACAACTCTGACAGAATTGAAATAACACTCTCCAAAAGTCCAAATACTATGATGATTAATTAGAGCTGCTTTTATTATGAAACATTACTATCCCTTTAAGAGAGGATTAGATGTATTTCTTTAAAGAAAGAACATATGGGGTTATACTACTGCAAAATAGTAGGTAAAACAGGAAGTTTTGGAAAATAGTAATACTAATTTTGGAGACATGAAGGCTTATATAATTCTCATTTTCTTGGTTATGAGGCAAAGATTGAACTTGATAGACTTGTATCTTTTTTAAACCAAATGTACTATGTTACTATGTTAAAATTGTCCGATCTGCTCATGTTCACTTATAGAATAAGGATCAACCTGTGTGTGGTTTAACATTGTCATTGTCTTACTCACCTGGCACCACCATGACCTTGGGTTTGATACCAAGATAGGTAAATTTTATGCTATCTTCAACTCTGAATTCATATGTTCTTGCATCTCGTGGATGTGCATCATTGATATAAAAGGAACAGTCTCCATATGACACATTCTGACTCATAATGAACCGTCCTTTTGTTGCAGAAGAAACACGATTTTCATCATTAGAAGCAGCAATAACATCACCGCCATAATTGTTTTTGTATCTCCAGAATCCCAGGGTTTTTTTGGATAATGTATGTTGAGGGTCAATGGCAAAACTGCAAGAAATGAGAACACAGAGGCCTCTCTGTACTTCCACATCCCTTGGTGCTTCTATTTTATAATCTGGATTGTTCTCACAGTTAAACTCTGTGGAGAGAAAAAAAAATGTCATTTATATCGCTGTAAGCATATATTATATATAAAAGGAATGCATTTGTGTGCAGATCATAACATGAATCTCAATAGCAGCACACTTAAGCCAACCTAAAACATTTAGCCCATCCATGCAGAGGAATGTGGAAATCACAATCCATGCCACATTCTTCTACAGCAGTCTCTGTCCTCTAACATTCAATGAGCACGAGTCTCTCACTTGAATCTCCCTTTCAGTGAATATGTGACCCTGTCCGGCGGCCCACTACTTATGTCCTATATCAGTGATGGAGAACCTATGGCATGCATGCCACTCCTGCAACACAGAGGCCTTTATGGTCGTAAGAGGCCAAGGTTGAGATCAGAAGGCTGTGAGCTCCGTAAAGCCTGCTGGATGTTTTTGTTTCTGTCCCCCCCACTGCCCACATTGATGAGAGCTGGAACACGCGGCAATGCTGCATGGTGTATGCTGGGATTTTCTTCATCTGTTCTGAGGACAGTGAAAGTTTAAAACTGGTGTCGGACTGATGAAGAAAACACCAGCATGCACCACATGGCGTCGCCGAGTTTCACACGGTCTCAGCTGTCTTCAAAGAGGGCAGTGGAGGAACAGACACAAAACATCTGTCCGGCATTACGGAGCTCACAGCCTTTCAATCTGGACAAGTGGACAAGAAGGAGAAAGAGGCAAGTGGGAGAAAAGAGCAAGGAGGGCAGAGAAGGATAAAGTGGCAAGGGGGAAAGAAAGGGATAAAAAGGCAAGGGGGAAAAAGAGGGAGAAAGAAGCAAGGGGGAAATAGAGGGAGAAAGAGCCAAGGGGAGGCAAGAAAGGTAGAAAGAGGAAGTGGGGGCAGAAAGGGATAAAGAGGCAAAGGGGGGAAGAGAGAGAGAGGCCTCTTCTGTAGGCACAGACATCACACGTCATGACGTCCGGCAAAGCCTCGCTATAAAGGCTCCTGCTGGCCTGCTTCAGGCTCTCTTTTGAAGAGTTCCCTTAGTGAGTTCATACCTCCTTGTGTCATGCCTCTGCTCCTACTCTTGGCCAAGCTCTTCATTTCTCTCTCAGATTTCAGCCTGCCCTTGACCCTTGCCTGTTTATTTTGACCATGTTTGTTTGCAGCTAGCCCTAACCTCAGCGTGTCCTATGTTTTTGAACCTTTGTAGCCAGCCCTGTCCTCAGCTTGTCCCTCACTATGGTTTTTTGGATTTCTCCTTTGGCGTTTACGTTTTGGTGTTCCTGCAGTCTGTACAAGGACTACTTCTATTTATATTATTTAAAAGCTGCGTGCTATACTCTGTTTAGCCCATCTCTGCACAGAGCAAGCATTCACGCAGCTGACAGAGAAATAGGCAAAAGGTGGGAGAAAGAGGCAAAAGGGGTGACAAGGGGAGGGAGAAAGAGGCTGACTCACACAGTCTCCAAAGAGTAATAATACAGGTCAGCACTCCCATGGGTCAGCCATCAGACACCTCTCCTGCCTCTGGTTGGTGGCAGAATATTAGAAAATGCTTGTAGAAAAAAAGGGTGGCAAAACTGCATCAGAGGGTGATTACACTTCTGTTACCCGCATGAAATAAATATAAAGGAATAGATGTGTTATGGGAGCTCTTAGCTGAGGTAAGGCAGTATAAAATAAGCTAAAGTTGTGCAATTCTGGATCAAACAAACTACGTAGTTGTTGATAAGTGGAAATTCAGCAAATTCCCATTGACTTTAATGGGGCTTTTAACCCTTTCCGTTGAATCTTGATTGCAATGTTATGGAGTACTGCAGATGGACGCACTCACAAAACAACATCCAGATGCCAGTGCGCAGGTTGATGAAAAATGTGTAATCTGGTAGATACAGCACTAGCTGGACTTGTACATACTGCAGAAATAGAAAAGAAGTGTTTATTTGAACAGTCAGTTTTTTGGTGATCACTGTCACCAATAAAATACCCTGATAAACCCTGATTCATTAAGAAAGGCACCAAACAGATTAGCAATGGGCCTCTGGAATGTCTTAATGATATCATAAGAGTATGTCTCGCTGGTGTGATAACCAAAATAATAGTGAGAAAAATTAAAAATGGATATGCGCATCTCAGACAATCAGCTTCTAGAGGGTTTTGTCATCCCTCCCCCAGAAGCTGATTGTCTGGGAGGTGCGTACGTACATATCCCAGCCAAGTGGAGGCAGGCATCCATTTTGAACAGAGACTGGCCATATAACAAGCCAGTCTCTGTTCAAAATTTCCTCACTGGGACTCAGGCAATGGCCCGGTACGTATTGGGGTGGGGGTGGGGCTATGCTTGTAGACTTTGCTGTTGTGGACAGCGGAGCCAGTGAAGGCGGCAGCAGAGGAATTGCTTTTTTAATTCTGAATCACACAGTTTTAATTCTTTATTGTCCAAGAACTGGCTGAATTTTATTTTTCACAACTATGCCACACTACATTTAACCCTTTGAGTACCGGAGTGCTACCTCAAAGGGTTACACTCAAAGGGTTAACTATGGCATATCTTGGGGGCATTTTTTATTTAAAATATTACATTGACATTTCATTTTACTTTATAGGAAAGAAGACAAAAAAGAAAGAAGATTTGAGGAAACAGAAGAAGGAAGATAGAAGAACAAGACAGACAGCTGACCAGGGTCCTGAAGACTCCGCTGGATGCCAGGATTACTGGTAAGTTTATTTTCAGGGTCTGTTTTTTTCCCTTAGTTGGATTAACCCTGTGAGTAGGGGTGGGCAAAAAGTGAGAACAATTTCCCGTGTGATTTTTCACAAAAAAAGGACGATTTTTCTATTTTTTCACAAAAGTTTTCTCCTTTTCTCCAATGCAAAATGTTCCTCCTTTTCACCTAGTCCAGCAATTATTTCGCCTCTTCCAGCACATTTTTCTCCTATTCTAACACATTTTTCTCCTATTTCAACACATTTTTCACCTATGTTTCCTGTGATGCAACATTTCACAACACAATATTACTTCTTCTGAGGGCTTATGTGGAGAAATAAGTAGCTGAAAGTCAAAGTTGTGACTCCTACAGCAACATATACCTTGAAAAATGTGTTAGCATGCAGAGTGCATTTGTCCTTTGCCCCCAATACTAACTTCCTGCTTAAGTGATATTGGCACATATTCATGATAACGTCAAGTGATTAAAATAAAGGACAACCTACAATGTGGCAGATGTGTATGGTGTGTTGTGATTGGCGGGACCATGACAAACTGCATCCACCCTGGGAGTAGAGGGATGATCATAATTTATTGCACATGCTGCAGCAACCATTGCTGCAGTCAGTTTTTGAACTACCACTTTATTTGCTCGTCCCTGCACTGCTCCACCTTTCCCCCCTCCCGCTTGTGCATTTGCTAGACATTACTCAACTACTGTGTGTGTTTTTACTCTCTACAGTACACAACTGATGGAGTGTGATGTCTTGCCTTGGCCCTCAACAAAATTCTCAATGTCCTCTATCAAGTTTGCCTTAGTCACAAAGCTCACATTAGGCTCCCAGTCAGCTGTCTGGCACATAACATATTTATTTGTTTAATTATTTATGTATTAATTTTTAAATTTTTTATGTTTTTAAGTTGCCCACCCTATTTTAGCACAGTCAGTCGAATATATATATATATATATATATATATATATATATATATATATATATATATATATATATACATAAAACTAAAAAAACAAAATCAACAACTTCTTTCCCCAGACTTCCCTAGCACAGAGACAATAAAAGCAAAATCAGCGAGTAATTTGGGGTAATTGGGGTCAACCTCCTTCCTCCCTCCTTCTCCCCCAGAGTGCCCCCAGACTCCCCTAATACAGAGAACAAATGTGCCTACCAAAAAGATTCCCTAAATTAAGCTTAATTTCCCCTTTATTTGCCTATCTTCTCTAGCTCACAAACATACTGCTCTCTCCTGTCACAAACACAGAATGGCTGCTGTGAGAGCCTGACACCCTTGTATATGGCAGTAGAAAAGTAGAGAAAAATTTCATTTGGAGGGGAAAAGTGTTTCTTCCCATTGATTTCAATGCAGTGAGCTATGCAACAAAAACTGGGAAAATGGCACTTTTCACAGGAAATAATTCGCCAAGTGGAAAGTGCCATTTTTCACCAATTTTGGTTTGAGGAGAAAGTTTGCGCCCATCCCTACCTGTGAGTAGCAGTGGGGAATGCACACCCCTCTGGCACTCATACGGTTAATTCTACTAATATTTCACACATTTATTTCAGTACTTTGGATGTACTGATATGGGGCATAGGGCCCCATATCAGTACATCCATTGGTCACTTAGGCTTTATTCTTTTTACTTTCACTTCCTGTGTTGGCACTTTGGGGGGGTGACTCTGCACCCAAAAAAACTGGATGCAGATTTTCCCATGATAAAGTGGGTCCCTTAAAAGATATTAGTGCCTAAAGCATGGAATTGAATGGCATATTTTGACATTTTTTTTTTTTTTCTACATTGGGTGAAAACACCGCAACATTTATCGCCCAAGGTAGGGTTTTTTTATACAGTATTTTTCATAGCACAGGTAATTGCATTGCTTATGCATAACATGCTTGAGAAAATATCATTGGCTGTTTTTTGGCCAATGGGGCTAAGTGAATGGAGGCCTATATGTTATTTGAATTCCTTTTCTTTGACTGGGAACACACATTTACTTTACCGAGTTATCCTCATGACTCAATAGACACTGGATGATGTCATGTCTCTTTGTACAGTCTTTGCTCTCCTCTTGCTTCCTGAGCTTAGATCCTTTTTTCCAGATGTTATATTGTATCTTTAACATAGGATTTATTACATAACTAGTTGAACAGCCCATTACACGGGCCACAGTGTCACAGCCACCCGGTCGCGGGGTAGTCAAGCGCAGTAGAGACTGCCCACGCCACGGCTAATACAGAGCTGGACGTTCCTTCGGAGCAACCAGCTCTGTATCAGCCGCAGTGCGGACAGTCTCTATTGTGCATGACTGTAGCACACGCAGCAGTGTCTACTGCACATGTCGCGGCGTTACACATTATTTAGCGAATTATTATATAGGGTAATGTATTTTATTGCTTATTTTGTGTAGACATGATCAGTGCACTTAGACAATGATGTATAATGCTGTGATTATATTGTCATCTTGACTTTTATTTTTTCAAACTATTGTTTTGGCGATCACACAGGTGGGACATTCTCTTATAACATCATTAAGACATTCCTTATGCTCCTTGCTATTCAGTTTGGTGCTTTTTTAATGAATTAGCATACATCAGGGTACTGTACTGCACTGTGTGCTTGTCTTGAGGAAGTTGACAGTGGTCAAAAAAAAAGTTGACTCTTTAACTATACACATATTTTCTATTCCTGCAGAATATAAACATCCTATATAATAATTCGCTAAATCGTGTGTAACGCCGCGACTTGCGCAGTAGACACTGCTGCGCGTGCTGCAGTCATGCGCAGTAGAGGCTGCCCGTGCCACGGCTGATACAGAGCTGGGCGAAGGAGCATCTAGCTCTGTATCAGCCGCAGCGCGGGCAGTCTCTACTGCGCGTGACTGCCCCGCGACCAGGTGGTAGTGGCACTGTGGCCCGTGTAACGGGCTGTTCAACTAGTATTATTATATATGCTACACCTAGAAAAGAAAGCACCACCATTAACTATTAAGCTTGTACAACCTGTTGTTTTTTTATTCTTCACGTTTGTTTCCTTCTTTTTATTATTGTGAAGAAGATAAAGAAGCTTTTTTCAAAAGTCACTGATCATTACTGCTATCAAATGTTTCATGTCTTCTACCCTTATAGTCTAGAATCAGTGCAATTTGTGTTCTCATATACTATACCTTATCAAGCAATGGATTATACACACCTTTCGAAAGAATGAAAATAAAGAGCTGGACCACATGGCATTTCCGCTGAAACCAATATTCTCTAAGCCACATAGTTACATTCAGTGCTAAGGGAATCGCTCTCGCGGGAGATCTGCATAGACCAAAATAAAATATATATATTAGTCTTGTGTTGTGATAAGGGGAGCAGTTCAGGATTACTTACAGCTATACTTTTCCATTGCTCAAAATGGCCTGTTAGTTAGCCCCTTGAGGACTAAAGGGGTATGCAATTTATTGGTCCTCAAGGTAAGTAAACCTCCCTTCCTCTCAATCCTTTTCTCATTTCTCTCTTGCTCTCCATCCCTCTCCTCCCCTTCTCTCTTGCTTCCCCATTCTCTCCCCTTCTCTTTCTCTCTCTATCCCTCCTTCTACCTTTCATGGCTTGCAAGATCCCAACCAGCATGGGTTTACAGCAGGGAGATCTTGTCAAACAAACCTTATAGATTTTTTCACTGGATATCTAAAATAATAGACCAGGGGAGAGCAATAGATATAGCTTATCTAGATTTCAGTAAGGCATTTGATACTGTCCCACTAAGAAGACTCATTAATAAATTGCAGTATTTGGGTCTGGATGTAAAAATGGTTGAATGGAAAAGGCAATGGCTGAGTGACAGGAGACAGAGGGTTGTAGTTAATGAAGAATATTCAGACAAAGGTTGTGTTACTAGTGGGGTATGTCAGGGATCTGTACTGAGGACCATTTTTTTTAAATATTTTTATTAGTGATATTGCAAAAGGTCTTTAAGGTAGGGTATGCAGGAGGGGGAAACTTTGCTTGTGAATATCTATTAAACCATAAAAGTTTGAGAGATAAGACTTCTATCGTTCTTCATAATTTTTTAATGCCTACAAAATAAAATAAAGTTAAAACGAAGTATTACTATCCCTTTAAGTGTTTCATTTGATGTTAAAATATACCAATACTTCTTTAAAGCTCTTCTTAACTCAGACCATTGTCTACCATATGTTGATATAAATTGAACATGATTATGCTTCTTCACCTTCGAAGAGCCAAAAATTAAATTTTCCCTATCACTAGATAGTGCCTTTTTGTAGCATCTCCACAGATGCTTTTGGGGTAACCATGAGAACAGAAACTACTTATAAGGTCTTTTGCTTGCATTTTAAAATCTTCAATCCTAGTGCAATTACGCCTTAATTGCAGAAACTGTCCCCAGGGAATACCCCTTTTCTGATTATGTAGATGGTGGCTCTCAAAGTGCAACGATGTATTGCAGGATGTTTCCTTACAATAAGTTAAAATTTTCATATACCCATCCTCCTTAAATATTCGTAGATCAAGAAACTCTACCATAGCGTCACTCACATGACAGGTCAGTTTTACATTGAGTGAGTTATTATTTAATCTGCACACAACATCCAGGGTCACTAGAAGAGAATTCCAATCCATCATCAAGTCAACAAGCCGGCGCAATACGTCCCTGGTGTCTCGAACATAGGATGGATGTGAGGTCACAAACTGGCATAACCGCACATCAATGTATCTATCACGGTGCCCGTGATTGATGCATTTCCCTGTATGTCACCAGTAGGGGGCTTCTATTGGCTGTCTGCATTTAGCCCGCCTCATATTGCGTATTTAAACCTGGATTGGGCACCCTTTGAGTGCCCTTTCGTGTTGTTTCTGACCTGTTTGCTATCACTATGTCCAGTGATGGTTGGGCCTCTGTTCCTGTGTTCCTGAGTTCCTGATTACAACTGTTCCAGTGTCTCCTGCATGCTGAGTTGTTCCAGTCCTGGTTCCGGCCTAGTACTCTGGGGTTGCAGTTCCTGCTGACCTTCTTCTCTGCTGTTTCCTGACCTGACTGATCGCTGCTGGTTCCTGTCATCTCCTCGCCTGCCTCCTGTGATCCTGGCGACCTTCTGCTTGGTTGCGTCGGCGACATTGCTTGTTAGTCCCAGCGTGCGGACCCTGGTTTGCTCCAAAGCCTTGCGGCTACACGATTCAGTTGTTAGTCCAGTGTGCGGACACTGGTTTGCTCCTAAGCCTATCGGCTACACTATTCAGTGGTTGGTCCCAGCGTGCGGACGCTGGTTTGCTCCAAAGCCTAGCGGCTACACGATTCAGTTGTTAGTCCCGTGTGCGGACACTGGTTTGCTCCTAAGCCTATCGGCTACACTATTCAGTGGTTGGTCCCAGCGTGCGGACGCTGGTTTACTCCAAAGCCTTGCGGCTATACGATTCCCTGTTGGTTCAGTGTGCGGACACTGGTTTGCTCCAAAGCCTATCGCCTACACTACTCAGTGGTTGGTCCCAGCGTGCGGACGCTGGTTTGGTCCAAAGCCTTGCAGCTATACGATTCCCTGTTTGACCAGTGTGCGGACACTGGTTTGCTCCAAAGCCTATCGGCTACACTACTCAGTGGTTGGTCCCAGTGTGCGGACGCTGGTTTGCTCCAAAGCCTTGCGGCTATACGATTCACTTGTTACTCCAGTGTGCGGACACTGGTTTGCTCCAAAGCCTATCGGCTATACGATTCAGTAGCTGGTTCCAGCGTGCGGACGCTGGTTTACTCCAAAGCCTTGCGGCTATCCGATTCAATTGTTGGTCTCAGTGTGCGGACACTGGGTTGCTTACGATCCTGTCACTCTGTCATTATCATCCGACAGCTATTGATACCTCTGGGCTGCCTTGCCCGGTATTGGTAAGGCCGGTAGAACCTTGCTTCGCATTGCTCTTGAGGTTGCCTTACCCGGTATTGGCAAGGCCGGTAGAGCCTATATCGAGGGTTGTTGGGCTGCCTTGCCCGGTATTGGTAAGGCTGGTAGAACCTTTTGCCACATTCCATCTGAGGTTGCCTTACCCGGTATTGGCAGGGCCGGTAGAGCCTACACTGTGTACTTATTGGGGCTGCCTTGCCCGGTATTTAGGTAAGGCTGGTAGAACCTTGACGCTATTCCATCTGCAGGTTGCCTTACCCGGTATTGGCAAGGCTGGTAGAGCCTATTATTCCATTATATCAGACTGTCCTGTCCGGTATATTGACAGGACCGGTAGAGTTTGCATACTGTCTTTGCTATTTACTCATGATATATATATGTATGTGATTGCCATTCTAGTGATCATTTTTATTATTTCAATAAAATTGAATTTTTACCTAAAACTTGTGTCTGAGAGTCATAACAAACCGTGACAGTATCTACTGACTCGTTCGGTCACGCCCCCAATTCTCAACACCACAGGTCTGCCGGGGGTGGGGGGACTCAATGATTTATGTGTCTTTGGCAACACATATATTGTCAGCACCCTAGAATGCTCCACATACATGTAGTAAAATTCCCGCTTAGATATTAAACCAGCATCCTTAGCAAATTGTAATTTCACCAACAGATTTATCTGTATTGATAAAGTGGGTTCCTCAGCCGTATATAACACGTTTTACCTCTCACTTGTCTATAAATTTCTTTCATGTAGTAATCACTCTCCATCAGAACCACATTTCCCCCCCTTGTCCGATGGTTTGATTATGATATTTTTGTTCTCTTTTAGATCTTTCAAAGTGATGGCTTCTTCTTTTGTTAAAATGTATCCCTGTACTGATATTCTTAATCTCTTTCTCAACCAGTTCAGTAAACAATTTGATATTAGAGCTCAGATGTAGCAGGGGCATATTCTTAGATCTTAATTTGAGATCAGTAAACATTTTTGTATCACTTGTCTTACTAAAAGCCTCCTCAGTACCACTGATGGAATCTCCATTCTCCTCCAATAGTTCTTATAAATCACATAACACATTTAAATCTTTCTTATCCAAAGCATAAGGAGAAGAATGGAGATACCTCAGAAGAACTTTTCCTGAGAAAAGGTGAAGATCTTTAGTCATGTCTAATATATCATTATTGACCAAGGGTGAGAAGGTCAATCCCTTCTTTAACAAGGAGATATGTGTCTCACTCAATTGAGTATTTGTTAAATTCACAATAATCTTATGTCCAGATCCTGTTGTTTCCGGTACATCAATAATTTCATCATAATATGACATACCTAATTCACATAATCTTTGGTTTTGGACGATTTTTTGTCCTTCGCCTTTCCTCATCCTCTTCCTACCCCACCTCCTGGTTCGTCGCTTGAGTCCGCAAAAAAATGGACACACCTGCATCATCATTCCACTGAACCATATGTCTAGTGACCCATTTATTCACCAGTTCACTCTCAGATTCACTACCTGATGTGATATAATCAGAGCAATCTGAATTAAAAGATCGCTGTCTATTTCTTTGATTTTTAAAAATGGTATATACCTTTTTGTTATTAAAATCTTGTGTGTCCCTGAAAAACGTATTTTTCTTTCTAAACATGATCTCCTTTTGTAACTTCTCAATTTCCATTTTGATATTATCATAAATATTGGAAAAATCAGATAATTCCTTATGTATTTTGAGTTAATTCAAATTGTTCCCAACCTTTAATTCAGAATTCTCTTGTCTACCTCAATGATTAAATTAAATAACTCTAAAGAACATTTCGTTAACACATTATACCATCTCTCCATAAACTCTGGGTTCTGAAAGTTTTTGCCAGACAGAATTCTAATCCTCAGGCCCAGAGGTACAATCTGAGCTCTAATATATGCCTCTAAATTTGACAAATCCCACTTTAGTTTCAATTGTTTCACCAAACTTTTTTGTGTTCCTCAAATTTTTTATGTAAGTCTTGCTTAGAACTGCTGGTTGTAATATTTAAATCAGTATCAAAAGCTTGTGATATATCAGAGTCCCACTTATCATCCAAGCAGGAAGCCATGCCCAATCAATGCACCCCTATCCCACACCTAAAAGGGGGCTAAAGGGGCAACTACAGTGGGGAAATAACTGTGGTTTATTGAAAATAATAAATTGGTGCTTAAATCTAAATAAGAAAGAGGAGCAAATTGCAGGAATCCAAGAATCCTTCTAAACCTTAAAAAAACAACTTTATCTAAACAACTACTGATAAGCACTCAAAAAGGAATTAAACATAAAGGTTAAACCATGTGTAACACACACAGGGTGCCATAGAGATCATAATAAGGATCTAAATAGATACAAAGAAAAATGAAAATCTCTTACAGGCACTCATAAACAAGTAAAAATATTTACTGATAGCTCGCAAAATGTCAATCATGGTATCCAATAAATATAACCCACATATAGGTTAAACAAATAACCCACAGTGTACCCTACAGATAACCCCCATCCCACCCCTAGTCCCCCAGTTTTTATACTCTAGAGTGGTGGTATTGAAGTGCTCGGAACACAGCCGGCTTGACGTCAGTATCGGCCTTTGGAAGCATGCCAGTATTGTAAGTCTGCTATGTATTAGCTGGAATGGTGATTTGATAGTTGATACTGTACCCCGCTGGTATTCATCCGAAGACATTGTGGATGGCTGGTCCTATCATTATTGCATTTGGCAAGTTTCTGATGTATTGAATGTGATTTGGAACTGTGTTGTGACTAATATTGCTTTGCCTTGTAACAAACGCTTGGCTGCTACATATATTAACCCTTGCTTTCCTGATCCATATGTGCAAAAGGAAGTGATTAATTGTGGACTCTGGATATGTATATATGTTGAACAGTGATAACATCTAAGATTCAGACGATACAACCTTTTTGATATTTTATGTCTTTGCCAGCAGAAGATTTTTTGCTTTATTGCTGGGCCCATCATATACTATCTTTAAGGGACTGCATAGGTTTTTTCCTGGATGTGATATAGATTGGTTTTAGGGGACTGGGAGGGGGATGGGGGTTATCTGTGGGGTATATTGTGGGTTATTTGTAACCTATATGTGGCTTATACTTATTGGATACTACAACTGACATTTTGATATATATCAATAAATATTCTACTGGTTTTTGAGTGCCTGTAAGAGATTTTCTTTTTTCTTATCTATTATGGAAAATGAAAATGCTGGTTCTATATAAGTGAAGGCTTTGGTGGTTTCTATAACAGCCATTCATCCCTAGAGCAATGTTGCATTTGTACTGTGGATGTCTAATTACAGAGGAAATGGCAGAACCTCCAGTCAGTATTCCTTCACTAAGGTGTATAGAAGTAGGCAAAAAGCACTGAAAGAGTTAAAGTGGACTGTTTATACAAGGCTGCATTGACATTACAGATGCATCACACAGCCCTACCCAGGTTTAATTACTAACTTAACTGTTTCATTCCTAAGTTACTCAGTTCTGCTCACCTTATGGCAATGGCTAAACAACCATTGGTGCAGCAGATGCAAAGCACATTGGTCCACCCAAATGTATACCCCACTGAATGCTAAAAATAGAAACCATTTTAAGATTGTTCATTAGTTTACAGTGAATTGGGAACCCAAAATTATTTTGTACCAGGGCCTTCACTCATTTGATCCACCCCTGCCTTAGATGGTACTTGACCTAAATTCACCAGCAAGGTGCTTATGGAATTAAATCACTGAATTTATTTACATTATCATATGAACTGTTGAAAAAAGTAGTCAAAATGGAGGTGAGAATTGAGAGTATGATTGTTCTACAGTCCCACAGGACATAAGTGTTTTTTAAACATCAAATTAATTCTCTAGGTTATTTCACGTCTCTTCTACTGCAGCTTGTGTGCTTTCACCAATAACTTCCCCTTTTGTTTAACAGACATACTTTTTAATACTAGACAATCAAAGAGAACACAATGGCATAATCTAAAGTTACTTTTTTAGGAATCTAAATACTGATTTTCACTTGAATATGAGGTCAGAATTTTTTTCTAATTTTTCTTTATATTCAAAGTTGCCTTTTAATCTGGCTGCCCATTCAGGTGATGAGCAGCCCAATATACTGTAACATACATCCAATGGGAAACAGGTTTGAATTTGTTGTCCACTTACTGGACTGCCTCTCTGTGTTCTTTCATAACCCTCCAGGTCCTGTCGTCCAATGGTGTTACGGTTGGCAAGCAGAACCAGGAGTCAGACGGGATAGTTAATATAACCTTTATTATGAGAATAATACAGTAATGCAATATAATATATACACACAGTAGGTGATCGAAAAGGAGAGTACTGTATCAGGAATAGCAGTGTCCCAATATCACCACCACACTGTCCGAGACTAGGCCTCAGCCTGCTGGAGTCTCGCGGTACGGTAACGCCCAAGAGTGATTGTAACAGTTTGTACGACACTCAGACACAGTAGGTTAGAATAAAACAAAGTTTTATTAAAAAGACACAATAGAATGCCCACCAGGGCTATAGAATATCACAGGAAAATATCAATCATGTACATATGCCTTCTCAGGCCCAGTATACGAATGTAGAGAGTAAATACTGTCACAGGACAGGCATATCCAGACTATTTCAGTACAACATGGGTTAAAGTTCATAGAAAGTAATCAGTCTCTGATGTGGTGTGTTAGACAACGCCCAGTATTATGGTAAATGTAGCAAGAGACTGTGGTGCAAGGTGGAAGCACCTAGTAGTAAAGCAGGACTGAGACTCCAATGCCCTGATTAAGCGCAGTTAGCTCGAAACGCGTTGACTACGGTATCCTTTGCACTACATGAGGCATGAGACTTTACCTCTTTTGTCCGATGGATCATTGATTGTTTTTATGATTTTCATAATAAAGTACGTATTTTTAACTTATACCTCCGTATGGAATGGTGCAGCTTTTTTCGCAAGAACATTGTATGAAAATATAAGATATCAGAAATGTTGAATATTCTATATTATACTTCGCTAAGGATGTTTGTCAGAAGCCGTCATGCGCAGTAGAGACAGCTGCCCGCGCTGCAGTCATGCGCAGTAAAGACTGCCCACGCCGCAGCTGATACGGAGAGAGGTGCTCCGAATTCAGACCGGAGTCCTCTCTGCGCACTTTCAGGTGCGCAGAGAGGACTACGGTCTGAATTCGGAGCACCCCACTCCGTATCAGCCGTGGTGCGTTCGGGCATTCAGTACTGCGCATGACTGCAGCGCCGCCAGTGTTGGCCTGTGTAAACGGGCTTTAAAACTAGTATAGTATATTACAGAAATTTCCAACATTAATTAATTGGAGACATCTCTAACATTTAAGTGAGAATTTTTCCATAATGTATGTGCAGACCATATACAGACACAGATTTTTTTTGGTTTTGCTATTCTGTATTATATGTGTGTTGCATGGTTAGCTGGAATCAATGTGTCAGTGGGTCATATTACAGGGACTTTTCAAGATGGCAGCTATATGCAGAAACTTGTGACTAGTTTAAAAAAAAACTATTATTTTCAGAGAATGATGATAGAGAAACTAAGGCTATGATAATGCATGTAAAAACAGCTTTATTGATTATGTTACTGTCAGAACGTCCATATAAACATATATTATAAGGTTATTTATATAACCCCACTGGGTATGCAGCACTTCCCAAAATTTAGCAGGTATAAAATACAGAGAATAAATAGAAGTGCACTATTGAAAAATGAATACAAGTACAATCCAAGAAGACAAAAGGAAGAGCTCACTATCCTGACAAGAAATCATATCCTGTGGCTTATCACACTGGTACAAGGACATAATTAATTAGTTAGTCTACTGTAGTAGTCACACTGCAGCTAAACGATGAATGGGATAGTTGTTAAAAGCATCAGCATGTAATGTTATTGTAAATGTCTGAGTTACCAGATTGTCTCTGACAGTGCTCACTGAAAAGTACAATGATCCAAGGGAAGTTAATGTTTGAACACCTACCTGTAGGAGACTACAACTCACATCATTCTAATCAGCCAATTATTGGTTGGGAATGATCAAAGTTACAGCCTCTAACAAGTAGAGTTCCAAAGATTAACTGCATTAGGTCAAAACAATAGTATGGGATATGCTCTCATTTGAGACATGGTAAATGTCTTTTACTCATTATTACCTGATTGTGGTATGTATCACCTCTCACTGTTATTCTCTTGCTATTCACGTCAGTCCTCTCTTCCTTGTCTCCTATTAGTTCTTTCTGTTCTTTATTGCCTCTTTTCTCTGTATTTTGTTACCAATAGCTGTTCCTCTGTGTCATTCTTTATCTTGCTTCTACTTTTATGAGCATGTTGTGTAACAATTTGTTCTGCAGCTCAGAAAAGCAGAAGTCAGGTAGACAAGTGAGAAATGGAAAACTCAGCATTCATGATAATGAAGAGGATGTTGACTGGGTCACTAGATAGTCTATCAGTTAAAAGGCTCTGTGCATTTCCTCATACTCAGTTCCAAATTTCTTCAAATTTCTTAATCCTGATAATTACTTACAGGTTAAAATGGTGGTAACTGTTCATCTTTTTTTTTTTTTTAGTAATATTCTATTCTATTAGTCATGTTATTAAAAGAAAGAGAAAGAAGAAGTAAAACCTGGTTATACCTCTATGAAATGTGCACCTGGGAGCATAGTGAGGGGAAGTCCCAGATATGAAAATAGTTTTCTGAATAGAAATGTTTATTAATTTTCATGAATTTTCCCTATTGTTCTTGAGTTAAAATGGGTGAAACATTTCAACTGAAAATACAAACATTTGAAAAACAGCCCTTCTCACTTTCTGTGGAAAGTCCTGCAAAAGTTCCCGGTTTCCACTTTTTTCACTGGATTGAAATAATCCTACATAATAATTCACTACAAAGTTTGTAATGATGCAATCATGCACAGTAGAGACTGCCTGTGATGAGGCTGATACAGAGCTGGGCGCTCCGAAGTCAGACCGGAGGTCTGACTTCGGAGCGTCCAGCTCTGTATCAGCAGCAGTGCGGGCAGTCTCTACTGGGCATGACTGCACCGCCACCGCCCACCACCATGGCCCGTGTACATGGGCTCTTCTACTAGTTCATAATAATGTATTTTACGTCCATGTGGAGAGTTTCTCCATGTGTTTCCTCTGTGCGTAAGTATAAGAGGGGGTGTCTGTTTTTCACATGTTGTCAGTATGTGCTTGGAAGAGAGACAAAAAAGAGAGAGAATGAGAGAAAACACCTTCTCTCTTTCTGTTTTTGTATATTGATTGCCACTGGAGAGATTGAGTAGGGAACAGCAGCCTAAGTTTGTTGAACACGTCCAGAAGTTTGATGTATGCTGTGTCTGGGGCAGTTTAAATATCCCAGGGGCCAACTGAGCTGAGAGTTATTATGTAAGATCCAAGCCTATATGTTTTTGAGTACCAACCAGAGAGTTATTTTGGTGGTTGTTTACAATTTTATCCAGTGTTTCTACATAAGGGGTGCCATCTGTGTTCTCCCTTTTGTCTTTCTGTAGTATATACTGAGATGTAGTAGTGCTTTACATGCTGCTGTGTGCTTTATCTCATTAAACGCTGTTGATTCTGAAGCTAACAGCTCTGTCCTGTCCTGTCCTGTCCTGTTAAAAATAACACTGCAGTCCTTTGGAGTGAAAGAGAAATGTGCTGAAATATTTACAGCAACTATGAGTGTATATAAGCAAATAGGGTGAGCTAGAGTTGCTTGATTAGAGTATTGGTGCTAGACAGTTCTCTGGGCAGTTGCAGGCAGTGTGGATGTGATTTGCAGATAGTGATGCTGACACTGATGATTTAAAAATAAATAAAATAAGTACATTTCACTGATAGGTGGACAAGACAGGCAAGAGATTCTATTCCTATACTAGAATAGAATGAGTGACAAAGTGACATCATACATTATTCTCAGACAGATGAAACATCACTGTACACTCAGACATCTATGTTGTTTAATTTACAGTAAAAGCCAACACACACCAATTCCAAGTCCAACCCCCGCACCATCACACACACACACTATTACTGACAAAGCAGCAACACAGGTTAACATCCACAACACTAGCTATGAGTGCTTCTGTTGTTGTTTAAAGTACAGCACCAGGAATACCTTCTACAATATCCAGACCCTCAGGAACCCCTGTGTATGAACTCTCCAGCATGGAAATACTTCACTAAAGATAAAAATGCTGATATCTGTTGTCTCTGTAAAAAAAATGATAGTATGGGGAAAGCAAGATCACATCTAGGCACAGCCTCACTGAGACCCCACCTGAAGCAAAACCACAGATATGATTTGGAGACACATCAGCAACACGTCAAAGGTACAGTGAATAGCAGCAGAAGTAACACTTCTAAAGAGTGCATAGGGCTGGGGCTCAAAATAGTGGTAGTGTAGATGTGGGACAACATTTTCCTCAGTTGGGATTGGTGAAACATTTCACCTCAAGAGAAACATGCATTAAATAGCACTGTCATTTGAGAACATTCCCTTGTTTTAACTCCTTTTACTTTGCATTGAAATTCAAGATAATAAAGTTCCCTCCATGTGGAGAGTTCCCCCATGTATACCCACTGTGCTAGTTTAAAAGGGGTGTCAGTGTCCTGCATGTTGTCACTTTGTGCTTGGGAGAGACAGAAAGCAGCTGAATTTTGGTATCTAATGTAGGAAAAGAGAGTGAGCTGCAGTTACTTAGTAGGTGTGTTGGTGGTACCAGTTGTGTGCTGATTTAGAATATGTCTCTCCACTTTCTTCTTCCTCTTTTTCCAGATGCAGATAAAGTAGAGACTAAGAGTCTTGATAATTTTGCCCAAATATCATTCCTGCCCATTGCAGAATACAGATTTTTCATCATTTTACTAATACCACAGATTTTCTGGTAAGAAAGGTTCTGTTTTCCACCTATCTTTTCAATGGCAGTGAGAAATCCTGACACCCTATCATGAAACCTGGAACTTCTCACATTGCAGCATGTTGTATAACAGGCAGGAATAAGACAGGAAGCAGAGAGACAGTGAGAGAGAGTAAAACATTAAAACAAGATGATGTTTTACTGTGCTTGCTTGCACAATTATGAGTATGGAATATTTGAGTAGTGATACCGCTGCTGTGGATTCAGAGTTAGAGGCATCAAGCAACAGAAGCATTAGTGAAGGGAGCTACTTCCTCCTGCAAACGTGAGCCCTAGGCCCTCTAAAATGGGGGTTACTGGAGCTGCCTGTGCATGCTGCTATTGCCAGCTAGTGAAGACAGGCTAATACAAAGGAGTTGAAGCTTAGTTTATGGCATCTTGTAGGCAGGGCATTTGTTCTCTGCATTAGGGGAATCTGGGGGCACTCTGGGGGACAGAAAGGGAGAAAATAAGTTGACCCAAAATTCTGCAGCAGCCACACTCTTGTCCATTCTTCTAACTTACCTAAATCATTTGTCATTTGGCTTATCCCCCAGGAATGTCTACCCTGTTGCAAATCTTTGTATCATCTGCAAAAAGGCAAACCTTACCTTGAAGTCCTTGTACAATATCACTAATAAAAATATTAAAAACAATGGACCCCAGTACAGATACCTGGGGTACCCCACTAGTAACACAACAGTCATCTGAATATTTTATATTGACTACAACTCTCTGTCTCCTGTCACTCAGCCATTGCCTTGTCCATCCAACTATGTTACATCCAGAGCCAAACACTGAAAATTATTAATGAGTCTTCTGTGAGGGACAGTGTCAATTGCTTTACTGAAATCTAGATAAGTTATAGCTATTGCTCTCCCACCCAGTCTATTATTCTACTTCCTCAGTCCAAAAGTCTATGAGGTTAGTTTGACAAGCTCTCCCTGTTGTAAACCCATGTTTGGGATCTTGAAAGCCATTTAAATTCAGATATTTAATTATTCTTTCCTTTAAAGTGTTAGTAATGTCTAAAAAAAACTTTTTTGCATTTAGAAGAGCTTAAAAAGCTGATCTAAATGCTAAAAAAACGTATCTCTCAAACCGCTATGGTTTAAGAGATACGGGCGTTTAAAGTTTGATTTCTCCTACTGACAGCTGTAAAGCTGTCAGCAGGAGATCCGTGTCGGTCGACACGGTGGCGCTTGAGAAGTGCCGGGATCTCATTACTTACACTAGGCACATGTTTTAGACCATTCCAATGAAGGGATTCCGTGTAAGTAATGAGATCCCGGCACTTTTCAAGCGCCACCGTGTTGACCGACACGGATCTCCTGCTGACAGCTTTACAGCTGTCAGTAGGAGAAATCAAACTTTAAACGCCCGTATCTCTTAAACTATAGCGGTTTGAGAGATACTTTTTTTAGCATTTAGATCAGCTTTTTAAGCTCTTCTAAATGCAAAAAAGTTTTTTTAGACATTACTAACACTTTAACATGGTTTCCATTGATTTTCCCACAACCGACATAAGACATTAGCATGCTCATTATCGTCCTGCTGCTGGTGACTCAGTGGCAGGAATTACAGCAGCAGCACACTCCTGAATGTCACTGCTGGTAGAGGTGGTGATGCCCATCCTCATTTGCATCTCTTTCTTCCATTCCCTATCACTTTCAGCTAAAAGGCCCACATTCCCGCCTCCACACCAGCTGCTCTAGCATCATCTTCACTCTCATCACACCCCCAGTCTCTTGCTGCTGTATGAGTTTGGAACTGATTGGCGACAGAAGAACAAAGGCAGTGGGCCGGAATATACATTTCAAACAATGGCCAGGGGGTTGAAGCATCTTTTCGTCTGTTTGAATATTCCGCTTCAACCCCTGGACAATCTGGAGTCTAGAATCAGACGGCCAATCCTGGCCAAGATCGTCATGGCCGTCTCGGCCTATTAGAACCTTTGGGTGAGCAGCAAACCGAACAATCCCTGGCCCGCCTACTTCCCCCCTGTTAGCTCTGTGGGGAATCTTTACACTTGTCACCCAGGGCTTTGGCCAATCAGGAAGCTGCCTACTTCCTATGCACACAATACTCGACAATATGTCGATGCTTATGGCACCGAGATAGGGAGACACCCGCTGGTTGTCGGATGTATTGCAGTTCATCAACAATCCACCGGGCATACAGTTCAGTCCCTTTAAACTTGTGGCCAATCAGAGAGGGGCCGACTTTTCCCTATGCAAAGTGAATGGCGGCCCTTTAACTCCGATCGACCAATCAGGAGCTGTCCGACGTTTAAAACCATGGCGGCTTTTTAAACAGTTCTGGCTGCCATTCCGGGCTGTGTGAATTTTACTCTTTTTGAAAGAGTTGGTTCTCTATAACTCCAACAAGTTCCATGTAATGGCCTATGGCCTGTTACAGTCTTCTTTTCTTTTACTTCAATGTGTGGGTCTTCTGTTGTTGTCCTTGAAGTTCCTCCATTCTTTCCTCATCCTATCCTGGATTGGTAGATGTGATTTTGTATAAAGAAAATACTCCTTCTTGGGGAATTTGATTAAAGATTGGATTTTCATTCTTGCCCTCTAGGTTGGAATGATGAATTTGAGTGTACTGCTGGTGGAACTGATGGCCTGATGTTGACTTCCTAGTATTTCTTGTCTTGTCATGTGATTTGGATATATTTTCCTTTTTGTAGTGTTCCATAGAAGAGGAAGTGGTGCTCCCTTCACAAAGAGTATCTTCCGGATTTGAAGCTTCGTTAAGGATGCCATATCTATTAGTGGGTTGTCCAACTGGGTATCTGCTTGTGGAGGTGCTGTGTTGATAAATGTAATGTCTTTGATCGAAATAGGTGTATCTCTACTGTTCACTACTCTACAGATTGGTACAGAAGATTTCTTATTGTAATGATGATGATGTGAAAGGCATGATGAGGAGGTACTATAATTTAAATTCCACTTTCCAATCTGATTATTTTTGTAGTCCTCTTCATCTTGTACTACTTTTTTCTTCTTCAGTTCATCAGTTCAAATTTACAGAACAGCCCTGGGGCCTGCAAAAAAATTTTTGACTTTAAAAGTCATAATTTTGACTTTAAAACTCGAAATTTTGAGTTTAAAAGTCAACATTTTAACTTTAAAACTCAAAATTCTGACATTAAAGTCAAAATTTTGACTTTAAAAGTCAGAATTCTGAGTTTAAAATTCAAAATTCTGACTTTCAAAGCCAAAAGATTGACATTAAAAGCTGAAATTCTGACATTAAAAGTCAAATTGCTGACTTTAAAAGTCAAAATTTTGACATTAAAACTCGAAATTCTGACTTTAAAGGGCAAAATTTTGACTTTAAACGTCAGAATTCTGACTGAGTCAAAATTCTGACTGAGTCAAAATTCTGAATGTAAAAGTCGAAATTCTGACATTAAAACTTGAAATTCTGACTTAAAATTTCAAAATTATGACTTTTATTGTTGAAAAGTTAATTTCAGTTTTTAAAACTCCTTACGATTTTGATAGTTAATTCAGAATGCATCTATTCTATTTATTTGATAATTCCTTTCATTCTTTCTGTTCCACATTCAATAATATGTTGCATCAAATTGAAATAGCATTTGTCCAGCAACTTTTTCCATTTCTCATGAAAATATGGGTTGTAAATGTAGTTTCTATATGTTTATTTTCCTGTACATGTGCAGTTTTAAATTTGTTGTCAAAGTTGTTTTGTTGATATCTTCTATTGGTATGAATATTTTCGGACGCTCTATCATCCTGACTGCTCACAGGAAACAGTCCATAAAAGCAAACTAGAGTTATTCTGGATTAAAGTGATAGTAATGTTTCATAATAACATACCTCCCAACATTTCAAATTGCCAAAGAGGGACACTTGTGTTTTAGGGGGTGTTGCTGGGGGAGTGACTAGTGGGTGGGGTATTCCCAATAATTTTTAGGCTATTTTATGACCTACTGACACCTCCTTGTGTAACCTAATAAATGACTTATAACAAGACCAATGTATTTTATTTACACAGACTAATTTCTAAACACATATACTGATGTTTAAACAAACAATAATTTGAGTTTTATTGCTGTAGAGCAATATGATACACACATACACACACCAAGGTATGTAATAAAAGCAGCTCTAATTAATCTTCATAGTATTTGGGCCATGGAGAGTGTTATTTCAATTCTGTCAGAGTTGTAGTTTAGGAGTAATTCAATGATAAAGTATCCCCCTCCCGCCCCTTTTACTAATGTAACACTGCTCAGCCAGAACAGAAGGGAGGTGCCCAGGTAGACTGCAGAGAGGGACAATCTTCAATTAAGATAAGGGAAAAACCTGAAAAACTTGTCAAGGGGGACAGGGCTTTCATTGTTCTAATAGAAAGAAGCTTGTCCCCTGCTGTTATCTGTCTGGTCTATGGACTGCATTTCACAACTGAGAAGAGATGGCTTACACTAGGTAAAGGGGGAAACTTTGCTTGTGAATATCTCTTAAACCATAAAGGTTTGAGAAATAAGACATATAGTTCTTCATGTTTTTTTAATGCCTACCAAATAAAGATAAAACAACGTATTACCATCCCTTTAAATCAAATTCCTAAATTACCATGTACTTAGAGATTTTAATGCCTTGAATGCTATATAGGTCTCCAGTTTATTGCAAAGCCCTACTTAATTTAACAAGTATTTTTATTTGTCCCCTGTAGCGCAGTTGGTTTACTTCATAATAAATCCAATTGGCTTCTATAAATATGGGCCACTGTCCCTTGAAGTGCTTTTTTAATGTTCCCGTGTATGACAACACTACTTAAAACGTGGCCTTCTTCACCATTTGGAATGTTTGGAAATACCGCTGCAACTGTTGATATCCTGAAAAATTGCGTTTAGTTTGAGGAATACGGGCTCTATTTCCCTAGCAACAGTATCCAGGGCACCAAATCGTGCCGGGGAATCGTTGCTACAAGCAACCGGACAAAGTGACGTCACTGAATGGGGCGGGCGCTTAACCCCTGCAGTACAGTACGGGCGCCCCCGCCCCGCCCACTTCTTTTTCGCTGTCAGGCTTAAAAAAAGTACCAAAATGGCAGCGGCTGACGGGGATGACTCTCTGTATCCCATTGCCGTACTTATTGATGAGCTGCGCAATGAGGACGTGCAGGTTAGTTCTGATAGTTCATAGGATGGTTCTGTAGTTTGGTATCATTATTTTTTTGCAGCAGGAGATATGGAACAGAACTGGAATGTTTCTGTCTGCACCGGTGCGGCCTGTGGAATTCCATTCTGACACTGACTAGGCCTGGGGATCTATAGCGAAATTCCG
This sequence comes from Rhinophrynus dorsalis, assembly GCA_037306005.1. Classification (NCBI taxonomy): domain Eukaryota; kingdom Metazoa; phylum Chordata; class Amphibia; order Anura; family Rhinophrynidae; genus Rhinophrynus; species Rhinophrynus dorsalis. The sequence goes on from CM074724.1 coordinate 298,845,879, forward strand.
ATTTTACGTTCACTCTTTGCGGGGCTGACAGTCTGTGGCCCAACGTGTTGTTGCATTATATCTGACATCATAATTAGTAGTCCGTCGACAAGCTGATGATGATGGGAATTGTAGTCCACCAGTTGGAGCACCACTGGTGTCCTACCCCTGGCTTACGTTGCAAAAGCCAAACATCAGCATTGATCTTATATGATATGGTAAAATTATCTTTACTTACATCAGCATCGTTTAGTTATTATTTTGGTACCTTCTCTTTGCATGCTGCTGCTTTACTTGCTCTAAAGTGCAGCAGTAATTACATTGATTAGTGGAGTATACATTATTCGTATAGTTTAGTAAATACGGACATAATCGTTTGTTGTATTAAGGGATAGTCGCTCATGTTTATACAAAGCAAAGTGGAGCTATTCTGGAGTAAACCAACTTCACCACAGTGGAGAAATCAAAATTCCTGGTAAATTAAATCTGGTTTTGTTTTAACCTTCTGGATGCTAGAGAAGTCCAAGTTCATGAGAGTTGGTTTACACCAGATTAAATATTTTGAGTATGTATTCTGCAAGTACATATTATGTATTGCCAATACTTCATATTCCCTTTATTTATTGTATTTATATTTTACACTTTTATGTCTATGCCATTGAGTTTCCTAGATTAGGTACCAGGATTGGCATCTGTGTATGTTGAAACAGTGTAGAGCATACAGAGTACAGAAAGGTAGCAGCATACAGGGCATGCTTTTGCTGTAGGGATTATGTTTCATTGTTTCAATGTCCTGCTTTAAACTTTATTGGCCAGCAATTCAGTGAGTTTACTGTTAGGGACCTAAGTGTATTAAAAGGAAATAAAGTGATTATGAATAAGAGTATATTCACTTTATATTATGCACTTGCAAAGTATGTAAAGTCAATAAAGGTATACTGTCCCTTTTAATTAAGATTTGAATAGCCGTACATAAAAAGAATCTCAGACTGAGAAAAAAATAAAGGAAATAGGCAGTGAATTGTAAATGTTATACTTGTGTCGTGTTTTTTTTTTTTTTTTTTTTTTTTTTAAATAAAATGTTTAACATGGCTGTTTTATTGACCATGTGAGCAGGGTATAAAAAAAAGCACATCCTTCAAAATGCTCTACTATTAAAGCACACATTATGTGCTTTAATGCTATGCCTGTCTGACCAACAAGCATGTTTTTTATTTAGTCTTTAGAAGACTAGCAGTGTTTCCTAGAGATGTGGGAGCTGAACTTTTGCCTCCTGTAACTGTGCAGAGTTTTCCACACCATTTGTATACTCGTTGGTGTTTCTCCAATTGATGTCTCTGCCTCCCATGTGACATCAGTAACTGCTCTGCTACCAAGTGTAGTTTTACAAGTTTTAACTCAGTTTGAATGTACTGAGAGGCTGGGGCAGCAAGCGCCACACAACACTCGGAGTGGATTAACATCAGTTAGGAGCCAAGTCCTGCCACGTGGTAGTTAAGTGATTAGTGGCATTACATGGTGGGCAGGGTTGGTGCACTGAGAGCACTACATCCTTTCCTCCACCATCTAAACCAAACTAGTCCCCAGAATGCTCCCATTAACAACTGCAGAAGCAGCTAAACCAAATAAACTAAACACTAAAAAGATTACTTTTTATTTATTGGAAGAAGTTATATGTAGTTTTAAAGCACAATATGAGTACTGTAATACAGTGCGTTGCTTGTGGGGTCTAGGGGAGTGGTTCTTTAAAGATAAGTGATATATACAGTTTTGAAAAAGGGAGTAAGCAATTTTTTGCACTTCTCACTTCCTGGTTAAGGAGATGTCAGGAGCTAAAATCTTATTGTATCCTCTTAGTGAAGAAAAATGTGGCATCATTTTGCATTCTGTCATGTAAACAAACTTGTACATGTATATTCGGGGAGAGAAAACGTACTATTTAATATGACAGGAAGTTGTATAATAGTGTGTGGGGAGGTTACTTTCGATTTAATGAACACAAACTCTAATTTACCTTATACATCCCTATATTTGTGTGTTGGTGCTTCATGAATGATATAAGCTATTCTGAATGGATCACAAATATTAGTTAAAGGGGATGTATCACCCCTCTACAAGTTAGCATGAATTGCTAGCTTATACAGTGAATATAAGTAAATGTGTATTAATTTTATTTTTTAAAGCTCCTGTTCATCTAAACTGAAGTTATAACATCTGCCCTGCAGTTGCTTCCTCATGGACTGCGGTTACCTGCTCTGTAACCGCAGTCCGTCAGTCTGCCTCTGCTCTCCTCTCTCTATCCAGCCTCCTCCGATGACGGAGGCTTTCTGCCTGTAAGCTGGAGTGGTCTCACTGGCAGAGATTGATATGTAGCCAATGAGGCCACTCCAACTTACAGGCAGAAAGCCTCTGTCATTGGAGGAGGCTGAATAGAGCAGTGGTTCTCAACTCCGGGCCTCGGGACCCACTAACAGGCCAGGATTTGAAGATTTCCTTGTTAGAGCACATGTGAGTTAATCAGTGTGAATGAGCATCTGATCACCACACCTGTGCTCTAGCAGAGAAATCCCTAAGTCCTAGCCTGTTAGCGGGTCCTGAGGACCGGAGTTGAGAACCTCTGGGATAGCGGGAGGGGAGCAGAGGCAGCGTGACGGACTGCGGTTACAGAGCAGGTAACCGCAGTCTATGCAGAAGCAGCTGCAGGGCAGATGTTATAACTTCAGTTTAGATGAACAGGAACTTTAAAAAATAAAATTAATACACATTTACTTATATTCACTGTATAAGCTAGCAATTCATGCTAACTTGTAGAGGGGTGATACATCCCCTTTAAGCTTAGAACATATAAATACAAAAAACATTTTCCCCTTTCACTTCCTGCATTGGTAAACTATAAAATAATTGATGTTACTGCGACTAACATCAATGCATTAGCTTGAAAGATATGGTAACCTTTTATTTTTACTTTTTTTCTCCTCAGCAAGTGCATAATATTTAAATGCAAGTTGCCTATATTTTTCTTTTTTTTTCTTTTTTTTTTTTTTCTTTTTTTTACCTCTTCACTTTTTGACTTGTCACTGAGCTCAAACATACTAAATATCTTGATGTTTCCATAGAGCTTTCTGGCCCATCATTGTGAAAGCTGGTATACTGATACAATAAAATAGTGCAGCACTGAGTACTCTGCATGCAATGTCTGAGTGACGTCTTCAGTGTACCCATTTAAAACTATAAGGCTGTCAACCACATGAACTTAGGAAGGGGAGTAGTATTTGTGCAAAAAAGAAATAACAAAAAAGTGTTGGACTAACGGAGTATGAGTCCTGCACATCAACATGCATTACTTTGTTGGAGGACCCAGTGCACCCTGGTGACATCATCCTCATTGTTGTATATGATGTCGTGGGGACAGAGATCTTCACTAGGAAGTGTTGGTGGAGAGGTGTGTTTGTCCCAATGGAGCCCGTACATCAGCCACCCATTAATCCAACCTAAAGAAAACTGACATCATTGGAATTGGGAGATTATTCCCTTCCCAATGATTCTCAAAATGACCAAAAATGTAGGAGCCAGTCTCTGTATCAGAGGAGAACCTTCCCTCAGGGCCTCGTGGAACTAGGCTATGGAAACAGACAGTGTGTGTGTGGTTCTTTTGGCTACCAATGGAACCAGGCTGGATTGTCAGACAGACTATAGTGTGGTTCTGTGGCTACCAGTGAAACTAGGCTGGAGAGTCAGAAAGTATGTGGGGTCCTGTGACTACCAGCAGAACCAGGCGGGGGGGTCAGTATATATGGGGGATCTATGGCTACGAGAGGCATTTGGGGCCCTGCTTGGGGTTAGGCAATGTGTATGGGGATCTGTGTCTACAAATGAGCAGGATAATAAGGCTGGTGGGGTCAATCAGTGTACGTAGGGATCTCTGGCTGCCAGTGAGCAAAGCTGCAGGGTGTCACATGATATATGTGGGTATCTGTAGCTACCAATCTACAGGGAACAACACTGGTGGGGTCTTTGAGTGTATTTGGGGAACTGGCTACCAGTGGGTAAGGGAACAAGGTTGGTGGGGGGATATCAAACAGTTTTGGGGCCAGGCTGGGATTGGTATTTTATTTATTATTCTTAGTTTTTTTTATTTCTGTAATCAGACCTCGTGGTGGTGGAGGTCATCAGGACCACCCCTGATTTCCCTTCCTAGCATTGATCACCTATCCAGTAGGATAGGTTACCAGTGCTGTGACACAAAAGGCGATCACTGCTTTCCTCTACCTCCTTCTGTTCAACCCGCTGTTCTATGAATGTCCTGGTTGAATAGGAGGACTTTCAACACTCGCTCTCATCATGTGGGTTTTGAAGGTCCTCGTACTCAACATGGGCTTTCATAGAGCACCTGGTTGAAGAGGAGGACTTAGAGGGAAAGTAGTGATCGCCTTACTGGTCACAGCATTGATCGCCTATCCTACTGGATTGGTGATCAGTGTCAGGGGGCATTGGGGGGGGGGCATGTTTTTTAGTTTGTAGGAGACCTGGCACCTGGGATTTGTCAAGCCGTATCACACCTTTGTCATATCATGATGGGGGTTATGTTAAATGGAAAGATTAGCATATACCTAATTTCATGGATGGTACTCATGAGTGCTAATGAAATACTACTATTTGGTGTTCCAGCTTACTACAGCTTCAGTTGAAAAGAATAAAAAAAAAATTGAAAAGAAAATTTGGAATGTTGGATACATTTTTATTCATGTTGGGGGGAATCTACAAATCAGTGGTATTTTTTTTTGAAAGAACAGAACATGATCTGCTAATATTGCATGTGTGTGTTCAAATAGAAATTATTGAAATAGTAATTTGATTGTGAACAGCAACCAAAGTGGCAAAATATGCACAGCATGGTGTGTGTGCTCGCCCCGCACGCACGTGTGGAGAAATTCCTTACCGGCAGAGTGATTACTAGACTGGAGGTAATCTCTTCTATATTGTATCACTATTTTGTAGCACCATGCCTCTTTTACAGTCTCTGACAGCTCTGTTTAGTAAGGAGGAAAAAAAAAAAAAAAAAAAAATAAATATATATATATATATATATATATATATATATATATATATATATATATATATAATATACACACACACATACCATTTGAAGAAAACCGCACTCGCAGGACTTAAAGTGAAACAATGTGCTGATTTATTGAAATCGACGTTTCGGCCCACGGTAGGGCCGAAACGTCGATTTCAATAAATCAGCACATTGTTTCACTTTAAGAAGTCCTGCGAGTGCGGTTTTCTTCAAATGGTGTCTGCAATTTTTTCGGGCTGGCACCCAGGCAAGTTGTATTTATATATAGGACAGTGCTCCACTCCAATGAACAGTGTGTGTGTGTGTGTGTATGTGTGTGTGTGTGTGTGTATATATATATATATATATATATATATATATATATATATATATATATATATATATATATATATATATATATATATATATATATATATATATTATATAGAGATAGTGTCTAGACAAATACATTTTCGCATCGAAGTAATGTAGATTTTACGAATAATGGGACATTCCTTAGTATGATATTAGATTTCAAAAAGTTTCAAGGAAGTAGTGGAAGTTTCTTCTTTTGAGCTTGATTAGTCATACCCACTGTATAATAATTTATGAGTGAAACAATTCCAACTTTGTTAATTGTATAGAATGATAATAGTTTGCTATATCTGGGACATCCAGTCCTCCATCCTTTTTATTGTTTGGAAATGTGGGAAAATTTGATTCTTGCTGGCTCCTAACCATATACATTTGTTAAAGGGATAGTAATACCTAAAATGTAAAAAAAAATATGTTGTATGGTTTATCCCCCTGAGTAAAACAAGAGTACTCCCACTGCTGAAAGATGTTTCATTCAAAAGTTATTAATTTTCAAAGTTGAATTTTTTAGGTGCAATATCACAGTGGCCTGAAATTGTACAGTGGCGCTGTTGCTACACCATCCTATGGAGATTTATGGTCCTGAGACCAGAGCTGTCCATAGGATCGTGTAGCAACAGCGCCACTGTACAATTTCAGGCCACTGTGATATTGCACCTAAAAAATTCAACTTTGAAAATTAATAACTTTTGAATGAAACATCTTTCAGCAGTGGGAGTACTCTTGTTTTACTCAGGGGGATAAACCCTACAACATATTTTTTTTACATTTTAGGTATTACTATCCCTTTAATTAAATATTGTAGGGATTTCAAATAGAGGTCAAGAAGATTGTAAATTATTGTAAATCATAGTTTCTAAGGTATAATGGACATTTTCACCAAACTTCTTTTTTCCTATCCATGGGCATGTTTGCCCATTTTATCAAATTATTATGCACTTTAAGGGGATAACAACCCATGACGGTCCAAGACTGTCATGGGTCCTTAAAGGGTTAAAGAACAATGGGCAATATATATAAATATAAACTGGAGTAAACCAGCTGCACCATATGCAACAAATAAACACTCCAAAATTCCCATGTACTTGAATAGAGCTTTTTAACACATTGATTGCTAGAGAGGTCTCCAGTGCATTGTTTAGCAATGCAGTTGACACATCTCTAGATTCAAGGGGTTAAAAGCCAACACAATTTAATTAGAATTCTTATTTGTCTCCTATGGTGCAGTTGGTTTACTCCGGGGTATAAATATGGGAAAATGTGAAATAATTCATTCGGAACTGTATGAACATGCTGATCATCTATGCATACTCATTTGAATCTGTCCTATGTTATGTAAGATGTAAACTCCAATAAAGATTTATTAAGCTATAAAATATATAAAACACTACAATCAATGAAATACATGACCTATAGGAATGCTTAATTTATTGAAAAGTGGAAAAAAGGACAGAAGGGAATAATTAGGTGTGTAATGGGATAAGTAAGCCCTCCTCTTGCACCCTGTCTGGGGACGATAGAAACAGAACAAGTAGCCCATCCGAAGGGACAAAATATTAAGAGTGGGTAGGAACATGATTTCTTTAAACACATTAAACTGGGATATTAACCAAATTAATATGGTACCCCTCTGGCACTCAAAGAGTTAATTCAGAATTTGACAGAGGAAATAGGTATATGTATACAATGTTGCAAATCTTACTGCCATACTGATTGAGCTGTTTGCTGTAGATATATTTTCTATATTGTTTCACTATGTTTTTTACACTGTATATTTACATTGTTGCAATGTTTATTCTTTTACAGCACCACACAGAATGCTGTCTGGAAAGTTCAGAAATCTCTGTCAGGGATATAAAATTAAAAAATGTTGGCTTTAAATATTAACTTGCAGAATATGTAAAGTTAAAATAAAGGGTAACTTCATTTAAAATAGTGTCAAGTCAGATCCACAGGAGAGTTCATTTGATCAATATGACAATGAGAAATATCAATTTCCTGATTTAAAAAAAATAAATAAATAAAAACCCTCTGGCATAATAGTTGGCCCTGTTACACGTCTAGTGTTAATGAAATAGAAACCCTTTATTTTGTTACATTGTGCATTTTATGTATTTGCAGAATATGCAGTCAGATTGCTGATACTTTTTTAAATGGATCATATTTGTAGTGTATTTAGTGTCCACCCTCAAAGTAAGGTGGGGCACTGTCTAATAATTAGAGGTTGGATTCAGAATTTACTAGAGGGTTTAGTTAAATTAAACCAGAATTCTATACATCTTTTAACTTGTTCATACTGCTTTATCTATATATAGAAAAAATAGCTGTTTCTGGTACGCTGTCCTCCCTTCCCCAGGGTGTCACGGGGGATGGAGTGCGCATACATCCAGTGACTTTCCATGGAGCAGTGATTTTGACAGAAGTGGACAGGGAGGCAAAGCTCACCTGGCCCCTCCCATCAAAAATGGTGCAGCGAGATTCACAGGGGAGGCCACTCTTGTGAAAATTGCTGCAGCGAGACTCACTGCTACTGATGTCCAGCAGTTCCCTGATGTTCACGGAGTGCCGAATCCAACGGCAATGCATGCAGCATTTGCTAGACAATTAATAAATCAATTTAATTCTCGGTACATTTTTAAATGTTCACCAAACAGGGGTCTTTTCATTTTCAGTTTCTCAGAGTGAGACTTGGCAGAGATGGGATGGATAACTTAAAGGGATAGTAACCGCAAAAAAAAAAATACAGTTAAATTCATAGGTACAATTAAAACATACTTACTGCCCTCATTCCCATTTCTCAAACCATTATGGTTTGAGAGATATAATAAAATAAAGACCTCCGCTCCCTCACCTTTCTGCCTGACGAGCTCTAAAGCTGTCAGCGGCAGAATCCGGTCGACCGACTTTAGGCGGCTCTTCAGGAGAGCTGATATTGGGATATGTAACTGTAATTACTTCATCGGAATGGTCTACAACGTGTGCTTGCAAGCCAGGCACACGTTGTAGACCATACCGATGAAATAATTGTAGTTATATATCTCAATGACAGCGCTCCTGAAGAGCCGCCTTCTGGTCCTGGAAGCAGGAACTCATGACGTCCGCTATACAGCGGACGCATGCAAAGTGGGAGGGCGTGGAGACCTTTATTTTATTACATCTCTCAAACCGTAATTGTTTGAGAGATGGGAATGAGCCAGTAAGTATGTTTTAATTGTACCTATAAATTCGCCTGTACATTTTTTTTTTTTTTTTTTTCGAGGTTACTGTCCCTTTAACCCTTTGAGAGCCAGAGGGGTATGGAACGCATTGCAAAGCAATGTGTTCCGTACCCCTCTGGCACTCAAAGGGTTAACATTATTTTGTAAGATTTTAACTTACTATAGAGTAAAGTTATAACTTATTATACGGATGCTATGCACATCCAATTCCAATCACACCTATAATTTCTAAAGCGTGAGAACCTATTCTGAAAGATTCTTACGGGGTTAATTTAAAGCTTAAAGAAAATAGAAGACAGGTGTCCCTCTTGTTTTAGTGCTCGTACCAGAATAGGTTAAAAAAATCACGCCATTGACACCCCTGTCCAGCAGCACATGAGCCCTCTCCAGAGCCTCAAGGAGAAGTTCCCGGGCGTGCTCATCATAGATTTGGGTAAAGAGGGAAAAATAGTGTTGGCTTAAAACATAACCTTTTATTTAAAAAAGAATAAAAACAAAGGTTTAAATTAAACAGATTGCATTCCTATCTAAGTGTTGCCAGAGCACAATCTTTATTACCACCTCCTGAGTATAATTGTTATAGTAAATGTGCAATATTTTGCAAACTTGGTCAAACATAGATTCTTGATTAAATAAATTGTAACTTGTGAATAGAATGTTACCATTCAAAAGAAACCAATGAATTGATCATATTGTGTCCTTCATCGGCATTGCATGAAAAAGAGAGCATTAGTTAAGCAATGCCAATTGAAAGACTGAATCTGTATATATTTTTCTCTGTCGTCCAATACAGGTTACTTGTAACTTTGGGGCAGGCGATCAGCCTCTTTAAGTAGGCAGGAACAATTCTGAGAAGTGTCTGCTGGGTGGAGCCTACCTCCTCTCCTTAGCTTGCAGCTAGTCAATCCCCATCCAGTAAGATTTGTTCCTTGGTCAAGACACAAGGCAAGAGAATAGTTCTGCTATAGTTGTAGCTTTTATATTATTTTTCTATTGGATATGGGATACCACCATTAGGTGGTTTACCATCACTGACAATTCCCATCACCCAGATGTGGATAGCTCGGTTTACCAGGTGCTTTTGTGGACCTAAGCCCTGGGGGGAAAATCTTGGCTGCAAGTTCTTTCCTCAGGAGTTGTCCACTGAGGCTTCTTCTTGATATATGGTAATCTGAAGATAGAAGACCTGCTGAAAAGGTGAGCACCCTTTGAGTGGTGAGGTCCACATGTCCCATGCTTCCCCTCTGCACAGGGGTTTCACTTGGAGTTCCTATTACATACTCGTGCATTCATTGGGTTTATCTGTATGTCTGTGGTGTGTCTGGAGCACGTTTATGTGGTAACTTAACCCACTGGCTGCTGGTTTAGCATCTCTTTGGGGGTTGTGGGCACTTTCCCTACTGGGCTCAGTGTTTATTGACTCTACTGACATGTTCTAGTGGCACTTGGAGTGGTTTTACATTTTGGTATTCACCCTGTAAATTTTGTGTTCTGTGCCTTTTAAGGCGCACGTTTACCGCCTAGGTGCCATTGCTACATTCACTACTATGGCACTTTACAGTTTGGGACATATCCCTTCAACCGTTCCACGTAGCGAGGTCAGAGATGGCTCATTTGGTTGGTTTGCTCTGTTATCCGGTTAACGTTCTGGAGCTCAGGGTGCTTCAGGCACTGATGGGGTACTTTTTCAGTGTAACTACAATTCCCATGAGCGCTTGCTTTGCGTGCTCGTTTCTGATTTGCTCCCGCCACGGCAGCCATTTGTGCCTTCTCTGAACGAGTATCATACACAGGGCTTGGACTCTCCTTCTCTTCTCAGCAGTTTAAACCTTCTCCTACCAGATAAGTCTATTTTAGCGTTTCTGGGGTGATTTTAATTATCATACACACTGTTTTTTGGGTGTTTCTGATACTTTGACTGTTTGTCTCTGTGAGAATGTCTATTCCATTAGACCTTGGGGCTAGGCCTAAGACTAAGGATACTGGGGCATCTGTCACTCAGGGTTACCAGGAGAATACTCCGCTCACGTTTGCCCAGCATGCTCTTCTGTCCCTGAGTCCCCTGCAGGAACCTCCAGCCATGCACTAGAGCCAGTTTGGATGCAAGAGTTTAAGACTACTAGCAGGGACCTCTGGTCTACCTTACAACTCCTTCCATCCACCTTGCAGGTGGTCTTCCACTCGTGGCAGGCCCCAACCCCTGTCAGATCTTCCCTGCCTAAACCTCAGGGTGTACCTGATGTGTCTAATTCCACTGAGGAGCAATTATTCGTGGACTCTGAAGACTGTTCTGCTGTCCCTTCGTGTCAGGTTTTTGGGGACCCCTTTAAGGCTGAACCTTTTCCATCGGCTAAGGGCCTGATCAGGGCTGTGTTGAACACCCTGAACATTCCCTTGGTAGAGGAGGTGTTCTCTGACCCATCTGATGTGTTTCAGGAGCTTGTCAGGCCCATACTTGTTTACCGCCTAACCCCACCCTTTTCGTTTGGTGTCTGAGGAGTGGAAGTTTCCAGACAGAAAACCGTCTGTCTCTAGGAAATTTGCTAAGCTTTATCCGTTCTCTGAAGCGGCCCTAGCTCAGTGGGTTCATCCTCCTAAGGTGGATGCCCCTGTTTCCATGCTTTCTAAGTTTTCAGCCTTGACTCGCTGAGGAAGTGTGCCACTCGGGTAGTACTTTCAGATAGGAGTTGTGGTTTGGGAACAGGAGTGGGGGGTTAGTATCCGACACACCCGGCTGTGCAAGACAGTACTGCTTAACCCTATGTGTGCCAGAGTGGTATGGAATGCATTGCTCTGCAATGCGTTACGTACCCCTCTGGCACTCAAAGGGTTAAGTTGTATTAACTGACAAATGAAGGTAAATATATTTTTAAGCTATAGTTTTAAAGAAAGATTAGCTAATACATTTAGATTATTTTGAAAGCTCTTTCGAACCCCCCCCCCCCCCCCCCAAGTCATTTATAAAGTGTTTGTTTCCAGCTTGGCTCCACGGAATTTATTCTGTCATATCAATGAGGAAAATATTTTTGTGTGAAATAGCATTTAGAAGTAGACTAGGGGTGGTTTGCATTAGACAGATTGCGTTCTGGCTCTGTAAACTCTGCTCTTTGTAACTCCATTCCTAGCTTTCATTTTTATTGTAGGACTCGGATCCATGTGACTGTTCCTGGGACCATTATTTTCCATCTTACCTTTAAATTTTGGCTAGTGGCACACTTCAGTGAATGTTCATGTTATCTCTCTTTTTCAGTGTGAGTCTCCATATCCAGCCTGTTTCCTCAGTTTTAAGCTTTGCTACACCGACTACCTCTTCATGCTGATTTGTATTATCCTCTTGGTGTGCTTTTCTCTTGCTGGTCTCCATTTGAACGTGTTTTTGCTTTTCATCTTTGTGCCTCAATAGGTTGCCCCACTTTTACTTAGGACAGCGGTTCTCAACCTTTCTAGTGCCGCGACCTTTGATAAAATTTCCCAAGTTGTGGCGACCCCTAACAGTAAAATTATTTTTGTTGCTCCTTCATCACTGTAATTTTGCTACTGTTATGAATCGAAATCTAAATATCTGATCGGTTTTAGGTGACCCCTGGAAATTAATCATTCGACCCCCCCCCCCCAAAGGTTTCCCGACCCACAGGTTGAGAACCACTGACTTAGTAGTTCAGAACCTCTGTTTTATGTTATTTAACTATAAAAGAGAAGAAAAACATTTGATATTTTGAAAACAAATTAATTTGTAATTTTGTCTGAGTGTATAAAAATATTGATAGTTATGAAAGACCTCTTTCAAGACCCCTCATTTAAAAAGCCTTGTTGAAAAATAAGTAACATGTTATTTTTTCAGATCACCGATGACGTTAGGGAAGTTTCCCCGGTCCTGTTCACTCCTACCGGTGGTAGGAGAGAAGGGCAGGAGAGCTTTTGCTCTCCTGCGGTCGCCTCATTGATCTCCCAGCCTGTCAATGACTGAGGGGACACCAGGAGGGGTCCTGTTGCCCCCCACGAGGTCTGAAGAGGATAAAAAAATAAATAAATAAAAAATAATAATAAAAGTAACCCTGTGAGTGCCACAGGGTCCCCAGCACATTGCTTTGCAATGTGCTGGAGACTTCTGTGGCACTCACAGGGTCACTTCCTTTGGGGGTATTTTTTTTTTCCCAAAGACCTCATTGGGGGGATCAGGGGGGGTCCTGATGCTCCTCAATGAGGCCTATAATTAAATAAAAAATAAATAAATAAATGTAACCCCGTGTGTGCCACGGGGGGGGGGATCCAATGCACCCCCCCTCCTGCAGCACACACAGGGCTTTTATCATTACTTTGTTACCAGATTGTTGGGGGGCCATCAGGATTGGTCCTGATGGCCCCCCAACAAGCTCTGATTACAAAGTAATGATAAAAAAAAAAAAAATTAACCCTCTGAGTGCCACAAGGGTCCAATGGATTGCTTTGCAATGCGCTGGATACCCCTGTGGCACTCACAGGGACATTTATTTTGATTTATTTATTTATTTATTTTTTTTTGGTAAGACCTCATTGGGGGGATCAGGGGGGTCCTGATACCCCTCAATGAGGTCTATAATAAAAAAAAAGTAAATTTAACCCTGTGTGTGTGCCACAGGGGGGGGGCTTTTCCAAAGACCTCATTGGGGGGATCAGGGGGGGTCCTGATGCTCCTCAATGAGGCCTATAATTAAATAAAAATAAATAAATAAATGTAACCCCGTGTGTGCCACGGGGGGGTCCAATACACCCCCCCCCTTCTGTGGCACACACAGGGCTTTTATCATTACTTTGTTATCAGAGATTGTTGGGGGGTCATCAGGATTGGTCCTAATGGCCCCCCAACAAGCTCTGATTACAAAGTAATGCTGAAAAAAAATTAACCCTGTGAGTGCCACAAGGATCCAATACATTGCTTTGTAATGCGCTGGAGACCCCTGTGGCACTCACACGGTCACTCTGTTTGTGGACATATATATATTTTTTTTACTAAGACCTCATTGGGGAGGGATCAGGGGGTCCTGATGCCCCTCAATGAGGTATATAATAAAAAAAAAAAAAAAATTAAATCAAAAATGAACCCTGTGTGTGCCACTGGGAGGGGGGTTCAATGCAGACCCCCTTCCTGTGGCACACACAGGACTTTTTATCATTACTTTGTGATCAGAGCTTGTTTGGTGGCCATCTGAATACAAAGTAACATTAAAAAAAATTAACCCTTTGTGTGCTGGACACCCCTGTGGCACATAAAGGATTTTTTCCCCCTTTATTTTTTATTTATACCTCATTGTATGGGTTCTGATGCCCCCAACGAGGTCTACACAAAAATATTGGGGGGGAAAGCCCCCAAAAATGCACGTGCAACAGGAAGGGGGTCCAACGCAGTGCTTTGTATGAGGGGACATACAGTGCACACTGGTAGTCACAGATCTCCCATACACACTATCAGACACTGCCCCACCATCACCACCATCCTTGCTCCTCTGCTCATACCCACACACACTTCCTAATCCCTCACCCTCTCACACATTTTGTTATACTTGTAGTCACAGGTCCGCACGTACACCGGCTGACGCCCTAGCTTCTTTCATCTGTTAGCCATAAAATCACACATACACTGTTTGCTTTCCCATTTCTGTTTCACTGGTAGCTACACTCCTGTAGCGTAAATTGGTATGTCAACCCAGAGCAGTGGGGTACCATTTTTTTTGGCTGGCAAGAAGTCCTATTAGGAAATCCCACGCCATTGAACCAGTTTAGTATCTTTGAAGTGACTGATGTTTAAAACAAATGTTTGTTTTTCTTTCCTGTAGCACCACATTCTGGAAATAGTTGTGCCAACTAACTTAGGGGTAAAAAGGCAAGTGACCGCTCATTAGATGCGGCAGGTTGTCTTCTTTCCAAAATGGTATGGTTTATCTACCTTTTCTTCAATTCTGAAGGTGTTATAGCCATTTTCGTACAGGCAAGTCAGGTTTGAGAAAATGTTAGAAACATCAGAGGTTGTAGTAGGTGTAGTTTTCTACTTCTAGCACCCCCTAAGGTAGTTCAACTCATACCAATGGGGTGTTGTTTGACTTCTAAGAGCACTAGCAAACAAATGCAGTTGAAAATTCCATGGTTTTCACAGAGCTCCATACATTTGAAGGGGCAGAAATGTAAAAAAATGCCATTTTTTCCTAAAGTGCCACCTTCTGGAAGCATTTGGGCACAACAGGCTTGGGTTAATAAGGAAATTCACCCCTCATTAGATGCGGCAGGTTGTCTTCTTTCCAAAATGGTATAGTTTGTGTAGCCTTTCTTCACTTCTCTAGTTGTTATAACCATTTGTGTACAGACCAGTAATGTTTGAGAAAATGTTAGAAAAATTTGAGGTTGCAATAGGTGTAGTTTTGTACTTGTAGCGCCCCCTGAGGTAGGTGAACTCATACCAATGGGGTGTCATTTTTCTCCTAAGAGCACTAGCTAATGAATACAGTTGGAAATGCCATGGTTTTCACACATTTTAGTACATTTGAAGGGGCAGAAATGTAAGAAAATGCCTTTTTTTTTTTTTTTTTTATTAGCGCTATCTTCTGGAGGCATTTGTGCACACCAGGCTTGGGGTAACAAGGAAAGTCACCCTTAGGTGCAACAGGTTGTCTACTTTCCAGAAATATATATAGTTTTATATAGTTATTCCACTGTTTTAGGGTAGATTTACCACAAAAACACTAGAACGCACATATTAGCTCATAAAGTTGAAAATGTCATTTTGCGCTGCTGGTGATTAGGGCTCTACGCTAGCCATGGACGTAGGTAAAACTATACAAATTTGGTATTTTTTTACTCGGGGGACTCGGGGCTTTTTCAAATAATTGAAACTTTTTCAATTAAGGTAAATGTTTTTGATACATAGTATGTGATTTTAGCAAAATGAGTAAATTTTCACTTTTTTTGTCATGACATCATAGCTTTTTTGCACAATGTAAAATTCTCTTCATATAAGGTACCATAAGAGAGCTCAATTTGTTCTGAAAAAAACAGTATATAGTTTTCCATATTTAACTAAAAATCCCCAGAGGAAATCAAGAATAAACGGAAGGATAGCAAAAGTGTCTGGCCTGCAGGGTACAGGCAATGGCCCAAACCTCTGGCACTGAAGGTGTTAAAAAGCATAATGGCTCAAACAACACATTTCATTTAAAAGGGGCAATGCACATAGATGTTGGTTTGTAGTTGGGTTTTACTGGAGGATAAATTAGCACTACTACCTTACATTAATGTTGTTAAGACTAAGTGGCCTGGGAGTGGAGGAAGATAACTCACTTGTTCCCTCTCTGCAATCTTTCCCTTAACAGGGATAGGTGTAAATTGTTTCACTATTCTTGCTTTTCTTACCAGATACTGGTGCAGTTATCATCCCTCTAGAACAAGGGTAGCCAGCCCTAGTCCTCAAGTGCTACCAACAGTGCAAATTTTCAGGATATCCCAGCTGGAGCACAGGTGGACTAATTGGTGGCTCAGTTACTTTAATTGCCCTACCTGTGCTTGTTCAGTGATATACTGAAAATATGCACTGTTGGTATCTCTTGATGGCCAGGTTTAGCTACTCTTGCTCTAGAGACATGGAGAGGGAGAAGCCGTGAATAAGTGTATGAAAAGTATAGGGAGGATAGTTTGAATTTATGTATTCTGTACATGCAGAATATACAAAGTCACGAAAGGGGGTGGGGGTGACTGTTCATTTAAAGTCTAATTGTCATGTTAATAGAAGTCACCTCCGATTAATTGTTATTATACATGGAATAATGAAAATAGGGTAATAAAGTTTATTAAGCGTTGGCATCTTTTAAAATCATAACTTACCGGACGTACTTGGATTGGGGAGTGTGGCCATCTTGGCAGAGTGGGATCTGTGCTCCTGCACTGTCTGTCACTCACATGGATTTGCCAACAGGGGAGTTTAATTGTAACCGTGTGGTACAGAGCAGGGTCTGACAGCGCAGGTGCACAGATCCCACTTCGCCAAGATGGCAATTCATGTACGAAGTTATGATTTTAAATGATGCAGACACTTTACAAACTTTATTACCCTATTGTCATTATTGCATGTATGATAAGGAATCGGAGATGACTTGTTTTGACATTAACGTTCTGCTTTAACCAGTTCACTGCTGGAGATGCCCTTAGCAGATACCTTAAAACTGCTAAGGTCATCTTCAGCCAAATATTCTGTACTACAGCAGCAAACCGTTTTCTACTGCGGATTGAGAATTAACTAACCAGAAGTTTTCAGTCCTCGTTAATTGTCATTCGTTCGGAAACAATCTGATAAATGACTTTACTGTGTACGAAATGTAAGTAATTGCAATGTTCTGGAAGCAACAACAAAACCTTTTCATTTCTCCCAGTATTATGTTCTGCTAGTATTCATTACACTCTAATATTTCAGGTACATGTTCTGTCTGTTTAGTTTCACTCCATCTGTATCTATTTTCCATTTTCAGCTTCGTCTTAATAGCATTAAAAAGCTCTCCACTATTGCTTTGGCACTGGGAGTAGAAAGAACACGCAGTGAACTTCTGCCATTCCTGACAGGTAAGTTGTTTTCTTAACATAGTTGAAGGAATCATCGGCACACATTCTGGGGCAGAGTCAAAATCCATGCTTGCTATGTTAGGCATCATTGGAAAGAATCATAAGAATCTCGCCACCCGCTTCATGGATAAGATCGACTCCTTCAGACATGACATCTCATCACTTCAACCCCCACCCATCCAGCCTAGCCCTGCCACCTCCCTTGCACACACACTAAGCTTCTTCTCACCCATCACCAAGGATGAAGTTTCCCTTCTCCTTACTCGCTCAAACCTAACCACATGCCCTCTTGACCCAATCCCATCTCACCTCGTCCAAGAACTTTCACCTCTACTAACGCCACCCCTTACTTATTCAACCTCTGTCTGTCAACTGGCACCTTCCCATCCTCTTTCAAACATGGATTAATCACACCCATTCTACTGAAACCCTCCCTGGACCCAAACTCACTGTCAAGCTACAGGCCCATTTCCCTACTTCCGTTCACCTCCAAACTCCTTGAGTGTTTCACATATATAACCAACTCACTAAATTCCTCTGCTCCCATTCCCTGCTTGATCCCTTGCAATCCGGATTCTGTCCCCATCACTCCACTGAGACTGCCGTCACTAAAGTGGCCAACGACTTGCTGTCAAAAGGCCACTACTCCCTATTCATTCTCTTGGACCTGTCAGCCGTCTTTGACACAGTAGATTACTCACTCCTTCTCCAAGCCCTCCACTCTCTAGGTCTCTGTGACACTGCCTTCTCTTGATTTTCATCATATCTCTGCAACCGCTCCTCCAGTGTGTCCTACTCTGGCTCCACTTCCCCACCCCTCCCACTGTCTGTCAGAGTGCCTCAGGGCTCAGTCCTGGGCTCTTTGTTCTTCTCAATCTACACTGCATCCCTTGGCAAACTAATAAACTCCTTTGGGTTTCACCACCATATCTATGCTGATGACACTCAAATCTATCCTCCCCAGACCTCTCCCCTTCCCTCTTGTCCCAGTTATCTGACTATCTGTCTGCTGTGTCTTCCTGGATGTCCTCCCGTCAACTCAAACATAACCTTGGCAAAACTGAACTAATTATCTTCCCTCCCTCTCCTACCAGTCCCACCCCAGATATTACCTTCACTGTCAACAACACTACCATCACACCAACCCCTACAGCACGCTGCCTTGGGTCATACTTGACTCCGCCCTATCCTTTATCCTTCACATCCAGTCAATATCCAAATCAAGCCGCCTCCACCTCTGCAGCACCTCTAGAATCCGACCCTTCCTCACCCAAGACACTGCTAAAATTCTAATCCAAACACTCATCATGTCCCGTCTTGACTACTATAATTCATTACTAATTGGCCTTCCTCTCACCCGACTAACCCCACTACAGTCCATAATGAACTCCGCAGCACGACTAATCTACCTCACTCATTGCTTCTCTAACACCACTCCCCTTTGCCAATCCCTACACTGGCTTCCAATAGCATACAGAATTAAATTCAAAATTCTGGTGCTAACTTATAGAGCCCTTACTAACAGCACACCCCCCTATATCTCATCTCTCATTTCCAAACACACTCGCCATCTCCGTTCTGCACATGACCTTCTGGTCTCCACAGCTCTTATCACATCCTTCCACTCCCACCTACAGGACTTCTCCCGTGCTGCCCCTGAGCTCTGGAATTCCCTCCCCAGTCCCATCAGACACTCCCCCAGCCTTCAGATCTTCAGACGCTCCCTGAAAACTAACCTCTTCAGGGAAGCATATCTTCTACCTCCATAAACATTATCACCAAGGACCAACCCTTCCCTGGACCACTGCACTTAATAGCATTTCAGTCTCCCACTCACTGACTAGCAGCTTATGTGGCAGGAGGCACTTACACCCAAAAGCACTTGCTCCTTCTGTGTGCAACCCACCTTCCTCTAGACTATAAGCTGTCACGAGCAGAGCTCCCTGATCCTTCTGTTCTCCACATATGATTTGTACTATTTAGTATCTCTGTATGTCTATTCCCTATTTTAAAGCGCTGTGGAATAAATTGGCGCTCTATAAATATTCATAATTCATAATTTTTATTTCTATAACTAAAGATGTTAATCCTGTTTGTAGCATTGCAAGTGGCAATATTACTGTACTTGGAGTGAAAATCCCAATATGACTAGTGCTGTGAGAGGTCACTCTTAACAAATTCCTGCAATTACTACAGCGCAAGATCAGATCAGTGGTTGATTTTATGTAGCTGATCGCATAAACACAGAAATTTTTTTTTGTCTAATACAGTGCAGGAAAACCTAACCTAATGCATATAGAAATGGGAATGGAGATTTGTGTGAGTGGGCTTCCTTTTGCATCCAAATAAGAAGAATTTGCAAAACAAAAAAAGAAACAAAACAGACCCCCCCCCCCTTCAACTCATTACATCCAGAATCCACTAGATATGCTAAACAGACATCTGCACACTGTACAAGCCTAAAAATACCTGGCACATGCCCACTGGGGTCTTGATACCGTTAGAGCCAGTAACACAATAATTCTATCAAAAACAAATAGATACCGGCAAACATACCATATCAACACTGTTATCCTACCCCCACTTCCCAAAAAACCCCAACAACCACCAAAATAAGTCTCTGTTTCTCCACCCACCCCAATGAAAACCAACATGTAAAACAAAGTAGGACTTTCCTCCCACCCACCCCAAGTTAAACCATTCTGTCCAACAATGAACACCCAGTTCCCTCCACCCACCCCATTGGCTAGATGGGGAGATGACAGCATGTGCATGCATGACCCCTTCATATGGATGGTGAATGGCTGAGTGTTGAGGTTACTTTATGGCATGTTCTGAGCCCTGCATAACCCCACCCCTCCCAGCCAATGGGAGCAAGGGTAAGGATTTGAACAGGGATTGGCCAGTTCCTATTTTTTTTCTCACCTTGGCTTGGACCCAAGCAGAGCTAGGTTTATTTCTGTCGTTACTGGTAACTCTGGGTAGGCAATCCACCCCTTTAAGTAGGCAGGAACAATTCTAGGATTGATTGCAGGGGGTGGAGCCTACCTTCCCTCCTTGGCTGCAGATAGCCAACCAGATCCAGAAAGATTTGTTCCTTGGTGAAGACACAGGCAAGAGAACAGTTCTGCTATAGCTTTAGAAGTTTTTTTATTTTTCTGTTAGATATGGAATACCACTATTAGGTGGATTACCATAAATGACAATGCCCTTATATGTGGCTAGCTCAGTGACCAGGTGCTTTTTGTGGACCTTAAGACCTGGGGGGAAAGTCTTGGTTACAAGTTCTTTCCTCAGGAGTCGTCCACAGAGTCTTCTTCTTTAAACATGGTAATCTGAAGACAGAAGATCTGCAGGAAAGGTGAGCAACCCTTTGAGTGCTGCAGGTCCACTTGTCCCACAGTGGCCCTCCGCACAGGGTTGTTTCATTTGGAGTTCTTATTGCACACTACTGCACTCATTGGGTCTATCTGTATGTCTGTTGGGTGTTTTGGAGCAGGTTTATGTGGTAACTTAACCCTTTAGCTGCTAGATTGTCTTTTTTGGGGTTTTTTTTTTTTTTTACTGGTTTAGTGTTTTTTTTGGGTGTCCTAACATGTTCTAGTGATGTTTTAGGTATTTTAGTTTTACACTTTCAGTTTTGTAAAATTTAAGTTCTATGCCTTTACGGCGCGCTTTACTGTATAGACGCCATTGCTCTATTCACTTCTATGGGACTGTACTGGACTGTACTGACTCCCTTTTACTTGTCTGCCCTTGCTCTATCATCCGGTTCATGTTTCTAGTGTGTTGGGGGGCTCAGGGGGCTTCAGACACTGTTTGGGGTACTTTTCTGGGAAAACTACATTTTCCATGAGCGTTTGCTTCGCGCGCTCATTTCTGATTGGCTCCCTCCGGCAGCCATTTTGTGCTATTTCCAGAGCAAGTATCCTGCGCTGGGCTTGGACTCGCCTTCTCTCCTCTGCTGATTAACCCTTTGCCTGCCAGATAAGTTTATTTTAGCGATTTCTGGGGTGAAACTTTAATCCTACACACTATAATTGGGTGATTTCTTATACAGTAAGGTTATTTGACATTGTGAGAATGTCTATACAGCTGGAGCTTGGGGCCAGACCTAAGGCTAAGTAGGCTGGGGTCTCTGTATCACCCATTATGCATTGCTCTTCCTGTTACTTAGGGCTACCTAGAAAATTCTCAGGTCACTTATACCCAGCATGTTCTGATGTCCCTGAGAGTCTGCCAGGGACCTCCAGCCATGCATTAGAGCCAGCTTGGGTGCAAGAGTTCAAGGCTGCTACTAGGGACCTTAGGTCCACATTGCAGCTACTCCCATCCCAATTACAGGGGGTCTTTCATTCTTGGCAGGCCCCCTTCTCAGTCAAGTCTTCCATACCCAAACCTCAGGGAGTACCTGACGTGTCAGATTCCTCTGAAGAGGAACTGCTGGTGGATTCAGATGTTGAGGAATGTTATGTTGTGGGCTCCTCTCAGTTTTTTGGGGATGCTTTTGAGGCTGATCCTCAGCCCTCCGCTGAGGGCCTGATCAGGGCTGTCTTGAATACTCTTAACATTCCCTTAGTTCAGGAGGTTCCTTCTGACCCCTCTGATGTGTTCCAGGAGCCTAACAAAGCCCTTACTTGCTTTCCACCTAACCGCACTCTTGACCGCCTTGTGTCTGAGGAGTGGAAATCCCCGGACAGGAAACCTTCTGTGTCCAAGAAATGTGCCAAGCTTTATCCCTTTTCTGAGGCCGCACTTACTCAGGGGGTTCATCCTCCCAAAGTGGATGCCCCTATTTCCAGGCTAAGTCTACTGCCTTACCAGTCTCTGATGCGTCTGCTCTGAAGGACTGGACTGATAGGAAACTTGAGGTCTCCCTAGAGTCCATTTTTCCCACTGCTGGTTCTGCCATGCGTCCAGCATTCGCAGCTGTATGGGTGAACTGGGCCATTGCAGTCTGGACTGAACAGCTCACCTTGACTGTCTTTCGGGATGTTCCTACTTCGGATAGGTTGCGCCTTCTTGCCAACTTTTCTGAGGCACAGCACTGTGTTTCTGCTGCCTTATTTGATGCCATCCGTTTGGTGGCTAGGGTTTTCACCATGTCTGTTGTGGCCAGACGAGCTCTTTGGCTCAAGATCTGGTCTGCTGACACTGCTTCTAAGAAAGCATTGCTCTCCCTACCTTTTCAGGGTACCTCCTTGTTTGGGCCAGATCTTAAGGATCTGATCAGTGAGGCCACACGGAGTAAGAGTACTCTTCTACCTTTGGTTCCCGGGAAGAAAATGCCGCTTAAGCGTAACCTGTATTTTCGTTCCTTTCAGAATGAGACACGTCCGGCGAACCAGACGGTTCCCTCAGCTCCTCGTACCTCCTCCAAGCCCAAACAACAATGGAAGCCCAAGTTCTCTTCCAAGCCTTCTTCAGCATGACTTGCTGAACCTGGGTCCACACTCTGCTGTGGGTGGTCGTCTGCGACACTATCACAGCATTTGGGAGGATTCGGTGATGGACCCATGGGTTTTACAGGTGGTGATGGAAGGGTACAGGATCCCTTTCGTGTCTCTTCCTTCCTTTTGCTTTCTTCCTTCTCACACGCCTCAGGATGCAGAGAAACGCCGTCTGTTCGACAACGCTGTTCAGGCTCTTATGGACAAGGATGATCTAGAGCCAGTTCCAGTTCAGGACAGAGGTATGGGGTTTTACTAGAACCTCTTTGTGGTATCCAAGAAGGACGGCGGCTGTCGTTCCATTTTGGATTTAAAGGATCTCAATTCCTTTGCGATCCGGACTCATTATCACCAGGAGTCTCTATGCACAGTGATTGCTGCCATGTCGCTAGGGGAATTCCTTGCATCTCTGGATCTTTAGGACGCGTACTAGTTTGTCATGGAACTGAGTTTGTCATGGTGGCTCGACCTCTCCAACCTGCTGAAAGGCAAGTCCTTCCTGGTATCCTTCTGGACCACGGTGACCATAGATGCCAGCCTCTCTGGCTGGGGAGCGGTCCTGGATTGTCTGAGTGCTCAGGGTCGGTGGTCTCCAGAGGAATCTATCCTTCCCATCAACATGTTGGAGCTTTGAGCGATATTTCATTCCCTTCAACATTGGACATCTCAGCTGGAAGACTGTCCGGTCCAAGTAGAGTCCAACAACTCCACGGCCATGGCTTACATCAACAAGCAGGGTGGAACAAGAAGTCTCGCCTCTTGGTTAGAGGTCACGGCTATTTTGTCCTGGGCAGAACACGTTACTGCCATTTCCGCAGTGAACATTCCTGGCGTAGACAACCACATTGTGGACTTCTTCAGTCGACACACAGTGGACAGCGGAGAGTGGGAGCTGCACTCAGAGGTGTTCAACCTCATTGTTAAGAAATGGGGTCTTCCTTACATTGACCTGATGGCGACAAGACACAATAGGAAGGTAGCGAGGTTCTGCTCTCGGTGGAGAGACTCTCTGGCTCTGGTGGTAGATGCGATGTCCATTCCTTGGTTATTCCCTCTGGCCTACATCTTTCCTCTCCTCCCAATGTTGCACAGGATGTTACGGAAATCACGACTGGAGCGTTGTCCAGTCATTCTGATTGCTCCGTACTAGTCTCGCCAAGCTTTGTTTCTGGAGCTTCTGGATCTGTCAGTGGTGGAGCCATTCTGGCTCCCTTGATGCCCGGATCTTCTACAGGGTTACCTGTGGAAAGAGGATGTTCTTCGGCTAGCCTTGACAGCTTGCAAATTGAATCCTCAATATTGAAGAAAGGGTTTTCTTCTGGTGTAGTGGCTACTATGCTCAGTGCCCGAAAACCTGTTTCTTCCAAGATCTACCATTGTGACTAGTCGACTTTTCTTTCTTGGTGTGCTGACAAGGATCTGTCTCAGAAATTTGATCTGCCTACAGTCCTGGCATTTTTGCAGGACGGTGTGGATAAGGGCCTCAGTTTCAGTTCCCTTAAGGTTCAGACTTCTGCACTTTCTGTCTTCTTTCAGAGGTGCATTGCCATCCTTCCTGATGTCAAGGTTTTCTTCCAGGGCGTTGCTCGTACTCTCCCTGCCTTCAAGATTCCTGCTCCTCCGTGGGATGTTAATTTGGTTTTGGGAGTTCTTCAGCTCCCTCCATTTGAGTATTTGGCTACTATTCCTCTACGCCTCTTGACGTGGAAAATGGCCTTTCTCCAGGCAATTGTGTCTGTCTGCCGTGTCGCTGAGTTGCATGCTCTGTCCTGTAAACCACCCTATTTGGTGTTTCACAAGGACAAGGCGGTGCTTCACATCTCTCAGGAGTTCCTCCTCAAGGTGGTTTCGGAGTTCCACGTCAATCAGGAGATTGTGGTGCCCTCTTTCTGCCGTGACCCCACCTCTGACAAGGAGAGGGATCTCCACTTGTTAGATGTGGTGCGTTGTCTCAAGTTTTATGTACATCGCACTGAGTCTGTCAGGCAATCGGATGCGTTGTTCGTCATTCCTGAGGCTCCTAGGGCAGGAAGACCTGCATCCAAGGTGACTATTGCTTCTTGGATCAAGTCCACTATTCGTAAGGCTTATGAGCGGAGGAAGAAGCCTGTCCCTTTTCAGGGTCACAGCTCATTCTACACGATCTGTTGGGGCCTCTTGGGTTTACAAGAATCGGGGTTCTGCTGATCAGTTGTTGAAGGCGGCCACTTGGTCATCTGTGCACACCTTTTCAAAGCACTACCGTGTTGATGTGCTGGCATTGGCTGACGCCAGCTTTGGGAGGAAAATCCTGGAGGCAGTCTTGCCGGTCTAGGATTTTCTTGGGTTTTTGGTGCTTCCTTAACTTTTGAGCCCTTTTGGCTCTAGTTCAGTGTGCTGTGTAACAGTTGGTGGGGGGGGGTTACTCCTGTTCAGTGTCCGTTGACACTCCATTGTTTGTTGGGCTATCTCTGATCTGATGGTTCATATCTGCTCTGGTGACTTTGGGGGCCTTGCACCTGGTCCTTGCCTTAGTTCCCACCTCTAGTTGTACATATCAAAGTTAACAATAACCTGTATTGGACAACAGAGAAAAGAGGATTTTAGTCTTGCATGTTAAATCCTTTTCCCTTAGTCCATACAGGTTACTGGTCTCCCACCCTGTCAAGGGACCATACTTGGTTCTCCTGTGGCAGACTGTGGGGGTCCTTTGGGGTCATGCTTACAGGAGTCTTCTTTCCCTTCACTATCTAGGCAGTAGTTAGTGTCTCAAATCTTTCTGGAGCTGGTTGGCTAGCTGCAGCCAAGGAGGGAAGGTAGGCACCACCCCCTAGAATCAATTCTAGAATTGTTCCTGCCTACTTAAAGGGGCGGATTGCCTCCCCAGAGTTTCCAGTAACCTGTATGGACTAAATTTAACTGCAGTTGTGGAGGAGACTGCTGTAGACGACCAGGGCATAGCAAACACAGCTGAACCTCTCGCATAAAGGATGGTGCTTCACATTGGAAACTTGATGGTTTAACTGAGATTAGTAGGGGATAGGGTCTATTGCTAGACATGGTGGTTTAACGTGAGCCTTCATTGTTGAATATGCTTGTTTTCATTGCTGGGGGGGGGGGGGGGATTTCTTCTTCTTTTTTTTTTTTTTGGGGGGGGGGGAATAGGATTACCTGTCTGTATGTGGTTTTGTTAGAATGATTGTGTTACCAGCCCTAATAGTATCAGTACAGTACAAAGTACACAAGTTAGGCTTCAGGTAGGCTAAGCATGTGTTGTTGGTTAATCTGGAATTAGCATTTAGTGCTAGTCTTCAAGAAGATAAGTATTTCCTTGGAATAGCACCTCACCACACATTGACTTAGCCTGCTCTAATGAGCAAAAATCTAAAATTTTGGACAAAAACTTAATTAGCATAGATCATTGAATTGAAACCCATGTCCACTGAGACAAACATGATACTTTGTTGCTGGACTCAAAAACTCCAAATTCTTTCTACTTAAGGCTTCTAAAGAATACTTTGAAGTACTGGTGCCCTTCCAATAGAGTTGTCTGCCTTTACGGACATGATATTCAGTACTAATTAACCCTTTAAGGACCAGACAAACAGGGGTACCTTTACCCTGAAGGACCGCAGGGACTACATTCGGGTCAACCAAATGTACTGGCTCGCTGAAAGAGAGGCTGAAACTGGCTGCTTCTGTTTTGGAGCAGTTCGTTTTAGACTTCCCGCAGGAGCTTTGACTGACAAGAGACCCACTGGGCTTCCTCGTTGGTCCCATGCAGTGCCCATAAATCTCTTGCTTTGGGATTAAAATCAGGCCTATGCAGTCTGCACATGCAGCCTGCAAAGTCTGTGGTTGAGAACCACATACTTCTGCTATGCATTTCAGCCATGGTTGTCGGTTTTTATAGAAGACTTTGTGAAACTTCGAGGTATGGTAATGTTTCACAATAAAAGCAGCTCCAATTAATCGTCATAGTATTTGGGCCATGGAAAGTGTTATTTCAGTACTGTCTGAGTTGTAGTTCAAGAGTATTTGAATGATAAAGTATCCCCCTCCCACCCCTTTTACCTAGTGTAAGTCACCTCTCCACACATATGAAATCTGGTCCCTTGACCAGACAGATCACATAAAGGCACAGTCTTCTTACTATTAACATAAGGAAAACGCTGACCCCCTAGACAGCTTTTTCAGGTTTTTCCTTATGCTCACTAAAGATTGTCCCCATCTGCGATCCATCAGGACAGTCTTGCCTCTCTGAGGTGAGCAGTGTTACAACAGTAAATGGGTGGGATGGGGATAATTTCATTCAAGGGATAGTAATGGTTAATTTTAAGTTGATTTAATATTGTAGACATTAAAAAAAGGTTAACATCCATGTAAGACTTATCTATCTAATCTTTATGGTTTGAGAGATATAACTTGCTAAAGTTACCTTTTCCTGGCTGTTTCACTGAAGTCTGCCATCTAGCAGACAGAGGCTCTTCAGCAGAGCTGAAATCACGCTATTTAGAAATAAATACTTCATTGGAACAGTCTACAAAGTGCGCTTGCAAACCAGGCACACTTTGTAGACCATTCTAAATGAAGTATTTGTCTTTAGATATCGTTATATCAGTGCTGCTGAAGAGTCGCATCTGGTCAAGCGATCAGAATCTGCTTCTGACAGCTTTACAGCTCGTCAAGCAGAAAGGGGAGGGACCAGAGAACTTTGTTTTCCTATATCTCTCAAGTCACAATGTTTTGAGAGATACAAATAAGTGCAAGTACTCTCTTTTAATTGTATCTACCATATAGTTAATACTTTTTTTCTGACATTACTATCCCTTTCAATTTCTCTTGAACTACAACGAAGACAGTATTGAAATAATACTCTCCATAGCCCAAATACTATGAGGATAAATTGGAGCTGTTTTTTTGTGAAACATTACTATCCCTTTAATTGCCCATTTAAGTGTCCCTGACCGTGATATCAGTGATTCTCTTTCTAGAGACTGATCAATGGATTGTGGTATAATTTAAATTATCCATGCAGCTGAAGAGTGGAAGTATGACTTCACTGTTTCTGTATTTCACTGTCAACACATTTAGTAAGTCCACTTTTAAAACTAGGATCAGATTTTACCAGAGAGAGACCCTGCCCCCTCATCTGGCAGAACATTTATAGCTTCCTGTTCTCTTTTAAAGGGATAGTAATGTTTCACAAAAAAAGCAGCTCCAATTAATCTTCATAGTATTTGGGCCATGGAGAGTGTTATTTCAGTACTGTCGGATCTGTAGTTCGAGTAATTGAATGATAAAGTATCCCCCTCCCACCCCTTTTACTTAAGTAACACTGCTCACATCAGAGCAGCAAGACTGTCCAGGTGGATCTCAGAGAGGGACAGTCTTCAATTAGCATAAGGGAGAAACCTGAAAAACCTGTCAAGGGGGGGGCAGGGTTTTCCTTATGTTCACAGTAAAGAAGATTTTTTTTTTTTTCTTTCTTTCAAAAATGGACACCATATCAAAGATCTTGGGGATACTGTTCTACTGATGGGAAATTTCCAGACTCGGAGCGAGATCAATCTGGAAGTATAAGGTGATGACCAAATTTGACACACTCTGAACTATGGCCTAAACAGAGACAAGGAATTTGTCACATAATTACACGTTGAACAAATTTTTCCAACAATTCCTATATACTTTGCAATTTGTTGGCTCGTACAAAGAGAGAGACTGAAACACATCACATTTAATACTGGGAGTTGGATTTTATTGCAGACCATAAAAGATGCCCTACTGAATTCTGAGGAATTAATTTAGAGAGAACTTATTGACTTTCACTTCCCACTTTCATGAATGTGTGATTGTCTGCTGTCTGAATTATGAAGTATTATGCACCATGTGTGTATGGTGGCTTTCTGTGTCCTGATATTTTGGGAGATTAGTAAATTTAAACCATCAACATGTTTGTCAGTGGTATTTATAATAAATATATATTTATTATAATTTTTTTAAATCTTTTTCCCTGGTAGAAAAAAACCTCACGAGTGATATAAAGGTGACACCTTTTAATGGCTAACTGAGAACATAAAGGGTGCAAGTTTTCAGGACGCTAAGACTCATTCTTCAGGCATGGGTCAACCCCCAGGGGTCTTAGTGTCCTGGAAGCTTTCACTGTCTATGTCGTCAGCTAGCCATTAAAAGGTATCACCTTTTATATATGACTTTTGTGAGTTTTTCTACAAAAGTACACTGAATTCCATGTACTCTACTGGCTAAAACGGTACCAACTTTTTTTTTTTTTTTCCTGCTTTTAGAAGTAAATCTCTTGACTTAAAAGTATGAGCGCTGCCACATAATAGATTTTATGTAAGCCATTAACATTTGGTTACCCTGTTCTGTCTTACTGGTTTTAGATACAATCTATGATGAAGATGAAGTACTTCTGGCATTGGCTGAACAACTGGGGACCTTCACTACCCTGGTTGGAGGACCAGAATTTGTACACTGCTTACTGGTGAGTGTTCCAGAGTAAAATTATATATTTGTTTCTTTTAAGTTATTTGGTTCTTAAATCTCTGAGAGGAGTAAGCTGATTGTAGCTTGTGATATGGTCGAGAAACTAAAAGCCTAATGTTAGCATTCATAATTCTTACCTTTAGATCATTTGTTTCCCAACCCTCTCCTCAGGGTCATCTAATAGGCCTTGTCTTTAGAATGTCTCTGTTTGTGCAGGTGAACTAATTAAATGACTGCTCCTCTAATTAACTCACCTATACTCAAGCAGGCAAATAAACCCATAGCTTTTTAGTCTTCCCTATACAGAGGGTTGGGAACCATTACAATAAGTTATTGAATATACATAATTCCATTTATGAGTGTAACATTTGTCTTAACAGCCACCACTTGAGAGCCTGGCAACAGTTGAGGAAACCGTGGTGAGAGATAAAGCAGTTGAATCTCTTCGTGTCATTTCTCATGAGCACTCCCCTTCAGATCTTGAGGCACACTTTGTTCCACTGGTAAAACGCCTGGCCAGTGGGGACTGGTTCACTTCTCGCACATCTGCCTGTGGCCTCTTCAGTGTGTGTTATCCCCGGGTTTCCAGCACAGTTAAAGCTGAACTTAGGCAGTAAGTTTATTTTTTAAATTGTGTTACAAAATGAGACAAAGTGGAGTTGACTTTTCAGTCAGTGTACATTCATGTAAGTGGTGCTGTTTATTTTCTTCACAGTATACGAAAACAACTCTTAATGTTGTTTATATTCCCTCTCTTGGCAAAATGTTTGTTTTTTGTGTCCTTCATGTATTACTATATCCTTTTGTTACTATTTGAGACAGAATATGCATGCACAAACACTAAATATATCTACGTTTATCAATAAATAAGGTGCTTGGACTTTATTTGGGTTTCCCTAGAGAATGAGCTCTACCTGCCTATCACTGAGGAAGGATTTGGATAAACTGAATGAATGGGCAGAAAAGTGGCAGATGAGGTTTAATGTAGATAACTGCATGGTTAATTTGGGCTGTATAGTACAAACTTGCTACACACAGTTAGGTCTGGACATATTTGGACAATGACACAATTTTCATAATTTTGGCTCTGTATGCCACCACAATGGATTTGAAATGAAACAACTGAAATGCAATTGAAGTGCAGACTTTCAGCTTTAATTCAAGGGGTTGAACAAAAATATTTTATGAAACGTTTAGGAATTGCACCCATTTTCATACACAGTCCCCTTATTTCAGGGGCTCAAATGTAATTGGACAAATTAACACAATCCTAAAAAAAAATGTACATTTTTAATACTTTGTCAGCAGTCCTTTGCAGGCGTTGACTACTTGAAGTCTGCAGCGCATGGACATCACCAAACACTGGGTTTCCTCCATTGTGATGCTTTGCCAGGCCTTTACTGCAGCTGTCTACAGTTGTTGTTGTTCGTGGGTCTTTCTGCCTTATGTTCTGTCTTCAGCAAGTGAACTGCATTCTCAATATAGTTGTGATCAGATGATTGACTCGGCCATTGCTTAATATTCCACTTCTTCTCCTTAAAAACCTCCTAGGTTGCTTTCGCAGTATGTTTTGGGTCATTGTACTTCTGTAAAGTGAAGTGCTGTCCAATTAACTTCGCTGAATTTGGCTGAATCTGAGCAGACAATATATCCCTATACACTTCAGGATTCATCCGGCTGCTTCAGTCTTGTCACATCATCAATAAACACTAGTGACCCAGTGCCAGTGGAAGCTATGCATGCCAATCATACTGCCGCCACCGTGTTTTACAGAAGATGTGGTATGCTTCAGATCATGAGCCGTTCCCAGCCTTCTCCATACTTTTTTCTTCCCATCAGTCTAGTACAGGTTAATCTTAATTTCATCTGTCCAAAGAATGCTGTTCCAGAACTAGGCTGGCTTTTTTAGATGTTTTTTGGCAAAGTCTAATCTTGCCTTTCTGTTCTTGAGGCTTATGAATGGTTTGCACCTTGTGGTGAACCCTCTGTATTTCTCTCGTGAAGTCTTCTGTTTATGGTAGACTTGGATAATAATATGCCTACCTCCTGGAGAATGTTCTTCACTTGACTAGATGTTGTGAATGGGTTTTTCTTAACATGGAAAGGATCCTACAATCATCCACCACTGTTGTCTTCCGTGGACGTCCAGGTGTTTTTGTGTTGCAGAGCTCACCAGCGTTTTCTTTTTTTCTCAGATTGTTGATTTGGCCATTCCTAATGTTCCTGCTATCCCACTGATGGATTTTTTTTTTTTTTTTTTGTTTTTGTTTTTGCAGCCTAAGGGATAGCATGTTTCACTAGAATTGAGAGTATGTTGTGGGTTCATAGCAACAGCTTCCAAACGCGAATGCCACACCTGGAATCAACTCCAGATCTTTTACCTGCTTAATTGATGAAGCAATAACCCACACCTGTCCATGAAAGTGTTTGAGTCCATTGTCAAATTACTTATGGTCCCTTGAAAAAGAGGGGGGCTACATATTAAAGAGCTGTAATTCATAAACCGTTCCTCCAATTTGGATGTGAATACTCTCAAATTAAAGCTGAGATACTGCACTTTAAAAGCCCATATTCATTATTTACCTGTAACCTGAATTTATTTTGGGAAACATCCAAAATAACAAACCTTGTGTCGGTGTCCAAATATTTCCGGACCTAACTGTATACACTAAATGGGAAAGCAGTGGCATTCAGGTTCTGCAAGAGCAAGTTGGGGTACTATCCTGCATAAAAAGGGATATAGATGCACGAGATGCAATTATAATTCTACCTCTGTAGAAATCCTTGGTAAGGCTTCTTCTACAATATGCAGTACTGTTTTGGGCAGCAGTTATTAAAGACATTATTGAACTGGAAAAATTGCAGAGACTTGCAACAAAATTGATAAATGGATTGGAGGATCTAAGTTATAGGGAGAGACTGGGTTTGTTATATTAGAGAAGAGACATCTAAGGGCTGATATGATTACCATTTACAGTTCTATTCAAGGTCAATGCAAAGAACAAGAGGTCATCCATTAAGAGTAGAACAATGGCGCTTTCTACTTAAACAGAGGCAGAGATTTTTTTTTTTTTTTTTTTTACAGTAACCAGGGGCGTCTGTAGGAATTCTTCCGGTGGGTGTTGCAAAGCCATAATATGACTCCAGGCCAGCGCACTCAGCCCCTATGGTTATATAGATGTGTATATATGTGTGTGTGTGGGGGGGGTGGCGGCAAGTGCGCATTGCCTGCCCTCCGGACTCCCATGTTAAGGATTGTAAAGTTATGAATTCTTTGCCTTGGGATTCTGTCCTCGCAGATACTGTGACTGCTTTAAAAAGTAATGGATACCCATGTAGCACAGAACAATATTGAGAAGTATGACAGCTGGCTTCAAAACAGATAAGATGTTGATTCAGAGGATTATTGGTCTGCCATTTGGAGTCGGGATGGACTCCTTTTTAAACCACTTGGGGCTTAATCAATGCATTGCACTGTAATGCATTAGATACCTCTCTGGCACTCAGAGGATTAATTAGATAGGGCTTCAATGTTTTTTGCTTTCTTCTGGATCAACATAGGTGATACGGCACGAGTTGAACTTGATAGACCCATCAGTTTTTCAGCCTCATTAACTGTTTCTTTATTTATGAACTCTAAACCTTGTAACTCCAGTCCTTGTTTCAGGCTGTCGTTTGCTCCTTTCAACAGGGAGTATGTGACCATTACTACAGATGTGGGTAATAAAATGGCATCTCAGATGGTATCTGTTTTTGAAAAGAATGCTTGAATTATATCAAGGATTTGTGCTTAACCCTTTATGTGCCAGAGGGATTATCAAACCCAATTGGTTTGATAATCCTCTGGCACTCCGTTAAAATGCCTTACACTAAACAATATGTAAACTATGTTAAAATAATTATATAATTACTTTTTTTTTTTTTTTTCCCTTCTTTTAGGCATTTTCGAAATCTATGCTCAGATGACACTCCTATGGTTAGACGTGCAGCTGCTTCCAAGCTGGGGGAGTTTGCAAAGGTTTTAGAGCTGGAACATGTGAAGAGCGAAATCATTCCTATGTTTTCCAACCTTGCATCTGATGAGCAGGTAATATGTTTATTTAAAGGAATAGTAATGCTTAAAATGTAAAAAAAAAATACATTTTGTAGGGTTTATCCTCCTGACTACAGCAAGGGTACTCCCACTGCTGAGTGGTGTTCTAGTCAAAATATATTGCAGCTTAAATTTTAATTTTTTAGGTTTAGTATCGCAGTAGCTGTTGCTATACCATCCTATGGATAGCTCTGCTCAGTTGGCTATAAATCTCCACAGGATGATGTAGCAACAGCGCCATTGTACAATTTCAGGCCACCGGATACTGCACCTAATAAAATTAAAGTTTGAGCTGTAATAACATTTGAATAAAACACCTTTCAGCACTGGGTGTATAGGAGGATAAACTGTACATATATATATTTTTTTACATATTAGCATTACTATCCCTTTA
This sequence comes from Rhinophrynus dorsalis, assembly GCA_037306005.1. Lineage (NCBI taxonomy): Eukaryota > Metazoa > Chordata > Amphibia > Anura > Rhinophrynidae > Rhinophrynus > Rhinophrynus dorsalis. The sequence continues at coordinate 298,879,516 of CM074724.1, forward strand.
ATTTTCTTCTGCCTGTTATACAGCTATAAACTTTTTTCCTTCAGGAATTTATTTGATTATATTATGTCATGCCATATATAGTTTGTGGGTACTTAAAACGTATTCATATGTACTTGCTTTATTGCGGTTGTTGTTGTTAGGAATATGATGGTACAAGAGGAGTGTTTTGTTTTATACATATGATAAACTGTGATTTTATACACTGTTTTCTTGCTTGAATAACGGTAGCCCAAAAATTGCTCTAGTAAAAATAGGGCTAGAAATGTATTTAGTCTATAGCCTACACAATGGTAAGCAACATTATTTGGAGATGGGAAACTTAAAGCAAAATACATGTATAAAATAAACATAAAAAATATGACTCCTTAGCAGCCGTATTCACACATTTAAATAAATACAAAAATGTCACCCTCTCTGCTAACAGGAGCTCATATTCTGCAGGATGCATGGTTCTTAAGTGCTCTGTTATTCCCTGCATCCTGTTAGTCTCCACAATATTACTGTTTGTAGTCATTGCACCACATAGGGTCCAATGTGTGGACACAAATTGCCATAATTGTGCCTGCCCAGAAATGCTGTCCTCCACTATATCCTTCTTCTGCCCACTCACAAGAGGAACTGTCAACTAACTACACCTTCCTCCAATTCCATTCTGTCTCCATAATCCAAATCCTCACTCTTCCCCCATTCTGTTCCTTCCCTGTGCCACTTCATGCTTGTCTGGTGAAAAAAGATTTTGAAAGACAGAGGAATCATTGCTGTCTACTAGGTTGCTTGGTGACAAGGGTGGTGCACCTGCTGTCATCACCATTGTCTGTGCAGGTGGCAGTGGCTGAGGTTCTGTTGCAGTGCTTCTGCTGGTGGTGGCAGTACCACTTACACTTCTGCTAAAAAACTGATGACTCTCCTTCCATCTTGCCAATAGAGAAAGCACTCCAGTTTAGGAGTGGCCTACGGCTCAATGATGAGGATGTTTCTCCAGTTCCTCCCCATCCCCTCCATGTTTTAAATACACCTGAGCACATCTCCAGTATTAGAAAAATATTATTATAAAAAGGAAATAAAGATGGGAAAAATAAAAATCAATCACTACACACTTCACTGACCCTTACTGTCCTAACACCTACTCACAAAATTGTAATGTCCTTTACTGCCCTACCACTATCTTGCACTATTTGCATGTCCCTCCCTGCCCTAACACTAAATCTCACTTGACTGACCCTCACCAAACCTTACCCTAAGTTGCGTGTACACACTACAGAAATTGCAAATTTTATTTTTATCTGCTCTCTCCTCTCCTTAAACACCTCTACTCCTCTCTCACTACTAACAAAACCCACATTTAAGTGCAGACAATTCTTGGTATTTATAGTAGAAGCTGGTGGGAAATTAAGGGATGGTTTTCTAAAGGGGGAATTCCCACCTCCAAAGATCAGTAGTATATGGAACAGTCCATTCTGCAAGCCCACAAGCCTGTCTCTGCTAAAATCTGACATCAGATTTCAAGTATCTACATCGCCTTTTGTGATCAACATGACCTAGATCCTCTCCACTTCAAACTTCCCTCTCTTCGGGAGTTCATACAAACCTGCTTTGAAAAAGTACTGTAAGTCAGTTCCCTTAAAGGCCAAGTTTCCGCTTTATCTGTTCTTTTTCAGAAGAAAATTGCTAGGATTCCTGAGTTTCAAACGTTTCTTGAGGGGTAGCTCCTATAGTTCCACCATTCATAGATCCTTGTGGTCTTGGAAGTACTTCCGTCCTTTGTCTTCTGCTTCTCTCATGCATATGATATGTTAGTATTCTTCTTACTGCAATATCCTCAGCAAGACAAACTAGTATTATAAACTGTTCCTGAGTTTCAACTTAAAGTTGTCTCTTTGTTCCACATCAGTCAGGAATTGATTCTCCCCATTTCCCTTGCGTTCTAATCCTCACAACCACAAGGAGGAAGTTCTGCATTCTTTGGATGTAGTTAGATGTTTTCAACAGTATGTGTCAGAATTACAGAACCATCAGACAAATGGACACACCTGAAGACCAGATCTGTTTCCAAAGCCACAATTGCCTCATGGTTTAAATGGACTATCAGACAAGCTTATATTCTCAAATCTTGTCCAGCTCTGTTGCAGATTACTGCTGATTCAACATGCTCCTTGAGTAGGTCATGGGCTTTGTGGAACAAAGTTTCTGTTTGTTATCTCTTCACACATTCTCCAAGTTCTGCTAAGTTGTTGTTTTCTCCGCTCAAGATACATATTGTGGTTGCAGAGAGTTTTGCAGTCTGCTGTTCTTTAGTTTTTCTCTCCCTCTCTGTTTTTGGGACTGCTTTTGGGCATTCCATTGTGGATCACAGGTACCATGGGGGTTAAATAACTACCACTAAGAGGCAAGGCACTTGCAGGCTAAGGTTCTCTGGAGGGTAAGACTCTCAGCTCTAATTAACCCCCACCCAACAGTAGCAGCACTAGTTTTAAAGTGTGTTGCCTACAGGACTGTAAGGGACTGCTATTACTCCTCAGATTATTTATTTTCCATTTATATTATTCCTTATGGGGAGAGTCGGTCCTCTATTGGTTGGCTTTTTCTAAATCCTCTTTCTTCTTGCACACAGAGCTAAACAGGAAGCAGAATAAATTGTCTGCCAAGTATGATGGCCTGTGTTATGCGAAGGGTACTCTCCATTCCCACTTCAAAGGAGCCATGGGTCCAGGGTTTGTATGTATGTCTCTGTGTCCCTGTATATGTCTGTCAGTTGGCCATGTTCTGAGGTCTCTTGTGATTCACTGTTTCTAGTCTTTTTACATTCGTTTTTCTTTCAGTCCTCCATTTAATTTTATTTCAGTTTATTTTCATTCCATTTGAAACTTTTTTTTTTTTTTTTTTTATGTGGGCTGTGGAGTCTTTAAAATTTTTTGGGTAATGAAGCCCTTAAACTTCAGCTCTCATGGCCACCATGTTGGTTATGCAGCTGTGGCTGCATTTACAGATCAGGTGTTTATCTACCTGGAACATCCAGCATTGGGTATAGTCTGCATGGGAAAGGCCATCAATATTTGGTGCTATCACTTGTTTGTTGTGGACAAGGAGTTGGCTAGGGGAGATATTCTACATTTGATCTCTAGGATTCATGTTTGTGAGGCCACTTTGGATGCATTTACGTTTCTTGGCAAGACACCCACTCTTCCTGTGGCGGCTTGCTGCCCTCTGTGTCTGAATAGCTTGCTGATTAGTCTTCTAAAAAGTCTTACTCCCTTGCCATTTGGGAGCAAACAACTCTTTGGCACTGATTTGCCTTCCTTTGCAGTGGGTATGACTGTCACTTTGTGGCGGTTTCCCGTGGCCAGTGTATTTCCTCCTCCTCTCCTTGATTCCTAGGGTGTGGAGAAAAATCAAGGTGGAACAAGCTGAAGGTTGCTCCTCTGGACTTGCAGAGCTTGGTTCTCAGATCTGATCACCCTTGTGGTAGATTATCAACTTGAACAGGTTTCATTTACAATTGTCTGCCATTTGTCATTTAACCAGTTCTCTATCCATGCACTGATATTGCCTCCCAAACCGAAGCCTTTTAATTTATGGAGTAAAATGTTGTGAGGCAATGGCTTTATCTGTTTTGCTATTTTCATTGATTTCAAATTCTACATCTACCAAAAATTTCTGACAGAGCTTCCTCAAGCTTCTCAGAGTTTTATCTGCAGTGTTCTCTATCACATCTGGAAGGATGGAGAGTAAACATATTTTGGGCTCAGTTTGTAAAGGTCTCCCCACTACTGAGGTGATGATTCTCATTACTTCGTTCCAGAACCGCTGACGGTGAGCACAGTCCTATATCGTATGCATGGATGTCATAACCCTTGCTGGGCTTGCTTTAGCTGTATCCCACTCCCAGTCTTCCATAGGGCCAAGATCACTCTCCCATCTCCCTCTAGTAGGTCCATCCTGGTCTCTTGCTACTTGATCTATCCATTGGTACAAAAAAAAGCAGTTTCAGGGGCTCTCTGATACACTCCTTTTTCTTGCTCACTAGAATGAGTATCATCAGAGCTCTTCCACTCCATTGAGCCTGTAATGCGTGTCTGATGCAGAGATAAGAATAAAACAAATTATTTGGAATCTGGTATTCTATATGTAGTTGCTCAAAGGATTTGAGACAATGTCGTGATACTATTGCCCCAGAGTGGTTACCCCACATCTGGCCAAATTCCCTAACAAGTAGTTGTTTGAACCCTGCGGACCCCCAGAGCGGAGTAGTTTGATCCATGGCATTGTACTGTGCAAGCATCTGCACTGTGTACCAGGCATCATAGAGGGCTTTGGCCGAGGGAGTCACTTCTGAAAAAATTGATGGTCCTGCATGTAGGAACTATGAGAGATCAAACTCTGAATATAATAAATCCTCATCTACCTGAGTAGCTTGATATTTGGGTTGCGGAGAGATGTATTCCACAATATATTGTCATTGGGTGGCCAAGTAGTATCTATAAAAATTGAGCAAAGCAATTCAGCCTCTATTTTTGGGCTGTAGAAGAGTGTTGAATTTAATCCGTGTGCACCCCCCTCGCCATAAGAAGTTTACAAGGATTTTATCTATCATTTTGAAAAATTTCTTAGGGATGCTGGTTGGTGTATTCTGAAACAAGTAGAGGAACTTGGGTAGGACTATCATTTTAATTAGGTTTGCTCTACCTATCACATTAAGGGGAAGCTGAAGCCAGGATAATGTTTTTTTCCCTAAGATTTTGAATGATCGGCATGAGATTGCGTTTTAGAAAGACCGTCGGGGATGTTACAATCTTGACTCCAAGGTAAATACAGGTCCCAGCATCCATAGGTAGCAAAGAGGACATAAACCAGTTTATTCTCAGGCCAGAGTAGAAACCAAAAGATTCCACTAAATCTAGAATAGTAGTTACAGATTTATGCGAGTCACCAAGAGAGAATAATATGTCATCTGCGTATAAGGCTATTCGATCCTCTCTGTTACCTATCTGAAGCCCCTGAATGCCAGGATCTGCCCTAACTAGTGCTGCCAGTAGTTCCAATGTAAGTGTGAAGAGTCCCGGTGATAGGGGACAGCCCTGCCGTGTACCCCTGTGTAGGAAGAAGTCTGACAAACTAATGCCACCCGTTACTACCCTAGCTTTAGGACTAGTATATAAAATTTGCATCCATCGTATAAAAGAGGGACCAAAGCCAAAGAATTGTAGTATTTTCCATAAATAGTTCAATTCAATAGAATCAAATGCCTTTGAGGCATCGAGCGAAAGCCTGCATTATCATGAGTAATTTGAAGATGTGTATACAGACGGCGGAGGTTGTGTGAAGTAGATTTACATGGCATAAAACCTGTTTGGTCCTCGTGAACAATCGTCGTAATCACCGAGTTTAAGCGTTTGGCTAAGACCTTTGCTAATATTTTCACGTCCGTCGTCGGTAAAGAGATGGGTCTATAAGATTCGCAGTGTTTGGGGTCCTTGCCTGGCATAGGCAGCACTATTATTGATGCTGATGTAAGAGAGTCAGGGAGATGCTCATTGTCTATGGCTGCGTACATTGTGTTGAGAAGGTGGGGTGCCAGTACGCCTGCAAATTTTCGATACCACTCAGCTGGGAGCCCATCTCTACCAGAGGTCTTAGCCATAGGTAGATTGTGTATGGCTTCCATAATTTCCCTCAGCAAGATAGGAGCATCACGCATTCAGCTATTTTCAACTGAAAGTTGGGGTAAATCTCACTGTGTTAGAAACTCACAAATCTGGTCAGCTGTTTTAGTCTAGCAGGATTTATATAAAGCAGAACCTCTGGAATCACACATTAACCTCCCGAGGCCCCACCAGCAACGTGCCATCTTCATCATATATTGAAGCGATTGAAGAAGATCCACGGTTATGTCTAACAAGCTGAGCCATTAGTCTACCAGCCTTATTACCATTTTCAAAAATGATTTGTTTTTTAAAGAAAATAGTACGTGCATTCATTTCAGAGACTTTTGTCCTTTTTGTAATTTGTTATATGGGAAATCAGAGAGCCCCTGGCCACAGCTTTGGCTGCCTCCCACACCACCCCCTGCGAGGAGGTGTCCACATTTTTATCAAAATAGTCATATAAATCCATATGATGCTTGTCCGCAATTTGCAGACAAGTCAGCCAAAAGAAGTGTAGTCTCCATTCCCTGGTCTGGGACTGCACTCCCATTGTTAAAGTCAGTGTCAGTGGGGAGTGATCTGATGCCACTCTGGGCTGGAATCTACAATCCTTCACCAACCTCCAACCTGAAGATTGATAAAAGCGAAATCAATTTGAGAGCGTTTTATGTGTGGCTGAATGGCAGGAGAACTCCCTAAGTGTCGGGTGCAAGGTCCGCCATGTGTCAATTAGTACCATGTCACCAAGAAGACTGCAAAATGTATCCCTATTAAACTTACTTTCCATAGTCACTCCCCCCATCCTATCCAGATTAACATCAAGTACAATATTGAAGTCTCCCATGCAAACGATATGGTGATCCGGCCAGCGTGCAGTGCATCCTGGATGGACCATAGGTTTTTTAAGAGGTCCAGTACAAGTGGTGTTTTGTCTTGATAAAAATCCCAGATGGGGATTGAAACATTGATCACTAAATAAAGTTTGCTGTTCACTGTTAAAAGACCTGTGAGTGCTGGTTTTGAAGAAGGAAAAAAATATATATGAAATAATAAAAATACTTTGTTAAATTTATAAGCTGTTACTTGGGTGAGTCCTGTGAAGCTCCCACAATCTAATCCTACAGTAGATATACTGTTCAAGGTCTTTTGTTCTATTTTCTAGGATTCTGTGCGTCTACTTGCTGTGGAAGCTTGTGTGAACATTGCTCAGCTCTTGCCACAGGAAGAACTGGAGCCCCTTGTTATGCCCACTTTGCGCCAGGCAGCCGAAGACAAGTCTTGGAGAGTGCGTTATATGGTGGCAGACAAGTTCACAGAGGTAATATTGGGCAAACCATGAAAAATGTTTGATATTTATTTTTAGCTAATTTTAGAGATTCAACACTTGCTATCCTATATCTTTTTTTTTTTTTTTTTTTTTTTTTTTTTTTTTTTTATCCAGTTAAATAGTGCAGTCTAACAAACAATATTCCCGTAGTTTGGGCCAAATAACATTCTTTAAGCACAGGAGGGTTGCGTACCCCGCTGGAACTCAAAGGATAACAGTAACAGAAGCATAGGCTTACTTCTCTGTGTTTAAACAAGGATTTGTTGGGTTGATTTGACAGAATACATCAAAAGTAGATTAATGTGAATTAAGGCATCAGCCATTTGTTAAAATATGTCATTTGTACAGTTCTTGTTGTAGCAAAGGTACAGTGGGTGAAGACAAATGTTTCATGTGTAGAGATGCACTTAAGCAGAGTCAAAGTGACAGCACAATGGTTTTCTTGTCTGTATAAAACCTAATCACCTGAAATACATACATGTGAAATGTAAACTGAATGATGCCTAATCAGACTTGGAGAGATGCTTGAACAAAAGTCTGAACGGAGGCATATAAATATGCAAAATTAGTAATACACACTTTTACTGATAATTGATGTTCTAGGTGATTGTTGATGGAAGGAATACTACTTTTGTCTTCTCACTTTGAAAATAGGTGATTGTTATTGTCCTCGACACCAGAGACCTTTTAGGCTGACATAAAAAGAGTGACCACATTAAAAACACTTTTTTTGCACAGTGTAATGTTCTGTGTTTGCTGTTCTGAAATGTTAATGAATGAATATAGTTAATTAGTTGTTTCTCTAATGTTTTTTTTTTCTATCTTGTACAATGTGAACTTAGGAACCATAGAGTAAAACCTCTCCTTCAGGAGGGTAGGACACTTCTTTAAAAAAAAAAAAAAAAAAAAAAAACGCTTCTGAAGCAGAGAATCCCTCCTTCCTCCACTTTACCTGTTTTAAATGTCCTCATCAATGAAAAGGTGTATGGGCACTGCTCCTTTAGTTGGTCTTTTTTCTTTATTTGTGTTTCTTAGTAAATGGATCTGTATAATCCTCCATTGGGTGGGCTCCTAATTCATGAATTGACCGGTACACAGGTTTATTTTCAAGACCTCAAACCTGTGGAGGTTGGCTTCATTTCCAGCCTTTTTTTCTCACTAAAGAGCTTATCTGAAGATTTTTTATTATAACAGGAGTCTGAAAGCTGAAGGTAATGGTAAGATTAACCTCTTGAATGCTATGGTCATGTTCGTGACCCTGTCCTCATTTGCATATTTGACTCTACTCCTTCAGTTCATACTACTTTCTTTACTTTACATAATTTGAGTATGTTTCTACTTTTTTTTTTTTTTTTTTTTTTTTTTTTTTTTGACCTCCCCTACACAACCACTGGGGCCTTTATATGCTGAACAAGAACCAGTCTGGGTTAAGTCCCTTATCTCTTCAGTCACCTTTATCCCCTTATCTAGTTAGGGAGTCCTGAGCTCTCTTGGTCTGTGGGACACCCTGCCCCCCCCACCAGGCACTGGAGCTCTGTATTTGGGGGCCGCATACATATTACTGGGTGTTGCTCAGGAAGGGAATATTGAGTGGGGGATTGATGGATATGATTTGGACTTGTTTCTGTCATTGGGGGATTACCATGAGCATGAATATAGTTCCTCAGCTGAGAGACTTATTAGGGTGGTCCTGGAAGCATTTAATATCTCAGAAGCCTCCAACTAGGACTCCTGTTCCCTTAACATTTTTAAGAGATTTAAAAAGGAGGTAACTCTTTTCTCCTCACCATTCCTGAAGCCTGGTTCTCCCGGAAGAATGGATGATGCCTGAAAAGAGACTTTTCCTTAATAGGCACATTTATAATTTGTATTCTTTTGTTCATGAGGCTTTAATGCAGTGGGCTACTCCTCCTGAGGTTTATCCTCAAATTTCTCATCTTGCCAAGATTACTGCACTGCCCCTGTCAGATTCTGTGGCCCTTGTGATCATTCAGATAAATGTGTTGACTCCTTGCTGAAGAAGAACTCCAGTCACAGGTGCCTTTTTTTTGTCCTATTTTTGTTATGGCCTGCATTACCAGGGTTAAGGTCATCTGGGGGTGATCAACGTGTTGATGCTATCCAAGGGGATGCTGCCAGACATGAGCTGGTGACATTGATCTTCAAGATTCTTGAAGCGAATACTTGTAGCGAAATTTCCACTTAGTATAAAGTCGCCCTCTGATTAAACATATGGCAACTAGCTTCATAATACTTCTACTACCTCTCAGAAGTGCCAGATTCTAAAGTAATCCTTAATCTTAGGAGACTGGAAGCCAGGCATCCGTGCAGACATCTTGTCTTAGAGATGTCTGTACTCCTGCTCTGTCAGTCCCGGTCTCCTAAGAGTCATTGCACTGTGCCATAAGGCATTGGAAGGGACTGACGGCGCAGGCGTGCAGATGGCACTAACCTGGCTGTCAATTTCCGAAGATTAAGGATTACTTTAGAATCTGGCACTTCTGAGAGGTAATAGAAGTATTATGAAGCTAGTCGCCATATGGTTAATTATTGGAGGGTGACTTTATACTAAGTAAAAGTTCCACTTTATCTCCCTTAAATGGCCTTTGATGCTCCCAGGTTTGGTGTTTCACAAGGACAAGGCAGTACTTCGCACCTCTCAGGAGTTTTTCCTGAAGGTGGTTTCGGAGTTCCACATCAATCAGGAGATAGTGGTGCCTTCTTTCTGCCCTGACCCCACCTCTGACAAGGAGAGAGATCTCCACTTGTTAGACGTGGTGCGTTGTCTCAAGTTTTATGTACATCGCACTGAGGCAATCCGATGCGTTGTTCGTCATTCTTGAGGGTCCTAGGGCAGGAAGACCTGCATCCAAGGTGACTATTGCTTCTTGGATCAAGTCCACTATTCGTAAGGCTTATGAGCTGAGGAAGAAGCCTGTCCCCTTCAGGGTCACGGCTCATTCTACACAATCTGTTGGGGCCTCTTGGGCTTGCAAGAATCAGGCCTCCGCTGATCAGTTGTGCAAGGCTGCTACTTGGTCTTCTGTGCACACCTTTTTTAAGCACTACCATGTTGATGTGCTGGCATCGTCTGATGCCAGCTTTGGGAGGAAGATCCTGGAAGCAGTCTTGCCTGTCTAGGATCTCTTTCGGTTTTTGGTGCTTCCTTAACTTTTGAGCCCTGTTGAGTCTAGTTCAGTGTGCTGTGTAACAGTTTGGAGTTTTGTTACCCCTGTTCAATGTCCATTGACACTTCATTGTTTTGTTGGTCTGTCTCTGATCTGATGGTTCATATCTGCTCTGGTGACTTTGGGGGCCTTGCACCTGGTTACTTCCTGCCTCTGGGAAACTCAATGGTTGGACATCCCAAAGTGACCAGTAACCTGTATTGGACGACAGAGAAAAGAGGATTTTAGTCCTACCTGTTAAATCCTTTTCTTAGTCCATACAGGTTACTGGTCTCCCACCCTGTCAAGGGACCATGCTTGGCTGTCCTGTGGCAGACCGTGGGGGTCCTTCGGGGTCATGCTCACAGGAGTCTTCTTTCCCTTCACTATCTAGGCAGTAGTTAGTGTCTCAAATCTTTCTGGAGCTGGTTGGCTAGCTGCAGCCAAGGAGGTAAGGTAGGCTCCACCCCCTGCATACAATTCTAGAATTGTTCCTGCCTACTTAAAGGGGCGGATTGCCTACCCAAAGTTACCAGTATCCCGTATGGAATAAGAGAGAAGGATTTAACAGGTAAGACTAAAATCTTCTTTTCTGTTCTTTCCCAGCAGCACAATGCCTATCTTCCCGATGTGCAGACTTGTATCCTAGGTGTGGCTTATGCCTACCCTGTCTTTTGGGATCCCACTCCATTGTGGGTTTCTCCATAAACCTCCCTATGAACCTCTCACTTCAGTATCTTTTCATCTGCTGATGCTCAAAACAATGTTTCTTATGGCATTTCTTCAGGCGTTTTCCTGTAAGCCTCCCTTTCTAGTTTTTCAGCAGGACAAAGTGGTTTGACCAAGTTTGTTTCAGATTTTCCCATCAACCACAAAAGTGTTTTTTTTTTTTTTTTTTTTTTTTTTGTCTGACTCCTTCTAATAGACAGGAGAAGGATGTGGTAACATGTTTGAAATACTATGTTCATGGAACACAGCCTTTTTGGAGATCTCATTTTGTCTGGGGTTATAGTAGCCTCCTGGATCAAGTTGACCATGCGCCAGGTGTTTTTTTGTTTTTTTTCCCCCCCTCCAGAAACCTGTGCACTTTCTGGTCACAGCACATTACATCCGGTCAGTGGTGTGTCTTGGGCCTACAAAAATCAGGCCACTCCTGAGAAGTTGTGTAAAGCAGTGGTATTATTGTCTCTGCCAGTTTTGGTCAAAAGGTCCTTCAAGCTATGGTGTCTGTATGTGTCCTTACCTTCTTTCTCCAAAATCAGAACCCTGTTGGCTTCCTGTTTGGTGTCCATTGACACCAGAGATTTCGTAACCAGTCCAGTCCTGTGGATACTGGTCTAAGATGGAGGGTTTTAAATTATTTTTCTTAGTCCATGTAGACCACAGGACTCCCACTGCATGAAAAAAAAAAAAATTGGGTTAAGTTTCAGTGCAGCTGGGTTTTCTTGGATTCTCTGTTCAGAGAATTTTCACTTATTTTTTGCTTTGCATTGGCTTTGCTGTACGTTAAATCTGGATATTAGAAGTTGGGGGTAAAATGGAGGAAGGAGGGAGTCTCTGACTCAGAGACCTTTTTAGAAGTGCCTGCACTACAGGAGGCGGTGGCTTCACCCCATGGTTTCCTGTCTTTCACATGGACTAAGAGGAACGTCTCTAACAGTAAGTTCATTAAAATCCTCTTATCTACAGTCGTTCATTACTTTTCTCACGCTTAATATCTTTTAGCTCCAGAAAGCAGTTGGCCCAGAAATTACCAAAACTGACCTGGTTCCTGCTTTCCAGAATTTGATGAAGGACTGTGAGGCTGAAGTACGAGCTGCAGCCTCCCATAAGGTCAAAGGTAAGCTGCACTGGAAGTGGAGCAGAATTAGGAAGTGTAGGATAGGCTTGCTTACACTTCTATATGGAATAATTTGTAAAATGTATTTAAAGGCTTTTTCTCTTAAGTCTTCCTTTCTTAGATTAAATATAAAAAATATATATATATATATATATATATATATATATATATATATATATATATATATATATATATATATATATTTCTTTTGTAATAAAAGTGGTCTTAAATTAGAATGACTATTTATATTAAATAATCTTGATGCACTGATTTAGATTTTCAGAATAGCAATATATTATGAATTTATCTGGTGTCAGTTTGAGGTATGTAGATGCCACTGGGGTAATGAGACCTCCAGCGGGCAGGGCACTCAAAAATCCCCCCACTTTCTGCTCTCTATAACCCTAAGAACAGAGAGCTAGTTTATTTATTTTTACTGTCTTTATGGAGTACCAGGGCATTTCTTTCCTGCTGCAAATGTTATTTCCCAGGCAGTCTGTAGGAGCGCTTAAATTTTCCAAATCCTCTGGACTACACCGGTTCAGTAAAACAGAGAACATAGTCACATAAGAGTTACTCCTGGGCCAAGAAACACAGGGCCAAGGTTGTGTTGATAGCTTCTTATTGACCAAGGAGCATCTGCTTTGCAGACCAGGTCCAGTTGTCAGTGGTTCAGCCCAGGTCTCTCCCTCTGACTTAGAACCTACTTGGTCAGGGTCCAGTAGTCGACAAGAATCCATCCTTCTTGAAGCTGAAGGTCTACAGGCTGAATGGAAGTCATTATTGTCCAGAGGATTGTCAAGAACAGTAGCTAAGACTATCACTTCTGGAAGGAAAATGTCTACATCTAAAGTGTATTCTAGAGTATGGAAAACAATCAGAAATTGGTACTTTGGAAAAGTAATTAAAATGTTGTCCATTTCCTCTGCTAAGATATTAGATTTTCTTCAGCAGCGTTTTGAGTCAGGACTTAGTTCATCATGTGAGCTACATGCCCTCTCCTGTAAATCTCCCTATCTGGTTATCCATCAGGGCAAAGTAGTCTTTTGAACTAGACCATCATTGAGGAGTAAGGTGTTTTCTGATTTCCATCTCAATCAGCATGCAGTTTCCTCTGTCATCCATCATGGAACACATGAGCCAAGGAGGTAAAGTCTCCTCCCCCTGAAGGGAGGGCACTTCAGAAAAAGTAAGGCCTCTGAGGTGGAGAGTCTCATCTTCCGTCCACTTTACCCTCCTCCTCCAGTTTTAAGTGATATCCCACAGAAAAGAGTATATGGGCACTGTTCTCTTAGTTAGACTTCTTTATTTTCAGTTCCAGTATATGGGGCTGTAAAATCCGCCATTAGGTAGGCTCCCATTAACTGCCTTCCTTGTTCATAGATTGACCTGTTCACAGGTTCATTTCAGGACCTCCAACCTGTGAAGGTTGACTTGACTTTCTAATTCTTCACCTCACTCTTACGTTTCTCTGAAACTGTTCTCTGAATCTGCAGGTGAGTTAACATCTTAAATGATATTGTCCCTGTTCAACTAGCACCCACTGGAATGTGGTGCATTGCCTGTAAATCACTCTGTTCTCAGTTTTTATTGTACAATGTGTTTTTCTTCACACAGGTGTATGTCCTCAGGAAGAAACAGATTTCTGTTTATCTTGTGAATTTCCCTCCCTGTGGTACAGTTGTTGGCAGTTAGCATTGTGCAAATGTATCTTACTGCTCAGTGTAGCTACCTCTCTCCTTATAGTTTTGACTTTTTTTTCCTTGGTTCTTCATATTTATTGATCAGGGATATTTTACCTCTGTCCATACATTCATCACCTTTAGCTGTGCTTAAAGTTTCCTTGCTCCCCAGCAACTAACTGTAGCAATCAGGGAATACCTTTCTTGGTATCCTTTTGAAAGGTCGCCCACTACTGGGTGACAAAGGAAACTGAGCATTAAACATGTCGCCAAAATGAAAAGGGCGATATCAGAATCTCGCCTGCGTCAAAAGGGCGAGATTTTGATATCGCAGTCGCACATTTTAATAGTTCAATTTGCAAATGATAACTTATGTGCTGCACACGCATTTCAGTATAATACTGTTTTAAATTAAATGATCAACGCTTGTAGGAATCACATCCAACCACTGCTAGTCCTTACATACATGTATGTTAACCCATTTAACACGAGAGGGGTACGCTTGCTCTGGAACCACTCTTGTGCTCAAAGGGTTAACATATATGGATGGATGTAAGCACTAGCAGTGGTTGGTGATTCCTACACGTGCTGTGTGGAAGAGCAGTATTGGATCATTTCATTAAAAACCTTGTTTTACTGAATTGTGTGTGCAGCTTGTAGGTTATCATTTTCATACTTAACTATTAAAATGTACTACGCTTAAGCCCGCAATATCAGAATCTCGCCCTTTTGATGTGGGCAAGATTCTGATATTGCTCTTTTCATTGCGGCAACATGTTTAATGCTCCGATTTTGTTGCCTAACAGTGGAGGACATGTTGACAGTGAACCCATTTCTTCATGTCAAATCCTGTCACCCAAATCATATGGTCAAAGGTTTTCCTCTGTAGTGGTTCCTGCATTTACTCAGAGCCTGTTCTAATGAATTCCTAGCAAAGGCAAGTGACTTGAGGGATCGTTTTCTTGCTAAGGGCTAACAATCTGAAGATTATTTTTATAATTTTTCTTACCTGCCAACTAAATACATGAGGTTGTCTAACCATTTAAGGACCAGAGGGGTGTGCAGTGCATTTTTGTTGTGTTGTACACCCCTCTGATCCAGAAACAGCATGACATAAGAGACCAAGAGGGTAGAATCAATAAGCAATGATAAAGAGGTGATAAAGTGGAGATGACTTCTGCAGTTTCACTTCTCTAGTTCCTATGTTATTTTATGAAACCTATGCACTAAGATTTCTTCAGCTATGGAGATGTTGGTGAATAGGCTCCATAGACCAGTGATTCTCAACCAGGGTGCTATGGCACTTTGGGGTGCCACGGACATTAACTTAGGGTGCCCCATGTTTTCTATGAAGACTAACTAAAATGGACTTTTAAATAAATATTTATAGAAATTATGTACATTAAATTTCCTTTTGTTATTATGATTGTAATACCTAATAATAACTGTGTATTTGTGCATTTTATCTTCATTATGCCCTTGATAAAGTACATTAAATATGTTAGGGGTGCCCCAAATGTTCTACATTATGTGCTAGGGGTGCCCCGAGCAAAAAAAGATTGAGAACCACTGCCATAGACTAACATAGGAACTGGAGAAGTGATAAACTGGAGAAGTCATCTCCACTTTATCACATCTTTATCTCCTCTTTATCACTGCTTAGTGAATCTCTCCCCTAGACTTACATTTCCTATGGTACTAGTACAAGATCTAAAGTTTTAATTTGCTGTCTTAATCAATTAATTTACATTCTGAAATATATGGATACCATTTATTTCACCCCCATATTATTATGGGAGGTCAAATGCAACCCTTTGCATACAAGTTGTAGTTGCACCTCAATGATTCACAATGTTTTGCAGACTTGTAAAAGGGTTAGTAGTTATGTGAGGGTCACAGCATTGTGGTGAAGTAGAGGATTGAACAAATATATAGTCTGGAGTGATCAATGGATACATTTTTTTATTTGGTAATCAATAAAGGTTACTCAGAGTTTGCCTTGAAGTAGGTCATTTTACCAGTATCTTTTTCTACTCTCCTAGAATTTTGCGAGAATCTTTCTGCTGACTGCCGAGAAAATGTGATAATGACTCAAATATTGCCTTGTGTCAAGGTATTTTATATTCAGAATGTCTGTTTTATTAGATAGTATGTGTGCTGTTGGGTATTGATTACATAAATGCACTTTCCATGTTCTAAATCATCAATGGGCAAGTGTTTATGGTCTATGTATATGTAGTTTGGACTTGTACACAAATACTTTCTGGCATTTGTTTCAGAATATTTTACTCAAGGGCATGTACAGAGTCTGTTATGAATGCATCCTACTGTAATTTATCTCTGTCAACAAGCCTGAGAAAACATGCTCGATGCATATAGATACTAGATAAATGTTCTGGCATGTTCAAAGATTGTTCGACAACATATATTTATACAATTTTTCAGATAATAAAGAGCTTACACAGTAGTGTGCTTTGTGTAGATTTTTTTTTTTTTATTATTATTATTATTATGGAAATTTAATTTTATTGACCTGTAGTTACTTTACAATAATACTATTGCATTATGGATTCTCCAAAATTAGGAACTCGTTTCGGATGCTAATCAGCATGTGAAGTCTGCTCTGGCTTCTGTCATTATGGGTCTTTCACCTATTCTGGGGAAGGACAACACCATTGAACATCTTCTTCCACTGTTTCTTGCACAGCTTAAAGATGAGGTGGGCATATTATCCTCTGAACTAATATATTGTTAGCCACTGTGTTCTAAATTGATTTGTCCTACAGAATAATTTAATGAAAATATATCTAATGTATTTTGTGCATTGTTAATTTTTATTGATTGAAGACATAATAGAGCATTTCTGGAGCATGTCAAACAAATCTAAAATGCTCATACTCCATTTATTTCATACTTTTAGACCTATGCATCTGATTGCAAAGTAATGCATTGTACACACCTTTCATTTTTAAACTGTTAAGTGGAACTTTTACAGTTAGTCTGTTTTCTGATTGTGTGTGTGTGTGTGTGTGTGTGTGTGTGTGTGTGTGTGTGTGTGTGTGACACTTCACAAAGTCAGAGTTGGGCAATTCTGGAACAAACTAACTGCACTGTAGGGGACAGAACATTCCCATTGATTTAAACTTGGCCTTTAACCTTTTGAATGCTGGAGAGTCCTCCAATTTATTGTGAAGCAGTGTGCTAGGTACTTCTTCTGCATTCAAGTAGTTAACATGTCACATTTTTCTTTTCAACCTACTGAGGGATACATAGACCATGGGGTTAAGGTCTGATGACTAGAAGACCGAGCACTTTAAGAAAAGAAGCCTCTGCGGGAGGGGTACTCCCTCAGGCCTTCTTTTACCACCCCCTCCCCCAACTCTGCTTGAACGCCATTTTTTTGTTGTGTTCTCCAAGAAGAAACAGGGTTAGTCTCTGTGGAGATACTTTATTTACAGCACTCGCATGTGCCGGTACACCCACATGACATGGGCAATGTATGTAAACATTACCTTTGTCAGTGTTCTCTGATTCTCTCTTCCCCACTTTGATTGTGAGGAAGAGAGAAGCAGAGAACACAGCACCCAATACTGCAGATGTTGTGTTGCTGGACACAGGACTGATGGGCCTGGTTACTTAGTGACCTTCTGATACTTTTTTGTACAAATCCTATATAGTAATTCGCTAATGTATATTTGTCAGAAGATGTTATGTGCAGTACAGATGGCTGGGCGCACTGCAGTCATGCGTAGTACAGACTTCTCGCGCCACGGCTGATAACGGAGCGGGGTGCTCCGAACTCAGACCGTAGTCCTCTCTGCCTTTGCTGCCTGGCACCGTGGCCCATGTACACAGGCTGTTCAGCTAGTTAATATATAATTTAGAGCAACACCAAAGTAATTTATTCACACACACTATCTTCTGTATAATATAAAGCACTAGCCTGCGAAGCTCCTTGTATGCGTAACATCACATGCACAGTAGAGACTAGCCAAACGCTCTGTTCCGTAGCGGGGTGCTCCAAATGGCTCACCACCTGTCTCTGCTCCCGGCTCTGAGGCATCAGGCGGGGATGCTGGGTGGCACTTTAGCCCGTGTACACAGGCTTTCATAATAGTTTTATATACACATATACTGAAGTTTAAACAAACAAACATTAATGAGAGTTTTTTTGCTTGTAAGTAAAAATACATATAAATATTGGCATCAAAAGATAGTCCTGTTTATCCTTAAAGTGAAACTTTCATCAAAATTAAAGTGCCCCCAAATCATTATTAACATAGCGATACTCATATAAATACTTTGATTTTGCTGAATAAGTCTGGCATTATTGAGATATACAACTTGTTCGGCATCAGCAGCAGGCATCTTTCTGTAGACAGTCTGTGCTCCTGTGCCGTCAGTCCCTTTCTGTACCTTAAGGTACAATGGAACTCCCCTCAGCAATCCTGGAGGAGAACGGGATGGACAGCGCGGACTCAGATGCTTTTTCATCAAGATGTCTGCAAGATGTTACACCGGACTTATTCAAGATAATAAAACTATTTATATATGCGTATCCCTATGTGAATAATGATTTGTGGGACACTTTTAAAACACATTATATAACTTTGTGGGTGTACTAAAGGAATCAAAAGAAAAAATGTGGTTGAAAAAAGACCTACTAAAATGGGCAAAATTGCTCTGGTCCTCTGGTGTACATAAAGAACTGGTCACCAAGGGGTCACATTTATAATGCCCAATGGGATTCATTCAAATTAGAGGAGGCTAAATGTCTGACACTACTTGTTTCGAAAGTGCAATAAATAAATAAATTAAAAAGGGGTGTCTTGAACGGCATTTTATTTTCATCCATGACTAATAACAATTAGAAAGTACATAATAAAGTAGATGTCCACTAACCATTAAAATACATTTCTTTTCTAACTGGACTTCTGTTCATTGTTGCATTATTCCAGTAGTACTGCTAATGCTGTGTGTGTCACCTCCAGTGTCCAGAGGTACGGCTGAACATTATCTCTAACTTGGACTGCGTGAATGAAGTCATTGGTATTCGACAGCTATCACAATCACTCCTCCCTGCAATCGTGGAACTGGCAGAAGATGCCAAGTGGCGAGTACGGTTGGCTATCATTGAATACATGCCACTCCTTGCTGGGCAGCTGGTAGGTGAATCTATTGCTGTAAGTCTAAGGAACAGTAAAGTGTGTGTGTGTGTGTGTGTCTTTGTGCATGCCCAAACATTTGTCTATGGCAGTGGAAAAATTGGTCTATTCTGGAGTAAAGCAACTGCACTATAGGGGCAGCTATTGGGAATTGTACTTCAATGACAGCTTTGGGGGGAGATCTCATTGCTCACCCTTGTTTTGGATGCTAAAGAGGTCTCCAAAGCATTGTTGGGAAATCATTCCAGAACTCTTAAGCATTCAAAGACTTAAGCTCTAATTAAATAAGTGGAGATTATGAGTATTTTTATTTATACCCTATATTGCAGTGGGCTTGCACCAGAATTGCTCCGCTTTAATGTCACATAGGTAGCCAATGTATTGTTTTGTGTTGTACATTTGCTAGATCTTTGGCCATCAAAGTGTTAGTGTTGCATCACATAATGCATCCTAATGAAATAGTGGTATTCAGACATTGTTCTCTAGAATTTACCTTCTTGGTGAAGTAGACTAACATGGAAGAAAGTATTCCACTGGTTCACTAGTCTTTGGCTTTTAAAATATACCACAAAAAAGGGGATGGGGCAAAATCAATAACAGGTGTATGAAGGCCAGTTCAGCGATATCCCTTCGGATAATGTCTTTAGTGAATTTCAGCTTATTAAAATGTGATACAATGTTGTGATTGAATAAATGTATATCATTTTACTTTAAAAACTTTCAGTTGCTGTGTTTTGACTTAAAACAAACTGAATTAAAAACAAAGATGAAAATTGCTCTCTCCATCCAAGATTCTTTTTACTCTTTGGTTTTAACTCCAATGGACAGGTTTTAAAGTAAAAAATAAGTTTCATTAAATGTGCTTCATTTTAATGAACTATAAAGGCTGAATAGTTTTAAACTGATACTTTTTGGTTTATAAACATCTTAAGTAAAAAATTGAGTTAGCCATTATCTCTCTCTCTCTCTCGCTCCCCTCTCTTTCTTGCCACCCCGTCTTTCTTCTGCGTCCTATCCACAGCAAGAAAAGTGGGTATTGACACTGCCTCCTAACTGGCAAGACCAATCAAAACTCCTGAAAGGCCACAGTCTCCTGTACCTGGTAGTTATTTTGGTCCTGCCTACCTGGAGTACGGAGGCAAGTACCTCCTTACTTTTCAGTTTTTTTTATTTTATGTTATGCATCTAGTCTACAGCCACAAGCTGCATGGATTGAGAGCTCAGATAACCTCCAAACATGAGGGTTACATGAGGCATATTTTAAAAAATGTCAGCACAACCTCTTGCCCAAATACCTTTTCCCTCGGAGGGTCGCATGGAGCTTTCTTTGCATTTGTCCGCGCCTGGTCTCTGGCACTCTTACCAGTTGCTCAAAATCAGTCTGCTTCCGTGTCATCCTGAAACGCACAGAGATCATGAGCAAGGCATGCATGGGCCGTCATGGAATCTGCAAATGCTGGAGTATTTTTCTACCTCCCTTCGGAAGAATGCTCAAAGTGCGTTCCACTGTTGGAATGTACACATATTCTCATTCTTGGCAGTCATGTTTCTCAGTGTCTCTCAGCTCCTCATTCTGGTAAGTACATTCAGTTCACTTCCTTTTAACTTTGGCCTATTATGGTTATTTAATTATAACTTTTTTCCTTGAATTCAGTTCGGGGGAAAGGATTTGAAATCCTTGGGGAGAACCCTGTCTCCATGGAGTGTAGGAATGCCTAGAGGTTTAAGATGTGTGCTGATGACAAGTATAAGCATGCTCAGACTTGCTATGCTAACGTGCAGAAAACAGGTTGCTGTGTAATACATTTTCTCTTCAGATCTTTCCTCTGCATAAGAAGGTAAAGTATTTAGAGTCTCTTATCTTCCATCTAGTCTCTAAATGCGTGGATTAAGGCCATGATAAAGTTATTAGGTCTCACTGAAGCGCAGATAGACCTAGACACCATGGTTTCAGCTTTTTTCATCTTAAGAAAACTGTCCTAAATAGTCCTACTTAAATTCCATTCTGAATCTGTGAATCTTATCAGGACAGAGTATGATAATAAGGCAACAGTAAGCCTAGTTTTCAGACTATAATTTCTGGAGGATATAACTTTTAGAGACGCTTATGATGCTCTCAAGTATCAGTCCTCTGTTGGCGGCCATAACTTGAAGACAGTAATAATAATATCAAGTATTTTACAAAGGAAGCATACACTGGAATTGTCTCTTGTTTTCAGGTATGTCCTGGGGGTACAGATGTTATTACCCACCTTAGTGATATTTATTTTATTTACCTCAGTGGAATTAAGGGCTGAGTTGGACCTCTTACGACTACCTAAGACCAGGCAAGCCTGAGCGCCCCCAAACATAATTGAATTTGGAAGTGAAACAGGCAATGGTCTGGCCTGGAAAGTACCTGGATGGGAGGTTGCCTGGGTATACCAGGTGTCGTAGACTAGGAACCTGTGACCTTCAGGTTTGAACGGATTAAGATAGCTTGTGCATTGACCATCTAAGCCATCTCATCAGTAACTTCTATGGCATGCATTTTTACAACACTTAAAAGGGATGTATCTCCATCTTCCAGGTTTCAGAAGAGGCTTATTTTCTCTGATGATGCTTCCTTGGATAGCATAAAGCTTACTTGTCCTGTCTTCAGCTTCCCTGTGATGGACAGAAGATATCTGTGGATCATGGTTTGGGAGATGGAGTCTTCCTATTATAGCACATTAGTTTTCTCTACCTTTTTTCATATGTGTTTTTTTGGGGAGGCAAGTGTACTTTTTTGCCTCAGGGATGGAGTAGTGCTGCCACTCCTTCTGCATGACTGGCTCATCAGTCAGATGTAAATTTATAGTGGTTAAGAGGAGGTTTCCTCTGTAGTTTAAGTCTTTTCCAACTATTTATAGGTTCGAGATCAGTGATTCATCTAGTCTCCCTCAGGAGGAAGTTGTACATAGCTGTTTTAGAGCACTAAAACATCTAGAAACTCTGGGGATTTAAGCTATCTGATTACCACCCCAAAGCCTTCAGGTGGTATCAGATTCATTCTAGATGAGAATGATATTCAGTTTCTTTACAGAACCTAAAGATTCAAGTTAAATCTATCTGTCATCTGTACTCAAGCAATATCTCCATGGGCTATAAGATACTATAGACATTATAATAATATACTAATAAGTATAGTTCCCAGAAAGTGACTAAGACCTTCCATCATAGGACAGCAATTCCATTTTTAAGCACTATACTTCAATTTGGCATCAGCACCCAGGGTAGCCATAGAGGATATGTCTGCTATTCTTGTAGAGTCACTCAGAGGAGAGTAAAGATTACTCCTTATTTGGACAATATTCTGATTGTAGAAGAATCAGAATTAAATCCAGGATGGGCACAGGCTTCTGTCTACTGTATTTGATGCATCCAGGATGGCTGATCAACAAAGGAAGCTGTCAACTGCGCCTCTCTGAGAATGGAGAATTCTAGGAGCTAATTTAATACCTTAACAAGGAATGTTTTCTCTCACAGAACAAATAAGACTCATCTCATGGAAGGTTTATGAAGATGGAACATCATTTGACCATGGAATTTTAAAGCTTCTGGATAATCTTTCATCAAGGCATCTTGTTTTTTCCTTCAGCCAAATATAATTCTGAAACCTTCTCTGATACTGGAAGAAGGATTCACCCAGCTGCTTTGGGTATATTCATCTCAAGTGTCTGCCAGGAGACAGCTGAAATGGTGGATGCACTCAACCATTTCAAAGGTGAAATTGTTGGATGACTCAAAACACAACGCTAACACAGTTGAGAGCACGTCGGGCTGCAATAAATTTAGGAAGCATTCTAGGTCAACTAGCTATGAAAAGACTCAGGTTTTCACATCACCCTATCAGAAGGACATTCTGGTAGCCCCAGACATTTTTAATACAGTTTCTCTAGAGATCTTTGTGATATCAGATCTTACAGAGTGTCAGCAGTAAATATATATTCCTAACCAGGAAGACTCCAGGAATCCGGTTCCCCACAGAGAAACAGCACAAGTCTTCTCTGGACAGTTATTACCAATCAGAAAGGCTCGAGGATTCTGGTTCTCAAAGGTAGAAGCATCATGAGTTCTTTTCTAGGCAGGAAATAAATTCTAATATTATCTTCATTCCATCTTTCAGGAATATTGAACAGTAAGGACCTGGATTCACAACAGTGGTTGAGTATGGAATACTAAGCCCATAACAGCATTATGGGGCAGAAAACATTCATTTGGCCTCATTGCTTCAACCGGGAATCTAAGGTGTAGCAAAATTTCTGGCCAGATGGAAAAGTCCAGGATCCATTTTAGGTTCTTTGATGTTATCCCCTAGCATTCCTCTTCCTCCCAATATACTAGGACCTGTTGTCTCAAGGTCCAATATTCCATTCTCTTAACTAGTTTTTATTTACAACATGCAGGCTCAGTGTCCCATTCAGGGACTTGTTTAACTCTGTCTGAGTCTATCTTAGCTGGAATTAGGGCCGCTACTTCATTATGTATCATCCGGGTTGGTTTCCCTTTTTCAGGTGGTGCAGAGAGAAGAAATATTCAATATCTTTATTCTTTTGGCATATTTTAGATTTTCTGCATGTTAATTGTTTCGGTAACCTCTTAGCTTTCCTCCTGTAATGTAAATTGTATACCATGTCTACTAAACGCAGCTGTCCCCTTACCAGAGATTACATTATTTCAGGATTCTTCTAGACCTTCTCTAGTTTAGGCCTGATACTAGGGAAGTTGTTCCTTCATGGGACCATACCCTGGTTGCACACTCTGACTTTTATAAGCTTTAGATTTCCTCAGCCATTTTTACCTTATGTTACATTTCACTAGGACCTAGTGATTTTCAGAACTGAACCCTCGTTCAGATTAGCTTGTATTTGTCTTTCATCTCAATCAAGATATGATCATGATATAGCTGTTCCATATCTAGATTGGTTTTGTGTATTTCTGTTTAATTTGTCAGAGCCCAGACATGAGTCTGATTTATTTATTCTTTGGATTATTACAAGATTTTGTAGCCACTAAGGCTTCTATTACCTGATGTATCAGGACTTGGGTTTTGTTTAAACATTCGATCTAGCAGGAATAGATCATTCTAAAAGAGTGAAGGTTATCATAACAAGGACTTACCCAAATCATGGAACCAGAGGCAGTTCCTTTTCCAGAAGACATCTGTAGAGGAGCAACTTGGTCCTCTTTATCTGTGTTGATATAAGCATTATCAACTATATGGCCAGATCTTTGGAGAAGCAAAGTTTGGTGGGATGTTCTACAGGCTTAGTTCCTGGTTTAGGGTAGGATCTTTGCCCATTGTTTTTCCCTCCCTATTATGGTACTGCTTTGGGAAGTCCCATTTTTCTTGCCGTCGATAGGACATAGAGGAAAAGAGGAAATTTACTCGCCGATATTTGGTTTTCTTCAGTGTCCTTTCCACAGCACTCCGTCCGGTGAGTAAATACCAGTGAATAAATTTACTCTTTTCTCGTCACCCCTGTCTCTCTCTCTTGCCACACCCTTCTCTCTTTCACCCCCCCTCAATGATTTAAATTAGGCTTTTAACCCACTGAATTCTACAAATGGTTCCAATAGTTTAAACAGTGGAACTTTGGGGAGAGCTGTTTGTTTTTGTGGTTGTGGGCTGGCTTGAGCATTGTTCCTCTTTATCTTTCTGCCCATTGTACTGGCAACAAATTATATTTGATCAATGGAAAATAATCTAATCACCCTTTTTCCATTGCATAATTTATATTGTAAGTTGCAAATGCATATGTAAAGCCTATAACTCTTAATATACTTCAAATGGACGGGTCTGATACTGGTAGTAATTTTAGAAGTTGATGTCTGGATTTATACTGTACTTTTTATTCTGTATCACAATGTTCATATAGGGGGTTACTACTTTTTGGAAGGCTGTCCGTTTGTCACAAAGTAGTTCTACCTGTTTCCACAAGGGGGAGAGCTAGTAAAATACATTTGAAGTTGCTTGATGTTTTAAACTCTCTGTGTAACCATTTTATATCATTGAACAACCATGCAGTTTGGTACTGTCACTAATCATTGCTTATTTTACTATGCAGGGTGTGGAGTTCTTTGATGAAAAGTTAAACTCTTTGTGCATGGCATGGCTAGTGGATCACGGTAAGAACTGCTCTTTACCTATCATGTGGAAACTGCTCCCTTGTTAGTGTAACTGCTGATGCCGAGCCTGCATTGAACCCCCAGTGTGACCAGTTCCTTGCCTGTACCACAAGATAGACTGAAATGCAAGACTCTAATGTTTCACAGTTCAGTCACTTTGGGCTGCTTGTGCAACCTCAGTCTATGAGGGTTTATTTTGTGTGTTTAAAGGAACTCTAACAACCTCTTCATAATGAACCACACTTACTTTAAAATCTGTTATAATGTGCACATGTTGAAATGGAGGGTGCTTGAGACGAGGTAAAAAAATAAAAGCCTGATAGAATATCTGTTCGGCAGGCATCAAATTTGAACTTGCCACCCACTTCCTTCCTCAGATCAAACTCCTTTTAGGTCTTTCCAAGACCCGTCTCATTGTTCAGACTAAAAACTGGACATGTGTCATGTCTGCACTCACGTCTGTACCCCCATTCATACCCCTGCCCACTGATTCCCATATACACTGTCTGAGACCTGTAGCCTGGTTCACCTGCCGATTGGTATCCACAGATCACCAATTACTCTGCCTGACCTTTAGGCTTGTTCATCTGCCCAGTAGTAGCCACAAATGTACGTATACACTGTGCAACCCACCTAGCCTTGTCCCCCTGCCCACTGGTAGCCACAGAAGTCCCCAAACACACTTCATGACCCACCATCTTGTTCCCCTGCCCACTAGTAGTGCCAGATCCCCATATACATGGCCTTATTCCCCCCTCCAGCCTTGTTCACTTGCACACAGGTAGCAAATGAACCCCCATGTACACTGTCTGAACCCATTATCCTTATACCCCTGCCCAATGATAGCCACAGATTGCCCATTTCACCCTCCCCTTACCTCCATTTGGGGAAAAAATGTCTGTAGGTAGAGGTAATGGAGCCCCCTACTTTCCTCCTTTTAATTATGGAACCATTGGCTCCACACTACCTCTAGCAGTACTTCTGGGTACACTGAGGTGACCTCACCTTAGTGCCCTGGAAGTGCTAGTAGAGGCAGTGTGGAGCTTATGGCTACACACTGAGTTGAATAACAGTGTATTGCTCCGTACCAATGGAAAGAGTGAGTTTGTTTTTGTATATTACAGCGGCTGCGAGGCCCTCCCTTAAGCCACATCTTTACTTCTGACTGACAGTGCTGAGGAATGCATTGCCAAACTCCCCTAACACTTAAAGGGTTGTTATTGTTTATTATTGTTGAGTCCGCAAAACCATCTACTGTACCGAAGAAGTTAATTTGCACATAGTGCTAGTAGGAAAATACTGAAAGGATTAAGTGTCAGTACCTGGCTAAGATAATGTGGGTCTAAAACTGCCTGCATGGCATAATCTATAAATATACCACAAAAACTACTTTCCTAAATTAAGTGTTTGATGCAACATATAGGGAATTTTGAAAGCTCTTTAAAATCCATGAAAATTATTTTTACGTTTTATGATCCCTATGATCCTGTTGGTCTTACAGATACAGAACAAGGTAAAGAAGTCCTGTTCCTCTTCCATGTGGTTAAAACTAGCTAACTAACTTGTTCCTAGAATTCCAGAGCCTTTGTTTTAAACATGCCTCTCTCCCCCTCCCCTTCCAAAGTGTATGCCATTCGAGAGGCTGCAACTAGCAACTTGAAGAAGCTGGTGGAGAAGTTTGGCAAAGACTGGGCCCAGGCTACCATTATCCCCAAAGTGCTGGCCATGTCAAATGATCCAAACTACCTGCACAGAATGACGACACTGTTCTGCATTAATGTAAGTTAACATTATCAGATGCTTGTATCAAGTAGTGGTGGGGTGGGCTACCTCTTTCTTAGGCACAGTTAGTGCTGATGTCTTTTACAAATAATTGTAGGGACCATAGTTTTAAGCAGCGTGGCTATTGGAGGCAGAGCACACTAAACAAAAACTTCTCCCACTTCCTAGCTGCTAACCCCTCCCCTGCCTAACTGCCTTCAGTTTTTAGAAGAGGATGTGCAGGGCTTTTATTCTCCTGAATGAATTCTACTTATAGACTTGGGAAAAAAAAATATCTTACTAAAGCGTCTGTGGGCCTTCATTTTGTGGGAAAAGTCCCAATAAACTAACTCCATCACTGGCAGCTTGTTTCCATTGGAAAAGCTAATGCATATACAATGTGAAGGCCGAAGCTTCGCCATTAACTGAGAGGAATCAAAGCTTTATTTAGTGTTAGATCCTATTGTTCTTCTTGGTACAGAACATCTGACAGGTTTTATTATCATTTTGACTGTATTGCTTTCCTTTCTCTGCTTTCAAAAGGAGAGCAGTATGCAGAACGTTTCTTTTGTGGAAAGGTTCCTTCTTTTCTACAGGCATTTTTGATTTTGCCACCTAGAACGCATGTGCGTACTTCCTTACATAAGGAAGTACCCATTGCTTCTCTCTGGAGTAGAAGAGTGCTTCATTTTGACAGCGGTTTACCTCCACACAAACCCACTACTCGCTCCGTAGGAGCAGGGCACTTTAGTGGGATATATAGTAATGGCTTATCCTTTACTAGCTCTGTAGGAGCGGTATAATCTTATACTTATAAGACCAGAGCTATCAGTCTTAGCGCGGTTGGAGTAGTTACTTGGCTTTTGTCTGTTGCCTTTTGCTAGAATAATTCTTCACACATTGTATGTATGTATGTATGTGTGTGTGTGTGTGTGTGTGTGTGTGTATATATGTGTGTATAATATATATATATATATATATATATATATATATATATATATATATATATATATATATATAAATACATATTATCTCTCTTATAATCTATTAGGGCTCAAAATTTCCACTAGGCAGTGGCGAGTGAAAATTCAGCCCTGGTGGGTATGCTATGGCTTGCAGTGGCGAGTAACTTTTCAGGTCTGGCTAGTAGCAAAGGACTTAAAATTATAAGCCCTGTATAAAAGTCCCTACTGATCGAAACATCAAACTCCATAAATTATCATTCAAGTATAAAACCTGTGATTGCTTGCCCTACTTTACAAATGTACAGTGAATTGCAAATGTACCCAGATAAATTACCAAGGGTGATGTGAGTGCCATCCTCCATTGCAATACTATATATATTATTTATATACAATATGAAACCAGTGCTGTCAGACCAGTTCTGTTTGGGTAGACCCAGGGGAATAACGTTTGCTTTTATCAAACTTGCCACATTGGTGAAGTATATTGACAAATATTATGAGCTCCTTTTTGACATATCTCAATACATTTGATATACCATATATTATTGCCAGTCCCTATGGAACATTATGCAATATACGTTATTCTCTTTATGTTGTGCCCATATGGCGGAGCCCAGGGAGGAGAAGAAAGCAAAGGTCAATAAATACCTCTCTTCCACATGTAAATCTTGTAATGTCAGTGTTTCAAACAGTATGCCTGTACCAGCAGTTTGTGACTGCGTTGCTCATCATGTTTTTTGGTTTTTTTTTTTTTTTTTTTTTTTTTTTTTTGCCTTGTATTTAGTAATGTAAATTGTAATTTTAAACAGTGTTGCCTGTGCACTTTAACCCTTTGAGTAGCAATCTTTAACCCTTTCAGTGTCAAAGAAGTGATTGAAATGCATTGTTGATATTGTTTGGGTACTTGTTTGTCAGTGAAAGGGTTTACCTTGTGGGAGGCAGAGAGATATGTATACATTTATAGCTGTATGGTAATGAAAGAGAAAAAAAATATGTTCACAACGCATGGGGTTACTTGGATATCCCTGTGGCACAGCAACGGTTAAATCTATGGGTACCAAAGAGGTATTCAATTCATTGCAGTCCGTTGTTGCCACCATGTAGAGGTGTGTGGAAGACCTTCTACTGATTAATGGAATGGTGGAGTTTTAATGCACCCTGTGTTAGCTAGGCTTTATCTAGTCTAGTATGGTCTGTGCACATACAGCAACTGATAGTAAAACCACATCCTCATGTGCAGTTATTGCAACCTGTATGAGTTCAGTTAACCCTTTTAAAGGGATAGTAATACTTAAGATGTAAAAAAATGTGTTATAGGGTGTATATCCCCGAATAAAACAAGGATTCTCCCACTGCTGAGAGATAGCTTATTAAAAAAATTATAACCGCTCAAACTTGAATTGTACAGTGGTGCTGTTGCTACACCATTCTATGGAGATTTATGGTGTACAGACCAGAGCAGTCCATAGGATGGTGTAGCAACAGCACCACTGTACATTTTCAGGCCACTGTGATATTGCTCCTAAAAAATTCAACTTTGAGCTGTTATAATTTTTTAATAAAATATCTTTCAGCAGTGGGCGTACCCTTGTTTTACTCAGGGGGATAAACCCTACAGCATATACTTTTTTTTTACATTTTAAGTATTACTATCCCTTTAAGTGCCAGAGAAGTATGCAATTCGTTTGATAGCTCTCTAGCACTGAAAGTGTTATCTTCCTGTAGCCAACACAGAGACAATCACACACACTGTGTCTCACTACAAACACTGTCTCACCTGTGTGGAGACTTTGGGAAGTGAGATCACATGACACAGTTACCAACAGTGTGAGGTCCCGGTGGAAGACACAGAGAGGTGAAATAATGCTGATGCTATGTGGAAGGCGATTAAGAACATTGTAACTTGGGAGTGGGGGTGGTAAGGAGAGAAAACACAGGGAAGACCTGGGAAGCAGTTTGAGTACATGGGAAAGACACAAAGTGGAGAATAGGAACTTGATGAACCTTTGCAGTGCAAAGTGCTATACACTTCTTTGACACTGAAAGGGTTAACAGATGGAGAGCAGTACATTTGTAATACAGGTAGGTGTTCTATATTAAACCTTTCAGTGCTAAAGAGTTGTTCAGTACTTATATGGATCTATCCTTATCATAATAACTTACCCGAGTGAATGCAAGGAGTGGTCAACGCATTGTTTAATTGAGAAGCACTGCGGTGAAAACTGCTTTGGCACTGAAAGGTCTGGTTTATCTGTGTGATGTCTTGCAGTGTCTGTCCCGCTATGTATTTGATGCCTTGCAGTGTCTGTCCCGCTATGTGTTTGATGCCTTGCAGTGTTTTTCCTGCTGTACATGTGATGTGTGTTGGCCACGTCTGTCCCTTAGCTGTGTGATTAAGCCTTTTAGTGCCAGATGGGTATGCAACGAATTGTAAAGCGCTTCTTACCCCTGTGGCACTGAAAGTATAAACGAATTGAATGTTTTGCTGGATGGTTGTGTAAAATTGTTTGTATGTAAGTGATTTAGGGTCCATTGAAGTAATGATAGGGAAGCTGTAATCTGCACTGGAATGAGGAGTTGCACTGGCGAAAAAGTGGGGTGTATGGAGTCAGTGTGAGCCACCTGCAGCATAATGGGCACATCGGGCATGAATGTACATGGTGCTCTCACTCCCCCAACTGAAAGTAACTTGCTAATTAATATAACTTGTACCTCCGTTTCGGCATTATGCCCCTCACACTGTCCTTCGTTTGTACCATTGTTCCCAGCCCCCTCTCTCATACTCTCCACTATCCTGATCACCTGTGTCCCTGATGAGAATGACAGTGTTGAACAGAAATGTGTGTACAGGTAATGTAGGCTCTAATGAGACGTTGTAAAGGAAACATCTTGAGTGCCAGAGGGGTACGCAACATATTGCGTTGTAATGTGTTGCGTATCACTGTGGTTCTCAAGGGTTAATGTGCTTTTTGGAGTTTATTTGGTGTGTGTGGTTGTTCGTTAGTGAAGCAGGAATAAGGCTTACAGGTGGCACAGAGGGCATATTATACATGTTATGTTCTCCTCGCAGGTAGCGCCCAGCAATCTGTAACCGTTTGAATGGCAGAAAGATACGGAATGCATTGCTTTGCAATGTGTTGCGTAACCATCTGGCACTCTTTGGGTTAACCGGTGCTCTCTTTCTCCACTGAGTGACAACATACTTCTAAGAGGGTAAGTCCTTGTAGAGGGTGAAGGCAGAGGGGACAAAGGACAAAGAAAAGAGGATGGAACTGGTAGTCAGTGGAGCTTATGGGATGAGTGGTGGCGGTGTAAGTGTGGCATGTTTTGTTTTGCTAGCAAAAGGAGATAGTGGGGAGGGGCGAAGTCTTTGCAGAGTAAAATCATGCCCTGGTGTATGTTGTGCTGAGGGTGAATGGATATGCATATCTCCTCTGCCCTGGGGCGCGTCTCATATCTGGAGAATTTGTGGTCGCTGACCATGTTCTCTTTTATAGTATAGATGTACTATATGTTTTGAATCGGAGGCTACCAGGGCTAACTCAAATTGTGTGTGGGCTTTACCTGGCTTAATTGTCAGTACTTTGGAGAGCGTTCTAGACAGATGGCTACAGACACCTTGTGGGCCTGTTAAAGATCCCTACCTAAATAATCTCTCAAAATTCTCCACAAAACTCATCTATTGAGGAGGGTGAATTGTCTAGTGATTCCAGTGAGCCTCCCTTGTCTGTGGTAGAGGGGGTCCACTCTATGACAGATCACATTGATTTTCATTAAAACAATTCCTGAAGTCTTGTACAATATCAAGTCTCTAATTCTTCATCAAATTCCTCTATATCCCTTCCTGTTTGTGAAGAACTTAATCAGATTCTCAGACTAGTGGGATAATCCAGATAGATCCTTGGTTATATCCATGAGATTTGAATGTACTGATCCATTTCCCAAATATAAGGAAGACCCTTGATATAAACCACCAGCAGTCAATCCCACATTTTCCAGACTGTTCAGATATCGTACCATGCCTATTCAAATTACAGAAGCCCTTAAAGACAAAAATATTATTACATTAAATAGACTAATATCTCAGTACAGGGATCGGTTATTCGAGTTTCATGTTACATCCAGGAAACCACCTCCTATATTGGTGAGGCTGTCTTGGAGGTAGCCAAAATGGTTACTGCACAATGTACCTTGTAGATTTGCAATGCAGACTCTGCTTCTATAAAATCTTTAGTATCTTTACCATTTAAAGAATCTCTTCTATTTGCAGAGCTGGACAAAATTATCAGTCATACCACTGGAGGTAAAAGTACCTTTTAATCAGAATAAACCCAAAATGTTTGGTATTAAGAAAAAATCCTTCACTTACAGAAGGAAAAGTTCTTCCAGACAAACAACACCTCACTAATCTGGAGGTTCCTTTCATTTCCACAAAGCAAAACCTGGTTCCAGTACCTGCCCAAGACCAAGGTTCAGGTTTTTATTCCAACCTGGTTCCAAAGAAGAACACCACACCTGTCTCAAGTGTCTCAACATGAATGTGGAGACTGCTCCCTTCAAGATGGA
Source organism: Rhinophrynus dorsalis (assembly GCA_037306005.1). Lineage (NCBI taxonomy): Eukaryota > Metazoa > Chordata > Amphibia > Anura > Rhinophrynidae > Rhinophrynus > Rhinophrynus dorsalis. The sequence goes on from CM074724.1 coordinate 298,911,781, forward strand.
TTTCTTGCGCTCTGTCATCACAGCAATGTGCCTAGGGGAGTATCTGGAGTCTCTGGACCTAGCTACACATCCCTATCCATCAGGACAGTCAACGCTATCAGCTTTTTGCCTTGGGCTCCGAGCAATCCAAGTTCATCACTCTGCCTTTTGCCCTGGCCTTAGCTCCTCGGGTGTTTACCAAGGTCATGGCTACCTTGTCTGCCTTCATTCACACCCAGAACATTCCTTATCCGGATGATCTTTTGATCAAGGCTCCTTTGGGGGAGCTCTTGGCCCAGTAGGTCCAAGAATTTGCTCAAAGTCCTCTCCAGTGCTGTCCCAGTAGCTGGTGTTCCTCGGCATGAGGTTCGACACCCACCTGCAGATCATGTTAGACCTGATTGTGTATCATAATGATCATTCAGGGGGTCACTTTTGCTTTCCCTGCCTACAAGGCTCCCACACCTCTGTTTGAGGTTTCTGTGTTTTGCGGCAACCTCCCTTTGAGTCCCTTGCAACCATTCCTTTGCATCTATTGATGTGGAAAATTGCCTGTCTTCTGGCTGTGGTGACAGTTTGCTGGGTTACTGAGTTGAAGGCTTTGTCTTGCAAGCTGCCTTTCCTCAGACAAGGCAGTTCTTCAGATCACTCATGAATTTCTTCATAAGGTGGTCTCTAAGTTCCGCATCAATCAGGAGATTGTTGTGCCTTCGTTTTATCCTGACCCCGAGTCTGACAAAGAAAAGGGATCTCCTCTTGTTGGATGTGGTTCGGTGCCTTAAGTTTTATGGGCACCATACAGAGTCTTTTCTTAAGACAGATCCTTATTTGTCATTCCTGAGGGTCCCAGTGCAGGTCAGGCCAACTTCCAAGGTCACTATTGCCTCTTGGATCAAGTTTACAATTCATAGGGCATACAAACTCGGGAAGAAACCTGGTGGTCCTCCTTGCATACCTTCGCTTAGCACTATCATGAGGATGTGTTCTGGCTTCGTCTGAAGTTAGCTTTGGCAGGAAGGTCCTTCAGGCAGTTCTTCCTGTCTAAGGATTATTTTTTCCTGTGCCTTACTGTTGTTCAACTCTTTGAGCCCGGTTGGTTCTTGTTGTTGTGTGCTGTGCAGCTCTTTTAAGTGTCTGCTTAACCAGTGTGGTTTTGGCTGTACCAGTTCTGGATAGTCCTAGAGAACTCTGGTATTGTAGCTTTTGGTCCTTCCTCCTTATTCCCATATCTGGTATATCCCAATGGTACCTGTGTTTCATATTGTACAATAGAGAAAACAGGGTTTTAGTCTTACTTGTTAAATCCCTTTTCTTAGGCCATATGGAACACAGGTCTCCCACCCAGAGAAAGGGACCTCTCTTGGTCTCGCCTGTCTGATTGTGGGAGTCTTTCTAGAGTCTTTTTTTCTCACAGGAGCTTTCTTCTTCTCTCGCTATCCCTCATCAGTGTAGTTGTCTCACATCATAACTGGAGGCCTGGTGGGGTTAGCCTGCAGAAGGAGCTGGGAGTCTCCAACCACACGACCTTGTCGTTTTTGAATGTGTTCTGCCCTCCAAAGGAGAAGCTCAGCCCCCATGGTACCTGTGTTCCATATGGACTAAGAGAATGATTTAACAGGTAAGACTAAAATCCTGTTTTTTCCTAGAACTATGTGCATATTAACTTCTTAAACACAAAAGCAGGTTATTCTGTATTTTCACTGAAAAATATCTCAAGGGGAGGGGGTTGTATTTTTGTCTCAGAAATGCTTCTATTTTTTTCTTAAGTATATGCTAGTTGATTAAATAAGCATATGATTGTTTGAACTTTGCGCAACATGTAGAATTAAACCTGTAATTCATTCTAAAGAAAACAAACCATAACATTTAGGACAACCGAAAGCTCATAAAATTTCCATTGCTTTAACCCCTTGAGTGCCAGAGGGGTGTGCGTCACCTTGTAGAGCAAAAATATTGCTCTGGCACTCAAAGGGCTAAATGGGCTTTTAGCCCCTTGAATGTTAGAGAGCGCTTCTTCACATTGCTTTGCAATAAGTGCAAAACCTCTTGCATTCAAGTAATTAGAATTTCCATTTAAATCCATTGGAATTTTTATGGTACAGGTGATTGGCTTGAAACCTACTTAGTCTTTGTATGTGACTATTTGTCCTGCTCAATTATGGATTTCTTCTGCAGGTCCTCTCAGAAGTATGTGGTCAAGATATAACCACCAAACATATGCTGCCTACAGTTGTGAGAATGGCTGGTGATGCTGTAGCAAATGTTCGCTTTAATGTGGCCAAGTCTCTGCAGAAAATAGGACCCACACTGGACAACAGGTACAGACTTGTTAATGTGTGAGCAGAAAATGCAAGGTTTCAGAGACAAATGGCAGATAAGTTATTTAAAGCGGAACTACCACGTTAGGTAAAGTCTCCTTGCAATAATTAAGCACGTGGTGACTAGCTTAATAATAGTTATATTGCCTCTCAAAAGTAGCCACTTGTAAAGTAATCATTAATCTTCCGAGACTGACGGCCAGGTTAGTGCAGTCTGCGTCCCTGCACTGTCAGTCCCTTCCGGTGCTGTTCGGGCCAGTGCAATGCTTCTGAAGGGAGATCGGAACTGACAGCGCAGGCGTTCAGATAAGATGTCTGTGCTGATGCCTGGCTTCCGGTCCTGAAAGATTAAGGATTACTTTACAAGCAGCTACTTTTCGAGAGGTAATAGAACTATTAAGGTAGTCGTCACCTGCATAATTATTATTGAAAGGCGACTTTACCTAACGAGGTAGTTCCACTTTAAGATTTTTCAACTCTTGATAAACAATCAGTGTTTCATCTACAGTGAGCAGGCTACCACAGAAAAAGTACAGTAATTCTTGGGCAAACCAGCATAAGGAACAAATATAATTCAGTCCATAAGTATTTGGACAGTGATGCAAGGAGTTCCGGTTTTCGCTCTGTACTCCAGCTTATTGGATTTGAAACATTGAGACAATAAGAGGATAATGTGCAGACTGTCAACTTTATTTTGAGGGTATCTACATCTATCAACTATGAATCATGTAGGAATTTTTCTCAGCATCAAGGTTTTTGATGCCTTGTTTGTGAAATTACAGCCACTTAGCTCAGAAAAGCTTCCAATTCATATAATATTATAACTGAAAATGTTTATAAATTCCTGGTCCTGCCTCCATAATACTGCACACGGCTCAGTATTCTAGCAATGTTACAATATAACGTTAAAATAAAATGTTGGTTTTTTTTTATGTGTGTATATTGTAACATCTACCAATATAATTAATGTTTCCATACCACAACAAAACTCCACTGTATATTTCATTGTTTTGTTTTTTTTTTTTTTTGGGGGGGGGTTCTTTCTTTTTAACCCTTTGAAAAGGTTAAAGCGCAGTTTTCCTTTAAACTTTTCATTTACTGCTGAACCTTAACCCATGATGTGCTATGACCACTACACAGTTTATAACCTTATGGACTGGTGGCGGTCATAGCAACGGGGTCCGAAATTGACTGTTCCAAGACTGCAGTGGTCTCTCTCAGACCCCAACTTGGTGCGCCGGCACACTTAACAGGTTACGAACACCAGCTCGTCTGCAAGGATCAAAGCGGTCTTTAACCTCTTATTGAACGCGGCCGGCAGTAAAGAACCTTGGAGCTTTTATTTTTTCCAGAATTAATTCAGGGGGTCCCCAAGTGGCGTGCAGCCGCGCAGGGAACACCTGGATTTTATGATGTGCTAGGACCATCATGGGTCCTTAACAAGATGATGGTCAGGGGTCCTTACAGGATTAAGGGAAGGTAATATTTCTGGACCTTTAGTCCTTAAGGGGTTAAATAATAGATTAGTAGAAGGGTGTTGTTTCCCACACCCTGTTAAAATACACAGCAGCGCAATATTCAGTATCAAAGCATGGAAATATTTTACCTCTATAATTTTGGATTTTACAATATGCTCATTTATACTTCAACTTGTATTTTTCAATAGTACTTTTAATAGAACATGAACACATAAAAATGTAAAAGGTTGTAAATAAAATTATATATATATATATATATATATATATATATATATATATATATATATATATATAATTAATATAATAATTTTAAGGTGGCATATTTCAACTAATTTTAGAACTGTTTTTTGGTTACATTGTATGTGTATAATTTTCTAAATAACACTGTTCAGAATGTGTGTGAGTGTGGTTTGCTATTGATTGAGATTTGTACACTCCATTCAAAAAAACTGTTTTACCTTTCACCCGATGAAGACACAGGCAATGAGATAAAGGTTCCTCCTTTAGTAAGAAGGGCACATTTAAAAAAATTGCTTTCTCTGGACTAAACAAAAACATGGAAACAACTAAGAAAACAAATAATGCTCCATTTATCACACGCTACAGCTGTGCCAGCAATAAAATCCAGAACATAATAAAAAAAACATTGGTCCATCCTACTAGGTGATAGATTTCTGACAACTGAACTTCCACCACGCCCTACTGTAATTTTCAAGAAAGCCAGGAACTTAAAATAATACCTGCCACCAATCAGAAAAAAGACCAAAAAACAAGGGAATAACTAGCATAATTGATGGCACCACTATTACTGGTAACTTCAGATGTGGTCATACCAACTGTATCACCTGCAGCCATACAGAACACCGTAGAGCTCAATTCCAATCTTCCAGTACCAAAGAAACCCATACAATAGAAGGATTTTATAATTGTAACACCGCCTATGCAATATACCTTCTAGAATGTCCATGTCAAAAACAATATATTGGACGTACAATTAGGAAACTAAAAGAAGGGGTTCTGGTAACAGAGGCAACATTATATGAAAAAAATCAAAAACACAGTGTAGCAAGACACTTTTGCATCAATTATGCATCACAGTGATTGATCACATCGAACCACAATCAAGAGGAAGTGAAAGATACACCAAGCTTGCTCAGAAAGAGAGCTACTGGATATTTAGGATGAATATCATGGTTCCAATGGGCCTAAATGAGGAGCTGGATCTCTGGTGCATGTAGCCATTCATGTCTCCCCCATCATCCTATATACACCCATTTCCACTCCTCCTTCCATCCATTAGTTTGATTTTACCAACTTGTAGTTATATTAGTCATCTGTACATTCAATTATTTAGTTTCAGATCTTCCTCTATTGTGGGAGTAGCAATACCTTACCTCATATCATCCTAACAGCTTTCCATTACATTAGACTCCACCTCCATAAGTATCCATATACCTCCAAATATGTTATTTTTGTTTAATAGTCATTCGTATTATCCACTATGGAAATATTACCACACTATTTACATCTTTTTAATATCTCTTCATACTCTTTCAGTCTTTCAGCCACATAGTAACAAAGTATGTAGCAAGAGCAAGCTTTGCTACATACATCGCACTGTATACACAGCACTATTCCACACCCCCTTCTCAACGTGATTGGTCCGCTCACACATAAATTACCTTCCACCAGAAGCATCCTGTTTGATCCTTGAGAAAGGTGTGATACTTAAGCACCGAAACGCATTGCATGTACACAAACTTATTATTTATTTACTGTTTGCTCCATCATCCAGCACTATTAATAGTGCTGAACAACATCACGGAAGGACATTAACTTATTTCAACATCTATACCGACATTGTCGACACTATACCATTCCCGGTACTCCAACACATTGCAGAGCACCGCTTCATCTGGATGTACTGCTGTTCGGAGCTCACCGGTGTGGTGACTGCTCATCTTGAACGCTTTTCCTATTAGAAGAAAATACTGAATTGCTACTATTCATCCGATTCTGCAGAATCACAACAAACACTGCAAGACATTGCAGTGTATCACCACTTTGTTTAGCACAATGAAGATCAGCACATCAGATGGAGGTTTGGCTACACTACTCCGTGGGCAGAGAACTTCATGAAAATTCCAGACTCGAGTGAGATTCATACCTCATCTGTGCTACGGGCTCAATATCAAGTATACTTCAAGTAGGGGTACGTCTCTACCAACAGTTACATTGTGCCATTCATCTTATGTGCTTACTATATTTCTGCTTACTGAGTATATCCCCTTCAGTGCCAGAGGCTTGGGCCATTTCCTGTACCATGTAGGCCAGACACATTTTCAGCATTTTTGCTTCTGTTTAGGCTTTATTTCCTCTGGGAATTTCTAGTTACATATGGAAAACTATATATTGTTTGTTTTATTTTTGTTTTTTTGTTTTTTTTAAGAACAAATTGAGCTTTCTTGTGGTACCTTACATGAAGAGAATTTTGCATCATGCAAAAAGCTATGATGTCATAATGACAAAAAAGTGAAAATTTACTCATTTTGCTAAAATCACATACTATGTATCAAAACATTTACCTTGATTGAAAAGTTTCAATTATTTGAAAAAGCCTTGAGTCCCCCGAGTAAAAAATACCAAATTTGTATAGTTTTATCTTCGTCCATGGCTAGCATAAAACCCTAATCACCAGCAGCGCAAAATGACATTTTCAACTTTGAGCTAATATGCGCATTCTTGTGATTTTGTGGTAAATCTACCCTAAAACAGTTGAATAACTATATAAAACTATATATATTTCTGGAAAGAAGACAGCATGCTGCGTCTAATGAGAGGTGACTTGCCGCCTTACCCAAAGCCTGGTGTGCACAAATGCCTCCAGAATGTGGCGCTAATGGGGAAAAAAAGGCATTGTCTTACATTTCTGCCCCTTCAAATGTACCATGGCATTTCCAACTGTATTCATTAGCTAGTGCTCTTAGGAGAAAAAATGACACCCCGATGGTATGACGTAACCTACCTCAAGGGGCGATAGAAGTGCAAAACAATACCTACTACAGCCTGTAGTTTTTCTAACATTTTCTCAAACATTACTTGTCTATACAAACTAGAGAAGTGAAGAAAGGGTACACAAACCAAACCATACCATTTTTGAAAGAAGACAACCTGTCGTATCTAATGAGGCATGACTTGCCTTATACCAAGCATGGTGTGCACAAATGCCTCCAGAAGTGTTACTATAGGAAAAAAAAAGTCATTTTCTTACATTGCTGCCTCTTCAAATGTACTGACATCTGTGGAAAAACATGGAATTTCCAACTGTATTCATTAGCTAGTGCTCTTAGGAGACAAATGACACCCCACTGGAATGAGTCCACCTACCTTAGGGGATGCCAGAAGCACATAACTACACCTACCTGTTTGCTCCCTTGAAAATGACTGCTTGTACTAAAATGTTCATAACTGTTAGAGACATGAAGTAAAGGTATACCATTTTGGAAAGTAGACATTCTCCCACATTAAATGAGGAGTCACTTGCATTTCTATCCCTGGGCTGAAGTGCACAAATATTTCCAAAAGGTGGCGCTATGGGAATAAATACATGTTTTTGTTTTTTTTACATTTCCACCACTTCAAAGATACTAAAATCTGTAAAAACCATAACATTTCCTGCTGTATTCAGTACCTGCTACCAGCATGAGAAAAATGGTAGCCAATTTGTGTGAGTTAACATATAATATGTGGGTGCTGGGAACGTGTACGTAAACCTGACACTTTTGTTTTTAAAATTATATGCCTGCACTAAAATGGTTATAACCATAATATATATGCAGGAAAGGTAGAGAAACAATGCCATTTTGGAAAGAAAACAACCTGCTGCATCTAATGAAGGGTCACTTTCCTTCTTACTCAAAGGCTAGCGTGCACAAATGCTTCCAAAAGGTGGAGCTAATGAAAAAATAATGGCATGGACTGGAGGCATTTTGTGTGCATGCCAGAGGGGTGCCCAATGCACTGCAAAGCAATGCGTTGGACCCCCTGTTGCACACAGAGGTTTTTTTTTATTATTATTATTTTGTATTTAGTTGGGGAGGCGGTATCCTGGTGCCCCCCATCAAGGTCTAAAAAAAAAAAAATAAATAATAAAATAATGAAGAAAAAAATGTGTGTGTGTATCACAGAGGGTCCAATGCATTGCAAAGCACTGCATTGGACACCCGTCCCTCCCCCCCCCCCCCCCCCCCCCCGTGGCACGTGCAGTTTTTGGGGCTTTTCCCCTATATTTTTGTGTAGCCCTCGTTGGGGGCATTAGAACCCACACAGTGAGGTCTGAATGCATTGGACCCCTGTGGCACACAAAGGGTTAATTTTTATTGTTACTTTGTAATCAGAGCTTGTTTGGTGGCCATCTGAATACAAAGTAATGATAAAAAGTCCTGTGTGTGCCACAGGAAGGGGGGGAGTCTGCATTGAACCCCCCCTTCCTGTGGCACACACAGGGTTAATTTTTATTTATTTTTTTATTATAGACCACATTGAGGGGCATCAGAACCCACTCCGGATCGCCCCAATGAGGTCTTAGTAAAAGAATTGTTCCTGCCTATTTAAAGGGGCAGACGCCCCAAAGTTACCTGTAACCTATATGGACTAAGAGAAAAGGATTTAACAAGTAAGACTAAAATCCTCTTACTTGTTGGCATGCAGGGTTGTCAAACTGCTGCACTCCCTTACACATGGCCATCAATTTGCACTCTCTGCTACCTCACTTTCCCCCAGGAGGAGCCGAGAGAAACCGCATTGCTCCCTTAAACCATTCAGTGTCATAGGGATGTACTTTGCACACCACTGTGTCACTGAAGGGGGTTACAACATTAACAGATATCACCTTATCTGTCATTCCCTAAATGATAAGTTAATGCTACAAACGTCTGTGAATGTTAACAGTTTCAGTGCCACAGGGGTATGCAGTGAACATCCCTTTGGCACTGAATGGGCAAAGGACGGCGTCTGTTATCTCAGCCCTCCATTAGTCTGCAAACCGTCATTGTGCTCCATAGGAGGATCCCAACCTCAGGTTGGTGATGTGGAGACTTTGGATTCTGTCAGCTTAAAGGAGCAGTAAACTTTTTTTTTTTTTTATGAAAACACATATTTTATAGAGCTTTTCCTGCTGAATAAAACAAGGTCACACCCACCGCTGTCGGGTGTTTTATTCAAAATTTATAGCAGTTCAAATAGTCATGAAGTGAATTGACTGATAGTTCTAACTGACAGGAAGTGACAGGCAGTTTCTGTCATATTCTATGGAGAACTGTATATCCCTGACTTTTCTGACTTTCCTCTCCATTAGAATCTAACAGGAAATCTAATTAGAATTTGACCACTAGAGGGCACTGCTAATGTTTAAAAACATGGGTTTAAACTGTAATAACTCTGGAAATATAAATCTCTCTGCAGTGGGAGTACCCTTATTTTACTCAATAAGAAAATCCCTACAATATATATTTTTTCATAAAAAAAAAAGTTTACTGTTCCTTTAAGCTGCTATTGGAGCTTAGTGCATGTGGCAGTGTGCCACATTAACATGTACACTCAAACCAAAATGAATGCCACAATGGCGTATTAATCTGCAGTTCCATATGCAGATGAGCCATTGTTGAACAAAGTCCTAAACCTTTTGAAGGCATGGTGGATTCATGGCTATGTTGGCAGATTGGTAGAAAATGATTCTCCTCACCACCATGTCACCAAACTGACCCTTTATCACCTCTTTCCCCCCAGACTGTGTTTTTAAAAATGTACTTTATGGCCACCTAGGATGCACTGAGCTTCACTTGGGTCATGTCCTAGTTTGGGAAGGCCATGGATGTTTCGTGCAGCCACTTACTTCAGATGGTCAGGGAGTTTTTGGCTAAATAAGATATTATGCATGTGATCTCTAGGATTCACAAGGCTAATGCCTACCTTTGTTGAAGCAGCATTGGATGCAATTAAAGGAATAGTAATACTTCCTTTTATGAAGGCTAGAATATTAAATAAATAAACCAAAGCATATATGTCTTTTTGCAATAACTTTCCTAGTTTAACAGTAATCTCGATGTAAAGTTTACCCCTCCCACCCCTTTTAGGTACATCAGCTCTGTATCTGTCAGACTTGGATTCTGGTCTGCGGACCAGGCAGCTCATCTGGAGACCTGAAGTAGCAGTGCATACAAAGGAAATCTTCATGACAGCAGTCTACAAAATGGGCAAGGTGTGAGGCAGTAGACCTTTGTCATGAAGATTTCCTTTGTGTGCACCTACTATTTCGTCTCTCCAGACTGGCCGTCTGGTTCACAGACCAGAATCTATGTCTCCCAGTTAGAGCTGTGAAGTACCTAAAAGGGGCAGGAGGGGTAAACTTTACATGGAGATAACTGTTAAACTGGGAAAGTTATTGCAAAGACATATGCTTTGGTTTATTTATTTAATACCTACAATATTCTAGCCTCCATAAAGGAAGTATTACAATATGTTAAAGTGGCTCATTAAGATGTCTACTCTTTCTGCTTTTCAAACACTGGCTGAAGATCTGGTTAGCTGATCAATCTTCTAAAAAAAAAATAAGCCACTTATCACCTTGCCAAGTGTTGTGAAGAACATGGTTTACGTCCACATGTGTTTTGCCTCCCAGTGGTTTTGGTCGTTTTTCTGGATGGCCAAGGGTCTTTGACTCTTCTTAATCAATATACAAATCTCAGCCTTGTTGCTTCTGTTTCAATAACATTTGTTCAGGGTGTGGTGTGTGCATACCTCATCTTTAGGGATTCCAGGTCTCCATGTGAATCTGGTCCTCAGAGTTTCAGAGGGATCCTTTTGAATTGTTGAGTTCTGTGTCTGTTTTTTTACCCTTTAGATCATGTTCCTTCTGGCGATTTTCTGTTTGGTGAGTGGCCTAACTGCAGGCTTTGACTTGCATACTCACTTTGGTTTTTATGTGGATGTAATTAGGGGGTCTCAAATACGATATTCATTGCACCAAATTTTTTCACAAGTGTGATACACTGTTTGTTATTCCAAATAGTCTGTTGTAGGTCAATTGACCTCTTGGGTGACAGTGGCCACCTAGATCAAGGCAACCATTTGACAGGCCTAAGTCATAGGAAAGAGGCTAGTAGCTTTTTTGGTTAACTGCTCATTCCACCACAGCGATGGGTGCATCTTGTACCTAAAGGAACCAGACCTCTGCAGAGTACTTGTGCAAGGTGGCAACATTTGAATAATTTCACACATTCACAAAATCATTACGGCATCAATGTGCTAGCCTCGAGGCCAGTTTTGTTAGGAAGATCCTCCAGAGTATGTATTGCCTGTGTAAAGGTCCTTTTGTCTCCATTCTGCTAACCTTTCTTCTGTTGCATAGTTCTTTGTGGCAGTGTCAGTTGATAATGGATTTTCATGGTTTTATTTGGTTTTGACTCTGAGACTAGATTTGTACCTTTTCCGGAATTCTGGTTGGGACAGCTCGTCTCCTTGGTTCCTGTGTTCCACAATGGAATAAAGAGAAAACAGGATTTTTGTCCTTGTTGAACACTGGACATCCCTCCCAGAGAAAACCATGAATTAATGAATATGATTTATATAGCTCCACAATTGTACCCAGAGCTTTACAATGTAAGGCTTTAGATAATACAGGGTTACAAGTGCTTTGCAGAGTGAAACATTAGGTGCAAGGTCCCTGCCTGAAAGCTTACAATCTATAGATTTTCATATGGTTTTCATCCCGGACAGGGGTGTCCTCTGTGTTTTCTGCTATGGTGACGACTTTTCTGCTCCCTGTGTCTTAGCTATCTGTAAAATGGAGGTTTCTGTTGATATGCAAGGGTTAAATAGAGTAGGCAGGGAGTTTCCTCCTACAGAGAGCTTTGTCCTTGAGTGTCCTGACTCCTGTGGTAGTGACTTAAAAGAATAGTAATATTTCCTAATAAAAACAGCTCCAATTAATCTTCATAGTATTTGGGCCATGGAGAGTGTTATTTCAAAACTGTCAGAGATGTAGTTCAGGAGCAATTGAATGATAAAGTATCCCCCTCCCACCCCTTTTACTGATGTAACACTGCTCACCTCACCTCAGAGAGACTGTCCGGATGGATCACAGAGAGGGACAATCTTCAATTAACATAAGGAAAAAAACTGACAATGGGGGCTGGGTTTTCATTGTTCTCACAGTAAGAAGATTGTCCCTTGCTGTGAGCTGCCTGGTCGGTGGACCAGATTCCACATCTGGTGGGAGGTGGCCTACACTAGGTAAAAGGGGCGGGAGGGGGAAACTTTACCATTCAAAACAATATATGGTGCACCACCTCTAAGTAATAGGGGTATAAGTACAATACCAAAGGGAATGTGCTAGTTGTGTAAGCAATACAAAAAAGAAAAAATAAAGAAAAAAGAACAATACAGCACCAGACCCACCCCCTTTAATTACTGCATCAAGGTCACACAGACAAAGTATGTGAAGGAGAAAAATAAAATAGTATAAAATATAACCTTTATTAGAAACTTCTAAAAAAGCAGCGAATTAAAATAAATAAAAATAAGATAACCTTTTGCCAGAGTCGCCTTTATAAGTATAATGGCAAAAACTTATGAACGATATATACGATAGCTAGTGCATATGTTTTGCTGTGGCAAAATCCTAAATCCTCATTAACCCTATGGTTGCTTGTCCAGCCACCACAGGGTCATTTAACAGCAAGAAATACCAGTATCATATAGAAAAATACGATTTCTACCGTGATTACGAAAGCAATGTTAACTGTACATTACTTATGACGCTATCTAAAGTACGTTAAATAACAAAATAAATTCTGTTACCTATATATTCAAGAGTTGAACAGTTTCACTATTCTTGATTCAATAAAGTTAAAAAAATAAGTTGCTGTTGTAATTACAAAAATCAAGAAGACAATATAGGCTTAACATCACCTGTCGCGCTATCATGTTAGTTCAATGTAAGTAATCACATGGAGTAAGAGGATAAGCTCCGTTATCTATGTAGAAGGAAACTGACCGATCTCACGATGTTTGACTTCGTTAAGTCAAAACATATAGAAACAAATAGACAAAACTATCCGGAGCGCTCCCCACCACCCCCTCACTCAGAACGGAATTACCTGAGTTAATGGGCAGTTATCGAGCAGTCCAGCTAAATAGTAAGCCAATATGTCTCACCCTACTAACTTATAATAACGGGGTTATAATACACAGCAGAAGTAACATGCACCTATGCGGTCATGGGAAAAATAAGTCACAATTCACAGCGAAAATAAAGTGCACCTATATGGTAATGAAGGAGAGAGAGGGGATATTTAAGGTTCCCCTAATCTCTCACATATATTACTCACGTTGCTGCAAGAGATTCTGCAGTAGCAATACAGCACAATCTTAAATGGTATCGAAAGCACTAAAATCTCTAATCCCTATATCCCTATTATTGGCTTACTATTTAGCTGGACTGCTCGATTATTTTTATTTATTTTAATTCGCTGCTTTTTTAGAAGTTTCTAATAAAGGTTATATTTTATACTATTTTATTTTTCTCCTTCACATACTTTGTCTGTGTGACCTTGATGCAGTAAACTTTACCATTCATTTACTCTTGAACTACAACTCTGACAGGATTGAAATAACACTCTCTATGGCTCAGATACTATGAAGATTAATTGGAGCTGCGTTTTTTGTGAAACCTTACTATCCCTTTAACACCATGGTTTATGTGTTCCACGAGTGCAAAGGGAAAAGGAATTATCTGTAAGTGCACAAAATCCCCTTTTTCTTACCTTTTAGAATGATCAGATTTTATCTTGAGATGGTTTACATCTTATCCTGTTATATTAAGGCAACTATTGGATGAATTTTCTTCCATATTGGTATAAAGAAGATTCTTCTATTCCAGTGATTCTCTCTTCTTCTAGCAATAATCATCCTTATAACTGGGGGAAAACTGCTTTTTCAAGGGGCAGTGGAATTGATTGATTTCTTTCTTGGGACACTATCTCCCATACTCTAAGATTAAACGTCCATGTTCTTCAGTCTGGTTCTGTTTCTCTGATTCGACTAGATATAGCTCTCAAGGATTGTATGTTTTTTGGGGTTTTTTTTAGGAAGATAGTAGCATCTTGGTGAGCACTTTCTGTACTGTTTTTCATCTTCTATTCAAACTACGAAGATGGATTTCTTCTCATTTAGGATACATTTTCTGGAATGCAGGTTTATCCGACTGACATTAGTTTGGTCTTCATTACTCAGATGGATGACTACACAGAAGAGGTGTACATTTTTGGTTAGTAAACAGTGAGTGGAGTAGAGACAATTGTTTTAGCAAGTTATTTTCATTATTTAGGTTGACAATGTGGAAGCAATTTTCCAAAGTTGATCATCTTCATTTCAGCCAGTTGGGAATATCAGTAGTGGAACTGGTGCTGTCTCATCAGAATTCAAGCATCGGCATAGTGCTGTCTGTCAATCTAAAAATACCCTGGCAGTTCAACCTCTCATATGTTTCTCCTTCTTTGGCTCTGTCTCCCTTGGTGGTTTGCAAGATCTAGTTGGATGGATCCAGCATCCTTCTCACGGCTACAGTATGTGGACCAAGGAAACTTTGTGTTCAGACCTATATGGTAGTCACTGATCCTTGGTGACTTTCTCGCTCTGAGTCTCAATGCTGGTTTGTAGGCACACTTTAATACTTCTTTGGAACGGTCTACAATGTCTGCTGAAGAGCCTCCATCTGGTCAAGTGACCGGATTCTGCAGCTGTCCGCTACAGCGCTGACTTCTCTCACAAGGCAACGTTAGGAAGGTATATCTCTCAAACCATAAAGGTTTGAGAGAGAAGCCTTACATCTTTGTGCATATTTTTTATGCCTACCAAATTCAATAAACGTAAAACTAAGTATTACTATCCCTTTAACTGGTGCTAATCCCGTCTCTCAAACATGTATAGTTTGAAAAATATACTCTGATAAAGTTTCCCCCCTCCCTCCCCTTTCACAGACGTCAGCTGTCTAGTTGACAGAAGGAGATTCGGGTCATGTGACCCTGTGGTGGCTCTTCAGCAGAGCTGATATAGTGCCATCTAAAAAGAAATACTTCATTGGAACGGTCTACAAAGTACGCCTGGTTTGCAAGCACACTTTGTAGACTGTTCCAATAAAGTATTTCTTTTTAGATATGGCTATTTCAACTCTGCTGAAGAGCCACCGACCGGTCCCGGGAGCAGGATCTCCTTCTTTCAGCTAGAAGCTGACATCTGTGAAACGGGAGGGAGGGGGGAAATTTATCAGAGTGTATCTCTTAAACTATACATGTTTGAGAGACAGGACTTGCATCAGTTCATTTATTTTTATGCAAATCTACAATATTACATTTTAATAAAATCAGACATTACTAACCCTTTATGAAGTTCTCATGGTGGACATTACAGCTCTATGGTGTGGTAGACTTGCTCCAGAATTGTACATATTTAGCTTGATGAATAAAGCCCAGTTTACCTATTTTAACCCCTTAAGGACCATTGCCGTGCCAGGACCATCACGGCGGTCCGGCACTTAAGGACCAGTGACGGTCTTGGCACGGCATGGAGTTCAGGGCTCCCGGCGCGGCTGCACGCCGCTCCGGAAGCCCTGAACCGGAAGCAATGATTTAAAAAAATAAAAAATCCCCCGTGGTCCGCAAGTGCTGGCCGTGCGCGCCGGTCCTTAAGGGGTTAAGAACTACTTATTAATGGCAAGACTATACATGTATCAGCCTGTTTGTTTTCCATTCTAAAGTTGACCTGTCCCACTGAATTAAGTTTACATGTTCAATAACCTCGTTTAGACTTCATTATATATCCTACTAACCAAAGTTTCTCAACTGGGGTTGTCAAATGCATGTAATGTAGGATGGAGCATTTTCCCTATCTGTGCATAGGTAAACTAATCAGATTAAAATATCTACTAATACATTTGCTCAGGAAGAGGATTCATGCAATGTGTTAGGGTACTTGAAGACTGCAGCTGAAAACGTTGGTTTAGGAGATACTGACATGTTTATCTAATCACCCAGTGAGGACCATTCTTAATTATCATACAGTGCTGCAATGAAAGTAAACTTTCCAGACATAAACGACTCCTAGGTTTTGAAATATGCAAACATATTTCAAGTTGACAGGTCCACACATAAAGCTATTAATGTAGACAACGCCAAATGTTTCTCTCGCAGTTTCCAAATTATGGAGGTGAACATTGGGTTTATGCATCTTGATTAAGAAAATTGTGGGAGATTTTGTATTTTTATTAAGAGACACTAGTCCAAATTTATATATTCTGGAGCAAACCAGCTGCACAATAGGGGATAAATAAAAATCCCTATTAAATTGGGTTGTTACCACACACACACACACACACACACACACACACACACACACACACACACACACACACACACACACACACACACACACACACACACACACCCCTTAAAGGCTAGAGGTGCATTGGGGACCTTTCTAGTATTTAAGGGGATAAAAAGCTCTTTTCAGGTACATGAGATTTTAGGAATTTATATTTGCTCCCCTATGGTGCAATTGGTTTACTTCAAGGTAACTCCAGTTTGCTTTTATAAATATGGGCCACTGGCCTTTAAACTAAAGACAGTTATAAAGTACAGTACCAGAATATAGTTTAATTTCTGTGTTTCATCTGCACTTATTTTAGTTTTTATTGAAACACACTATAGAGCAGTGGTTCTCAACCCGTACCCTCAGTGGCTACTAACAGGCCAGGATTTGACAATTTCCTTTTAAGAGCACAGGTGAGTTAATCAGTATGACTGAGCCTCTGATCAACACACTTGTGTTCTAGCAGGGAAATTCCTAAGTCCTGGCCTGTTGGTGGCCACTGAGGGCACGGGTTGAGAACCTCTGCTCTAGGGTTTTGATGCAATTTCCTTATAGGAAATCTTGTCTCACATGCTATCTTCACTCACATTTTTGTTCTTCCAAGTGTGTCAGTTTTTGGAGTGAAGAATGGTGTGACCAACCATAACGTACAACACATTGCTGTTTCCTGTAAATAGGTTAAATAAATGGGTTTAAAGAGATGGTAATGACTGTGCTGAATTACAGAATTTAGTGGTTACCATGGCAAAATGCCAAGTCACACTAACTGTGAATGTTCCTTGTGTGTTTTAACGTATTATGTACTCTTATCAGTGCTCAAGCTGTGTTAACACTACTGTAACAAAGACAAACTTCACCATGCGAGTAAACTGGCAGGTGGCTTGCCATGGCTTTCGGTCAAGCAACCAGGCAGATGGTTGTTCCGAATAGCAATAGATGTCAAGGAAAGGATATATATTTATTGATGGAGTCGACACATAAGCAAAAGAGAGCTACCCTACTTCCATTCTATCCGGAGCTGGGTAGGAGTTGGCGGGATTGGGGAAACCTCTCACTTGAACGAGGGAGGCTTTTCGTCATTTACGTGAGAGGGTTTGCCGATTCAGCCTACTCCTACCAGAGATCTCCGGGTAGAATGGAAGCAGGATAGCTGTTTTTCTTCCTTGAGTCGCCTCTATTCATCTCTCAACTGAATCGGCTCAGAGATCAGTGGCTTGGGGGGCATCAGGAGAGGTTGTGATGCCCCATCAAGAGGTCTGACTTTTTGATTTATACCCCTTTAAGTGCCAGAGGCTATGCAACACATTGCTTTTAATGCATTGCATACCACTCTGGCACTCAAAGGTGTAAGCTATTGCTTGAGGAGCAGCAGCTATTTTTTTATATATTGTGGTAGCAGTGGTTGATTGAGGAGGCACTTCCTCAACCAATCATCATTTCCAGCCACTCCCACTGACAATGAACCAGAATCACTTCTATACAAATCCTATATTATAATTTGCTAAGGATGTTTGTCAGAAGCTGTCATGCATAGTAGAGACGGCTATGCAAGCTGCAGTCATGCACAGTACAGACTGCCCGTGCCACGGCTGATACAGAGCGGGGCAATCCGAATTCAGACCGGACTAATATAAATAAGTACTGGTACTTCCTCTGCTACAAGATGCTTGTAAGAATATTTTCCATAAATGTACATTGTGATTCACACACACATTGTTAATCTTAATAGAAACATTCTAATTGCTTTCTGCAGCACACCATAGTGCTTTGGCACACTGTTTGAGAACAACTGCTTTAAGATTTTGTGTGCCAAAGGCAAAAGGAATGCACTGAACGGCTTTTTTTTTTTTTTTTTTTTTTTTTTATATAATTAAACTGTTAAAATGACTTTCATTTTATTCTTCTAAGCTCGATAGAGTCAATAACTGTAACAGCTGCTGTTTTGCCACTTCTGTGCCTTTTGCACAAATTAATTGGAGTAATTCTTGGGCCAACCAGTTGCATTTTGAGTTAAATGGGCTTTTAACCACTTGTATGTTAAAATAATATTTCTCTAGCTCTGTTTGATTTAAATGGGCCATTTAACCCCATGAATCATAGTGGTCTCAATCACATTGCAAAACAATGCTCTGAGGCTTTACTAGAATTCAAGTGGTTAAAAGCCCTGTTTGCATCACACGGATTTTTATTTGTTCATTGTAATGCAGTTTGTTTGCTCCAGATTTGCTATAGTTCTTAGTTAACACCTTAGCGATCGATGACATGCCAGAACCGTTATTGGTGGATGTGCATTAAAGACCTGGCATGTCATGGAATTCTGAGATGGCAGAGCTGCTATCCCAGAATGCATCCTTCAAAAAATAAAATTGTCATGGTCTACTAGGGCTGCCCACCCCCAGACCATGTGGTCCTTAACCCTTTGAGTGCCAGGTGTACCCCTCGGCACTCAAAGGGTTAAGGGTGTTAATCAGCCTCAGTGTGTGTGTTTGTTCAGTATATCTCTGCTTTAGCTCAGGTGGGTCATTTAGTAACAGAGTCATTGATTAACAATTTGAATGCCAGAAGAGTGCCCAACAAATTGCTCCACAATGTGCTGGATTCCCCTCTGGGACTTAAAAGGTTAATCCACCTGTAGAGAGAGCCACTCTGAAAGTGTACACTCTTGCTTGGGATGGCTTTCACAAGCTTAAAAGCTTACTCACTGCAAATGAGTGTTTGCCCTCCATCCGTCTCATGTTTGTATGTTTCTTAGCTATGTCATATCTACTTGTTTGTTTTACTATCCCCACAGCACCCTGCAGAATGAAGTGAAACCAGTACTGGAAAAGTTAACCCAAGACCAAGACGTAGATGTGAAATACTTTGCACAGGAAGCATTGGCTGGTATGTGTTGTGACCATCTACTGAAGCTATTCCAACAGTAAATGTATGCTGTTCTTTTTGTTTAAAGTATATCAAATGCATTGGGCCTTGTGTATAAAAGCAATCAAGGTGGAGCAATTTTGTAGCAATGTCTTTACTCTCTACTCAAGCTCTTTTCCCTCCCCTATCTAAAGCCACAGACCCATAGTATGAAGAAAACAAAAGCAATTTTAATAAATAAACAAAACAATAAATATACCTTCATAAAAAGGATCTACAATACAGCAGAGAGTCATTAGTATGAGCAAATAGTATTTTGGTAGGTGTTGGATGAATATTGATTCCTTTTAGATTGTATACTGGATCTTTTCTCCACTTACTTTGGGTACTTGCTGCTTTTACTGTGGGCTGTTGGATAAACCCTCCACGCAGATTATGTACAATTTTGTAGCAAACCAACTGTGTACCATAGGGGAGAAATAAATATACAGCTTATGTGGTGCTTTAAACCACTTGAATACAAATGGTCCCCAGTGCATTACGAAGAAATGGCCTGGATATATTTTTCAGGGGGTTAAAAAAAAAAAAAGCTCGATTTGAACAAAAAAAATAATATTTTCCCCTGTGGAGCAGTTGCTTTTGGCCCACAATTGCTCCACTTTGCTTTTATACTTAAGGTCAATTGTGTCCCTTTTCTCCTTTTTAGTGTTGGCTTTGGCATGAGGACATCCATCATCAGATGCCAGCAGCAACCCTTCTCTATCTCCAGAGCAACACGTTTCCCTGCACGACTCCCGCTCATGTGTTCTTATGGCTACGCACACCAACATCCACCTACAGTCTGACCCCTCTTCAGTGGTGTCTTGTTTCTTCACCTTGCAATCCCACAGCCTTCTGAAGCTCTCTCCACTGCTGAACATTATTATAAATAAATTGTTGACAGCTGTGGCTTTTAACTGCAACATGTTTTTATGTCCTAGGGGACATGGGAAGGGTAACATATGTTTATAGTGCTGCACTGATTGTTCCTTTAGCCAGGGGGGCTTAAACCTGCCCTCAGACATGCTCCTTCCCCAGCACTGCGGGTTTTCAGACTCTCCTTACATAAACCTAGATGAATCAATCTGTGGTGCAACATTCACTTGTGTTTAATTGAGGACATCCTGAAAACATGCACTGTTGGGGGAGAAGGGATAGGGGCTTGAGGGCAGGTTTGAGCTCGCCTGCCCTAAGCTATAACCGTATTGTATTGGCAGCTTTTTTGTGGAAACAACTTTTGGATTCATACGTTTATTACTATATTACTGTATCATGAGCTCAAGCTGGTGTTCGTCAAATATACAATTAGCTTACATGTCAAAATGCATTTTTTCCCCAATAAAAACACTAAATATGTTTCCATATTGTAGATAATTATGTATTGCTTCTAAAAAGTTGTGTTTAGTCCTAGTGAACAGGAGTTTCCTCTGAGATTGCTATGCTGCCGTAGAGAGATACAAAGGGCAATATTCGGGAGACAAACAAAAATCTTCAAAATTCCAAAAGATTTAAATGGGCCTCTTGACCTAATGAATGGTATATGAAGTCTTCAGCTCATTGGTTTGCAATGTGCTAGAGATACATGAAGCTTTTGAAAGGTTAAAGTCTCCATTTAAATTGGTAGTAATTATTTGTTCCCATAGTGGTTAGTTTACACCAGAATTTCCTTAATATGGCCCAAATTTTTAATCTGTATATCTGTTTTCTGATAACCGTTCCTGTCATTTGTTGCAAACTGAGGATTATGATATTTTTAGTCCAGCAATAGCTGGAGGGCTGAAGATTGCCCATCACATTATTTGGCCATTGAACTTGCCTTCTGAAATGGCTAAAATAATTTGAAATACTTCTACATTTATGTAAAAATCAAACTTTGTTTCCAAATGCGTTTCATAAAATGCAGCATTTCTGTTGATAAATAAGTGGAAGGATCTGAAACTTTTATCAACTGAATTGATATCTATATATCTATGAAAGAAGAACTGCATCATGTGACCAGAATTGTCTGTCAGTATCACGTATCCAGCAGTAAGGCTGAGTTATGCAAAATCCTCCTTGCTGCTTCTCCCATTCGTACCCCCCACTACCTAGTCCTGTACAAATCTCTGCATGGAGACATAACGTTCACAGGAGTGGACAAGGGCGAATCTCTGCATGGGCTTGTACCGACTACAATATGGCATCACCCTAACACCTTCCCTTTCCAAAATTTGCCTTGACATTATCAATCCCCCTCACTCTTTTTCACTTCTTTGCCTTCTCCTCTCTCTCTCTCCAGTTTGTCTCTTCACCCCTCATGCCTTTCCTTTTGCCCCTCATCATGCAAGTCACTCTGGTTGTTCCCTGTGTGTGGACCAAAGACTCTCCCCTTCTTTACCCGCATATGACACTCAAGTAGGATTTATCTCTCACATGCTACATCATTCCACTTGCCCAAACTATTCAGTTCTACTACCATTCACCTTCTCTGCCTGTATTACATTTCACCTCCATAACTTCACTCATCTTCCCTTATTTTTTTACCTTCCTCATCCACAGCACTTCAAATATTCAGCCGCTATATCACCTCCACTCACACCAGCTCCTGTCACCTTTGGCTCCCTCAACCACTTCCTACTACATTTGCCCGCACATGGCCACTTACCTTCATTCACCTACCCATCTTACCACTTATATGCATGGTATTTATTCTTGCGTATCTGCACAATACTTATTCTTATGCCTTGCCATCGCACCTTCCCTCCTTCTTTGTTATTGCTGCCGTGTCTCTCCCTCTATCTTCCCCACACAACACTCCTTCCCTCTTCCTTTTCTTCCTACTTCCCTCAGATGTGGAATCTGGTCCCTTGACCGGACAGGTCACAGCAAGGTACAGTCTTTTCTCTGTCGTCCAATACAGGTTACTGGTAACTTTGGGTAGGCGATCAGCCCTTTTAAGTAGGCAGGAACAATTCTGAGAAGTGAATGCAGGGGGTGGAGCCTACCTTCTCTCCTTGGCTGCTGCTAGCCAATCCGCTCCAGTAAGATTTGTTCCTTGGTGAAGACACAAGGCAAGAGAACAGTTCTGCTATAATTTTAGTTTTTTTTATTATTTTCTTTTAGATATGGGATAATATTATTTTCTGTTAGATATGGGATACCACCATTAGGCGGATTACCATCACTGACAATTCCCATCACCCAGATGTGGATAGCTCAGTTTACCAGGTGCTTTTGTGGACCTTCATCCCTGGGGGGAAAATCTGGGTTGCAAGTTCTTTACTCAGGAGTTGCTCACTGAGGCTTCTTCTTGATACATGGTAATCTGAAGACAGAAGATCTGCAGGAAAGGTGAGCAACCCTTTGAATGCTGAAGTCCACATGTCCCACGTTGCTCCTCTGCACATGGGTCTCCTTTGGAGCTCCTATTGCATACTCGTGCACTCATTGGGTTTATCTGTATGTCTGTTGGGTGTTTTGGGGCAAGTTTATGTGGGAACTTAACCCTTTGGTTGCTGGTTTAGCATCTTTTTGGGGGGTTTGAGCACTTTTCCTACTGGGTTCAGTGTTTTATTGGGTCTAGTGACATGTTTAGTGATGTCTGGTCCAAATTTACTTTACAGTTACAACTTTGTAAAAAAAATTGTGGGCTTTTACTGCATGGACACCATTTCTCCATTCACTTCTATGGAACTGTACAGTTTGGGACATTTCTCTGCAACCGCTCAATGTAGCGACTTCAGAGATGGCTCATTTTAATTGTCTGCCCTTGCTTTACTATTAAGTCAACGTTTAGTGTGTGTTGGTGGGCTCAGGGGGCTTCGGGGCACTGTTGGGGTACTTTTTCTGGTAAAACTACATTTCCTATGAGCGCTTGCATTGCTCGCACATTCCTGATTGGCTCCTGTTACAGCAGCCATTCTGTGCCTTCCCAGAACAAGTATCCTATGCAGGGCTTGGACCCTCCTTCTCTCCTCAGCAGATTAACCCTTCAACTGCCAGATAAGTGTATTTTGGCGATTTCTGGGGTGAAACTTTAATCATACAAACTGTATTTGGGTACAGTGTTTTGACACTGTGGGAATGTCTATTCCTTTGGAGCTTGGGGCTAGGACTAAGACGAAGGACGCTGGGGTCTCTGTGTCCCCCTTTGCGCATTGATCCTCATGTCAATTAGGGTTGCCTAGAGAATTCTCAGGTCACTTATGCCCAGCATGTTCTGTTGTCCCTGAGTTTTCCCCTGGGACCTCCAGCCATGCATTAGAGCCAGTTTGGGTGCAAGAGTTTAAGCTGCTACTAGAGATCTCCAGTATACACAACTCTTCCATCCCACTTACAGGGGGTCTTCTGTTCCTGGCAGACCCCTACTTCTGTCAGATCTTCCGTACTGAAACCGGAGGGAGTACCTGACGTATCAGATTCCTCTGATGAGGAACTGTTGGTGGATTCTGACACTGAGGAATGTTCTGCAGTGGTCTCATCTCAGTTCTTTGGAGACCCCCCTTTGAGGCTGACCCTGATCCCTCTGCTGAGGGCCTGATCAAAGCCATATTAAACATCCTAAACATTCCCATGGTTCAAGAGGTTTCTTCGGACCCCTCTGATGTACTTCTGGGGCCCAAATGGCCCCATACTTGTTTTCCACCTAACCCCACTCTTGACCGGTTAGTGTCTGATAAGTGGTAGTCTCCTGACAGCCTTCTGTCTCCAAGGAGTTTAAGTCTTACCCCCTTTTCTGATGCAACGCTAGCTCAGTGGTTTCATCCCCCCAAGGTGGATGCCTGTCACGGTTTATTATGACTCTCAGACACAAGTTTTAGGTAAAAATCAATTTTATTGAAATAATAAATTGATAACGTAGGATGGCAATCACATACATACAGATATATTCAGAATATAACAAGACAGAAGGCAGACTCTGCCGGTCCTGTCAATATACCGGACAGGACAGTCTGAAGTAATAGAATGTTAGTCTCTACCGGCCTTGCCAATACCGGGTAAGGCAACCTGCAGATGGAATCGCATAACGGTTCTACCGGCCTTACCAAATTACCGGGCAAGGCAGCCTCAATAGATTCATAATGTAGGCTCTACCGGCCCTGCCAATACCGGGTAAGGCAACCTCAGATGGAATGTGGCAAAAGGTTCTACCGGCCTTACCAATACCGGGCAGGGCAGCCCAGAGATAGTAGCAGCAGTCAGATGGTAATGGCAAATTGACAGGATCGTAAGCAACCCAGTGTACACACACTGAGACTAACAGGGGAATCGTAAAGCCACAAGGCTTTGGAGCAAACCAGCGTCCGCACGCTGGGACCAACAGTGAATTGTATAGCCGATAGGCTTAGGAGCAAACCAGTGACCGCACACTGGTGTAACAAGTGAGTTAGTATAGCCGTAAGGCTTAGGAGCAAACCAGCGTCCGCACGCTGGGACCAACACAGAATTGTATAGATGATAGGCTTTGGAGCAAACCAGTGACCGCACACTGGTGTAACAAGCGAGTCTGTATAGCCGCAAGGCTTTGGAGCAAACCAGCGTCCGCACGCTGGGACCAACACAGGATAGTACAGCCGATAGGCTTTGGAGCAAACCAGTGACCGCACACTGGTGTAATAAGCGAGTTTGTCGAGCCGCAAGGCTTTGGAGCAAACCAACGTCCGCACGCTGGGACTAACACAGGATTGTATAGCCGATAGGCTTTGGAGCAAACCAGTGACCGCACACTGGTGTAACAAGCGAGTTTGCCTAGCCGCAAGGCTTAGGAGCAAACCAGTGACCGCACACTGGTGTAACAAGCGAGTTTGCCTAGCCGCAAGGCTTAGGAGCAAACCAGCGTCCGCACGCTAGGACCAACACAGAATTGTGTAGCCGACAGGCTGTGGAGCAAACCAGTGACCGCACACTGGAGTAACGAGCATTGTCGCCAACGCGACCAGGCAGGAGGTCGCCAGGAGACAGGCGATGCGATGACAGGAACCAGCAACGATCAGTCAGGTCAGGAAACAGCAGAGAAGAAGTTCAGCAGGAACTGCAACACCAGAGACTAGGCCGGAACCAGGACTGGAAGTACTTCAGCATGCAGGAAACACTGGAACAGTAGAGATCAGGAACATATGAGATCAGGAACACTGGAACAGAGGCCCAGCTATCACTGGCATAGTGATAGCAAGAAGGTCAGAAACAACACGAAAGGGCAACCAAAGGGTGCCCAATCCTGGTTTAAATAGGCAATGAAAGGCGGGCTATCTGCAGACAGCCAATAGCAGCCCCCTACTGGTGACAGACAAGGAACTGCAGCAATCACGGGCACCGTGATAGTACCCCCCCTTCAAAGACCCCCTCTCCTAGAATAGGGTCTAGGTTTCAGTGGGTAATTGGCATGAAAGGCCCTAGTTAGCCTAGGTGCATGAAGGTCCGTACTATCCACCCATGATCGATCCTCAGGACCATACCCTTTCCAATGTACCAGGTACTGTACCCTTCCTCTAAGCCTACGGGAATCAATAATGCTCTGAACCTCGTACTCCTCCTGGCCCTCGACCTCAACAGGTCCTGGCACCACAGGTGTGGTAGTATAGAGATTGCAAACCAGAGGCTTAAGAAGGGACACATGGAACACATTATGGATACGCATGGATGCAGGTAGGTCTAGTGCATAGGAGACAGGGTTAATTTTGCAAATAACTCTGTATGGACCAATAAACCGGGGAGCCAACTTATTAGACGGAACCTGCAGCTTGAGATTTCTGGAGGAAAGCCATACTCTATCCCCAACCTGAAAGGAAACCGCTGGAAGCCTTCTGCGATTAGCATGGCGCTGATGACGCTGAAATGACTGACCAAGTGCCCTCTGAACTTGTGCCCATGTGGAACGGAGTTGCTCGATATGCTCATCCAGAGCTGGAATCTGTTGCGTCTGAAATGAGTCTGGAAGCAAACAGGGCTGGAACCCATAATTAATCAGAAATGGAGAGCTCCCAGATGAAGAATTGACCGCACAGTTCCTGGCGAACTCTGCCCAAGGCAACAAGTTGGACCAATTATCATGATGGTCAGTAACGAAACAACGGAGAAATTGTTCCAAGCCCTGATTAGCTCGTTCAGCGGCTCCATTGGTCTGGGGATGGTAGGCAGAGGAGAAGGACAGCTGTATGCCCATCTGTTGGCAAAATGCCCTCCAAAACCTAGACACAAACTGGCTCCCCCTGTCAGACACCAGTACCCTAGGCACTCCATGCAACCGGAATACTTCTCTGGCGAACACCATTGCCAGTTCCTTCGCTGAAGGAAGACCACGGAGGGGCACGAAATGAGCCATTTTAGAAAACCTGTCCACCACCATGAATATAAAGGAGTACCCCTTGGACATAGGCAACTCTCCCTTAAAATCAATGGAAACATGAGACCAGGGGCGTTCGCCATTAGGCACCGGTTGAAGCAAGCCCACAGGGAGATGTCTCGGGGTCTTAGCGCGGGCACAGGTGGCACAGGCATTCGTAAATTCGGCACAATCGTTTCTCATGGAGGGCCACCAAAATAACTGAGAAAGGGACCATAACAATTGGTCTCTACCAATATGTCCCGCAGCCTTAGAGGAATGGTAGGTTTCAAGCAGCCTAGTACAAAATGGTTCATCGACAAAACATTTGCCCACTGGAGTTTCATGGGGAGCGGACCCCTGAGAGGCCAGGATCTCCTCCCCTAAAGGAGAAGTGATACTCGTGCGTATAGTAGCCAGTATTCTATCAGGTTGGATGATGGGTGCTGGTGCTTCCACTCTGTCACTGTCGGCCTCAAATTGTCTTGACAGTGCATCCGCCCTGATATTCTTTGACCCCGGTAAGTATGATACAATGAAATTAAATCGAGACAGGAACAGTGCCCACCTGGCCTGACGGGAGGACAATCTCTTGGCCTCCGAGAGATAAGTGAGATTTTTATGATCTGTTAGGATTAATACGGGAGTCTTGGTACCTTCAAGCAAATGACGCCACTCCTTAAGAGCGGGGATTATGGTCAATAATTCTTTGTCACCTATCTCATAGTGGCCTTGAGTGACAGTCAACTTCTTAGAGAAAAACCCACAAGGTCTGAGAGTACCACCTTTCTCGTGTCGTTGCGAAAGTACTGCCCCAACCCCAATATCTGAGGCATCCACCTCTAACGTAAATGGAAGTAGAGGATTGGGGTGGGATAACACAGGAGCCGCAGCAAATGCCAGCTTCAAATTCTCAAAGGCATTCTCAGCAGATACCGGCCAACAAGAAGGATTAGCGCCCTTGTGTGTAAGATCGGACAAAGGTTTAACAATGGAAGAAAAGTTCTTAATAAACCGCCTATAATAATTAGCGAAACCCAGGAAACGCTGTATGGCTTTTAAGCCCCTTGGGTTTTGGCCATTGTAAGACAGCTGACAACTTATCCTTGTCCATGGCAATGCCATCATTGCCAATTATGAACCCCAAGAATGGCACACTGGTTCTATGAAAGTCACATTTTTCCAGTTTACAAAATAATTTGTTCTCACGGAGTCGTAGCAATACTGCGGATACATCTTTGGTTCAAGAGGTTTCATCGGACCCCTCTGATGTTTTCTGGGGCCCAAATGGCCCCATACTTGTTTTCCACCTAACCCCACTCTTGACCGGTTAGTGTCTAATAAGTGGTAGTCTCCTGACAGCCTTCTGTCTCCAAGGAGTTTGTCTTACCCCCTTTTCTGATGCAACGCTAGCTCAGTGGTTTCATCCCCCCAAGGTGGATGCCTGTCACGGTTTATTATGACTCTCAGACACAAGTTTTAGGTAAAAATCAATTTTATTGAAATAATAAATTGATAACGTAGGATGGCAATCACATACATACAGATATATTCAGAATATAACAAGACAGAAGGCAGACTCTACCGGTCCTGTCAATATACCGGACAGGACAGTCTGAAGTAATAGAATGTTAGTCTCTACCGGCCTTGCCAATACCGGGTAAGGCAACCTGCAGATGGAATCGCATAACGGTTCTACCGGCCTTACCAAATTACCGGGCAAGGCAGCCTCAATAGATTCATAATGTAGGCTCTACCGGCCCTGCCAATACCGGGTAAGGCAACCTCAGATGGAATGTGGCAAAAGGTTCTACCGGCCTTACCAATACCGGGCAGGGCAGCCCAGAGATAGTAGCAGCAGTCAGATGGTAATGGCAAATTGACAGGATCGTAAGCAACCCAGTGTACACACACTGAGACTAACAGGGGAATCGTAAAGCCGCAAGGCT
This sequence comes from Rhinophrynus dorsalis, assembly GCA_037306005.1. NCBI lineage: Eukaryota > Metazoa > Chordata > Amphibia > Anura > Rhinophrynidae > Rhinophrynus > Rhinophrynus dorsalis. Next base: position 298,940,132 of record CM074724.1, read on the forward strand.
TTGGAGCAAACCAGCGTCCGCACGCTGGGACCAACACTGAATTGTATAGCTGATAGGCTTTGGAGCAAACCAGTGACCGCACACTGGTATAACAAGCGAGTTTGTATAGCCGCAAGGCTTTGGAGCAAACCAGCGTCCGCACGCTGGGACTAACACAGAATTGTATAGCTGATAGGCTTTGGAGCAAACCAGTGACCGCACACTGGTGTAACAAGCGAGTTTGTCTAGCCGCAAGGCTTTGGAGCAAACCAGCGTCTGCACGCTGGGACCAACACAGGATTGTATAGCCGATAGGCTTTGGAGCAAACCAGTGACCGCACACTGGTGTAACAAGCGAGTTTGTCTAGCCGCAAGGCTTTGAAGCAAACCAGCGTCCGCACGCTGGGACCAGCACAGGATAGTACAGCCGATAGGCTGTGGAGCAAACCAGTGACCACACACTGGAGTAACCAGCAATGTCGCCGACGCGACCAGGCAGGAGGTCGCCAGGATACAGGAGACAGGCGATGCGATGACAGGAACCAGCAACGATCAGTCATGTCAGGAAACAGCAGAGAAGAAGTTCAGCAGGAACTGCAACACCAGAGACTAGGCCGGAACCAGGACTGGAAGTACTTCAGCATGCAGGAAACACTGGAACAGTAGAGATCAGGAACACATGAGATCAGGAAGACTGGAACAGAGGCCCAGCTATCACTGGCATAGTGATAGCAAGAAGGTCAGAAACAACACGAAAGGGCAACCAAAGGGTGCCCAATCCAGGTTTAAATAGGCAATGAAAGGCGGGCTATCTGCAGACAGCCAATAGCAGCCCCCTACTGGTGACAGACAAGGAACTGCAGCAATCACGGGCACCGTGATAGACAGTGGCTTACATCAACAAGCAAGGAGGAACAAGAAGTCTTGCAGCTTGGTTAGAGACCAAGACTATTTTGTCCTGGGCAGAGGAATATATTCCTGCCATATCCGCAATTCACATTCCGGGCGTAGACAACGTCCTGGCAAGCTTCCTCAGTCAACACACAGTTGACAGAGGAGAGTGGAAACTGCATCCTGAGGTGTTCTACCTCATTGTTCAGAGGATGGGTCTTCCATGCATCGACCTGATGGCAACAAGACACAACTCCGATGTTCTGCTCTCACTGGAGGGATCCTCTAGCTCTAGCAGTGGATGCCATGTCCATTCCTTGATTATTTCCTCTGGCTTCCATCTTTCCTCCCATTCCCATGTTGCACAGGGTGATAAGGGAACTGAGACTGGAGAGCTGTCCAGTCTTTGATTGCTCAGTTCTGGCCTCTCCAGGCTTGGTTTCTGGAGCTTCTGGATCTATCAGTGACAGAGCCTTTCAAGCTCCCTTGCCGTCTGAATCTTCTTCTACAGGGTTACCTGTGGAAGGAGGATGTCCATCTTCTAGCTTTGACAGCTTGGACATTGAATCCTCCCCACTGTTGTAGAAAGGGTTTTCTTCTGGTATGGTGGCGACTATTCTTGGTGCACGCAAGACTGTTTCCTCTAAGGCTTACCATCGATTCTGGTCTTCCTTTCTCTGTTGGTGTGCTGATAAGGACCTATCTCCAGATTTTGATTTTCCTATGGTCCTGGTCATCCTACAGGAAGGTGTGGACAAGGGCCTCATTTGACATTCCTTACGGTTCAGGCATCGGCTCTCTCCTTTTTTCGTTCAGAGACGCATTGCTATTCTTACCTTGGCCTTTCTCCTAGCGACCGTGTCTGTTCGCCGTGTCGTGGAGTTGCATGCTCTGTATTGTAAACCACACTTTTTGGTGTTTCACAACAACATGGTGGTGCTTCGCCCTTCACAGGAGTTTTTGTGATGGTGGATTCTGACACTGAGGAATGTTCTGCAGTGGTCTCATCTCAGTTCTTTGGAGACCCCCCTTTGAGGCTGACCCTGATCCCTCTGCTGAGGGCCTGATCAAAGCCATATTAAACATCCTAAACATTCCCATGGTTCAAGAGGTTTCTTCGGACCCCTCTGATGTACTTCTGGGGCCCAAATGGCCCCATACTTGTTTTCCACCTAACCCCACTCTTGACCGGTTAGTGTCTGATAAGTGGTAGTCTCCTGACAGCCTTCTGTCTCCAAGGAGTTTAAGTCTTACCCCCTTTTCTGATGCAACGCTAGCTCAGTGGTTTCATCCCCCCAAGGTGGATGCCTGTCACGGTTTATTATGACTCTCAGACACAAGTTTTAGGTAAAAATCAATTTTATTGAAATAATAAATTGATAACGTAGGATGGCAATCACATACATACAGATATATTCAGAATATAACAAGACAGAAGGCAGACTCTGCCGGTCCTGTCAATATACCGGACAGGACAGTCTGAAGTAATAGAATGTTAGTCTCTACCGGCCTTGCCAATACCGGGTAAGGCAACCTGCAGATGGAATCGCATAACGGTTCTACCGGCCTTACCAAATTACCGGGCAAGGCAGCCTCAATAGATTCATAATGTAGGCTCTACCGGCCCTGCCAATACCGGGTAAGGCAACCTCAGATGGAATGTGGCAAAAGGTTCTACCGGCCTTACCAATACCGGGCAGGGCAGCCCAGAGATAGTAGCAGCAGTCAGATGGTAATGGCAAATTGACAGGATCGTAAGCAACCCAGTGTACACACACTGAGACTAACAGGGGAATCGTAAAGCCACAAGGCTTTGGAGCAAACCAGCGTCCGCACGCTGGGACCAACAGTGAATTGTATAGCCGATAGGCTTAGGAGCAAACCAGTGACCGCACACTGGTGTAACAAGTGAGTTAGTATAGCCGTAAGGCTTAGGAGCAAACCAGCGTCCGCACGCTGGGACCAACACAGAATTGTATAGATGATAGGCTTTGGAGCAAACCAGTGACCGCACACTGGTGTAACAAGCGAGTCTGTATAGCCGCAAGGCTTTGGAGCAAACCAGCGTCCGCACGCTGGGACCAACACAGGATAGTACAGCCGATAGGCTTTGGAGCAAACCAGTGACCGCACACTGGTGTAATAAGCGAGTTTGTCGAGCCGCAAGGCTTTGGAGCAAACCAACGTCCGCACGCTGGGACTAACACAGGATTGTATAGCCGATAGGCTTTGGAGCAAACCAGTGACCGCACACTGGTGTAACAAGCGAGTTTGCCTAGCCGCAAGGCTTAGGAGCAAACCAGTGACCGCACACTGGTGTAACAAGCGAGTTTGCCTAGCCGCAAGGCTTAGGAGCAAACCAGCGTCCGCACGCTAGGACCAACACAGAATTGTGTAGCCGACAGGCTGTGGAGCAAACCAGTGACCGCACACTGGAGTAACGAGCATTGTCGCCAACGCGACCAGGCAGGAGGTCGCCAGGAGACAGGCGATGCGATGACAGGAACCAGCAACGATCAGTCAGGTCAGGAAACAGCAGAGAAGAAGTTCAGCAGGAACTGCAACACCAGAGACTAGGCCGGAACCAGGACTGGAAGTACTTCAGCATGCAGGAAACACTGGAACAGTAGAGATCAGGAACATATGAGATCAGGAACACTGGAACAGAGGCCCAGCTATCACTGGCATAGTGATAGCAAGAAGGTCAGAAACAACACGAAAGGGCAACCAAAGGGTGCCCAATCCTGGTTTAAATAGGCAATGAAAGGCGGGCTATCTGCAGACAGCCAATAGCAGCCCCCTACTGGTGACAGACAAGGAACTGCAGCAATCACGGGCACCGTGATAGTACCCCCCCTTCAAAGACCCCCTCTCCTAGAATAGGGTCTAGGTTTCAGTGGGTAATTGGCATGAAAGGCCCTAGTTAGCCTAGGTGCATGAAGGTCCGTACTATCCACCCATGATCGATCCTCAGGACCATACCCTTTCCAATGTACCAGGTACTGTACCCTTCCTCTAAGCCTACGGGAATCAATAATGCTCTGAACCTCGTACTCCTCCTGGCCCTCGACCTCAACAGGTCCTGGCACCACAGGTGTGGTAGTATAGAGATTGCAAACCAGAGGCTTAAGAAGGGACACATGGAACACATTATGGATACGCATGGATGCAGGTAGGTCTAGTGCATAGGAGACAGGGTTAATTTTGCAAATAACTCTGTATGGACCAATAAACCGGGGAGCCAACTTATTAGACGGAACCTGCAGCTTGAGATTTCTGGAGGAAAGCCATACTCTATCCCCAACCTGAAAGGAAACCGCTGGAAGCCTTCTGCGATTAGCATGGCGCTGATGACGCTGAAATGACTGACCAAGTGCCCTCTGAACTTGTGCCCATGTGGAACGGAGTTGCTCGATATGCTCATCCAGAGCTGGAATCTGTTGCGTCTGAAATGAGTCTGGAAGCAAACAGGGCTGGAACCCATAATTAATCAGAAATGGAGAGCTCCCAGATGAAGAATTGACCGCACAGTTCCTGGCGAACTCTGCCCAAGGCAACAAGTTGGACCAATTATCATGATGGTCAGTAACGAAACAACGGAGAAATTGTTCCAAGCCCTGATTAGCTCGTTCAGCGGCTCCATTGGTCTGGGGATGGTAGGCAGAGGAGAAGGACAGCTGTATGCCCATCTGTTGGCAAAATGCCCTCCAAAACCTAGACACAAACTGGCTCCCCCTGTCAGACACCAGTACCCTAGGCACTCCATGCAACCGGAATACTTCTCTGGCGAACACCATTGCCAGTTCCTTCGCTGAAGGAAGACCACGGAGGGGCACGAAATGAGCCATTTTAGAAAACCTGTCCACCACCATGAATATAAAGGAGTACCCCTTGGACATAGGCAACTCTCCCTTAAAATCAATGGAAACATGAGACCAGGGGCGTTCGCCATTAGGCACCGGTTGAAGCAAGCCCACAGGGAGATGTCTCGGGGTCTTAGCGCGGGCACAGGTGGCACAGGCATTCGTAAATTCGGCACAATCGTTTCTCATGGAGGGCCACCAAAATAACTGAGAAAGGGACCATAACAATTGGTCTCTACCAATATGTCCCGCAGCCTTAGAGGAATGGTAGGTTTCAAGCAGCCTAGTACAAAATGGTTCATCGACAAAACATTTGCCCACTGGAGTTTCATGGGGAGCGGACCCCTGAGAGGCCAGGATCTCCTCCCCTAAAGGAGAAGTGATACTCGTGCGTATAGTAGCCAGTATTCTATCAGGTTGGATGATGGGTGCTGGTGCTTCCACTCTGTCACTGTCGGCCTCAAATTGTCTTGACAGTGCATCCGCCCTGATATTCTTTGACCCCGGTAAGTATGATACAATGAAATTAAATCGAGACAGGAACAGTGCCCACCTGGCCTGACGGGAGGACAATCTCTTGGCCTCCGAGAGATAAGTGAGATTTTTATGATCTGTTAGGATTAATACGGGAGTCTTGGTACCTTCAAGCAAATGACGCCACTCCTTAAGAGCGGGGATTATGGTCAATAATTCTTTGTCACCTATCTCATAGTGGCCTTGAGTGACAGTCAACTTCTTAGAGAAAAACCCACAAGGTCTGAGAGTACCACCTTTCTCGTGTCGTTGCGAAAGTACTGCCCCAACCCCAATATCTGAGGCATCCACCTCTAACGTAAATGGAAGTAGAGGATTGGGGTGGGATAACACAGGAGCCGCAGCAAATGCCAGCTTCAAATTCTCAAAGGCATTCTCAGCAGATACCGGCCAACAAGAAGGATTAGCGCCCTTGTGTGTAAGATCGGACAAAGGTTTAACAATGGAAGAAAAGTTCTTAATAAACCGCCTATAATAATTAGCGAAACCCAGGAAACGCTGTATGGCTTTTAAGCCCCTTGGGTTTTGGCCATTGTAAGACAGCTGACAACTTATCCTTGTCCATGGCAATGCCATCATTGCCAATTATGAACCCCAAGAATGGCACACTGGTTCTATGAAAGTCACATTTTTCCAGTTTACAAAATAATTTGTTCTCACGGAGTCGTAGCAATACTGCGGATACATCTTTGGTTCAAGAGGTTTCATCGGACCCCTCTGATGTTTTCTGGGGCCCAAATGGCCCCATACTTGTTTTCCACCTAACCCCACTCTTGACCGGTTAGTGTCTAATAAGTGGTAGTCTCCTGACAGCCTTCTGTCTCCAAGGAGTTTGTCTTACCCCCTTTTCTGATGCAACGCTAGCTCAGTGGTTTCATCCCCCCAAGGTGGATGCCTGTCACGGTTTATTATGACTCTCAGACACAAGTTTTAGGTAAAAATCAATTTTATTGAAATAATAAATTGATAACGTAGGATGGCAATCACATACATACAGATATATTCAGAATATAACAAGACAGAAGGCAGACTCTACCGGTCCTGTCAATATACCGGACAGGACAGTCTGAAGTAATAGAATGTTAGTCTCTACCGGCCTTGCCAATACCGGGTAAGGCAACCTGCAGATGGAATCGCATAACGGTTCTACCGGCCTTACCAAATTACCGGGCAAGGCAGCCTCAATAGATTCATAATGTAGGCTCTACCGGCCCTGCCAATACCGGGTAAGGCAACCTCAGATGGAATGTGGCAAAAGGTTCTACCGGCCTTACCAATACCGGGCAGGGCAGCCCAGAGATAGTAGCAGCAGTCAGATGGTAATGGCAAATTGACAGGATCGTAAGCAACCCAGTGTACACACACTGAGACTAACAGGGGAATCGTAAAGCCGCAAGGCTTTGGAGCAAACCAGCGTCCGCACGCTGGGACCAACACTGAATTGTATAGCTGATAGGCTTTGGAGCAAACCAGTGACCGCACACTGGTATAACAAGCGAGTTTGTATAGCCGCAAGGCTTTGGAGCAAACCAGCGTCCGCACGCTGGGACTAACACAGAATTGTATAGCTGATAGGCTTTGGAGCAAACCAGTGACCGCACACTGGTGTAACAAGCGAGTTTGTCTAGCCGCAAGGCTTTGGAGCAAACCAGCGTCTGCACGCTGGGACCAACACAGGATTGTATAGCCGATAGGCTTTGGAGCAAACCAGTGACCGCACACTGGTGTAACAAGCGAGTTTGTCTAGCCGCAAGGCTTTGAAGCAAACCAGCGTCCGCACGCTGGGACCAGCACAGGATAGTACAGCCGATAGGCTGTGGAGCAAACCAGTGACCACACACTGGAGTAACCAGCAATGTCGCCGACGCGACCAGGCAGGAGGTCGCCAGGATACAGGAGACAGGCGATGCGATGACAGGAACCAGCAACGATCAGTCATGTCAGGAAACAGCAGAGAAGAAGTTCAGCAGGAACTGCAACACCAGAGACTAGGCCGGAACCAGGACTGGAAGTACTTCAGCATGCAGGAAACACTGGAACAGTAGAGATCAGGAACACATGAGATCAGGAAGACTGGAACAGAGGCCCAGCTATCACTGGCATAGTGATAGCAAGAAGGTCAGAAACAACACGAAAGGGCAACCAAAGGGTGCCCAATCCAGGTTTAAATAGGCAATGAAAGGCGGGCTATCTGCAGACAGCCAATAGCAGCCCCCTACTGGTGACAGACAAGGAACTGCAGCAATCACGGGCACCGTGATAGACAGTGGCTTACATCAACAAGCAAGGAGGAACAAGAAGTCTTGCAGCTTGGTTAGAGACCAAGACTATTTTGTCCTGGGCAGAGGAATATATTCCTGCCATATCCGCAATTCACATTCCGGGCGTAGACAACGTCCTGGCAAGCTTCCTCAGTCAACACACAGTTGACAGAGGAGAGTGGAAACTGCATCCTGAGGTGTTCTACCTCATTGTTCAGAGGATGGGTCTTCCATGCATCGACCTGATGGCAACAAGACACAACTCCGATGTTCTGCTCTCACTGGAGGGATCCTCTAGCTCTAGCAGTGGATGCCATGTCCATTCCTTGATTATTTCCTCTGGCTTCCATCTTTCCTCCCATTCCCATGTTGCACAGGGTGATAAGGGAACTGAGACTGGAGAGCTGTCCAGTCTTTGATTGCTCAGTTCTGGCCTCTCCAGGCTTGGTTTCTGGAGCTTCTGGATCTATCAGTGACAGAGCCTTTCAAGCTCCCTTGCCGTCTGAATCTTCTTCTACAGGGTTACCTGTGGAAGGAGGATGTCCATCTTCTAGCTTTGACAGCTTGGACATTGAATCCTCCCCACTGTTGTAGAAAGGGTTTTCTTCTGGTATGGTGGCGACTATTCTTGGTGCACGCAAGACTGTTTCCTCTAAGGCTTACCATCGATTCTGGTCTTCCTTTCTCTGTTGGTGTGCTGATAAGGACCTATCTCCAGATTTTGATTTTCCTATGGTCCTGGTCATCCTACAGGAAGGTGTGGACAAGGGCCTCATTTGACATTCCTTACGGTTCAGGCATCGGCTCTCTCCTTTTTTCGTTCAGAGACGCATTGCTATTCTTACCTTGGCCTTTCTCCTAGCGACCGTGTCTGTTCGCCGTGTCGTGGAGTTGCATGCTCTGTATTGTAAACCACACTTTTTGGTGTTTCACAACAACATGGTGGTGCTTCGCCCTTCACAGGAGTTTTTCCCGATGGTGGTGTCTGAGTTCCTCGTTAATCAGGAGGTTGTGGCTTCTTCTTTCTGCCCTGACCCTTCCTCTGACAAGGAGAAGTATCTCCACTTGTTAGATGTGGTGCATTGTATCAAGTTTTATGTGCATCGCATGGAGTCCATTAGACAATCTGACATGCTGTTCATCATTCCTGAGGGCCCCAGGCCAGGGAGACCTGCATCCAAAGTGACTATTGCGTATTGGATCAAGTCCACTATTCGTAAGGCTTACGAGTTAAGGAAGAAGCCTGTTCCGTTTCGGGTAACTGCTCATTCTACTAGATCTGTTGGGGCTTGCTGGGCTTACAAGAACCAGGCCTCTGCTGATCAGTTGTGCAAGGCTGCCACTTGGTCGTCTGTGCACACCTTTTCGAAGCACTACCATATTGATGTACTGGCATCAGCTGACGCCAGCTTTGGGAGGAAGATCCTGGAGGCTGTCTAGGATCTTCTTCAGTTCTTTGGGGCTTCCTTCACTTTTGAGCCCTGTTGGCTCTAGGTCAGTGTGCTGTGTGACAGTGCCTGGGATGGTGTTACCCCTGTTCATTGTCCGTTGACACTTCATTTGTTTTGTTGGGCTATCTCTGATCTGATGGTACATATATGCTCTGGTGACTTTGGGGGCATGGCACCTGGTCCTTGCCTTACTTCCCGCCTGTGGGAAACTCAATGGTTGGACATCCCAAAGTTACCAGTAACCTGTATTGGACGACAGAAGAAAAGAGAATTTTAGTCTTACCTGTTAAATCCTTTTCTCTTCGTCCATACAGGTTACTGGTCTCCCACCCTGTCAAGGGACCATGCTTTGCTCTCCTGTGGCAGAAAGTGGGGTTTCTTTCGGTTTCATGCTCACAGGAGTCTTCCTTCTCACTAACTAGTCCATAGTTAGTGTCTCAAATCTTACTGGAGCTGCAGCCAAGGAGGGAAGGTAGGCTCCACCCCCTGTCTACTTAAAGGAGCTGATTGCCTACCCAAAGTTACCAGTAACCTGTATAGACTAAGAGAAAAGGATTTAACAGCAAAGACAAAAATCCTCTTTTTACTATGAGCATAAGGAAAACCTGGGCCCCCTTGACAGGTTTTTCAGGTTTTCTTTATGCTCGCTGAAGATGATCTTTGCTGCAATTCATCAGGACAGTCTTTCTACTCTGAGTTGAGCAGTGTTACATCAGTAAAATGGGAGGGAGGGGGATACTTTATCATTCAATTACTCTTGAACTCCAACTCTAACAGTATTGAAATAACACTGTCCATGGCCCAAATACCATGGAGATTAATTGGAGCTGCTTTTATTGTGAAACATTACTAACAATTTAGTTTTGTTTAGGTCTACTTTATTATTTTTTTCCTTAGATATTGGGCTCTGTAATCCACCATTAGGTTACTCCCATCACTTGCTTCCTTAGAGTGGGATTGCTCTGTTCACAGGTGTTTTACACTTGGACCATTTCCCTTCACATGTTGACTTTATTATATCTGTCCATCGTTGCTGAACCTCTCTGAGGCATGCTATATAACAAAGCAGCTGGGAATGCGAGCAGGTCGCTGGGTTGTATAGCTAGGGGCATTCGTAGCAGAAAATGGAAGTGGTCATGCCACTACAGAAATCTGGTTAGACCTCACCTAGAGTATTGTGTAAAGTACTGGAGACCTTATCTCATGAAGTATATAAATACTCTTAAGAATTCAGAGAAGGGCTGCTAAAATGGTGAATGGTTTAGACCTAACCTAGAGTATTGTGTACAGTACTGGACACCCTATATTTAGAAGTATATAGATACTCTAAGAATTAAGAGAAGAGCTGCTAAAATGGTGAATGGTTTAGAGGAAAAGTAATGAGGATAGACTAAAGAATCTGAACATGTATAGCTTGGAGAGAGAAAAGAGATGGGATATGATAGAAACATTCGAATACATGAATGGATGTTAGGACAAGAGGCTATAGTCTAAAAAAAGAGGGACATCTGTTTAGATGTAGTATAAAAAAGTTTTACTTCACTGAGAGGGTGGTAGATAAGTGAAATACCCTACCAGCAGAGGTGGTTTAGGTTAATACAGTGCCAGAATTTAAGCTTGCATGGAATAGGCATAAGGATGCACTGAACATAAGGCAAGACCAAATAGGGTTTGAGGTTTTTACAGTAGGAAAACCTTTATCTAGATGGGAGCCTGAAGACAGAAGATTGGTGAGTAATCCTTTGTGTGCCATGATCCTATTCTATATCCCCACTATTATCTCCACATCATGTGGTAGATATGCACTCAGTATTTCTTATATTCCCTCTCCCTTGTATATCTGAATGGTAGAGATGGCCGATTTGCATGTTTTTTCCAACTGTAAATCTCTCAATGCCAGTTAGTACAAGGATGGCTGTTTGACACTTTATCTCTGCCTCTGTGCACATCAGAGTTGCTATAAAATGTATCTGAACCCTCTCTCAGGTGTACCAACTGGTCAGAATTTTGTTTATTTGTTCATGGCCCCTTTAAGAAGTGGAGACTGTCATGGCCCTCTTTGCCTCACATATTTCAGTGGGGAAAGTTGTGTGCAACATATCTCTTTACCCAGTTATTCTGCATTGGTCAGAGTGGGCTCTTCTCTGACAGTGCTGTATCACGTGATCAGGGTCCTGGCTGTTCAGTGTGGTCATGATTAAGCACCCCTGTGGTGTGAAACATGTTGACATCAAGCCACTCTAAGTCTTCCCCCGATATAGCTAATAAACAAGGTGCAACAGATATGATAATTGTTATCATGTTGAAATAAAGCTTTAGTGATTTTATCATGAAAGGACAGTTTGGTCTGCTTATCACCAGTGCTATTATCCATTTTTCTCTGTTGTCCAGTATAACTCACAGGAACCATGGGGAGGTAACCGCTCTTTCCAGTAGACTGGAACAATTCTAGAAGAAGTGCAGGCTGGCGCCTTCCCTTCCTCCATTATCAGGCTACCCCACTAGCCCCACCCTGGATAGACTTGTTCCAAGATCCTGGATAGTGACTGAGAACAGTTCTCTTTAGTTTTTAGTACTTTTATTATTTTATACTTAGATATGGGGTGCCAAAATTCCCACATTAGGCGGATTTCCATTACTGGCTTCCCCTGGAGGATTGCCCAGGTATCAGGCGCTGTTGTGGACCTTTGCAACCCTGTAGAGAGAATCCTGCAACCCGTATCTATCGCTCCTAAAGGGGGTCTCTGTGACACTCCTTTCTTCTCAATGGTAATCTGAAGTAAGAAGTTCTGCAAAAAAGGTGAGCCACCCTTAGAGGGCCATGGTCCACTTGTCCCCCTGCTCCCCTCCGCACAGGTGTCTTATAGGAGTTCCTTATAACTCTTTCACTCATGTTTGGTATTCATTAGTTTGATCCCAGTGCCACTGAAGCTTGGTTGGCTGCTTTTTTTTGGTGATTAACCCCTTCCCTGCTTGTTTCTCTGGGATTTGGGGGCTTATTTTCACTTTTCCCTTGGGGAATATAAGTTTGTATTTGTCCCTACATGTTCTATTATGTATTTGGGTGCTTTGGTTAACTTTCTCTGTTGTCCAGTATAGGTTACAGGTAACTTTGGGAAGGCGACCACTCCTTTAAGTAGGCAGGAACAATTCTTGGAAAGAAGTGCAGGGTGGCGCCTTCCTTCCCTCCTTAGCTGGTCACCAGCCAGTCCCAATCCAGTAAGATTTGTTCCTTGGACAAGCAAGGCAAGAGAACAGTTCTGTTATAGTTTTTAGTTATAATTCTGGTTTTGTGTTAGACATGGACATCTCAGGAGCCTGTAGCCACAGAAATTTGAAGTCCCCCCCCCGTCGGCCATCTGCACTGGATACCTCCACAATGCTCCTAATCTCCACGTTGCCCCCATCATCTCCATATTGCCCCCATCATTACCTCCATTAGCTCCAGCTTGCCACCATCATCTCATATTGCCCCCACCAGCTCCATACTGCCCCCATCATCTCCATATACCATATTGCCTTCACATTGGTCCCCATCAGCTCCACATTGCCCCCCATCAACTCCACATTGCCCCCATCAGCTCCACATTGCCCCCATCAGCTCCACAATGCCCCCATCAGCTCCACATTGCCCTCAAAATGCGCCCATCAGCTCCATATTGCCCTCCATTGGCTCCAACTTGTCCCCCATTAGCTCCACATTGCCCCCACCATCTCCATGTTGCCCTCACATTGCACCCCTTCTGCTCCAACTTGCCCCCACCATCTCCATGTTGCCCTCACATTGCCTCCCCCCCATTGTCCGTTTCCTACCTCCCCCCGTTGTCCGTTTCCTACCTCCCTGGTAGGAGATCTGTCATCTGTGCCTCCTTTGGCACAGTCTTGTACCCGATGGAGCTCCCGCGTGGTCTCCTATTCAGGAATGCAGAGCGCTGGGAGATGATGTCATCTCCCAGCGCTCTGCATTCCTAAAGAGGTGACGAAGGAGCTCAGCACCTACAGGACTGTGCCAAAGGAGACAGACCTGTCCTACCGGGGAGGTAGGAAATAGACAACATGAGTGGGTGCCGCCGGCGCAGCCAGCAAGGTGGCTAGTTTTTCTATATATTATTATTTTTTTTTTTTTTTTTTAATGAATGGCAGGCCCCCTTGGTGTGGAGTGCACCTGTAGGCAGGTGCCTACTTTGCCTAATGGCAAATCCGGCCCTGATTAGGCAGATTACCATTACTGACGTCCCAATGCTCAGTTCTCAGGTGCTGTTGTGGACCTTCCAGCCCTGAGGTGAAAATCTTGTGTAGCATGTTTTTTCCCTAGGAAAAGCCCACTCAGGCTTTTTCTTTAACAATGGTAGTCTGAAGACAGAAGACCTCCTAAAAAGGTGAGCAACCCTCTGAGTGGTGAGTTCCACTTGTCCCACGCTTCCCCTCCACACAGGGGTCTCTGTTTGGAGTTCCTATTATACTCCTGCACTCATTAGGTTTATATGTTAATTTGTTGGGTCTGTGGAGCATTTGGGTTTCTGTGGTAACTTAACCCTTTGTTTGCCATGTTGAGCACTTATATGGGGTTTATTACACTTTCCCTCTTGGGTTGTGTTTTTTTTTACCTTTACTCTGGTAATTATTATGTGTTTTAGACCTTTGGGACACATGCTTTATTCACCTCTATAGGACTTTACACTTTGGGACATATCTCTGCATCCGCTCAACGTAGCGACTTCAGAGACGGCTCATTCTGTTTGTCTACCCTTGTCCTGTCATCCAGTTTACGTTCTGAGTGTTTTGGGGACTGGGGGCTTCGGGCAATGTTTTTAGGGTACTTCATATGTATCCTACACAGGAATTGGGCTCTCCTCCTCTCCTCTGCAGATTAACCCTCCGCCTGCCAGTTAAGTATATTTTCGCTATTTCTGGGGTGAAATTTTAATCCAGAGCATTGTATTTGGTTTTTACCTAATACTTTCAGACGTTTAATACCCTGTTAGGTTGTCAGAGTTGGGACTTGGGGTTAGACCTAAGACTAAGGATTCTGGGGTGTCTGTGACCCCCCCATTGCACTTTGCTCCTCATGTCAATCAGGGCTTCCTAAAGAATACTCATGTCATTTATGCCCTTCATGCGCTGCAGCCCCTGCCTCTCCCCCAGGGACCTCCAGTCATGCACTAGAGCCACTGTGGATGCATGAGTTTAAGGCCACTACTAAAGATTTAAGTCTACCTTTTAACTCCTTCCAACACAATTACTGGGGGTCTTCCAGTCCTGGCAGCCCCCTACTTCATTCAGGTCTTCCCTACCACAGGGTGTACCTGACGTATCAGATTCCTCTGAGGAGGAAATGTTCTGAGGAAGTTTCATCCCAATTTTTTGGGGGACCCTTTGAAGCTGACCCTGCACCCTCTGCTGAGGGCATGATCAGAGCAGTCCTCAATACTCTGAACATTCCTTTTGTTTCTGAAGTTCCTAAGGACCCTTCTGATGTCTTTTAGATGTTTATGAAGTAGTGTTCTTTCCACCTAATCCCACTATTGATCAGCTTGTTTTAGATAAATGGAGAACCCCTGAAAAGAAATGTTCTTTGTCAGGGAGGTTTGCTAAGTTGTATCCCTTCTCTGACATGGCTGTAGCTCAGTGGGCTCAACCCCTTAAAGTGGATGGCCCCCATTTTCCAGACTCTCTAAATGCACAGCTCTGCCTGTGGCTGATGCATCTGTTCTTAAAGACTGGACAGATAGGATGCTTGAGACTTTTCTAAAATGAATCTTTGCTACTTCAGTTACCTCATTACGCCCCTCCTTCGCAGTTGCTTGGGTGAACAGGGCCAGTGCTGTCTGGACTGAACAGCTTACCATTGCTGTGCACCAGGGTGCTGACTTGATGCAACTTCTGGACACATCTCTGAAGCTCAGCATTATGTTCTGCAGCCAGGCGTACTCTCTGGCTTAAGATCTGGTCTATGGTTACCATATCTCAGAAATCCTTACTCTCGTTGCCCTTTTTGGGAATGTCCTTATTTGGGCCAGAACTGAGGATCCTCATTAGCGAGGCTACTGGGGGCAAGGGCACCCTCTTGCCCTTGGTTTCCAAGCGGTACCCCAGGCTCTGCGTTCCGTCTTCAAGCCCAAATAGCGTTGGAAGCCCAAACAGTCCTCCAATAAGCCCAAGACCTCCAAACCTCCTTCGGCATGACTCGCTGACCCCAAACCCCATGTGCCAGTGGGTGGCCGTTTGCTCCATTCCTCACTGTCTGGACAGACACTGTTGTGGATCCATGGGTTTTTACAGGTAGTTTTAGTGGGGTACAGGATTCCTTTCACCTCTCTTCAGGTTCTTTCTTTCTCACAGACAAGGATGTCCTAGAACTGGTTCCCGAGCCGGAAACGGGTTTGGGTTTCTATTCCAACCGGTTTGTGGTTTCCAACAAGGATGGCGGCTGTCTTCCGATTTTTAGACCTCAAGGATCTTGATTCCTTAGTGGCCAAGACTCATTATCCAGGATCCTCTAAGGATAGCGATCGCAGCCATGTGTCCTGGGGAATTTCTTGCTTCTCTCGACCTTCCGGATGCTTATCTGTAGCTCCGGTTTCCTTGAGACCAAAGGCACCTCAAGTTTTCTGCTCTCCCCTTTGGTCTGACTATGGGCTGTCCCCCCAGGGTCTTCAATCATGTCCTGGGTGCTTGGGTTTCCATCCTGTACAGGACGGGATCAGAGTTACTCCATACACATATGACTTGCTCTTGAAGGCCCCCTCTCCGGAAATCCTTCACCACCAGCTTCAGTACTGTATACACACTCTCATCTATCACGGGTGGATTCTGAACATGGACAAGTCGGATTTAATTCCGTCTCAGAGACTACTCATTCTGGGCCTTCTATT
The DNA here is from genome assembly GCA_037306005.1 of Rhinophrynus dorsalis. Taxonomy (NCBI): domain Eukaryota; kingdom Metazoa; phylum Chordata; class Amphibia; order Anura; family Rhinophrynidae; genus Rhinophrynus; species Rhinophrynus dorsalis. The sequence goes on from CM074724.1 coordinate 298,955,986, forward strand.
CGACACCCTGAAGGGCATGGTGTTTCTTATGGACGACATAGCTCACCAGTTCAACCACAAGGTATCTGCAGTCCTGGCTTGCGATCCAGTTCCTGCAAAGAAGTTGACATCTGTGGTGGGGCAGATGATATCCAAGTTCTCGACTCTTATGGGCCGCATGATGTCCACCATGGAGGCAGTTCTGTACTCCATGGCTCACACCAGGGAGCTCCAGATGTTAACTATGCAAGCTTGGCATGGTAATCTGGATCTCTTGGACCACCTTTTCTCTCTTCCTCAGGAAGTGAGACAGGATCTACTTTGCTGGCTTCACAGATCCAACCAGGAGAAGGGGAAGCCCTTTGTCAATCAGGATTGCACCCTGGTGATGACGGATGCCAGCCTCAGCCGCTGGGGAGCTGTCCTGGGTTACCTGGGGGTACAGGGCAGATGAACTGCAAAGGACACCCTTCAGCCCATAGAGCCCTGGAGTTCAGAGCGATTTATCATTCTTTGGTGTACCAGGGCCCTGGACACCCAATGCATGATCTGTTTGATAGAATCCTAGGTCAAGAACACCATCACTTGGCAGGATTTGCACTTGTTGGATGTGGTGTGCTGCCTTAAGTTCTATGTGAACCGTACCAAGTCTTTCCGTAAGACTGATGCTTTGTTTTTCATCCCTGAGGGTCCTAGGGCTGATATGGCTGTCTCCACTATTGTGTACTGGATTAAGTCTACCATTCGCAAGGCTTATGAACTTAGTAAGAAACCAGTTCACTTCAGTGTAATAGCACACTCCACCAGGTCTGTTGGGGCCTCCTGTACCTACAAAAATCAGGCCTCTGCTGGACAGCTGTGCAAGGCCACTTGGTCTTCAGTGTACACCTTTGCCAAACACTGCCATGTTGATGTTCTGGCTTCGGCTGAAGCCAGCTTGGGCAGTAAATCATGGAGGCAGTTTTGCCTGTCTAGGACTTTCTCCTTTCTGTGCCATATGACTCTTTACCTGTTTGAACCCTGTTGGCTCTTGTTCTTGTGTGCTGTTTTATTTTATTCAGTGTCCACTGACAATTAGTTTGGGCTCTTCCGTGTCCTGGATAGTCCATGGGAACTCTGGTATCATGGGGACTGGCACTTGGTCCTTTCCTTCTCTTCCCACCCAGGGAGCTCAATGTTGGTATATCCACATGGTACCTGTGAGTTATATTGGAAGACTGAGAAAATAGGATTTTAGTCTTACCTATTAAATCCTTTTCTCTTAGTCCATATAACTCACAGGTCTCCCATCCAGTAAAGGCACCACGCTGGGTTTTCTGTAGCTGCACGTGGGGATGTAGCTGGGACATCTGTAGCTGGACATCCTCTTGGGTCCATTGCTCACAGGAGTTTTCCTTTCTTCCTTCTTGCTGTCCTACTTAGTAGGATTTTCACAAGTCTGTCTGGGGTGGGGCTAGTGGGGTAGCCTGATATGGTGGAAGGGTAGGCTCTACCCTGCACATCTTCTAGAATTGTTCCATCCCACCGGGACGAGCTGTTGCCTTCCCATGGTACCTGTGAGTTATATGGACTAAGAGAAAAGGATTTAACAGGTAAGATTAAATTCTCTGTTTGTGTGCCTTGTGAAGAGGAAATTTTGAGACACTCAGGATCAGCATGGTGAAGTGTTGTTGAAGCATATATGCCTATTAAAGAGATGGTAATGTTTCAAAATAAAAGCAGCTCCAATTTATCTTCATAGTATTTGGGCCATGGAGAGTGTTATTTCAATACTGTCAGAGTTGTAGTTCAAGAATAATTGATAAAATATCCCCCTCCCACCCTTTTACCTATTGTAAGCCACCTCCCCTCAGATGTGGAATCTGGTCTTAAGACCAGACAGCTCACAGCAAGGGACAATCTTATAACTGTAATAACAATGAAAACCCTGCCCCCCTTGACAGATTTTTTTCAGGTTTTTCCCTTATGCTAATTGAAAATGTTCCCCCTCTGCAAGCCATCTGGACACCACCTTTCTATTCTGAGGTGAACAATGTTACATCTGTAAAAGGGGTGGGAGGGGGATACTTTATCATTTAATTACTCTTGAACTAAAACTCTGACCGTATTGAAATAACACTCCCCATGGCCCAAATACCATATAGATTAATTGGAGCTTTTTTTATTTTGAAACATTACTGTCACTTTGTCATTTGTAGCCTAACATCACAGTTGGATCAGCCATTTTTTGTTGTTCCAGTTCCAAGGGAACATACTGGGTCTTGATGTCCCTCCTGTACTGTTGCTCCTACAATCCCACCCTGGTCATCCAGCACTAATCAAGAACCAGCTTGGGTTAAAACTCAGATGTCAGGGGATCCTCCACTCTTGGTATGGGGAAACATATGATGAGAGAGATTCAGAATAGTGGTTCTCATTCATTTTTTTGGATCAAGTAACCCCTAACACAATCCGGAGCTTTCACAGCACCCATAACATATTAATGTAAGTTATCAAGGTCAAAATGAAGGGTGCAAATTGTAAATGTACAGTTATTATCAGGTCTTATAATAACAAGAACAGTCACAAGATCTCCAGACCACCTTACTTGCAATCAGTGCTAATGGACATAAGGTAAGCCCCAACAAACTTCAGACATCATTTCTGAATTTGCTAATCTGGGCTGCATAATTAGTCATGAACTCAGGCATCTGGCCAAGGACAGGAGGACTGACCCAGATACACCATAATTCGAACGAGTACCAGGACACTATTGGCCTTCCTGGAATTGACTTTGCTGAGTTGACAGGTGCACTGGAGAAACAACTCACAGGATCTCTTTCCAAAAACACTGACGATGCCCTTCCTCTGTTAGAGGAAGATGCCCTGATCTGAGAGAGACTCCCATCCCCTTTACACACAATTTACCTTGAAGAAGGATACAGGTTCAGGGTTTGTGGTTGTACACCATTTCTTCAGGCAAAGTTGACCTGTTGCCAGCATAGAATTACTTGTTCTTTCACTGTCGTTCAATACAAGTTACTGGTAACTCTGGGAGGCGAAGCCCTCTAGTGGTAGGCAGGAACATTTCACAAAGTGTATGCAGGGGGTGGAAACTCCCTTCCATTTTAGGCTGCAGCTAGCCAACCAGCTCCAGAATTAATTGTGCCTCGGAGTAACAAGGCTGAAGGACAGTTCTACAATAGTTTTAGTTTTTTTATTATTTTTTGTCAGAAATGGAATACCAACCATTAGGTGGATTACCATGACTGACAAATGCCCCCCACTGTGGCTAGCTCAGTTTCCAGGACTATTTATGTGGACCTTTAGTCCTGAGGGGGAAAATCTTGACTCCAGAACCAGATGGTTCCCTCAGCTCCGTGTCCCTCCTCCAAGCCCAAACAGCAATGGAAACCCAAGGCTTCCAAGACTGCTTCGGCATTACTCACTGAACCCGGGTCCACATCCTGCTGTGGGTGGACGTCTTCACCTTTTTCACTGTGTTTGGGAGGATTCTGTGGTGGACCCGTGGGTTTTACAGGTGGTGTCGGAAGGGTACAGGATCCCTTTCTCTTCTCTTCCTCCTTTTTGCTTTCTTCTTTCACATACTCCTCAGAGTACAGAAAAACACCCTCTGTTCGATGGTGCGGTCCAGGCTCTCTTGGACAAGGACGTCCTGGAGCCAGTTCCTATTCCAGACAGGGGTTCCGGGTTCTACTCGAACCTCTTTGTGGTTTCCAAAAAGGACATCGGTTGCCGCCCTATTTTGGATCTGAAGAACCTCAATTACTTTGTGACCTGGACTCACTATCGACAGGAATCTCTGTGCACAGTGATTGCTGCAATGTCTCCTATGCCTACTTGCATATCTCCATCCATCCAGAGCGTCGGCAGTACCTTCGCTTTGCCTGCGACAGGGGTCACTTCTAGTTCTCCGCCCTTCCTTTCGGGCTGACCACAGCTCCTCAGGTTTTTCAACGGGTTCTTGGAGCACTGATATCTGTCCTCCACCGGGACGGCATCAGGGTGACTCCCTACATGGATGACTTATTGTTCAAGGAAGCGTCAGCGGATCTACTCCTGCATCAACTACAAACCTGCATCCAGTCTCTATCCCATCATGGGTCTGTTGTCAACCTGGACAAGTCTGATCTGGTTCCGTCTCAGCGACTGGTCTTCCTGGGCCTTCTCTTCGACACACAGAAGTGCATGGTGTATCTTCCGGACGAGGTGGCTCACCAGGTTGCTCACAGAGTCTCTGCGATTCTGTCTCAAGATCCAGTTCCGCTTCAGCGGCTGTCATCGTTGGTGGGGAAGTTCATCTCCACGATAGAAGTGGTTCCCTTTGCCATGGCACACACCAGGGAACTCCAGAGGTTCATCATTCAGATGGGCAGAGGACTGCCTCTGCTTCAGACGAAGATGGTTTCTCTTCCTCTTCACGTGGAACTGAGTCTATCCTGGTGGCTCGACATTTCCAACCTGCTGAAGGGCAGGTCCTTCCTGTTCCCCTTTTGGACCAAGGTGACAACGGATGCCAGCCTGTCCGGCTGGGGTGCGATCCTGGGTCGTCTGAGTGCACAGGGTCGATGGTCTCCGGAGGAGTCCCTCCTTCCGATCAACATCTTGGAACTGCAAGCGATATTCCATGCACTTCGACATTGGACAGCCCAGTTGGAGGACTGTCCGGTCCGAGTAGAGTCTGACAACACCACGGCTGTGGCTTACATCAACAAGCAAGGCGGCAAAAGAAGTCTCGCCACTTGGTTAGAGGTCAAGGATATTTTGTCCTGGGCAGAAAGACACGTTCCTGCCATATCTGCAGTGCACATTCCAGGCCTAGACAATGTCATGGCAGACTTCCTCAGTCGTCACACAGTGGACAGCAGAGAGTGGGAGTTACATCCAGAGGTGTTTCAACTCATTGTCCAGAGATGGGGTTCCCCTTACATCGACCTGATGGTGACGAGACACAACAGGAAAGTCCCAGTGTTCTGCTCTTGATGGAGGGATCCTCTTGCTCTAGCTGTGGATGCTCTATCCATCCCTTGGCTGTTTCCTTTGGCCTACATATTTCCTCCTCTTCCCTTATTAATCAGGGTAATTCGGAAGCTACAGATGGAACCTTGTCCGGTCATTCTGATTGCTCCATATTGGCCTCGCCCATCTTGGTTTCCGGAGCTTCTGGCTCTGTCGGTAGCGGAGCCGTTTCAGCTCCCCTCTTGCCCGGATCTTCTTCTGCAGGGTTACCTGTGGAAGGAGGATGTCCACCCTCTGGCTTTGATGGCTTGGAGGTTGAATCCTCAATTCTAAGGAAGAAAGGGTTTTACTCCGCGGTGGTGGCTACTATGCTTAGTGCACGTAAGCCTTTTTCTTCTATGATTTATCATCGCATCTGGTCTACCTTTGCGTCTTGGTGCCCTGACAGGGATCTGTCCCCTGAATTTTATCTCCCCAACGTCTTGGAGTTTCTGCAGGACGGTGTGGATAAGGGTCTCAGTTTGAGTTCCTTGAAGGTTCAGGCCTCTGCGCTTTCTGTGTTCTTTCAGCAGCACATCGCGGTTCTGCCTGATGTCAAGGTTTTCTTCCAGGGCATTGCGCGTATCCGTCCTACCTTCCGGAGTCCTGCTCCTCAGTAGGATCTTAAATTAGTGTTGGGGGTTCTTCAACGTCCTCCATTTGAGTTCTTGGCGACTATTCCTCTACGTCTCTTGACGTGGAAGATGGCCTTTCTTTTGGCGATTGTGTCTGTTCGCCGTGTTGCAGAGTTACAGGCCTTGTCCTGCAAGCCGCCTGTAACGGTTTGTTCAACACTCAGACACAGTGGTTTAGGATAAAACACAGTTTTATTGAAAACACAAATAATCAGGTACCCTACACAGGCCTTGTTGTACCTCGGCAGAAACATACAGAGATAATACAGGTATATGATGCGTATGCCTACACAGGCCCAGTATAATAGGAAGCAAGAGCGGTCTTATACTGGCACAGGTCAGGCAGGAAAGGGTGAATACCCAGAGTAGCAGTACAGCATTCAATCAGTGTCTGTGTAGAGAAGTCTGTGGTGAGTTCTCTTAGTAACGCCCAGTATGATGGAATAGCAACGAGTAGGAGACTGCAGTGCAAGAATGGAGACTAGAGCACTTGTATTCTGCTAGAGCAGAGCTGAGACTAAAACCCACTGCCGTGGTAGTAACAGAGGCAACAATGATACTCTGCAAGAGCCAAACGGGAGTACAGCCTATGGCACACTGCCGTAGCAGTAACGGAGGCAACACAGAGTTCTGCGAGAGTTAACGGAAGGCTCAACCAATGGCACACTGCCGCAGCAGTAACGGAGGCAACACAGAAGCTCTGCAAGAGTTAACGGAAGGCCCAGCCAATGGCACACTGCCGTAGCAGTAACGGAGGCAACACGGAGGCTCAGCAAGGGTTAACGGAGGGCTCAGCCTATGACACACTGCCGTAGCAGTAACGGAGGCAACACTGATACTCTGCCAGGCAGGACTCCGACACAGCGGAAGTCAGAATGTCGCCCAAGCGACACAGCAATGCAGGAACAGGAAAGCCGGGTCGAATCATGGAGCAGGAACGTCAGCCAGGCCGGGTCGGATCACGGAGCAGGAGACAAGAAGCAGAGTAGCCAACCGAGCCAAGTCGGTACACAGGAATACAAGCAACTCAAGTAGGCACTGGTACTGAAACACCACGAAAGGGCACCGGAAGTGTGCCAGAGCCCAGTATATAAAGGCCATACTGGGCGGGCCAAACATAGCTCAACCAATAGGAGCGCATCACAACAGAGATTGACATAGAGCAGCACAGACAGCACAGGCACCGTGATACCGCCTTATCTGGTGTTTCACAGGGATAAGGTGGTACTCCGCACCTCCAAGGAGTTTCTTCCTAAGGTGATAGAGTTTCACAAAGGAGATTGTGGTGCCCTCTTTCTGCCCGAACCCCTCCTCTGACAAGGAGAGAGATCTTCACTTGTTGGATGTGGTGTGCTGTCTGAAGTTTTATGTGCATTGCACCGAATCTGTTAGGACGACTGATGCGCTGTTCGTCATTCCTGAGGGGCCTAGAGCAGGAAGACCTGCATCAAAAGTGACTATTGCTTCTTGGATTAAGTCCACGGTTCGTGAGGCTTACAAGTTACGGAATAAGTCTGTTCCCTTCAGGGTTACGGCTCATTCCACCAGGTCCATTGGGGCCTCTTGGGCTTATAAGAATCAAGCTTCTGCTGATCAGCTGTGTCGGGCGGCCACTTGGTCCTCCGTGCACACCTTTTTGAAGCACTACCGTGTGGTTGTGCTGGCTTCAGCTGATGCCGGCTTTGGGAGGAAGGTCCTGGAGTCAGCCTTGCCTGTCTAGGGTTTTCTCCTCTGGTTCTTAGTGTTTACTTAACTGTTGAGCCCTGTTGGCTCTCGTTATGTGTGCTGTGTGTTAGTTCTGGGGTAGTTACCCCTGTTTGGTGTCAGTTAACACTTCAGTTTGTTGGGCTCTCTCTGACCTGTTGGTCCATAGCTGCACTGGTGACTTTGTGGGCCTTGCGCTTGGTCCTTGCCTTCTTCCCACCTCAGGGAAACTCAATGGTTGGACATCCCAGAGTTACCAGTAACCTGTATTGGACGACAATGAAAAGAGGATTTTAGTCTTACCTGTTAAATCCTTTTCACTTAGTCCATACAGGTTACTGGTCTCCCACCCTGTCAAGGGACCATGCTTGGCTCTTCTGTGGCAGATTGTGGGAGTCCGTCAGGGTCATGCTCACAGGAGTCTTCTTCCCTTCTACTAGCTAGTCTTCGTTAGTGTCTCAATTCATTCTGGAGCTGGTTGGCTAGCTGCAGCCTAAGAGGGAAGGGAGGCTCCACCCCCTGCGTACACTTTGTGAAATGTTCCTGCCTACCACTAGAAGGCTTCGCCTCCCAGAGTTACCAGTAACCCGTATGGACTAAGTGAAAAGGATTTAACAGGTAAGACTAAAATCCTCTTTTCACCTTGGATAATGGCAAGACATGAACAAATATACAGATTTGTTCTATGTGGCGTAGTTACTCATTTTGTGACACTCTAGAAACAGAGACTCTTTCTTTCCTTTGCAGGGACTCCCATACGCAACACAACCGACACTGATGCCCTATACCACTAAGTACACCCTGACAGCCATTATTAAATGTCAGAGCCCACGTACACACCCAATGCAGATTTGGTTGCTATGGCTAATGCCAGGGCTGAGGCTACTGCAAAGTCTGCAGCTTGAACTCCTCTGTCATCCAAATGCAAGAACTTTTGGGACCCTTTGTGTTGTTAAAAATAGACTACTCCTACCACATAAGGAACTACGATTCGGGTTGTTAAGCATAGACCCTTGCAGTAACTGGGTGGCCAGTTTTTCACCTACAACAAAAAAAGCTAGAACATTGCTAAATAATATGCAGATATATTCTCCCTTCATGGGGTGTTCCCCAATCTACTGACAGTGATCAAGGACCGGAATTTGCTGCAACCATTACAAAGGAAGCAACTAGGATTTAGGGATTTACACATAAGGTGCATACCTCCATACTGTCCTCAGGAATGAACACTGAAAAATAGGTTATGCAAGGCCTGTACAGTAACAGGCCTTCCATGGGTTATAGTACATCCTGTAGTGCTAGTGCAGGTAAGGGGATGGGAACAGGGAAGATGGGGCTTTGTCCTTATAAGAAAGTGACAGGCGGGCATAAACCAATGAGAGTGTTACCTCTGTTAGAGTTGCACCTATCCCCATTATGCCAGACTCCTTGATTAGCTATTGTTGGGAATTAACTAAAGCTTTAAAAGGTATATCCTGTTAGGTATCTCAAACACAAAGATTTCCAGATGCTGCAGAATGCCACAATCTTGCTTCAAGAGACTGGGTTTTTCTGTGTTTGTTAGACAAAGAAAAAGGAGCACAATTTAGCAGATAATTTGCATAGGCAAATAAAGTGAACTTGAAGTGTAGTTTAGGGAATCTTGAAGGCAGGACATTTGTTCTCTGTTTTGGGAGTCTGATGGCACTCTAGGTGAGAGGAAGGGAGAAAGGAGATTTTCCCAAAATCTTGGTTTACTGAGGCAGGTAGCTGAGATCCAAGTTCTTCCTGATCTGGATGTTATCTCTGTTAGGGGAGTTTGGGGAACTTCCCAGTGAATGTGTGTTTTTTGCTTTGTGTTTTTTGCTGACAGTTATGGGGGCAGTTAATTAAAAAAAAAAAAATTGATAGGTGATAGAGACTCTGATCTGGGCTATGACTGAGGCAGACTGAGACTAGAAGAGAAACTGTATTTTGTAAAGGGCAAGACCTCACATACAATCAGTTGTATTGTGTACGTCACTAAAATACACAGTAGTTTAGTAATGTGTAGCAAACACAGTAGGGGCAGGGGGAGGATGAACAGAGTAGGAACATTTTAGGGATGTGTGAGTAGTGTTAGTCAAAAATTGACTACAGCCATATTTGCTGTCAAAATCCCACAAAAAATTCTACCACCACCAGTACTATTAATAAACCATTTAAGAATATTGAAAACAATAACAAGTTGCACTCTAGTGTTGATGACATAGTGGAAAAAGGTGTAACAGCACAAACAACTGCTGCATCTGACAGTGAGACAAACAAGCACAACACCATTCCTGAAAGTATGAGCAAGCATTGTGAAAATCCCTCTGTTGTTTGAGACCTCTAGAGGGAAAGGAGTAGGAGCAGTGCAGTGACATGTGAGCAAAGTGGTAGTCAAAACACTGACTGCAGCCATGGTTGCTGCAGTGTGTGCAATAAATGATGATGATCCCTCTCCTCCCAAGGAGGATGCAGTTTGTCAAAGTTTCAACCCCAGAACCAGTACTATTAATAAATGTAAAAACTAGGGGTGGGTGAAAAGTGAGAAAAATGTCCTGCGTGACTTTTTGCGAAAAACTGACGATTTTTTTTTTTTTTTTGTGAAAGATTTCTCCTTTTTACTGTTGTCCCTGGCACACAAAGCTTCCTGGGGAAGCAGGCAATGAACCTCTACTACTGCATGTTATACCTCCTTAACACAATACTGTATGAAACCTGAGGCAGCTCCGACCATACACGATGCACCATCACTGGTTATTGACACAATTTTTTCAAGGCTTATTTTCTGTAAGAAGAATGCCTCCTTAACAGCATTGTGAATATCTATCCCTTGTGTTCTCCCAGGCAAGGACAGCAGTTTCAATAGGTCTTCTCTCATGATGTAACCAGCTGCATAACACAGAATTACAGCTAACCATACATGGCTATTCACATCAGTACTTTCACCCAAGCGCATTGAGTAAAAGGCTGCCTTTTGCAAGTCTGTAGTGAGCTGCTGACTGACATCACTTGCCATAAGCAAGACCCTTTAACGGCATTTCTACTTAATGGTAATTCAGATATTCTTTTAAAATGATTTCCTTTATTTGGAAAATCATTAAACAGTGAGGTAGCTGCAATCTGCATTGCAGTTTTGGTAAAGTTCTAATTAGAGAGGGACTTACCATGTTTTGCAATGTAATGAGAAAACTGGAAGCTGGCAGACAGCAAATCGTTTGACTTACCATGATAATTACTAAAACCCACAGACTGAATTTGATATTTTACCAACGACCTTTCTAAGAATACTTTTTTCTGCATCACTAAGTTTACCAACACTTAATGGCTGATTTCAAAGTGATGTTTCATACTTGATGTGCGATAAACAATACACTCACTAAAAAAATGTGAAAAGCTTTCCCATTACTCTTTATCATTCCTAATCACTCTGTCCAGATCTCCTGGGATTATCTACCACTGTCTGTTTTCAGTATGTCTTTTTTGCTTGACCATATTTTTTTATGTTACTTTTAGAAAGAGAAATTCATCTTTTTCTACATTATTAAAATATGACAGATGTATGAAAATGTATGTTTGGATCCTACTCGATTTAAATGTCCATAGTACACTGAGTGAAGCTGGATTTAGTTCTCTATGCACTCAGAGCATAAACACTGAGGACATTTGTCACACTAATTTTGTTTTCTTTTTCCCCCATACATCTTACACTTTGATGGAGCCATGCTTCCAAGCTTACCACCAAGGAGTTGTTTTACAGAAGTGCACTCCAACTCGCTTCTCCTGCTCTGGAGGCTTCTCCCACTCTGGAAGCTTCTCCCGCTTATAGTTACTCCATGGAGCTATACAGCTTTGTGATGTCTCACTCATGCCACTTGCTGTCCATTTGGATGTGCCGCATCACTCCTGTGCAATTTTTTAATTTTATTTATGAAGAGCACAACAGCTGTGTTTGGTGATATAGCTGTGTGCCACTATTTAGGCCTCTGTGTGCCAGGGGTGCCACACGTGCCATAGGTTCACCAACACTGGCCTAGTTGTTCTTCAGCAGTTTGAGCCCTACTGGTTCTTGTTTAGTTTGCTGTGCTAGTTCTGTGTTCGTCGACACCTGAGGTTACACAGATCCAGTTGAGTCCTACTGATTACTAGTATCATGGGGAGGAGTGAGTTTTTCACCTTTCCCTCCCCGTATTCTTTGTGATGCTTTGGTAAATGCCCATGGATCCTGTTTGCCATGTTGTATGAACGAGAAAATAGGTTTTTAAGGGACAAATAAATCATTTTCTCTTTAGTCCTTATGGGACTCAGGACTCCCACCTGGAGAGAAACCTACATGTGTTTCCTTCCCTGGGCAGAGGAGGCCTCTAAGGGTCTTAGTATTAGGAGCTTCTTTTTCTTCTTGTCTTCTTAGGTTCTTTTCTCTGTGCTACTTTTCACAGAATCTGGAAGGAGAGGATTTGAGCTGGAGGGAGTATCTGCCCCAAAGACTCTGTCTTTTTTAATTGACCTGCCCTCCTGGAGGAGGGAGCTCATGTTTCCTGAGTTCCATATGGACTAAAGAAAAAAGGATATATTTATAATTTCTCTGAAATCCTATTATTTGTTTCCCAGTTAATGGTGAGGTCTGGACAGTCTATTTTAAGGAGCAGAGGCATGTGCAATGCATTGCTTATCCCTCTGGTCCTTAAATTATTAACTAGGCTCATGTGCTCTGTCTGCTTTAATAAAAACAAAAAAAAACTGCCAATAGCAGTCCTTTAATAAAGCTAAACTCTTGAATGTATAAATTCATCCACAAACTTTCAAGTCAGGTGCCTCAGCTAATCATGTGACTCTCAAAAATTGTCTATCCAATCAGAATCACCTTGCAATTCCTGTAAACACTACCAACACTGCACAGTAATCCTTAACCCTTTAAGGACCAGTGACATGCCAGGACCATCACCATTTTTTCATACCCTTAAGGACCGGATTGGTCTCTCTCAGACCCCCACTCTGCCTGCCAGAACACATAAGAAGTCACGCGTACCGGCGCGTTGGCAAGGATCAAAGTGATACATAAGGGAGGGTAATGTGGATTTGCTTCAAAGGAGGAAAATAAATTGAATCAGCTGCAATATAGGAGAGAAATTAGAACTCCATTGGGGAGATGCACTAAAGTGTGATAAAGTGGAGATGACTTCTCCAGTGTGATAAACTCTCCAGTTGCCATGCTAATCTATGGGGCCAATTTACTAAGATCCCTAAAGTTTGAGAGATCTTAGTGCATAGGCGGCAAGTCCATAGAATAAAATAGGAATTGGAGAAGTCATTTCACTGAAGAAGTCATCTCTACTCTATAACACCATAGTGCATCTCTCCCTGTTAATCTAATTGGGGCTTTTAACCATTTGAATTCCATTGAGGTATCCAACATGTTGATTTGCAACGTGTTGGATATTTGTGACACTCAAAGGGTTTTCATCCCTTGGATGTTAAACAGACTTTTGTAGAAATCATTGGTTAAAACCCATTTAAATCAATGGGGATTTAAGGAATCTTTAGTTCTCTTTTATGGAAAACAAAAGTGCCTATGCATAATACACACCCTTCTTTTCCCTCTGGATCACTAAAAAAATTATCTTGCCGCTCCGATTCCCTCATTCCCTGGTATGATCCTTCTCTCCTGCTCTGTAGTCCAATCCGGCAGCTTGACAGGGTCACAGTGGGAGACTATGCGCATTGAATCTATGGTATTACCATTGGCATAAAAGAAGAGGTCCTGACAGGGCAATGCTGGAAGCGGGCAACAAATGCAAGCATGTCACTCACTGTGACACTGTCAGGCTGCCGGATTGGACTACAGAGGGGGAGAAAAGGATCAGAGAAAGCGGGGAGGGAGGGAATCAGAGTGGCAATATAAAAAAAAACTTTTTTTCCCTTGTGTTTAATATGCATCCCCCCTCACTTCACATAAGATGAAGGGGCAAAATTGTACATATTATACGCAAGATTTTACGGTAATTTTTCCTAGATTTGGATTTTTGAGTGTGTGTGTGTGTGTATACCTGCATGTTTCATATCACAAAATGAAAATTATTAGGAATGCATAAAAAAGAAACAATGGGGGTGATGCACTAAAGTGTGATAAAGAGGTGTTAAGGCAGAGATGACTTCTCCTGCGATAACACTTCTCAAATTCCTATTTTATTCTATGGAGCCTATGCACTAAAATGTCTCCATCTTTGGAGATCTTACTGCATAGGCTCTATAGAATAACATGGGAAGTGGAGACATGATATCACTGGAGAAGTCATCTCTGCCTCATCACCTCTTTATCACGCCTTAGTACATAACCTCCATTGTGTTGGAGATATCTCTAGCATCCAAGGAGTTAACAAACTCTCCATAACCTCAGAAAATATTACCACTTTGAAAATAAAATTCTCCCAAAATCTGTTTTATATCCGTTATAAACATGAATATATGTTGACAATGGATACACAAATAACATATTAGTTCAGTTATGGTAGCCCTTCTACCAATTACTAATTTCATTGCTAAATATAAATATGTCAGTTTATTGTGTTCATTTATTAAATTTCACACTGTTTTTTTGTCTGTTTTAAAGAGTACATTTTGTCCTTCTGGTTTTAATTTTACAATACAATGAAAACATTGTGATCTGTAACACATACTGCATATTTTACAATTGTAGTTCCAAGCTCTGAACACAGAATGTATCTTATTACTGCTATCCGGTGCTAGGAAATGTTTTGTACCAAGATATTTCTGTAGTAGGAGTACACAGTGAAGTGTAATATTTTGAATTACAAGGTTGATTGCACAATGACATGCCATTTTAGATTATAAAAAGACATTTAGATTTGGCTCAAAGCTAGTGAAAGAATATTCATTGCATGAGAATCATGTTTAACCCTGTACAATGATTTGACACCCCTTTTGCAATAAAATGGTTAATCCCTAAAGCTATTAGGAGGCAGGTATGCTATTTTTTGGACTTTGGGGACCTGTCCAGAATTCAAGGAGTTAAAAGCCCCATTTCAAATGGGAATTTGGGGAATTGTGTTTGTACCCTATGGTGTGGTTAGTTTGTGCCAGAATTGCTCTAGTGCTTAGTAGTTCAGCCTCCACATCTGTTTTGACTGTACTATATATAGTTCACATATTCTAAAAAGTGGTGAAGAGGCATGTATGCTCTTGAACAAATATTAGAGAAACTAAAAATGGTCATCCACAGAATTTAGCTTTTGTAACCATTTGAGTGCCAGAGGGGTAAGCAACACATTGGTAAGCAATGTGTTGTGTACCCCTCTGACACTCAAAGGGTTAATCCTTTGTGCTCCAGAGTGGCAAGCAATGATTTACATTTCCCACTGGTACTGAAATGTCATCTGGAAAATACTTAAACACATAGTTACTTAGTGTTTTTCTTTTTTCCTAAAGCCCTGTTCACATAAGTGACATTGTTGCAGCTAAGGAGACCGATGGAAAAACTTGGATCATTGGGAACATGAACTTCAGTTATCACAGGCATGTTGCATTAGTATTCATAGCAATCAGACAGGGCAGGTTTTCAAGATATCACTTTTTGTTACAAGTAATAGGAACGGCACCACAAAAGCAAAACATGCAAAACAATTACTTTCCACCTTTCATGGGAACCCCTACAAAAAGTACACTTTTTCATTTTTTTCCTGCTTTACTCATTGCATTGAAATTATTATTATTATTATTATTATTATTAATAATAGTAATAATAATAAAACAGTAATGTAAAGAATCCCCCCCAATGTATTCCTGCAGTGTTAGCTCACCAGTATAAAACAAGGTCTCAGTTTAACGCATCTTGTCAGTCTGTGCTTGGGGGAGAGGGAGAAAGCTGTTGAAATTTTGATTCCAACTAGTGCAGGCAAACAGCAAAGACAAGGACCTGGAATTGCTTGATTAAAGGGATAGTAATACTTCGTTTTATCTTCATTTTATTTTGTAGGCATTAAAAAAACATGAAGAATAATATAAGTCTCATCTTTCAAACCTTTATGGTTTGAGAGATATTCACAATCAAGGTTCCCCCCCGCCCCTTTTATCTAGTGTAAGCCATCTCTTCTCAGATGTGAAATGCAGTCCATAGACCAGACAGATAACAGCAGGGGACAATCTTCTTCCTATGAGAACAATGAAAGCCCTGCCCCCCTTGACAAGTTTTTCAGGTTTTTCCCTTATCTTAATTGAAGAGTGTCCCTCTCTGCAGTCTACCTGGGCACCTCCCTTCTGCTCTGGCTGAGCAGTGTTACATCAGTAAAAGGGGCGGGAGGGGTATACTTTATCATTGAATTACTCTTGAACTACAACTCTGAGAGTATTGAAATAACACTCTCCAAGGTCCAAATACTATGATGATTAATTAGAGCTGCTTTTATTATGAAACATTACTATCCCTTTAAGGGATATTGATGGTAGCAAATTATTCTTTGGACAGCTGGGTGCAGGAGTTATAGTGTGAAGGGAGAGTTAAAAAAAAAAAAAAACCCAAACTGTCAACCTTTCATTACTTATATTTATGTTGTTGAGTGTTTTGGTGATCTCCTCATGGTTAGTTGAGGGTTAATTATCTGCAGTTTGGCTGGCAACAGCAGAGGGGCGGGCGATGCTAGCTTACGTAGTGTTTATGAGAGACAGTTAGTGATATCTCCACTATTCAGCCTTCTGTAACCAAGCACATACGCATGCGTAGTATTAGACATCTGTATTTTAACCTGTAATCAACACAATAGATTCCGAGAGCCGTTTTTGGGACGAATGAGGGCGACCTGATTTTCACCTCTGTCCGTGCACCTGTGTCTTATTATGAGGTTTCCTGTAACCAGGCTCTCTCGTTGATAAGTACCTTTTGTTATTTCTTATCTTTCCTATCTTGCGTATTGCAGAATTTGTTAAGCTCTGGCAATAGTTCTAGTTTCTTGTATTTTATAACTTGTTAGAGGTATGTCTCGCATACGCTTGTGAACTCTGGCAGGATATTTATTTCATAACTTATTTAATTATTGCATGTTTTAATAAACTGTAGTTTTATAGTTTTCACTGCAGTGTGTGTCCTTATTTTTATTCTGAAATTCCAGACCTCTAATTGTAACAATGTATTAATATAGTTCTAAAATGACACTATCAAGAGAAATAGTGTATTTTGATTCAGAGTATACTGAATACTATTCAGTATTCAAAGAACCATACACTCTTCAACAGGATATTAGACTTTATATTGGAGATAGGACTGGGAAATCCTTCAGCTTTCACTTTAATTTATCATACTTGTCATTTCTTTTTCATTTTATAATTACAGGAGCAATAGTATTTTATATTTTGATTCACACAACATTTGGAGTAGTCACACTCATCTAAAAAACACAGCAGTTATGCCTTTTCGAAAATTATTAACAAGTCTGCAGTAGCATGGTGAAGGAAAAACAGAAGTGTCTGAGGTGTACTGGTAGTAGTGCAGTAACTTTCTTAGGCAATCCTTTATAGAATGCATTATATTTTAACCAGCCTTACTCAGCAATTGGTATACTCCTTTATAAAAACACTAACCTTTATAAGGCCTTTATAGATGGTTTAGCCACCAGCAATTTTGAAACATGTCTTTTAAAGCTGGTTTATGGCAAAGTAAACCATTCATAATATAGCAGTGGCTTTGATATTGGTTAGGCTTTGCAATAATAATTATAATTAAAGGTAAAGTCTTGAACTTTGTTTTACCCATGTCTATTGCTAGTAAATGTGGTAGTAGGAATGGGCATATGATCATCAACCAGCACCAGCAGTGATATGGGAAAGTTGTAGGTCCTACTAGTCCTAATGCTGAGGCAGCAGCACCAGATAAATAAACCACATCAGGTAAATCCAGGAAGAAGGTATCCAGTTAATTAAGTTACCAGAATCCTTCTCCTTCTCCACCTTCCCTGAAATCACAGATGTGGGGATATTAACAACAATGGCAATTTGTAAAGTGTGTGAGAAGACTATAGAAAGGGGGAGGAGAAATCACATCTTCTTGGCACGCCTGCTTTAACTGAGCAAATTCAATTTCTCTTACGTCCAATATGGAACACATGGGGTTGAGTCCCTCCACCTGGAGGTCAGAACACATCTTATTGGAGGATACTCCCTTCTCCTCCTTCAGTTCAACCCTCTACCCACCTGTTATTACCCAGATTTCACGTGTCCTACTTGCAAAAGAAATGGCAAGACACAGTGTCTTAGTGTTTTAGGACTTTAAATATTTTCCTAATTGGATATGGGGCTGCATAATCCCCTATTACTGGGCTTCCGTGGAGTGGATTGACCAGTGTACAGTTGCTGCATGGAACCTTGCAGCTCTGTGGAGTGAATCTTGCTGTCAAGTTTCCCCTCCTAACAGTCTGCTGATGCTCTGTTTGCTTCTTGCTACAACGGTAACCTTAAGACCGAAGACTGGTGAATAACCCTTAGAGTGTCTTGGTCCACTTTTGTCCCAGTCATGTTGCATCTCCATACAGGGGTGTGATGAATCTTGGCAGGCTCTTGCACTCACTTGGTTATGTTATTTATCTGTCTGTTATCTATGCATAGGGATTTAGAATAAGGATGGCAAATTTTTCCTTAAGGTTAACCCTTTCACTGCTGTTTTGGCTATTTTGGTATTTCTGGGACTTTGTGGTGTCTGTTATCACTTCCCATTCACTTGTGCCTTAGCTGTATACCCCCACCACTTAGATGTTCCTTGTTTGTTTGTTTTTTACTGCTGCGGCTCCTTTAAGAACAGGAGCCCGCCTTCCACCATCTTTGCTCCATTAACTTCTATGGGTAATACTTACATGGGAAATATCTCTGCAACTGTTTAAGATACAAAGGTCAGAGTGGGCTCTATCGTCTCCTCTCCTCATGTCCTGTTATCTGGTCTATGTCCTGAGTGTCCAGGGGGATTGTGGCAAATGGAGTTGAAGGTGTTGCTAGGCAACAACAACAGCGAAGACTATGTTTCCCAGAATGCCTGTTTCACTGGATTTCTTCTGACTGGCTGTCAACTTTACAGTGGCCATTTTACGTCTCTCTTGCTTAACTTACGCAGTCAGACTCTCCTTGCTCTCCTTCTCCAGATTAACTCTCGATTGCCAGATAAGTGTATTTTCTGAACTTTTTAGGGTGTTATATCATTCTGGAGCTAGTCACAGTATTTTTTTTCCTGTGCTGGGACACTTTATTGAAATAATATCAGACTTTAAGGGGCATGGGGTAAATTTAAGGCAAAGGACTCCCGTATCCCGTGTCCCGTATCCCCCTCACTTACAGTTCTTCATGCCAAATGGGGCTTCCTAGAGAGCATTGAGAATCTCTCTGCTCCTCTTGCTGGAGGGCTCCGCTGGGGCCCTCCAGCACTGATCAAGAGCCATCTTGGGTGAAGACAAAACTGTCTTCAGTGGCCCAAATCCCCTTCTCCCTTCAGGGGGTACTTCAGTCTTGGGAGCCCCCCACTACCATTCACTATGTGGCCACTATTTCTTAGAGCATTTCTCAGGTTCTAGGGGCTTCCTCTGAGGAGGAATTGTCTGAAGGGGAAGAATATGAAGATGTGCATTATTCTTACTCCTTTAGTGATTCCTATGAGGCTGACCTCCTATCTGCTGAGGGGCTCATTAGAGAAGTCTTGAAGTTCCTTCAGGTCTCTGATACCTCTGATGAGGGGTCTTCCTCTTTGAATGTCTTCCACAGGCATAAGAAATCTTCTCCCTTCTTCCATCCTAATGCCAGTCTTGGCCTGATTTTTCTGGATGAGTGAAAGACCCCGGACAAAAGGCTGTTCATCAATAAAAGGTTCCCTAAGCAATACCCTTTTTCTGAGGCAGTCTTAGCACAGTGGGCTTCGCTACCGACCATGGACCCCCCTATTTCACAGTTGGCTAAGACTACTATCACGGTGCCTGTGCTATTGCTGGCGACATTTTGACAGTGCTACTTCCTGATGCCTTTTTATTGGTTTACGTGGCCTGGCTCTACCTAGTGCCAGCCCTCAAATGCTGAGCCCTGTCACTTTTGGGTTGCCCTTTCGTGGTGTTCCCGTTGCTAAGCGCTTGCTCCAGTATTTGTGTGTTTCCTGTATATGACCCAGACTGCCTGACTACTCTGCCTGTATTCGTTCCTGCTGTAAGCGCTGCTTACCTTCCGGCACTTGTGCAGCCTGCCGGGGTGTGCAGCTCACGGGGAGAGAGGACGGTGAGCTCTGGCGTCCATCCAGGCGACCGTCCTTCACCTTGCGCCATCTGGCGGCTCCTGCACATCGGAGCCAGGCGCGCGTCTCAGGGAATCCCTGATGACGTCGCGACCTGGTTCTTAAAGGGACAGCATGCATCATGCTCCACCTCTAGGGGTGGAGCAATATGTTCAAAAAACTGCCTGGACACCACTTCAGTTGCCCGTTCGTGGTGTTCCAGTGCAGTTGCTTCTTGGGCCTTGTGTGTTATTTGGTTTGGCTGACTATCCGATCTGGTGTTGACCTGTGGCTCTGTCCGACTACCCGCTCTGTGTATGACCCTTTGGCCTGTCTGACATCCAATCTGGTGCAAACCTGCAGCTCTAGTTGGTGAACCCTACTGTGTATGACCCCTGGCTTGGCTGACTATCCGTTCTGGTGCTGACTGGTGGCGCTGTCCGACTGCCCGCTCTGTGTATGAACCCTTGGCCTGTCTGACGTCCAATCTGGTGCGAACCTGTGGCTCTAGTTGACCCAGCCTTCCGTATTGCTCCTTGTGTCTGACCACCTGGACATAGCCGGCGATTGTCAACTGTGCAACCAGCATACAAACGCTCCAGGGGACAACCTTGGATTGTCTTTGGTGGCTTGACGTTCTTCCCCTAGCCGTTGTACCTCTGCGGCCTCCAGGTGTGGACCTGTGGCGCAGCTGGTCTTTCCGGTACATGGTCTGTCCAGGTGTGAACCTGCTTATCCTCCATTGCATTGGATCGCTGGATCCGTTGTCTGTACAGGTGCATACCTGTAGTGAGGCCTCAGGTGCGGACCTGAGTCGCCCTTCCTCTGCTGCTGTTTCCATCAGTACCATAGTACCTGTTGATCCACCCTGTAGTACTCTCTTGACCTATATGTTGTGCTGAATTCCTTGTCCTGTCTTATTGCTAATAAAGATTGTGTTACCTAAGTACTGGTCCATTCTCATTATTGAATCCGTGACACCTGCTCTGGGAACCAAACCGGCCTGGCTGACGTTCCTGCTCTGTGTACCAGCCCGGATTGGCTGACGTTCCTGCTCTGTGTACTGACCCGGCCTGGCTGATGTTCCTGCTCTGTGTACCAACCAGGTTTTGGCGGACGTTCTTGCTCTGTGTATCGACCCAGTCTGGCTCACTGCTACATCCAGTATCCGGTTAAGGGCCATCCTCAGGTTCCTTCTCTGTCCATGGACAGATCCTCTGGTTGCCTCCGTTGCTGCTCCGGCAGCCTTGCTACTGCGACCCGGTCACCGTATTGTGCCTCGTGATCCGACAACCGTTGTTGTTGTTGATCCATTCGGTTGCACCATGGTACGCTTGACTTATTACTGCTACTAGCTGAGGCTGGTCTATTCCTGGGTGCCTCAGACTGTTCTCTATATCTGGCAGTCGACTCCAGGTCTGAGCATTCGTTAACCCCTTGTGGGTTTGTGCCTTGCACATTGGGTCACAGTCATTGCAGTCTCTGATTGGCATTACTCCATGCCTACAGTGGCAGTCCTCCATTTGCAGCTCCGGCAGTCTACCGCTTGTCCAAGGCCTTCGTTGCTCCTGTGGCCTTAGTCGCTATTGTGTCACTCTCTGCATAGTGAGTGTCCTAAGGGCCATTGTACTATTAGGGCCTGTCTGTCCTCCTGGCCTAATAGTAACTATATCAACACTGTCTCGTAATCAACACTGATTACTGTTACCTGACCTGTGTCAGCATTGTATTGTGTGTGTGTGTATGTATGTATATATATATATATATATATATATCTATACTGGACCCGTGTGGGTTATTCTATTTCTGTGGTTCTTCAATAAAACTGCGTTTTACCTAAACCTTCCATGTCTGAGTGTCCATAAAACCGTAACACCAGCTGACAAGAAGCTACACTCTATCCTCAGGGCCACTGAAGCAGCACTTAGACCTAGTTTTGTCCGAGTTAACAGGGATGTTGCCGGTGGGGTGAACAACTGGTGGAGGCTCTCTGTGCTGATGTTTCCAAGGAGTAATTGTTGATTGTTATGGCCAAAATTAAGGAGGCCAACAATTATGTTTTGGAGGCTCTTTTAGATGCAGTCAGATTGTCCCCTAAGGACTCTGTCTTTTCTGTTGCTGTGCAACGCACTCTGTGGCTTAAGATTTGGTCTGTGGACCAATCATCCAAAGAAGTTAATGGTTTCCTTGCCATTTCAGGGCAAGTCACTGTTTGGACCTGAACTTAAACAGATTATCAATGACGCTATGATGGTAAGAGCATGTTGTTGCCTTAAATTCCCATCAAACATCCATCTATGGAGAGGAAACTAAGTCCTTTTCATTCCACCAGCCAAATAGAGGTGCAGAGGCTGCACATTTCTCAGGCCACTCAAGCCTGCTCTTCTGCAAAGCCCAGACATATCTTCCAGCCCAAGCAAGAAACTACAAGGGCTAAGCCTTTCAAGCATGACTCGCAGAATCGTGGTCTGTTGTTACCCTATAGGGGGCCATTTCCTCCTTTTTCGAGATGCCTGGGAGTCCTTGCTCATGGACCTGTGGATTTTTGGGGTAATCTCTGAGGAGTCCGAGGTCCCTTCCTCCATATTGCTTCTTTTTGTCAAGGGTACCTAAAGAGCCAGACAAGACACTGCTCTTCCATGAGGCAGTGGATTCACTGCTGGAAAACAGGTTCCAGTTTCACTATCTCTCCCAGAGCGTGGTTCAGGTTTTTATTCTAACCTGAATCTTTGCTTTCTGTCATTGCAGCAATTTGGCTGGGGCAGAATACCTGGCCTGTCTGGACTGGAAGGGTGCGTATCTGCACATTCTAATTCACTGCCAATGCTACCTGCATTTTTCTTGAGGCTCAAATCACTATCAGTTCATGTCGCTACCATTTGGCCTGGCTTTGTCGCCTTGGGTGTTCACCAGGGTCATGGGGGCATTAGAAGCCCTTATCCAGTCCCAGGAGCATCTCCATGACTGGATGATCTTTTGATCAAGGTTCCCTCAGAGGAGCTCTTGGACTATCACTTTCAGGATTGCGCCTGACTTCTAGTCTACCCTGGGTGGATCTTGAACATGCTCAAGTTCTATCCAGTGCTTTCTCAGGTTCTGGTATTCCTTGGGATGAGGTTTGACACCCATCTAGGGAAGGACTTCCTTCCAGAGGGCAAGATTCTTCTTTTGATGGAGGAAGTTTCTAAGGCCCTGGAATGTCCCTCAGCCATGATCAGGGAGTACATGAGAGTTCTGGGCAGACTGGTGTCTTCGCTGGATGCTGTACCTTACTGTCAGGTCCACACAAGAGAACTTTAGAGACATGTTATCCAGAGCTAGTCTGGAAATCAGGAAGCATCTGGATCGCCAGATCTCTCTCTTCCCCTGGAGGCAAGATGGGACCTTCAGTGGTGGCAACATTGGCCAAACTTGGAACAGGGGAAACCTTTTGTGGTTCCAGTGTGGACCCTTGTCATGACAGATGCCAGCCTGAGTGGCTGGGCTGTGCTTCTGAATCACCCAGGGGTCCAGGAAAGGTGGACTCAGGAAGAGTCTCTTCTGTCCATCAATGTCTTGGAACTCTGGGCGATCTGGCTGAGTCTTGTGTACTTGACCTCACTCTTGAAAGGAAAGCCAGTGAGGGTTCAGTTGGACAATACCATGGCTGTGGCATTCATTAATTGCCAAGAGGGCAATTGCAGTGCAGCTGCTTGGTTAGAGGTGAGATACATTCTTGGTTGGGCTGATGCCCACGTTCCGGCCATCTCAGCCTTTCACATTCCAGGGGTAGAAAATGTTCTGTAAGATTTTCACTGTAGCCAAGATATCGATCCAGGTGAATGGGAACTTAACCATTTAACCTGTTCTACCTGATTGTGCAACAATGTGGTGTGCCGACAATAGATCTCATGGCCACTAAGTAAAATAGAAATAGTCCAACCTTCTACTCCTGGAAGGGAGATCCACTGGGCTTTGCCATGGATGCAATGTATATTTCGTGGAACTTCCACCTTGCTTATGTGCTTCCTCCATTTCCTCTCATTCCCACGGTACTCCGTAAGATCAGGATGGATGGTGCAACAGTCATTCTGGTCTCCACTTACTGGACCAGGAGGGCGTGGTTTGAGACCTGGTCAGTCTTTCCACTAAAGATAAGCTCCACCTTCCTCCCAGATCAGACTACTTGCTCCAGGGTTACCTCTGGCATGAGGATGAGGAGAAACTGGCTTTGATGGCATGGCTCTTGAAGCTAACATCTTGAGGTGGAACGGTTTCACAGTGCATTCCACTATGTCTGTGGATGCATTTTGGGGCTACAAGAATCAGACCTCAGCTGCGCAGTTGTGCAAGGCAGTGACTTGTTTATCCTTGCATAATTTTGCCAAACACTGCCATGTCGATGTTCTGTGACCCCTCCAACTAGATGCTGATTGGCTGGAAGGTGAGGTTTGTGGCATTTTCCATATAAAAGTCAGTACCTGTTCATTTCTTCATTTTTTCCTCATTCTAGTTTGGGCAATGGCCTGATCAGGATTAAGGGGAAGTATTTTAGTTTGTATAGGCAGTGGTGGAGATGGTGGCAGCGGGGTATTAGTTTTTTTTTGTATTTATTATTTATTTGTTTTATGACAGAAGGTGCAGGAGGTCCTGGACATACAACATCAAGGTAAGTATTATGATGAGTAGGGTGGGGGACTTGTTTAAAATATTGGTGATTGAATTTCGACTGGCAACAAAACTGTTTCGCAAAACTAACTGAAAGGGGACTAAATTACATTAATTTAATCTGAATGGGAAAAAAATTATATAATTATTCAGGAGAAACTATTTTTTTGCTGTGCACTAATAAATAGTAATTGAAATATAGACAGCATGATAAGGTAAGTGTGCTAAAGCAGAGGTAGGATTAAATAAAACCCAACCGTTCACTTTAAAGTGTTATTAATAAGGGAAGGTTAACCCTTGGAATGCCAGGAAACTGACTCATGCATTGCTTCACAATGTATTGGACATTGGTCTGAGACTCAAGGGAATAGGAAAATAGTTTTAATTTAAAACAACTGTTCTCAATCCATGCCTTCAGGGCCCTCTAAAAGGCCAGCAGTTGAAGATTTCTAAGCTTGAGCAAGGGTAACAATCAAAATGACTGCTACTCTGATTCTCACCTATGCTAAAGCAGCAAGAGCCTCAAGTTCTCTCCTGCTAATTGGTCCTTTGGCCCGGGATGAGAACATCTGTTTTAAAAGGACTGTTATCACAAGTGTGTATTTATCTTAAAGAGCAGTGTTTCACTTGTAAAAGTCAATACTTTGCCTTCATCAGGACCCAGGTCTAAGTTTTCTACAAGCACATGGCTGGTTAATTAATTGGAAAAAAGCAGCCCCTCTTCTAATTCAACTCCGAAGTAACTGTCTTGTCCCTTTGAGAAATAAAAATGTCAAGCATCTTAGCTCAGGTGAGCAGAATAATGCACTACCATTTTATCCCAACAATGGAATGAATACATTTTATGGTGCTACTGTCCTCTACAATATCAATGGTAGCATGATGTGATGGCAGTTGAGGATTCCTCAGGCAGAATTAATTTATTATAGTGTTCAGTGGTAGTCAGATCCCCAAAATCTATTCAAAGATCTTCTTCTGTCTAGTGCTCACAGACACAAGCTCTCTGGGATGTGGAGAAAATCTCCTAGATCAAGTAGATCAAAGAGTTAAATGGTTTCACGCACTTCTGTGTGCGACTATTCAAAAGGATACCTTTTGAGATTACTTCCTCCCTTAATGTTTTAGAGCAAAGATCAGTCAATGAAGCAATCTTCACTTTTTGCAGTCTGTTGGAAGTTAATTTTGTAAAACTAATCATTAACAATATGACTGCAGTCTTTTATATTGACAGAAAGGAAGATACACACAGTCTCCAGTTGCTGCAGGAGATAGCACAAATGCTGTCCTTAGCCAAGACTCATGGTAGGAATGACTGCAGTTAATGTATCAAGTTCTCAATAAGAAAGTATAAATCCTGAGTTGTCACTGTGGATCACAGACAATTGCCATTGAATTCAGCTGTGCTTTAGATGACCATAGCTCGCATGAAAGTTCAGCAAGTAGATTGGATGGCAAGTCTTCAGAATTGGAAGGTTTCCATCTTCTTCTACAGGATGTTTTGCCTCTATGCTGGGAACATATGATTTTGTTCATGCCTGGATGTTCAGTCTCGCTTATGTCTTTTTTCAAATTTCTGGAATTGCCAGATTATTTAACAAGGTCAAATAGGATTTAGCATGTCATTGTCTTCCTTCCATATTAGCCAGTGTGGTTGTGGTTTCCCTTTAGTTGAGCCTATCCTGAATGCAGTTATGACAGTTACCATTTCTTTCAGACTTGATGATTCAGGGTCCAATGTTCCATCCATGCCTGAACTCTATCTCTGATGGCATGGTAAGTGTGAGGCTTCAGGAACTGTTTCTCTGCTTCATACCATTTTGAAGTGTAGTAATAATTCATCTGCTACTTTCTAATTCAGGCATAGCCAAACCTGGTCCTCAAGAGCTACTAACAGTGCATGCTTTCAGGATATCCCAGCTAGAGCCAAGGAGGACAAATTAGTGGCTCAGTCACTTTAATTGGTGTACCTGTGCTCATTCATGTGAATAATGAAAACATGCACTGTAGGTAGCTCTTGGGCACCAGGGTTGGCTACCCCTGGTCTACACAATAAAATTTATTTTTCCTTTGGTCCCAAACCTACGGTGTAGGCTTCTGTAACCGCTCTATTTCTCAGTTATGAGGCTTTCTCCAGTTGTAACAAATGTCTTAGAGTCAGTATATTTAAAGTACAAGCCAGTCTTCCCTACTATATTGGGCCAATGATAAGCTCTCAAAGATGCTGTGATCATACTCTTTCAAATGAGACTTAAAGGGATAGTAATACTTCATTTTAACTTTATTTTATTTTGTAGGCATTAAAAAAACATGAAGAACGATATAAGTCTTATCTCTCAAACCTTTATGGTTTAAGAGATATTCACAAGCAAAGTTTCCCCTCCCACCCCTTTTTCCTAGTGTAAGCCATCTCTTCTCAGATGTGAATCTGGTTGTAAGACCAGACAGATAACAGCAGGGGACAATCTTCTTTGTATGAAAAGAATGAAAGCCCTTCCCCCCTTGACAAGTTTTTCAGCTTTTTCCCTTATCTTAATTGAAGATTGTCCCTCTCTGCAGTCTATCTGGGCACCACCCTTCTGATGTGGCTGAACAGGGGTGAGGGGATACTTTGCTTGTGAATATCTCTTAAACCATAAAGGTTTGAGAGATAAGACTTATATCGTTCTTCATGTTTTTTTAATGCCTACAAAATAAAATAAAGATAAAATGAAGTATTACTATCCCTTTAAGTCACATATCCTCACTCCATATCCTTCCTACTTTCCTGTTAGTCTTGAATGCTCTAGCAATACAATCTCTGAAAATCTGTAAGAGATCTTTGACAAACTACTCACCCTCAAGACACATTTTCTGGTGACTGTGACTTTTCCTAATTGGTTGTGAGAAATATATGCAATCTCCTGTGCAGAACATTTTCTAATATTCCACCTTGATAAGTTGGTGTTGTACAATGTGCCATTTGAACCAGGAGATTATCAGTTTAAGGCAGAGAGTGTTTGCCACACAATATAAACAAATTGACACTATTTGTTATCTATTTGTTATTTAATTCGCAATGGACCTGAACCTGAAGAAACTTGCCAAGGCCCTTTGTCATTTTTTACTGTGTATAAAAGAGTCAACTTGCTGCTAAGTCTACTATCAGCACTTGGATAAAGAAATTCATTAAAAGATGTCCCCATTACCTGCACTAAATAAAATACACATCCTGGAGGATGAGTTTCTGTGCAGCTTCATGTGCAGATGGAGCTTCCGGCTGGAACCTCACTGCTACCAAAAGCAGCAGCCATCAACATTAGTGTTGAGCGAGCATGCTCGGCCGATG
The DNA here is from genome assembly GCA_037306005.1 of Rhinophrynus dorsalis. NCBI lineage: Eukaryota > Metazoa > Chordata > Amphibia > Anura > Rhinophrynidae > Rhinophrynus > Rhinophrynus dorsalis. Next base: position 298,983,524 of record CM074724.1, read on the forward strand.
CTCGGATCGGCTCGAGCATCGCTCTGCTCGGCACATGGCGGTACTCGTACGAGTACCGCATGTGCTCGACCGCCATGTTCGGGTCTCCTCCCCGCACGTTTCGCGGCTGCTGCGCAGCCAATAAACATGCAGGGAGGCTCTGACATCAGTGTAATGCCAGCAGCCATGTTGGCTGCTGGCATTACACTGATTGGCTGGCCAGAACCCGTGGTCGGGTGCTGTATAGCACCTGACCAGCGAGTTCGGCTCAGTCTTAGCCAGGGAGAGATGAGGATAGGAAGGGAAAGTCAGTGTAGGGAGAAGACAAGCAAATTTGTTAAAAAAAAAGACCCAAAAGTCCTTTTTAGGACTACTGTGTGTGGGGGCAGCAGTTTATTTTGTGTGGGGGGAAAAAAACAAACAAAAAAAAAAATTCATATATTCTGTTTAGTGTGCAAAGTTGCAGATTAGAGCACATTCTGTTTAGTGTGCAAAGTTGCAGATTAGAGCACATTCTGTTTAGTGTGCAAAGTTGCAGATTAGAGCACATTCTGTTTAGTGTGCAAAGTTGCAGATTAGAGCACATTCTGTTAAGTCTTCAAACTGTAAAATATCAAAGTCACATATTCCATTCAGTGTGCGTCGCCGCAGTTTAGCAGCACATTCTGTGTACTGTGCACAGTTGCAGAATAGGAAGAAATACTGTTAAGTCTTCAAACTAAAATATCAAAGTCACATATTCCATTCAGGTGCGTCACCGCAGTTTAGCAGCACATTCTGTGTACTGTGCACAGTTGCAGAATAGGAAGAAATACTGTTAAGTCTTCAAACTAAAATATCAAAGTCACATATTCCATTCAGTGTGCGTCGCCGCAGTTTAGCAGCACATTCTGTGTACTGTGCACAGTTGCAGAATAGGAAGAAATACTGTTAAGTCTTCAAACTGTAAAATATCAAAGTCACATATTCCATTCAGTGTGCGTCACCGCAGTTTAGCAGCACATTCTGTGTACTCTGCACAGTTGCAGAATAGGAAAAAATACTGTTAAGTCTTCAAACTGTAAAATATCAAAGTCACATATTCTATTCAGTGTGCTTCGCCGCAGTTTAGCAGCATATTCTGTGTACTGTGCACAGTTGCAGAATAGGAAAAAATACTGTTAAGTCTTCAAACTGTAAAATATCAAAGTCACATATTCTATTCAGTGTGCTTCGCCGCAGTTTAGTAGCATATTCTGTGTACTGTGCACAGTTGCAGAATAGGAAGAAATACTGTTAAGTCTTCAAACTAAAATATCAAAGTCACATATTCCATTCAGTGTGCGTCGCCGCAGTTTAGCAGCACATTCTGTGTACTGTGCACAGTTGCAGAATAGGAAGAAATACTGTTAAGTCTTCAAACTAAAATATCAAAGTCACATATTCCATTCAGTGTGCGTCGCCGCAGTTTAGCAGCACATTCTGTGTACTCTGCACAGTTGCAGAATAGGAAGAAATACTGTTAAGTCTTCAAACTAAAATATCAAAGTCACATATTCCATTCAGTGTGCGTCGCCGCAGTTTAGCAGCACATTCTGTGTACTCTGCACAGTTGCAGAATAGGAAGAAATACTGCTAAGTCTTCAAACTAAAATATCAAAGTCACATATTCCATTCAGTGTGCGTCGCCGCAGTTTAGCAGCACATTCTGTGTACTGTGCACAGTTGCAGAATAGGAAGAAATACTGCTAAGTCTTCAAACTAAAATATCAAAGTCACATATTCCATTCAGTGTGCGTCGCCGCAGTTTAGCAGCACATTCTGTGTACTGTGCACAGTTGCAGAATAGGAAGAAATACTGTTAAGTCTTCAAACTGTAAAATATCAAAGTCACATATTCTATTCAGTGTGCTTCGCCGCAGTTTAGCAGCATATTCTGTGTACTGTGCACAGTTGCAGAATAGGAAAAAATACTGTTAAGTCTTCAAACTGTAAAATATCAAAGTCACATATTCTATTCAGTGTGCTTCGCCGCAGTTTAGTAGCATATTCTGTGTACTGTGCACAGTTGCAGAATAGGAAGAAATACTGTTAAGTCTTCAAACTAAAATATCAAAGTCACATATTCCATTCAGTGTGCGTCGCCGCAGTTTAGCAGCACATTCTGTGTACTGTGCACAGTTGCAGAATAGGAAGAAATACTGTTAAGTCTTCAAACTAAAATATTAAAGTCACATATTCCATTCAGTGTGCGTCGCCGCAGTTTAGCAGCACATTCTGTGTACTCTGCACAGTTGCAGAATAGGAAGAAATACTGTTAAGTCTTCAAACTAAAATATCAAAGTCACATATTCCATTCAGTGTGCGTCGCCGCAGTTTAGCAGCACATTCTGTGTACTCTGCACAGTTGCAGAATAGGAAGAAATACTGCTAAGTCTTCAAACTAAAATATCAAAGTCACATATTCCATTCAGTGTGCGTCGCCGCAGTTTAGCAGCACATTCTGTGTACTGTGCACAGTTGCAGAATAGGAAGAAATACTGTTAAGTCTTCAAACTAAAATATCAAAGTCACATATTCCATTCAGTGTGCGTCACTGCAGTTTAGCAGCACATTCTGTGTACTGTGCACAGTTGCAGAATAGGAAGAAATACTGTTAAGTCTTCAAACTAAAATATCAAAGTCACATATTCCATTCAGTGTGCGTCACCGCAGTTTAGCAGCACATTCTGTGTACTCTGCACAGTTGCAGAATAGGAAGAAATACTGTTAAGTCTTCAAACTAAAATATCAAAGTCACATATTCCATTCAGTGTGCGTCGCCGCAGTTTAGCAGCGCATTCTGTGTACTCTGCACAGTTGCAGAATAGGAAGAAATACTGCTAAGTCTTCAAACTAAAATATCAAAGTCACATATTCCATTCAGTGTGCGTCGCCGCAGTTTAGCAGCACATTCTGTGTACTGTGCACAGTTGCAGAATAGGAAGAAATACTGTTAAGTCTTCAAACTAAAATATCAAAGTCACATATTCCATTCAGTGTGCGTCGCCGCAGTTTAGCAGCACATTCTGTGTACTGTGCACAGTTGCAGAATAGGAAGAAATACTGTTAAGTCTTCAAACTGTAAAATATCAAAGTCACATATTCTATTCAGTGTGCTTCGCCGCAGTTTAGCAGCATATTCTGTGTACTGTGCACAGTTGCAGAATAGGAAAAAATACTGTTAAGTCTTCAAACTGTAAAATATCAAAGTCACATATTCTATTCAGTGTGCTTCGCCGCAGTTTAGTAGCATATTCTGTGTACTGTGCACAGTTGCAGAATAGGAAGAAATACTGTTAAGTCTTCAAACTAAAATATCAAAGTCACATATTCCATTCAGTGTGCGTCGCCGCAGTTTAGCAGCACATTCTGTGTACTGTGCACAGTTGCAGAATAGGAAGAAATACTGTTAAGTCTTCAAACTAAAATATCAAAGTCACATATTCCATTCAGTGTGCGTCGCCGCAGTTTAGCAGCACATTCTGTGTACTCTGCACAGTTGCAGAATAGGAAGAAATACTGTTAAGTCTTCAAACTAAAATATCAAAGTCACATATTCCATTCAGTGTGCGTCACCGCAGTTTAGCAGCACATTCTGTGTACTCTGCACAGTTGCAGAATAGGAAGAAATACTGCTAAGTCTTCAAACTAAAATATCAAAGTCACATATTCCATTCAGTGTGCGTCGCCGCAGTTTAGCAGCACATTCTGTGTACTGTGCACAGTTGCAGAATAGGAAGAAATACTGTTAAGTCTTCAAACTAAAATATCAAAGTCACATATTCCATTCAGTGTGCGTCACTGCAGTTTAGCAGCACATTCTGTGTACTGTGCACAGTTGCAGAATAGGAAGAAATACTGTTAAGTCTTCAAACTAAAATATCAAAGTCACATATTCCATTCAGTGTGCGTCACCGCAGTTTAGCAGCACATTCTGTGTACTGTGCACAGTTGCAGAATAGGAAGAAATACTGTTAAGTCTTCAAACTAAAATATCAAAGTCACATATTCCATTCAGTGTGCGTCACCGCAGTTTAGCAGCACATTCTGTGTACTGTGCACAGTTGCAGAATAGGAAGAAATACTGTTAAGTCTTCAAACTAAAATATCAAAGTCACATATTCCATTCAGTGTGAGTCGCCGCAGTTTAGCAGCATATTCTGTGTACTGTGCACAGTTGCAGAATAGGAAGAAATACTGTTAAGTCTTCAAACTGTAAAATATCAAAGTCACATATTCCATTCAGTGTGCGTCACCGCAGTTTAGCAGCACATTCTGTGTACTCTGCACAGTTGCAGAATAGGAAAAAATACTGTTAAGTCTTCAAACTGTAAAATATCAAAGTCACATATTCTATTCAGTGTGCTTCGCCGCAGTTTAGCAGCATATTCTGTGTACTGTGCACAGTTGCAGAATAGGAAAAAATACTGTTAAGTCTTCAAACTGTAAAATATCAAAGTCACATATTCTATTCAGTGTGCTTCGCCGCAGTTTTACCAGCATATTCTGTGTACTGTGCACAGTTGCAGAATAGGAAGAAATACTGTTAAGTCTTCAAACTAAAATATCAAAGTCACATATTCCATTCAGTGTGCGTCGCCGCAGTTTAGCAGCACATTCTGTGTACTGTGCACAGTTGCAGAATAGGAAGAAATACTGTTAAGTCTTCAAACTAAAATATCAAAGTCACATATTCCATTCAGTGTGCGTCACCGCAGTTTAGCAGCACATTCTGTGTACTGTGCACAGTTGCAGAATAGGAAGAAATACTGTTAAGTCTTCAAACTAAAATATCAAAGTCACATATTCCATTCAGTGTGCGTCGCCGCAGTTTAGCAGCATATTCTGTGTACTGTGCACAGTTGCAGAATAGGAAGAAATACTGTTAAGTCTTCAAACTGTAAAATATCAAAGTCACATATCCCATTCAGTGTGCGTCACCGCAGTTTAGCAGCACATTCTGTGTACTCTGCACAGTTGCAGAATAGGAAAAAATACTGTTAAGTCTTCAAACTGTAAAATATCAAAGTCACATATTCTATTCAGTGTGCTTCGCCGCAGTTTAGCAGCATATTCTGTGTACTGTGCACAGTTGCAGAATAGGAAAAAATACTGTTAAGTCTTCAAACTGTAAAATATCAAAGTCACATATTCTATTCAGTGTGCTTCGCCGCAGTTTTACCAGCATATTCTGTGTACTGTGCACAGTTGCAGAATAGGAAGAAATACTGTTAAGTCTTCAAACTAAAATATCAAAGTCACATATTCCATTCAGTGTGCGTCGCCGCAGTTTAGCAGCACATTCTGTGTACTCTGCACAGTTGCAGAATAGGAAGAAATACTGTTAAGTCTTCAAACTAAAATATCAAAGTCACATATTCTATTCAGTGTGCGTCGCCGCAGTTTAGCAGCACGTTCTGTGTACTCTGCACAGTTGCAGAATAGGAAGAAATACTGTTAAGTCTTCAAACTAAAATATCAAAGTCACATATTCCATTCAGTGTGCGTCACCGCAGTTTAGCAGCACATTCTGTGTACTCTGCACAGTTGCAGAATAGGAAGAAATACTGTTAAGTCTTCAAACTGTAAAATATCAAAGTCACATATTCTATTCAGTGTGCTTCGCCGCAGTTTAGCAGCATATTCTGTGTACTGTGCACAGTTGCAGAATAGGAAAAAATACTGTTAAGTCTTCAAACTGTAAAATATCAAAGTCACATATTCTATTCAGTGTGCTTCGCCGCAGTTTAGTAGCATATTCTGTGTACTGTGCACAGTTGCAGAATAGGAAGAAATACTGTTAAGTCTTCAAACTAAAATATCAAAGTCACATATTCCATTCAGTGTGCGTCGCCGCAGTTTAGCAGCGCATTCTGTGTACTCTGCACAGTTGCAGAATAGGAAGAAATACTGTTAAGTCTTCAAACTAAAATATCAAAGTCACATATTCCATTCAGTGTGCGTCGCCGCAGTTTAGCAGCACATTCTGTGTACTCTGCACAGTTGCAGAATAGGAAGAAATACTGTTAAGTCTTCAAACTAAAATATCAAAGTCACATATTCCATTCAGTGTGCGTCGCCGCAGTTTAGCAGCACATTCTGTGTACTCTGCACAGTTGCAGAATAGGAAGAAATACTGCTAAGTCTTCAAACTAAAATATCAAAGTCACATATTCCATTCAGTGTGCGTCGCCGCAGTTTAGCAGCACATTCTGTGTACTGTGCACAGTTGCAGAATAGGAAGAAATACTGTTAAGTCTTCAAACTAAAATATCAAAGTCACATATTCCATTCAGTGTGCGTCACTGCAGTTTAGCAGCACATTCTGTGTACTGTGCACAGTTGCAGAATAGGAAGAAATACTGTTAAGTCTTCAAACTAAAATATCAAAGTCACATATTCCATTCAGTGTGCGTCACCGCAGTTTAGCAGCACATTCTGTGTACTGTGCACAGTTGCAGAATAGGAAGAAATACTGTTAAGTCTTCAAACTAAAATATCAAAGTCACATATTCCATTCAGTGTGCGTCACCGCAGTTTAGCAGCACATTCTGTGTACTGTGCACAGTTGCAGAATAGGAAGAAATACTGTTAAGTCTTCAAACTAAAATATCAAAGTCACATATTCCATTCAGTGTGAGTCGCCGCAGTTTAGCAGCATATTCTGTGTACTGTGCACAGTTGCAGAATAGGAAGAAATACTGTTAAGTCTTCAAACTGTAAAATATCAAAGTCACATATTCCATTCAGTGTGCGTCACCGCAGTTTAGCAGCACATTCTGTGTACTCTGCACAGTTGCAGAATAGGAAAAAATACTGTTAAGTCTTCAAACTGTAAAATATCAAAGTCACATATTCTATTCAGTGTGCTTCGCCGCAGTTTAGCAGCATATTCTGTGTACTGTGCACAGTTGCAGAATAGGAAAAAATACTGTTAAGTCTTCAAACTGTAAAATATCAAAGTCACATATTCTATTCAGTGTGCTTCGCCGCAGTTTTACCAGCATATTCTGTGTACTGTGCACAGTTGCAGAATAGGAAGAAATACTGTTAAGTCTTCAAACTAAAATATCAAAGTCACATATTCCATTCAGTGTGCGTCGCCGCAGTTTAGCAGCACATTCTGTGTACTGTGCACAGTTGCAGAATAGGAAGAAATACTGTTAAGTCTTCAAACTAAAATATCAAAGTCACATATTCCATTCAGTGTGCGTCACCGCAGTTTAGCAGCACATTCTGTGTACTGTGCACAGTTGCAGAATAGGAAGAAATACTGTTAAGTCTTCAAACTAAAATATCAAAGTCACATATTCCATTCAGTGTGCGTCGCCGCAGTTTAGCAGCATATTCTGTGTACTGTGCACAGTTGCAGAATAGGAAGAAATACTGTTAAGTCTTCAAACTGTAAAATATCAAAGTCACATATTCTATTCAGTGTGCTTCGCCGCAGTTTAGCAGCATATTCTGTGTACTGTGCACAGTTGCAGAATAGGAAAAAATACTGTTAAGTCTTCAAACTGTAAAATATCAAAGTCACATATTCTATTCAGTGTGCTTCGCCGCAGTTTTACCAGCATATTCTGTGTACTGTGCACAGTTGCAGAATAGGAAGAAATACTGTTAAGTCTTCAAACTAAAATATCAAAGTCACATATTCCATTCAGTGTGCGTCGCCGCAGTTTAGCAGCACATTCTGTGTACTCTGCACAGTTGCAGAATAGGAAGAAATACTGTTAAGTCTTCAAACTAAAATATCAAAGTCACATATTCTATTCAGTGTGCGTCGCCGCAGTTTAGCAGCACGTTCTGTGTACTCTGCACAGTTGCAGAATAGGAAGAAATACTGTTAAGTCTTCAAACTAAAATATCAAAGTCACATATTCCATTCAGTGTGCGTCACCGCAGTTTAGCAGCACATTCTGTGTACTCTGCACAGTTGCAGAATAGGAAGAAATACTGTTAAGTCTTCAAACTAAAATATCAAAGTCACATATTCCATTCAGTGTGCTTCGCCGCAGTTTAGCAGCATATTCTGTGTACTGTGCACAGTTGCAGAATAGGAAAAAATACTGTTAAGTCTTCAAACTGTAAAATATCAAAGTCACATATTCCATTCAGTGTGCGTCACCGCAGTTTAGCAGCACATTCTGTGTACTGTGCACAGTTGCAGATTTGCAGCACATATTCCGTGTAATATGAAGAAGGCGGGTAAAAAGGGACGGGGAAGTGGACGTGATCCTGATAGTTCAGGGGGCGGGTCAGGACGCGGAGAAACTGTGCCTGGTGCCTGTGCACAAGAAAGAAAGACATCCACCATACCTAGCTTCATGTCTCATTTTACAGGGCGTCGCAGGACATCACTCTCGAGGTCCGACCACTGCGAACAGGTGGTCGGTTGGATGTCAGCTGATACTGCTTCCAGTCGGTTAAGCACCACCCTGTCTTCCACCAAGTCCACTCTCAGTAGCCAAGAGTCTGGTCAACATAATCCTCACTCTGATCATCCTTCCTCCCACCATAGACGGTCTGGTCAAAGAAGTGATCCCACACTGGGATATAGTGAGGAGCTCGTCTCATCACCAATCCTTCATTTGACCCTCTCTCCAAGCACGCTTGCAGAGGAACATGACATCTTATGCCCTGATTCACAACCTCTAGAGGGTACCCAATCACAAGAAGATGACAGATGTGAACGGCATTTAAGGTCAAAGGAAGTAGTGGATGATGATGATGATGAGACACAGTTGCCATTAAATCAACCACTATTACTGTCTCAAGACCTTGTTGAGGAGGATGATATACAGTTGTCAATGACTGAGTATGTGGTGGGATCAAGACATGAGAAGGATGATCAGAGTGAGGAAGTGGAGGAGGACTTGGTGGACGATGAGGTGACTGACCCCACCTGGGAAGGTGTAGAGCCGAGCGATGACAGCAGTCCTTAGGGTGAGCCATCTGCAGCACCGCAACAGGCTGGAAGAGGCAGTGGTGTGGCTACAGAAAGAAGGCGGACCGCACCAAACCGGCCCGCAAATGTTCCACGGAGCACCCCCTTGCGTAAATCTACCTTGCCAAGGGGTAGGTGTTCCGCGGTATGGCGTTTTTTTAAGGAAAGTGCGGACGACAAAAGAATTGTAGTTTGCAACCTGTGCCACACCAGAATGAGCCGAGGCATGAACACTAGAAACCTCACCACCACCAGCATGATCTGACACATGGCATCCAAGCACCGTAATAAGTGGGAGGAACGCCTGGATCGCCCATCTGTGTCTGCAGGCCACACCACTGCCTCCTCTTCCCCTGTTTTCGGTGCCGGCCTATCGCCTGTCGAAGGCGCAGGCCCGCATACCTCCCGCCCTGCACCTGTACCATCTGAAGCACCATCAGCGACCACATCCACTTCCCTGTCCCAGCGCAGCGTCCAAATGTCGTTACCCCGCCACTACTTTTCCCGGTGTGCCATCCCCGCATTACACCACCATGTGTCCCGTAACATCACCCGTGCCCTGACCAACGCAGTTACTGGGAAGGTCCACTTAACGACTGACACATGGACAAGTGCTTGTGGCCAGGGACGCTACATTTCCCTGACGGCACACTGGGTGAATGTCGTGGAGGCTGGGAGCGACTCGGACCCTGGGATGGCACGGGTGCTACCCACGCCGAGGATTGCGGGCCCTACCTCCATCAGGGTTTCCGCCAGCACCTATGTTATTGGCTCCTCCTCCTCCTCCTTTTCCACCTCCGAATTCTCTGCACGCAGCGCCACTCCCCCATCAGCCGGTAGCTGGAAGCAGTGTAGCACTGCAGTGGGGAAGCGTCAACAGGCCGTGCTGAAGCTGATCTGCCTTGGGGACAAACAGCACACGGCCTCAGAGCTGTTGCAGGGGATTAGTCACCAGACCGAGCAGTGGCTCTCGCCACTCAACCTGCAACCAGGCATGGTTGTGTGTGATAATGGGCGTAACTTGGTGGCGGCTTTGGAGCTCGGCAAGCTCACACATGTACCATGCCTAGCGCATGTATTTAATTTAGTGGTTCAGCGATTTCTAAAAACCTACCCCAATGTGCATGATCTCTTGACCAAGGTGCGCCGCGTGTGTGCACATTTCCGTAAGTCATCTACAGCTTCAGCCGGCCTGTTGAAGCTGCAGCAGCGCTTACAATTGCCAGCTCACCGGCTGCTGTGTGACGTGAGCACGCGCTGGAACTCCACCTTCCACATGTTGGCCCGGCTTTGTGAGCAGCAGAGGGCAGTAGTGGAGTACCAGCTGTTACACGGTCGTCGCCTCTCCGTTCAACTTCCTGTAATCAGAAGTGAGGAGTGGGAATGGATGTCAGACCTCTGTGAGGTTTTACGCAATTTTGAGGAATCGACACAGATGGTGAGCGGCAATAACGCTATTATCAGTGTAACCATCCCACTTCTGTGTCTACTGAAACGCTCGCTGCTCACAATTAAAACTGACGCTTTGCATGTGGAAGAGGTGGAAATGTGGGAGGAAGAGCTTACACAAGGTGATAGCCAGAGCACCCTCACTTCGTCTTCTCAGCGACAATTGGAGGAGGCGGAGGAGGAGGAGGAAGACACGGTTGCCTCCGCTACAGAGGGTAGCCATGGAACTTTAGTTCCATCTCTTCAGCGTGGGTGGGCAGAAGAGGAGGAAGAGGATGAGGAGATTGAGAGTCATCCTCCTGGTGAGGACAGCGAAATCTTGACTGTTGGTACTCTGGCACACATGGCTGACTTTATGTTAGGCTGCCTTTCCCGTGACCCACGCGTTATACGCATTTTAGACAACACGGATTACTGGGTGTTCACCCTTCTGGACCCCCGCTACAAAGAGAATTTCTCATCTCTCATTCCTCCGGTGGAGAGGACAAGCAAAATGGTGCAATACCAGAAGGTTCTTGTTGAAAAATTGCTCCAAAATTTTCCATCTGACAACGCTGGCGGCAGAGTACGTGCTACCTTGGCCAACCGAGAAGGGGAGAAAAGGGGAGCACACAGCAGTTCCGACAAAGGCAGGGCAACACTCTCCAAGGCGTGGGACACCTTCATGACACCCCGCCAGCACCCTCACCCTGATGCGCAGCCTAGTGTCACAAGGAGGGAAAAGTTTTGGAAGATGGTGAAGGAGTACGTAGCAGACCGTGTCAGCGTCCTCAATGATCCCTCTGTGCCTTACAACTACTGGGTGTCCAAGCTGGACACGTGGTATGAACTGGCACTCTACGCCTTGGAGGTGCTGGCCTGCCCTGCCGCCAGTGTTCTGTCTGAGCGGGTATTTAGTGCTGCTGGTGGCATCATAACAGATAAGCGTATCCGCCTTTCCACCGACAATGCTGATAGGTTGACACTTATAAAAATGAACAAGGCCTGGATTTCCCCTGACTTCTCCACTCCACTGGAGGAAAGCCCTGGGGGAACATAAACTCACTTTATATATGTTATTTACAATGATGGGAATACTCTGTATTCCCATTCACCCCTTCCACCCAAAAAACGGGTATATGGTTGACTCTTAATCTTCTCATCCTCCTCCTCCTCTTCCATATGCCCTGTGATATAATTTTTATATAGGGCCAGCTCACCAGCGGGCCCTGTGATATAATTTTTATATAGGGCCAGCTCACCAGCGGGCGCTGTTTGACAATTTTTGTATAGGTCAGCTCACCAGCTGGCCTTCTCATATAATGTTTTATTGGGTCAGCTCTCTAGCGGGCCCTCTCATATAATGTTTTATAGCGTCAGCTCACTAGCGGGCCTTCGCATATAATGTTTAGGATGGTCAGCTCCGCAGCAGACCCTCACCCATAATGTTTTAGATGGTCGGCTCAGCGCACGTTTCCCTCTTAATCATGGCCCCAGTTCAGAAAAATCGAGGAAATTTTTGGGAGAATTTGCCTCTGCGCACGTTTCCCTCTTAATCATGGCCTCAGTTCAGAAAAATCAAGGAAATTTTTGGGAGAATTTGCCTCTGCGCACGTTTCCCTCTTAATCATGGCCTCAGTTCAGAAAAATCAAGGAAATTTTTGGGAGAATTTGCCTCTGCGCACGTTTCCCTCTTAATCATGGCCTCAGTTCAGAAAAATCGATGAAATTTTTTGCAGAATTTGTAGATGATATACAAGTAAATATACAGCAAATACTGTTTGGTAACAATTTTTCGCCTAAAGTCGTTTTTATTTTCCTTTTTGTGTGTTTTACGGTCAGTCTGTAAAAATGGCGTACTACGGGCGAAAGATCGTTCCCAGCAGCGATGTTGGAGTCCAAGATGCATCCAGACATCCTCCCTATGCTGTCCCTGAACCATTTCTGTGGTGTTTCCATCATTTTCTGCCCTTTTCCTATGGACCAGGCACCCTCCCCTCATCAGAGCAGGGGGTGCCTGGTGTAATGCTCGAGTCCTCCCATTGACTTCAATGGGGCTCGGGTGCTCGGCCGAGCACTCGAGCCTCCGGGGGTGCTCGGTCAGAGCACCCGAACACCCGAGCATTGGGGTGCTCGCTCATCACTAATCAACATATTTTGATAGGCTCTGTCCAGATGGCAAACTTCTATGTGACCTATAAGTAATCTATGGATGTGCTCACTGAAGTAGCTGTGCATCCGGCAGTACTTTTTTTTTTCAGAAAGGAAAGAGTCAGCTTTTCCTATGGCCACCTTATCTCCCAATGATGCAGTTGCTGTGGGTTTCTGGAAGGTGCCTCCATTAGGTACACAGAGCCAACTAGAAAACGTTATTTCCTTTAATACTGGTAATAGGGGCAACTTTATATTTTATGTAAGTTTACTTTCGAGGCTAGGTTCCATACACTGGAGCTGGTTGGACTGCAATGCCTGTTTTGGGTTTTTCCACTCTGTCCTATTGACTGTAAAGGGTGGCACTTACCCTTTTGTAATTAATGCTGCCATGATAGCCAGGAAAAGAAAATTAAGTCAAATATATAATGCATTTTCTCCTTTAAAGGAAGCAGTAAACTTTTTTAATGGCACTTTTATTTAGAAAAACCTTGTACCTGCATTCATTTTTCATGCTGTATAAATACAAAACCTGTAAAACGGAAGCACCAAACTGCACATTGAATGGAACAATACCACATCTTCTAAGTCAAAACAAAATAGAAAAAGGATCTTACTAAAAATGTTTTATAACAACCTCACACATAAGCTGAACTGAAAAGGTAAATCCAAAATGTATTATTAAAGGCATAGTAATGTTTCACAATAAAAGCAGCTCCAACTAATCGTCATAGTATTTGGGCCATGGAGAGTGTTATTTCAATACTGTCTGAGTTGTAGTTCAAAAGTAATTGAATGATAAAGTATTCCCCTCCCGCCCCTTTTACCTAATGTAAGCTGCCTCCCCTCAGATGTGAAATCTGGTGTCTTGACCAGACAGATCACAGCAAAGGACAATCTTTTTACTGTGAGTATAAGGAAAACCCTGCCCCCTTGACAGGTTTTTCCTTATGCTCACTGAAGATTGTCCCTCTCTGCAATCCATCTGGACAGTCTTGCTGCTCTGAGGTGAGCAGTGTTACATCAGTAAAAGGGGAGGGAGGGGATATTTTATTATTCAATTACTCTTGATTTTATTGTGAAATGTTACTATCCCTTTAACAAAGCATACAGAGATATATGAGTGGAAAAGAATACCTGAAAAGGCTAATGCATTGTGAAGAAGGACCTTCTTCTTCAGTGCTTACCTGTAGGCTCTAAAGAGAAATACATTAACTTTTTTCAGATATTCTGTTTCTGTCCCTCTTTCTCTCTTGTCTTGCCTGTTATAAATTCTAGGCTTATTACCATTTCTCTCCATATTGTGTATTATACATTTGTGGATCTGTTGATGGTGGCTGCAAGTGGACCACTATTACATGTTAACACTGCAAGAAGGAGGAGTGTCTGTAGTGGGAGCCTTATTTTGGATGGTGAGTGGTATATTGCAGGTAAGGATTACATATGGCTTATGGGCATACTCTATGTGGTTTCCACTTCCATCATTAATATAACCAGGTGATGCTTTCCCACTGGCAACATTGGAGGCCTTAAAGGATCAGGTATTCAGAGCTTTGGTTTTCCAATTCAAGCATCATTATCCTTTGTTACTGTTCAAGGAAACATGGCCAGCTGGAGGACCTGCTCTCAAGTAGCACAATTGCTATGCAAGAAATGTGTTTGCCCCAGTAAAAACCTGGTTAGTAAATACTGTGAGAGAAGAGGTAAATGATCTTCTCCTTGCTCAATTCTTATCTAGCGCACTAAGGGCAACTACTCCCTTAGTCAATAACATCTATATGTGAGGACTAACTCAATTATGATTTGTCCATTTTTATCTATTTAAGGGTAGAGAAATGTTATATGTATTTTGCAGATTTAATAAATATGTGTGAGTAGCCTCCAGTTTAAGTATTGTTTTTATATATAGTAATTGGATTTTCAAGGTAAAATCCAATTAAAACTTAGATTCCTGTTGGATTCTTATTGTGGTAATGGTAGCAAAAATAAATTTAGTTTCAGTTCTGTTGAATAATATTTTTTTCTTTCTCCATTTTTGCAGGAATAGTGGTACTCCAGTTGTGCCTTTTTAGCATGTACAACACTTTTCTTGAGCTTTCACATGTTATGAAACAGCATGAGCAAGTTGTATCTTTTTTCAGCATAGAAGGAAGAGTGAACCATGCTGGGTTGATTTTGCAAGTAACAGAGAGAAACTGTAGCACAGGAATGGTTGCAGAAATACACAGTAATGAGAGTTTATATAGAGGAGAGGATGAAATCTTTTTATTATGTCTATACCATTTCTGTACAGACACCTACTGTGTGAACTACTCTGTGTGTGTCTGCCCTTTGACAAACCTTTATGAATAAGGTGTGTTTTATCAGTCATACAGTATGTATATGTTTGTGCGGTATGTGTAGGTACAAGTTCAGCTGACTTTTTTTGATGATGAAATTTTGGAGGGTATGAAAAACTATTATTATAAGAACACTCACATAATTATAAACAGTGTGCTCTGGAAATGTGACCCAATGTAAATCTATACATCTATCTATCTATCTATCTATCTATCTATCTATCTATCTATCTATCTATCTATCTCTATCTATCTATATATATATATATATATATATATATATATATATATATATATATATTTATATGTTTAAACTCAGAACAACATTTGTGAATGTAATAAAAAAGGATTTTTTTTTTTTTTTTTTTTTTTTTTTTAAATTTTATAACCAAACCATGAGGGAGTCCCAAAAGAGTCCCTTTAAGATTGAATAGTAATCTCCGGTAGCTATTGTGTTCTTCTTTCTACTCTTATCTGCAATGCTGCTATATGTATGGTCCTCTGGCCCTGTGATCCCTTGATCCACTTGTACTGTAGAAGGAACACAGAAAGAAAAGAGACATCGGTGTAAATTGTGCTTCTAAGAGCAGCTTTCTTGATTAAAGTACCACTTAGGCCCCATTAGATGCTACTAATTAGAAGTTAATGTTTAACCAACCTCTTGGTTCACATGCAATTAACCCTTTGAGTGCCAGAGGGGTACGCAATGCATTTCAAACCAGTTCAGTTATCATATTGTCAGCTTCTTTGCAGGAAAAAGAGTGAGGAGAAAGAACACTAGTAATAAGCAGGATTACTTATATCCCAAAATCTCCATTTAATGGTATTCATGCAAAAATTCAAAATATAAAGCCCAACGCGTTTCAAAGTTACAGCTTCATCAGCTGCATATAAAAGTAAATAAAAATTAAAAATATATATAAAATATATATATATATACACACCTTTTGTCATCCCGCCAACCCATAGTTCAGTTCTGTTGCTGTATTAATTAGTAGCTATTGAAGGCAGCCCTCTACTAATAATTTGCGCATCCAAATTACTGTAACTTACAGTAAGAAAGCATTTCCAGTTCCAAAGTCAGGAACTCTTATCTCTGGGCTATTGCTTCTTTTAGTTAATCCTACCCATAATGTGAGCTAAAAGATATATGTGGTAAATGTGCAGATTTTTCAGTGCGGTTCCACTTGTGTTAGCCTCTAACACTAGCCTCTAACATTAGTGACTGCATCCCAGGGTATGCAGCGTATGAACACTGTAGTGTATTCCAACAAACAATCTTCACTATCTTTAAAGGGATAGTAATGTTTCATAATAAAAGCAGCTCTAATTAATTATCATAGTATTTGGACTTTGGAGAGTGTTATTTCAGTTCTGTCAGAGTTGTAGTTCAGGAGTAATTCAATGACAAAGTGTCCCCCTCCCGCCCCTTTTACTGATGTAACACTGCTCATCCACAGCAGAAGGGAGGTGCTCAGGTAGATTGCACAGAGGGACAATCTTCAATTAAGATAAGGGAAAAACCTGAAAAGCTTGTCAAGGGGGGCAGGGCTTTCATTGTTTTCATATAAAGAAGATTGTCCCCTGCTGTTATCTGTCTGGTCTTACAACCAGATTCCACATCTGAGAAGAGATGGCTTACACTAGGTAAAAGGGGTGTGAATATCTCTTAAACCATAAAGGTTTGAGAGATAAGACTTATATCATTCTTCATGTTTTTTAATGCCTACAAAATAAAATAAAGTTAAAACGAAGTATTACTATCTCTTTAAGACTTTAACCCTTTGAGTGGCACTGAAAGGTTTAATGCCAGCCAGCACTGTTCACCAGCCCATAGCATGCACAGGGAAACACCACTTCCTCTATACTTGGTTACATTACCTTAAACAAGTTGTAGAGGAAAGGAACATCACAGTACATAGCATGTATTTATTTTTGTATAGAAAAGCAGGGAATGCACACCAAAGTGAGCTTTGTGAAAATCACTTGATACATTTACTGGAGGTAAACAGACACATACAATGCTACAAGACAGTACAACAATACAGTGACAATACCAGGCAGATAAACAGTTACATTTTTCACAACAACCTTTTTAAAGGATGAAGAATGAAAGGAACTCACAGGACCCAACAGTAGTGCCAAGTATTAGATAAAGTAGGCAGCTACTTGCGGGGGGGGGGGGGGGGGCAGAATTAGAGGAGACAGTAGCAGGGTCAAAGCCTTTCAGGGGGATGTATGAACTCAGGTCATCAGCTAAATCTTTACAAGGAGCCATTAAAGACTTTTCTGGGCGTGATATTTCTCTGTGCCCAGTACAGTCAGGGAGCAGACATTTTCTTTTCCCTTATACTTTCTGCTGGGGTAGAGTAAAGAAGTAGTGAGCTTAGATGTTTGCTCTGAAGCTACCAAAATGTACTATATTGTCTGTAAGTAAGCTAGCATAAATATAAATTGAAACAGTTAATGCTCTGCTTCCTCATTTTCTACATTACTCTTCATGTCTCCTGCTCCTTTTTTCCAATATTCTGTTTTTTTCTAATAAAATAAATATAATGGGTGTTGTTGAATTTTAATTCATAGTACGGCTCTCTCAAATTTTAAAAGATAATGAATCATTTGAGTGTCTGATAGTTGTCCAACCAACGTGTAGCAGTATGGTGGTACTCATCTGCTACTCAAATTAATAGAGTGTGGGTCATAATGGAGATTATTGGGGTGTAACCAGCTGAAGGTTCACCTAGGGTGCCAAGTATACAAGTATGTTTATAATAGCGCTGATCAGACCACCACCATTTCAAACTGTGGTCACTCTTGTTCACGGAGAGTCTGATCACCTGGCAACCATTGAAAACCTCTCTAACAAGAGGTTAAAGGGGCAGTCCTCCTAAAATGAAACTGAGATAATAATGATAGCATGTTAAGGGGAGAAAGTAAGTCAGATCTGTATTTTTATTTTTCTCCTAACATTCCTTAATAAAATATTATAAACAGATTTACCATTGCATTACAAAAGATAAAGTACTTGTTTGAAACTTTTCTTTCATTTTTTTCTCCTCTGGTAATGTTATCTGGTCAAATCCCACACACCCCTGTCAGCTCATGCTGCTCCTTCACTTGTCTTTGAACCCTTTGAGAGCCAGAGGGGTACGCAATGCACTCAAAGGGTTAATGGTATTCACTTTTTGTTACTGGTGGGTAGCTTAAAGAAAAAATTAGTAAAGGAGGATTAAACCAGTTGATTTTAGAGGCCCTGGATAAATTCAGATAATGGTAAGAAATATCAAAGGTGCGTGGGGCCACTTATGAGTGTTAATGATAGGTTCCTCAATACTATACTTCATCCTGGAGGCACTGTCACTTTAAGGAGTCCATGCACAGAGGTTACTGATATATGTTTTTAACTTATTATTATTAATAAGTAGAATGGATCTGCATTTACTACTGAACCAAATTACTATGGAGAGAAGAAACATTACCCATTTGGACACAGTGAACATGTAAGATACAGGACGAAATCTCACAAGCACAGCTAGACTGTAGATGTAGTGCGTGACATTTAGCAATCCTTTAGTGCAAATAATGATTATATATGGATTTTGTAACACAAAATATATTTGACTTACTACTATCATGACTTAATATCATGATCTATAGCACATATAAACAGAGGTTTGCAAATCTACAAATAATGGTTTGACATAAAACATAAAACAGCAGGGACTGTACATGTCCGAGCAATGATCTCACCTCCCGAATGATGGGATAAACTTGATTTATTGATGTGTTTTGTTTTCCCTTCTACTATGATACTGACCCTTTACTGCACTTAAAATGAAAGAGTCAACATGAGACAAGTACTCTAGAAAACACTTGTTACAAGAACTGTTTGCTGCTATTATGTATATGACTTTACCAGAGGTGGGGTTTTTCTTCCTTACAGCTGTTGTTAGACTGCACTGGCCAGCTGATAATTATTGGAACTGTAGTCAAACAACAGCAGGAGGAGATACAAGTTGTTCACTTCTACCCTTTGCTCCAGTAGGTGCAATAGCTTTTTAGATGCAGAATTAGGCACAACAAGTTCCAGATAATTTTATTACACACTTATTTATTTATTGATAGATAACCTGCATTTGCCCCTGCTCATTACGGTATTTTAATATTATTCTTTTTTATTTACCAGCCTCCCAGTAAACACCATCCAAGTTGTAACCCTTTCCTCATATATCCAGGGCACCAACTGGGTATACTGTATTGGGGAGGAGGAAGGGTCCATGGGGGAAATGTGTGAACTGGAGTAATAAAGAAAGTGTCTATAAAATTGTGGTAAAGTGACATAAAGATATGTATACATTTTAGCAGCATTTTCACAAATTACAAATTCCAGTCAGTTGTTTTTTTAGAAAAGTGGAGTGGAAATTATCTTGTCCAAATAAGAAGTGTTGAAACAAATGTATTAAGAAAATCGCTTATTATGCCAAACATGTAGGCAGTTTTAGTGATAAAATCTTAACTCTAAGTACAATGCATTCTTAAATGGATAGTGATACTTAAAATGTAAAAAAAATATATGTTGTAGGGTTTATCCTCCTGAATAAAACAAGGGTACTCCCACTGCTGAAAGACATTGTATTAAAAAATTATAACAGCTCAAACTTGAATTTTTTAGGTGCAATATCACAGTGGCCTGAAAATTTATAGTGGCACTGTTGCTACACCATCCTATAGACAGCTCTGGTCTGTAGACTATAAATCTCAATAGGATGGTGTAGCAACATCTCCACTGTAAATTTTCAGGCCACTGTGATATTGCACCTAAAAATTCAAGTTTGAGCGGTTATAATATTTTAATAAAATATCTCTCAGCAGTGACAGTACCCTTGTTTTATTTGTGAACATGAACCCTACAACATATATTTTTTTACATCTTAAGTATTACTATCCCTTTAATGGAAGTATATAGTGACAGCTGTGTATGCAAGAAAATATTCCCATCGGTGAATCTTCTGCAAATTTTCTGAAAACGTTCTCAGAATATTCTCAGATAGACATATTTATAAACATGACTGTACTTCTTTATAAATATGGCCTGTCTGCAAATTTCACTGACATTTCTTAAACATACACTGAGAATGTTTTTTGTACATTTCACCCCATATCTCTTCCCTCTTCTTCTCCCCTTGTATTACTGATGAATGGTAATCAATATTTCTTTATTGATACCTTTTCCACACTTCTTGTTTTTTCATATTTAACTTCTTTGTTACCATTATCACAACCACATCCTTGGAAATCAGATAACTTAAATACAGCAAAAAGTGAGGAAGAGGTTTGAAAAACAAATCTACGAACATTCTCAGTGATTGACCATACTATATCATAAGGAAAGGGAAAAAGTAGAGGATGAAAGACATTGACCAACAGTCCTAACTTGCTCCTAATGGATCATGAACAGTCAGTGCTCTAATATCTGAGGAAAGCATTAATGATAGCATGCTACATTTTTATTCCAGGCAGCTTCCTACATAATCATTTTAATTATTCTTTCTTAAGGTGATACTTCCATTCTGACCTATCCTCAGTTGTAATTAAAACTCAGATTTGTTGTTTGCTTTGGTTAACTACTTAGTACCATAAAGAAGATAATAGAGTCTTAGTTTAGCGAAGGAAAAATAACAACTCCTAATAATCACTCTCCCACTACACTTACGATGGCCCTTATGAATTTATCCCTTGTGCCTATATTCAATCAGTCCTGGACATAAAGTCAATAGGTGCGGACATGACAGTTGCTAGCAGGACCACAGGAACTCAGACTCTGCTCAATGAGCATGGTAATCTTAGCCCTTTAAGGTCCAGAGGGGTGTGCAACACATTCCCTTTCTATGGATTGCTCACCCCTCTGTTTCTTAAAGGGTTAAGTAAGCTTCTTCACTCTGCCTGCTTTGCAATTGTCATGTCTGTCTCCACAGACATGACACCAAAGACTGATCTAAGATATTATCTCTTGAACCAAAGTTCAAGAGCAAAATTAATAGGGGTTATTATTAGGATGTGTTAGTTATTCATTAACACTAGCCTAATGCTATTCACATTAGGTTCATTATGAAAATGTCACTCTCTATTGGGCGACCAACACAATGCATTAAATATGTCACCTGCATGAAAAGGACGACATGAGAATCTTGTCTGCATCAAAAGGGTGAGATTCTCATGTAGGGGGCTTAAGTGTCACATTTATACATTTAAACAATGTATTACTTGGGTACTCTACTCTGTTCCCTCATAGAGATCTGTGCACATGTGTATATTAATGAGAACATTATCCTCTGAGTACCAGAGCAGCACACCATTGACTGACAAGCACAGCGTCAGTGAAATAAGGCAGTGCTGTGTGTAACAGTCATAGGCCACCTCCGCTCCACTACGACTGTCACACGCTGTGGCCACTTCCTCTACTGCTGTGCTTGTCAGGAAATTGTGTGCTGCTCTGGTAGTCAGAGGATTAAGATCTCTTGAATACATACATGTGTTCAGATCGCTATGAGTGAACAGAACAGAGTACAAACGTATACATTGTTTAAATGTTTAAATGTGATGTTTAAGCCCGTGAAATGAGAATCTCATCCTTTTTATGCAGGCAATATCCTTCTATCACCCTTTTCATGCCGACAACATGTTTAATACCCTGTTATTTTAGTCACCCAGTGGAGGGCAGCATTTCAAAAGGTTACCTTCAAATTACACACGGAAAATCCCTTTTTCTTGTAGTATAGTTTTGTGACCACAGTTTTGTAACATTTTTAAAGACAAAAACTTGTTTATATGCCACTGTTCTTTGTAAAAGAGATGGACATCGGTTCAGTCCTTGCAAAGGTACCACCAAACATTTATTTCAATATTCTGTGCAGATGCCAATATTTCCTAGTTCTCTCTTTGCACAATCTCAGTATATCATGCATTCATAGTGACACTGGAAGTGGTGAATTGAAGAACCAAGAGCTTTCATCTGCCTTCAATCCTTCTGTGTAGTCCAGTCTTCTTCTGTACACTTTTCTTTACATTTATAATGTCCTGAATCTGTTATTTAACATTTTTTGTCACTTTACTGTGGTAGTTCCTCAAATGCTGCTTTAAAAACTTGAGTCAGTGATTTTTTAACTGCATCCTTGAATTCCCTCCCAACAAAAACATACAGTATTGGGTTGATGCAGCTATTAAACATAGCTAAGCATTTGGAGAGTGGCACACCTACCAGATTGACCCAGAGAGGTAGGCCTCCCATAAATACCCGTGATAGTGCTAGGGCATGATAAGGAAGCCAACATAAAAAAAAGGAGAAAACCACCCCAGTGATAACAAGTAATGGTTTGCTGGATCTGTTCAGTTTTTTCCTATGTAGTGTAAATAGTAAAATGGCATATGAAATAAGTATTATGCAAAGGGGAACCATAAACTGATAGAGGAAAATGCAGACTGTGAAGATACCTGCTTCTCTTCTCTCCCAGTCTTCAAAAACATCTAGGTTCTTGCAGGAGCTTCTGTTCTTCTCTGTGGACATCTCTGATAGGGTGTAAGAGCCAGGTACAAGGGCCACAGAGAGAACCCAAATCACTATGCAAGTAGTTGTGACCAGTCTAGGATTACGATAATTTTGACACCAGACAGGGAAGAGCACAAATACACAGCGATCAATACTTATGGCACTCAGCAGGAGAATGCTGGCATAGATGCTGAGCCCAAAAATACAGTTAACCAGCTTGCACAAAATGGGCCCAAATGGCCAGTGTAGATCCATTAACAAGTAAAGAACAGTGACTAGTACCAGGAATGTTGAGATAAAATCAGCTAATGCCAGATTGAAAAACCAAACTGTGTTGATGGTTCTTCTCAGACGGCAGCTTGTAATCCAAATGACAGTCCCATTCCCCATCATTCCAAGAAGGAAAATAAAGCTGAAGGTCACTGTGACCAGCACTTGCATGACATGGCGTAGCTCAACATCTTCACTGTCTGTTGTGAAGTTCATCCTGCAAATCAATCACAGGGCAAAACCTAGAAAAAAAAGAAAATATGACTTGAAATACATTGCAGGGTTATGTATTAAGAAGTAAACAAATATCTCAGATCAGTTTATTTCATACTGGTTTCTTTGGAACCCCAGGATTCCCAGAAGTAGTAATGGAAGAAAATGGACCATATGCACAAAAAAGATAAAAAATTATGGGACACAACAGTTTTCATTGATTTAAAGGTTTATTTTTTAAGGTTTATTTTCAACACTATGAATGCTTCACAATGTGTCAGAGACTTCTCTGGCATTCATGGTGTTAAAACCCACATTTAAATGAATGCGAAATTTAAGTTTTTTTTTTTTTCCTATGGTGAAATTAGTATGCCTAAAAATGAAACCCCATTTTTGGGAACTATGGCCTTAAAGGCACAAAGAGATACATTTTCTTTCCTTACACATTAGGTGTTTGCATATTTTTGAATGGTCAGTCTGCACTTGCTCATTTCTTAATGAGAGATTGCAGGGATATGCCATGGAAATACAGTTTTCACATTCCAGGTTTCCTATGGTTTGCATATCAGTAGTATAAATGAGAACTCCCAGCCAGGGCTGGTTGAAGACATTCTGCTGACTGAGTCAAAGATAGACTTTACACACCCATAAAGGATGTTTGCAGTTGCTGTGAGAGAACTCTTACTATTGACCTATCCACACACACAGTACTAGGAAATCCCTAGGAAATCTCTTCCCATAGTTAACTCTCACTATCCACAGATCTTTCACTGACCTCCTCCAGCTGTCTTTCCCCCCTTCACAGGTCCCCTCTGCCTATTTTTCTTCCTTTCCACAGGTCTCCCAGTGGCTGCCTCACAGGCCTCACCCCACCCCACCAACTTTCTCACCCCTTCCACAGAACTCTCAATAACCCCTCTCAGGGTAGCTCTCTCTGTCCTCACTTTTTCCCACTGCCCCCCTTGGTCTTTATCTTTGCAAAGGTCTCCTCCCATCCCCCACCAGTTGTTTCTTCTCTACTGGCCACCCACTGATGTTATGGATACAACATAAAAAATAATCACCCATCCTTATCTTCACTCCATTCATCACCTCTACTTTCTTTCATTTTCATTCCATCTAATCACTAACATTATATGTGGGACATATGACTAGAAATACTAACCACTATATGTCCTATGTTTTGAAACAGTTTTTTATCTGCTTAATATCTAGTGGTCACGATTGTTTTATTGTTTAGAGAGAGATTTCTAGAAGGGACTAAGAAAGCCAGAATAGTGATTCTATATAAGAAAATGTGATATAATGGAGAACAGATTGCCTCTTGTCTATTAAATCCGTCATACAGAGCACTCAGTTTTGAAGGGATAATGTCGCATCGTATCATTATTCCTGCTTGTATAGTCAATGACCAGAAAAAGTGTAACCTTAAGTTCTTGTATGGCATTTGCATTCAGTGTTCATGTTTCACAGCCATAAGTAAGGACTGAGAGGACATGCTGGTCAAAAACTTTTCGCTTGAGGCAGAGTGGTAAATTTGTTTTCTGAATGCTTGCCGTCCCATTTGTATTAGTCTCTAAATGTCTATCATGGTGTTTCATCTGCTGACATTTCCTATCCAAGGTACACATACTTGTCTACTTCTTCTAGTTGTAGTCCATCTACTGTGATTTTCCTATGTATGATAAATTTGTTAAATTGGAATTGCGTTTTGTTGATATTCATCTTCAGACCCAAATTTATGCTTTCCTGTTGTAGTTCTTCAACACATTCTTGCGGTTCTTCTGGACTACTGGCAAAGAGTAAGATATTGTCTGCAAAACTTAAGTGATGTAGGTATTGTCCATTTATCTTAAGTCCTTTTTGGTCCTAATTTAGTTTGCAGAATGTTTTTTTAAACAAGTTGAAAATAGTTTGGGTAAAATTGTGTCTCCTTGTTGGACACTTTTTTCTATGTTGACCTGGGTTTTATCATTGTTTACCTGTATTGATAATGTTGCATTTTCATATATTGATTGCAGGATATTGATGTAAGCACTATCTATTCCTTGGTTGAACAGGGCATAAATTATTGTTTGCTTCTTCACTGAGTCAAAGGCCTTTTTATAGACAATGAATGTTGTATTCACTATGTCACTCTATAATTTGTTGCACTGTCCAGATGTGGTCCATTTTACTGAAACCACTTCTGAAGCCTGCTTGTTCCTTAGGTTGTGCCGCGTTAAGTATTGTGTCCATTCTTCTTCGTAGTACCTTTGTGAAAACCTTGTAGACCAATGGCAATAGGCTAATTGGTCAGTAGTTTTTTAGATCCTCCTTATCACCTTTTTTGTGCAGTAGAATGACTTCTGCAATTTTCCATGTTTCAGGTACTTTCCCAAGTAGAATGCATTTTGAGAATAGTTTAGCTATGGCTCTGAATAGGGGTTGACATCCAGTAACTTTATCAGGTCCAGCTGCTTTGTCATTTTTCATTGATTTTATTGCAGTTTCAATTACTTCTACCAAAACATCTGGCACATCTTCAGCCTCTGACACTGCATTCAGTTGTTGTCCTTCATCCTTATTAAGATTTTGATAACATTCTTCCACTAGTAGTATTTGTTGTTGAGTGTTTTCTGTTGTACCATCTTCAAACTTTAATGCAAACATTTGGCTCCTATGTGTAGCCATCTTTTGTTTTGCTTTCTTTAGCCCTTGATTTTCTTCCATTGTCTTTTTGACAAGCTCAGCATTGAACTTGTGTGTTTCTTCTTTAATGCTCTTCTTTACGGTCTTGCGCATTTCTACATATTCTACTCTTTGCTTTTACATCATGGCAATTGTTTCTTTTGATATTCAGGTTGGTTTTTCTTGTTTTACTGTAGGTGCAACAACATGGACAGTGTCTACAACAGTCTCAATAACTTTTTCATTGTGGGTTGAAATGTCTAAACTAATAGGCCGTGCTATATCAAAAAAGTAAATCTTCACATTTGTTGATTTGATCATTTTCTTTCACTAGCCGATGGTCACTTCTATAAAGTTAAAATTATTTAAGACTGACCAGTCAGTGAAAATCATTTATTATTTGCAAGTATGGAGTCTATTTTATTTGTATTACCACTAGAGCTTTTCCATGTCCTTTTTCTGTGGGCCTTTTTCCTGTAGATTGAATTAATGATGTACAAATTTTGTTCTTCTGCAAATTCGATTAGTTAATTGTCTCTGTCATTTCTTTTTCCAGTTCCATGTGGTCCAATTGATTTTTCTCTATTTTGGATTTTACCAATTCTTGCATTGAAATGTCCATTACAAATTTGTAGTGGTAATTATTCTGATTGTGAAGGTGTAATAAATCATGATAAAATTCTTCAACTTCATCATCACTGTGGCTACTTGTAGGGGCATAGATCTGAATGATTTGAAGAACATAGCGACCATTTAGTTTGATAACACAGGAAGCAATTCTTTCTGAATTACTTTCTACTTTAATGACTACACCTGTCAGTCTTTTGTTAATCAAGAATCTGATTCATCCAAATCATCCATTAATGGTTCCTTTATAGAATAGACTGGAGGTTATCAACCCGTGCCCTCAGTGGCCACTAACAGGCCAGGACTTAGGAATTTCCCTGCTAGAGCACAAGTGTGTTGATTAGAGACTCACTCACATTGATTAACTCACCTGTGCTCTTAAAAGGAAATTCTCAAATCCTGGCCTGTTAGTAGCCACTGAGGGCATGGGTTGAGAACCACTGGTATTGACAGTGTCCATCTTCTAATTTAACTAACTCTTCCCCTTTTTATGAGTTCCACATAATGATGTCCCAGGTGATGTGATTTAGTTCTTGTTCATGTTCAAATGCAGGTAGCAGCTTCCTCAGATTGACAATATTCCTAGGGGGCAGTTCCTGCAATGTCGCAGGAACTGTTCCCTAGATAAGGATTTTAACATAGCTTCCAAGGATCTTTTTAGGAGATTTAGAGCTAGGGGATATAATGACTGTGTATTGAACAAGGCATTGCAATCTATTTGTGAGATCCCTAGAGATAGCTTATTGTGGGATTCACCCACTGGAAGCAATGCTAGGGGAAGAGGTGGAGATATGGGGGTCCATTTTATCACCACTTATAGTCCACAGTTTAAACAGATTAGGGCTCTTTTTCTGTTCTTTATTGTCTATGTTGAAAACAGACCCAGCTTTGACAGATATATTAAGAAATTGATGTGGATTTGTGGCCAAGCGATGGATGGCCACAGGCAATATGATTTCCCCCAGTTTATATTCTTCTAAAAAGGTTAAGTCCACTTGGTTGGATTCTATAGGATTTTATAAATGTGGTGCGAATTCTTGCAAATGCTGTGAAGTGGCAAAAGCTTCCAAAGAATACGTGTGTTCGGTAGATGGAACAGTATATACTATTTCTGCTTTCATAAACTATAACACGTGTTATGTTATTTATTTATTTACTTTGGTATAGCCATAAGCAAGGCATAGAGGAAAGGAATGCCCCAAAGTGCACAGAGGCTGCTCCATTGTCCTCATCCTTAACCAAGCAGCATTAAGGGGAGGAATTTTGGAGTATGAAGCCTAGTAAATTAACATTACGCAAACAGTTAAACTAAGAAAATCGAATCCAGCACCAAATTTAGAACATTCACCCCAATCTCACGCTCACATACACTAATGTAGGTTAGGCATATAATGGAAAGATGAAAGTGGTACTGTCTCTTCCTACTCCTGAACTCAACGCCATGTGGTGCAGGTGTTGTGAGCTGGCATTATCTCCTAAAGTGTACTATTTAAAGTGACACAATTCTTGATCAAAGCAACTGCACAACAGAGAACAAATACAATTTTCAAGTGTTGCAAATGGAACTCAACCTCTTAAATGCTAGGAAGATGTATAACACATTGAGAAGCAATGTTTCAAAGACCTGTGTACCATTCAAGATGTCAAAAGCCAAATTTAAAGTGGACATACCCCTTGAATTTACATATTTGCAACTTCATTCAAAACAGTGTATAAGAATATTAAATTTGCACTGGATGAAAGTGTGGACACAGCTATAAGATGAAAAGTAATATATTAGAAAGGATGTACATATGTGCACCAATAGGCCCAAAGGCAATAATCACAATGTTATGATCTGAATATATTCAATTATGACTGTCCAAGCTTGGTCCTCAAGGGCCACCAACAGGCACAGGTGAGTTAATCAGTGGCTCATTCATTTTGACTGACTCACTTTTGCTTAAGCAGGGAAATACTTAAATTATGTACTGTTGTTGGACCTTGAGGACTTAACTTGGACAGCCATGTATGAAATGAAAGTAGTAAAATAGATTAAAAAAAAATATATTTATATATATATATATATATATATATATATATATATATATATATAATGAAAACAACACCAGAATAAGGCAAGCATTCAGAAATAATTAATCACTAATCAAGAAACATGAAGGTGATAATGGCGAACTGAGAAAAGGGCAGCATATCAACCTCCAACATTTTGGCAAGTTTCCTATTCCATAGGTGTTCTTTTGCATTTTGTTTGTGCAGGTTTTGACTTATTTCTCAGATCTTAGTAAGCATGGGATGACAGTACATAGTAGAAGAACTATGCAGCACTATTGCTTTAATGCCACCATTGAGGAAGTGGTGGGTGGTGGTGGCAGTATGTGTAAGTATTCTATGACTCTTGTCATCTCCTACAGCAAACCCAGAGTCATCATACTCCTCTGCAGCAGGAGCCATAGGTGTTATTTGGATTGACCTAATTGTTGGCAGTGGCAACTGTAATCAATAACATCACTACTTCTGTTATCTGCCCCAGAGCCCTGGGAACTTTTTGAAGTGCTTCTGGTGCTGCTAGTTGTGGCACCTGTGACATGTTCATGGTTTGTCTCACAGTCAGACAACTGGTGGTGCTTCAGGTTGATCTATCTGAGGAGGTACCTATGGTTGAGCCTGCTTTCCACCTGCTCACATGCATAGACACCAGATACCAACATGCTTAACTTTTTTATCCTGAGTGAAGTATCTCCATACTGTGGACTTCATTGACTGAAAGGTTCCTGAGGGACTGCTACTACTACAGGGGCTAGATGTTGATGCAATTCTACTGTTACTACTACCTCTAGGTTTCAAAAGTGCATCACTTTCAGCAGCAGTAGAGGCACTCATCATAACTAAGGTGGTGGATGTTAATAACCTGTGTTGTTTTTGCTGTTGGTTACTCAACATAAGTGTGTATGACTGAGTGGGGCTTTGACTTGGAAGCGGTGATACTGCTGACAGGATGACTGTGTATTTTTAGGAATCTTTGCTTGTCAAGGATCAGACCTTCCAGTTGTGTTCTCAAGCAGTTTATAGTCTGGCACAGTGCTCCTTTTGAGTGGTGGAAGATTGAGCCTTTGACTTTCAGTTAACTTTGTGGCCATCCCATCATCTCTCTCACTTTCAGTGTCATCTGCATATGAGCAAGAGTCATCATTAGGTCATCCTCAGCATAATCATCGCCCCACACTTCTTGCTCACTACCCGTATATTCCTCTAAGCTTTTAAAGGTGTCAAATAATTTCTTTTTACTTTTACTTTCACAAAGTTTGCTACTACTTTGAGGACGAGTTTTGTCCATCATCAACACTAGAATGTGACTCATTGTCATCTTCAGTGTTCTTCTAATATATATATTTTTTAATAGTACTGGTGCTGGTGGAACTTTTGATGGGACCTTGACAAAGTGCATTCTCCGTGGGAGGAGAGGGCTCATCATCATTTATTGCACATACCACAGCAATCATGGCTGCAGTCAGTTTTTGAACTGCCATTACACTCCCACATCCCTGCACTCCTCCTCCTTTCCCTCTCCCCCTGCTCCTTGTGCATTTTCTGGACATTTTTCAACTTCTGTGTGTGTTTTTACATAAAAGTACACAACAGAACTGATGAAGTGTAATGTCTTGCCTTGGCCCTCAACAAAATACTCACTCTCATCTGCTATCTATCAAGTCTGCCTCAGTCACACAGCTCAAGTCAGGGTCCCAGTCAGCTGTCTGTCACCTAATATTTTTTGCTTTTTATTATTATTTTTTTACAGTTGTCCACCCTATTGTATCACTGTCCAAAAATGAAATTAAAACTAAATAAAAAATCAACAAATTATTTTCTCAGACTTCCCCAGCACAGAGATAATAACAGCAAGATCAGCAAGGAAATTGGACTGCAGCCATCTGTGTCTTTCAAGTCAAATCAGACAGATAGAATGTTGGGGTATTTGGAGTTAACTTCCTTTGCTCCCTTCTTACACTCCCAGGCACATCCAACACAGAGATAATAATAACAGCAAAATCAGCTAGGAAATTGGACCACAGCTGCATGTGTATTTCAGATCAAATCAGTCAGACGGAATGTTGGGATATTTGGAGTCAACCCTTCTCACATCTCCAGACTCCCCCAGCACAGAGATAATAACAGCCAGATAAGAAAGCAGTTTGGATCACTGGTCCTTTTGTCTTGCCAATCAGTCACTCGAATTTTGGGGTATTTAGGGTCCAATACACTTCTGCAATAGCAAACGATCGGATCCCACTCTAGGTGCTTCCATACAGACCATACACTTCCGGAAACATCCATTCCACATAAGTATGTACACTGAGGCCTAGTAGCAAGGCGTTACCCACAACACCACCATCCTCAAAGGCAAAAGAATACAATGCTACTAGAACAATGCCTACTAAGCTTAAAATATCCCTTGTATAACAAATGGATGAGAAGGGGATAAAGTTGTAAATGCAATTTTTATTGATTCGTTGGACACATAGCATAAAATATCGCAATACAGGACTTACATACAGTCATGACAGTCCTCTCCTAACGCGTTTCAGAGAAGCACAGGCCTCCTTCATCCTCCGCTACTTTCTTCTCTCGTAAACACAGAATGGCATAAGATCAAACTGCCATATGGTGGGGAAAAATTTAGTCTTCTCATTGATTTCAATGCAATGAACTAGGGAAAAAAGCAAGAAAACTGCACTTTTCACCAGAAATTCAATATGCATAGTAGCATAGTATTGCAGATGAGTAGATGCTGCTTTTTCAAGAACGCTGGCTTTTTCTACAAGGTGCATAACTGTGAGGGACACAAAGTCTGGAATATCCTCACAAAATTCTTCCCTATGTGTATTGTGGACTTAAAACTTCCACTTCTTCAGGGTATTACAGAGCATCTCTACAGGGGTACTAGCTAGAAAAATTTAGACAGAATTGAATGCAGCACAACCTAAAGAACAAGCAGTGTCAGTAGTTCTTTTAATACAATGGACCATATGCTTGTTTAGAAGAAATATTCTGTGAACTAAATTGTAATGAAAAAGACTTAAGAGCGATGGAGATTACCTACATCACTTAAGTTTTGCAGACAATATTCTACACTTTGCCAATAGTCCTGATGAACTCCAAGAAAGCATTGAAGAACTACAACAGAAAAGCAAAAATGTTGGTCTTAAGATGAATATCAACAAAACATACGTCATGTTTACGAAATTTACCATACCATGGAAAATCACACTAGATGGACAAGAACTAGAAGAGATGGACAGGGATATTTACCTTGGCTATCAACAACATGGAAACACTATGATGAAAACTGAGTGACAAATATAAATGGGAATGGCATGTATTTGGAAAACAATAGTATTGTCTTTAAAGGGATAGTAATACTTTATTATTACTGTCCCCCATATTGTAGATATTTCTAAATATTTTAATAGCCCCCAGGTTCATCTCTCAAACCTTTATGGTTTGAGAGATAACCGAAGGCAAAATTCCCTCCTCCCTCCCCCTTCCCTGAAGTCAGCTTTGTACTGACTGCAGGGATATCTGGTCTGACTTTCATCAGGCGGCTCTGCAGTAGAGCTGAGATCGCGTTAGTGACAAAGAATTATTTCACTGAAACGGTCTTTTACGTGTGCTTGCAAACCAGTGAAATAATTATTTTTCACTGACGTGATCTCGGCTCAGCTGCAGAGCTACAAGCCGGTAGTACGACAGATTTCCCCTGCAATCAGTACAACGCTGACTTCAGGGAAGGAGAGGGAAGGGGGGACTTTGCCTTTGGTTATCTCTCAAATCATAAAGGTTTGAGAGATGAACCTGGGGGCTATTAAATTATTTTACAAATATCTATAAAATGGGGGATAGTAATAATAAAGTATTACTATCCCTTTAAGACAAATTTGAGAGAGCGATAGACACTTCTTTCTCCATATTCCCTTGCATGTATATGTATATATATATATATATATATATATATATATATATACATATATATATATATATATATATATATATATATATATATATATATATAAACATAGTTGTATCACTTAAGCGATATCCAGAGGAGGCGCACATAGGTCTTAAATAAAAACACTATTTTTTATTCATATCAAGAATAATAAAAGTCAACGTTTCGACCCGCTCACGGGTCTTTATCAAGACAACAACAAAGACACAAAGTATCAAGAACCTTTAAATACCTCAGACCACACGTGTATCAAATGCCAGTGCAATACAGAACCAGCTATTAAAAGAATATTTTCCAATGATTTTATTTATATGTTGTGTGTTTTATTTGTTACATGGAAATATTGACAATAGCGTGTGGTAGATTTTAACGCTATACGCTATGCGCTAGAAGTGTGATGTCATTTCCTTTAATAGCTGGTTCTGTATTGCGCTGGCGTTTGATACACGTGTGGTCTGAGGTATTTAAGGGTTCTTGATACTTTGTGTCTTTGTTGTTGTCTTGATAAAGACCTGTGAGCGGGTCGAAACATTGACTTTTATTATTCTTGATATGAATAAAAAATAGTGTTTTTATTTAATACCTATGTGTGCCTCCTCTGGATATCGCTTAAGTGATACAACTATGTTTATATTTGTTTGAGGAAGAGCACCGAGGCTGTAGATTTGATACGGAGTGCCCATTGGAACTGGTTATATATATATATATATATATATATATATATATATACACTCTCACTGGTAGTACCATTATAGTCAACACATATATAGGAAAGTAGGAAAATAAGTGTATATATATATATATATATATATATATATATATATATATATCTGGGAATTCTCCGGTTTTGCCCCGGAAGCTCTAGATTTGCCCCTGTATTACTGGGTCTATGGGGCAGAGACTGATTCTCTGGATGTGGGAAGTTTCTTCTGAAACTCTACCCACATCTGCTCCACTTTTAAAGCTGCATTAACACATTCAAACACACTAATGGCGCAATGCAGGACAAGTGCACAATCGCTATTTCCCGTGTGAAAACCACTAGGGAATAGGTTTGCACATGATTTTGCTGAATTGCGCATGAAAGTTCAAGATTAGCGAACGGCTGCATATATTTATTTCTTTTTGTGGGCGTGGCTAAGATTAACAAATCTGTGTGAGTGAAATAGCGAATGTGCCTAATGCAGGAAGTGGTATTGAGAATGAATTTATACGTCTGTGTACTGTTGTCCTAAAATTGAATTTTTTATGTGCAATTCAAGAAGCGTTCAGTATTTAGCTTCCTGGATTAGAACATGTGCAAAATCTATCTGCGCACAAAAATGCCTTTATCCGATGAGAACGTTTCTTGCATTGCGCCAAGTTTCAGGGAAAGGATATCAAATTACTGTAAATCCGCTATTCAAATGATGTGGTTTAAGGAACATCTAAGAAAAATAACAGCGAAGGTGCTTACTCATAATGTAACAAAACATGGAAAGAAGCATGATAATATATCCAGTACTGCCATAGGACAAATCTATATTGGTGTCTCATACACATGCAGATGTGCACGTAATTGTTAAGGATGCGTATGTGTGAGGATATACATGTAAGCAAATCAAGAGTAAATGCCATTTACTATTAGGTAAATTAGGAGTACTCATTTTTATTGTTATATTCTTATGAATCTTATCATTAGAGTTAAAATATTACCATTTATCATTTTAATACACTCTATTTTATATTAACCCTTTGAGTGCCAGAGGGGTAAGCAACGCTCTGCAATGCGTTGTGTACCCCTCTGGCACTCAAAGGGTAAACGTGATTAATTTTATTATTCTTTCACATTTATCTTTAATTTCAATGACACTTAAAGTGAACCTATCACCTTGAGTTTTGTCTACATATTAGAATTCTTCATTCAAACTGCCTGCGTCATGCTAGCCAAAATCCCAGCATATGTATAGTTTAAAAAATATTCACACTTTTATTTCTGTTAAAAGTGAAGGTCTGCTTAAATAGCAGAGTTCTGAATTTGCATATTAAATGTCACTGAAAATGGCTCATTATCATATGTAAGGTTGTTGAAAAGCTTAATTAGCATATGAAACATCAATGGTACTGCGTGGTATAATAATTAACATACTTTCGCATATGGTATCATGTATGAGTCTCTTCTTATCTGTACATTTGCTGTTCTTTTGTTAACATGACACATAGACAGTTTTCAAATATGCAAACTTGAACCAAGGTGACAGGTCCATTTTAAAATATGGATTCCTTTGTGTATATATTGTTTAAACATTCTGACTATGCCTTATATTACATACATGTGTTAGATGTGATTGTAACAGCATATAAAACAGAGACTGTAGGGGGGCTCTGTAATACCCTAAAGAAGTGGATTATTTAAGTCCACAATAGAGAAGCATTTTGTGTTGATACTCCAGAGTTGAGGTCCCCTCCAGTTATGCCCTCTGTGAGAAAAGCCACTTCTGTGAAAAGCTTCTTCCTTTCCTCTGCAATGCTTGCAACACTGAACTTAGTTATATTCTAGCTTGCAATTTAAAAGATTGCTACTATGTATACTGTAGAAGACTGGTACAGTAAAAGTGACACCTTTATTGGCTAACTGAGTAGTTCTAGGATGCAACCTTTCAAAACACTTTAGGTCTCATCTTTAGGCATATTTAGATTAAAGTCGGAATACAATATACATGACAGGTTACACACTAGTGCAAAGTATAACCTGAGTGTATAAACTGTCATATATTTTGAATTCAGCCTTCATTCTAAATATGCTGGAAGAAGAGACCTAAAGTGTTTTGAAAGTTCGCATCCTAGCTCAGCTAATAAAGGTATCACTTTTACTCTACCAGTTCTTGCTTTTTTATGGCTAACACAGTGCCACCTATTACCTTTTTGTATACTGCACCATCGTAATGATAAGAGTATCAGGTATAGATCTTTTTGTCACAGATTAAATTCAGCCTTACAGAGAATATGAAGAGGATTCAACATTGGCCAACAGCTGTTTAGACGGGACTCTTCCTTGGCTACACAGCATTAACCTTTTGAGTGCCAGAGGGGTATGCAATGCATTGCAAACCTCCTAAACTGTGCAACTCCTGGTATTCTGGCTAATACAACACAGTTTTGAATATACAGGAATACATAACAAAAATATCTAAAATTTGTGTTTTAGCTATTTTTCTCTTGCTCTCTTATGTATTCCTGTATATTCAAAACTGTGTTATGTTAGCCAGAAGAGCAGGAGTTGCACAGTTTAGGAGATTTGATACTTACACTTTTTCCAGAAATAAATGTATCTTAGTGCAGGACAGAGGTTAATAAGCTTATCAATCCTCTTTGTAAGTTTTATTTGCATACTTTGGCATATGGTAAAACACTCAGAGAGCTCAACATACATAAACATATGAATATTTATTTAGAAAATGTTTCACCAGGAAGAATACATTGAGATTTCTCTGTTTTCAAGTATTTCCTAAACTATGTATCTGCTAGCCTTTGACTAATATAGTTCATGGCCAGTTTTAATGAAGTTTGACAGGTCCACATTAACTCAATGAGAATTTGTAGCATTTACTTCGCCCTCTGGAGCAGATAGAATGGTCAACAATTACACCAATTGTATCTCACAATGAAATTGAACCAGGAGTGAGGGACACAGAATTACAATTTTATAGTAGTGGATATAAAGCTCAAGGAGATAGAACTGTTTATTTCCTCAGTAATGCAGGATTCCAAATTTCTCCAACAGGAGGCTTCAGTATGAAGAGTTTTGAGTCCTTGCAGTGAATGTTCTAATGTACCAGCACAGCTTCATACTGTAGTGTTAGCCTCTAACACCAGTGTTTGCATATACGGTATGCACTACAGTGTATTTAAGCTAGCGCATACAATGTACATATTCCATCACTGTAAAACTTTAATGCCAGCAATCCCCAATTGTCTGACCCAATATGCCTGGAATTTCGCTGTCACGGTAACAGAATTGTCTAAGCTATGTTATTTTATGGTGTAGATTATGGCGATGAATGAAGTAACACACCAGAGATGCCATTGCCCTCCCTTGCCACAAACAAAATTTTAGTAAATTGGAGTTGGGCAGGCTTATGGATTTGGAACAGAAACACAGTCGTACAGTCCTGCAATAAAACATAGTCCTGCAATAAAGCATCATGTATCACTCTGTGAACATAATATCCAGCAGTAATTATAGAATAATTTGGAAGAACCAATCAACATGTCATTGATTCCTAGAGATTAACTTAAATGGGGACTTATTAATAGGAGAAGGGGTGGGTGAAAAGTGAGAACAATTTCCTGCATGACTTTTTGTGGAAAACTGAAATTTTTTTTTTTTTTTTTTTTTGTGAAAGTTTTCTCATTTTCACCAACACATTTTTTTTTTCCTTTTTGCCAATTCCAAAACATTTTTACCTATGTTTCCTATGGTGCAACATTTCCCACCATAATATTACTTCTTCTGAGGGTTATAGTGGAGAAATAATTTGCTGAAAGACAAAGTTGCGAGTCCAACAGTAACATATGCCTTGAAACGTTTATTAGCTTGCAGAGTACCTTTGTCCTTTGCCTACAACACTAAATTACTTCTTAAAGGGATAGTAATACTTTGTTTTATTTTTACTTTATTTTGTAGGCATTAAAAAAACATGAAGAACGATATAAGTCATATCTCTCAAACCTTTATGGTTTGAGAGATATTCACAAGCAAAGTTTCCCCTCCCGCCCCTTTTTCCTAGTGTAAGCCATCTCTTCTCAGATGTGAATCTGGTTGTAAGACCAGACAGATAACAGCAGGGGACAATCTTCTTTATATGAAAACAATGAAAGCCCTACCCCCCTTGACAAGTTTTTCAGGTTTTTCCTATATCTTAATTGAAGATTGTCCCTTTCTGCAGTCTACCTGGGCACCTCCCTTCTGCTCTGGCTGAGCAGTGTTACATCAGTAAAAGGGGCGGGAGGGGGATACTTTGTCATTGAATTACTCTTGCACTATAACTCTGACAGAATTGAAATAACACTCTCCAAAGTCCAAATGCTATGATGATTAATTAGAGCTGCTTTTCTTATGAAACATTACTATCCCTTTAATTTGCAATGGCACATATTCATGATGATGTCAAGAGATTAAAAAAAAAACAAAAAAAAAAACAACAAATGAAAAAGAGTACAACCTACAAAGTGGCAGATGTGTATGGTAATGGTAGTGGAGGACTGACGTGGTTTGATTGACGTGTGTATGTATATATATATTTCTATAGCAGTTTTTACCATTATCATGTTTGTGTGAAATATAAGCTATCCTTCTCAGATAACTGATACACATTACTTATTGTTCATAGCAGTGATCCCAGGTGTGGTAGATGGTAGCAACCCATCTTCACATCCCTCCTCCTACTCCTCCTCATCATCTGTGCTGCTGTTAATACATTTGATCTTGCTTTCTCTGTCATCAAGTGTGATTTCTGCTACCTGATACTCAGATGGTATGAAATGTTGGATAATTTTTAAGAATATTAGCACTTCCAGGAGCAGCAGAGGCACTCATCATAGCTAAGGTTGTGGATATAAATAACCTGTGTTATTGTTGTTGTTGCTGCTGGTTACTCAACACGTGTATGTGGCTGAGTGGTACTTGGAAGTAGTGATGATGCTGATGATGACTGTCAGGATAACTGTGTACTTTTTGCCATCTTTGCTTGTCCAGGGTCAGAGTTGCCAGTGGTTTTCTCAAACAGGTTATAGAAAGGAACAGTGTTCCTTTTCAGTGGTGGAAGATTGATCCATTGCATTTCTGCTAACTTTCTGGCCATGTCATCATCTCTCTCACTCTCCTCTTCATCTGTATCTGAAGAGGAGGAGGTCAATGCTGGAGGGATATAGTCTAGATCTGCATCACCATCATCATCAGTCATCATTATGTCATCCTCAGCATCTGCATCGCCCGCCGATTCTTGCCCAATGCCCTTAAAGTCATCTAAGCTTTTAGAGGTATCAAGCAATCTCTTTTTACTTTTACTTTCACAGAGTTCGCTACTACTTTGAGGACAGTTATTTTGGCGCTTGTTTGTCTCAATATCAGATGCAGCAGTTGGTTCAGCTGCTACACTTTCCTCTATTATGCCACTGCCATCATCAGCACTAGAATGTGACTCATTGTTGTCTTCAGCATTCTTCATATTTTTTTTTGTAATGGTACTGGTGGTGGAACTTTTAGTGGGACCTTGACAAACTGCATCCTCCCCAGGAGGAGAGGGGTCATCATCATTTATTGCACAAGCTGCAGCAACAATGGCTGCAATTCATTTTTGAACTACCACTTTACTCCCATGTCCCTGAAGTGCTTCACCTTCCCCCCCCCTTCCCCTTTTACATTTACTGGACATTACACAACTGCTGTGTGTATTTTTCTCTACAGTACACAACACAACTGATGGGGTGTAATGTCTTGCCTTAGCCCTCAACAAAATTCTCAATGTCATCTGCTGTCTATCAAGTCTGCATCAGTCATACTGCTCATGTCAGGCTCCCAGTCAGCTGTCTGTGACCTTATATATAATATATATAATTACCTGATATATATATATATATATATATATATATATATATATATATATATTTTTTTTTTTTATTTATTTATTTTTTTTGTTTAATTCTTTTAAATAGTTGTCCAACCTATCTTATCACTGTCCAAAAAAAGAAATTATAACTAAAAAAACAAAATCAATAACTTCTTTCCCTAGGCTTCCTAGCACAGGGACAATAACAGCAAGATCAGTAAGGAAATTCATTGGACTGCAGATGTCTGTCTTTCAAATCAAATCATTCAGATGGAATTTTGGGGTATTTGTGGTCAACCTCCTTTGCTCCCTTCTCTCACCCCCAGACAAGTCCAACACAGATATAATAATAAAAGTAAGATTAGCAATCAAATTGTACCCCAGCTGCCTGTGTCTTGTCAGTCAGTCACACTGAATTTTGGGGTATTTGGGGTCAACCTCCTTCCTCCCTTCTTCTCTCCCCAGACTCCCTTAAATGGATAGTAATGTTTCATAATAAAAGCAGCTCTAATTAATCATCATAGTATTTGGGCCATGGAGAGTGTTATTTCAATTCTGTCAGAATTATAGTTTAAGAGTAATTCAATGACAAAGTATCCCCCTCACCGCCCCTTTTACTGATGTAACACTGCTCAGCCAGAGCAGAAGGGAGGTGCCCAGGTAGATTGCAGAGAGGGACAATCTTCAATTAAGATAAGGGAAAAAACCTGAAAATCTTGTCAAGGGGGGCAGGGCTTTCATTGTTCTCATGGGAAGAAGATTGTCCCCTGCTGTTATCTGTGTGGTCTATGGACTGCATTTCACATCTGAGAAGAAATGGCTTACACTAGGTAAAAGGGGCGGGAGGGGGGAAACTTTGCTTGTGAATATCTCTCAAACCATAAAAGTTTCAGAGATAAGACTTATATCGTTCTTCATGTTTTTTTAATGCCTACAAAATAAAATAAAGATAAAACGAAGTATTACTATCCCTTTAATACAGATAACAAATGTCCTACCTAAAGGCCTCCTAAACTAAACTTCAGTTCCCCTTTATTTGCCTGTCTTCTTTAGCTCAAAAATGTGCTGCTTTCTCCTCTCAAAAAACAGAATGGCATGCCGTGAGAGCCTGAACCCTTTTATTTGTCTGCAGGAAAAGTAGAGTAAACTGCCACGTGGTGGGGAAAAATTCAGTCTTCCTATTCATTTCAATGCAATGAGCCACGCAAAAAAGTAGGAAAACTGCACTTTTCGCTCAAAATTTTTTGCCACGCAGGAAGTGCCATTTTTTGCCGATTCTGGTTTGAGGCAAAAGTTGTCGCCCATCCCTTATTAGTAAGTATTAGTGTCCCTTTAACAGAAAGATGATATGTGAAAGTTTAAACAGATGTTATTGCTCAGTATCTGCCGTACTAGCATAAGGAAAAGCATATTGAAGGTGATGTAATAAGATGAATTAGAGCAATTTTGTAGCAAACTAATGGCATTACAGGGGACAAAAAAATGCCAGAATTTCCTATTGATTTAAATGTTGCTTTAAACCCAGCTTCTACTACGGAAGTTTCCAGTGCATTTCTTTACATTGCCTTAAATGAGTTAAAAGCCCCATTTAACTCAATGGACATTTTTATTTGAACCAAATAGCATTGATGGTTTTTCCGAGAATTGACTCATTTCTACAAAGTATGTCATTTACATATGAAGAAGAGGAACAAGTTAAACCCCCCTCCTTTCCTGGTATCTTCAAACATTTCCATTTTTAACCCACCACACGAAAAGTAACATTTATCATGCAGAAAATATTTCAACCATTTGAGTGCCAGAGGGGTGCGCAATGCACAATTAAATTAGGAACAACTTAGATATATGAACTTTGTTTCATTTAAAGGTGAACATGTATGTCCTTTTTCCTTTATTATTTATCTTTAACCAGTCTCCTATTTTTAATTACAGTGATCTACATAAGAATATTTAGGCACTACATTCCTTTTTTGCTTTTATTCCCCTATGTACTGTGTTCAATGCATTTTGTAATCAACACAATGGTTCAGTTAATATTTAGTATGCACATGCAAGCACAAGGATTGATTTGCATCCTCTTTATATGTATTATAACATGATGCTTTTTTTACACCCATTTTTATGTACAGCTAATTTTTCTTGCAGCTCTTTAGATAATTTTATTTATGTTTTTCCTTTCTTGCCATTGATTATTTTCCGTGAATTGTAAATGCTTGTACATTGACACACAAGAACATACTGGGCAAATGCTGTGTAGTGATGGTTCCTGTAGGAAAACATGTATAATCATTTTTCAGTGTTTGCAGGTGTCAGATAAAAAAGAAGCATTTTCTATTGATACTGAATTTTTTTAAATATTCATATTTTTACTTTTAAACCATGATTCTACATGAATTCAAACAGAGCACAATAACTAATCAATGTGTCAAAAAAGCAAAGGAAACATGTTAAGGGTTAAGGGAAATGAGTTTTCAGAGGGTTGATCATGTTCTGTGGGCGATGAACTGGTTATGAAAAGAACAAGATAACACATAACTCTCTTTCATAGTAACGAGAGCAGCTGAGATCATCAGAGAAGACATTCTGATTCTTAAAACTTAGTCACTGTCAAGAATCAGATGAGAATTTTAGATAACTTCCACTTGATACAGAATATATCAGCACATATCATTGGAGAATTTTCATCCATTACTGCCCCAGGAGCCCAACTTTTTGGAAGGTATGGATCAAAATAGTATAATATGATTTAGAGATTAATGGGTCAGAAAGGGTGTGTGCATATATATATATATATATATATATATATATATATATATATATATATATATATAATAATGGTTACAGATGCACTCACAGGTTCTTAGTAATTTCCTGGTGCATGTTCAGTTATTATGAAGCATACATTAAGTTTTGGGGGAAACAGCTCTCATGGGACTGCTCATAAGGTGAAAACAATGCAAAGTTTAATTACCAATTTACCTTACATTTTTTCACCTTTAGGAGAGTCCCATGAGTGCTGTTTTCCCAAATGTAAAAGCATTCTCAAAGTGTAAATGGCGAGTTGCACATTAACACATAATAAATAATAAAGCAATAAAGCAACACTAGAAGGTCTTCTGGATTGTGCTGAAAAAAGTAATATTTACTGGTCAACATTTTGGTCCTGTTTTGGACATTTATCAAAACTAGACAGTGTGTTACACTACTGACTTTTAAACCCTACAACCTCCCTAAAGACCCCAAAAACCTGCTGACAGCACCATGTGGCCAACTATGTTAACACATGAAATTATGTAATCCCACTCTAATAAATGAATGTATATACAAAGAAAGAAAATAACAATAAAGTACTGACTAGCAGCTCTAATGTGTAAAGGAAAAAGATGAGTGAATCTGAAAACAATTGCACCATATATATCAAAGTGTGTGATTTTTTTATTTAAAAAACACCTTGATTTATTTACTTTAATTTTCACCTAATTATAGCATTATGTTCCTGAACTCATATATTTCATCTTTTTTGTATCTCTAGCATACCATGTCTGGGTATTCCACCTCAGGGATTCACACCAACTCAACTGATGAAAGAACCAAAGCAGCAATCCCAATAAACAATGTATTATCTACTACCATCTTTCTTATCACATTTTTGTTTGGACTGGTTGTAAACAATCTCTATCTCTGGGTTCTAGGATTCAGAATGAGAAAGAGTGTCAACACAACTTGGTTTTTTTATCTTATCTTGTCCAATTTAGTTTTTACACTCACAATGCCATTTGTTGCAGTATATCTACTAACAGAACCACGCTGGATACTTGGCTCCTTCCTTTGCAAACTCATTAATTCCATGCTGTCCTTAAGCATGTATGCAGCTGTATTCCTCCTCATTGTGATCAGCCTTGACCGTTACATGTTGGTCTTTCACCCACACTGGTATAGAGGACATATGAACCCCTGCCGTGCTTCTGCTATTTGTTATTTATTGTGGGGCTTTGCCTTTCTGTGTAGCTGTCCTTATTTTGCACTTCGTCAGACAAGAATATCACATGACAATAAGACCACTATCTGCTATAATGATTACTCTTTCTTAGGGAAGTTGGATAACCAGAATAAAATCAAGGTCAAATGGTTCTTGTTCTTTTTCCGTCTAGTTTTAGGTTTCCTTCTTCCTTTTTTTATTATTACTCTTTGTTATCTCCGAATTGCTCTGAAATTGAAGAAGGAAAACATGGCCAGATCAAATAAGCCTTACAAGATAATCTTTATTGCCATTGCATCATTCTTTATGTCTTGGATACCCTACCATGTGTGGTATGGAATGAGTATGGAGAAGGACAGTTTCCATCAGAGCACCATGGATGCACTGAGGAACTTTAGCACATGCTTGAGCTGTTTCAACCACTGTTTTACTCCAGTACTTTACCTATTCATTATTCAGAATTTCAAGAAAGAATTCAAAAAGTCTATAATGTCCATCATTGAGTCAGTTCTTAATGAAGCATTCAACTCTGGGAATAGGAGCATAGAAGAAAAATAAGAACTGCCTTCCTCATCAGATGCAAGAGATGCACCCAGGAGAGTGAACACTTGAAGCAAAACACTTTCTATATATACTGGGGCATGTGCATACATTCAAAGGTGTAGCACACAACTGCCCCACAGGGAACTAAAAAAATGCTATTTGGTTTATGTAGGGCTTTTAACCTCTTGAGTGACAGAAGGGTCTCCGATGAGAAAGAGAGGGAGTGGGAGATGAATGAAGAAAGAAAGGGTACATTAGTGGAGCAAACCAGTTGTACCATAAAGAATATATAAATATTCCAGGAATTCCAAGCTAAGGTTAGGTTTCTCACTAAAATGTACTACATATGGTAAATTTGGTATTAAAAACCTATGAGAATTCAAAGGCAAATCCAACATATCAATCACACAAAGGCGCAAAGCCTGGGAAACTAAAGTAAAGGTTCCACTCCCTACCCTGTGCTTTAGTGATGACATCATACAAGATAGTTTTATGACTTATGTGATGTAATTAATATCATTGGTAGTCACATGACTAGTGATATCATTAATGATACCATAATTTATGCAATATATGATGTAATCAGCAACGTACAAAGGAGGAACAGGGTTAACGTTTGCAGAAACTTAATGCTTTGAGTAAGAATCATAATGTTAACAATAACAATAATTATTAACTTTCAATTTGCAGTTTTCATGTACCCA
This sequence comes from Rhinophrynus dorsalis, assembly GCA_037306005.1. Lineage (NCBI taxonomy): Eukaryota > Metazoa > Chordata > Amphibia > Anura > Rhinophrynidae > Rhinophrynus > Rhinophrynus dorsalis. The sequence goes on from CM074724.1 coordinate 299,027,538, forward strand.
GTTAGCCATATGTAATACATTTTGTTAGTAATCTTGACCTTTTTTCTAATAAAACATTGTTTCTATTGAATTTCCATTACTTTTTTCCACCACATTTACCAACTGTAGTAAATTTGAGCAATAACTTAATATTGGCTTTGTCGAAGAAGAGACTGCACTGCAAGTCTGAAGTCTCAAAGTTTAGTCTCTTGTCTTGTGTAATGTAATCCCCTGCTTCAGGCTTGAAAGCCCAACACAAAGTTTCCCCCTCCCTCCCCTTTTACCTAGTGTAAGACCCCACTCCTCAGATGTGGAATCCAGTCCATAGACCAGACAGCTCAAATCAAGGGTCAATATTCTTACTGTGAGAACAATGAAAACCCTGCCCCCCTTGACAGTTTTTTCAGCTTTTTCCCTTATCTTAATTGAAGATTGTCCCTCTCTGCAATCTACCTGGACACTCCCTGCTGCTCTAAGCTGAGCATTGCTACATCAGTAGAAGGGGCAGGAGGGGGATACTTTATTATTCAATTACTCTTGAACTACAACTCTGACAGAATTGAAATAACACTCTCCAAGGCCCAAATACTATGAAGATTAATTAGAGCTGCTTTTATTATGAAACATTACTAGCCCTTTAAAGGGATAATAATGTTTCAAAATAAAAGCCTCTCCAATTAATCTTCATAGTATTTGGGCAATGGAGAGTTTTATTTCAATACTGTCAGAGTTGTATTTCAAGAGTAATTAAATGATAAACTATCCCCCTCCCGCCCCTTTTACTGATGTAACACTGCTCACCTCAGAACAGAAAGGTGGTGTCCAGATGGCTTGCAGAGAGAGACAATCTTCAATTAGCATAAGGGAAAAACCTGAAAAACCTGTCATGGGGGGCAGGGTTTTCATTTTTCTCACATTAAGAAGATTGTTCCTTGCTGTGAGCTGTCTGGTCTGTGAACTAGACTCCACATCTGAGGGGAGGTGGCTTACACTATGTAAAAGGGGCGGGAGGGGGGTACTTTATCATTCAGTTACTCTTGAACTGCAACTTTGACAGTATTGAAATAACACTCTCCATGGCCCAAATACTATGGTGATAAATTGGAGCTGCTTTTATTTGAAACATTACTATCCCTTGAAAATCATGGCGGGAAGACGAGAGATCAAAGAGGTCATCCCTATCAAGCACCACACAAGCCCAATGTGTACCACCAATTGGCTTCGTCAGGTGACGTTTGGCGATACGCGTTGTGTTTGTGTGGTGCTTGATAGGGGTCACTTTGTTGATGTCTCGCCCTCCCATCTTGATTTTGACTTTGCACATTTTGTTGGATAAGTATTTGTACACTCGTTGAGTCAGTATTTGCACCCTCTTATTGTTATACTCAATATATATATATTTCTTTGCACTATTGGCACTTTACATATATGTGTTTTGATATGTATTGTAGGAGGGTATATGGACTTGGAGGGAGGTTTTTGGGATATACTTGTGATAACTGGATATTATTTGACTTACTTTGCTCTTGTTATTGCTATTTATGCAGTGTTATTGTTTATTCAGTTTGTTATTATGGAAGGTCCCACTATCTAGTTGTTTTTAAGTTGTTTCTATGAATCCCCTTGTACTTTATATATGTAGCTTCAATAAGCTTATATTGTATATTATTACTGGGTTGTGTGCCTCTATTAAAGGGTTTCTCTACAATATTCAGAGGATTCTTTCCTGTTTTCTTCTGAATTTAATTTGTTTCAGTCTGTGTAATACACTAGAGAGCACCAGACTACTGAGTGTTTATAACCCAGTTTACCAGTTAGCTAGTGGTGAACTGTATCCATATATTGGAACGAGGTGGATTGGCAGAAGATGTAGCTGCCCTATAAGGTGATGGTGAGCTAATTGTTTCACTAGTCATGGAACTTCCATTCTCTGCCTGGGTTGCTCTATTCTTCCTCCTCTTTTTTTGCCTCACCTCTTGTTGCCTTTCTGGAGAGTCAGGGGGTACAGCAACAGCAGTGCTTGATTTATGTGGTGGGTGTTTGGCTTTAACATGTTTGACATAAATATCATGGTGTCTGTGTTTCATTTGTGGTGTCAGGGTGGTTGTGCCAAGGTGTGTTCCCTCCTTTCTCCTTCTCACTGACTTGTCACAAATTGTGCACAGTGCCGTTGGTGATGACAGCACTGTGCCTGTCCAAGAGAAAAATAGTCCCACACCTATGACTTCAGGGGGGAGGGAACAGATGGAGAAGAATGGAATCTTTCTTCTTGTTCTCCACATTCCCCTTCACTGTCTGTGGCAGCGGATAATGTTGCTGCTGTTGCTGCTACTGCCCAAGATTCAGCACTGCAAATAAGCCCAGGAGTATTGCTGGCACTAGCAAGTGAAACCTGTCCTAGTGCCGCATCACTTGTTGACCCCATTCCCACTGTGTCCACGGTGGTCTGTGGCACACTAGCTTGCTCCTAAGCATCTTGCTGTCCTTGCATCTCAGCAGCTGCAAATTCCAAAATGTCACTGCTAGTGGTGGTGGTGATGCCCATCATAATCCCTATCGCCTTCCTCCTCTTTGATATTAGCCTTGCCACCTGTTGCCTTTCTGGAGAGTCTGGGAGTACAGCATCAGCGGTGCTTGATTTATGTGGTGGGTGTTTGGCTTAACATGTTTTACATAAATGTCATGGTGTCTGTGTTTCATGTGTGTTATCAGGGTGGTTGTGCCAAGGTGTGTTCCCTCCTTTCTCCTTCCCACTGACTTGTCACAAATTGTGCACAGTGCCATTGGTGATGACAGCACTGTTCCTGCCCAAGAGAAAAAGAGTCCTACACCCATGATTTCAAGGGGGAGGGAACAGGTGTAGAAGAATGGCCTCTTTCTTCTTGTCCTCCACATTCCCCTTCACTGTCTGGCTCAGAGGATGATGTTGCTGCTGTTGCTGCAACTGCCTCAGATTCAGCACTGCTACTATGACCAGGAGTATTGCTGGCGCTTGGCAAGTGGAACTGCCACCTGTTCTAGTCCCACATCACTTATGGACTCCATTCCCACTGTGTCCATGGTGGTCTGTGGCACACTATCTTGCTCCTCACCATCTTGCTTCCCTTGCATCTCAGCAGCTACAAATTCCAAAATGTCATTGCTAGTGCTGGTGGTGATGCCCATCCTCATCCCTGTCTCAATTCTTCTCAGCTTCTGCTAAAAGGGCCATCAATGTCTCTTCCACCCCAGCTTCTCCAGCTTCATCATCACCACTCCCATTAGTCCCTATGTGCTGCTGCTGTTCTATTACAGACATCACACTGATGTTTGGAGGAGGTGATGAGCAATATGACAGAGGGTCCCCTAATGTCACACTTGGGTTTCCTTTTGACCTGAAGAAGGCAGACTGGCAGCAATAGCAGCAGGCAAAGGCAGCTGACCTGTACTCCTGCTGGTTTTATTAATTGTGCACCTGCTCACCCCCAACAACAGTTCTGGCCTCTTAGTCTTCAGGATCCTGTTCCACTTGGACACTATAGTGAAGGGAAGGGGAGGACTTCCAGGGTCAGAGGAATGGTGTGGGCTCCCTTGACCACTAGTCTTGGCGCTCTCAAATGTTTCCCCTACCACTCCGGCTGCTTCACCATTTCCACTACTACTAATAACACCAACCACATCAAGTTCAGCAACAGAGTCTTTCTCCTCAGTCTCACAGTCACTAGTAATATGAGGATATTATTGTTGATTACCCCCTCCTTCACTCCTAACACTAACAAGCTGCTGGACCTTAATAGTAGTAGTACTAGCACTGGCAGGACTACTTGGGAATGGCAAGTGTGACTTAGGGTCCTTTGCTGTCACACTTGGCATAATCTTCTCCTTCCCCTCTCCTGAGTATTACAAGACACACTAGCAGCAGGTTCAGCACTAGTGGCAGCAGGGGCAGCACAGTGGACAGCAGGCACATCAATGGTGGTAGTAATAGCATGAATAGCACATTTGGCAGCAGGTACAGCACTAGTGGCAGCAGGGGCAGCAATGGTGGCAGCAGTTACAGCAATGGTGGCTGCAGGTATAGCAATGATGGCAGTGGTAGCAGGGGTAGCACATCTTGCAGCAGGCACAGGCAGCTGACCTGTTCTTCTCTCACTAGTACTACCCTTCTCTTCCTCCCTTCCCATTAATTTCCCCAACATCCCTAGGATGTGAATTATGGGGCTGGACAGCATTGGTTTAGTACTGCTCACGTCCTCCTCCTCCTCAGACTCAGTGGACACATAATAAGGGTCCTTCCAGTTCCTCCTTTTATTGCTCATAGTCATAGCAGTCACTATGAGCCTCTCCTGCCTCAATTTAACAAACAAATAACAGCAGAACAGCACAGCATGGCTACCCCTCTCTGTAGCTGCTTCACTTCCTGGAATATGTCATGTTTTTATAGCAAAAAAGTGAAAACAATGTAAATCAATGGGTGAAAACTTTCTAGCCACTGAAAAATTGACAGGGAATTTTGGCCAAAGAGCGAAAAATGAGGACATTTTACTTGCTGTTTTAAATGCTGATTTTTCAAAAAAAAGCAGACAATGACATGGTTTTCGTTGGATTTCTTGTGGGAACACGGCGAAAACTTTAGCCCATGCCTATTTCTAGATTAGAGTGTTAGCCACTTTAGTTTTTTAAATATATCAAAAGGATGGATAGTGTAATTACATTGGAGGACAAAGCTGCATATTGAATTATACAGTGTTGAGTTTATCAAGATGGATTTGTGGTACAAAAGTGTATACCACATCCCTTCAGTCTATGACTGGCATTAACATCTTTTGTACAATATGTTTTCTTACCGGGGACTTAGGATTTGTTTCTAAACAGAGCACCTATTTTAAAGTTTGGATGTTAACCCTTTGGGTGCTAAAGGTGTATGCAACGCATTGCAAAGCAATGTGTTGTGTACCCCTCTGGCATTCAAAGGGTTCATTTATCAATATGAAGACAAAATGGGGTTGGGGTCATGTCAGATACCAAGATATTTGAGTCAGCCGGGGTCAAATTAGAAATTGTTAAGATGGTTAAATGGATGTTGCAAAGTCTAAGAAGTTTGTGCTTTGTACCAAATACTATTGTGACCTTTTTGTCAGTATTTAAAGGTTTGTGTTTAGCTATCCATCTTTCAACTTCAAAGAAATTATCCTTTAATATTGCCTCAAGTTGAGATATGCTTGAAAACTTTGTGTAGATTATAGCATCATCTGCATACATGCTCACAGAAGATGCTTTGCAAACTGTGGGCAGATCATTTATAGATAGGGAAAATAGAGGAAGGCCAGGAATGGAGCCTTGAGGAATCCCACTTGGTACTTTGAGTGGAAGGGAAATATTGCCAGGAAAAGACACGTTGTATTCTGTATAAACAGGAAAGGAACAATTTTAGATAATGATTATACACTCCTGAACTTATGAGTTTACTTATCAGAATATTATGGTATATTGTATCAAAGGCCTTTGAAAAATTAAGTAAAATAGCTCCAGTAAATTCACCATTTTCCATGCCAGTATGGATTTCATTGCATACATTTAGGAGAGCCATGACTGTTGATTGTTATGGAAGAAAGTCTGATTGAAGTAGGGTGAAAAACCTGCACTGTCAATAATACTTATTAGACTTGTGCACAGCAAAAAATTTAGGTAAAATTGAAATTCGGACAATTTTTTTTTGTCATTCGGAGGATTCGCATTTCGGACCAGACCTGTCCGAATCGGACGAAATTCGGCAACATTCCGAATTATTCGGCCAAATTTAACATACTTCAAAAAAGGTATTAGGCCTGCCTACCTGCCTACAAAACTGTAAAACTGACTGTGTCACTCGGGTCGGGTCCGTTCGAGTCTATCTTCAGCGTCTACCGCCTGGCGTGTTTCCAGATTAAATAGATTTGATATTTGTAGGCTGAGGTTCTTTTCAGTAGAAATACATTTATTAAAAGAATTTAAAATACAAATATAAGGGCTTAAATTCTAGCGCGTTTCACGGTTTACCACCACTTTCTCAAAGCTCCACAAGCTCAATAGCATTACAAACAAAAGATTACCTCCGCTAAAAGAGCAATCTCCCATATAATCTTCTATCCATCTCTAATTGGCTCAGTATATTTGTCCAATTAACACCCATAAAGGAGATGTTTTACATAACAATGATCCACATATCTCAATCCATAGTATTGAACAACATTTATAAACCATAATCATAGTGTACCGTGGCATCGTGTCACCATCGGGCCATCAGGGACGGGATCACAATGTGGGTCCAAATATGTACCCCCTTTTTTTCACCCATCAGACTTATCCCATGTATATCGTCGCCGCACACTATAAACATATCACAGTGTATCACACGCTCATAAACCATCACTAAATATACTCAAGTATATAAAGCATCCCAAATGAATATCCAGAGGCACCTCATCCCATGTGTTCACCTCTCTATAACTGGTACGCCACCAGAATTGAGCTCACACAGTATAAAGCATCCTCAAAAACAATCTAAAAGCTGTTGTACCTCAGTCAGTATGTTATACTGATCAATCTCATAACTCCAAAGTTGCCAATGACTCCATCCCTAATCAAATCTAACCAATGAGCTAACATTATACACGTCAGTCCTTGAGCAGAGAGACTGTCAGAGTGAGACTACACACCCCGGAATCTAACATTAACTGGGCCAGCACACGAATGATGCACCAATAGCACATCTATTACTTATCCCTACCTATATCCAAAATAGTATAATCAAACTAACCACTCTACATATCCACATATCATATTCTTCCATGCTAATGGACTACCCCACCATATCCTAATCATAAAGTGCATTATATTCAGACATTTTCAATCTCCCAAAAATCTCCTATACATGTTATCCCAAAATATTATATACATCTCTAAATAAATAAAAATAAATGTAAATAGAAAAAATAAAATAAAAATAAATATAAAATAAAATAATAAAGTAGACAATAATAATGATGTTAATGTGAATGTGTGTAAAAATCAAAATAATACAAAAAGTAATAATAATGCTAAATAATATATAAAAAATAGTGTAAATATATATAGAAATGTGATATTATTCAATCAGATCAACAGATAATTCATACAATATATTCCCAAATATATTATTCATCTAAATTCTAAAACAAAATCATACTCCCAATTCTGTGTTGTACTTATTTTCATAAAGTAATATTATTTCAGAATTTAGATATTTGTTCAGACAGTAGATGCTGAAGATAGACCCGAACGGAGACGGGTAGATTTTCTCCGTGTGCTTGTGTGTTAGACTGTCTGATAGCAGCAGCCTAACCAATTCACTTGTGAGTAGTATTTTATTTATTCACATTACATTTGTGTTCTGCAACAATGTTACACTATTAGGCTCCTCTCCTTTCTTTTTTCTTTTGAGCTCTGTGGAGCTGCTGCCAGTGTGTATTGTAATTCTCAGGAGGGGGGGGAGGAGAAGATGATGCCAAGTGTGATCCTAAGTCACACTTACCATCTCCAAGCAGTCCCACCAGTGCTAGTACTACTACTAAGAAGGTCCAGCAGCTTGTTAGTGTTAGGAGTGAAGGAGAGAGTAATCATCATATTACTATTGACTATGATGAGGAAGACTCAGGGGCTGAACTTGATGTGGTTGGTGTTAGTAGTAGTAACAGTAATGGTGAAGCAGCTGGTGGGACTAGAGTTACGGGAGTGGTAGGGGAAGCATTTGAGAGCATCCAGACTAGCGGTCAAGGGAGCCCACACCATTCCTCTGGCCCTGGGAGTCTCCTTCCCTTCACGGCATTGCCCAGGTGGAACATGATTCTAAAGAAGCAAGAACTGGTGATGGATAGGAGGTGCACCAATAATAACACCACCAGCAGGAGCACAGATTAGCTTCCTGTGCCTGCTGCTACTGCTTCAAGTCTGCCTTCTTCACGTCACCAAGAAATGCTAAGTGTGACATTAGGGGACCTTCTATCACATTTCTTGTCATCTTCTCCAACCAGCAGTGAGTTGTCTGTAACAGAGCAGTAGCAGCACCACATAGGGACTAGTGGTGGTGTTGATGATAATGGTGCAGAAGGTGGGGAGGAAGAGATATTGATGGCCTTTTTTAGCCCAAACTGAGAAGGAATGGTAGACAGGGATGAGGATGGGCATCATTACCATTACCAGCAGTGAGCTTTTAGAATTTACTGAATTTGCAACTGCTCTAATTCCTGCTGCTGAGTTGCAAGGGCAGCAGGATGCTGAGGAGCAAGAAAGTGTACCACAGACCACCGTGAACACAGTGGTAATGGGGTCAAAAAGTGATGCGGGACTAGGACAGGTTCCACTTGTCAACAGCAGCAATGCACCTGGTCCTAGTTGTAGTGCTGATTCTGAGGCAGTAGCAGCAACAGCAGCAACATCATCCTCTGTACCAGACAGTGAAGGGGAAAGTGGAGGACAAGAAGAAAGTGGACATTCTTCTCCACCCTTTCCCTCCCTCCTTGAAGTCATAGGTATGGGACTATTTTTCTCTTCGGCAGCCACAGTGCTGTCATCACCAACGGCACTGTGCACAATTTGTGACAAGTCAGTGAGAAGGAGAAAGGAGGGAACACACCTTGGAACAACCACCCTGATAGCACACATGAAACACAGACACCATGACATTTATGTAAAACATGTTAAGCCAAACACCCACCACAGAAATCAAGCACTACTGGTGCTGTATTCCCTGACTCTCCAGAAAGGCAACAAGAGGCAAGGCAGAGATTAAAGAGGAGGAAGAACAGAGAAACCCAGGCAGAGATTGGAAGTTCAATGACGAGCCAAACAACTACCTCACCATATCCTTCTTCCTGTAGGGTAACTACATCTTCTGCCAATCCATCTCATTCATCATTACCTCCCCCACCAAATGATAGCCAGTTAGGATGTGGCAGTTTGTGTCCACCCACTGCACACTGTGTGGTGGAGGAGAATCGCAAGCAGGGCATCAAGCGGCATCTGAGGAGATTCCATCCCACAGAATATGCTAAGATGGTGGCATGGATGGTGGATTTATCATTACTATTAAACTGTCAGCAAGTTGTCATGTGTCCTTAGCGGGGTGTGGACAAGGGGTATAGTTCTGGTGTCATGGAGTTTGTTAGAATATAAGTTTTTCCCTTGAGAGCAGGAACTGTGCCTTTCATCAGCAACTGCAGTGTGTATAGTGTATGTGGTAAATAAGGGGAGGCCTGGGCACAATGGGCACAACTGCACTCACATCAAACACCTGGCATAACTGTAACCAAACACCATGACACTTAGGGTCCCCAATGTGAAATCATCCCTCCAGAAACCAATTACTGCTGCTGTCACTATGCTCCTTGTCCAATTCCTACTATGGACACATTGCAACTTGCAGTTTAGTAATAATGACGAACCCTCCCTGTTATCAGCTTAGTGTAATCTGCAGGATGTAATTTTCTCAGATGCAGCTTGATGCCCTTCTTGCGATTATCCTCCACCACGCTGCCATGGGTGATCAACGTACTACAGTGTGCAATGAGTGATGCCACATGTTGAATCTACTGAATGGCTGGTGGGGGAGGTAAAGATGAATGAGGTGGATTGCCAGAAGATGTAGTTACATGATCTTCCTGTGCCTGGACCCTAGAACAAGAAGGTGATGGTGAGCCAGTTTTTTCACTCGCCATCAAACTTTCAGGCTCTGGATGGTTTTCTCCTTCTTCTTTGATTTCTGCCTCACCTCTTGTTGCTTCTGGGGAGAGTCAGTGGATATAGCAACAGCTGTGCTCAATTTCTTTGGTGGGTGTTTGTCTTTAACACACTTCACATAAATGTCAGGGTGTCTGAGTTTCATGTGTGTTATCAGGGCAGTTGTAGCAAAGTGCCATTCCCTCCTTTCCCTTTCTCACTGATTTGTCACAAATTGTGCGCAGTGCCATTGCTGATGATTGAACTGTAACTGCCCCAAGAGAATAGTAGTCCCACACCCAGGACTTCAGGGGGGAGGGAAAAGGTGGAGAAGAATGGCCTATTTCTTCCTTTCCTCCAAATTCCCCTTCACTGGCTGGGGCAGAGGATGATTTTTCTGCTGTTGCTGCTACTGCCTCAGAATCTGCACTGCAACTAGGACCAGGAGTATTGCTGCTTGCAAATGGAACCTGTCCTAGTCCCGCCCTTGCAATTCAACAGCAGCAGCAAATACAGCAGCAGCAAATTCCGCTGTTTGTAGCTATTGAAAAAATAGCCAAACATTTTTGGCAATGGGGTTAAATGCCAAATAATTTAATTGTTTTGTTTAAATTGGATTTTCCCATGAAAAAGCAGATAACCACATGGTTTTCGCTGATTTTTTTGTGGGAACATGATGGGACCTTCACCCACTCCTACTGGTCAGGCCCAGATTGTGAATGGTGGACATTATCGGATACTGGCATGAAACTGAATTAAGTGGTTTTGTAGGACCAATGGAAGGTGACAGATACTGTTCAATGCACGTTTCTATTTCCGCATTACATTTGTTTTGTGTAATCAGGGAGGTGGCACATCCAACAAAGTAGTTGCTGAATGCATTAGCTATTGAGGAGCTATTAGCTAGTGGGGAGACAGAATTTGTAATAAGCTTGTTAGAGTTGACAGTAAAATATTGAGTTTTGGCTAGTTTTGCTTGCTTTGTGCAGGTATTCCACAATTGTCTGTACTCAGTGTGATCATAACTGGAATCAGTTTACTTAAATAATTGTGCATAAAGCATCTCTTAAACTGTAAAACTGAAGTGTCAGCAGAGACCCAGGGTAGATTGGACCCCTTACCTTGACCCTCCTTAGTAGGTCATGCGTATTACAGACCTGCACAATTAAAAAAGAAAATTTCTGAGTCTAGGTTAGATATTAAGTTTATTTTGGTGTTCAAGGCTTGGGAGTTACTGCACCAGATCAAAAGAAATGCACTTGATTTTGAAATATCCTCCATTAACCCTATTAAACCCTCCATTGCCAGACTGTCTGGTAAAGCATTGCAATCAATGCACTCCAGCTGGCCTATTAAAGGGACAGTAATGTCCCCCAAAAAATATTTCCAGTTTTGTAGAGTTTAAAATTATAATCAATATGCTCCAAACCCAATCTCTCAAACCGCTATGGTTTGAGAGATATAGGGATTCAAAGTTCCCCCCTCCTTCCCCTTCTCTTGATGTCAGCTGTAAAGCAGTCAAGAAACACCCCCCAAAACAAATTCCCTGTTCAAATGATTCATTCATTCATTCACCAACATAGGCATCCTCCTCAGACCCCTTTACACAATGTCTTATGGTTTTTATTTTATTTAGGATTTCTTTTTTATTAAATGCCCCCCAATCCGAGTAAACAACCCCCCCAAAAATCATCCCTTGATCAACTGATTCTTTCCCCATACCCCACCAACACAGGCACCCTCATGCCCCTTTTATACTATGCCTTTGGGAAATAAAATATTATTTGTAATGTGATGTGTGTAACATCTATGTTCCCATTGATTTCAATGGATGAAAAAAGCTGAAAAAAGTGGAAATCGGTACTTTTCACTGGAAATTTTTCTCTAAGTGGAAAGTGCCACTTTTCGCCGATTTCACTTTGAGGTGAAAATTTTCACCCATCCCTAGTTGTGACCCCCAGTGTACATTAGTTACCTCCTTTTAACTTTTTTTTAACTGTTTTTATTGAAGGCATACATGCATATACTTCATTGAACATGGACATTCAAAATGAAAAAAGGCAATGTGCATTACAACATATGGTCAAAAGTGTCATAGTATTGACAAAGAATGTCATTACAGTATGAAGTCCAGAGCAAAAAAAAATGGTACAGACATGCATGCCCCCTTCCACCTACATTTTCTGTTTTCAGAGTTACCTCCTTTACCTTCATTTCACTGTCCCTCCACGTAGTGAATCCCTTAAGAAACATGTGAGTTGTATAATTATTACATTCACCACTGGGTGCAAGAGGATTGCAAAATTGTAATTTTCAGTTATTTTACAGTATAGCATAGCCAGTAATGTTCTTCTCATTAAGACTTTCTAATTCTCTTTGGAACCTTATATTTGTGACTTTTCCTCCCCCCTGGAAGGACCCCCTTGTGTTATCCAGCAGCCCTCAGGGAAATTGGTGTGGACTGATTTGGACTGATTTAGGTAATCCTCCAAAGCCCCTTGAGGGGGACACCTATCCTTTTTCTCTCAGGTATCATAAGGCATCGTAGGTGACTTTTGCTCTTCCCATGGCCACATCCCACCCTTTACTTGACCCTACCCACTGTCCCACCCATTGTCCCTAACAAAGAAAATACCCTTAGGATATAAAATGCAAGCAGAACAAAAAAAAACTTTTATGCCCTTGTGTGCTACAGAGATCTCCAACTCATTCCTTTGCATCCACAAACAAATAACAAACCACAAGGGGTTAAGCACTTGGGGATCAGAGGGATGTGAAACAAATTGCAAATCAATAAGTTGCATATCCCCCTGGCCTTCAATGGGTTAATGTTCATGGAACTTTAACTATAAATTTCCATTATTTTGTGAGTGACTATGGCTTTAACTAAAGGTTTTTGAATTTTAATAAATATAACCGAAAGTTATGTACACTATCTTTGTTTATGTATAAGAGTGCATTGTGGCTTCAGAATTGTTAAGAAATTAATTACTTCATCAGCAGAAGTAGTTATCACATACCTGTTTTATATTCATTATCTAAATTGTGGCTTCAGAATTGTTAAGAAATAAATTACTTCATCAGCAGAAGTAGTTATCACATACCTGTTTTATATACATTGTGGCTTCAGAATTGTTAAGAAATAAGTTACTTCATTCAGCAGAAGTAGTTATCACATATCTGTTTTATATTCAATATCTAAAATAGCATTATATTTTGAGAAACCATGTCTATAGAATGACCTGGAATTCTGGACAAACCTACACCACCCCCTGATCACACAAACACTTGAATTGATTGAATTATGACCAGAGCTTTTTATTAACTTTACCAATTTAAATGTGGCAAATATTAGTTCACCATAGAAAGTCAAGCAGGAAGTAGCAGAGCATGAATGGCATGCCCAAAAAACGCCATCACCTGATGCCAAGACAAACGAATATCCCCCCATGTCCAAGGACCAACCCGGAGAGATGCCTTTGGGCTTCCTAGAATGAGGGACCCAGAGATCCTCTAAAGTTAACCATTACCAGTGATTATATGACCATCTGGACTGTCTCCTATACACTCTTATGATTCAATTTGTTAACTGCCTAAAGCACCACATATGAGGTAATTTCAATGTTAAAACTTACCTGGAATTCTCCAATGATCCAAACCCCTTTTAACCACCCTGAATTAAAAATATTAAGCCATAAATTGGAAAGATGGATTCCAGTGGGACAAGAGAACTCACATGCCTTCTCTTCCAGTTTTAGGAGATGTAAAGTCCTAGCACCCACATTTCGTAGGAAGCCCAGAAGCCATTTATTCACCTTATAGCAGCTGTGCTCAATGGCCAATATCTGACAAGGAAGCAGCTATGACCAAATAACAATTTATCCTTTTTTAAAGGGGAACTCTCATCTTAGTTAAACTTGCCTTCCTATTACAGCTCATTGTTGTTGAAGCTGTAATCAGTTTCTTATTTTAGTTTTAAATTGGTAGTTGCAGAGACATTAGCTTGTAAAGTTGGGATTGTGACGTAAATTTATTTTAGGCTGTGGATACAGCTCTGCCCCACAGCCTGTCAATCTTGATAATTTCCCCTCCCTTCCTGATACAGTGCCTCCTCTCCTCCTCCTCCAAAGACAGAAGGTTCCTGAATATGACCTGGCATGCTCTCTAGCAAAAGAGAGTCCAGGTCATATACAGGAATGCACCATCATCATCAGAGGAGGAGAAGAGGAGCCATTACGTGAGCAGGGGAACTAAGAAAGATTGACAGGATGTGGGGCAGAGCCGTACCCACAGCCTGAAAGAAATTGATGTCACAATCCCACATTTACAAGCTAATATCTCTGCAACTACCGATTAAAAATGAAAATAACAAACTGATTACAGCTTCAGCAATATTGAACTGTAATAGGAAGGTAAGTTTAACTAAGGTGAGAGTTCCCCTTTAACTACAAAATATGGTTCTGCACTAAGATGTGATAAACAGGCGATAAAGTGGAGTTGTCTTCAGTGATATCACTTATACAGTTCCTATGTTATTCTATAGAGTCCATGCAATAAGGTCTCCAAAGCTAAAAACATTTTAGTGCATTGGCTCCATAGATTAACATTGGACTTGGAGAAGTGATATCACAGTAGAAGTCAACTCCTCTTTATCACCTCTTTGTCATGCCTTAGTGCATCTCCCCCTTATCTTTACATATCATATACATCAAATCAACAAACTTTTTTAAACCAAGGTCATCATCACCTGAAGCACTGAAAAAATGACCTGAGTAACTTGCACCCACACTGCATACATCTTTTGCCCAACAAAAAAAATGTTGATCACATGAGGTAGATTACCTACGTTAGCTCTATAAAATGGGTGACATGCTCTGTTACCCACCCAGTGTCTGTGGGTGTGAGCAGGGAAAAAAGGAGGTTTACTCCAAATACCCCAACATTCTGTGTGACTGATTGGTGAAACACAGGCAGTTGTGAGCCAAGTTCCTTCTGGATCTGGCTGTTATTATCTCTGTGTTAGACATGTCTGGGGGTGTGAGAAGGGAGCACAGGAGGTATACCCCAATACCCCAACAATCTGTGTGACTGATGAGAAAGTCCCAGGCAGCTGTGATCCAAATTCCTTCCTGATCTGGCGGTTATTATCTCTGTGTTAGATGTGTCTGGGGGTGTGACAAGGGAGCAAAGGAGGATTATCCTAAATACCTCAAAATTTGGTGTGACTGATTGGAAAGACACAGGCAGCAGTGATCCATGTTCCTTCCTGATCTGGCTGTAATCTCTCTGCTGGGGTAGTCTGGGGAAAGAAGTAGTTGAAAAGTTTTTTTTAATTTGTTTGGTTGTTTTTTTTTTTACGATAGAGATATGGAAGACAAACAGCTAAAAAATGATATAAATAAAAGTTAAAAAAAGAAAAAGAAAAATGTATTTGTGATAGGGATCCTCACATGAGCTGTTACTGAGGCAGACTGGTACTAGAGAAGATAGAGTATTTTGTAGCGAGCCAGGGTAAGACATCAAACTCAATCAATACAGTTGTGTACTTTACAGTAATGTCCAGCAAAAGCACAAGGGGCAGGGGGAGGGTGAAAAGAGTAGAAGCAATGCAGGGATATGTGAGTAAAGTGGTAGTCCAAATATTTACTGCAGCCATGGGTGCTGCAGAGTGTACAATAAATGATGGTGATCCAAGCAGGATGCAGTACCAGTTTGTCAGAGTCCAATCAAAAGTTCCACCACCACCAGCTTAAATACTGTTAAGAACAAACATGTAAGAAGACTGAAGATAACATCAAGTTGCATTCTAGTGTTGGGATAATCAAAGAAGGTGTAGCAGCTCTTGTGAAAGTAGTGGCGAACGTTGTGAAAGTAAAAAAAAAATTAATTTTGTGAGACCTTTAAAACCCTAGAGATGTATATAAGTAGTGGGCAAGAAGTGGCAGGAAATGATGATGATGGCCAAATGACGACTAATGACGATTATGATAATTATGTAAATCTAGAATATATATCTCCAACATCCTCCTCTTCTTTATATCCAGATGAAGTTGAGAGTAAAAGAGATGATGATGACATAGCCAGAAAGTTAGCTGAAAGGCAAAGGCTCAGTCTTCCACCACTGTGTCTGTATCACGGTGCCCGTGATTCTTGTGCGACATTCTGACTTCCGGGTTTGTGTTTTGCTGTCTTTTATTGGTGCTAGCTGGCTAGCCCCTACCAGGGCCTGCTTTTATATACGCCCTCCTGTCACTAGGCCGGTGCCCTTTCGTGGTGTTCCTGACCTTACGTTATTCAGTGCACCTGTTCCGTGTTGATCCGGTTTCCATCTGACCTTGCTCCTGTTCTGCTCCTGTGTACCGATCCAGGCTTTGGCTGACTACCGCTCTCTGTGTACCGACCCAGGCTTTGGCTGACTACCGCTCTCTGTGTACCGACCCGGGCTTTGGCTGACTACCGCTCTCTGTGTAATGACCCAGGCTTTGGCTGACTACCACTCTCTGTGTACCGATCCAGGTTTTGGCTACGACCGCTCTCTGTGTACCGATCCAGGCTTTAAATGACTTACGCTATCTTGTTGCCCTCGCTATTATTGTCAATTCACTCTGATTTGTTGCCTCTGGTTGCGCTACTCTCAGCCTGTGACTATCTGTGGCCTCTGTTAAGCACACCCAGTCAGTGCTATCCGGGCACTAAGCGGTTACTGTTGCCTTCCCACTATACGCTCAGCCTGTGACTATCTGTGGCCTCCGTTAAGCACATCCAGTCAGTGCTATCCGGTCACTAAGCGGTTACTGTTGCCTTCCCACTATATGCTCAGCCTGTGACTATCTGTGGCCTCCGATAAGCACACCCAGTCAGTGCTATCCGGTCACTAAGCGGTTACCGTTGCCTTCCCACTATACGCTCAGCCTGTGACCCGGTAGTGCCTCCTCAGTTCCTTGTTGCACCAGATATCAGGCTGCCATACCCGGTATTCTGTAAGGCCGGTAGAGCCTCCTCAGTTCCTTGTTGCACCAGATATCAGGCTGTCTTACCCGGTATTCGGTAAGGCTGGTAGAGCCGCCTCAGTTCCTTGTTGCACCAGATATCAGGCTGCCTTACCCGGTATTCGGTAAGGCCGGTAGAGCCTCCTCTGTTCTTTGTTGCATTAGTAATTAGGCTGCCTTACCCGGTATTCGGTAAGGCCGGTAGAGCCTCACTATTGTATTGCTATTTTGCATGCCCTGTCCCGTGTCTAATTTTATTACTACTATTTGTAGAGTTTGGACCCGTGAGGGGCCTTGTGCGTTTTATTCTGCCTAATAAAGCTTTTCTATTTTATCCTACCCAATGTTTGAATGTTCAATAAAACCGTGACAGTCTGTCTGTAAACTGTTTAAGAAAACAATTGGAAAGTCTGACCCTGGACAAGCAAAGATGCTCAAAAATACATAGGCATACTGTCAATCATTGTAGGCATTGTCATTGCTTCTAAGTTGAAGCCCCACTCAGCCACACATACTAGTGTTGAGTAACCAGCAGCAACAAGGGAGGTTATCAACATCCACAATCTTAGCTATGATGCTGTTGGATGTGCAGCATCTGTGACACCTAGGAGTAGTAGAATTGCAGCAACATCTAGCCCTCAGGAACCCTGCCGTCTATGGAATCCACATTATTGGCATACTTCACGCATGATCCAAAAGCTAAGCATTATGCTATCTGTAGTCTGTGTAAAAAGCATGCAACCAGGGGGAAAGCAGGCTCACACCTAGGCACCTTCTCAATGAGATCCCACCTAAAGCACAACCACAGGTCTGACTGGGAGACACACCACCAAAATGTCAAAAGTGCTCCAATTAACAGCAACATAAGCACTCCTAAAAGTTCCTGTGACTCTGGGCACATAATAGAAATGGTGATGTTGATATGTAAGAGAATGTGCCAAGAGTTGGTTAATTCAAAATAGCACCTATGGCTTCTGCTGCAGAGGAGTATGACTCTGAGTTTCCTGTAGGAGATGACAAGAGTCACAGACTGTCCACACATACTGCCTCCACCTCTAATACCTCCTCTAGTCATGTTGATAAAACAGTAAAGTTACACAGTTCTTCTGCCATGTACTGTCAAACCACTCTTATTGAGTTTTTGGGAGGGAGTCAAAAACTTCACAACAATAATCCCAAATGTGTAGTGGCAAGGTTGCAAGATGTTGGCAGTGGACATGCTGTCATATTCTTTTGTTGAAAATAGAGGATTTAGAGAACTGATGTCATGTGTATCTCCTTTCTGGCATATCTCAAGCTGCAGTTATTTTACCAGGATGGCAGTGCCAGAATTATACAAGCAGGTGGTTAGTGTGGTGGGCAGAGGACTGAAAAGCTCATACAGCAATAAAATACACCTGACAACAGATAGGTGGACAAGTGGGGAGAGCACAGACTATATGACTGACAGCTCACTGAGTTTCCCTTTCACCACCAGAGGGCAAAACTAGCTTGCAGCATCAGGTGACCCTGTTTAGCCCATGTCCTCAAGTTAGTTGTCACCAGATTCCTGGCAGAATCTGAAACCCTCAGAGAGATGCTGACTATCACCAGCAAAATCAGTGCTCAACTGAGCTGCTCCAACAGTGCACACAATGCATTATATAGCATTCAAGAGATTAACAGCTTGACCATTCACCAGCTGAAAATGGATGGATTTCCCACTATACATGCTAGACTGTATGTACAAGTATTATAAGGCCATTAGAGAGTACACAATGCAAAACTGGCAGATTTTGGAGGGAACCTCTTTGCTACCTGGACAATGGCAACAAATGTATGATTATGTGAACTGCTGAAATCATTTGAGGAGTCATCCATGTTGGTTATCATGTAGGGGCAGGAATTAGTGAAATTATTCCACTCATATATTTATTGAAGAAAAAAATGAGGAGCATTGCTGAGGAATCTTACCATAATGACAACACAGACATGAACTAGCTGGTCAAGGACATGTTAGCATGCTTTGAGAAAGATCCTCAAATAGTGTCCATTAAAAGCAATGAGGAATACGTTCATGCCACCTTGCTAGACCTCCACATAAAACACAAAATTTCAGAACTTCTGCCAAAGCGTGGTCAGTTTATCACAACAAGGAGTCTTCTTCATTAGCATCTCTCTGAGGACTTGGGTTCTGTCAAGGAATATTAAGATATGCTTATAGATGTAGTGGAGTGTTGCATTGTGGAGGATGACAGGGAGATGTTTAAGACCAAATACTGCTAGAAAACAAAGTGAAAAGAAAAGTTTCTGAATACTTGCAGGATAGCAATGTTCTCGTCAGAATCGATAACCCCATGGACTACTGGCAAACAAAACAATGTGAGTGACCAGCACTGACATGTACAGCCATGGAAACCCTTAGTTGCCCTCAAGCAAGTATGGCTATCAAGCAGAAGTTTTGGGAGACTAAAATTTCTAAAAATGAACCAACATCTAATATCATCTGAATATCAGGTAGCAGAAGTCGAAAAAAACACACATTACAGGGAAAGCCACAGCACATGTTTTATTAACAGCAGCACAGAGGATGAAAATAATGAGTAGGAGGGATTTGAAGGGTTGCAGCATCTACCATTGTTGAGACCATTGCTATGACCACTGATTACTATGTGTCAATAATTTGAGAATAATGATAGCTTACATTAGACTCAAAGACGATAATGGTAATAATTGCTGTAAGAGCAATGAATATATATTTATGATGACTGCACTGTGCCTGCATTCCCACACTCATGATTTAAGTGAGGGGAGAGGTGGAGAAGAATGGCCTTCTTCTTCTCCACAATCACCTTAACTGGCTGGGGTAGGTGATGCTGCTGCCTCAGCGTCATCACTGGAGCTAGGACTAGGATTGTTGATGACAAGTGGAGCAGGAGCAGGTCCCATATCGTTTCTTGAAGAAGACAGTCTTATGTTGGCCTCAATGGTCAGAATGTCGCACACTTACTCTCTCATCACCCTCCAACTGCTGTGACACAGGGGAGCTTGCAGCAAACTCCACAATGTCACTGCTTGTGGTGGTGGTGATGCCCATCCCCATTTGCATCTCTTTCTCCCAATCCTTTTTTGCTTTACACCAAAAATACCTTCATGCTGATCTCCACACCAACTACTCCACCCCCACTCTCGCTTTCATCAAGACCTCCATCAGTCTCTAGCTGCTCTAGGTTCTGGTCTGCTTGGGGATTCCCTACTGTCACACTTGGCATCTCCTCCTCCTTCTCAGAAGAAGAAGGCCCACTGACAGCAGTAGCAACAGGCATGGGCAGCTGTCCTGTGCTGCTGACACAGCTATTCAGTTCTGTCTTTTCAAAATTTACCTCAGATCCTAAGGGATGATGTTGGGGGACTCGGCATCATTGGGTCTGGGGAATGTAGGTTTCTAGTCCACTTAGCGCTGGTGGTGCCTCTGCTTGTTTTAGTGACCTCTTCCTCCTCCTCAGAGTGATTAGCTTTAGGGTCCATTCAGCTTCTCTTTTTTTACAACAGTGGAGGTCATCATAGAGTCAGCCAGCACTTTGAATCACTAAGTTACCATTTTTTTTTAATATTTGATATCAATTTATTTTTTTCTTTCATTCTTGTATCCTTCCACTCTGCTTTTCTCCTAAAATACACAACACTACAGTGCAGGAAATTATAAGTATAGATAGTGTATGGGCAGGAAGTTTCTCCATATTGAATGACATAGGTGGGAAATGGAACCATTTTCACAAGATTTTCTGTGCTCTTAGTGAAAAGAAGGAAAATCTATGGGTTTATCTATGGACGAAATTTCCAGTGGGAAAAGTGAAAATCTGAGCTTCTTCCCTGAAATATTCCATGTAAAAAACTAAGACTTTTTGCCCATCCCTAATATTTACCCAAAATTGCACCTATATTCCCAGATCTGCACTAATGTCTCCGGTTACTCAAAGTAAATGATGCATGTGAAGAGTCCCACCTGTGGCATCAGTGAGCCTCCTGCAAAATACCCTACTCAAAGGCATAATGTGGCCTGTTGAAGCAAGGTGGTCCAGCAAAACCTGGAATTGTAGTAAAGTCACTTTTTTAGGTAATGCTATCATGCCCAGTAAATCAATCAAAGCCTGAAGTTTGGACTGAGAAAGACAAAGCAGCATGTCCATTTTAATTTAAATGCTCAAGAACATGATGATGGACGTATTGATCTTGGCCACCAATCCTGGTCACAAAACAATGAAAGGAAATAATGTACCTCTACCAACTCTAGAGGCAGCCAGACTCACAAATACAAATTCCTCCAAGTAATGACTAATGCAATATCCACTGGATTCTTCCTTTATAACTAATTCAATAATGCAGATTAATGTTTCAAAATACTTGCAATAGATGGCACAACCCATTGGCATGCTCATATAATAGAAAAACTGGAAGTTACACTATAAAACTAATCAAAAGCATATTCTGTCAGTTTTTGTCTTCCATAGCCATTGGATCAGCAAAAGTGGTGTATTCAGCTTTTCACAAATCAAGGTCAAAGACATTATTCACTTATCTGCCTTCCAGATACAAAAGGTGATGGATCAACCAGAAGGCACCAATTTCCTTTTTTGGGACAAACCATAATGGGGAAGCTCAAAGATTAGACAATGGTTTCAACTGGAAAAGACCTACCATACAACCCAATGCACTCCCATAGACAACTAATTCTGAGCGACATGCTCCGTCGCAGATCTCAAAGTCTACTCTTGTCCTAGGAAACCAAGAATGTCTATTAGGATTTTGAGAGCTGCAGGAAAACCATCCCTCCCTGTTCCAGTTCAGCAGCTTTCTGACTGGACTGAATAGAATTTTGTTGTTTTTCAGAAAACAGCAATAAAATGGATGTGTGCCTTTACACAACAAGCATTCTTGTTGAAATCCACATGCTATGCCCCATTTCTATTGCTAAATGGCAAAGGCCCAGCACAATTCTTTGGTCCCAACTGCCAAAGGAGCTAATGTGTCTGAAAGGGCCTTGATAACAGTGATAACCAGAGCTCTATGTATTTTCAACTCAAATGCATGTCATGATGTAAAGCTTTCTATTGCAGGAAAGCCTCATAATAATACTACCTTGCCTGAACAGGACCACGCATTGTTGTCGGGACTGTTTTCCAATAATACTTGCCAGAATGGCAAATGCCTGAATCCAAGACAAAAATGTATATCTTCCAAACTATGGTTAGTTTTTCTATTAGCCTTTGCTACCCAGTCCTTGAAGGAGTGCAACAAATGACTATTTAGACATAGTCCTCTTTCCATATCTTATTCTTCAGATTTATTTCCAAATGTAACCCTAGCACTGTACCCCTTGTTAAGTAGGCCTCCATTTAGTTGCTGTCTGGAACCAAAGCCTAGCCCTTCTCTCTATTGCTACCTTGTTGATACCCATCACTCAAGGGCACCATCATATCAGAGCCCACCCGTGCCACAGAACCCCCCCCCTGCCCAGCAGAAAAGATGGTGTGGATGAAACATAGCTATCCATGCTGCCTAAGGTACCCCTGGATACTGCCTCTTCAGCCCCAGACCAATGTTACTGTTTGCAAAAGTAATTACAGTGACATATGGTGTGTCACTTTGTATGCCATGGATCACATCAGATGCTGTTGCCAGCTCCACCACATGACCTACTGGTTCCTGGGTAACCTCAGTGGAAGACCCAAGCCAACTCATACTTACTGCAGCTGATTGGCCACTAGCTACATTGTCCCTCAAGCCAGCACGCCTAGACTCTACAGGATAGAAAATCCACTAATTCCCCACGGAAATGCAAGTGGTGTAAATGTGTAGTGCTGTATGACTCCCTAGCAGAAGTAACCTGATCAGTCTTTGATGCTCCAGATAAACTGGCAATGATGGACAGAACTGGTTCTGGAACCAGGGAGGCATCATCAGGAGAAGGACGAGACACCAAAATCACTTGAAAATCTTTACCATAACTGGCCAAGCCAACTGAAAAGAGATGAAAAAAAACTGGTCTGTGAACTGCAAAAAGAAGCAGTCACAAGCCGAAACAGCAAAGACCCTGCACACCCTGTGAGAACAGCTTTCACTATGATTTATTTTGTTTTATATATATATATATATATATATATATACACACACACATATATATATATATATATATATATACACACATATATATATATATATATATATATATATATATATATAGCACCATTGTATGAGCATCATCAACACAGAAGTCCATTGTGAATAATTCCCTATCCCTTGTAAGTGTAAGTTAACCTCAATGAACAACCTCTTGATAAAACCCATTCTCCAGAATTTTCTTTTTAAATGTTGTATGTTTACAACCCCCTCCTGCATATTCAATGACATCCCCCCAGAGGAGATACATCTTGGAGTATAAATTGATAATCAAGGTTAACACTCTGACCTGTGGCCTGAACAGTGACAAGGAATTTATGTCCCATTATCCCACAGAATAAACAAATGTTGGACCTTTTGGATGCCAGTGGCTGCACAGCTCATTGCAAGTGATGATTTGTGAACCCTTCTTGCACTTGGAGAGTTAACCCATACATTATATATACTTAACCATCTCTTGATAAAAATTAAAATTCACTGGAACATCAAAAATGTAATAAATCTTTTTTGTATTGTTCACTCCACTACCAAGAAATTCTACTGGAGCCTAGGGAATTAATTATAGAAAATACTGATAAGGACTTTCACTGCCAGTAGAATTTAAATGTTAAAATAATTAGCATGAGTGTTTAACCTTCATGCATTGTGTACTTAGCCTTCATTCTTATTATGCCTGAAGAAGAGACCTACGTTGTCTTGAAAGCTTGCTTCCAGTTAGCCAAAAGGAGTTTAGACATTCTGTCTTGCCCAAGATTGAGCTGGTTTTTCATGAAACCTTCAACTTTGATAGTAGAAGGTTAGAAGAAAATTAGAACAGTTCTCTTCATCTGTTGTAAAAGATAAAACACAAAGAGAAACCACTTGGAGCAAATATCTTATCACCAAAAAATGGCAGGAAACCACAGGTATCTTCCTTGGCATCAGAAGCTGTCATATTTTATGTGCTCTGAATGTCAAAACACTCGTTCTTTATTGCAGAGGTACTCTGTTTAAGCATACTCGACATAGGATTTAAAGAGGGTAATTAGACATTAATGTTGTATTATGGTTCTATGTTCATAGAAAGTGGGCCAAACCAACTGCACAACAGGGTAGAAATAAAAATTCTCATTGGCTTAACTGGAACTATACCTATTGGAAAAGTAACACTTTCCATGATTACATTAGGGTTCTCCTGAAAACATATCTTGTAGAATATTATCCTATTTTACACTGTTTTAATATAAAATATAAATAAAGTATATATATATATACAACTTTCCTGATGTCATCTTCCAATGCATAAACATCTAAGAGTTCAAATACTGTACTGGCCTTTTTTCAATACAAGAACAGCAGCTACTAATCGCAATAACTGAACTGCTTTAAATCTTCTCTCTCATTACAAAAGAGCACAAACAAAATTAACCAACTGCCTGTATAGTAAACAATTGCATTAAAATGCATAATTTTGTACATATACTATATGTAAGTATACAATATTTAAAGGTATATCAACCTATTTTAGGTGTTAGTGTTCCTTTGCCCACATTTTCATACAAACTCTGAATGTCAAGACTTTCATCAGCACATTTACATATCTGCAGCAAACATTCCTAAACTGAACAGATCAGGGTGAAAGTTTTAACCCTTTAAGTGCCAGAGGTGCACCCATTGCATTGCAATGCTATGCATTGTGTATCCCTCTGGCACTCAAAGGGTATAAGATTTCAAACATAGTTTTTGAACAGAGGATGTTACCTGAAGAAGACTGGTATCGCCAGTAATTCAATAACTCCAAATAGCTTAGTGTACAGCCTAAGGTTCAAATTTAACCCATTTGAGTACCAGAGAGGGATCCAAAGCATTTAAATGCAATGCCTTAGATACCTCTCTGGCACTCAATGGGTAAATAAGAAGCACTAGAACCATTCTGGGGCAAGCCAACTACATCATAAGGCCAATGAAAAACAACTTAAATGGGTATTTTAACCACTTCACAATATATTGAAAACCTTTCAAGAATTTAAGGAGTTAATGTCCCAATAAAGTAAATGCTAATTTTAGAGGCCCCTATGAGGCAGTTCTTTTTAGTATATTAGCCTCAGGAAGACAGGGGGAATATGAGTGTAGAAAACACAATGAAACACACATTTATTAAATGTTGACTGGACTCTGAAAGCTATAGTCATGCCAACCATTGTCCGGTAGCCAACAGATTGAGTCAGATTTAAATAATGGTTTTGAACCATATATGCCTCTGAATACTTGTGTTCTGTGTGAACAAAAGTACAATACATTTTGGTCAATTTAATTTTACACTCACACACTCTGGTACTGAAAATATGTGAACTCCTATAATGCAACTGCTAGTTGCTTTTTGTGTTGGATATCGTCCCTTATGTGCAGCTCTCTTTGTCTTGTACTTTGTTACAAGTCACCAGACAACACGACTATCTGCTGTCATCTCTCTGCAAACCTGGATAACCTCATGAAAATCAAGTTCAGATGGTTCAATTCTATTTCAGTCGTTCTAACATTTCCACGTTTCCTTTTTTCTGTTCTTATGATCACTTTTTGTTATTTTTGTTATTTCCTAATAGCGTGGAAGAACACCAGACCATATCAAGAGAACCTTATAAGATAATCAGTATTGCTAGTGTATTTTTTATATCCTTGAAATCCTACTTCAGTGGTTTTCAATCTCTTTTTGATGAAGGTACCCCTAAGATACATTTCGGAATTTTCAGGGCACCCCTAACATTTTACAGATTTGTGAAAATAAAGATACATGAATAAATAGTTATTCATATGACTCAATCAGAATTTCAAAAACTAGTATGCTCTGTATAACAATGTCCATAAAATTAAACTTTTAACTCAAGATTCACATTTTTGTCAAAGTCTTCAGAGTAATTGGTGGCAATCTAAGCTGGATCCCTGGACACAGCAAAGTGCCATATCAGCCTGATTAAGAACCACTGCCCTACTGTGTGTCATATAAGTATGGAAGAAAGCAGCTTCCGGGAGACAAAACCACCCTGAACACATTGATGGAATTGTACAACATAGTTGACTTGCTTCAGCAATTACTTTAGCTCTATAATTTCCTATTCATAATGGAGAGCTTTAAGAAAGAGTTCAGAAAAACTGCTCTGTCCATCATTAAAGGGATAGTAATACTTCGTTTTAACCTTATTTTATTTTGTAGGCATTAAAAAATATGAAGAATGATATGTCTTATCTCTCAAACCTTTATGGTTTAAGAGATATTCACAAGCAAAGTTTCCCCCTCCTGCCCCTTTTTCCTAGTGTAAGCCATCTCTTCTCAGACAGATAACAGCAGGGGACAATCTTCTTACAATGAAAACAATGAAAGCCCTGCCCCCCTTGACAAGCTTTTCAGGTTTTTCCCTTATCTTAATTGAAGATTGTCCCTCTCTGCAGTCTACCTGGGCACTTCCCTTCTGATCTTGCTGAACAGTGTTACATCAGTAAAAGGGGCAGGAGGGGGACACTTTGTCATTGAATTACTCTTGAACTACAACTCTGACAGAATTGAAATAACACTCTCCAAAGTCCAAATACTATGATGATTAATTAGAGCTGCTTTTATTATGAAACATTACTATCCCTTTAAGTCTGTTTATAATGAAAGTTACAAGAAAAATCAGGCATTGTAATTTATTGTAAAAGAAAAATATAAGAACAGACCACTTTAAGGAAACCTAAAACCAGCTAATATGACAGGAAACCACATACTAGTTCCCTTTCAGTACAAGCAGTCTTTATTTATATTACATGCTGAAATTGTTACTATAATAATTTAGCATTATTAACCCTTTGAGTGCCAGAGGGGTACGCAACGCATTGCAAAGCAATGTTCTTTAATCTCTGAGTGATGTGGCACATATGGATGTTAAAAGGGGCAATGAAAAAGTACTGTATATTACAAAACTGGTTCATATAGACTAACAAGTATAAGTTATTTTAATTTACAATCTGAACATAGGGATAAAAGGGTGCAGAGTCTGCTCAGCTTTGGAAATAGTGTTGTTCCCCTTTACATTTGCTTAGTTCCTGCACTGGCCTTGCTCACTCACTATATATTGTTCAGTTCAGAACTATATTCTTCTTTCTGTCTATACATTTAGATTTGCAGTGCACAAGTAAATGGCATTGGGAAAACCTTTATTTAAAAATGAAAACATTTTGATACTGAATACTATGCTATATGACATTTTATCATCAATGATAAGTCTAAAGTCATTGCACAACTTCTAGTTTTAACAACATAAGCTCATATTTGCAAAGAAAAGAGAATTTCCCAAATTATAATTGATTTAAATGGGGCTTTATCCCACTGAAAGGTCTACAGTGAATTGCAAATCAAATTCAATGAGCTAAAATCCCCCTTTAAAGCAGAACTATCACTCAACTTAAAGTACCCCCAAAATTGCTATGGATATAGTGATAAGCATATCCATACTAGTATTATCCTGAATAAGTCTGGCGTTATTGATAAATCAGACTCGTTCCGAGACGAACAGGCAGGCATCAGCACAGACATCTTGCCAAAGAGAAATCTGTGCACCTGCGCTGGCCTTCCCGGTCTCCTCTAGGAGGCATTGCATTGTACCTTAAGGCACAGGAAGGAACTGGCGGTGCAGACGCACAGATGCCGGTACAGCAAGATGCCTGCCTGTGCGTTTGAGAATTAGTTGGATTTATCAATAACTCCAGACCTATTCAGGATAATACTAGTATGGATATGCATATCACTATATACATAATGATTAGGGGGCACTTTAATCTGAGTGATAGTTCCACTTTAAATCAGATGATTTGCAGTTGTCCCTTATAATTCATTTGGTTTGCCTCTTAATTATTCCAGTTAGAGATGCACTAAGGTGTGATAAAGAGTTGATATGATTGAGTTGACTTCTCCAGTGTCATAAATTCTCTGATTCCTATTTTATTGTACAAAGCCAATACACTGAGATCTCTCAAGCTGGAGAAATCTTAGTGCATTGGCTCCATATAATAACATAGGAAATGGAAAGTTTATCACACTGATGAAGTTATCTCCACTTTATCACATATTTGTGAATCTCCCCCTTTTTTTCTTAGTAGTTCAACTTCACTGTGTAGAAATAATGACTTTTGGGTCAGATCACAGTGAGGCTGATGTATTATGAAATGGGTGCAGTTCTGGAGCAAAGCAACTGCACCATAGAGAACAAATTCCCATTCACGTAAATAGTGTTTTTAATGGTAAAGGTCTTCTACATATTGCAATGCAATGCAATGGAGTCCTCTATAGCATTCATGGATTTGAAAGTGCAATTTAAATTAAAGGGAATTGCACCACATTTCTGTAGTGAATACATTGCAGTGTACCCTTAAAAGTGCATGTTTAACCTTTTGAGTGGCAGAGGTGTATCCAATGCATTGCACTCTGGCACTCAAAGGGTTAAAGCGGAACTTTCATCAACATAATACTTAGCCCCAAATCCTTAATAGTGTAGCAATATACATAGAAATACTTGCCATTTGCAGTATATGTCTAGCATAAGTAAGAGAGAGGACGTTTTTGCAAGCAGGAATGGCTGGGATCTTGCAGGAGGTGCTCTTTGTGCCTGCGCTGTCAGTCTCTTCCGGTGCCTTAAAGGAGCAGTAAGCTTATTTTTATGAAAACACATATTTTATAGAGCTTTTCCTGCTGACTAAAACAATGTGACGCCCACTGCTGTCAGATTTTTTATTCAAAGTTTATAGCAGTTCAAATAATCAGGAAGTTAATTTTCTGTGGTTTACTTCCTGAAGTTCTAACTGACAGGAAGTTTCTATCACATTCTATGGAGAACTGTACGTCTCTAACTTTTCTGACTTTCCTCTCCATTAGAATCTAACAGAAAATCTAATTAGAATTTGACCACTAAAGGGCACTGCTAATGTAAAAAAACATGGGTTTAAAATGTAATAACTCTGGAAATATAAATCTCTCGACAACGGGAGTACCCTTATTTTACTCAGTAGGAAAATCCCTACAATATATATTTTTTCATAAAAAAAGTTTACTGCTTCTTTAAGGCACAAGGCTTCCAACTAGCCAACTAGCCAATTGTGGAGCTGAAGGGGATGGACAGTGCAGACGCAGAGATACAGTCTCTGCAAGATGTCTGCGATGTTCCCCCGCTGCTGCCTGCTGAAAATGTTCTCTCTCTCTTATTCTCTTACTTATACTGCAAATGGAAAGTATTGCTATGTATATCGCTAAGGATTTGGGGCTAAGTATAATGTTGATGAACGTTCCGCTTTAAAGATACACCTAAATTAGTATGTTTAGGTTAATTAGCTGCTCATTCATTTCTAATTATCTACCCGTTTTATCACAGGAATATCCTAAAAGTCTGACCTGCTGGATCACTTGAGGATTTTGGCTTAAAACATCTGGTCTAGAACACAATGCATTGGCATGATATGAAAATAGCTCAAAAATTGATTATTTCTTTTATATGCACTAAGGTGAGCTGTGTCTCCTGAAGAGGTACGATATTCAATTTCTTTGTTATTTCATGGAGCCTATTCACTTGATTGTGCCTGCACTGTAAACAGCTTAAAAGCAAGGTGCTACTGAATAAAGGAATTGGAGAGACTTATCTGGAGTTATTATTGCACATTACCATTAGTCCCTATACTTTTTATATAGCATGCATTATTGTAATATCAGCCTTGGCGCAAAATATGCTAGGCATTTCAGTTTAACTTATGCTGAATAGTAAATGCATTTCCTAAGATTTTCATTTTGACATCTCTTTGCTTTGACATGTGAGTCTATGAACGCTATTCACTTCACTGTGGCAGTGTCTCCACGTGCATATGATTATAGGAACCGTGTTAAATGCTTTATCTCTAAATATATAATGAGGATTTCCTTTCCAGTTAGGGACTCTTCTTATGTTGGAAACTGGGTCCAATACAGCTCTGCTTTTTTTTTTGGTGGACAACACATACATTACTCAGTATCTGCAGCCATAGTGGTTGTTTGAAGATAACCAGTAACATAGGCTTCTCTCCTCAAAGACACATGGAGTATGTATATATTTATGTTTTTTTATATAGTTACATACATGTACACAGCACCTTATAGAAACAATTATAATAGTGTCACCACGTGGGGTGTAGGGACCTGTGTGGGTCTGGTGCTGGTTCAGTTGCTCAGCAGTGCTGCTGGGGAGTGATGCTTGGGATCAGTGATGTGTGCCAGGTATTCCATTGTTGCAGCTGAAGCTGGGTAAAGGTTCTGGTCACGAAACCGGATTGCTCCACCCCAGTTCAGCTGGGGTGCAACCTGGATGGTTGTACTATGGGATCCGTAGAGAACCAGGGTCAGTAAAGCCGGGGTCAGTAGCCAGTAATCAGAAGTGAGATGCTGTGGTCAGAGAGAAGTTGGGATCAGTAGCCAGTAATCAGGAGAGTGATGTTGTGATCAGAGAGAAGCCGGGGTCAGTAGCCAGTAATATCAAACAGCAAAAAACAGACTCAGGAAAACACTGGAACTAGCTGGTAGAATGGGCACCTGTAGACTAGGGTTACCCATTTAAATAGCACAGTGAACCAAAGAGGAGGTAGCCAGGAGGGGGCTTAAACAAGAGCCAGTTCCAATAGGGCAATACCAGCCCAATAGGAGGATGCAAAGAGAAGTAATGTGCAGGCACCGTACAGAGCCAATGGTGGTCCAGCACACGTGCAGATGGATGGGATCATGCATGCACTGGAAGAGGCAAGCCGCCGGAGAAAGTTGAAGGAGAAGGAAGAAGTTTCCGTATGGAAAGTGAGCCACTGAGCAATGGTGACACATATTACCAGAAAACAAACAAACAAACAAAAAAAACAGGCCAGGGATAAAAGCAATAGGCTAAAGTGTGATCATTGTATTATTAACATTATTAGGAAACAGTCATTTGTTGTACTAAGGTTTGTTAGAGGCACAAGCCCTGATGAATCAGTAATGAATTTCTGGACTCAAGATGATTTTTTTGGTGATTTTCGTAGGCCTCTGGTATATATAACAAACTGTGAGGAAAAAAATGCCCTGCTGGCCTAGTGCCACAGTGTCATTGCGGCATTTGCAATTGCTGTTCTTGCTGCTGCTGAGTTTTTTAAGCAGCAGGACAGTTAGGCAGCTCTAAGGGAATGGGATCAATAACAGCAGTGATATGGGTGGTGATGATCATGGTTCCACTTGCCACTAGCTCCAGTGATGTGCCTGAGGCAGTAGCAGCACCACAGCTGGCCCCCACCACTTCATGTATATGTGGAGAAAAGAATTTGCCCAATAAGCTTTCTCCTTCTGCACTCCTCCAAAATCATGGGTATGTTGTTGGAAAAAACATTTTTCCCTTGAGGGCAGGAAGGAACTGTGCCTTTCATCAGAACCTTCAGTATGCACATTGTGTGCAGGAAATATGGGAAGGACTGGGAACAATGGACATATTGCACTCACGTCAAACAACAGACACAATTGAAGGCAAACACCTTAATGCTTAGGTCCAGAATTTCAAATCAGTTATTCCCCATAAACCAAGTACTGCTCCTGTCACTATGCCCCTTGTCTGCTCCACTACGGACAACTTGCAGTCTTAATAATAATGATGAATCTTCCCTGCTAGTTTAGCATAT
Source organism: Rhinophrynus dorsalis (assembly GCA_037306005.1). Lineage (NCBI taxonomy): Eukaryota > Metazoa > Chordata > Amphibia > Anura > Rhinophrynidae > Rhinophrynus > Rhinophrynus dorsalis. The sequence continues at coordinate 299,059,043 of CM074724.1, forward strand.
TGTGTGGGATGGACTGTCCTGAGATGCTGCTTGATTTCATGCCTGCGATTATACTCCATGACATTGCCATATGTGATCAGTGCAAAACACAATGTACAATGGGTGGGCATGAACTGCCACATCCTCACATCTACAGAATAACTATCAGATGGTACCTATGACAGAAGTGGATCACCAGAAGACATTGCTATGTCTTCCCATGCCCGGACCCTGGCTCAAGAAGCTGATGGCGAGACAGGTGTTTCTTTTGCCATCGAACTTTCAGGCTCTAACTGGGTTTCTCTAATCTTCCACCTCAAATGTTGGTTCCCTTGAGGTGAGACAGGGGGTACAACAACAGCTTTAACATGCTTCACATAAATGTCATTGCATCTGTGTTTTAAGCTTGTGTTATCAGGGCAGTTGTGTCAAGGTGTGTTCCTACCTTTACCCTTTTCAGTGATTTATCACATATACTGCACAGTGCTATCGCTGATGACTGCACTGTGCCTGCCCCAAGAGAAAAATAGTTCCACATGCATGACCTCGGGGTGGGAGGGGAAAGTGGCGTTTAATGTCCTCTTTCTTCTTCTCCACAATTCCCCTTCACTGGCTGGTGCAGAGGATGACGTTGATGCTGCCTCAAAATCAGCACTAGAACTAGATACAGGAGTATTGTTGGCAAGAGGAACCTGTCCTAGTCCCACATCACAACTACTGCTGGACCCCATTCCCTCAGTGGCCACGGTGGTCTGTGGCATACTGTACTGTTCCTTATCAGCCTGCTACCCTTGCATCAGGAATTACAGCAGCAGCAGCAGCAAATGCTGCAATCTGACTGCTGGTAGTGGTGGTGATGCCCATCCCTATTTGCATATCTGTCTTCCATACCTTCTTGCTTATTGCTAAAAAGGTCATTAATGTCTCTTACACCCCAGCTGTTCCAGCATCACACTCATCACCACCACCACCACCAGTCCCTTGCTGTTGCTGCTGCTCAATGAGAGTCTCACTGGTTGGTGATGATGACAAATGTGACAGAAACTCCCCTACTGTCATACTTGCCATTTCATCTTGAGGGGAAAAAGGCAGGCTGGCAGCACTGGTAGTAGGCACAGGCAACTGATCTGTGCTGATGCTAATAAATGCTAGCCAGTTCGGACTTCCTCAGCATTGGGTCCCAGAGGCACAATGCCGTGGGAAGGGGAATCACATAGTCAGGGAGGTGTTGTGGGCACCCTTGACTGCTAGTCTGGCTGCTCAGCAGGAGCATCTACTGTGGTCACACTAGTCCTAGAACCAGCTGATTCACTATCATCACCATCGTCATCCCCTCCATCACCCCCAACACTCTCTAGCTCCTGTGTGGTAGTAGTAGTGGGATTGCTTGGACACTGGCAGCAGTACTAGCAGAAACAGGTAGCTGACCTGTCCTGCTCACACAGCTACCCAATTCTTCATGTGGGGGACTGGGCAACATTGGTTCTGAGGAATCAGGGAAATTGTGAAGTCTGAAATAAAAGAGTTTTTTTGTGAATACTAGGTCCAGATAGAAGCCTTCCTTATGAGTGTCGGCAGCAGTCCACTGTGGAAGGCCATAAGACAGGATCGGTAAAAGTAAGCAGGAAGCACGGATGCAGAAGAGTGATCATTAAGTTGAAATCATCAAGAAGCAATGTAGGTGAGTCTGATAACAAAATGGCAGAAGGCCAGGTTTCAACAAACAAGGGTTGCTTGGTGGCCCATAGGTTACTGCTACTTGGAGAGGAACTGGGGAGAAGAGCTGGACTGTGTGAACCTCAAAGGGTGTGAAGAAGAAAGAAAGAAAGAAAGAAAGAAAGAAAGAAAGAAAGAAAGAAAGAAAGAAAGAAAGAAAGCAGTAGGGATGGGATAAAATGTTTGCCTCAAACCAAAAAGGCCATTTTCCCACTTTTTTCACCTAGCTCATTGCATTGAAATCAATGGGAAGAAAAATGGTTCCCCACCACATGAAAGTTTTCTCAACTTTTCTACAGCCATATAAAAACGTGTCAGAGGAGAAAGCAGCATGTTTTTGAGCTAGAGAAGATAGGCAAATAAAGGGGAATTGAAGCTTAGTTTAGGGAGGCTTGTAGGTAGGACCTTTGTTCTCTGTATTAGGGGAGTCTGGGGGCACTCTGGGGGGAAAAGAAGAGTGGGAGGAGATTGACTCCAAATACCCCAAAATGTGGTGTGATTGACAGGCAAGACACAGGCAGCTGGGGTCCAATTTGCTTTCTGATTTTTCTTTTATTGTTTCTGTGCTGGGAAAGTCTGGAGAAAGACGCTGTTGATTTTGTTTTTCAGTTATAACTTTTTTTGGGGACTGACTATGATAAGATAGAGTGAACAAAATAATAAAAACAAAAATTTAAATTAAAAACTTTAAAAAATTAATACATAAATAATTAAACAAATAAATATATTAGGTGACAGACAACTGACTGGGAGCCTGATGTGAGCTCTGTGACTGAGGCAGACTTGATAGACAGCAGGCGACATTGAGAGTCTTGTTGAGGGCTAAGGAAAGACGTTATACTCCACCAGTTATATACTGTAGAGAGAAAAAAAACATGCACAGTAGTTGAGTAATGTCAAGCAAACACACAAGGGGGGGGGGAGGTTGAGCAGTGCAGGGACTTGGGAGTAAAGTGTAGTTTAAAAACTGACTGCAGCAATGGTTGCTGCAGCATGTGCAATCAGTGATGATGATCCAGCTCCTCCCGGGATGGATGCAGTTTGTCAAGGTCCCACCAATCAGATCACATCAGTCCCCCACAACCACCACAATCATACACATCTACCACATTGTAGGTTGTACCTTATTTTTTATCACTTGACATCATCAGGAATATGTGCCAGTGTCACTTAAGCAAGCTTTTAGTGTTTTGGGCAAAGGACAAATGCACTCTGCATGCTAACACATTTTTCAAAGTAAATGTTGCTGTAGGACTCACAACTTTGACTTCCAGCTACTTATTTCTAAACTACAGCCCTCAGAATAAGTAATATTGTGCTGAGAAATGTTGCACCATAGGAAACACAGGAGAAATTGTGTTGTAATAGGAAAAAAATGTGTTGACTAGTAGAAAAATCTGTTAGAATAGGAGAAAAATATGTTTCAATATGTGAAAAATTTGCAGGAATAGGCGAAATAGAAGGAACATTTTGCATTAGAGAAAGGAAGAAAACTTTTGCAAAAAAAAGAGAAAAATTGTCTGTTTTTCGCCAAAAGTCATGCAAGAAATTTTTCTCACGTTTTGCCCACCACTAGTAAGCAGTTAATGTCCATATGCCTCCTCCGAATGGGGAATATTATTATGGTATCTACACTTAGGAGCAGTTTCCTGTAGTTAAACAGGGTTGTACCATAGATTTGGATAGGGAGTATAGTGGAACACTTATAGGAATCAACTCTGTGGAAGCATTTTAACCCTTTGACTGCCAGAGGGGCACACAGCACATTGCTGAGAAATGCATTGTGTACCCCTCTGGCACTCAAAATGTTAACAGGAGTCTAACTGATATTTCACCCTCAGTGAAAGGGTGAATCTCTGGGAATGGAATCCTGCTTTGTCAGTCGGGAACAGTCAGGTAAGGCTGCTATATTTGACATCTAAGGTCTTATTCAGCAATCTGAAGAGGTACAATTCTGGAGCACAACAACTGGATCATAGTGACCAAAGTCACAGTGATTTAAATGGGGCTTCTAATCACTTGAATGCTAGAGAGTTCAGTTTTCCAACACATTGCAAAGAAACACATTGGAGACTTCCCTGTAATACAATGGATTAAAAGCCCCATTTAAGTAAATGAGAACTTGATGAATCCCACCATGGTACAGTTAGCTTACTCCAGAATTGCACCTATTTCTTTTGATGAATATACCCCCCAGATCTGTATTTTGTGAGTACTTTGGCTTTAAATTGGAAATATTCCCTAAATTACCTGGGAAGATGCCCTGCCTAAAGGAAGCAGGTGTACTAATCTATATATTGTGTGCACTGTACCTGCATCTATTATACTGTGATCTCAGGCTGAAGTCTGCATCTAAGTCACATGTCCTCACAACAACGGACCTGAAGATCTAGAAAAGGGTTGCTTGTCTTCATTGGACTTGTGCACAATAGAGATCAGATGCAAATTAAAAGTATATTGATATATCAAATTGTTGTTTGAAGGACATCTACATTGACAAGTCCTTCTGTATAAAACATTTATTGACATTTATTACTAGTGTATAATTACACTATAAAGTTGGTAGCATGGGTGTCCGGAGGGGGGGAAAGGGGGGAGACTTGCCCCCCCCTACAATTACCCCTCCCATATAAACAAAGGGGCTGGATGGGCTGGCCTGGGAAAAATTTCTACAGACACCCTTGGTTGGTAGCTATCTCCCATAGCTTTTATTTTCAAAGTCAATGTAGCACTATTCAGACTCATCTTGTTCCCAATAAAACTGTGTCTTAAACAAGAAAACATAATGCAACACTCAAGATTAAACATAAGAAGTTTAATCATCATTGCACAATAAAGAAAAGTTAAAAATGTACATGTAGAGAGTCTTATGAATTTAAATTTTAACATCTGCTGCCTGAGGTGCTTGCAATGCATTGCTTAAAATAACAATGAATGAAAATAGCTTTATTTAAATATGTTCTTCGGCATATAAGAGTGTGACTGGTGTTAAAGGTATTACATTTGGATTCACCCATTTCCCTTCCCTTTCTCTGATTTCTGTTAATAACTCTATGCAGTGCCTTTAATGACAGAGCTAGTGCCACCATGACAAACTCCCCATTAAAAAGATCAAGATAGAAATTTGATGTCTCTATATTGCTTTTACTGAGCAGTATAGCTGTACTGATGTAGTGTTCAGGACTCAGCAAATGACACACAGAGAAGGAATTTCAATCTTGCCTCTTGTTCGGTAGTTGTCATGGCAACTTGTTCTGTTGGTCGGTCAACCTTCTACATCCTTCACTGCTGAATAAACTGACATCATGAAGGTGAATTTGGAAGAGGGAAAACACTTGATCATCTTCAGAACTGCTGCATTTTAAATAGTGTGACTGACATCTGTCAAACTATAAAATGTTGAATAGATTTTAAGTTATTTTTAAGTATTGTTATCCCTTTAAACATTGGTCAATTATAATAAATCAACATTTAGCACTTTGAGTACCCTAAGATTATCCATCACATTGCTTCACAATGCATTGGACCCCATCTACCAATAGAACAGCTAAGGACAGGCAATCACAGCCTACTGGTGAGTTTTAAATCTGTTGGGATGATATAAAAGCTTTTGAAGATGTAAAATCCACTTGGCATTGGCACTGGGCATCCATCAGGAAATGAGCTGCTCTTCAACATTGTTTTTTTGTTGTTTTTTTTTCATTTGTTTCTTTACAGAAGCATTTTGCAGTTGTTAGTCTCAAAAAAAAAATTAATTTATATTTTAGGATGCAGATGAGCATATGTTGTATACGTTGATTTTTCTCTGTATTCATAATATTTATATGGGTTAGGGTCAATGCAGTGGCCTTGTAACCTGAATACAAAATGGGTATAGCATTTAATTAATATCTCCCTTACACCAAAGGTAAAAAGGTTGGAATGGAGTCAGAGAACTCACATGGCATTTTATCCTCAATAAACAAATAGGTTGGTTTAGAAAACAACAAAACTGCCAATCATTCCAATGGGGTATTTAAAACCTTGAATGCAGGCAACGAATCTAACCCAATATGAAGCATTCAAGGGTTTAAATTAAATTAATTTTAATATTGAAAAAAGTATATTGCAGGGAAGTGGCAAAACGCTATGAAACGCATTGGTTGACATATTTGCATTTTCGAAGTGGAGAATTCTTCCCGTGCATGGATTATACTGAATAAAGGACCCATAGATGCAAGTGATGTGGGTCTCCATTGACTTATAGCCAGATGCTACATGCTGAAGAGAGCAGAGAAGTACCACTAGTTTCTGTTTTGTGTGTATATACTTCAAGGTGGTTGTAAAGCCTCCTCATTTGTGAGTGTCATTCTTACTTGGTTCCATTCTAATATATATATATATATATATATATATATATATATATATATATATATATATATCCACTGCATTTAGAGGAGCACCCTTCTGCATTTGTTTCATTTGCATATTACAGGGTTTATCCTCCCAAGTAAAGCCAATGTACTCTGATTGCTGAGGGATGGTTTATTCAAAAGTTATTGTAGTTCAAATTTTTTGGGTGAAGTATCTCATTTACTTGAAATAGTACAGTGTCACTCTTGCTACAGTATCCTATGGAGGTCTATGGTCAACTGACCAGTGCTGTCCATGGACTGTAGTAGCAACAGCACCACCAAAACATTTCAGACCATGAAGAACTGCACTAAAATTATGCAAAGTTGAGCTGCAAATAATTTTCTAAAAAGCAAGGTACCAAGTCACTTTTATTTGGTGGACAAAGTTTCAGAAATGTACTGACAAAATTACTGAAACACAGAGAAAATGTGCAGGGTCGTAGACCAGACATGGGGAATAGCTGTTTTTCACAGCAGGAAAAACCCACCAACATATATTATTTCCATATTAAAGGGATATTATCATCATTATTATTCTTTATTTATATAGCGCCAACTAATTCCACAGCTCTGTACAATTGGGAATAGACATACAGTGGTATTAAATAGTACAATCAGATGTGGAGAACAGAAGGATAGGGCCCTAGTAATGTTTCACAAAAACCACAGCTCCAATTAACCTTCATAGTATTTCAGCCATAGAGATTGTTATTTCAATACAGTCAGAGTTGTAATTCAAGAGTAATTGAATGATAAAGTTTCCCCCTCTAGCCCCTTTTACCTAGTGTAAGCCCCCTCTCCTCAGATGTGGAATCTAGTACATAGACCAGACAGCTCACATCAAGGGACAATATTCTTACTGTGAGAACAATGAAAACCCTGCCCCCCTTGACAGGTTTTTCAGCTTTTTCCTTTATCTTAATTGAAGATTGTCTCTCTCTGCAATCTACCAGGACACACCCTGCTGCTCTGAACTGAGCAGTGTTACATCAGTAAAAAGGACGGGAGGGGGATACTTTATCATTCAATTACTCTTGAACTACAACGCTGACAGTATTGAAATAACACTCTCCAAGGCCCAAATACTATAATGATTAATTAGAGCTGCTTTTATTATGAAACATTACTATCCTTTTAAGTGCTGCTATCCTTTTTATTTGCTTCATTACATGAATTTGGCTTGCCCAAAATGCATCCAATTCTTTGTAGTACATTAGCCTCAATATCACCTCCTAATCATCCATGTGAGGGGGCTGTAAAGAAGAGAGTCTGTGGTCCTTTTTTCAGTTGCATGGAAGAAACAGATATGTTTACATTACCAGAAGAATAGATCAATTAATTGAATTGGAAAGCTTTGCCCACTCATTTAGAATTCTCCTTAGAAGTTTAGTGGATCTTTTCCTTAAGAAGGCAAATCTTTTAAACTGGCATTTATATTGTGTGTCAGACATTCTGCATTCCTCATCTGCAGACAGTTCACTCTCTCACACTGGTTGAGGGGACAAGAGGAGCACTGATTTTCACTGTCTCCTTGCAGCTATGAAGACAAGCCTTTGAGCTACCAGGGGGAAAGGAATTTAGGCCCATCCTATATATAATAATTTGCTAAATTGTTTGCCAGAAGCCGTCATGCGCAGTAGAGACGGCTGCACACTCTGCAGTCATGACCAGTATAGACTGCCTGCGCCACGGGCAATAATGGAAAGGGGCTCCTAATTCAGACTGTAATAGTTGACTACGGTCTGAATTCAGAGCACCCCGCTCCATATCAGCCGCGGAGCGGGCAGTTTCTACTGTGCATGACTGCACCTAGGCCGTTGCTGGGTGGCACTGTGGCCCGTGTACACGGGCTCTTCAACTAGTATATATATAAAAGAAAACTAGAGTTATTCTAAAGTAAACCAACTGCACCATAGGGAACTAAAAATTCCTGTTAAATTAAATCGGACTTTTAACCCTTTGAATGCTAGATAATCTCCAATGCATTGTGAGGGGGGTTAAAAGGGGTTAAAAAGTTCTATTCAAGTGCATGGGAATTTTTATTTATACCCTATGGTGCAGTTTGTTTACTCCAGAATAACTCTAAATAAATAAGGAAGTTTAAAGGGATAGTAAAACTTTGGTCCACATTCTGGACCAATCCAGCTACACCACAGGACAAACAAGAATCCTTCTCATTGTATATTAAGTTTTGTAATGCTTTTGATACTTTTCTGGCATTAAAGGAATCAAAAGCCCAATTAAAAAGATTGGAAATTGTAAATATTTAACTGGGTCTTTTAGCCCCTTAAATGTTAGATAGATCTCCATCTCATTGTTAAGCAATGCATCAGAGACATCGATATAATTGAAGGAGTTATACGATCCATTTAAAGTGTTAGTGATGTCCCAAACAGTTTTTTTATAAATTTGAAGAGGGTAAAAAAAGAATCTCATTGTCACAAATCCCATCTCTCATACCTCTATGGTTTGAGAGATATTCAAAGTAAAAGTTCCCCCCTCCCTTCCCTTCTTCTGATATCAGCATCTAGCTGACAGCAGAGGATCCCAGTCCGGCGACCAGCCGGCGGCTCTGCAGTAGAGCCGAAATCCCGTTATTAGAAAATAATTACTTCACTGGAAAGGTCTACAAAGTGTGCCTGGTTTGCAAGCACACTTTGTAGACCATTCCCATGAAGTAGTTATTTTTTAATAACAGGATTTTGGCTCTACTGCAGAGCCTCATCGTGTCTGCAGACATGGATCCCCTTCTGTCAGATTTACAGCTGACATCAAGAGAAGGGGAGGGAAGAGGGAACTTTGACTGCGAATATCTCTCAAACCATAGCGGTTTGAGAGATGGTGTTTGTGGAAAAGAGATTCTTTTTTTACCTTCTACAAATCTATAAAACATTTTATGTGATGTTACTAACACTTTATTTAAATTCTTGGCTTGTTCCCGAATAAGGTCATAGGCCCATATATATATAAAATTAAACTGGACTTATTCTAGAGTAAACCAGCTGCACCATAAGGGAAAGTCCTAAATTCCCATGCACTTGAAAAGGGATTTTAACCCCCTGAATGCTGGAGAGGTCTGCTATTCATTGTGAAGCAATACATTGGAGACCTCCCTAGCATTTAAGGGGTTAAAAGCCCCCTTTAATTTAGCAGGAATTTCTATTTGTCAGAGGGTCTTATTCAGAAAACTTAACTGGAGTAATTATAATTGTTCCCCTTTTCTCTGCATGTACTTGACTCCGAGACTGTAGTCCATTGAGGTGAGCAGCCATAAGACTGGAGGAGATTTATCACCGATACTGTTTAAGGGAGCAGCTTCAATTCCCTGTGCTCTATAGCTGGTCTGTGCATTTCTAGCATCTACATCTAGTGAATAGCTGTCTAAGGGTGATGGTGTGGTGAATTTAAATATTTATGAGGATATTGCACAAAAAGCGCCTTCTTTCTTTGTTTCTCAGCTGCACCAAAGTAACAATCACAATTTCTATGACTTCCTAGTAATAACCCCTCTTACCTTACAGTGGCAATAAAATCCTGAAGGCTCCTTTAAATTTTGGCTTTGTACCTTCAAGGGATAACAGCTTCATTCAGTCCAGTATGTCTTGTCCATCGAGGAGTGCATGACAATTGCTAGTAGGACCACAGGACCTCAGATTCTGCCTGTAGAGATGTGTGAAGTCACATTATTTATTATTTTATTGCAGGGATTTTCGCAGAAAAAAACACAGTTTGCAGATTGTTACAAAAAAATTCTTGCTCATAGAAAATACATAACATTTCTGCTTTTTTCTTATGTCAAAGAATTTCTCGTGAGAACTTTACGGTTTCCTGGCTATGTTTTCTATAGCTATGATAATTCCTGCCCCAATACTATAAAAATCTAGAAATTCCCAATGGGAGTTGTAATTTAGACAGACAGGGTTGTAGAAGCAAAGATACAGTGAGAGAAAAAAATAGTTGTGTAATCAGAGAGAGCTATCACCAGTGTACCTGTCACTGCTGTTTCCTGTTGCACTGCTGTGCCTGTGTGTGTGATTGGGTGAAAAACAATTAGTAACAGGAGTTGGAAGACCACTGCTCTTGATATTGAGGAATCCAGTAGCAGTAGCAACAGTTCTAGTAGTAGGAGCGGTCAACACTCTGTAGAGTCAACCAGCAGATATTGCTGCTCTCTTCCACTACTACAGGGGTCAGATTTTGGAATACTATTAGTAGCAGGTGTCAGTGGAGCTGCACTTTGAAAAAGTAGCAGAAGCACTCGGAGTAGCTTGGAATATGGATGTCGAAGAACTATGTTGCTGATTAAACAATAGCGAGTTTGACTGGGTGGGGGTTGTAGGAAGCATTGACACTGATGATGATGATGACTGAGATGATAATTGTGTAATTTTAGGTCTGTTTATTTGTCTTGATCCAAACTTTCTATTTGATCTCTCAAGATATTATAAACATGATCCTTTGCAGTGGTGGAAGTAACTATTTACTTTTCTCCTTGAGGGATACTGACAACTAGTCTGTGGTGGGTTGTTACTATCACTGTTAAGCTCAAAGCGGATAGTCTAATTAATAAGTCCTCCTCCATTATTGCAGAATGTGGATTCTCATACTTTTTAGTGTAAAAAGTTTTAGTACTTGTTCTTGATGTGGTGGAACTTTTCGTATTACTAATACAAACCATCCCTTCAGGAGGAGGAGGAGGATCATCATCATTTACTGCACAAGTTGCAGCAATCCAATATGTACATGCACTCCTTCTACTCCTCTCCCTTTACCCTTGGCTCTAACATGTTTGGTGGACATAAGTATGGTAGTGTTGATTTCTGCAGTAAAGAACACAACAGAACTGTAAGCATGTGAAGTTATCTTTCTGAAAATAATGTATGATGTATGGATATCACACCCATTCTCCCTGCAATCACAGACAAATCAGTCTCCCCCTCTTTGCTTATCTACCTCTAGACATAGCTTGCGTCAAGCAGTAGCTTTCTCATTTTTCATCTTAACTTGACTGCAGTATTAATTTGTACAGTACCATTAAGAACTAGGATAAACCTGTTAGCTTCAGAATCATCAGTTGCAAATAATGCTGATGCACAAGTGAAGCACCAACACACCTTAGTATACTCTTGCTCCTCTTCTCTTATGGATGTAGGAATTAGTGTCTGTGTAAGTAGACACAGTAGGTCCAGTTGTGCCTGTTTGTTTGCCTTGAATTTATGAAGTATTTATGTCTGTCTGCATTGTATCTGCCACTCAGTAGAGGTTCGCCTAGCTCTGGAAAGAACACTGATCACTTTTTGTCATTTTTTATTAAAAAATGTATTTTTTTGTATTTAGTGTTGCTTTCTTCCTTAAAATCCATACCCACAGAACAAAGAGTTACCACCAATACTCCTTTCAAAAAACTCTAGCTCTCTCTCTTTGCCTGTCTGCAACATGCTGGAAACTGACACCATTTTTTTTATTTAGCAACAGAAATACATGTAGGAAACTCCATGCGGGGGAAAATACAGTATTATTTTTCATGGGAATTCCTGTGAAAGGTACGTTTCAAGTTGCATGTTTTGTTTTGTAGCCAAAATATTCCTTCATCCCTATGCGCTAACTGCACATGGTAATCATAATCCTTTAATGCTTTGAGTACCAGAGAGGGATCCAACGCATTGCGTTAACCCTTTGGGTGCCAGCGAGGCACACAATGCATAGCTCTACATTGAGTACTCCTCTGGCAGGGTTAAGGACCATGTAGGGGTAAAAACCAAGCTCATAAACTCTGCTGTTTCAGTCTAAAAAACCTGCCTGTTTTTTCTGCCTCTGTGGACCTGACATCCATGCCTGATTGAAGATGTCATCTCTTGAACAGAGAAAGATTAAAAGGGGCCATTAAGATTTTCTGGAAGTGTTAGTTCTCCTTTAGCTTGAGCTTTTAATCCTTTGAATGCTAGAGAGGTCTTGAACACATTATGAAACAATGTACTGGATACCTCTAACATTCAAAGGGTAATAGCACAAGTTCAATCAACAGGTATTTGGTTTGGTTTGCTGCAGAATTCCTTATTTTTACTAAGGTCCCATGTCACATATTTTTCCTCATAGACAGAAAACATAGACATATGAGGCCCACACCCAACTGCATGTCATTATCATCATAACAACTTACTCTATTCACTGAGATTGGCCAGTTTCTGTTTAACTTCATTGTAGCAGTTTAAGTTTATCTCACTCTAACATCAAAGCAGTCATTTCTCATTCAAGTCTTGAAGGTGGAGTCTCCAATATCACAGATGTTGATTGACAAACATATTCCATTAGACCTCAAGCAATTCTGGATCAAACCACGGCACCACAATGAACAAATCAAATCCCTCATAGACAAAGTATAGTAAACAGCACAAAAACAGCAGCTCCGATTAATCTTCATAGTATTTGAGCCATAGGGAGTGTTATTTCAATACTGTCAGAGTTGTAGTTCAAGAGTAATTGAATGATAAAGTACCCCCTCCCTCCCCCTTTACCTAGTCTAACACTTCTCACCTCATATGTGGAATCTGGTTGCTTGACCAGACAGATAAAAGCAAGGGATAATCTTCTTACTGTGAGAACAATGAAAACCCTGCCCCCTTGACAGGTTTTTCAGGTTTTCCCTTATCTTAATTGAAGATTCTCCCTCTCTGCAATCTACCTGGGCACCTCCCTGCTGCTCTGAGCTGAGCAGTTTTACATCAGTAAAAGGGGCAAGAGGTGGATACTTTATCATTCAGTTACTCTTGAACTACAACTCTGACAGAATTGAAATAACACTCTCTATGGCTCAAATACTATGAAGATTAATCGGAGCTGCTGTTTTTGTGAAACATTGCTATCCCTTTAAATGGTGCATTCAAGGCATTAAAAGCCCAAATTAAATCAATGAACATTTTGGGATTTTTATTAGTTGTCCACTATGGAACAGTTTACTCCACAATTACTACCATCCTTCTTAGTACATCACTCTCACTGTATATGTATTAAATCTTTCAATGTGTTTTTATGCAACACTATTTTACAATATTTTTAATGGGGAACTAAACCTAAGAATTAGTAACTCTTAATTTGTTTGTTGGATTACCTATGTAGGTGTCCTACAAACAGCAGCCAGTTATTTCTATTTACTATTTTTGTTTGCATTTGAATTGCGTTTTAGTCCACTGCTAGCTGTTTCAATTTTAATCTGTTTCATGCAGAGGACAAATTAAGTGCCTTACAAGTTATTAAGGTCTATTGATCCCCATTGTTAGCTGTAAGGAGGTGTGACCTAAAGTCAGGCTTGAATATAGGAATCTACACATGTAGTGTAAAAATATTTAGATAGATATACCTGACACACTGGAGATATATTGACAGATTATGTTATTCTTTTTCTGTGATGGACTTAATTGAACCTGTTGTTATTAATAAAGAGGAGTGACGTAAAGGCACGCTTGAATAGGGATTACGCTATACAGGAATCTGCAAATATATGCAATAATATATAAATAGAGATACTTGTATAAAGGGCACTTACCAAGGCAAGTCAATGTGTTAAGGAAATAAAGAGCAACTTATTCCCAGGATCTACCTAGTTCCCATTAAATTCTACATTATATGTTATTGTATGAAATTATTTAATTAAAATTATTCAGATTTAATAATTATTGTTTTAATCTTTATTTTGTGGTTAAAACACTGGAGTTACATTACCACTTCTTCCTAATTATGTATTTACACATGGCACGATTTCCGTGACTAACAGACAGTGGCGTATAGTGCCGTATTATAAGTGGGATGGTTCTGCTGAAGCCTAATCCCCTTGCTCCAGACATCTTCAAATGGTTTATGGTGGCCAGCTTATTTACCAGTCTATATATTGCTGCAATATTCAATTTATATGCTGATTTAGTGAGTTTTTTTACCAGTTTATACACCCTTTTAACTAACCACCTTATTAACCCTTGGATTTTTTAGAGGTATCCAGTACACGGCAATGCAAACTCTTTGTATGCGAGAGAAGACTCCAACACATTGCAATGCATGTTGGCTACCTCTCTGCAGAGCCGGATTAAGACTCCAAGGGCCCTCCTCATCTTGTCTCCTAACTCTGCTGCAAACCTCTCTTGGTTTGCCCATTGTTGTTGTGGTTGGAGGTACTAGAACCTACTTAGTAAAAGACAAAATTAATGCTTTAAGTATATAAAAATGTACTTCAGAACTTACAATTGAAATGGGGCTACAAAAGTGATCTCACAGAGCTTTACACAAGTAATGCCACAGAACTTACAATTGAATTTAATCAACATCAATACAAGTGATTCACAACATTTACAATTGAACTATAGTTGTGCTATTAATATCAAGAGCTTACAATTCTATGACAACCACTGGGTACCTTGTCCTTCCCTCACAGTGTGGCAAAGTAACGTATATTGCCTGGTATTCCTCAGTTCAGAGTACTGTGAATTGAGGTATTCCAGGCAAAATACTTTGTTTTGCCACACTTTGAGGGAAAGACAATGCGTTCATATCCAGTCCAAATTTATTTCCAGCAGTGTCTGAAAAAAAAAAAAGAATTAGGCAGGACAGAAGTGAAATATTGTCTCCCACCAGATTATATGATGAAATGGTAGGAAAAGAGGGAGGGACAAGGGGGAAGGGAGGGGTGAAACTGAAAGAAACAGATTGAAAGAGGCATGGGGAGAGAAGCTAGGAGATGGAAAGAAAATAAAGGAACAAGCTAGATGGAAAAAAGAGGAAGGATTTGAGAGTCAAGAACGATATAGACACAAGACATTAAATCAAAGCAGTGACAAGGATTGTGTCTACTAAAATAACATGTAGTATTGATCTGAAGTCACACAACCCCTTGGATGCAAGATATATTGGGTTGTAGACCTCTCTAGCACCCAAGGGGTTAAATATTATACTCCTAATGTGTCACAGGAGTGTCCAATAGGCTGGACATCCCTCTGGCACTCAGGGTTAAAGAACTGCAGAGAGACAGCAGTTCAACCCTTCACTCCCACTGAGAAAAATATGTTTTTTCATTCCATGCAGATCAGAGTTCACCTTGGTGTGAGCAGCACAGAGAGAGCTGATAAGGATTCCCTGCCTGTGACTGGACCCCCCTTTAACACACTGTCATAAGAAAAGCACAATCCTCGTATTATAGAAGTCACTTCTACTTGACAGATCCTGTGCTGATTCTTGTATTCATTCCTGAACTCCTGTGTATCGTAACTACAGAAAGGCTGTGAGAGGTGATCATACTGCATCTCTAGTTCCAATTCACACACAGACATAAAGGAATGAGTAGTAGAAGCAGAGCAGGATCTGTCAGTAGAGGTCACTTTTATAAAGCAAGGACTGTGTTTTTCATATGAGGGGAACCGTTAAAACGTGGTCTGGGGGAGAGAATCCTTATCAATCTTCCCTGCTTCTCACTCCAGTCTCCAACTGCAAAAAAACAAAAAAAAACAAAAAAACACCCCATACTTTCCCTGTATCAGTGAATGGCTGAATTGCCGGACCTCTGCATTTTAATTCTTTGCACGCCAAAGCATATTCTTCAGCATATGGTAAAGCATTGTCTCTAGTGTTGAGCGAGCGTGCTCGGCCGATGCTCGGATCGGCTCGAGCATCGCTCTGCTCTGCACATGGCGGTACTCGTACGAGTACCGCCATGTGCTCGCCCGACATGCTCGGGTGAAGAGGATCTGTGCCGGAAGAGGCACAGATCCGAAGACGCTCCGCTGGACCACCAGGGAATGGAGGTACGGGGGCATTGCGGAGATGAAGGGGGCATTGCGGAGATGAAGGGGGACATTATGGAAGAGGGGCATAGACTCTATGCCCCTCTTCCACAATGTCCCCCTTCATCTCCGCTATGCCCGTCTTCCACAATGTGCCCCTTCATCTCCGCTATGCCCCTCTTCCACAATGTCCCCCTTCATCTCCTATGCCATAGAGGAGATGAAGGGGGACATTGTGGAAGAGGGGCATAGCGGAGATGAAGGGGGACATTGTGGAAGAGGGGCATAGAGTCTATGCCCCTCTTCCACAATGTCCCCCTTCATCTCCGCTATGCCCCTCTTCCACAATGTCCCCCTTCATCTCCGCTATGGCATAGGAGATGAAGGGGGACATTGTGGAAGAGGGGCATAGCGGAGATGAAGGGGGACATTGACCAGGCACCCTCCGCTCATCAGAGCAGGGGGTGCCTGGTTTAATGCTCGAGTGCTCCCATTCATTTGAATGGGGCTCGGGTGCTCGGCCGAGCACTCGAGCATCAGGGGGTGCTCGGTCAGAGCACCCGAGCACCCGAGCATCGGGGTGCTCGCTCAACATTAATTGTCTCTTCTGACCCTCCCTGTACCTCTGAGCCTTTGGAGATATCTGTAAGAAAGCCAAGTTCTGCTGCTGTGGTCCCCTGCTTGCATGTAGCCAGTGAAAGGAGTAGGGGACCAGAATGTGAACCTCCGAGGTGTTTGTTTTCTTTTCAGCTGCCTGAGATGCAGTTCCACACACAGTTCCAGAGTTTGAATCTGGGACTCCGACAGCTGGAAAAAACTAAGCATGCAACGCGTGTCATCAGAGGTTCATATTCTTGTTCCTGCTACTGTCACTGGCTAAATGCCAGCAGGGGAAAGGGATAAACATGATATACAATGAATAAACTTAAACCAACAATAAACAAATAAAATAAGCCGTGACACTTACTGAATCTGAGGAGAACTCCCGGACTTGTCTTCCCTGCCCCATCACCCGTCATTCCTACTCCCATGATTGTCCTGGATGTCTGAGGATTATCCCGTCTTGCATGACCACAAGCTTCAGTGCATTATTTAGCCCACTGGATAAAGTGGCCCTGCATGGCAGGAGCCCATCTTCCCCAGGCCCTAGGCAGGCACCTTGGGTGCCTTGCCCTTGATCCGGCTTTGCCTCTCTGACACTTGAAGGGTTAAAGGGGTTAGGATCTTTTTGTATTAGTGTGTTATGCACTTAGAACCATATGGATGAATGAATGAATTAATATATTTACTATACACAGAGCTTTACAATTTAAGGGTTTGGACAATACAGGGTAACAAGTGCTTAAGAAAGTGAAACATTGAAAGGCTATAATCTAAAGTGGTAAAGGGAGACATACAGAGAACATAAGGGTTTACTGCAGAATACAGTGCTCGATTTCTGACTGGAGAAGGGGAACATAAATAAGAAAATGTTATGAGCCTTGGATGTACAATATGATTGCCTTTCATCTTGTCAGAGCCTTGTTGAGGAGGTGTAATTTTAAGAGAGACTTGAAGACTGCAAGAGAAGTGCATTGGTACAAGCTGGGAGGTAGAACATTTAGAGATAAGGAGCAATGAGGGAAAAGGGTTTGCTATGAGAGAGCAATAGACACAAAAGGAACTCAGAACAGAATTTTGTTGGCTGATCATAAGTGGTGGGATGGAGTATAGCAGCAGGTCAGAGTGGAAATGTAGAAAGGGGTAGAAGAGAGAAGGGTCTTGAATGAGAGAAAGATATCCCAAGTCTCATTGGCATTGGAGTGTTTGGTGGAGGAGGGGGCAGGGATAAACCTAGATGAAAGTAAAGTAACTCGTGCTACAACATTCTGTATTGATTGAAGTATACAGATTTGAGAGGCATAAAGAAAACAGAGAAGAAAATGACATGTTCATCTAACTAAAGGAGTTAATTTCTGGGGCAAATGAAAAAATGAAACCTTTACAAAACAGTCCTTTGAGGACATCTCCACCATTCAAAGAGTTAAGAGACCCATTCAAATCATTGTAAATATGTTGAATTTTAATTTTAAACCTACAGTGCTGTTGTTTGCTCCAGAATTCCCCCTCTTTAGCTTAATGGATACACCCTAAGAGCCTTATTCAGTATGTTACGGAGGAGCAATAATGAAACGAACCAACTGCACCACAGGGATATATACATTTTTGATTGATTTTAATGGGGGTTTTAAACCTCTTGAATGCTAGAGAGGTTTCCAATGCATTGCTAAGCCAGGCATTGGGGAACCTCTCAAACATTCATAGGCTTAAAATCCCTGTTTAAATCAGGGGGAATTTTGATTATGTATATCTGGCTCTATGGTGCAGCTGGTGTGTCCCAGAGCTGCTCATCCTTTGCTTCCTGAACAAGGTTCTAAGGTAGTCTGATCACACCTCACCTTTAACAGGACTACATATGAAAAATAAATGCTGCAGAGCAACTCTCTTTTCAGGACAGCCCTGAAGTATGAAGGTGAGGTCTGATCATGTTACTCTGTGGCTATTTCTGTGTAAGACAACAGTGAATGGAACTATGAGGAGAATCATTGGAGACTAGATGAAGATCCTTGAGCAGGGCTTCGGGGAGCCCATTTGCATATCTGGTGATGCAATTACACTATGTACATGTATCACTCACACAGTTCACACTGGGAAATCTTCAAAAAGAGTGCTTCATTTCACAGTGAGCATTTCAATTAATATTAGACAACTTATTTGTTATTGTGGACCTGTCACCCCAAGTTTAGTTCTCGTTAAAGGAGGAGTATCTTTTAATGATAACTAAATGTTATAGAGCTTTACCTGCTCTGTAAAATAAGTAATTTAGACTGCAAGCTCCTTGGGGCAGGGACCTCTCTCTTATCGTTACTATGACAGCTACACTTATTTTATCCCCAAATATTTATTGCAGCATACTACTGTTGTAAGGCTCTGCGTATACTTTGTAGCTCCAACTGACAAATGTTTCATTCAAAATTTATTGTAGCTCAGATCTTTTTTAATTAAACTGTACTTTTCTATTCTGGTCACCAGTATACTTGGGAACTCTTTAAATCAGACTCCGAGACTCCCGTTCTTATATTAAAGGAGCAGAAAACTTTTTTTATGAAAATGTATATGTTATAGAGCTTTACCTGCTGAGTAAAACAAAGTCACTCTCACCACTGTCAGTTGTTTTATTCAGAACTTACAAATGTTCAAAATCAGGAAGTGAATTTACTCTGTGTTTACTTCCTGATAGTTCTAACTGACAGGAAGTGACTTCACAGTTTCTATCACATTCTATGGAGAACTGAAAGTCACTGACATTTCTCTCCATTAGTATGTAACAGGAGAGCTAACTGGAATTTGATCACTAGAGGGCTCTGCTAATGTAAATAAACCCGGGTTTATTCTGTAATAACTCTGGAAATATGCATCTGTCAGCAGTGGGAGCACCCATATGCTACTCAACAGGAAATGCACTACAATATATGTTTTTTCATAAAAAAAGTTTATTGCTCTTTTAATTACTGGGCCTCCTGGGACATAGGCTGATTCTCAGGGATTGGTGGGTTCCCTTGCAACCCTGCCCACTTCACTGACAGTTCTGGTCACTCTTTGCCCTGCTCTACTCACCCTCCTCCCATTTTATGGCAATCCCTGCCTCCCTCCCTGATAGCTTTTACCCCAATCAAGCCCAACACACTTAATCACATCATTTGGACTTCCCCCAGACCTTAGCGGACCTCTGGAAGCTTGGTACAAGAAGTTTCCAGGAACTGACATATGGTGGTTCTG
Source organism: Rhinophrynus dorsalis (assembly GCA_037306005.1). Lineage (NCBI taxonomy): Eukaryota > Metazoa > Chordata > Amphibia > Anura > Rhinophrynidae > Rhinophrynus > Rhinophrynus dorsalis. Next base: position 299,078,715 of record CM074724.1, read on the forward strand.
TTCCTTTTACTTACTACTGAGAGATGTTGTCTATGACTCAAACACTTCCATACCGAGCATTAGAAAAATTATGATCTTTGCAATTTGTTGGAGACCTCTTTAGCATTCATGGGTTAAAATACCCAGGGGTTTTATTAGTTCCCCACTTCACAGTAGGATTTCTCTGCTTTTCTTTGCACATAAAACCTCCTGAGTTTAACTTGTTTTGCCCATTTTATTGGTACTTGTGCTGTTGTTATCTATGCAGAGCTTGTTTTACTCTACAGAAAATCCCTTCAAGGTTTACCTTTTTATAGTAAACTTGTTTAATGCTCAATCTAGGTCCCACATAAAAATGTTGATTCACATTTTTTTTAAATAGAGTAGGATGAGAGAAAAATATGCAACTGTTTAACACATGAAATATAAGGAGGATGAATACTGAAAATAACTCTGGAGCAAACCAGATGAACCATAGGGGACAAGTGGAAACTCTGAAAAGCTGCCATTTGATTTTACTGCGGTTTTTAACTCCCTGAATGCTTAAAAAGTCTCTCCAATGCATTGCCTCAATATGTTATTTGTTAAAGGGTACAGATAAGTAATATATAGTTAGACTTAAGTGTCACAATAAGGATAACAATGAGAAACATTTTGTGCATAAAATGTATGCATTTAAAAGTCAACATTCACATGTTTGTAAACATGTTTATAGAAAATAAGGGGCACCCTAAGTGGATATTCATGGCACATCAAGGTACTATGGCACTCTGGTTGAGAACCACTGGTCTACACATAGGTAGGCTGACCAGACCTCACCTTTAACTGGGAACACACAGGAAATAGGCATAATTCAGGACTGCACTGAAATTAAAGCAGCCCTGCAGTATACATTTTTCACGTGTGTCCCCGGTTAAAGGTGAGGTCTGGTCAGCCTACACATAGGTAAGAATAAGGGGATGTTAATTATATATCACAAACTCATGTTATAATATCCCATTACACTCTCAAGGGGTGGGGGTAAAGAGGGAACCTCTAAACTATGCTAAGGGTATAATAGAGTGTATATAAATATATAATAGGGTGTATATATGAAGAAACTGGAGCAATTCTGCAGCAAGCCAACTGGACCATAGAGGAAAAATAAAAATATAACAAAACTATATTGTTTTAAATTGGCTTTTTCCCATTGATTTTAAAGTAGGCTGAAAAACTTGTTGGAAGTCAAGGGGATCAAAGCTCCATTTAAATAGGAATTTTTGCTCATTATTTGTGGTACAGTTAGTTTTCCTCTGAATAACTTCTCTTTTTCATAGTAGATTAACCTCAGTCAATGCTCAGGGGAAGGGAGGAAGGTCTGTTTATAATCAGTATAAGTTACTACTGAAAGCCAAAAAAGCAATCCTCTAAATTCAAAAGCAAAAAAAAACAATGCCAGAATAAACAACTGAGGACCTCATACAGAGCAGTGTAGGAGCTTGGGAGAAAGACAGAGGGGAATGAGGCTGAGCTGTATGAGATGGAATCACAGAAATGCCAAATTAAGCAGGCAGTGTTAAAGAGGACAATGAAGTATTGACTGATTTAACCCTTTGAGTACCAGAGAGGTGTCTGCGTTGGATACCTTTTTGGCACTCAAAGGGTTAAGGCAAGCTGTCACCAAAAATTAATTAGGGGGTTATTATTCAAGGTCATAAAAATATGAATACATTAACCTCTTGGATGCTAGAGACATTTCAAAAGTATGCTCTGCAGTGTGTTAGAGATGTCTCTAGCATTGTCACTTTGAGTGCCAGTGCAATGCATTGTTTCTCGATGCATTGCATATCCCTCTGTTGTTCAAAGGGTTAAATGATTAGTAAAGTTTTATTATGAAGAAATAATATCTTATGTGGCTTTTCCTGCTCAGAAAACAAAAGGTGCTGGCTGTTATTTTACTTGAAAAGTTCTAATGGTTCAAAATGTCACTGATGGATTTGTTACTATGACATTCCATGGAGAACTGTAGACAGTGTCCTACCTCTTTAATATAATGCAATAGATTAACTGTCGGGATGTTAGCGGGAGATGCATTAAGGTGTTATAAAGATGAGGTAAAGAGGAGGAGATAACTTCACCAATGTGATATATTGTAGAGTCCCTATGTTATTCTATGGAGCCTATCCACTAATATATTGTTAGAGAAGTCTTAATATATGGGCTTTTCAGAATAACATAGGAATTGGAGGAGAGATTATTACACTAGAAATGTTATCTTGATCTCAGATTAATGCTGGCATGTCAAACATGTGGCATGAAGACCAAAAATGTGTGGCCTGTAGGCTGTAATTCAAAGCCCCCCCCCCCCCACACACACGTACATGCAACCCTACCAATGTTGTGGCCCTCCATGGAGGGATATGTGAAGTATGCTGCCTTTGACTGTATTTGAGTTCAACACGCCTGCCACAGTGCATAACTCTTCATGTGAACTGTATGTGTTTGAACACCACTGTTAATGTAAACGTGTTAGACTGTTATAACTTTGGAACAATGCATCTCCCATTAATGGGACTACCTTTGATTTGTTCAGCAGAAAACGTCAAAAAACATGGTTTCTTAAATATTTACAGCTCCTTTAAAACATTTAACAACCCCTTCACATCAGTCTGTTCATTTAAAAGTAGAACACAGTATAAATAGAATAAATAAAAAATAGCTTTTTCGTGCTTGAAAGTATAAACTTTATTAATAACATATATGAATGTAAAACACCTCTTGTCTATGGATTTCTTAACTTTGGGCTATGTTCACATGGACAACTTAAACGACCTAAAATGTAGCTCCATTTAAGCTGTCAATTTTAGACACCTGCAATGTTCTCCATTATGTGGCTATCCTTTTCCCTCAGGGCATAATTGGCTGATGCCCACATGGTCCTGCCAGTTATTGGAGTTGGGGGGTACCATCTCAACCTCCAATATCAATCCTTTGAATTATCTACACATGAAATGGCATGTAAATCAGGAATGCTCAACTTAATCTCATTTCTCACTGAATACATGCTGTAACAGTCTATATTCAAATGAAGTGGTAGCTGCCACTTTGAACAGCTTGACTGGGGCAGAATATTGTTCTGCATGAGAAACAATGGGAATACATCAGATTTCTAATCATGTTGCATATATTAACAAACCAAGATATTTCCAAAAAGTTGACAGTTACGTTCACTATGTGACTACATTCAAAGCAGTCTGCTCTATAGCTGACACAGGATTCCTTCACAGCTCTAATTCTAGAGATCAAAGCTATTTTCTTGTTCACGTTACATGTTATCATTTGTATACATATTTATGCTTGGGCACATGGTATGGGTCACATATTTCTGTTTTTAGTCAATACCTGGGTTACTTAAAATATTAGACATGTACATCTAACATCCCCACACTCACAAATAATCTATACAACTCTTATGTTAAAACAATGTTCTACTGTATATATTTATATATATATATATATATATATATATATATATATATATATATATATATATATATATATATATAAATCTAAAGAAGTAAAAGGATCAAGCACGCACAGGTCTTAGAAAGAAATAAAAAAATATATTTATTAAATCAACGTTTTGACCAGGCAATGCTGATGAAGATATATGAAATATACTTGAAAAATATATTTGTTTATTTCTTTCTAAGAGCTGTGAGTGCTTGATCATTTTACTTATGTATGTATAATTAAGTCCTATCAAAGCACCCAGGCAATATTTGGACCCTGTTAAGTGAGAGTGCTTCCCAGCTTCTGGATTATATATCTATATCTATCTATCTATACAATGCACTTTTATTTGACCTGAGGCACAGCACCATATATAATACTGCTTAATGGAGTTAACAGAATAGGGAATATAGTCAGTAGTGTCAGAGCTCCCTATCTGGCAGTAGAGGGACTCAAGTGGGATTTCTCTGACAACCAGAGTCTGCTACCAGTCCAGGAATCCATTCTGATCAACTCCTGTACTTTCACCTAAAGCTTTAGTTCATAGAGATCCACTGGATCACAATGAGAAAGTGAATGGGATACACCATCAATGTGGGGAACCAGGCTGTCACAAATAACAAATAAATTGTTTTTTCTTCTATTGGGAAACAACTTTATAAATATCTTGTGGGAGATGTACTCAGGTTCACTAAGGTGAGCTACACCACTCTAATTCCTTTTTTATTGCATTATGCCTCCTTTTCAAACTGGAGACATCATAATACATAGGCACCATAGAAAAATATAGGAACTGGAGAGTCTGTCTCACCTTTGTCTCACCTTAGTGAATAAACCCCAATAAATAATTGGTTTTCAATCAACACTGATCCCATTTTAGGTGAATCACACATATTCTATCACAATGTTTTTTTTTTTTTTTTTTGGCCTTCCTTTGGATCAACAGGGTGACATGTTATGTGCTGACCTTGATGGACATTAGTCTTTTCACAGCCTCATCAACTGTTGCTATGTTTCTAAGTTATGTACTGTAAGGACCCTCTGAGGAAGTGGGAATCCACAATGACCCGGACCTCAAACTCATCCTCCTGAACTGCCTCCACTGGGCCAGGAGCAACACTACCAGGTGAGTATCCAGCGCAGGAATTCCGGAATCTGAGAAGGCTGAAGGAAGAGCCACAGGGTTCATCCCATAGAGGCAAAAGAAGGACGACATCTGAGTAGACTCCTGTAGAGAGTTATTCTTTGAAATTTCTGTCAGAGGTAGAAGTTCAGACCAGTCATCCTGGTTTTCATTCAAAAAAATTAGGTATTGCTCCATCTCTTGATTAACTTGCTCAGCTGCTCCATTAGATTGTGGATGGTAAGCAGATTAAAATGCCAGAGAGATTCCAAGCCTCTCACAAAAGGCTTCCAAATTTTAGAAATTAACTGACTGCCATGATCAGACACTATCTGGGTAGGTAATCCATGTAATCTGGCAACCTCTCTGATAAATATCTGAGACAGTTCAAAAGCAGAAGACAGCATGTGAAGTGGGATGAGATGTTCCATTTTTGAGAAACTGTCAACAACCATCAGGATGGTAGTATTCCCTTTGGAGGGTGGCAATTCCACCACAAAGTCCATAGAGAAATGTGACCAAGGTTGACACGGTATGGGAAGTAGATGCAGAAACCCAACAGGAAGTGAACTGGGAGTTTTGGATGTGGCACAGGTCTGACATGCCAATACAAAGTCCTTAACATCCTGTCTCCACTCTGGCCACCAGAAGAGTCTGGAAATTAAGTCCTTAGTGCAGGCAACTTCTGGGTGACCTGCCAGCTTCGAATTGTGACACTGTCTCAAAGAGTTTCAAGCAGGTACATTGACAGGAGCTTTATCTTGATTGTCCCAAAGGTAATTCATGAGTGTGGAGAGGAGAGGTTGGAGTGAGAGATGACTGCCAGTACCCTCGTAGGGGGTATTACAGGTGAGGGACACGGCATAGGTGTTCTTGGTGCCCAGTCAGTAGGTGATCAGATCATTGAAGCAAGAGAGGAACAGTGACCATCTCACCTGTCTGGGGTTCATGCACTTGGCATCACTGATATAAGAGATTTTTGATCAGTGAGGATCATTATGGATGTACACGCCCCCTCCAAAAGGTGTTTCCACTCCTCCAAGACAAGAATGATGGTTAGTACTTCCCTATTAGCCACATTATAGTTCCTTTCAATTTGGGTTAATCTTTTGGACAAGAATCCACAGGGATGAAGTGGACTGCTATAGGAACTTCTCTGGGATAACATGGCTCCTGTGCCAATCTCAGAGGAATCAACCTCAATCACAAAGGCTGTGTAGGGACCGGGTGTCTCAAAACCAAAGCCATGAAGAATTTCTGTTTCAAAGGCCTTGATGACCTCTAGAGACCAGTTAACATAATTAGAGCCCCTCTTAGTTAGGGCAGTGAGTGGAGCAGTGATCTTGGAATAGTCTCTAATAAACTTATAGTAACAGTTCACAAACCCCAAGAATTGCTCGAGAGATTTAAGCCAGTTGGGTTGGAACCAGTTGAGAATGGCATCTAATTAGGAGGGATCCATCTCAAATCAAGTGGATCCAAAAAAGGCCACTCTATCCACCTCAAAGACATGCTTCTCCAGCTTAGCATACAGCCAATTATCTCATAAACGAAGTAGAACTTATTTCACATAGGAGCGATGAGTGGTCAGGAGAGTGGATCATAATGTCATCTAGATATACTAGTAGGAAGTCCGTGAGACACTCATTCACAAACTCCTGGAAGACGGTGGGGGCTTTACAAAGCCCAAAGGGCATGACTCTATATTCATAATGCCCTGACTGAGTTTTAAACGCCATCTTCGATTCATCACCCTGTCTTATCTAGATCAAATTGTAGTCTCACCGGAGATTCAGCTTAGTAAACACCTTGGACCTCATGAGTCCGTTGAACAGTTCCGAAATCAGTGGAATGGGGTAGGTATTTTTATGGTTATTTTATTAAGGCTCCTATAGTCTATGCAGGGACAAAGGTCTCCCTCTTTCTTTTTTACAAGGAAAAATGCCTCTCCTGCTGGGGACATGGAACCCTGTATAAAGCCCATCCTCAAATTCTCCTGATGTACTCCTCCATGCCAGCGGTCTTGGGCAGAGAGAGAGGGTAGACTCCACCCCTAGGTGGGACAGTACCAGCAAGTGATCAACGGGACAGACTAGAACACGGTGAGGTGGTAGCTTCTCAGACTCTTTCTTGCTGAAGACATCTGAAAATTGCCAGTATTGTTCAGGAATCAAAGGGGATGAGGTCTGAGCAGACCCAATGCATACTGGTTCAGATGCAGGGACTGAGTCTCTTGAGTAACAGTAGAGGGGTGAAGTGGTCTCCAGCAGCAAAGGCTGAGTCTTGACAAATTAATGTTAAAATTTAATGCAATTTGTAGTGGTTTAAACAGAGACAAATAATTTTTATCACATTACAATTTAGTTGATTGACCTTTCCAACAGACCCAAGAGCATCGTAAATACCTCTAAAGCCTCAGAGGAAGAGTGCAATTTACCACTGACTGATCAAAGATATCTGGGTCTGGATTGAGTTCTCTTATCTGATTTCCATTATAAACAATGCAATGTGTACTTGTATTTAAGAGAGATGTTTTCATATTTATCTGTATAACATGCCTGAGGAAGAGACCTAAGGTCTTGAAAACTTGCATTTAAATCTGCTTAGTTAGCCAATAAAAGGTATCAAAAACTATATTCGCCTCCTGTATTTCTATGGCTAACACGGTACCAACTCTCATCCAGCGTTCGGAGTCCACACAGACCATCTTGGACCAGATCACAGACTGGGGGCATACCTTCACAAGAATTATTTTACCCATATAATTCCACTGGCTAAAGTCCAGGACACCGACACTTCTCTTAAGAATTTGATTCCTAGATCCTATTGAGATTTTACCAATGTTTCTTTCTAAATTGAAGGCTGTTCACCTACCTAAACACGGGTCTTGTGGCTGTTCTGTTCACTTTCTTGGAACTATGCCACCTGCGGGGGGCTATTTCTACTATCTGAATCAGAAAGCAAAGGCCTCACTTACTACATCCAAGAATACCTAGAAACATTTTTCATGAAGCCCTCCTCGTCATCTTCTGGTGGATGATTTTTTTTTTTTTTTTTTTTTTTTTATTACAGAGGCCTTAACCCTTTGAGTGCCAGAGCACATTATTCTCCTATTCTAACACATTTTTCACATAGTCTAACATATTTTTCAGCTATCAATGCATTTTTCTCCTATTCTATCACTTTCTAACACATCTTTCACCTATTCCAACACATTTTTTCCTATGTTTAATGTGGTGCAACATTTCCCAGCACAATATTAATTCTTCTGAGGTCTGTAGTGGAGAAATAAGTAGCTGGAAGTCAAAGTTGCGAGTCCTAAAGCAACATATACCTTGAAAAATGTGTTAGCATGTAGATTGCCTTTGTCCTTTGCCCACAACACTTACTTCCTGCTTAAATGACACAGGCACATATTTATGATGATGTCAAGTGATTAAAAAAAAATAAAGTGCAACCTACAATGTGGCAAATGTGTATGGTAGTGGTGGTGGAGGACTGTCGGGGTGTGATTGGTGGGACCTTGACAAACTGCATCCACCCAGGTAGCAGAGGGATCATCATCATTTATTGTACATGCTGCAGCAACAATTGCTGCAGTCAGTTTTTCTATTATCACTTTACTCCCAAGTCCCTGCACTGCTCCACCTTTCCCCCTTCCGCTTGTGCATTTGCTAGACATTACTCAGCTACTGTGTGTTTTTACTCTCTACAGTACACAACTGATGGAGTGTGATGTCTTGCCTTAGCCTTCAACAAAATTCTCAAAGTCATCTGATGTCTATCAAGTCTGCCTCAGTCACAGAGCTCCCAGTCAGCTGTCTAATATATTTATTTGTTTAATTATTTATGTTTATTATTTTCTTTATTTAGTTATTTATTTTTAAGTTGTCCACCATAACTTATCACAGTTAGTCCCCCCCAAAAATATATAACTAAAAAAGCAACTTCTTTCTCCAGACTTCCCCAGCACAGAGACAATAAAAGTAAAATCAGGAAGCAATTTTGACCCCAGTTGCCTGTGTCTTGCCAGTCAGTCACACCAAATTTTGGGGTATTTTGGGTCAATCTCCTTCCTCCATTCTTCTCCCCATTGTGCCCCCAGACTCCCCTACTACAGAAAAAAAATGTCCTACCCAAATGACTCCGTAAAACTAAGCTTCAATTCCCCTTTATTTTCCTATCTTCTCTAGCTTAAAAACATGCTGCTCTTTCCTCTCACAAATACAGAATATCATGTTGTGAGAGCTGCCTGGATCTAGCTTTGCTGGGACATTGACAACCTGCGTCCTCCCTTGGAATAAAGGGATCATCATCATTGATTGCACACTCTGCAGAAACCATTGCTGCAGTCAGTTTTTGAACTACTTCTTTACTCTCACGTCCCTGCACTGCTCCACACCTTCCCCTTGTGTGTTTGCTGGACATTACTCAACTACACTGTGTTTTTTTCCTCTGCGGTACACAACACAACTGATAGAGCTGTATGATGCCTTGCCTAAGCCCAGTCAGATGTCTTTCACTGTTACATAATATATTTAGTTTTTTATTCTTTTTTTAAGCTGTCCACCCTGTTGTCTTATCACAGTTTGTCAAAAAAAAAATTATAACTGAAAAACAAAATCAGCAACTTCTTTTTCCAGACTTCCCCACCCAGCACAAAGACAATAACAGCAAGATCAGCCAGCAAATAGGTCCCCAGCTGATTGTGTCTTGCCAGTCAGTCAATATGAATTTTGGGGTATTATTTGGGGTCAACCTCCTTTCTCCCTTCTTCTCCCCAGAGTGCCCCTCCGACTCTCCTAATACACAGAACAAATGTCCTACCCTAAACTTCAATTCCCCTATCTTCTCTAGCTCAAACAAGGTGCTGCTCTCTCCTCTCACAAACACAGAATGGCATGTTGTGAGAGCCCAACACCTTTTTATATGGCTGTAGAAAACTTTTGTGTGGTGGAGAAAAAATTTCTTCCCATTGATTTCAATGGGTGAAAAAGGTGGGAAAAAAACTGAAAAACTGCACTTTTCTCAGGAAATTATTCGCCAAGCAGAAAGTGCCATTATTCGACAATTTCAGTTTGAGGCATAACTTTTCGCCCTTCCCTACTGATAATACCATTTGATCTCTGCAATGCCCCAGTGGTCTTCCAAGTACTCATGCTGGGGCTCTTACTGAACTACAATTAACACTCATTTGATGTTCCATTTTATATGCCTATTTACAAAGTCCTAAGTGTGAGTTACTGCTTAAATTGAAAGAATAACTTTTAAAAATCCTAATATAAAGCAATGTGTTGGATAACTCTCTAGCTGATGTCCATGGCACACCGAAGTGCTATGGGAACCCTGTATGAGAACCACTGCTCTATATAGTGCAGATGGTTTGGGTAAGAATTGCTTTTCTTTTTCTTTGAGAATAGGACCCTACATCTCTTGCACTATGATTTTCTTAACACTAACTGGCTTTCACTTCAGACTCTCATAGACAATATAATAAACATTTCTCAACTCACAGCTCAGCATCCTGTTGCCTAGCAGCGGCACACAGATAATGACAAATATTCTTGAACAGGTCCTTCTGACCCAAAAATGCAATTACATCTTCAATTTAACTGTTAAATTATAAGATACACATCCTAGTAAAGAAAACAGACAGACAGCAGTCTAGAAAGTGCAACAAGGAATGAAGGGACACTTCGCCAGTTCCTGCACAAAAACACAAGGTAAAATTCTGGGCTAAATGGGGGGATTTAATTGATATTTCCATTTAATCCCCATTGCATTTTAACCCATTGAATGCTAGAGATGTCTTAAAATGCTTTTCAATGCAATGGAGAGCTTTCTCATTTCCAAGCCCCATATATAGACCCATTTAAACCAATGGAAATGTTAATTTTATAGTGAAAGATTTAAAGAGATCTGTGTATGTGCAGGGCAGCAACTGAATAACAGATGCTCCATGTAGCCTTGAACTTTTTAAATTACTTTTTTAACTGTTTAAGTACTGAGTTTCTCAGCTTAGAGCAGGGGGTACACAATCATGGAATATGTAGTCACCAGCTGAGGTCTAGAGTTTCACTACCCCTGCCCTAGAGGGAACATTTTACTGTTAAGGGGGCAAAAGAGATTCCATCTTGACTGAGTATAACATTTACAAAGATTTCTATCAATTTTATCAACAAGTCTGAACATGTATTATTGTTTATAACATCCACAAGTGATACACTGGTTCACTTGGAAAAAATAATCACAAAGGAGGGTAGGCTTATGGTTTTCTTTTCTCTTTGCCTTTTAGTTAGAGATTTGTATAGTGTATCTACATTCCTCGCTGCACTTCACTCCTGCACACTGATGCCCAAAGCTGTTTTAAGCCCTGAAGTATTAGTGTGGAAAACATTACAAAAGCAATGGATTACACACCCCTCTGGTCCTTTAGAGATTAACAAATAGGATAACATGGGCAGTTGCCCAATGTTTACTGGTGGAATGGGACTACCAAAGTTGAGGAAAAATTCACTTATTGTCAAACAACACAGTTTAGAAACCTCTGAATCACCCTATCCCCTGTGATCATGGATTGAGTCTGAAGGGAGCATGGAAAAGAATCCCTGAGTCTCCTGGTGAAATTGTGACTACTGTATATTATATAACATAAGATTCTAATCTTATGGAATTTAGTTGTAGCCCTGCTTTTCTTTCTATTATGTGTTGTTCACTCAAAACAGCATCAGTCCTCCATGATCATCCAAAAACAGGATTAAATTGGTTCCTTTCTGAAGACTGAAAACGGAGGCCTCCTGGAAATTCCAAGCCTGCTTATGTGTTAAAATGCTCCTGGGAGAAAGGCAGGTGTGAACAGTCAGCGTAAAACAGTTGTGAATCAATGTGTTGCATACCCCTTTGGTGTTTTAACCTTTGAGTTACAGGGGTTTGGGCCATTTCTTGGGGTTCCCTTTTAAAAGGTTGCACGCAAAAGAGAGTGTGACCTCATTGTGAATTCACCATGTTGCAATGATAAAAATGGAGACCTGAGAATCTCAGATTGTGCTATGAAACATCACCATCTAGCTCAAGTTAGTGCTGAAGATACACCCACTGGCGCTGCTCCCTTCTACGAGGTTGCTGTCTCAGTACCGCAGTTCTGGTAGAGTAAAGGAACCTCCTCCTCCACTCTGACTATGTAGCATGGAACATTCTTCTTCCTCCACTGTATGAAAGAAGGGGTATTGGACCGCCGGAGGACACGATTCAGCTACATATGATTGGAAGCAGACTTAGGTCTAACATGATTTTGTAGATAAAGAAATAGGAATTAAAAAGCCACTTTTCTTGTGCAAAGAGCTGCAGTTGAGAGCAGCATGGACGTTTTAACCCCATGTAATATATACATGTGGTCTGTGTCTGCTTCCAGTCATGTACACTGTATGAGCAGTTCTTTATACAAGTCACCAGAGAAGCTGAATCATGTCCTCTAGTGGTCCAATGACCCTTCTTACGTACAGTGGAGGAAGGGGGAAGTTCTATGCTGCACAATCAGAGCAAAGGAGGAGGTTCCTTCACTCTACCAGCACCGCAGTACTGAGACAGCAACCTAGCAGAAGGGAGCAGCACTAACTTGTGCTAGATGCAGTGCAAGATTCTCAGGTTGCCAGTATTATCATTGCAATATGATGAATGCACAATGAGGTTACACGCTCTTTTGCATGCAACCTTTTAAAAGGATACCATTTCTTAGACCCTGTAGGATATACACATTGTAAGCATGTTTGCTGTCTGTTTAGGTATAATTCTTGTACGTAACTTTCTCGTTACATATGGAAAACAATATACTGTTATTTTTTTCTAACCAAGTTAAGCTTTTTCATGGTGCCTCATGTGGAGTATATTTTACATTGTGCGACAAGCTATTATGTCATAAATACAAATCAAAAACGATTATGTTGATTGTAAAAGTTTCAGTTATTTGGAAAAGCACTGAATCCCCCAAGTACGAAAATACAAAATATATTTAATTTTACCAACTTGCATGGCCTGCACAGATGCCTAATTACCAGGAAAGCAAAATGGTATCTTCAGCTTTATGAACTAAAATGCACATTTCAGTGGTTACATGGTAAAACTACCCTGAAACAGCTGAATAACTAAAACTATATTTCCGCAAAGCAGATATCCCACTGCATCAAATGAGGGGTCACTAGCATTTTAAATCTAGCCTGGTTGTACAAGTATTTCTTAAAGGTGGAGCTAAAGGGAAAAAAAAATCATTTGGTTTTTATATTTTCAAACCTTCAGATGTACTGAAATCTTTGAAAACTATGAAACTTCCTAGCTAGCACTCTTATGAGAAAAAATTACACCCCACTGGTATCAGCTGACATACTGTAGAGGTGCCTGAAAAACAAAACTACACCAAATACGCCCTCTGATTTTTCTTGTTTTTTTTCAGACATGACAAAAGCACAAAACTATACCTACCTGTTTTTCATTTCAAAAATAGATGCCTGTTCTATAATAGTCACAACTATTAAAGATAAGAAGAAAATGTATGCAAGGTATACCATTTTGGAAAGCAGAAATTCACCCACATCAGATATGGTGGTCACTTGCCTTTCTACCCCTAGACTGGAGTGCACAAATAAATATTTATACTGTACATATTTTTTCTTACATTTTCACCACTTAAAAGATGCTAAAATCCACAGAGTTTCCTACTGTATTCAGTACCTACTTCCTAAGGAAAATGCTACACCACTTATATGGAACAAGGATGGGGAAGTAAACCGTGTATTTGTAAGTCTGTGGCTACCAGCTGAGGAAGGCTTGGGGGGGGGGTCAGACAGTTTATGTAGTAACCTGATAATCATTGTGCAGTGGAAACAGGCAGGGGGTCAGGTAGTGTATGCGGTAATCTTCAACAACCAGTGGTCAGTGGATACAAGCTGTGAGTCAGACAGTCTATGTGCAGATCTATGACTGCCAATGTAACCAGGCTCGGGGTGGGGATGTCATGAAGTATATGTGGGATACCTGACTACTAGGGGGCTGTGAAACAAGACTGGGGGGTCAGACAGTGTGTATGGGGGAATCTGTGATTTCCAGTGCACAGTGGGTTCAGGTTGGAGGTCAAATAGTATATGCAGAGGAGTTAGTAACTACCAGTGGGCAGAGGAACCAGGCTGAGGGGTAGGGAGGGTCAGACAGCATGTGGAATATGAATAACAGTGGGCTATGGAACCAGGCTGTAGGGAGTCCAGGGTATGTTGGCATCTGTGAGGAGAAAGCAGGCTGGAGATACATATTTGTGCATGACAACAGGGGGATCCATTACATTGCAAAAAAAAAATGTGTTGGACAGCCTGTGGCACATACAGGGTTAATTTGTTTTCATTATTTTTTATTCAGACCTCATTGGGGGGCATCATTACCTCTCGTAATGCCCCAACCAATGAGGTCTGAATAACAAATAATGAAAAAAAAAAAAAAAATTCTGGGGTGTCCAATGCATTGCTTGACCCATCTGTGGAGCACAAAGGGTTAAGTATTTCTTCATTATTTATTATTCATACCTCATGGGGTGGGGTGGGCACCAGGACCTCTGAATACAAAATTATGAAAAAAAATCTTGTGTGTGCCACAGGGGTGTCCAAGGCAATGCAAAGCAATGTATTTTACCAGTTTATAGTACACACAGGGATAAGTATTTTTGTCAATAATTTCAGGCCACATTAGAGGGGTATTAGGACCCATCCTGATGCTCCCCCAGCCATTGATCTCTGCTGCTTGCACTTCTACCTGAAGTGGTAGGAGTGGGAGGTATTGGGGAAGAGTGGGAGGTATTGGGGAAGGCCTTGTCACATCACAAGTGATCATGTCACCTGATCCTTCCCAGTCCTACAAAGAAGTTTGGGTAGGAGTGAAGCAAGAGGTCACATTTTTCTCCTGTGTCACCAGTATTGATGTCCCAGTGAGGTCGACTGGAAGATTGGTACTGGGGGAGTGGCATCAGGAAGGATCTAATGCCCTTCCCCAGTGAGATCTGAAATAATAAATTATTTTTTAAAAATGGTCAGGGGGATGAGGGACAACAACAGCCAGGGTAACAGGGAAATCCAGCCATGGACCCATTGCTCACAGTGCCTAGAGAGATCGGCTACAACTCACTGACGGGTCCCAAAAAAGAACAAAGTGTAAGTCTGGGGTTGGCTGCTTTTCATGTTCGGAGGGGAATTGCCTACCTGGACTGCCATTTTGAAAAGCAATACATTGGAGACCTCTCTAGCATTCAAGGGATTAAAAAGTTCTAGTCAAGTGCACTGAAATTTAGAATTTGTATTTGTCCCCTATGGTGCAGTTGCTTTATAAATCTGGGCCAATGATTTCAATTTTATGCATAGGGATTTGCAAAGTCTAGGAAGATCACTTACTGAGTTCTCATCTTACAGTGTTTTTCATTTTATTAGCTACTAGTTGAACAGCCCGTTACACGGGCCACAGTGCCACTGCCACCTGGTCGCGGGGCAGTTACGCGCAGTAGAGACTGCCCACGCCGCAGCTGATACAGAGCTGGACGCTCCAAAGGAGCGCCCAGCTCTGTATCAGCTGCGGCGCGGCCAGTCTCTACTGCACGTCGCGGCGTTACACACGATTTAGCGAATTATTATATAGGATGGACACCTGTGCATGCTCAGACCAGAAGAGCACTGAAATAAAACACAAAGGACTGTTTTCAATAAGCTAAAGAGGTGCTATTATGGGGCAAACCAACTGCAATAAAGCAATAAAAAATTCCAATGATGTAAATGTCAATTATAACCCCCAGTTGGGAACACAGTGCAAAGTAATGCGATGGTGTCCTCTTTAGGATCCAAGAGTTTAAAATTTCAATTTACAGCAAAGAAAATTTCCAGAATCTTTATTTTTACCATATGATGCATGTGGATTATACTTCTTTAACTTTAACGTCCCAAGTGGAAATTCTGCAAATTCACATTAATTTAAAGGGTGATTTTAACCCCTCATATTCCAGAGAGGTCTCCAGTGCATTTGCAATACATTGGAGACTTTCACTTTAAAGGGGCAAAAAGCATGGGTTGTGGGAACAGAAAGCTGGAAATAGCAATAGGCCTCAACACGAATTTATGCGACCAGTGCTCGTTGTGGAGAATGCTCGCCAAGGAATAGAATTCCTACTGTACAGCGATATGTGTGCTGGTGGAACTCATTTGGTCCTAATGAAGGTTTTAAGATGTACAATAGAACAGAGCAGCAGATCTGTTTGAGAATGACACCTTGGGGGGAATGTTAACATCTGCCAACACAGTTCAGCTGCTGTTAGCCTCCAACTCCAACAGTTGCACTATGGAGTATTTACTAGATTATGTGTGCTCAAGCCTGTCCTCGGCCCCAGCCCCCACAACTTTTCAGGAACTCTTCAGTTAAACACAAGTGGATGTTGTTATCTTAGGCAAATCCTTCAGGATTACTGAGATACCAAGTGATTTACTTGTTTTCATGTGAGGAAATCATGAAAACCAATGCCACTGGGCAGCCTCAGGACAGATTTAAGTGTCCTTGCACTAGAGTGTATTATTGATTTAGTTCATACTGGTAAGCACACTCTACAATTGTAAAAACTATTTTGTGATTAAGTGGTGAAGGCCTCCTCTCTAGCGTGTGTGGAAAAATGGAGAATTTAATGTACTAAGAAGGACTTGAGTAATACGGGGGCAAACAACTGCACCATAGGCATACCTGGGAACTCTCCGGTTTTGCCCGGTGTGAATCACCGGGTGGGCAGAGTTTAAGTAGAAACTCTGCCCACTTGTGCTCCATCCTGCCCGGTTCCTCC
Source organism: Rhinophrynus dorsalis (assembly GCA_037306005.1). Lineage (NCBI taxonomy): Eukaryota > Metazoa > Chordata > Amphibia > Anura > Rhinophrynidae > Rhinophrynus > Rhinophrynus dorsalis. The sequence continues at coordinate 299,095,157 of CM074724.1, forward strand.
CACTCCCCACCCTCTTACCTTCATTTTGCAGGGGTTTTTTTTGTCCCCCCCCGTGACTAAGCCCCGTCCCTTTTATGACGCGAATCGCGTCATTTTCGGCACTGACAGGGTTACCCAGAGGGTAACCCTGCATGAAAAGTTCCCAGGTATGACCATAGGGGAGAAATAAAAATTGGGGCATTTAAACCCATGAATATTAAAGGGATAGTAATGTTTCATAATAAAAGCAGCTCTAATTAATCATCATGGTATTTGGACTTTGGAGAGTGTTATTTCAATTCTGTCAGAGTTGTAGTTCCAGAGTAATTCAATGACAAAATATCCCCCTCCTGCCCCTTTTACTGATGTAACACTGTTCAGCCAGAGCAGAAGGGAGGTGCCCAGGTAGATTGCAGAGAGGGACAATCTTCAATTAAGATAAGGGAAAAACCTGAAAAGCTTGTCAAGGGGGGGCAGGGCTTTCATTGTTTTCATTGTAAGAAGACTGTCCCCTGCTGTTATCTATCTGGTCTTACAACCAGATTCCCCATCTGAGAAGAGATGGCTTACCCTAGGAAAAAGGGGCGGGAGGGGAAACTTTTCTTGTGAATATCTCTTAAACCATAAAGGTTTGAGAGATAAGACTTATATCATTCTTCATATATTTTTAATGCCTACAAAATAAAATAAAGTTAAAACGAAGTATTACTCTCCCTTTAAATACACTTTCTCAGAAACTGTCATCCACATTTTCAGTTATCTCCTTACATACCCCATACACAGCACACATGCACACATGTACAAAAACATGCACACACCCAAACACACACACATTAACACATCACAGACTATGATGAACAAGCTGTCATTCTGAGGGACCGATTTCTAGAAAAAGGTTATCCTCCCAAATTACTGGAAGATTCCTATAGGAGACCCCAGGATTGGTCACCATCTGCTACTAAATCAATTAAGAACTTAGATGATGAGAGGAGAGGTCCCTCATTTATAACTAGATTTAGTTCCAATACTCATGAAGTGTATAACATTTTTGATAAACACTGGAAATTACTTCTTGCAGATCCACTCCTAAAACAGGATCTACCAAAGAAACCCAGAAGAGCGAAAACTATAAAAAACTTGATTGCTCTGAGTAAATTTAATGGAGATAATGCTATGATTAGGGGTATATTAAAACAGAGTGTATTGACGATGAATAATTTAATACATGAAAGTCAGAGACCTGTTGTACATACCAATACACTGGTAAAAGGGTCCTATAGGTGTCTCAAAAAACACTGTCAGACTTGTTGTCTAGTGTCCAATGAAACCAAAACATTTAAGTCTTCAGTTACATCAGAGACATTTTATATAGACTCCTTAATGAATTTTGATAGTAATTACGTCATCTATTTATTAAGTTGTACTTGTGGTCTACAATATGTGGGAAGGACCACCCAGAAACTCAGGACCAGAATTGGTCAACACAGATGGAATATTTTGAGTGGTTTCCTTCAACATAGTGTTTCAAAGCATTTTTTGTACCACCATAATAAAAATGTTTCTGACCTTAAGGTTGTACCTATAGAACATATATTCAATCGTACTCAATATGATAGAGAGCGATGTTTAAATAATAGGGAAGCTTACTGGATATTTAGATTATCCACTATGATCCCGTTTAGCCTCAATGAGACCCTAGAAATTCCAAAAATCTAATAAGTCCTTTTTTTTTTCCTCCACATTTTCACCTTTAATATGATAATTTTCACACTTATGAATAATTATTCATTTTTATTGGTTTCTTTTTTCCTTAAGATAAGTTTGATGCGCAGATGATGCATTTATATATATACACACACAATCATTTATTTTTTTATTACAGGTATGATGCGCTGATGACGCATTTACACATACACACATATTTATTTTATTTTATTTCATTCCCATTTTATTTTTATTAACATTCTAGTACTATGTCACTTCACTATTACTTTAACATTATTTCAGTTTATTCATTTTTATTTCATTTTATTTTTATATTTTATATTTACATTCATTCACATCACATTTTCATTTCTATCATGATCACTTTTATGCACAATTACTCACATTTTATTGAGTACAAGTTTGGTGTGTAGATCACGCATATATATATATATATATATATATATATATATATATATATATATATATAAGAAGCACTCACTCTCCCTTGCTGATATGCCCAGGTGCACAGTCCTCATATATAGACATAGATTGGTCAATATTTTTGCCATTTTTGCTCAATAAAATTACCTTTATGAAGTCCCACTGGTGCTGCCTCTCTCTTTATTCATATATATATATATATATATATATATATATAAATATACTTTATTAGAGGATCTTCAGTTCATCCCATGTCACTTTTAATCATATTCCATCATTCACATTACACTCATTTTATTTAATTTTATTTTATTTTATTCCATTTCATTTCTTATATGCTTATATATTTTTCATTTTTGTTTATATATTTTTCGGTTTGGTTTTTGTTTGACTATTACATATATATTTTTTATTTGGTCTATCGAATTATTGTAGATTACATCGTTCTTTAGTCTTTGGGGTTTATGATTGGTAATCACTAACATGTGATCTGAATTTTATTTACTTCCTGTTGAGCGCCGCCAGTATCGGTCTATGAGTGGACATATTTTCCCATGATCCTTAGCTCATGATCGATCGGGTGACCCTTGATTGGAGTTTCTGATAGGTGGTCCCTAAAGTTTTGAAAACATCAGTTCCATTTGGGACTAGTATATATATATATATATATATATATATATATATATATATATATATATATATGTATAACTTTTTTAGGCGGCTTTTCTTGTTTACAATTGCATTTTAAACTTTTTTGGCTTGTTAAGCTTTGAGAAAGCGGCGTTCCAGCTGTGAAATGCGTTAGCACTATAAGCCTGTATATTAATTTATTATTTATTGTTTTTATCAATAAATACATCTATATCAAGTGGCCGCCTGTTACATTTATTAAAGGATTCGAAACATTGAATATCTTGAAACATAGAGAGAGGAGAGACCCGAACAGAGACAGGGGAAGATTTCTATATGTTGGATTATTTAGTCAACCCGGACAACAGAGATCTAATTCCATCTCAGAGGATTTGAGACACGCTGAAACACTTTGGTGCACAGAAGGAGCAAAGACCCGAACGGAGGTGGGGGAATTTCTCCGTATACCCGATTAGTCAGTTGACTTGTATAATAGAGTCCTGACCTCATTTCAAGGTTAGTGCATTGATTTTATTTTCATTCAGTCATTATTTATTACAATGTATTTCACCATTGGTGCCCCCATTGTGTTTTGTGTTTCGTGTTGTTTTGTTTACACACACATTAACACACACATTGTTCAGGTAGTCTTCTGGACAGTGATACAACCCAAGATCCAGAGTTTCAAGTCAACTACCACCTTTAGGTATAAAGAAGCTGTTGTCTAAAAAAGCCCTCTATTATTTGCAAGCTACTATCCATTTTCACCATTCATATAACAGCGACCAAATGGCATCTTAGATTGGCCTTGCCATCTCCGCCTATCCATATGTCTTCTTCTGTGTTAAATCCACCTCTTTATCACAGACATGTTGAAAAATTGCAAGAATCCCATGCAATTCAATGACATTGCATAAGTCATTGAGATAGCCCAACTGGTCTTAAAACAGAAAAAAGAACTTAAACTTCTGTTCTTTCTGAACTTGTGGCTTTGTGATTACTTCAAATATGAGAACTGTTACTATGGTAAGCAGGTAAGGAGGTTTGAAACCAATGACTGTATTATGCTCATTCAAACCAGTGGGATTTTTTCAGGGGGGAAGTGTATTACTGTAATTAATCAAAATTAAATGTGGACAAATCAGTTGTTCCAGTTGAGAGTCATCCAATGATATTAAAAGGCCTGTGCTTTTAGCACATTTAGTTGAGCATAATAACCAAGTTCTGTCAACAGGTGTACTTCCACATAACTGTAAAATTACCACAGTACACAGAAATAGCAGCAGGGACCACATACCGGTCTCTGAGTCTGGCCTAAGTAGTGGGGAAAAAATGGAAATACTATTGAAAAGAAAAATTATTTTATATTGAAGTCTAAATTGTAAAGCACTGCATACGCTTGAGGTGCTATATAAACATTCATTCATTCATTCATGACATGCAAGATCCATTGCAAAATTAACTTTATGGAAGGAAAATCTTGCAAAAGTATTCTAGTTGTTTTTTTTTTTATGTTACTCCAGTGATAGATGATAGATGATTGATGATGATGAAAGATGATAGATGATAGATGAAAGACATCTTTGATTGTTTGTAAATTAACAGCCCTTCAGTCACAAAACATATCGCCCCAATTAGATCTGAACATACAAGATCTATTGTGTTCTTAGTTTGGTCAGGCCTGAAGGGGGAAGCTGTTCTGGGCAGAGACATATAGATCAGATGTCCAGAATCTGCCTTTAAGAAGGCCATCATTTAGCTAAACAAGTTGTTACAACTTTGGGTTACAGCTTTTGGTTACATCTTTGTATTACATCTTGTGGAAACATCTTGTTACATCTTCTTCTGTGTGCCTGTTGTAACCCTGTGAGGAATGACCATCTTACTCACAGTAAACAAATCTTTATTTTTATAATAAAAGAAGAAACTCTCTGTGATTCTTGACTAAGGAATACATCCTGCAAGGAGGTGGAAGATGTGTTGGCACCTGGTTAACCCTTACATTCCCCCTAAATATAAGCATATTAATTCCAACAGCTAGAATGTACAAGATAATGCATTTAGAACACACAAAACCAGAGGTGGAGTACAGACAATGAATCTTTGCCGAGAAAAACATCAGAAAAAAGTGCCTTGGGAGTTATTATGTCTTATGTCTTGAAGGTAGGCAAGCAACGCAGCAAAAGAGGTGGGAAAGGCAAACTGGATTCTTGGCTGTATAAGGTGGCATCAAGAGAGAGGTACTAATGTGACTTGATATATCATAGGTAACACACATTTCACCATATTTTTCTAATTTCTCTCAACAGCACACTAAACAGTTAATATTTATATTCTTCTTACTACTTCATATCCAGTAAATATGTTTTCTGTGACATTTTGTTGTTTCTCCACCTGTAAGTAACAGTGACAACTGCTAATTCTATTTCTGTGATCAGAACACTGATGAACTGTCAACATGCTTGAACCTTGTGTTCAGACAATATACTACACATAATGCAAGCAAGCACTGTAAAACATTTATGCAACTCAGGCATCCTGCCTGTCTCTCTGCTTTTGTCAATAATTGCAGCAGAGAGACACAGACACTTGCATAAGGGAGAAATAGATACACATCACAGTTCTTCTGACATTATATCAGTGGAAGCATGTGAATCAAAACCATTTTTTGGAGATGGAGGAGATTGCATCTTTTTCTCTCCCCTTGCCAGTGGTCTCCCATGAAGACTTGTTCTTCAATAACTCATTTAGTGATCTAGTGGTTAAAGAAATCCAACATATAGAGTGTTCACAAAAATGACTCTCTACTATTATTTAAATATATATTGTGGAGCTTTTCTTGCTGAGTAAACCACAAAATGTTTCATTAAAAAGTTATTAAGATTTAAACTATGAGAAGCAGTTCCACATGTGTCCAAACATATTTTTGTAAGGCAGTCTATAGGGGAACTTGAGCTATTGACAAATGTTCTCCATAGTGGTATGGAAAGCACCACATAGTGATTACAGTGGTTATCAATCACAGAGCTGTGGCAGCTCAGGGTGTCCCTTTTTTCTATGCAGATTTTGATATGTTTTGTGAAGGAAATAGTTATGCACCATATGCTTGTTTCTGTCATTCTAATTAAGATTGAAACTAACTATACTTATGAATTTGTCCTCTTATAAATACCAATAAAATGTTAGGGCTGGCCTGAAAATTCAGATTGAGTGTTAGGTACTTTAAGCAGAGAGAGACTGAGAAGAGAGAGACTGAGAAACGCAGCATGAGAAAATTGTAGTTTCATGTGAAAATAATAACAGCAAAAGCAAGCACATTTTTGTCCTTGTGCTTTTTTCAAGAGATAACGTCTTCAATGTGTTAAAACAGCAGAAAAGAAGGACATTTTGCATAGGCGTAAAGGCAAAATTTTTTGCGGGAAAAGCGAAAAATTGTTACGTTTTCATGAAAAGTCATGCAGGAAATTTTCCACACTTTCGCCCACCCCTAGTTATAAAATCCAGGCATGATAATGCATAACCAATTCATATAATCAAAAATGTAAAAAATATATTTTAAAAGAGGTGTTCAAATTTAGAAGAATGCCAGATCAATATTTCTGTTTAACCCCTCCCCTTAATTCCAAAGGGTTTTCTAATTTCCTCAACCAGAACAGCCTATATTCTGAATTAAACCCTACCAGTAGCTTTAATTTCTGTTCCCTGTGAATCATTATTATTAAATTTGTAGTATTGCCTAATGCCTAAGAACACTATGGTGGAGAAAACAGGTGATAAAGTGGAGATAACTTCTCCAGTGATATTACTTCTCCAAATTCTGTTTAATGCTATGGAGCCAACGGACTAAGATTTCTCCAACTTGGAAAATCTTAGTGCATAGGCTCCATAGAATAACAAAGGAATAGTTTACTACTAATTAGCATTGAAGAAGTTGGTAGAACACAGACAAAAACGCGTTTGGCTGTTGTAGTCAAGTGTGTCTCTATACAGTGTCGGTACGGGCCCCATGTCCCCCGCTAGTATATCTCTCCCTTTAGTGTTAACCCTTTCTGTCCTAGTATTCATTTGATCTGTTCTATCTCAGTGCCACACCGATGTAGAACGTTTCTTTTAGCTATAAGAACTGTTCCTCTTCATATATTGGGCTGATTCATTGTGAACCGTGAATATCCATTGGAATTAAGAGTGGACTTGAAGGATTTTCTATTGGACTACACTACCAGAAGGAGAGGGCGGTTTCGTGACTATCAGGTGGCCTTGGGACCCCGAGATGCTGTTTGATTCTTTCTATATAATCTTTCTCTTTTTCTTTTTATATAGTTTTACATATTTATTGATGTTCCTGAACATGGGAAACTGAGTATCCAGAGCGCTGCTACATTATTTCTACATATTTTGTTGGACAGTATCTTACAAGTCTACTACTGTGTATTAGCTGCACAGATCTTCAGTTACCAGTGAACCAGCGGACTTTTTACTAGTTTGGCATTTGATAGATTGTTCTCTTCAGTAACATTGTATAACAAGGTGTGTTCTTTCCAATATCACCTGATTATTGACATTTTAGAATTGTTGGGTATATTCACAATATAGCAATAACTTTGGTATTTTTTATTTATTTATTTTTCATTTATTTTAGACATTTGTAAGTTCATTGCGCAGACCTAGTTGTTTTATCTAACAAAGGAATAGTGATGTCACTGAAGAAATGATCTCCCCTTTATCACCGGTTTATTTCACCTTAGTTCAAAACACCCTATGTCTCTTTTCTTAATCTTCCTTTTCTATTACTTACATTTTATTCATAAACATGTTTTCATTTAGTCTATTTATTGTTTTCCACAGGGATACTCTACAAAGTATACTACATAACAAGAGTCGAAATTTAAACAATTATTCAGACTTCTCAGATATAGTCTCTCACCTTTTTTCTTCTTTTTCACTCTCTTTCCCTCTATGGTGTCACTGATACAATAAGCATTTTCACCTTTAGTCTCTATAATTTGCAATATTTATTTGTAGCTTCATGTGTATCTCCTTTGATTTTCATGTTATTAACATTGTATTTTTGACTGATCAAAAACCAACTGAGAGGTAGTAGCAGACAGTATCACTACCGACATAGATACTAACTCCCTATATACCTTCTTGCACTGTTACAGTAAATTCTAAAAACATATATCCAGGAGATGTCAGTCAAACTTTCAATTCAGTTGTATCTGGAACTCCTCTGCTCTTATAGGTAGATGCAGTTAGAGTCTTTGCCACCCAATTAAGTGGCTGTTGTCAGTCAACAGCCTATTTTTGAATGATGACTAATGTCTTGCTTTTATTGGACAACTTTTACTCATGTATAATAAGTGCCTTTATTTTCTGTTTATTGATTAAAAAAATGAAGCAATGAGCATTTATCTTCCATCTGCAAATTTCTTGAGACTAACCTTATTAAAAAGATATGCATTGCAATTATTTGCACATTTTTTAAATATTCTTTAATAGAAATACTGGTACTCTTCATGATTTCTGTTCTTCTTACCACAATTGGAGCCATTATGTTTTTAAAATCTCAGTTCCTGCTCAATGTGACGTTTGGATGATAAGGTAAAAGCTCCAAAAGAATGAGATCACTCTTCAAAACATGCCAGCGGTAAATATATTTGGAAATATGCACTTATCTCAGTATCTAGTTCCTCCATCATCTATTCTGTCTTTTTTCCTTTGACTACTCAAAAACTTCCTCTTGATTCCTTATTCTTGCTTTATTCTTCACATCTATTATAACTTCTTTTTTATATCCTTTCTCACAAAGAACTTTCTTGAGATTGTTAGAATGATTCTCATAATCAGCACCCCTACTGTGATGAAACTGACTATAAGATATTTTTTAGATCCAGTTTTTGTGGTGTCCATGACTGGTAGGTATAAAGCTATTCTAATTTGTATATAATCTGTAATTCTGATTACATATTAAACCTTATATAAAATATGTAACACCAAAAAAAATGTGATAATAGGGATTTGGTAATTAGAGGTGAGCAAAACATTAATGATTAGTACATTGTGAATCTATTCATTGGAGACCTCTCTAGCATTAATGGGGTTAAAAGCTCCATTTAGATCAGTGGGCATTTTAATTTCTCCCTATGGTACAGATGGATTGCTCCAACTATGCCCGTCGTTAGCTTGATAAGTAAGGTCTATAGCCCTAGATTCCATTGTATATGAATGGATCTTTGGCTGGCAAAAGAGACTCAAAAAGGTTATTTTTAACCCCTTTTGTGAGAGCCATCACATTCATGTATACTAAATGAGAAAACTTTCAATACATAGAAAACTTGGCAAAAATGGCAGCAAAAAACATTGTAAATAACCATAACATTGTGGGAAAATTTCCTTTCCGATATTCCCTCTTCCTGCCATAGACACATTTTCTGCCTCAGCTGCTCATGTCCAATGTGTGAACAATGGTCCACATTCATAAAAGCAAACTGCATTTATTCTGGTGTAAACCAACAGCACCATAGGGATCAGATAAAAAATCCTGTTAAATGAAATGGGGTTTTGAACCCATTGAATGCTAGAGAAGTCTCCAATGCATTGAGAAGCAAATCATTGAAGACCTCTTTAGCATTCAAGGGTTAAAATGCTCTATTTAAATGCATGGAAATTTAAGAATTTTTATTTGTAGAAACAAAAAAGGGGACAAAGAAGCAAGCGCCCCTGTGTATATCAGTATAGTCAAACAATTGCCTCTACCACCACCCTTTAAAGTGCGCACTCTCAGAAAGAATAGGCTGGAGAAAGGCATACACCTGGCCCAGCAAGCTAGCAGCTGAGGGGTTAAACTCTGTCCTCAGATATAGCTTCAACAACTGGTTTCCAGAAACTTTGTGGCTGCTCCCTGGAAAAACTCGTTCCCACAAGCAATATCAATATTCCATACAACCCATAAAAGAAAAACAGGAAGCGCCCAGTCATGGAGTATCGTAATATATCAATATGAGGAAAATTATCAAAAGGCTATTGTACTCACATTTAATATTGGTCAGGCTACTGATATCAAATAGTGTGACTTATGCACTTGTGAAGATCTTAATCTCTGTCTTCAGTCGGGTAACACTCCAACATACACCACTCAACAGAAAAAACGGCAGCTTGTTCACATGAAGCAAGATATAAAACACTTTAATAAAATATAAATATCAAATTATTGTAGTGGCTTAACTCTTACTTGTTTCGCAACACAAGGCTGCTTCATCAAAGCTATAAAGCTAATCACATTAAAAGCAATGAGATTGTCTTTATAGCTTTGATAAAGCAATCTTGTGTTGTGAAACGTGTAAGCGTTAAGCCATTACGATAATTTTATATTTATATTTTATTAAAGTGTTTTATATCTTGCTTCATGTGAACAAGCTGCTGTTTTTTCTGTTGAGTGGTGTATGTTGGAGTGTTACCCAAGTGAAGACGAATATTAAATGTGAGTACAATAGTCTTTTGATAATTTTCCTCATATTGCCATATTACGATACTGCACTGTTGGGCGCTTCCTGTTTTTCTTTTTTGGGTTGTAAGGAATTTTTATTTGTCCCCTAATTGTCCCTCTAATTCTTCTGTTCTCCACATTTGATTTGTAATATTTAATATATTTAATGTAATATGTAACATTGAATGTATGTCCATTCCCTATTGTACAGCGCTGCTGAATTAGTTGGTGCTATGTAAATAAAGAATAACAATAATAATAGCTGGTTTACTCCATAATAATTGCAGCTTACTTTTATAAATATGGATCAACATCTTGCACTTGGGACAGTACTGAGCAGCATGTGGCTTATCACTCTCTAGCCTTCGAGCAACTCTACTTGAGTTCACTTTGTGTGAGCTAATCAGTAATTACTTAAAATACAAACAATAAAAAATGTATTGTAAAGATTGCTCCTGGACAATTGTAGCTCTGATCTATCTCTACTGGGACTATTGGGGGGAGGTCAGGACTACTAAAGGTATAGGGAAGATATATAATTAGAGCATGCAACCTGAAATTAAACAAATATGCATAAACATAAATACATTTTGAGACCAAGACAGATATGTCGTATTCATAGCTCTATGAGTCATTTGACACCTTGATGAGCACAGACTGAATATTTGTGAACTGCCCACATTCCAGCCATCCCCTCTCAGTTTTCAGTCAACAGCCACCTATGTGTGCCTCCATCACATCCGACAGATCCAGGTATTTCCAGACCAGTTTAACGTCTCCTGACCCACAAATGCAAGGACCAACTTTATGTGATGACTGCATATGCTGTCAGAAGTAGCTACTGCTACTCAATGTGGGGGCATAATAAGGCAAAGAAATAAGAAGCACGTGAGATAGCAACATGGTGGACAATCAATTTTCACCTAGCACTGAAAAAGTTAAAATGTACAAAAAACTGACAGGTAGTACAGATAGCTGAATTTACTAACACATGATTTTATTATATTTACAATGCGTTGTGTACCCCTCTGGCACTCCAAGGGTTAACTTAAAAAAACGGATAAATTCTCACTTTTGTAAAAAAGTTTTACGTAAAATTTTTCTTTCTATACACAAATAGATTAGGCCCTTGTAGTCCAACAATAGATTACCTACCTCTATTCTAAAATTTAGAACCAACAGATTTATATTTTTTTTCTGGAGCAACACTACAAAAATACATAAACATATTGGAGGCCAAAGAGTTTTATTTTGTAACTCATAAGCTAAATTTAGCACAAACACTTCAAAATGTGGTCACTGAAGAAAGAACAACATAAATAATGACCTCCTTTTATTTTTAACATTTATGCACTCATCTGCCATTAGGGTAAGTGGATCATTTTACATTTCTATGCTTTTGATGGAGATGTGATTTATGGATAAACTCTGGTTTATGGAATGTGTTTATATAAAAAAAAAAAGACCCAGAGGAGAATTTGTCAAAAGTATATTGTAAAAGTTTCTGTCTTTGCAGTGATCACTTAGTTTATAACCTCTGGTTTTCATCTCTAAAAAATGTACAACTGGATACTGGATTAATTTCTACTGTCACATGTGGGTGTAGACATGTCAACACAATGTAGATTGTTGCATGTATGATTTAAAATGATACAAAATAACCTCTAGTTTGTTATCTACATTTATACTGGCAGCTTAAACATATACAATATATTATTTATAAGCCTCCATGCATCAGTCTTTTGAGTGCCAGTGGGGTGCTCATAAGATTGCAGGGCAATGCCATGTAACATAATCAATCACTCAAAGAGCTAAACACTTTGCCTGCATGACTTTTAAATATTAATCTATATATATAAAAAGTGAATCTGGTTCCATGTCAGGTGGTGTGGCTGGAAAATGCTGACTGGTTGAGGAGGAGGTAGGGGAAGTAGCTCCCTGCCTCCTCAACCAACCACCGCTACCAAAAAATATTAGCCAACTGCCTCCTCAAACAATAGTTTACAAAACAAAAAAACAGACCTTGTGGAGGGGCATCAGAACCCCACCTGATGTTCCACAGCAACTGATCTGCCAGCCAAGTGGGCTGGAATATAATAGAGGTGATGCAGGGGAGAAAGAGTGCTCTTCTGCTTCCATTCTACCCAGAATACCTGAGTAGGAGTGGACGGGATCAAGAAACCCTCTCACAACAAAGGTTTAAAAAAAAAAAACAGAAAAAAACATGGTTCACCACATGAGCAAAGCCATGACATATACCGGCTGGTAGATTATAAAAGCTTGGCTTGCTCTAACAATGCTCAGATCTGGAGATTAAATGAAAATATATGTATTATGGCTAAAAAGCTTCAAGGAGGTGCAAACTGATCTTTAGACCCATTCAACTGAATTTAAAGTTATAGAAACATATGAAAGCAATACAATTGACAAGGCCTCATGGTTTTCCTGCACATGCAATTCACTCAGATTATCAAATACCCTCATTTAGGCTAAGTTCACAAAGGTAACTTCAACAAATCTCCAATATAGCTCCACTGAAATTGCTAGTGCTACTTTCCTGTGTTCCTTTTATTATTCCATTGCTTGGGTGGTCATGATATCAATCATACGTCACTGGCTGATACTCATGCTGGTTGTTATGCATATAATGACCTCCAGTATCATTAGAGTGAACAATCTACACTGGGGACTCGCAGGCTACAATGCAGATCAATCTGCTGAGAGGCGGCCAGAAGACTTCTTGTGTCATCTTCTGCATCTTTCACTGATATTCAATGTGTAAAAAAAGCTCTAACTCTCTAACTCTAAGCTAGGAATTCCTTAAATATTGGGATGTTAGTGGTACTTGAGGACAGTGTCGGAAGGAGTGGGTAACCTGACAGAGAGAAAGATTAGAAAATATTGTCAATCCAGAGTAAGAACCACTGTCTGTCCTTGTCACTGAGCAATTAACAGACACTAATTCCATTAGTCACAAAAGGGATATGTATGGTGTCATTTATGGATCGTGCATGTATTGCTGGTCTCCCAGTATTTTAACTGTAAAGTGGAAAGTCTCATCCTTTGTCTGAACTGTGGTTAACAAAGGATACAGCACTGAAAGAGGTGAATAAGTAGGATCCATTAAAAACCAACCAACAGATGCTGCACACCCAAGAAAGGAGAGAAAAGTACCATATATCATTATTATTCTGTGTGCTTATACTTTGAGGCTGGTGTACAACTGCCTCATGTGTGAGTGTGATTCCTATTGCTGGTTTTAGGATTTATTTTATATCAATAAATATCTAATTTATTGCAGTTAGAGCACTCTCCTGCTTTTCTTTCTTTTTTTTTATTTAGAATGTTTTACCAGGAAGAATACATTGAAATTTATCTCATTTTCAAGTATGTCCTGGATAGTTTTCAGTAAAGGGTTACATATTTACACACATTGAGAAACATTATATATTACGTGTTATTTTATATACATACATATGGAATATTAAAATTATATATAGTTACATACTGTTTTTAGATATAAAGAAGCCTTTACTTTTAAGGATTTTAGACTGGGAGCAGATTTGATTATTTCAGGCAGATTGTTTCAGGCCTTTGGAGCTCTGAAGGAGAAGGCAGATCTCCCTGCTTCTTTCATGTATTGTGGTATACGTAGCGAGTTGTTAGCAGTGGAGCAAAGGTTATGTTAGTATGGAGAGCAGGAGTGAGCAAACTGCTCAGATAGTCTGGTAATTTTCCAGATAAGTGGTTGTGTACTAAGCAAGAAAGGTGAAGGGCATGTCTAGATTTTAGTGTTAACCAATTTAGGTATTTTAGCATATCACAGCAATGAGTAGAGTAATTACATTGGAGGGTAAAGAACCTGAAGTCTTTGAGCAAGCTGCTGTCAGACTGAAATTGTCATCATTCTCAACCTACCATTGACTGGCTAAGGATGAGAAGAAATTTTGCTGATGCTCCTAAGGTTATCCATACCTGTCATAGACTGAAAAGCTGTACCCAACAGTGTCATTTAAATCAAATGGGATTATAATTTGCATCCAGTAGGTCAGTTGGTTACTCTTTGGATTGCTTCATTTTCCTTTTGCACATAACACCCAAGCTTTCAGTTTTAAATAACTGTAGAACTTGCTTAAGGTTTTGGATAATTAAAACAACACCCCCTTAATAAATAAGGACAATAATGTAATATGTAGTATAATAAAGGAAAACTCAAGGTAACATATATGTTAAAACAAGTCAGGATTATAAACATTTGACTGGCACTTATGAAAAGTCAGATTGTCCCAAAGGGCAACATAACGTTATCACGGCGCCCGTGATCTGGGCGACATTCTGTCCATCTTGCTGATACTGCTCTCCTATTGGCTGCCCTGTACTGCTCCTCCTAGTGACAGCCTTTTTATACCCTGGGCTGTCACTCTGCTAGTGCCCTTTCGTGGTGTACCTGATGTCTGGCACTAGTTGTCATTGTTCTGATCCAGTGTATGACCCCGGACTGTCTGACCACGCTATTGTCTCGTTCCTGCTGCTGTGTACCGATTCGGATTGGCTGACGTTCCTACTTCCTGTTCTGACCCAGCCCGGCTGACGTTCCTGTTCCATGTACCGACCCAGCGAGATTGACGACTCAGCTCTGTGTACCGACCCGGTGGGTCTGAGGATTCTGCTCCATGTACCGACTTGGCCTGGCTGAAGTTCCTGATCTCTCTACCGTCTCATCCTGGCGAGGTTCCTGTTCTGCCGTTCCAGTTGGCTGATACGTATTGCTTCTGCCTGCCTACCAGTTGGGCACCATTCCTGTGTACTGGTCCAAGTAGCTGTGTTCCGTTGCTCGCACTCTAAGACCCGTGGTCAGAGTCTTGCTGCTTACACTCAGTGTTGCACTCGCTTGGTCTGTGTTGGTTCAGTAGGGCACCTCTGGTGATTTCCATTGTACAGACCATAGTGCTACTAACCCCTTCGGGGGAAGGGGCCTCGCTTATCACTACCCTATTGGGTTCCGTTGAGCTGTATTCTTAGGGCTTGGTATTCCGTTGACGAGTAGGGCGCTTCCGGTTGCCAACCGTATATACCATTGCCCATTAACCCTTTCAGGCAGTACGTGCACACGGTGCTGGGTCGCATCGGTAGGGCCTCCGTATAAGCAAGAGTTCTGACCATTCCATTAGTCATTGGTGGGCGTCCACCATTGGTCACATTTTCAGGCGTCCAGAGCCTGAGTTTGCAGTCCGTTCTGTTGCCTCCTATTACCATCAGGTGACATTTAGCCTGTATTGCGGTACGACCAGCACTTCACTAGTTAAGTGGTTTTCATACACTGTATCAGTTTCATTTACCTGACCTGTGTCAGTATTGTGTGTTCACTTTACTGGACCCCTGTGGGTTAACCATTTGTAACCTGTCTTGTGTCAGTTTGAGCTATACTGGACCTGTGAGGGTTACACCGTTCATTGTGTGTCTCAATAAAGCTGTGTTTTTACTTATACCTCCGTGTCTGAGTGTACTGAACCGTAACAAACGTTCAATATTAATAAATACTCTATTGGCCTAGTGCTAGCAAGTCATGTTATGATGGCCAGTGGTAAATGCCCTGGTGTCATTGCGGCATTTGTGACTGCTGTTGTTGCTGCTTCTGCTGAGTTGTTTAAGCAGCAGGATGATTAGGCAGCTCCAAGGACATGGGATCAACAAAGTAGTAATACAGGTGATGGATGATTATGGTTCCACTTGCCACTGCTAGCTTCAGTGATGCGCCTAAGACAGTAGCAGCACCACAACTAGCCCCCCACTACTTCAGGTATATGTGGAGAAAGGAAGTTGGCCAATAGTTCTTCTCCACCTGCTCCTCCTCCAAAATCATGGGTGTGTTGTTAGAAAATAAATGTTTCCCTCGATAGCAGAATGGAACTGTGCCTCTCATTAGCAACTGCAATGTGCACAGTGTGTGGTAAATAAAGGAAGGACTGGGAACAATGGGCACATCTGTACTCACATCAAACACCTGACACAACTGTAACCAAATACCATGACGATTAGGTGAAATCATTCAACCATAAACCAAGTACTGCTGCTGTCACTATGCCCTTTGTCCACACCCCAAGAAAAATGACAACTAGCAGTTTAATAATAATAATGAACCCTCCCTGCCACCAGATTAGCATATTCAGTGGGATGGAATATCCTCAGATGCTGCTTGATATCCTGCTTGAAATTATCATCCACCGCACTGCTAAGTGTGGTCAGCGCACCACACAGTGTGCAATGGGTAGACACGAACTGCCACATCCTGACATCTACTGAATGGCTGGTGGGGGAGGTAACAATGAACGAGGTGGATTGGCAGAATATGGATTGCTATGTATGGGCAGCACAGTGGCTCAGTGGTTAGCACTGTTGCCTTGCAGCGCTGGGGTCCTGGGTTCAAATCCCACCAAGGACAACATCTGCAATGAGTTTGTATGTTCTCACTGTGTTTGCGTGGGTTTCCTCCGGGTACTCCGGTTTCCTCCCACACTCCAAAAACATACTGATAGGATAATTTAGATTGTGAGCCCCAATGGGGACAGGAACAAATATGAGTGTAAAGCATTGAGGAATCTGTGTGCGCTATATAAATAAAGGATTATTATTATGTAGTTATATGATCTTTCCACGGCTGGACCCTAGAGCAAGAAGGTGATGGTGTGCCAGGTGTTTCACTCACCAACAAACTTTCAGGCTCTGGATTGGTTTCTCTATTCTTCCTCCTCTTTGATATCAGTCTTGCCTCTTCTTGTCTTTGGGGTGAGTCTGGGGGTACATCAACAGCAATGCCCAATTTCTTTGCTGGGGGTTTGGCTTTAAGATGTTTCACATAAATGTCATGGTGTCTGTGTTTCATGTGTGTTCTCAGAGCAGTTGTGCCAAGGTGCGTTCCCTCCTTTCCCTTTTCACTGACTTTTCATAAACTGTGCACAGTGCTGTCGTTGATGTCTGCACTGTACCTGCCCCAAGAGAAAAACAGTCCAACACCCAGGACCTCAGGGGGGAGGGGAAGATGAAAAAGAATGGCCTTTTTCTTCTTCTTCTCCACATTCCCCTTCACTGGCTGGAGGAGAGGTTGTTGTTGTTGGTGCTGTTACTGCTACTGCCTCAGAATCAGCACAACAACTAGAACCAGGAGTATTGCTGCTAATAAATGGAACCTGTCCTAGTCGCGAATCACTTGTTGACCCGATTCCCACTGTGTCCACGGTAGTTTGTGGCAAACTAGCCTGCTCCTCAGCATACTGATGCCCTTGTAATTCAGAAGCAGCAGGAATTATAGCAGCAGCAAACTCTGCAAATTCAAAAATCTCACTGCTGGTAGTGGTGGTACTCCTCTTCTCCTCCTCCTGAGAATAACACGAACCATGGTAGGTGCAGCACTGGCAGAAGGTACAGGTAGCTGACCTGTCCTGCTCACACTATTTCCCTCTTCTTCCTCTGCTCGTGACACATATTTCCCCAAGATCCATAAGAGTGATGTAGGGGGCTAGCCATCATTGGGTCTGGGGAATCAGGGCATCCAGACCCTTTAATGTTGCCAGTTGTCACTTCCTTCTCCTTAGACTCACTGGATGCATAGCGGTTCTTCCACTTTCTACTTTTAATGATATTCCATAACCTTCTGTTACCTCAATTTTTAACAATTTTGCACAGCACAACAGCCTTGCACTCTATCTCTTACTCTCTCTCTCTCTCTGTAGCTGCTTGTATTGTGTTTTACTCCTGTAAAATGTCATGTTTTTAAAGTAAAAAGGAGAAAAACATGTAAATAAATAGGAGAAAAGTTTGCAGCCATTGGAAAAAAATAGTAAAACATTTTTGGCAATGGACGAAAATTGCAAAGATTTTAATCATTTTATTTAAAGTGGATTTTCCCATGAAATATCTGATAACCATGTGATTTCCACTGATATTTTTGAGGGAACACAATAGGACTTTTCTCCTACCTCTAGTGCCAAAGAGATTAAAGTAACATTAAAACCCCAAAATAAAATAGGTTGACATTTAAATATCATATACTTTAAATATCATCTATTTTTACATATGTAAAAATTAATTATTCACGTTACCGCCTGAAAATATAATTCTAAACTTCCTTTTAACCCCTTCAGTGCCAGAGGCTCGGGCCATTTCCTTTACCCTGCAGGCCAGACACTTTTTCAACATTTTTGCTATCCTTCTGTTTAGGCTTGATTTCCTCTGGGGATTTTTAGTTACATATTGAAAACTATATATTGTTTTTTTCAGAACTAATTGAGCTTTCTCGTGGTACCTTACATGAAGAGAATTTTACATCGTGCAAAAAGCTATGATGTCATAATGACAAAAAAGTGAAAATTTACTCATTTTGCTAAAATCACATACTATGTATCAAAAACATTTACCTTGATTGAAAAAGTTTCAATTATTTGAAAAAGCCTCTAGTTCCCCGAGTAAAAAAATACCAAATTTGTATAGTTTTACCTACATCCATGGCTAGCGTAGAGCCCTAATCACCAGCAGCGCAAAATGACATTTTCAACTTTGTGAGCTAATATGTACATTCTAGTGTTTTTGTGGTAAAGTTACCCTAAAACAGTGGAATAACTATATAACACTATATATTTCTGGAAAGTAGACAACCTGCTGCATCTAATGAGGGGTGACTTGCCTTGTTACCCCAAGCCTGGTGTGCACAAATGCCTCCAGAAGATGGTGCTAATGAAAAAATAGGCATTTTCTTACATTTCTGCCCCTTCAAATGTATTAAAATGTGTGAAAACCATGGCATTTCCAACTGTATTCATTAGCTAGTGCTCTTAGGAGAAAAATGACACCCCATTGGTCTGAGTTCACCTACCTCAGGGGGCGCTACAAGTACAAAACTACACCAATTGCAAACTCTAGTTTTTCTAACATTTTCTCAAACGTTACTTATCTGTACAAAAATGGTTATAACAATTATAGAAGTGAAGAAAGAGTACACAAACCATACCATTTTGAAAAGAAGACACCCTGCCGCATCTAATGATGGGTGATTTGCCTTGTTACCCCAAACCTGGAGTGCACAAATGCCTCCAGAAGGTGGCGCTAATGAAAAAAAGGCATTTTCTTACAATTGTGCCTCTTCAAATGTACTGAAATTTGTGCAAACCATGGCATTTCCAACTGTATTCATTAGCTAGTGCTCTTAGGAGAAAAATGACACCCCATTGGTATGAGTTTAACTACCTCAGGGGGTGCTAGAAGTGCAAAACGACACCTACTACAACCTTAAATTTTTCTAACATTTTCTCAAACATTACTTGTCTGTACACAAATGTGTACAGAAGTGAAGAAAAGGTACACAAACCATACCATTTTGGAAAGAAGACAACCTGCTGCATCAAATGAGGGGGGAATTGCCTTCTTACCCCAAGCCTGTTGTGCCCAAATGCTTCCAGAAGGTGGCACTATAGGAAAAAATGGCATTTTCTTACATTTCTGCCCCTTCATCTGTATGGAAATCTGAAAACCATGGAATTTCCAACTGTATTCATTAGCTAGTGCTCTTAGGAGAAAAATGACACCCCATTGGAATGAGTCAACCTACCTTAGGGGTGCCAGAAGCACATAACTACACCTACCTGTTTGCTTCTTCGAAAATGGCTACTTGCACTAAAATGTCCATAACTGTTAGAGACATGAAGTTAAGGTATAAAAGGTATACCATTTTGGAAAGTAGACATTCTCCGCATCAAGTAAGGGGTCACTTGCCTTTCTACCCCCTGGGCTGAACTGCACAAATATTTCCAAAATGTGGCGCTATGGGAATAAATACATGCTTTTTAACATTTCCACCACTTCAAAGATACTAAGATCTTTGAAAACCATAACATTTCCTGCTGTATTCAGTACTTGCTACCAACATGAGAAAAATGGTAGCCCATTTGTGTGGGTTAACATACAATATGTGGGTGCTAGGAACACGTACGTACACCTGACACTTTTGTTTTTTAAATTATCTGCCTGCACTAAAATGGTTCTAACCATAATAGATATGCAGGACAGGTAGAGAAACAATGCCATTTTAAAAAGAAAACAACCTGCCGCATCTAATGAGGGGTCACTTGCCTTCTTACCCAAAGGCTGGTACGCACAAATGCTTCCAGGAGGTGGCGCTAATGAAAAAAAGGTATTTTTTACATTTCTGCCCCTGCAAATGTATGGAGCTCTGTAAAAACCATGGAATTTTCAACTGCATTCATTAGCTAGTGCTCTTAGGAGTCAAACGACACCCCATTGGTATGAGTTGACCTACCTTAGGGGGTGCTAGAAGTAGACAACTACACCTACTACAACCTCTGATGTTTCTTACATTTTCTCAAATGTGACTTTCCTGTACAAAAATGGCTATAACACCTTCAAAACTGAGGAAAAGGTAGATAAACCATACCATTTTGGAAAGAAGACAACCTACCACATCTAATGAGGGGTCACTTGCCTTTTTACCCCTAAGTTAGTTGGCACAACTATTTCCAGAATGTGGTGCTACAGGAAAAAAAAAACATTTGTTTTACACATCAGTCACTTCAAAGATACTAAAATGGTTCAATGGCGTGGGATTTCCTAGGAGGACTTCTTGCCAGCCTAAGAAAAATGGTACCCCCACTGCTGTGGGTTGACATACCAATTTACGCTACAGGAGCGTAGCTACCAGTGAAACAGGAAAGCAAACAGTGTATGTGTGATTTTATGGCTAACAGATGAAAGAAGCTAGGGCATCAGCCGCTGTACGTGCGGACCTGTGACTACAAGTGTAACAAAGTATGTGGGAGGGTGAGGGATTAGGCAGTGTGTGTGGGTATAAGCAGAGGAGCAAGGATGGTGGTGATGGTGGGGCAGTGTCTGATAGTGTGTATGGGAGATCTGTGACTACCAGTGTGCACTGTATGTCCCCTCATACAAAGCACTGTGTTGGATCCCCCCTCCTGTAGCATGTGCATTTTTGGGGGCTTTTTCCCCCAATATTTTTGTGTAGACCTTGTTGGGGGGCATCAGAACCCATACAATGAGCTCTAAATAAAAAATAAAGGGGGAAAAAATCCTTTGTGTGCCACAGGGGTGTCCAGTGGATTACAAAGCAATGCATTTGGGCCCCTGTGGCACACAAAGGGTTAAAAAAATGTATTGTTACTTTGTATTCAGATGGCCACCAAACAAGCTCTGATCACAAAGTAATGATAAAAAGTTCTGTGTGTACCACAGGAAGGCGGTCTGCATTGAACCCTCCCTCCCAGTGGCACACATAGGGTTAATTTTTTTTTTTTTTTTATTATATACCTCATTGAGGGGCATCAGGACCCCCTGATCCCTCACCAATGAGGTCTTACTAAAAAAAATATATATATATGTCCACAAACGGAGAGACCCTGTGAGTGCCACAGGGGTGTCCAGCGCATTGCAAAGCAATGCATTGGATCCTTGTGGCACTCAGAGGGTTAATTTTTTTATAATTACTTTGTAATCAGAGCTTGTTGGGGACCATCAGGACCAATCCTGATGGCCCTCCCAACAATCTCTGGTAACAAAGTAATGATAAAAGCCCTGTGTGTGCTGCAGAAGGGGGGCTGCATTGGCCCCCCCGTGGCACACACAGGGTTAATTTTTTTTATTTACTTTTTTTTATTATAGACCTCATTGGGGGTATCAGGACCCCTCTGATTCCCCCCAATGAGGTCTTACAAAAAAAAAAAAAAAAAAAAAAGGAATAAAAATAAATGTCCCTGTGAGTGCCACAGGGGTCTCCAGCACATTGCAAAGCAATGCATTGGACCCTTGTGGCACTCAGAGGGTTAATGTTTTTTAATTATCACTTTGAATCAGAGCTTGTTGGGGGGGCCATCAGGATTGGGGGGGTGCATTGGACCCCCCGTGGCACACACAGGGTTAATTTTTTTTTTTTTTTTTTAAATCATAGACCTCATTGAGGGGCATCAGGACCCCCCTGATCCCCCCCAATGAGGTCTTGCAAAAAAAAAAACAAAAAACCCCCCTCAATGTACTGGGGACCCCTGCGGCACTCACAGGGTTACTTAGCCATTTTTTTTTTAAAATTTTATTTATTTATTTTAATTTCAGACCTCGTGGGGGACATCAGGACCCCTCCTGGTGTCCCTCCAGTTATTGATCTCCCAGCCGTCAATAAGGCGACCGCAGGTGAGCAAAAGCTCTCCTACCCTTCTCTCCTACCACCAGTAGGAGTGAACGGGACCAGGGAAACTTCCCTAACGTCATTGGTGATCATGTCACCGATGACGTTGGAAGGCTTCCCCCGGGCCCGTCCACTCCTACCCGGAAGTTCTTGCGTTATTGATCTCCCAGCGCTATCGGCTGGGAGATCAATAACAGGGGGGGACATGAGGAGTGATCTTCATGTCCCCCCACGAGTGCCAGGCTATTTTTTTTTAAATGCGGCCACTGTATGCCAGTTATACCGGCTTATGCAGTGACCGCATTTTAGTGGGTACATTGTAAGAGCTTGGCACAGCGGGTACAGCTGTCCAAACTCGTACATTGTACCCACCTGGCACTCTAGGGGTTAAACACAAGTATAAATTGTCATATTTGAAGTACATTTATGTAATATTGTTTGTGCTGTTTGTATTAGGAGATATTTTACAGTAAGGGTGGTAAAGCTATGGAATTCTTTGTATCAGGATGTTAAGCTTGCAGATACTGTAACTGCTTTCAAAAAAGCAATGAATACCGTATGCATTAAGATCTCTCCCACCTGGATGATGACGTAGGACGTAGGACGTGGGAGGCGGAGCGGTAGGCGTGAGGGGAAGGAGGACTATGGAGTGAGGCTGGCGTGAGGAGGGCTGGATGGCGGGCCGAAGAGCTCCAAAGTTTGGATGAGATAGTCTCCACTTCGGCAGTAAACTTACATAGATATGTTACCCTCGGAGGGGTCTGGCAGATGCTGAGGCTAAGCCTCGTTGTTGTCAAGGCGAAGAAGCTCTACAGGAAAAGCCTTGATCCCGGAGAGCCCGTAGGACGTTGGAGGTGGAGCGGTAGGCGCGAGGGGATGAAGGGCAGACGCTGAGGCTAAGCCTGGTACCGGAGAGCCCGGAGGTGAGCGAAAGCCTCGTGGATAAGGAGGCATCTGAGGGGCAAGAATCTTGAGCCGGGTGACCCCCGGTTATAACGTTGGAATAGAGCGCTACCGGACAGACACCGGGTGGAGAATTGTATTGTAACTTGTCACTAGACGGCGGATTTAACAACAAGATTAGTTGCTTTCTCTGGCCAGAGTGTGGGGTTTACTGCCGGGAGGGACCAGCAACCGAGCGATTTGCGGAGACAAAGGGAGATATTCTCCCGGTCAATGGAGCTCTGGGAGGCCCTGTGTGAGTAAAAGTGTTTTTGTTTATGTCCAGTTTGTTGCTCGAAGTATTGGTTTATGACATTATTGTGTAACTATGCCTCCTAAGAAGGATAAGTCCCAGAACCCTAGACCCATTAGCGGGTACTATTCCCCAAATGCTGTTAGTGGGGGGAGGAAATCCCTTCAAGGTGATTCGGTGACCATGGATGATAGTGGAGTGTCTCCGACCATAACACAGGATATGTTAACTCAAGCCTTGGAAGGTTTGAGAGATAAAATAAGTAAAGACTTAAAGTCTAGTATGTTGGACATAAAGAAAGAGGTTCTTGGTGTTTCAGAAATGCTGGCCCTGCAGAATAAAGAACTCCAACTGCTGAAGACAGAATCGGACTCGTTAAAGCTTCAGAATAAAGATTTGAGAGATGAACTTGCCAGAATGGAGTTTAAACTCGCTGAGCTGGAGGACAGTTCAAGAAGAAGGAATCTGAGACTTCGGGGTGTCCCAGAAGAAATTTCTAATGATCAACTGGGACTTTTTTGTGGGGATTTGTTACAGTCATATATAGGAACTGTTGATCATCCTTTCGAACGAACTTATAGGCTCTCAAAACCCAAGGATTTAAGATATAAAGATAAATCAGGAGATGTGATAATATGTTTTAATAATTTTTGGGTAAAGGACAAATTTGTCAAAGAGTTCAGGTTAAATCCTGGAAGGACAGAGTACAAGGATATTGTGATATTTTCAGATTTGTCCTTTGCTACAAGGAATCACAGGAAAAGATTTAGGGAAATAACTCTGTGTTTGAGGGAAAGAAAGGTTCAGTATAGATGGCTGTATCCAACTAGATTAAGGGTGGAGATAGATGGTCGGAGATATATCTTCGATGATCCCCTTGTTGCAAAGGACAAATTAATCAGCATGGAAATTCTTTGAAGGTGTGATGTAGGACAGGATGTTGAAGTTTTTCCCCTGGATCTTGTTCCCCTTCTCTCTGGGTTGGAGGGGGGGGGGTTTGGGAGAGTCTTGGGTGATGGATGGAAGGCCCTGTTGGGAACCCTTGGGGGTATTGAGGATGGTGGGGGGTTTTGAGAGTTTCACTGAGGGATAATGGGGGGTGGGGGTGTTATTTGGATTTTGATTTATGGATGTCTTTATGTGGGTGGGCACGGCAGGGTGAGAAGGTGGGTTTCATTGGTTTGTAGGGATGGGTACATAGTGAGGGGTTGAGTTGTTGAGGATACTTGCAATTAGTAAGTGTTTTGATTATATTGGGATTAGGGGGGGTGGTTACATTTATATTGGTGGGTTGGGGATTAGGGGTGGGGTGTGCACTATTCTCTGACCGAGGGGTTGGGTGGGTAGAGTGTTGTGGAGGGTGGGGAGGTTTGGTTTCCCACGGGGATGTTCCAACTGTCAATTTTTATCTTTGGGGAAATTGGGGAATGGGTTTTTTGGAGGGACGGGAGGGGGGAGGGGGGAAGAGGGAGGGGGATAGAGATTTTTTTTTTTTTTTTTTTTTTTTTTTTTTTTTTTTTCTCTCTCCCTCCTTCTTATTTCCTCCCTTCCTCCTTTGGTGTGGGAGGGGTGAATGGGTTAATTTTATAATAGACATGGTCTTTATGTCCCTCAATAATGCTTGCCGTCTGGATGTACTCTGTTGGTTGTATTTCAGAGTTGCTGGGATGAGCTATCTTAAGTATCCCAGAAGGATGGGTGAGTGGTGTGAATGGTGTGTGCAAGTAGAGTTACAGAAGGGTAGGATGGGTTATATAGAACTGTGGAGTGCGGGGACACACTACGGGGTTGTAGATGAATTATGGTCATTAAGGTAGCCACGGTTAATGCGCAGGGTCTGAACTCGCCCTCTAAGAGATCATATCTATATGAGATGTTGAAAAGAGAGAAGGTCAGTGTATGTTTTGTGCAAGAAACAGATTGGGACCAGAATGGAGTTAAGTACTGGAGATATAAGAGATACCCGATAATATATGCTGCTGGGTTAGAACTACGTAAGAAGAGAGGGGTTTCTATAATTATTTCTAGAGAGGTTAAGTTTGAATATATACATCATGAGGCAGATGTTAACGGGAGGTTTGTTATCTTGGTTTGTAAGATGAATGATTTGGTGTATACATTGGTTAATTTTTACGCCCCCAATGTGTATCCTATTAAATTTTTGAATCTATTGGTAGAAAGATTTGAAAAAGTTAAGAAAGGGATTCTCATATGTGGGGGGGATTTGAATTGTGTAATGGATATTGGATTAGATAAAAAATTAAGTTATGGTAGACGGGTGGATGTAAAATTGAGGAATGATGCATCTCAGCTGAGTAACCTCATGCTCAGGAGTAATCTGTACGATATATGGCGTATACAACATCCCTCGGAGAGGGATTTTACTTTTTTTTCAGGAAGACACCTGTCTTATTCAAGGATAGATGCGTTTTTTACTACAGCGGAAGACTTAAAGAAATGTTTGTCCTCTTCAATTGGTAGTATAACGTGGACAGATCATGCTCCAGTTTTTTGTATTCTTATGGATAGTCCTCAGTATGAAATTAGGGGAGATTGGAGGCTTAAGGAATATAATTTGCGAACAGATATAGCTAGATCAGCCCTACTTGATGAAATCCAGCAGTTTTTGTTAGTGAATGATACAGGAGAGGTCTCAGATGTCTGCCTGTGGGAAGCATTAAAGTGTGTGGTAAGAGGTTATTTGATAAAAGATGATATAACTAGACGAAGACAACAAGGGAAACCGCTAACTGATCTTTACATTGATCTTGCAAAATTAGAAAGATCGAATAAACAGGCCCCTGAAGTGGGAAAGACCGAGCTGATTAAGGCGGTTCAACGAGAAATTGAAGAGAAACTTAATGTCAGGATAGAAAGAAATATTTTAATTTTTAGTCAGAAATGGTATCACAATAGTAATAAAGTGAATAAGTTTTTGACGAATAGGATAAAACATAATAATGAGAAGAGAAGAGTGAAGAAACTTATAGTAAATAACAAAGTTTTGTTAGATCCTGTTCATATTGCGGATGCCTTCAAGTGTTATTATAAATTGTTATATAATCTTAAACAAAGGGACGTTTCATCTTCTCGGATAAGGGGGTTTTTGCAAGAATTGGTTTTGCCTAGATTGAGTGAAGATCAGTTGGTAGAGATTAATAAGCCTTTTTCCTTGAATGAAGTTAGGTTTGTCTTAAGAAATATGAAAGGGGGTAAATCACCAGGCCCTGACGGGTATTCCTCATTGTTTTATAAGATTGCAGATCCACTTATATCTCCTTTGTTAGTTAAGGTATTTAATCAGATAGGGAGGTCGGGGGTGTTCCCTATAGAAATGCTGCGGACTTCTATTTGTCCGATTTTGAAAGAAGGGAAGGACCCGGCGAATTTGGCAAGTTATAGGCCGATATCTTTAATAAATTTGGATGTAAAAGTCTATTCGAAGATATTGGCGGATAGACTGAATAAGGTACTGACGTACCTGATAGATCCAGATCAAACTGGGTTTATATTGGGGAGGTCAGGGGAGGATAATACCCGGAAGTTGATAGGTTTGATCTCAGAGGCAGGTCAAAAAGCTCTTCCAACAGTCTTCTTGGCATTAGATGCCGAGAAGGCTTTCGACCGGGTCAGTTGGAATTTTTTGTTTGAGACAATGGAGGTATTTGGTATATCGGGGTTTTTTAAACATAGCACAATGGCTTTGTATAACAACTTGACAGCAAGAGTTACAGGCTTGGCATTGAAGTCTGATTTTTTTGAGATAAAAAATGGGACAAGGCAGGGTTGTCCATTGGCACCTCTGCTATATGCGTTGTCTATTGAGCCCTTGGCAGCAGCG
Source organism: Rhinophrynus dorsalis (assembly GCA_037306005.1). NCBI lineage: Eukaryota > Metazoa > Chordata > Amphibia > Anura > Rhinophrynidae > Rhinophrynus > Rhinophrynus dorsalis. The sequence continues at coordinate 299,122,638 of CM074724.1, forward strand.
ATTAGACAGTCAGATAAAATTAAGGGAATTAAGGTTGGGGATCAGTCTTATAAGATAACGATGTATGCGGATGATGTTATTTTGACGTTGACATCCCCAGAGGAGTCGATTTCGGAGGTACTTGAAGTGATGAGGAATTATAGTGATTGTTCTAATTATAAGTTAAACTTGTCAAAGACACAGGCAATATCACTTAAGGTTTCGACAGGAGTATTAATTCAGCTTCAGCGGAAATATAACTTCAAGTGGGTCCGAGACGGAATATGTTATATGGGGATAAAATTAATGTTTGATCAACACCAAATGGTGACTAGGAATTATGATCTCCTGTTGGATGGTTTAGCTCTGGATTTAGAAAGATTTAAGGTGGTGGAGAGTTCCTGGCTGGGTCGTGTGGATATGGTTAACGCATACCTGGTTCCAAAGATTCTCTACTTATTTAGGACCCTTCCAATTAGAGTTTCTGGGAGAATTCTGGACAGGATTTCAAAAATCCTGAAGGGATTCGTATGGAAAGGTGTTAAGCCGAGGATATCACATAAAATAATGGTCGCCCCAAAGACATGTGCTGGTTTGGGGTTCCCGGATATTCGGAAACTTCATGATATAACAATGTTTATGCACGTGTTAGTCTGGAATACGAAAAAGGATAAAGGGGCGGGGTGGTACTGTCTTGAGAGTTCTCAGGGAGTAGAGAAGAATCTTTTTAACTGGGTATGGGTAAAACCGGATATATTGAAGTCATTAAAATTAGTAAATCCGGTATTGAGAAGCGCATTAATCTCTATTAAAAAATTCAGGGCCCTGATCGGGTGTGTGGAGGTATTTACCTCGCAGACACCGTTTGAGGTCCTGAAATATTATATAGATGGTCTGAATATTGCTAGATGGCGATCTAAGGGCATAACTAAGTTGGGTGATTTGGTAGAGAGTAATGATTTACTATCTTTTGAGGAGACTCAGAAAAAATTTGGACTAAATATGAATGAGATTTTTACATATATGAGGATTAAGAATTTGATTCAAAAGGAAGGTCTTGCTGTTAAGAATAAATTGGACTGTTTTTTGGAGAGTACTGGTCAGGATAGACTCATATCTAGACTAAGGAGATTGGTGGATGCAGACCTAAGAGGAATAGCTGTCTCAACCATCTCTAGATGGGAGACGGAAATGGGCAGTGAGATTAACGTGGAGGGATGGTTAAACTCTTGGTCTCATGTGAAGAAGGTGGTTCATTCGGTTACCCTGCAGGAGGTTTTTTATAAATTGCTTCACAGATGGTATCTTGTACCAGTTAGATTAAGCAAAATTGATAACGCGGTGTCCGCTAATTGTTGGAGATGTGGTACAGAATTGGGTACGATGTACCATATTTGGTGGAACTGTTGGAAGTTGCAAGCGATTAAGGAGGAGATTAATAATTGGATTGGTCAAAACTTGGTGCCTAGTTTTTCCCTGAAGCCACAGACTTGGCTTTTTCATATGGATTTAGAGAGTATGGGAAGGTCTAAGAAATCTCTTATTATTCACATATTGTTGGCAACAAAATTGTGTTTGGCCAGAAACTGGCGGAAGGAGGAACTGGTTACGTGGAGAGAGGTATCAATTCAGCTTACATATCAGGCAAGGATGGAGAGATATGTTTACGTCTTGGGGGGTGAGGTTCAGAAATATGAGAAGATTTGGCGCCCGTGGTTGGCTTGTATGGCATAATGGATTTAAATGAAAGGTTAGAAATAACCCCAATGGGATAGGGTTTCCCCGCACTCTTAGATTTTGGGTTGAATGGGTTGTGTTTGATGGGTGAGTGAATACAGGTTGTATGGAGTGAATTTTCCTACGGATTGATAGGTGATTGTGTTATGGACGGGACGGTACAGAGGAAGGGGGTGTTTTATTGTTTAATAATATGATATGATATCTTCTGTACTATCTTTTGTATGCTCAAAAACTAAAAATAAAGAAATAACACCAAGAAAAAAAAAAAAAAAAAAAAAAAAAAAAAAAAAAAAAAAAAAAAAAAAAAGCAATGAATACCTTTCTAGCACAGAATAATATTGGAAATCATGACAGATGGCTTCATTGCAGATAGGTTGTTGATCCAGGGAACTATATGACTGCCATTTGGAGTCAGGAAGAAATTTTTTACCCACGTGGGGCTTAATTGGAAATGATTTCAGTGGGTTTTATTTGCCTTCCTCTGGATCAACAGGTGTGTTTTGGTATGGGTTGGACTTGTTAGATGCATGTATTCTTTTTTCAGCGTCATCAACTATGTTACTATGTTGCTATGAAATAAATGCTAATATCAGTTAATTGATTGTGATTAATGTCAGTTGACCTTGTATTTCCAGAAACGTTGTATCTTATTTCAGCCTGTTCACAGATAATCCAGGACAACCATTGACAGCCCTGGAAATAACAGTAATGTATGCTCTTTCAGAGCGTGTGTAAGACTAGCTTTTAAGCCTCAGAAAACAAATAAATACTTTTTACCGATGCTAGCATGAAGTATGGGGTATTTAAGTGTGTATGACCCCATTGTTAGATGTTAGTGACGTTAGTGACTCATTTATTTATTTGTTTAGAAAAATGTTTTATCAGGAAGAATACATTGAGATTTCGCTCATTTTCAAGTATATCCTGGAGAGTTTACAGTAATGAGTTGCATATTTACTATTATTAGTACACAATAAGATTGCTATATCCAGAAATAAAATAAAAGTGCTGTAATGTGTCTATTAATTTGAGATATTACAATTAATGAAAACAAATCTCTTTTATACAAATACCATGTAGTCATAAAGCAGACTAAATTCACTCCAGCTAGGTGACAATGATGATATTAAAGGGATAGTAATACTTCGTTTTAACTTTATTTTATTTTGTAGGCATTAAAAAAACATGAAGAAAGATATAAGTCTTATCTCTCAAACCTTAATGGTTTAAGAGATATTCACAAAGTATCCCCCCCCTGTTCAACCAGATCAGAAGGGAGGTGCCCAGGTAGACTGCAGAGAGGGACAATCTTCAATTAAGATAAGGGAAAAAGCTGAAACACTTGTCAAGGGGGGGGAAGGGCTTTCATTGTTTTTATACAAAGAAAATTGTCCCCTTCTGTTATCTGTCTGATCATACAACCAGATTCACATCTGAGAAGAGATGGCTTACACTAGGAAAAATGGGCAGGAGGGGAAACTTTGCTTGTGAATATCTCATAAACCATAAAGGTTTGAGAGATAAGACTTATATTGTTTTTCATGTTTTTTTAATGCCTACAAAATAAAATAAAGTTAAAACAAAGTATTACTATCCCTTTAAGTTCAAATATTTCTAAGGTGCTCAGAGTATGGCCAGGTTCTTGGAAATATGGATCCATGGGCAAATTCATCACTGAAAAACATGCTTATTACTGTTCTGAGACAAATATGCTTTCTATTACATACACTTACCATTACGTAAGGGGCCCATTAAGGATTCACTCTATCTCGTACGTCAGTGTTGTGACAAAGCTTCCAGCAGAACTAATGCACAAAAATTTTAAAATATTTAAAAAAATGGGTTTCTAAAATGCAAAAGCTTCTTATGATATAAATTCAATGATAGCAGCAAAAGACATAGCAGACAGTACACACTTTTCTCTCACTAGATTTCATGGAAAGTGAAGATCATATTTAGTGGGAGTGTATAACAGCAATGTTATTTAAGTTTTCATATGACTACATGGATAATAATGACAACAGAAACATATTTTAATCAATCTCTTTTGTACAGTTTGTGTACAATTCTTGAATATACATACTAGCTAGAAAGGGTGTTACAGTGATGTCAGAAGTAGCTATTTTTAACTTATGTATAGAACATTTTGACCAAGCAACTAGACAATATACAGTACATATATTCATGGAGTTCATGTTAATAAAACAGAACATGAGGTTCTTTAACTCTCTTTTCTGATGTTTTATTCTATTCTCAAACAGCCACACATTTCATTGTCTCTCAAGCAAAACAGTTATGGTTTGATTAGGTATCAGAACTAAACATTCCAAATGTGTCCTTTTCACCAAAGTAACATCAGTAACACTTTAATTTACAGTGGTGATACCAATATATGGGTTAATTAGGTACTAAGTTAACATGAGAATAGTCTAAGTTTTGTTGAGTTGGTCACAAATAATTACGTGGAGAGAGCCACTGTAGCTTTACTATTTTAATGTTTTGCAATAAAATGTGTACTAATAATGATGTTTATTGAAGTCAATAACTTTTTGGAACTGTGACAATGCCAAAAACAAGCATGGCAAAAACTAGTTAAAGGGACACAACTCCAAACAACATTAGCTAGTATTGTGATTTAATTCTATGATTGTCTGGCAGCCAGAAGTGCTATCTGCTATTACTATGCATTGTGCTACTTCTGCTACTTTCTAATTTTGACACCAGAGAGGGTACTGCCTCTATAACCTCAATAGTGACTTTTTGCAAGGAAACTCCTCTCCCAGAAAATATTATGTATCAATCTCACGTTGAATGACTGTGGAGAAGAAATTAGCTGTTCTATAATCTTTTGGAAATAGTGTGAAACTGTTGCAGTTTCTCAAGCCTTTCACTACTGCCAGATTGTATTAGAACTGCTGATTTCTTTTGCTTCATTACTTGGTATGAATGGGGTGCATTATGTTATCTGGGGAAGCTGAGGAAGCTCCTTGGTATCTTCTCCACACCCCTCCACACCTTCCATGCCCTTCCACAGTGCACCATGCTCCCAATGGGGCTGCTGGTGAGGCTGAAGCTTTTAATAAAATGCAAGTTAATTTAACAAGTAAACACTTTACATAGATATATATTTTTGAAGCACATTTATGTACTTTAATATTATGTAAATGTTCTGAGGGGTTCTGGGGGAGATGGGAGTATCCAATTAATGTACACAACCTATTTTCTGTATTTAAACTTTAAATAACATTTACATTTTAAAGCGCATACTCATAGTGGTGTGTGCATCAATACCACTACTATTGGCCATCTAATAACGCTGACACAAACAAAAACCCAGTATGTTTTGAGGACCATAGGGATGTTTAAAGCATTGCTTCATATTGCTCTGTGCCTGCCTTGTCGAAAAAGGTTGAGTCCTCAGATGAGCAATTTGGTATTGAACATATTTTGCTGCAGGTCAAGCAAGAGTCCTATGGTTAACTGCAATTTTCACTCACTTATATCTATTGAACTGTTTGATGAATTAAGCTAAAATCATCCCATAAATCTAACCAATTGTATTAATATATAATACAATTGCATAGTAAATAACCACTACATTTGCTAAGGCTGAGACCTCTTCTTAAGTGAATTACTTAATTTTTGAAACCCACACTCCCTGCTGTCTGTGGGGCTAAGTTTTCTGAACCTAGAAAGTGGCTGATATGTCCCATTTTTGTGTTAGAGAGTGCAGAACCTTGCCTTTTACTTGGTCTTCCTGGTAGACAGCAGACTTGTTAAAACATGGCAATTGTAATGAAGGTGTATTACAATATGCATTTGTTGACTATTTGTAAGTATGGGCAGCTACACTATCAGTGATGCTGTGATAAACTTGGATAACTAAAATGTGTAAAAAAATCCTTTCATTGCTTTAGTCAAAAGTACCTTTACACCAGCCTTAATGGATGTCCCTTGTTCTTTGCTCCACTCATTGAGAAAAGAGTTCCTTTTCTATGTATTTGCTTTGCATATATTTGTAAATAGTAAGTATACCTTCTCCCCCTTACTTAGTGGATTGGTCTCTTCTCTAGAGTGAAAAAACCTCTCTTTATATCTTCCCATCCATTTATCACTTGCTGCATGTCTCTGTACCTTTTCTAACTCAATAATGTATTTTTTTTTAAGAATTGATGCCCAAAATATTGTATATATTCTAGATGAGGCCTTTCTAAGAATTAATAATGATGTAGTTATATTCCCATACTGTGCATTCCTATCCTTTGTAATGTATATCACTGCACTGACTTTTACAGCAGCTGATTGATACAACACTTTATTGTGGAATCTGTTGTATACCAGTACTCATACATCATACTTCTGGGGAACTTTAAGGGCAACTAATTTTGGGCAACTAATACAGCTCCAGGAAGTATGAAGTAATGAAAGTAAGAGAAAACTCTCAAATTACTACAATATTATATGGAGCCTCACTTTCAAGTGTAAGAGATCTTAGGACCGCACTCAGGCAGCTAAATATGGGCATTTAAGATAAATCAACTAAGGTTTCTCTAATTGGAATCATTTGTCTCACATCAATGCATATCCCCTCTGGTCTGCGATTTAGATTTAAGAATCATAGCAATTAAAATAAAAAATAGCACTACAGCAATCCCAGTGTGGTGCATTTCTTGGATTCATGCTTTGTTTATCTAGTATACTGTTCAGTAAAATCTGGGGAATCAGTGTTTTAACCACAACATCAGTGAAAAAAAAAACAGTATGAACAAACCAGTAATTTTCCTCTAAAACAATTCCAGTTTCCACAAAATGTAACCCAAATTACTGCACAACTGCTCAATACACTTTCCATGTGTTTTTATTGTTCATTAACTCTTTCATCCTGCAGTGCATCACATGTTCCCCTGACAACAATGAGGGTGGTCTGCAACTCTTGTGTTTTTAACCTCTCTGGCATCCAGTGAGTTAAACAAAAAGTAATATTTCCACGAGGGTTGTACTTGTCATTTTAAACAAATTCCATATGCTTTGCAATGTTCCATGATATGCAAAGTTAGTTTACTAATTTGCTAAATTAAATCTTGCCAGATGGCAAATCATGATACCATTAGTACTATATCTATGAAATAGTAATCTTCTTTCTGAAGATTAACCACTGGAATGAGGGAGGCAGGGCTGGCATTATAAAGAGATTAGGGGGGAGATTCACTAAGCAGTGGTAAACAGGTGAAGATGACTTCTCCAGTGATATTACTTATCCAGTTCTTGTTTTATTCTATGGAGCCAATTCAATAATGTGTTTTATGTTTCTGAGATCTTATTGCATAAGCTCCATAGAATAACAGACGAACTGGAGAAGTGATGAACTGGAGAAGCCATCTCCATTTTATCACCTCTTTATCACACCTTAGTGAATCTCTCCCATGATGATCATCCTGCCTCAGACAGCATTAGTCTGAGAGGTTGCAGCTGCTCACTAATCTCTTTTCCTCTATGGAAAAATAAGAATGGGAGAGCATTGCTCACAAGTGCAGAAATGAATTTGTGAGTAGCAGTTACTCTTTATTAGTCCCCAGAGCCCTGTGTTGGACAGCAGTGCCCTGTATTAAAATTTGTTGGTGAGAACTATCCATGCATTACCCACCCCAGGTCCCTGTGTTGGGCAGTAGTGGCCCCTACAGTAGCTCAGGTTGTGCTGGATGTGGTAGTTTTTCCAATGTGTGCCTGGATCTTTACTGTTGTTATCTCTTGCATTTGCACTCATTCATACATGCTAACAACACTGTCACCAGGAATTTTCTTGTAATATCTAGATGCTTATTGAAGAACATCAGTCTTCCTTACCTCTGTATCCCTATTGTTAGCTGGAAAAAGCCCTTGCACGCAAAAGAGCGTGCGACCAGATGACATCTTAACTATGTCACCATGATAAGAAATGGTGACATGAGAATCTTGCACTGCATGACAGCAGGAGATTCTCATGTCGCATACTGAACGTACCTTTAAGCAGTCATCCCGTCCAGAATAATTAAAGTGCCATTAGCCGGGAGAGGAGCTAACTTGAGCTAACTTGACATGGACGATTTGAACAGTATGTAACATGAAAGTCTTGTGCTATCATGCAGTGTGAGATTCTCATGTCGCCATGGCGACATAGTTAAGGTGTCATCTGGTCGCACGCTTTTTTGTGTGTGACATTTTAAAACAAACCATTGGCTTCTAGGGTCTGCATGTGCATATTTACACTATCTCCCACTGCAGCATTTTCATAACTGAAGTCACAGAACCACACATACATGGTCTAACACCTTAGCCTTGTTCCACTGGTTTTCCATATCTCAAACTCAGACTCTCACCCCTCTCACAAGCAGGTGGCAAAGAGGTCAACCTAATCTGCCCCTCATCCACACATATTTTTCTAACTCTTCTATTGAAGACAATCTTCATCTGCCCATCTCTACCTACTCTGAAACAGTACAACATTCTGGCCACCAAGAAAGATCAGCAGCGAAAGAATATAGAATAGAGACGTAGTTAGCCATATGAAAGGAATGATAAGTTTGCAGTTCAGACAGAATATTTGTGAGAGAGGTGAGCAGTTTGTAGATCATGAGTATGTCACCTGCAAATAATGAGTGCTTGTACACTCCTAAAGGGATATCAGAGATATCAGGACTCTGTCTGACGTGGGCTACTAAAGGTTCTAAGCTAAGAGAAAATACAAGTGATAGCGGGCATACCTGCCTAGTGCCCCCTTTAATAGGGAAAGGGCAAGAGGAAGCTGGATATATGTACTTGAGCCAAAATATTTGAGTTCTAGGTCTGAATTACTAATATGAAGTGCTTTGGAAAGTGGAATTGGGAGAGGATGGCAAGCATAAAATTCCAATTAAGTCTGAGAATCCAAAGAAAGGACAAAGGAAGGTAATTGTTGCTTCTGAGCTTCGTAAATTAGAGTGATAATACGGTGCACACTGTCTGAGGCCTGATGACTACATACAAATCCTACTAGATCAGGGTGGGTAATCGAAGGCAGAATTGTGAACAACTGGTTAGCCAAGCATTTGTTATATGTATTGTTAAGGGAAATAGGTCTGTAGGATTCACAGTTGATGAGGTATTTTCCTTTTTTTGTGGAATGAGCAGTATAGAAGCCTGTAACATAAACTTGGGAGGGGAGGGACCCCCCCAACAGAAGGGAGTTAGATACCCCTGAAGGAGGCAAGAGAAAGATTGATTGAAAACATTTGTATCAGTTCAGTCCTGGGCCCAATGCTTTATAATTTGTTTATTAATGATCTAGAAGTGGGAACTGAAAGTAGCATCTCAATCTTTGCGGATGTTCAATCAAGTAAAAAGGCCCAAGGTGTTTACTAAGCTTGACTTGCATGGGGCATACAATTTGGTAAGGATAAAAGAGGGCCACGAATGGAAAACCGCGTTTAACACCAGGAGCGGACATTACGATTTACCTCGTAATGCCCTTCGGTCTCTGCAATGCCTCCGCGGTTTTCCAGGAATTCTTGAATGATGTCCTCCGGGACATGCTCCAACAATGCATGGTGGTGTACCTAGATGACATTCTGATCCATTCTGCGTTCATGGAAAGCCACCACGCAGATGTAGGAAGAGTTCTGCAAAGGTTAAGAGAGAATAACCTGTTTTGCAAATCGGAGCAGTGTGAGTTCCACCGCAAACAGGTCACCTTCTTGGGATATGTAATCTCAGAGGTTGGCTTCGCTATGGATCCTGAGAAACTCTTGGCAGTTCTCAAATGGCCATGACCTATAGGTCTCTACTCCCTCCAACGTTTCCTTCAGTTCATTAACTACTACAGGAGATTTATCTGCAATTTTTCCTCTATGGTGAAACCCCTTACTGACATGACCAAAAAAGATGGTGACTCCACTAACTGGTCCCCGGAGGCCATCAGAGCATTTGAGTCATTGAAAGCCGCTTTTGCAGCAGCACCCATTTTGGCACACCCAAAACCTGAGCTTCTATTTGTACTTGAGGTTGATGCGTCTGAGACAGGAGTAGGAGCCCTCCTGTCTCAATTTCCTACTCCTGAGAGCCATTTGCACCCATGTGGTTATTTCTCCAAGAAGTCCTGCTGAGTGTAATTATGAAATTGGCGACCATGAGCTTCAGGCAATAATACTGGAACTCAAAGAATGAAGGCATTTGCTCGAGGGAACTTCCATGCCAGTACTAATCCTCACGGATCATAAAAACCTTACCTACTCGTCTAAAGCTAAGTTCTTGTCTCCATGGCAGTCCAGATGGGCCTTATTCTTGTCTCGTTTTAATTATGTGGTCTCGTACTGTCACAGTTTGTTAAGACTCTCAGATGTAAGGTTAGGTAAAAACACAACTTTATTGAAAAGTTTAAGACAATCCCATAGGGTTTTATACACATTCAGACAATACATAGGATAGGTAATTATCCAAAGCAGTAGCAAACAGGTTCTACCGGCCTTGCCAATATACCGGGCAAGGCAACCTGGAGGAGTACAAATAGGTGGCTCTACCGGCCCTGCCAATAACCGGGCAGGGCAGCCTGAATGGAATACCAAGTAATAGGCTCTTCCGGCCTTGACAATACCGGGTAAGGCAACCTCAATGGAGAAGAATGGAAGGTTCTACCAGCCTTACCAATATACCGGGCAAGGCAGCCTGCTGGAATACAAATAGTAGGCTCTACCGGCCTTGCCAATACCGGGTAAGGCAACCTTGCGATGGAGTACTAGTAGGTTCTTCCAGCCTTACCAATATACCGGGCAAGGCAGCCAAATGGAATACCAGTGTAATGGGCTCTACCGGCCTTGCCAATACCAGGTAAGGCAACCTTAAGGTGGAGTGAAAAAGGTTCTACCGGCCTTACCAATTTACCGGGCAAGGCAGCCCAGGGAAGGTGACAACTACAATCATCTAGTGACTGTCAGATGGTAAATGACAGTAGCGATGAATCAGAGACTACTAGGTCAGTGGTATCACAGCAGTCAGACAATCAGTACCCGTGTACTATCAGTAATAGCTGTCTAGGACTGGACAGCGCACTGAGAACTGTCAAGTGCATGAGCAAGAGACCAGGAGTAAACCAGTACCCTTACGTTGGGAAAAATCAAGAATTATATTGAGTAGACCCACAGGTCATGGAGCAAACCAACGCCCGCGCGTTTGGTTACCAACAGACAAATAGTATTGCACTAGGTAGTGGAGCAAACCAGCGACCGCACGCTGGAAGGAACAGGCTAGTAAGAGCTCAGCCGTAAGGTCAAGGAGCAACCAGCGTCCGCATACTGGTATCAACAGGCTGTAAAGGGTAATCGTCAGGCTCATGGAGCGAACCAGCCCCCATGCGCTGGGACCAACAGGCTGTCTATATAGCTGCAAGGCTTAATGGAGTGAACTAGCGTCCACACGCTGTGACCAACAGACTGTAATATAGCCGCAAGGCAAAATGGAGCGAATCAGCGTCCGCATGCTGGGACCAACAGGCTGCAATATAGCCGCAAGGCTTAATGGAGCGAACCAGCGTCCACATGCTGGATACCAACAGTGCTGTGCATAGGCCGCAAAGCCAAGGAGTAAACCAGCGTCCGCATGCTGGGACCAACAGGCTGTAATATAGCCGCTAGGCTAAATGGAGCGAACCAGCGTCCGCACGCTGGATACCAACAGTGCTGTGCATAGGCCGCAAGGCCAAGGAGCAAACCAGCGCCCGCGCGCTGGGACTAACAGGCAGCAATATAGCCACAAGGCTTAATGGAGTGAACCAGCGTCCGCACGCTGGACACAACAGTGCTGTGCATAGGCCGCAAGGCCAAGGAGCAAACCAGCGCCCGCACGCTGGGACCAACAGGCTGTAACGTAGCCACAAGGCTAAATGGAGCGAACCAGCGTCCGCACGCTGGGAGCCAACAGTGCGAATGTCGCCGAAGCGACCGATGACAATGTCGCCACTGGTGCAGGAACTGGCAGCAGGAAACCACAGGAACCAGCCGAGATGGTCAACCGGATCAGGAACGGCAATAGAAGACAGCAGCAGGAACAGCAATCTTACACGATGACAACCGGAACCGGACTGGAACGGACACAGCAGGCAGGAGCTCAGGAACAGAACACTCAGCGACTCAGGAATACAGCAACAGGCCCAAATAGCTACAGGAGCAAGGTGAAAGTGGATGCTGTCAAAGACAATATGAAAGGGCAACCAAAGGGTGCCCAGACTGAGTTTAAAAAGGCAATGTGAGGCGGGCTGAAGGCAGACAGCCAATGGGAGCCCCCTACAGGTAATAGACACATGAATGCAGCAATCATGGGCACCGTGATACGTACCTGCCAGGTACCAAAAATGTCTGGGCTGATGCCCTATCAAGACAATTCTTGGGCCCTAAAGAGAAGAGTCCTCCGAGTTCTATTATTCCTCAGGATAAAGTACTGGTCACCATATGTACCAGCATAACATCTCCCCTTGGGGAGAAAATACAGGCTGCCCAAGTAGGTGCACCTGCTGAGACTCCCTCTGGGCGCTGTTTTGTACCTATTAGCCTTCGTGCTAAGGTACTTTCTACCTACCATAATACTAAGTCACAGGTTTTCCCGGAGAAGAACCAGCTTCTTTGGTCGGTTTCCCATCTCTTCTGGTGGCCAGAACTTAGCAAAGATATTGCTGCCTTTGTCGCTGCCTGTTCATTTGTGTGCCAAATAAATCACCCTGTCACCTTCTCCAACCTATACCCAATGGAGAGAAGACATGGTCACATGTTGCCATGGACTTCATTGTCGACCTTCCTTTGTCTAATGGCAACACTGTCATCCTCATGGTCGTTGATCGATTTTCTAAGATGATTCATTGCATACCATTCAAAAAACTTCCATCTGCTAAAGAGTTGGCTATGGTCTTTGTCAAAGAGGTCTATCGGCTATACAAGGTTCCCAAAGTTATAGTTTCCGACCGGGGTAGCCAGTTTGTTTAGAGATTCTGGAGGGCATTTTATGTGCAACTAGGTATCCAACTCTCCTTCTCCTCGGCCTATCACCCACAGTCAAATGTGGCAGCGGAAAGGGCTAATCAGGCCTTGGAGCAATTCCTGTGGTGTTACACCTCAGAACATCAGAACAACTGGTCAGACCTGCTACCTTGGGCGGAGGTTGCTCATAACAGTTCTGTCTCAGCTTCTACCTGCGTCTCCCCTTTCATGGTGAATTATGGGCTTCAACCCTCCATGATTCCAGATTTGCTCGCTCCCCAGAGGATCCCGGCATTGGAGGATCATCTCCAACTAATCCGTTCCACATGAATGCAGCTCCAAGAGTCATTGCAATGCTCACAACAATCCCAGGACCTCCAGGCCAATCATAAACGCCTACCCGCAGCCTACTACCAGGTCGGGGAGAGGGTCTAGTTGTCCTCCAGAAATCTTCACCTCTGAGTGCCCTCTCAGAAACTGGCTTCTTGTTTTGTGTGGCCTTTCTGGATCCTCCGACGTGTGAACCCTGTGGCCTATGCCCTAGACCTTCCTCCCACTATGCAGATACACAATGTGTTCCATGTCTCACTGCTGAAACCTCTGGTATGTAATAGTTTCACTACGGTCACTCCTCAACCTCATTCGGTGCCCGTTGATGGCCATGAGGAGTACGAGGTCCGGTCCATAGATGACTCTCGTAGGTTCAGAGGAAGCCTTCAATATTTGGTCCATTGGAAGGGTTATGGTCCAGAAGAGCGCTCATGGGTTCAGCTGCAGACGTGCATGCCCCCGCCCTCCTCCATGCTTTCCATGCATGCTTTCCCCATAAACCTGGTCCTGCCCACGGGAGGGGGGGTCGTTGAGGGGGGGTACTGTCAAGGTTTTGATGAGCAGCTCTATTCTGCCTATTTATTCTGATGTCTGAGCTAATCCAGTGCTCTGCTATCCACTGCTGTTGTCTTCTGAGTTTCTGGCTCAGGCTGATAGGCTGATGTCTCTGATTGCTCACCTGACTGTTATCAGCCAACCCTTCCAGGGTATTTAAAGCAGCTTGGCTCACTTCCTCATTGTAATTGTGTCTGTTTGCTGACCTGTTGCTGCTGGCTGCTGTGGATTTTCCTGAGCTCCTGTTTGCTGTGTTCCAGAGCCCTTGGCTTGTTCCAGACATCATGGACTTCTGTGCTTCTGACTCTTGGCTTGTTCATGACTTTGAAGACCTCTGGTTTACTGACTTCAGCTCTGCTGAATACCTGTCTTGGTTCCTGACTCTGTTATGTCTTTTGGTTTATGCTCTTGGATCATGCTTCTGTTTTGTTGCACTAATAAAGGTGTATTGCATTTTACCTTTTTGTGCCCTGTCTGGATCCTGATCCCTAACATGCTGATGCTGAGGATAACCCCTCCAGCATGTTCAGATACAGAAGAAGTTGATAGTGAGAGAGATGATTACATGGCCAGAAAGTAAGCAGAATGGCAAAGGCTCAATCCTCCACCACTGAAAAAGAGCACTGTGCCTCTCTATAAACTGAGAAAACTCTGATCCTGGACAAGCAAAGATGGGAAAAAGTACACATGCATCTTATCAGTTATAATCAGCATAATCACAGCATCCAAGTCCAAGTCCCACTCAGCCACACACATTTGAGTAACCAGCAGCAGCAACAGCAGCAACACAGATTATTGACATCCACAACCTTAGCTATGATGAGTGTCTCTGTTGCTTTTGCTGGAAGTGCTGCACCGTTGACAACTAGTAGTAGTAGAATTGCATCAACATCTAGCCCCAGTAGTAGTAGCAGCCCCTCTGGAACCCCTCAGTCCATGAAATCCACACTACATAGATACTTCACTCAGGATCCAAATAAAAAAAAATGTCACCAAAACAATTCCAAAGTAGCCTGTGGAATGGAAAGGTTGCCAAGATGTTGGCAGTGGACATGCTGACAAATTATTTTTGTAAAAAACCGAGGTTTCAGAAGACTGATGTCATTTGTATCTCCATGCTGGCATATCTCAAGCAGCAGTTATTTTTCTAAGACGGCTGTGTCTAAATTGCACAAGGAGGTGGTTAATGTGGTGGCAAAGGGCTGGAAAGCGTGTAAAGCATAAAAAAATCCACCTGACAACATATATGTGAACAAGTGGGCAGAGCACAGACTATATGACTGTGACTGCTCACTGGGTTTCCCCCTCACCATCACCAGTGGGCAACACTAGCTTTCAGCATCAGGTGACAGCCAGTAATTGTGCCTCTGGTTCTGGTAGTGTGATTAAAAGGCAGCAGCAGGATAGTCTATAGCATCGGCATTAAGGATGGGTGAACATTTTTCGAGTCAAGCGAAAAATGGTGAATAATGGCACCTCCCCCCGGTGAATAATTTTCCGAGTAAAGGGGTTATAAGCCCCATTTAAGTCAGTGAGAATTTTGGGACTGTTTATTTGTTTATTTTTCACAATGAATACTTCACATTTTCTTTGAACATGCAATCCAAAGTGCCTTAAACATCTTTCTTCTGCCATGATAAATTGACTCTATAGATTATCATAAAATATGATAGTGGATTCTCTCCTCTTTACTAAGTTACGTAATCTGGTGGGCACCTATTTAGAGTGAGAACAGCACAAACCCTGATGCTGCTGTCCAACTCTACTTTGGCCATTTACTATGAGATAATGAGCGTCTGCTCTTTCTGGAGCTCCTGATGGGATTCAATGTACTTTTGTAACAAAAAACTCAAAGAGTGATTTAAAGGTAATACCTTTTAAAGGCTAACCTGAGGGCACAGAAAGTACAAGCTTTCAGGACACTAAAATCCCTTCTTCAGGCATAGGTTAACAAAGCTGGAACATCACTGCATTTTTATTTGACACTCATTTGGAACAGCATCATTAAGCTGTTTTGCGATTTGCCTTCAGCCGGCAAAGAGCCGGTTGGGGATGTTTGGAATTCATGGTTACTTAGCAACCACAGCCTCTCAGCCTGACATCATCACCAGGGGCTCCAAGGAACACCACATTTTGACACCTGGAAAGCATGTGGACGGGGTAGGTCTGGGGTGCTAATTAACTAATTATTTTATTGGTTATTTCATTGTTCATTGAGTGTATAAATGTCTTGATGTATCTGTTTGTGACTATTTGCTCTGAGGAAGGTCCACAGGAGGACGGAAAGCGTTTGGCATGGATGTGATAAATTAATTTCTTGTTTTTGCAACTTTGTTGTCCTTGAGTGCTGTCTCTTATGAGGCCAGGAGTATCCAAGGCTGAGTACCTGATTTACTTATTTGATTTTTTATGGAACGTGCACCATATACCATTGTGTGGGTATTTAACCCTGTGAGTGCCACTGTCTATACAGGACTGTTTGTATATATATATATATATATATATATATCTATATATCTATATATATATATATATATATATATATATATATATATATAAAATAGAAATGGGATTATAATACCATGAAGAAAATGCACGCTCAAGACTTGTGAAAAAATGCTAGTTTATTAATAGATCATATGTTGACGTTTCGGCCCCCTAGAGGGCCTTTTTCAAGGGGGCCGAAACATCGACATATTATCTATTAATAAACCAGCATTTTTTTCACAAGTCCTGAGCGTGCATTTTCTTCATGGTATTATAATACCATTTCTATTTTTGTATAATTTTTTGGAAATAGCACCCAGGCAGTAAACAGTTATTAATATATTTGGTCAAATAGGAGTGCCCACCCAACCTTCTATATATATAGAAAAAAACAGCTTACAGCACTGTATCACTTAGTATTTAAAAATGTGTTTATGTATTAATAATACATGCTCAATTTTAATTATATTTAGTGATCTTTTTTGATATATGTAAAGTGCTGTAGGAAAAATGAGTGTACCTGAGGTGTGCAGCAAGGAATAAAAGGGTTCTCCAGTCCCCCAAAAGGTGCAAACACAAAACAAACTGTAAACCTGCGCTCCTCCAGCTAAAGTGAACAATAAAAAATGGTGTGCCCTGTTAAGGGCATATATAATAATGTGAATACATTTCGGGGCTCTAGTAATCCACATTTTTGGCCAAAGAAGGGGGGTAAGCTTGCCAACCGTGCCAAGGTACCTCAAGTGTGGCAAGGACCTACACTAAACACTTGAGACCCTATCTAAAAAATAACAAAAATAAAGAAAATTAAAAAAAATAATAAATAAAATAAAATTGTCTCAGAAGAAATATTGCAGTAATGCGTCGGAAATGGACCCTTAAATGTATAGGTTCTCTACAATGTATGAATACCAATGTATGCGATTAAAAACAATACTCAAAGATTACTGCAAAATTTATTCTGGGACAATTTTATTTCATTTATTTTATTTTTTATTTCCTTCAGTTCTGTATATATATATATATATATATATATATATATATATATTTATTTTTAACCCTTTGAATGCTAAAATGCGTTGCTTACCCCTCTGGCACTCAAAAGGTTAAAATCACCCTTTCAACATAAGATGAGTTCAGTTTATTTTACAGTATAGAGACCACATAACCATTTAACCCTTTGAGTGCAATGCATTGTTTTACAATGCATTGCACACCCCCTGGCAATCAAAGGGTTAAATCAGGAATAACTATGCAAATTTCATTCTGCAGGACTACACAGGAATCACTTCAACCCTGCAGAAAAGTCACTTCAATCTACAGAGAATTAACCTATGGCATACTTGGCAGTTTTCTGTAAATTGAATCCATTATGAGAAATAACCTTTATGCTTTGGTGGTACATTGTGGCACATTATACGTATTCCCTACTAATTAGTACTGTTCAAGGCCAAACACGTTGTTCACTATGCACTGTGTGGGCTCTGCCTAGAGTCTGTCATAGCACAGTGGGTGGTACTACTGGCCCAGCACAGAAATTATTACCATAACTTTTCACACTGTGCTATTAACAAATGAAGGTTAACTCTTTGAGTGCCGGAGAAGTATCCAATACATGGCAACTGAATTAGTTGGATACCACTCTGGCATTCAACAAGTTAACGTCTCACAAACTATTTACAAATAACTACAACAATGCAAGGCAATTTTTCATTCTCTTTAAAATTAGCTTAACTTGTCACAGGGTGAGATATCCACTTTAAAGGAGCAGTAAACTTTTTTAATGAAAAAATATGTATTGTAGGGCTTTCCCCATTGAGTAGAATAAGAGTACTCCCACTGCCAAGAAATGTATATTTCCAGAGTTATTACATGTAAACCAATGTTTTGTTTACAATAGCAATGCCCTCTTGTGGTAAAACTGCAATTCATTTTCTGTTACATTCTAATGGAGAGGAAAATCAGTGACTTACAGTTCTCCTTAGAATGTGATAGAACAGAGTCTCTTCCTGTCAGTTAGAACTATCAGGAAGTAAAAGCACAATAAATTCATTTCTTGATTATTTGAACCGTTATACATTTTGACTAAAACAGCTCACAGAAGTGGGGGTGCCCTTGTTTTACTCAGAAGGAAAAGCTCTTTTTAACATATAGGTTTTCATAAAATAAAGTTTACTGTTCCTTTAATTCTTTCTGTTAAAAAATGTGAGATGAACTTATGCATATTCAGGTATTTGACAGGAGTTCCCCTTTAACCCTTTGAGTGAAAGAAGGATACGCAATGCATTGCTTTGCAATGCATTGTGTACCCTTCTGGCATTCAGAGGGGTAATCCTTTATACCTTCCACTTTAAACCTTTTTCTTATTACCCTATACAGTGTTTTGCATCCACATTTTTAAACCAGAACTAGTCATTTATTGGCCTTTCAGCTGTTCTGGACTACAATATCCAACATCCTTAACCAGCCAATCACTGGTTTGGTATAATGGAAGTTGTAGATCCCAACAGCTGTTGGTCAGGCATTGACTAACCATAGATTAGCCTATCAAGGTTCTCATGTAGCAAGCAGAAGATGACCAGTCCAGAATAAATAAAAATTCCCATCGACTGATTTCTTAAAAATATTATAAAGCAATACACTGGATAACTCTTCAGCATTCAAGTGGTTGAAATACCCATTTAAATGAACATTTCTATTTCCTGCCAAAATGTATCATTTTTAATATTGGACCTTATATGTACTAAAATACATCCAGGAGCACTGAATGTTGCGTGAATGGAGAGTTGAAATGTGTGATCTCTCTCTCAGTCCCAAGCCTTGAGATTAGAGAAAGCACCAGTATTCCACTGCTAAAGTAGAGGGGCAATGAGCCCAGCACAACCCCACTAGGGCTGTACAGGTGAAAAACAGAGCATGCACCATTGATCTATTGCTGGGGAAGCAGAGATCTTAGCACACACTACAGCAGGTTTGTTGCTATAGTAGCAAAAAAATCTGTTCCATTAAGCTCTTTATTAATAGTTATTAAGAGCATTGTTTCTTGTCCTACTCATTGATTGATTATACAGCTGAAAACTATGTGTCAAGCACACAATTGTTTGGAGAATATTCTACAATTAA
Source organism: Rhinophrynus dorsalis (assembly GCA_037306005.1). Classification (NCBI taxonomy): domain Eukaryota; kingdom Metazoa; phylum Chordata; class Amphibia; order Anura; family Rhinophrynidae; genus Rhinophrynus; species Rhinophrynus dorsalis. Next base: position 299,141,828 of record CM074724.1, read on the forward strand.
CCCCTTGTATCTAAGAGAGGCCACCAATCCATTGCAAAGCAAAGCATTAAAGCAGAGTTTCCTAACATCAGTCCAGAGGACGCACCAACAGGTCAGCTTTTTAGTATATATCTGCTTAATCACAGGTTAGTAATACCCCATCAGTCATTTTAATTGCATTACATGTGTTACATTATATGGAATAAGCTAGGGAACATGCAGACTACACTTTATTGAACATGCTGACTATATAAGCTGTTTCATCTCATATGTCTATGCCAGTGTTTCTCAATGTAAGTCCTCAGGGGCACGTCAACAGTATAAAGACTTGATTCTTGGAGAAATTAAGCTGAAGGAGGTGGTTTTCAAGATTTAGTAATACTTTGTTTTATCTCTATTTTATTTTTTAGGCATTAAAAAAACATGAAGAATGATATAAGTCTTAACTCTCAAACCTTTATGGCAGTCCATAGACCAGACAGATAACGGTAGGGGACAATCTTCTTCCTATGAGAACAATGAAAGCCCTGCCCCCCTTGACAAGTTTTTCAGGTTTTTCCCTTATCTTAATTGAAGATTGGCCCTCTCTGCAATCTGCCTGGGCACCTCCCTTCTGCTCTGGCTGAGCAGTGTTACATCAGTAAAAGGGGCAGGAAGAGGATACTTTGTCATTGAATTACTCTTGAACTACAACTCTGACAGAAATGAAATGACACTCTCAAAGTCCAAATACTATGATGATTAATTAGAGCTGATTTTATTATCACTTTAATGAAACAAAAAGACAAAGCGGCACTAAGTCACAATAGAGTTTGTAGATAAAAGTTATATCTGACTCACCAAATCCATCTCAAGTCCCACAAGGTGCTGACCCCCAGCAGACCTCCAAACCATCCTCAGCACAAATAAAGCAGAAACAGGATTGCACTCTTGTAAAACAAAGTGAATAATGAATAAAATCACAATTTTATTGGAATTGAAATGCAGACAGATACACCTAGCACTCACATCTTACGCGTTTCGAACAGAACTGTGCTTACACATAGACTATGAGTAAGCACAGTTCTGTGTGACAAGCATAAGATGAGAGTGCTTGGTGTATCTGTCTGCATTTCAATTCCAATAAAATTGTGATTTTATTCATCATCCACATTGTGTCACAAGAGTGCGATCCTGTTTCTGCTTTAATGGAGGTGGTTTTAAGTCACAGTTTTGTGTGTTGTGACAAACTTCCTCCAGTAAAAAATGCACAAAGGATGCTACCACGACCAATGGAATCAAAGGAACAGCAAATCCATGAGCAATTCTATTGTATGAGGTGGCTGTTAACATGGATTAAGGGGGTGCTTTTCCTGACGGTAGTTGTGTACGTTGAGTCTGTTAAAAAACATAGACCATGGTTGTCCAAGTTCAGGCCTCAAAGACCACCAACAGGTCAGAATATAAGGATTTCCTGATTAGACACAGGTGAGTTCATCAATGGCTCATTAATTTTGACTGATTTGAACTAACTTTCCCACACACCTTTAGTCCTGCTCAGACCATTGCCTGAGACATTGTGAGCAAAAAAATGAACAGGGATTGACTTTTATATGGTCAATCCCTGTTCAAATTAATATTTACTCTCTCAAAGGCTGAGAAGTGGGGTATGACAGGGCACATAACGTATCATAGAATAACCTTACTTCCCAGCCACTTGGCATTTAGATGGAAGGGTTACAAATGTTCTTAATCTCACCCCTCCATCTAGCCAATCATTGAATAGATGGAGGGGTGGATGTGATGCACAATTGTGATCCTCCCTCCTAGATACTAATTGGCTTGGAGGGTAAGATTAGTCTTAGGCACATTTCGAGCCCTGCTTAACAACACATCCCAGCCAAATGATATGTGGAAACTAATTTGAACAGTAATTGGCCAAATAAAAGCCAATGCCTATTAATTTTTTGCTCACACAAGCATGGGGAGGGGATTATTTATAAGAGGCAGCAGTTGTGATGGTAGTGATAAGGTATTACGGTTTTTTAGCTATTCTGATGTTAGTTTTGAAAAAAATGCAGGAGGATCAGGACGTTGAAAACACAGCTGAAATTCAAACATCAAGGTGAGTGATGCACTTGTGAAACATGCGGGGAGGGGCATGGGACATATTTGAGAGTTAACTCTAGTGTAGTAGGGGAGTGGGGATACTATTAGAGTTAGTGTTTGGGAAGGTGGGGGAAGGGTGATTGTGAAACTAGTTCACAGTCAATGTTTTACAATATGTCAAAAATTGAACTGATGTTCCCTTCTTCTCAAACTATTTAGCTTGAGTTTTGGAACATGAAAGCCGCAATGAGCATTTGACCACAATGTGAGTTTGTATGACCAATACTTGTTATGGAGGATGATGCACTGAAGAGTGGGAAGCTGGTGCCCCAGTTTATATTAAACATAGTATTGTAGTGGGAAAGTTGGGGGAGATGTGGGATGCAAGGTCAGTAGTTAACTTTCTATCCCTGGGCACCCCCTACATGTTTTGGTTGCTCCAGTGGGTGGACGCCTTTTATTACTTTTATTTGGGACCCCACTGTCACTTGGTGCTTGCAGCTGACAAAGGAGGAGCTGACACTTAGCAGTGGCGAGCTTCTTCCCCATGCTGCGTTCTTATTAATCCCCCTGCTACATATTAACCATTTGAGAGCCAAAGGTGTGTCCAACACTTTGCAAAGCAATGTTTGGGACACACATCTGGCATTTGAAGAGTTAAATAATACCAACTCTGTGCAAGTGATTGCTGGTTAGATATGATCACTTTTATAACCACTTGCCAAGAGAGACACTTTTAACCATTTAAGTGCCAGAGAGGTATCTAAAACATTGCTACACAGTGCGTTGGGTATCTTTCTGAAGCTCAAAGGGTTAAATACTGTTCTAGTTCTCCACAGTAGTAGCAACTTTTAAAACCTCTTCTGTTCCAAAGCAGAGCAAGTAATAAATAAATCAATTGCTTCTGAGAGGAGCAGATCTGGCAATGGAACTCCTAAACGGTGTTCACAAGCTGGCAGCTTACATATACATAGTACATAGTTACATAGTTAACTAGGTTGAAAAAAGACACAGGTCAGTCATGTTCAACCTTTTCCTCAGTATAAACCACAAAATGAGAATTACCTAATCCATCCCAACTCCAAGATGCGTGTTAATTTATTTACCATATCTTTCTGTTTAACATTCTAATATATAATATAACCCTGTAAATTCCTTTATGCTACCTAATCTTCTCTTAAATCTATCCATAGTTTCTGATATTATCACATCCCAAAGCAAAGAATTCCACAACTAACAGACTCCATTCCTCTGCTGACATCTTCTTTTCTCTAATCTTATGGGGTGGCCCCTAGATATTTAAAAAGAACTTGGAATAAAAAACTAATTAGAGAGATCCATGTACTGACCTTACATATACAATGTAGCAAGAAATCCTCTTAATATATCTCCAACACATTGCAAAGCAATGGGAAAGCTGCTTTCAGACTCTATTTTAGAACTTTGCAATCGTCTCCTTTTTATTTTTTATCTGCACAAACGTTCTCCTTTTGTAAAAAAATTATCACCATGGGTGAGGTGCACTAAGGTGTGATGAAAAGGTTGTAAAGAGGAGATAACTTCTCAAGTGATATTGCTTCTGCAGTTCCTATGTCATTCTACGGAGCTAATGCACTAAGATTTTTCCCACTTGAGAAATTTTTGTGCATATGCTACATAGAATAACATAGGAACTACATAACTGATCTCAATGTAGAATATGTGTCCTATTTATTCCCTCTTTATCACAGTTTCGTGCATCTCCCCCAAGGTCTTTTGCTGGTAACTCCAACTGATAGGCAACAGGCTGTGTAGAGTGCCTTGTTCCTTCTGGCTCATGCAGACTCTCCCACTGCAATAGACACCACTACTTCCACTCAAAGCAATGCATACTCCTGCTATTCACTACATTTAACCCCTGCAGGACCAGATGATATAAATCCCTCAAGGGATTAAACATTGGCCATACAGTGTAAGGAACCAGCAGCAAGGCACATTGTGCAGCCTGTTCCTACTGATTGGAATTTGTGTGTGTATGTTGGTGTATTGGAGTGTGTGTGCACTGGGGTGTGTGTGGCTCCAAAAACACTGCAGCCAGATGTATAATTTTTAGGTCACTGGGCTCTTAAAATGTTTCCACTGCTGAGAGGGGGTGTTGTGTCTGCATATGATGTGTTTGTGTGTGTGATCACTGTGTGTGTAGGTCTTCTGTGGGCAAAGATGTGTGGGGGTTTTGCGCTTGGAGCCGTAATGCTTAGAAACACCCCTGATCCTGTCCTTGGATGAGATCACTGACCTAGGGATAAAACAGAGCCAGTTCTCATCTGAAACGGGGAATATCTCCCTGCCAGTAAGGATGGGTGATAAGTATCTTCTCAAAAGCAAAGCATGGAAAAGACAGTACTTTATTAATTAAGGAGAAAATCCCCAAAAAGTGCTACTTTTCTTTTTTTTTTTAATTGGCCTGAAATTAATGATCTTCTCTTATGTATTCCACCAGGCTAACTCTCTAGTATACAAGAGGATGTCAAATTACCACATGCCCATTCTTAGTAAAGGTATGGAAAGCAGCTGAGTTTTTGATGATAGCTAGTGTAGAAGCTGACAGGCAAAGAGAAGCATTGATGGTAGCTAGTTGTTCCCTAGACAAATGGGGTGTGAGGAGTGTAGGTGTGAAGGGAGAATGAAGATTTAATTTAAAAAAAAAATGCTTGACTTAGAAGTGACATTGACAGTCAGGCAGGTAACCCTCCTTACCTGAGATAGTTGAGACTAAGACTGAACTGAGACAGAGTAACAGATACTGCACAGATAAAAGGTGATACCGTGTGAGCTGTAGAAAAAGCAGGAGCCAGGTGGAGTAAAAGTGATGCAGTTATCAATGAGACCTTTATCTTTATCAGTCAGCCAAAATGATACCATACAGACAGACATAACACATCATACATTCAAGGCAAGACAGAAAGACAACAAGTACAACTTGACATGCTATGTCACACACACACTCCTTCATCCACAGAGAAGAAGCAGAGAGAAAAGTATATATATATATGTGGTGTGCTGCACTTGCTGTTGTATGCTTTATTAGCGGTTCTATCTTATACTTTCCTGTAAAAAATAAAACTGCAATTCATAGGACAGAAAGAGAAGAGGCCTTATCTTTATTTGTATAACTTACAACACAGCAATAGATTGGAATGGTTCTGCTTGGAAACTGGATGTTCATCTGACAAGCAAGACGATGCAATGCACTATGGGTAGGGAAAGGTGAAACGTGACCGCATGAAGCTCCGGGAAAGGGGGAGTGCATTACATAGGCTTCATGATGACGACAAGACTGAGTGGGCATGGCTTAACTCAGCTGTATTGCTGTATCTCTTCCCTCTAGACACTCTCTACAGTCCCGGGACCAGATTTCTGTTCTTAGAGCTTCAGAGGTGACATAATAAAAAGGGGAAGAAGGGGGAAAATATAAACTGCAAATGCTAAATAACTATACAAGTTAGGGAAGTAAGACATGGATGGTATGATTTGGTTTTTTAAGCCTAACAATATTAAGTAATGCGAAAATAAAAGGGATAGTAATACTTCGTTTTAACTTTATTTTATTTTGTAGGCATTAAAAAAACACGAAGAATGATATAAGTCTTATCTCTCAAACCTTTATGGTTTAAGAGATATTCACAAGCAAAGTTTCCCCTCCCCGCCCCTTTTGCATAGTGTAAGCAATCTCTTCTCAGATGTGGAATGCAGTCCATAGACTGGACAGATAACAGCAGGGGACACTCTTCTTCCTATTAGAACAATGAAAGCCCTGCCCCCCTTGACAAGCTGTTCAGGTTTTTCCCTTATCTTAATTGAAGATTGTCCCTCTGTGCAATCTACCTGGGCACCTCCCTTCTGCTTTGGCTGAGGAGTGTTAAATCAGTAAAAGGGGCGGGAGGGGGAAACTTTGTCATTGAATTGCTCCTGAACTATAGCTCTGACAGAACTGAAATAACACTCTCCAAAATCCAAATACTATGATGATTAATTAGAGCTGCTTTTATTATGAAACATTACTATACCTTTAAGTACTGCTATCCCTTTAAATGCCTGCCTCTACCAGCCTGCTACTATTTTATGCTAGGCTTATGTTGTTGTTAGACTCACCCTGTTAATCTTATTTATACATGTTGCCATAGGCCTCAGCATGTGAATAATGTTTAGAGTCTGAGAACAAGTCTTTAGGGTTGTATGCATAGGGAGGGAGACAGGGGGCTTTAGGGACATATGGAGGCTTAATAGTTTGTTCCATGGCACATATAGTCAATTCATTTTCTTTGCAAACAATATCACTTGAAAATGGGACAGGTTTAGTTCCAAGTCTTCTCCTCATCTTAAGGTAATGTGTCCAGGCTTGGCAAATTGGTCCAAACAATTGCCCGTATTTATAAAAGCAAACTGGAGTCTGGAGTAAATCTACTTCTCAATGCATTACAAAGTGAAACTTTGGACTCAAATGCTTAAAGGGCAAATAATTAGTTACAAATACAGTATGTATTTCTATAAACGATCATGCTGTTATTATATTGCCTGTTTAGTCATGTAATGCTAAAGTGGTCTCAGAGGCATCAAATAGCAATTCCCCCGAGCTCTATCTAGCATTTAACCTTTATTTATTTGTACCCTTTGTTATGCCTTGATAAAGGACCTATACAATTTTAGGTGTGCCAGTTGGAATATAGGTATAAGGTGGTACACTGTTAGCCGTAGAAAAGCATGAGTCTGGTAGAGAAAAAGTGATACCTTTATTGGCTAACTAAGTGGTTCTAGGATGCAAGCTTTCAAGACACATAGGTCTATTCTTCAGGCATACTTCATTATATATATGCCTGAAGAAGAGACCTGAAGTGTATTGAAAGCTTGTATCCAAAAGCCACTTAGTTATCCAATAAAAGCATCACTTTTAATCTATCAGTCCTCTGAAAAATGAAGACTACGTGATAAGGGAGCCTTGTTCGAAAAAGCTGAGAATCACTGCTCTGCTCTTTCCTATTAAATACCCATAATGTCTGTTCATCAATCCCCAGCAGAGTTGAAAACATGTGCCAAACATGCTTCATTGACTCATTTTTATTGTAATACCATGGATTTACACATTATAAAATTGATTCTGTAAATGGAATGTGTGCTAAGTGGCTCATCTTGCTCCCCAAGGTTCACGAGAATTATGATTGCCAAGTTAAATCATAAAACTTTTGCATCAAGGGAGGCTTTTTCCATGGTACTAAGGCCTATGTGCATGATGTAATGGAAGCATAGCTATCAATTGTGCTGCAAAAAGGTATTTGGATACATTTGCATCCAACAGACATTTTTTGATAAAAAAATCCCAGTAAAAAGCAGCACAATCATAATTATAAACAGCATGGGAAAACAGTTATTGGCAATGGTGAGATATTGGGCAGACGAGAAGGCTGTAATTCAGGGGCAAGCCAAATGCACTACATGGGACAAACACAAATGTTTGTGATTGTGAATGGAGCATTTAACTAATTGAATGTTTGAGAGGTCTCCAGCATATTGCTGCTTAAAAGTGTTAAAATCCCCTTTTAAAAGTATAGTAATTGTTAATATGAAAAATACACATTGCAGGACTTACCCTGCTGAGTACAACAAGGGTACTTTCAGTTGAAAGGTGTATTATTGCAGCTCAGAATTGAACTTTTTGGGCGCGGAACCTCATTGCCCTGAAATGTTACTTTGGCGCTGCTTCTACAGCATCCTATGGAGGTTTATTGCCAACTGACCATAGCAGTCCGTAAACTGCTATAGCAGATATGTCACCATAAAAAGTTTGGACTAAACCCTCTCCAGTCAGTGAGAGTACAACTGTTTTACTTAGCAGGATAAATTCTCAAATATATATTTTACAATATGAAACATTTATATCCATTTAAATCAATGAGAATTATGAGAATATTTATTCTATGATGCATTTGGTTTCCTCCAGTATTATTCCATTTCATACATCTGCATTTACATCTTACTCAAGTGCTCCACAAAATGTTGACATATTCATGAATCTAATAAGTTATAAGTTCTAAACATAAGCCCTAAGGACTATGGATGCATGAGAAGTCAAACTGTGTTACTAACTGGAAATTCAGATAAAAATTATGTTTTTTTTTTTTTTTCATTTTCCCCTGGGATTTTCTCGCTGTAGAATGTAATTTTTAAGTTTTCTCCTGGTTTTCCAGTAATGCTTTAAATGTTCTCACAAGAAGTTTGGTATTTTCCACCTGTGTTTCTCTATGGAATGGGATTTCCTGCCATCAAAGTGACTCAGTGTTCACAGTCCCATAGAACCATATAAGCAAATTAAATAGAGAAAAAGAAAGAGAGCTAGAAAATTATGAGCAGACTGCATAACACTGCAAAATATGAGCAGGCATGCACAGCAAGTTAAAGGGATAGTAATGTTTCATAATAAAAGCAACTCTAATTAATCATCATAGTATTTGGACTTTGGAAAGTGTTATTTCAGTTCTCTCAGAGTTGTAGTTTAGGAGTAATTCAATTACAAAGTGTCCCCCTCCCACCCCTTTTACTGATGAAACACTTTTCAACCAGATCAGAAGGGATGTGCAAAGGTAAATTGCACAGAGGGACAATCTTCAATTAAGATAAGGGAAAAACCTGAAAAGCTTGACGGGGGGGGGGGGGCAGGGCTTTCATTATTTTCATATAAAGAAGATTGTCCCCTGCTGTTATCTGTCTGGTCTTACAACCAGATTCACATCTGAGAGGAGATGGCTTACACTAGGTAAAAGGGGTGGGGAGGGGAAACTGTGCTTGTGAATATCTCTTGTGAGTATTTCACAGCAGCTTCTGTAGCAAAATAACAACAAGCCACTGCAGACACAGTCGACATACTACTCCTCTTCTCACAACCTTAAAATCAAGGGAACTGAGGACATGGTTGAAGCTATGTGTATGCACTGTATCTGCACTGTAAGGGCAGCTAAAATGTTGGCGCCATTGTCAGGAGACACAAGGCCAGTTTTAAAGCAGAGGAGTACAAGCCATTCATCTATCAGTTGCTGCAGTTTCTTTAAGACATCTACAGTTTTGTGGGACCCTCTCTCAAAGCTCTCCATACATAAAGTGGCATGCCGATCATATGGTCCACTCTGCTGCTGGAATATGTTACTACTGAAAAAAGCAGTAGTTTTAGTGTTGGAGTGACATACATCTGCTGCTACATGCTGCTTCTTGCTGATGGGATAGAAACCCAGATTACCATTATGTAATATTTACTTGTCTACATATCGAGGGTCAGATAAACTTTCTTGCCATGAGATGTTTCCAGCCCTTTGTCCACCAGACAAACCACTAATGTTTACATCTCTGGCACAGCTGTCCTAGAAAAATAATTATGGCTTGGGATATGGCAGCAGGGTGTTACTCATGACATCAGTTCTTTAAAACCACTCTTCTCAACAAACAAATAGGGCAGCATGTCAACCGTTAACATTTTGGCTAGTTTCCTATTCCACAGGTGGACTTTGGGATAATTTATGTGCAATTTCTGTCTTCTTTCTATCAACTTGGTAATTGTGTGTTGGCTGCATTTAAGTGAGATACTTTCTAGCTTCATGGTTTTAACTACAAGATGACTAGAGATAGTGGTGGTGGTGGTGACTGCTGTTAACTCCTGCTACTAACTCAGAATCATCTCCTACATGAAAACTAGAAAAATATGGCTGTTGATGGTTTATTCACTGTTACAAGCAGAAATAATCTGCTAGATATTCGTAGTTCCCCCTTTGATGTGACTCCACAGCTAGATCAAGACTGAATATATCATAAACACCGGAGTGAGGACTACAGGCAGAAATCCATACCACAGATCTTCGCAAAGTAATGTAGGGTCTAAATGGGCAGAGGTCTCCTCCAACTAGGCAATATAAAAGTCTGCAGTGCAACAAATTCAAATGCAAACATCTTTACAATAGAAACTTCACTGGACTAATGGTAATAAAAATGGACCGTCTCTCTTCCAATACGTTTTGTGTTTCTCTGGTTCCTCAGTAAATTGTCTTTCAGCAATTTTCTCTTTGCTTCTATGCCTTTAATAGGTAATTTAATAGTTAGATTTTATATATATATATATATGACTCTCCATATTTTTGTTTTATCTCCTTCATACTTTGCACTTGCATGAAACCAGCACTCCGAGGTGTTTGTGTTATTGTTACAGAAGATAACGTTATCTCACCTCCTGACAATTCTCCTACAGTACTCACAGATACCCTTTGTTATCTTCCAGTGTTAGGAGTGCTTGTGCTGCTGTTAGTCTAGACTTCTCAGACATGTCACTGGGGTTCCTCCCAATCAGAATTCTGGTTGTACTTCAGGTGGGATCTCAATAATGAGGTGCCTAGATGTAATACTGCTTGCCCCCCTGCTCACATTTTTTTGCAAACAGACAAGAGATAGAAACACTTTTGGATTCTGTATCCAAAGTAAACTATCTCCAAACTGGAGATTTCATAGTCTGAGGTATTCCTAACAGACAGCTTCTACAACTAGAGGAACTAGAAGTTACAATGGTGATAGCAGTAGGCTCTGCTCTTTCACCAGCAGCAGAAATACTCCTAACTAAAAGTGGAGACATTCTTGACTTGTAGAGCTACTTACAGAATATTACAGATGACTAGTATGTCTGCTTAGAGATTGCATTTACAAGTGGTGAAGCTAATGATGATGACCGAGATTGTGGGTGTTTTCACTTTGTTTACTTGATCACATCCAGATTCTCTTGGTTTATAAACAGGCTTACTGTTTCTTTCCACTGGTGAAATAATACACCTTTTCCTTTCCACTAATATGAGAAATCTAGGGGATTTTGAAAGTGTTAGTTCCTGTTATATATTGTTTTAAGTAAAGCAAAACCAAAATGGTTTCCTATGAGGAACATTTATTTTTAACTTCAAAATAATTAAAACAGATGAATAGTGCAGTTATACCAGATGAGAGTTGGTACCGTGTTAGCCGCAGATATAGAGGAGGCAAATATAGTTTTTGATACCTTTTATTGGCTAACTAAGCAGATTTAAATGCAAGCTTTCAAGACCTTAGGTCTCTTCCTCTGGCATGTTATAGAGATAAATAAGAAAACATCTCTCTTAAATACAACATGCCAATTCCAAACACCCAGTTACACCATAAGATCAATGGTACCTTCACCTGTAAATCATCCAATGTAATATACCTTATCATGTGTGCAAAATGCCCAACAGCTCTGTATGTGGGAGAAACTGGACAAGCACTACATAGGAGATTTAATTCCCACAGATCCAGTGTTAATAACAAAAAGACAGAGACACCAGTGGGAGAACATTTTTGTCAAAATGGGCACAGTGTCAAGGATATTAAGTTAACTGTTTTGATGGGACTGTTTCGCACTCAGAGGGACAGAAAGGTATGGGAGGTAAAATTAAAATTAAATGCAATTTGTAGTGGTTTAAATAGAGATAAAGAATTCTTATCAAAATACAATTTAGTCGATTGACCTTTACAACAGACCCAAGAGCATTGTAGATACCTCTAAAGCCTCAGAGGAAGAGTGCAATTTACCATTGACTGATCAAAGATATCTGGATCTGGACTGCATTCTCTTATCTGATTTCCAAGCTAAACAATGTGATGTGTACTTGTATTTAAGAGAGATGTTTTCATATTTATCTGTATAACCTGCCTGAGGAAGAGACCTAAGGTCTTGAAAGCTTGCATTTAAATCTGCTTAGTTAGCCAATAAAAGGTATCAAAAACTATATTTGCCTCCTGTAGTGCAGTTATAGTTTCCCTTACATACACATCAGTTCTCTGCCAGCAGCTTACAAGACCATTTTCACATGCTGCTAGTGCTGCCACTGCCAGTCTGCCTTCTTAATGTCACCAATAAATTACAAGTGTGACTATAGGGGACCCTCTGTCACATTGCTCATCACCTGTTCCAGGCAGAAGTGAGATGTCTGTAATAGAGCAGCAGCATGTTGGAACTAGTGGGGGTTTTGCTGATGATGCTGGAGAAGCTGGGGTGGAAGAAACATTGATGGCCTTTTTAGCAGAAACTGAGAAGAAATGGGAGACAGGGATACGGATGGGCATCAACACCACTAGCAGTGATATTTTTGAATTAGAGGAATTTGCAACTGCTCTAATTCCTTCTGATGCTGAGTTGCAAGGGAAGAAGGCTGCTAAGGAGCAAGCTAGTGTGCCGCAGACTACCGTGGACACAGTGGGGTCAACAAGTGTTGCAGGACTAAGACAGGTTCCACTATCCAGCCCCAACAATAGTCTTGGTCCTAGCTGCAGTGCTGAATCTGTGGCAGTAGGAACAACAGCAGCAAGATTATCCGTTGCCACAGACAGTGAAGGAGAATGTGGAGGACAAGATAAAAGAGGCCATTCTTGTTCACCTTTTCCCTGTACCCTGAAGTCATGGGTGTGGGACTATTTTTCTCTTGGGGCAGGCACAGTGCAGTCATCAGCAACGGCATTGTGCACAATTTGTAAAAAGTCAGTAAGAAGAGGAAAGGAGGGAACACACCTTGGTACAAGCTCCCTGATAGCACACATGAAACACAGACACCACGACATCTATTCCAAACATGTTAAAGCCAAACACCCACCACAGAAATCAAGCTGTTGCTGTACCCCCGGCTCTCCAGAAAGGCAACAAAAGGTGAGGCGGAGATCAAAGAGGAGGAAGAATAGAGCAACCCAGGCAGATAATGGAAGTTCCATGACGAGTGAAAGAGCTAGCTCACCATCACTTTCTACGGTAACTACATCTTCTACCAATCCACCTCGTTCATCGTTACTTCCCCTGACAAATTATAGCCACTCTGTTGATGTTAGGATGTGGCAGTTCATCTCTACCCATTGTACACTGTGTGGTGCACTGACCACACATGCCAGCGTGGTGAAGGAGAATCACAATCAGGGCATCAGGTGGCATCTGAGGAGATTCCATCCTGCAGAATATGCTAAGATGGTGGCAGGGAGGGTTCATCATTACTATTAAACTGTCCCCCAATCCCAGTAAACAATCCCCCAAAAATCAACCCCTGTTCAACTGATTCTTTCCCCACACCCCACCAACACAGGCACCCTCATGCCCCTTTCATACTATGCCTTTGGGAAATAAAATAATATTTGCTATGTGTTGTGTGTAACTTAATGTTCCCATTGATTTCAATGGAATGAGCTAGGCAAAAATAGTGGGAAAAAGTAGAAAATTGGCACTTTTTGGGGGCAATTTTTCACCATACAGAAAGTGCCATTTTTCTACGATTTCAGGTTGTGGTAGAAATTTTCGCTCATCCCTATTCATAGTGCTCAATGTTTTTCAACAGGCGTATTAACAAGGAAGACCAGTATTGACTATTGTCCCTCTATGATTAGTGCATGGTGCTACACATTATGCATGTGCTCTGGACAAATGTTGCTCCAAATCCTTGTATCTAGGGCTAACTAGGGGCTTATTATTATATCTGTCCCTAATTATCTCTAATTAGCAAGTGGCCTTCTAACAATCCAGCAGTTTTCTTTTGACTCCTTGATGACTGAGTTTTAAATGGTTTTAATTTGCTGAGCTTTTCTTTTCTTTATATTTTTTTAAAATAAAAGTTATGTTTTAATTTTGTGTCTCCTTTGGCCAGTTGCCTGTATGTTAACAGGAGTGGGTGTGGTGATATATACCTTTGCTTTTGCTTTTTTTTTTTTATCATACGTTTAATTCCTGTCTTAGCCCTATATTACATACCCCACTCACTAATATGTAAATGTTTTGGTGCTAGGAGATGTGGGCAAATCATTCCTGAATAGCATCAGTGAGTTCTCTAGGTAATGTAGACCTAAGAAGAAAAAGAAGGGGTGACACAGCACCAAACAAATCATAATACCTAGACCGAATGATTAGTAGAAAGTGCTAAAAGATACAATTTTGTGGTGTGAGTTAATTAATAAGTGCCTAACTCAGATTTTGCTTAGGGATAATGAAAAGATCTGGACAGTTCTCAGAAACCTAAAGCTCCATGGATGTCTTGGGTCTATATGGGTTCAGTTAATTGATATAAATAGTAGTTTGTTATAATGGCAACAATGATGGTGGACTTTCCCTTGATCAGTCCACAAAAGCACGTTCTCTGCTGCTGTCTCAAAAAATGTAGCAAATCGGACTTTGTGGAGTTCTCACATGTAAAACAGTATAGGACTGAGGGAGAGACAGAGCAAGTAGATCTAAGTCTAGTATTTAAATGTAGTATTAAGTGCATTAAATATGAAATACTAGACTTAGATCTACTTGCACTGTTTCTCCCCCATTCCTATAATGTAGAGGTAAGATAGGACATGCTTGCATGGCATTCGAATTGTAACAGAATCTATACATCTGATCAACTCAAAAGTATTTTTCTAAATAAAAAATGGCTAATACAACATATACATTATTTTGAAAGCTCTTTCAAATATTATTTTGAACGTTTCCAATGGTTTTTTTAGATGACAGGGTCCTTATAAGTAGTTTCCTGAAACGTCTTCAGAAGTGAAAACAAAATGTGCTTTGCAATGCTTGATTTTAATAAAATAATGTAAAAACAGCAAAGAAGGAAGTAAAGTTGGTTATACTCTAACTTGGACACAGAGTCTGTTTGAAGGCATTATGGCAGGTGAATTTCCCAGCAACATCCAAATTTTTTTTTAATTGTAAAGTAAATATAATAAAGAAAATCTGTTTCTTTCTGATGCTACATGAGACCAGTTTCTGCAAGGAATTACCACGAAAAGTGCCATTTTACACTTTTCCTCTGCACACATACTGACCTCTGCAGCCTTGTAACATTGTATTGATAGCAATGGTAGCCATAGTGCCAAACATACTGACCCTAAGCTTTTTTTCCACTGTAGCCGTAGAACCATGCATAATGATCCCCAGCCTTGTTCCACACTACACTGGTAGCAATAGGGATGGACAAACAGGAGGCCCTCCAACTACTGCCACACTATAAATATCATTGTTCCTGCTGGCCAAAAGGTCAATAAGTATGGTTCTATGGCTACCAGGCCTCTCATTGCTGATCATAAACCCACACATATTGACCCCACAATCCTTGTCTGAGCCATATAAGACCCCCAGCCTTGTCCCACAGTACTCATAGAACCACACATATTAAATCTGAAACACAGCATTTTCCCAACTGAACTGATAGCCATAAACATATACATAGTGAGCCTAAACCCTGGTGGGATGTGTCAGGCATAGGTGGAAGCTGAAAAAATTTCTTGCTGAAAATATTTTGGGGTTTAGCAAAAATATGTACATTTTATCTTGTGTCTATGCAAGAGAACTTCTACTGAAAAAAACCCTGTAAATTGTGGGTTAACCTCAAAATTCTATAGGAATGATATATTACTATATTACTAACAGGAAAGTGAGTATTTGTGGGTTAAAAACTGCCAGAAAATATCTCTCTAATATCTCTACAGAAATAACCCCAATAGCAAACAAGAAAAAATGGCCACCCCATTATTGAAGGTAAATCTTCACTGTCTAATGGAAAGCTTTCAAGAACATTTACAGACACACATTTCTCATGGGCAGTCACATTAAAGACTGTTACTAGCTGTCCATAGTACAACAGACTTAAAACTGCACTTCTTCAGGAAAGTAAGCATTACCACACCTAAATTCTACATAAACTCATATGATTAAACCACATGAACATATGGGGAAGCTCAGAATCTATTAACCTTATAATGATAAGCACATATAATATGGGTTGAGATTAAATTTCCAAAATGGGACAAAATGCATGGATAGCAGAATTCAGGGACAGCCGAAATCAGTGATTGTCCTTGGACACCAGGGACAGTTGTCAGATATGTAAATGAGTAGATTTAGAGTGCAAGCTTTTAAGACCACTTATGGTGAATCATCAAATCCTTGGTATCAGTGATATGACTTGTCATTTGTGGGCCCCATTGCAAACATTCAGGGGCATAACTGGAACCTAATGGCCCCACTTGGATGCCTGGCCTTGTCATAGCTGAACCCTCTGCATCCCATGTAGTTTTGCCCCAGTCAGTAGGAGCGAATGAGGAAAAAATTGTTTGAGGTTATGTAGTAAAGTTCCTGTATTCAATTCTTGCACTTCAACATTTATGGAGGATTCCTGTCTCACTGATAATTTATCATATATATTGAAAAGTAGCAGCATTATAAGCTTATAGCACTCAGTGCATAGATCCATCCCACGCTTCTTGTAAGAGATGTCAGTGGCTGTGTAAGTGGCTGTGTCATTAGAGTAACCAATAGGAATCATCAGCTACCTCTCTGGATCTCACAGCACCAGCTCTGGAAAGGAGAAAACTAGGGTGACCTGTACACTAGAATTTGTGGTAACTGAAACTGTTTTTTAATCAGAAAGAAAATGTTCTCACACCATGATCCTTCAATTCTCAGACATATTACCATAAATTTTTACATCCAATTCAGTCATCTTCATCAAATGGGAAAAAGCAGTCATGAAAGTGTGCCTGATTTAATTTACCATCATATTGTAAGGTATTTTCAGAAACAAAATGTTCTTTTAGCTGTCACCTTTTTATCTGATTAAAGTCATTTTTTCAGACAAAATAAAACTTGTCTAACTTGGAGAAGACAAATGAAAATACTATTAGCAGGAATGAGAATCATCAGTAATGAGTTTAATGGTAAAAAAGAGCCTTTGTATGTTTGAAAATTTGACATTTTTTAAAATGTCTTTGTTTCTTTGAAAGTGTTCATTTCAAAGACACAAAGACTTTAACATCAGAATTTTTAAGAGCAATATACATAAAGATCATCATACCCCATTTTTAATTCTTTACACGCATTTTCAAACAAGACAGATTTTCTTCTGAAAATATAGTTCTTCTTTTACCATAAACTCAAGATCCAACTATTTTTTTTATTATGATGACTTTTTGAACATCTCGCCAAAAAGTTTGTAAGTTTATAAAGCTAATTTGAACGTTAAAGCTATTAATTGGTAAGAGACTGAGCTTTAACCCTTTGAGTGCCAGAGCAATGCATTTCGTACCCCTCTGTTAAAGGGTTAACATATTTTTGTATTTCATTTTTGTCCTTTAAGCAAGTAATCATCATCATCTCTGCCTGTTTTATACCTGTAAAAATGTTATCTGCCTTTCACTGAGTCTAATTCCTGGGATTTCCTAGGGAAAACAGGTACCAGAATCACAAATAAATATATCTTTATCTATAAAACAATACAGCAGTATATTACAGAGCTGGATATAATTCAGTAAAGTACAGATTTTTGTTACAGATGGGAAGGGATGTTTTTCTCACATATTTTATTTTTATAATATTACTATAGTGATCATGAGTGAAGTTAGAAGCATTTAATTTATTAACATGTGAACATGTAACCTCATCATATTCAGAAATTTTTGTTATTCATTTATTCATGATCTGAATGGGTACTTTAAAGGGTTAGTAATGTCTATGTAATGTAATATTGTAGATAATGCAAAAAGAAATAGATTGGTGCACGTCCTATCTCTCAAAATTTTATGGTTTGAGAGGTAGAACGTTTTAAAGTTCTCCTCTCCCTCCCTTTCCCTGATGTCAGCATCTAGCTGACAGCAGGAGATTCTGGTCTGGGGATCAGCAGGCAGCTCTTCCGCAGAGCCAAGATACCGAAATCTAAAAAAACTACTTCATTGGAATGGTCTACAAAGTATGTTTGCAAACGAGGCACACTTTGTAGACTGTTCCAATGCAGTATTTCTTTTTAGATTTCTGCATCAAGGCTCTGCTGAAGAGCCGCTTCGAGTCGGCTGACTCAACTTTTCTGCTGTCAGCTTCAGGGAGAGGGGAACTTTCAAACATTCTATCGCTCAGGACTTGCACCAATCTATTTCTTATTGCATTATCTAAAATATTATTTCTTATTCTTTTAAGACATTACTATCCCTTTAACTTACAATGCATGTTTTCTTGCTACTACAGGAGAACTAACACCTCCTAATAATAACCCTCCACTTACTTTACTATGGATCGAAAATCCTAATGGCCCTTATGAATTTTGTATCTCTACTGAAGAGAATACATCTTCACTATGTCCTGATATCATATCTACAGAAGCAGACATGACAACTGATAAGCGAAACCTCAAGCTATTAAGCTCTTCTCACTGCACGTGGTAATCTAAATCCCTTAAAGACCAGAGGACTGTGCAGTGCATAGCCTGACAATGCTTTGCATGTGCTCCTCTGGTCCATAAGGGTTAAATAAGCTCATGCACTCTGCTTGCTTTCATTTTAAAAAACTGCTTGATTTATTTCCACTTCCTCAGATCAATCAGACAACAGAGAAAAGGGTCGCACATTGAGAATGTTTGACCTGTTTTCGTCATTCATTATTGGGATTTGAGGCTACTCCAGGGCATTTTCTGTTGACTGGGTGAACACCACCTCCCAGCCAATGGGAGTGTGGGAAAAATTTAAATACAGATTGGCCATATATAAGTCTTTTTTTCTCTCAGTGGCTTGGGCAATTACCTAGACAGGCCTAGTGGGGTTTTCACTTACTTTAAGGGATTTTCTTTTAAAGGGATAGTATTACTTCAAAATTACTATCCCTCATATTGTAGCCCTTAATAAACTGAGTTAAATGACACCAGCGGCATCTCTCAAACCTTTATGGTTTAAGAGATAGCCGCTTTCAAAGTTTCCTCTCCCCTGCTGTCAGCGTTCTGCTGCCAGCAGGAGAATCCGGTCTCTGAATCAAGAGGAGGCTCTTCAGCAGAGCCGATATCTCGTTATGGAAGGAAAAATGATTCATTGAAACAGTCTTCTACGTGTTGTGGTAACCAAGCACACGTAGAAGACTGTTTCAATGAATCATTTTTCCTTCCATAACAAGATATCGGCTCTGTTTAAGAGCCTCCGCCTGTCCCGGGACCGGATTCTCCTGCTGGCAGCAGAATGCTGACAGCAGGGAAGAGGAAACTTTGAAAGCGGCTATCTCTTAAACCATAAAGGTTTGAGAGATGCCGCTGGTGTCATTTAAGGGCTACAATATGAGGGGTAGTCATTTTGAAGTAATACTATCCCTTTAAATGTATTTTATTTCTGTAGGTGAATGATGTAAAGTTCAGAGTTCATTGGCCACCAAAATCAAGCAATTTGTTTCTGTCCTACAGCCATCATACCATGGTGTGTGTGTGAAAGGCATCCCAGGGATCCCTTCCGAGGTTTCATTAAAGCGAAAGTTTAACATATTAGTAAGTTGTCCTTCAATCATTAAGCATATGGCAACTAGATTGAAAATACGTGTCTTACCTATCAAAACTGGCAGATTCTAAATATCTTTATTCTTCAGAGACTGACAGCCAGGTTAGTGCAGTCTGCGCGCCTGCGCCGTCAGTCTCTTCCAGTTACCTTGCAGTGCACTGCAATGCTTCTTTGAAGAGACCTGGCCTGCGGCGCAGGTGCACCTGACTTCTGGTCTCCAAAGAGTAAAGATTTCTTTAGATAGGTAAGACACATCTTATCAAGCTAGTCACCAAATGCTTAGTGATTGAAGGACTACTTATTAATATGTGAAAATTCTGCTTTAAAGAACTTTGGAAGCGAGCCTAGTTCTTCCTTACAAATAGTATGGGGTGACTGGACCTCATATTATTTTTTCACACTCTGATCAAGAGAGAAAGTTAGTTTATCCTTCAAAAAGTTTATAAACAGGAATCTGCTTCTTTAAAGTTTACAGTGTTGGAATACTGAGCCAGTGGTGGAAAATATTCATCATCATCATCAGTCATGTCTTGTCACGGTTTGTTAAAGAACTCTCAGACAGTTAGGTAAGGTTAAAAGCTTTATTGAAAATAATGCACAATAGCCCCACTCAGGCCAAGATGAGGTCAGTACCAAGTACTTTCCAAATCTGATGGACCACCAGACACTAGCCCAGCCAGATTGTTACAAACAGGGTAGTTAGCCAGTCCTAGTCGGTAACGGAATCAGATACGCAATCAAGCTAGTTTGGTACAAAGGGAGTTAGTCAGCCAGTCCTTAGTCGGTAAAGGAATCAGATACTCAGCCAAGCCAGTTCACCAGTTCAGTACACAAGGAGTTAGTCAGCCAGTCCAAGGTCAGCAACAGAATCGGATCACAGGAATGTCAGGAACTAAGTGTAGTCAGGAGAGCAGGGTCATACACGGAAACAGGAACAAGACCTACTAGTCACTAGATATGGGTACACCACGAAAGGGCACCGGTATAGTGACAGGAGGGCGTATTTAAAGGCAAGCCCTGGGAGGAGTTATCAACACAGAGCCAATAAGAATGCAGCCAGGGTAAACCCGGAAGTAACAATGTCACTCAGGCAGAATCACGGGCACCGTGATATATCTTCATTAACATCATCAGCATCATCCACTTCTTCCCTATTTTTATAGATTAAGGTTTCTTAAACTTTAGACACTAGAGGGCTGTGCAATACATTGCAGTTCTCTGACATTTAAAGGGTTACAGCTAGAATATATTTATTTTTACATTTTACATTTGGTGGGATTTACAAAACATTGAACACTAGTTGTCTGTTGAGTGTTACTGTCACTCTCTGACACAGCAGTTGGACTTGCTGCCAAAGTAGATTCTGATATTGCAACAACACTAGGATGTGACTCATTATAATTTTAATGTTGTTAAATGATTCAGTACTACTATTGGAGGTGGCATGTTTATTGTCTGTTTAACAAATGCCCCCTAAGGAGAAAAGGAGCTTAATCATTTATAGCACAAATTGTTGAGCCAATGACCACAGTCAATTTCTGCAGCATAAATTTATTCCCACCAAAGCTTCTAACCAGTCATCCAACTCTTTTTCCCTGCCTTAGCATGTCTGAGGAACATAACGAGTAGTCCTGACTTTCACAATAAAGTACATGTCAGAGCTGTTAGCATATGGTGTGATGTTTTGTCTGTCTGAAAACTATGTAGGAGACCGGTAAAGTAAAAATGGTACATTTATTGATACTTTTACTCTACCATTCTCTTACTTTTTCTTCAGCTAACAGGGTACCACCTTTTTCCTAAATTACAATGAAAATTATCAAATACTAAGTATGAATATGTCTCTGCCTTTACAGTATTTGTTAATGCTGCTGAGTTTCAGCTCTAGTGAAGTTGCTGCTCTCCTGTCTCAGTCAAAGTGTTAATTTGTCTTTTTTAACTATCCCTGCCTGTGTGTCTCTGTTAGAGTCACTGCATTGCCAGCTCACACTACTTGTCTGCCTCTACTATAGGAAGGGGCAAAACCTTTTGCTTCAAAAGTGACACAAACACAAAAAACAGCATTCTGTGGGAATTCCAGCAAACAGTGTAGTTTTTCTACTTTTCCCTTGCTTTGAAATCAGTGATAATAATGTACTTTTTTGCTATGTATGTAAAATGTTTCCCCAATATATTCCCACCATGTTCAAAGAGGTGGCAGTTTACTTCATGTTTTCAGTCAGTGCCTGGATTAGAAAGAGAGAGAGAGTGCAGCTAAATTATTGATACTACTGCAGGCAGACAGACAATGGGAGGGAGATGGAGTTGATAGGAGCATTGTTGGCAGCCACTACAAATTGTTCTGTGAGTGTGGATATGAAGGGGAAATGGAGAGTTTACAAAAACAACAACAAAAAAAAGATGGTGACTGAGTGACAGATACTACACAAACAGATATCATATATTCAAGACAATCAGTCAGGCACAATGTGACATACTTTGCTCCATCCATAAAAAACAATACTGACAAGCACATAGAGAGATGTATTGGTATTTTGCCAAGAGTTGAGCACTTTATTATTGCAAGCTGCTTTTGAAGCTAGCTGGTCTATCACATGCTGTAAAAGTTAACACTGCAGTCCATAGGAAAGAAAAAGAAAGATGATGACATTTTGACATTACCTGCTAGTGTGTATGGTCAGATAGCTAAACACAGGTAGCTGGAGTTTGTTTAGGCAATATTGATGCTAGCCAGTGGTCTCTAAAATTACAGGGATTGTGGGTGTGTTTAGTAGACAATGTCAATGACACTGACAGTGAGAGGGGTAGTTTCAAAAATACTTCTGACTGCTAGGTGACAGAGGAAGGCTTCAGGATCTATTTCCTCACCTAAGAAAAAATTGCGATTGACAGATATACATCATAAAGTATGTTCAGACAGACAAGACATTACTTCACAAAGTAACAGTTCTGATGTGTACTTTACAGTAAAAATCTACACAACTATCATTATGCCCAGAAAATCATATTGTTCACCATCATCACAATCACCACTTCAAAGTCCAACCCACACCCAGTCACACTCACTTTTATTGACTAAAAAGGAACACAGGTCAACGTCCACAACCCTAGCTGTGAGTGCTTCTTCTGCTGTGCAAAGTGCAGTGTCACTGACAGCTAGTACTAGTACTATTGCAACATCAAGCTCCTGAAGTAGTAGCAGTACTAGTAGTAGTAGTCTTAGTAGTAGCAGTAGTAGTAATAGTAGTAGTAGTAATAGTAGTAGTAGTATATGAAATCTCCAGTAGGAAGTATGGAGATACTTCACTAACAATCTAAAAGCTATACATAGTAATGCAGATATTTCAAGGTGTGGGAAACATCTTTTCTCAGTAAAGATAAGAGCCATGTATCTTATTTCTTCTGTTTAGCTATAACATGGTATAAAGAAGGCTGACTCTGAGTTAGTTGGAGGTAACCAGAGTTTTAGAGTCCCCACTCCCCCTGGCAAACCTAGATCCACCACCACTAGTCATGTTGTTAAAACAATTAAGTTATGCAGTTCTTTTGTGTCCTGCCAAGGTACACTTACTGATTTCTTAGAAAGTCAGTTGTGCTCAATAATAAAAATGTATGCCTGTGGAATGGTGGATTTGCCATAATGTTGACAGTTGGCATACTGTCCTATTCTTATGCTAAAAAAATATGTTTTAAAGAACTGATATCATGTTTTGCTCCCTACTGATATATCAAAATCCACAATAATTTTTCAAGAATGGCTGTATGAGAGTAGTATAAACAGGCAGTTAGTATTGTGGAGAAAAGACAAGGGGACTCAGCATACAGTTTAATGTAGGCTCACTAACAATCCTGACTTTAAGCTGTGGATTTCTCTACTTCATCTCTCAGCAGCAGTTGTATTTAATTGGGTATTCGCAAGACCACAGAAAGTATATTGAAATATGTAGCAAAGTTCTCATGGGAGATTCCCTGGCAGCATTGAAAGGTAGATATTTTACGTATTTTCTATGCAATGGCATTTCTTTGGAAAAGCTGCAAAATGTGTTTTTTCCATGAAAATTGCCCCCAAAAATTCACATTTCTTCCATCGATACTTTACTACACATAGCTATTGTGACAAATGTCAGTAGCTATCACATGCATATTTTAAAATTACATTTTTAGGTGTTATTGTGACTTTAATGTAACAGTTTTTTCCTCAATTAAAATCAAAGACCATTTAATATTCTGGCCCTGGTAATTTATCGTTAGAAAATAACAGATAATTCCAAGGGCTTCTAGCTGATACAAAGAGCTGTCCTGCTGGCTAAACATGTTTATGATTTGTATAGAGCTCTGCAGGTTCTTTTCTCATGCCAGGAGTGTGAGGAAAAGAAGAACCAGATTCTATAAACACCCAATAAACAGTACCCAGTTTGTTTGAACTAAATCTCCTCGTGTTTTTAAGTAGAAATTGGAGATACAAATGTCTGAAGTAGCAACAGCATTTGGTTTTATAGAATCTGGCACTAAATGGCTGGTAATAGAAACAGAAGTGTCAGCTCAGCTGCTAAACTTATCACTGCAGTATCAAAGAGATTTATACAGATCTTGGACACTAAACAAAGCTGGCAACATGATATATTGTTTTTTGGGACATAATAATGTGTTCCAAGATTGTTTATAAATCTAATGAAAGCAATTCAGCATGTGTGGTAAAGAGAGACATACTTGAACACACAAGCATGGTATAAATTTTTCTGAGACTGGTAGGGAAGCAGATTAGTACTTGTATTGCATCTCTCCCATCTACTTGTACTTTAAATTAAAAATAAATCCATAATTAAAGCAGCTACAGATCTGGTATTGTAAAACTGCAGACAACTCAAGCTCTCCTTCTCTACACCTCTTCATTTTTGGAGTAGGGAGTGATGAAGGCAATACATTATAATGGATCCCTTAATCACAAAAATGTGTGGGAGGATTGTGTAAGTCATTAATTGGGGAGAGTCTATTACCCCCTATTACCCCCCTATCGACTGGTGTGTCCTACCTAAACCTTCCGCACCACAGCTTGGGATGAGGAGCTAAGGTATTTATAACCTTTCATGAAAATCAACAAGATATTTTGAGGCTGATGAATTTATAAAAATAGGAAAAGAGAGTGGGAACAGTAAGAAGCAGTACATGAACGTTTACACAGGTAAGCTTTGCCTGCTTTTCTTCCATGCTGCAATTAGATTTCCTCAGAAACTCCTGAGACAAGTTAATGCAAAACTTCTCACATCCCTAAACACAATGGGGTGAATGTATAAAACTGATTATTGAAATTGATGTTGAGTCCCTACTCCTGCCTAAGCTACGTACGTCCAAAATCTTCTCCTTAAAACCATTTTCTCCAATTAGACAGTCTTATGGGAGTTCTGGGATGCTCATTTCCTCTACTCAATGCATAGTCTAGTGTGATAAGCAAGGTGCAGAGGAAATGGAGTTAGTGTATGTAATTTCCCTTCACATGCTACAGGGCTTGCTGGCATTAACCCTTTGAGTGCCAGAGTGGTGCCACTCTGGCACTCAAAGGGTTAAAGTCCAGTGGTAATAAAGTGTATCTGCTGGTATGCAATACACCGATCATATGCTAAAGTGCGTACTCTGCAGTGCAGCAAGGGTGGCTGCACTGGTAAATGTGTACATTCTCCCCAACATCTGTAAAAAAAGTGCATACTACTGCATCACCCTGTGACCTGCACAGAAAGTACTGCACATGTGAATAGCTGGTTGCACGTTAGCTATTTTAAACGCACTTTTCTTTAATTGAGTGTAGTAATGTAAACAAAGTATAAATGAAAGTATGGATAAGCTGTTGGTTCATCTGGTTGAACAGTGAACAATCCAAGATGGCTATAGGCATCATTTGATACAATGGGACACATGTATAAAAAGAGAGTGGAACAACTTTGAAGCAACTGTAGACTAGAGATGAAATAAAAACTCCCATTTGATTAAATTGGGCTTTTAATCCCTAGAATACTAGAGAGGTCTTCTAATCATCAAACAAATAAAAGATCAATTTAAATAAATGGGGTTTTTAGGGATTTTCATTTTCATTCATGTTGTAGTTGGTTTGCCCCTGAATACTTTCACTTTGCTTCACAATGCAATGAAGACATTTCTGAAATACTAGGGAACTTGGGAATTGAGTGGGAATTGTCCTCTATGGTGCAGTTACTTTGTTCCAGGGTTGCCTTTATACACAAGTGACAAGGAGGCTGATATATTAAGAGAAACAGTTTACACAATACATTTTATCAACTTTATTTTTTTATCTAACAGATTCCCTTTAACTCAGATGACATTATCACAGCAGCAGCAACACAAGAAAGAAAAAAGAAGGATGAGTGGTGAATTATAGTGTCCTGTAGAGTATTTTACACAGACAAGACATGCTGCAATTGTTGCAGAGATGCAGCTTACTGAGACTTTCCTCTGACAGTGCGATCACACATCTATAAAATGTGGTATATAATGTAATTGCATTGAAATCATGAGGTGATTGGAAACCCTTGTTACAATATAGAACTAAAAATGCACCAACATTTTCAGCTGCCATAAAAAAGTAATGTAACAAAAAAGAAGTGCTTCCAGAAAAGCCATGGTTGAAAAATGTATCACTAATCACTGTTTAGCCTGATCCAGAGCTTGAGAAAAAGGGGGCTGTGATCTTTGCATCTGTGGAAATTGATTGTGGATTCCCAGGAGAAGGAGAAAGTGTGATTGGTGGATGTTGAGCTCCTGCATATATATGTTTTTGTACATAGCCACAATGAAAGTAATTCTACAAAACTGCCCTTGTGAAAGAGTCCTGAGTAGAAATTTGCAGATAAACCCTTGATAAAGTTATGTGCAATTCAGTTCAGGCAAAGTTTCCCAAATTTTCCATTATTTTAAAAAGGGCTTTTAAACCTTTTTGTGCCATAGATCTGTCCAACTCATTTTGGTGTATCTCTGGCACTCAGGGGGTTAACTCTTGAATGCTAGATATGCCTCAGTACATTGCAAAGCAATATGTTAGAGACCTCTCTAGTATGCAAAAGGTTAAGTGTCCCATTCAAATCAATGGAGATGTTACCTTGTCCCTTATGGTGAACATGATTTTCCCCAGAATTACTCAAATTCTGCTTGGTACATCATTCCCAAGGTTTGTTCTATGCTAGCACGGCACAAACTACTGTTGCACTTGAATTAATAAAATTGATTAGCTCTGGCTCATAAAATATTAACCATTTGTGCTCTCTGCAGATATTTCATATGAAGATGCAGGGAGAAGCATCTTCTTGCCATCAGACTGAATAATGTCTGCTTCTTTCTGCTGTAGTCTAACATCTCAAGTCACTCAGTACTGGGTGAAACAACCCAATGTTTTACTGCAGGAGCATGAAGCAAACACTATACAGGTCTGTGGGTGGGAAAATGCACAGAGGATGTCTCCCTGCATCAGTTTGCACAGACAGACCCACATACCCACTGAGTTTTATAATAATTTATTACTTAGAACTGAAACTTGCAAGTTGCTATTTCTTTTCAACCTTTTTGTACATTCATAGTGGGCACTGGCATGGGCACTGCATAAATTCCAGTGTAGATTGTTTGGTACAAGCTCACAATGTATCTGTTCTGTGATAAATTTAGGGCTTGGCAGGCATTTTACAAGGATGGGTGTGTGGGGAGGCATCTACACCTGCTCGCTGAATAAACTGCTTTCAATTCCTTTATATTCAAAATTGAGCTAAATGAACAGAACACTGAATTTTCCACGTTCAGACTCCCAGTCAACAAAGACAAAGAGGCCTCCAATTAATTGCGTCTAACTACTAGGGACAGGTGAAACATTTCACCTCAAAAGAAAAACCGGAGAAAACTGGCACTTTCCTCCAAGCAGGAAATTTTTTGTGGAAAGTGCCAATTTTCAGTTGTTTTTGCCTAGTTGATTGCATTTAAATCAATGGGAAGATAATTTCTCCCCACCGCATGGTAAGTTTCCCTTCTTTTCCTGCAGGCATAGTATAAAAGGGGTGTCAGATTCCCTCAGCATGTCATTTTGTGATTGTGAGAGATAAAGAAAACACCTTAGGACAGCCAAATAAAACAAAGTTGAAGTGTAGTTTAGGGCGTTTGTAGGCAGGAAATCTGTTCTCTGTGTTTAGAGAGTCTGGCGGACTCTGAGGGACAGGAAGGGAGAAAGGAAGTTGACCCAAATACTCCAAAATGAAAACACCTGTCTACTAAGAAAATCCACAATGAAGTGTGGGATAATTCTTGGCCTTCATAGTGTAGGACAGCAGAAAATTAGGGGGTATTTTTTATGAGTTGGCAAAATGTGCAAACTTAGACCTAGGGGCCGTTTGTGGTCCTCTGGTATTGCCATTCTGTCTCTTTGTGCAAATTCCATTATTTTATAAAATATGTGACCTGATGCAAAACATAATTTTCCTTACCTGAGCTTTACAAATCAGGCAGATATTTAATGCTTATTATGTAAATTTATGTAAAACAGCTTATGTCGGTTGGTATGTGTGGAGGTCACTGCACAGCAAACTCAGCACACAAGCTTGCCCAGTCAGGTGCGCCCCTGCCAGAGGATCTTATCCTGAATACTCTGGAATAGGCAAGAGGTAACAACAGATGGTCAGAGGTCACCAGTCGACCGTCAAGGCAAGTGAATTTAGCGCCTGCAGTGGCTGGGATGAGGATCACAAGCCAACTCTCCTCTAGGAATCCCCTCCAGAAATACAGCCGAAGCTTGTATTGTGGAGTGTACAAAAGAACTGCATTTATTGGTGAAACACACTGCTTATATATACTTCCATTCACTCTTATAAAGCTTAGACTGCAAACTATGGTTTGGTACAGGGTTGGTACACTTGACCAATCAGGGAATGGCACCCTTATCAAGATAAGCATCCAAATTAGGGTATCTTAGTTGACCAATCAAGGGAAGTTATTTACTGTCCAATTAGAATGCATCTTTTCAAACCATGCCGATGAAAGAAGCACAGCAGGAATCAATCAATCAATAACATTCTACCCATTCCTTTGTTGTTTCAGCAAAGCTGTTAGCTTAGCATACTGAGACACACAGAAAATACACCAAGCGTTAAAGAAGCAGTAAACTTTTTTATGAAAAACTGTATGTTCTAGCGCTTGTCTTGCTGAGTAAAACAAGGTCACTGTCACTGCTGCCAGGTGTTTTATTCAAATTATAAAACAGTTCAAATAATCAGGAAGTGAATTTATTGTGCTTTTTCTTCTAGAAAGTTCTACCTGACAGGAAATGACTCAACAGTTTCTGTCACATTCTATGGAGAACTGTAAGTCACTGATTTTCCTCTCCATTAGAATGTAACAGAATAAGTAATTGGAATTTAACCATTAGAGGGAACTGCTAATATAAAAAACAAACGTTTAAACTGTAATAACTTTGGAAATATGCATCTCTCAGTAGTGGAGGCACCCATATTTTATTCAATAGGAAAAGTCCTACTATATATATTTTCATTAAAAAAGTTTGCCTTTAACACAAGTTATACAGAAAGAAAAGCAAAATGCAGTCGAGAAGTAAATAACTCAGGGAAACACAAATCATCCACCAAATTAAAACAGAGGAGACACTTGACACAGTGGACAACAATTTTTAGCAGGGAAAACAAGGGGATCACCTCCTATTTCTCTCCTTATTCATCAAGATAAGAAGGTGCAATTCTATTATAAACCAACTCACTATGGAGAGAAATAAAAAAACTGATAAATTAACATTGGTTTTAATAGACTTAACCCATTGCATTATAGTGGGGTCTACAAAGCATTGATTTACAAAGCATCGGGAACCTCTCTAACATCCAAGGGGTTAAAAACCCTATATAACGTAATAGGAATTTTCTTCCCTCCCTATAGTGTAGTGAAATATACCTGTTTCATTTAATGTATAAAACCTCATGTACAATGTTGAGGCAACTTGGGGTCCAGACTGTATGATAAAGGATGAGATGGAGGACATGAAAAGAATACACAATGAGAAGGTGCATATAGCTTAGATATGATACTCAGATCACAGAGAGAAATGAAACAGGGAACTGTTTGTTTAAGAAGTTGGATAGAGTGAAGCTATTCAGTTAAACCCTTAACCCTTTGAGTGCCAGAAGGGTACTCAATGCATTGCAGAGCAATGTGTTGCATACTCCTATGGCACTCAAAGGGTTAACTGCTAGAGAACTCTCCAATGCATTATAAATCAACAAACGGAAGACCTCTCTATCATTCAAGGGATTAAAAATCCAATTGAAATCAGTGGGGATTTGTATTTATTACCTGAAGTGCAATTGGTCTGTCCCAGAGTTTATCCTGTAAATCTTAACTAATTCTTCATTACAATTGGTTCTTAGAAACCTGTTGTTTACTTAAAAAAACAAAAAACTAATTCTGCTTGCCACCTGCAGAAAAATAATCAGTGAGAGTCAATAGACAATTGTAATGGGGAACTGATTCTGATAAGTAGTTTATCATACATAGAACTACCATGAAATTAGTATTGTATAAAACTTTCCATATCAGTAATACCTGAACCAGGTCATTCATGTTGTTTGTAGTTAACATATCAAATAACGGGAAAAAGTTATGTTCAAAAAATTAAACTATCAGGTCCATATAACCTCACAGTAATTCAACGAAGATTCTTATCACACTTCGGCAGGTTACTACCACTTACACTGTGATTATGGTTTACTACATTTCTACAGTAATGAAATGGGCAACTATATCTTACACTGGAATCAACAGTTATTAGAACTTATACAATGTTGAAGTAGTTTACTACTACTACTGATACTGTAATCAAAAGAGTTATTAGAACGTATACAATTTTGATGTAGTTTACTACTACCGATAATGTAATCAAAAGAGTTATTAGAATGTATACAATGTTGAAGTAGTTTACTACTACTGATAATGTAATCAAAAGAGTTATTAGAATGTATACAATGTTGAAGTAGTTTACTACTACTACTGATACTGTAATCAAAAGAGTTATTAGAAAGTATACAATGTTGAAATGTTTAATACTACTACTGATACTGTCATCAAAAGAGTTATTAGAACGTATACAGTGTTGAAGTGGTTTAATACTACTACTGATACTGTAATCAAGAGTTATTAGAACATACAGTGTTGAGGTAGTTTAATACTACTACTGATACTGTAATCAAAAGAGTTATTAGAACATATACAATGTTGAAGTAGTTTACTACTACTACTGATACTGTAATCAAAAGAGTTATTAGAACGTATACAATGTTGAAGTAGTTTACTTCTACTGATAATGTAATCAAAAGAGTTATTAGAACGTATACAATGTTGAAGTAGTTTACTACTACTACTGATACTGTAATCAAAAGAGTTATTAGAACGTATACAATGTTGAAGTGGGTTAATACTACTACTGATAATGTAATCAAAAGAGTTATTAGAATGAGCATTATGATTAAGTAGTTTAGTAAATATTATACTGTGATATGGTTTTCTACAATGTCTAATGTGATGATGAAGATTTCTACAACTACTACTGTGATCTCTTGTCATTTTCCTTTGCCGACTGTGTCACATTCAGTAACATGAAAACTTATAAACTGTAAGCACTAAACCTTTTGTATCACTCACTTCCTATAGACTGTCAGCTTTAGTGAGTCAGGCCCTCTCCTCCATCTGTTTTCAGTACCTTTAAAGTTAGGATTATTCATTTGTGATTGTCACCTTGTGCATGATGTGTATGGGATTGATAATAAAAATACAAAATTATATTGGATTGTATATTCCATGAAGTTGTGGGTTAATCCAACAGGGAAGGTTGAGTGCTCATGATTGGTTAATTTGAATCTTCATTTAGCCAACTGGGTTTTCCTTTCCTTTTGGATTGCCGACATAAATACTTTGATGTTAGATGGCAGACCAATTTTTATTTTGTATTTTGCACTTGCAACATCAGATTCCTCCTGATGAAGTGGCATGCTGGCCACGAAACATGTTGAGGATTGTTTTATTTCTTAAATAAATTGTATACTTTGTTTATCTGGTCTGCTGTTTTTTTGGATATTCTACACATCGATCTGGTGTTTGGATGCAAGCTTGTGTGGTTTTGTTGCAGGGAGAACTAGCATCAGAAATTCCCAATTGCTCTCAAAGCGGTTGCCTGGAATTGTAGCCGTCAAACGATTTATGTAAGTACCAATCCACATCCTTTCTCGATTTATATGGTGTTTAAGTGAAACAGGATAGCTCTCCTTGCACTTTGTTCTTGTGTTTTTTTTTCAAGTTCTGCTGGGAAGTGGCGATTATGGAAGGATTGAATGTGAAGAATTGGGATATCTGTGTGGAGGCAGTTCAATATCCTCCACAAGCCTTTTCTTGTCATAGTGATTAAATATCCATGACAAAATTCTGATGTGAGTATATGACTTTACTATCTATAGCCAGTCTGCACTATGAGAATATCCCCTCTTTCCAGTGTTTTTGGTACCTTTAAAGTTGATTATCTTTATTGTTTGTACCCCATTGATTATCCATATTGCCAATACAATAAGTATTTGGAGTAAGAACTTGGAGATATGAGGGAACAAGGCTATTATGATTTCTTTCATGATTTAAAATTTCTGTTTTTGAATATAATCAAATGATCATGTTGCAGGACTGATTGCCTCTTGATCTGCTGGTGAGATGTAATACATATTCTCCGACAATATGTTGCATCTCACTGGCAAATTTGAACAATAGGGATCTGGAAAATGTTTTTTCTCCCCAATGCGGCACTTTTTTTTTTTTCAGAATTGCACCACTTTCTAAGTACATCAGCCTGTATGTGTATAGTCTACCACTGTGGGCCTTATGTATAACACATTTCTGAACAAACCATCTGCACTGTAGGAAAAAAGCATTCCCCAAATCGCCTTAGAGTTAGATGGGCAATTTAACTCCTTGAGTGTTAGAGTGAACTCTAACATTCAAGAACTCAAATTCCTCATTAAAAATAATGAACACTTTTATTAGACTCCTATTGTACAGTTTATTTGTTACAAAACTGATCTAATTTGCCTTTAACCCTTTGAGAACCATAGGGATGTGCAACACATTGCTCTTTAATGTTTTATACCCCTGTGGCACTGAAAGGGTTAAACAGAAGGTACTATGTCTAATTTAGTCTATCACACTGTGTGTCTGTGTGTACTTTGTCTAATTTAGTCTATCACAGTGTGTGTATGTGTGTACCATGCCTAATGTAGAGTCTATCACAGTGTGTGTGTGTGTGTGTGTGTGTGTCCCTCTAGTGTTTAGAACTTCGTGGTATTCCGAAGAAAGTTCTGGTTATGAAATTACCTCTAATGACATCTGATTTTCAGTCCAAAAAGGATGGAGAACAACAGGCTGCCTGGGCGCTGTGCTATTTTGTGACTAACAAAGGGTTAAAGTGCTAAAAGAATGAAGGAATACATGTAAATATTAATTCAGCAGGGTTGTAGTATCAGGCAGGGTGGATGACCAACATGTGGCTGATCTGCGTACCAGTTACATTACTTCTCCCCCCCCCCCGCAAGCTAGAGACTATGGAGGTGACAAAGAACAAAACCGGTCTGCAGGGGGTGGTAGTGGGTTAGTTTGGGACTGGAAGGGGAGACAGCTGGGAGCCAATGATTGGGTTTAACCTACTGAGTGCCAGAGAGGTCAGGAATCCACACCACTCTGACACTCAAAAAGTTAATGTAAATTGACTTGGCTGAAGGTTGATATCTGTATCCCATCCCTGTCGTTTGTACTCTAGCACGTCCCACCCTCATATCGACTTCATGGTGAAAGGTACAAATAAAGTGTTGTTATAAACAAAGTACAACTTGAGAAATATTGCTTTGTTTCATTAATTAACCCCATTCAATACTGCACAATTGGTGTTCCAACACAAAAGCATTCAAGGCCAGCATCTTCCATTAAAAACAATGGGAATTTTTACTTTTTTCATTATGCTGTTGCAATGTCCCACATCGTTTATATGACAAACAGCTTAACTCTTTGCCCTATAAGTGGCAAAGAGGTATCCAATGCATTAGATAGTTCTGAGCCACTGACAAGATTAGTCCTTTCACTACCATTGCACTGCCAATCACATATCCAAAGCATCCAATGCAGCAGATACCTCTTTGTCACTCAAAGGGTCAACAGACCTATCAATTGCATTACAAACAGTATCTCTTTACCATGAAAAGCCCAACTGTTAACTAATTCAGTACCCTAGAGCTATCCAATACAGTGGATACTTCTGAGGTGCTCAAAAGATTAACCCTTTCATTATCTCATGGGCCCCCCATACATGGGTGATTGTTTAACCCTCTCAGTGCTAAAGGGGTATCATACATATTCCAATGCATTGCATACCTCTTTGGTAGTAAAATAGTTACGCCTTTGAGTGTTAATAAATTAACATTTATTCATCAATGCTTCGGGTGCACACAGGCAGCCTTCCTCAGGATACAGAGAGAGTGAAAAACAGACCCTTTTTAACCCCCCACTAGTGTTGAGCGAGCGTGCTCGGCCGATGCTCGGATCGGCTCGAGCATCGCTCTGCTCGGCACATGGCGGTACTCGTCGAGTACCGCCATGTGCTCGCCCGCCATGTTCGGGTGGCGGGGATCTGTGCCGGAAGAGGCACAGATCTGAAGACGCTCCGCTGGACCACCAGGGACTGGAGGTACGGGGGCATTGCGGAGATGAAGGGGGCATTGCGGAGATGAAGGGGGACATTGTGGAAGAGGGGCATAGACTCTATGCCCCTCTTCCACAATGTCCCCCTTCATCTCCGCTATGCCCCTCTTCCACAATGTCCCCCTTCATCTCCTCTATGCCCCTCTTCCACAATGTGCCCCTTCATCTCCGCTATGCCCCTCTTCCACAATGTCCCCCTTCATCTCCTCTATGCCATAGAGGAGATGAAGGGGGACATTGTGGAAGAGGGGCATAGCGGAGATGAAGGGGGACATTGTGGAAGAGGGGCATAGCGGAGATGAAGGGGGACATTGTGGAAGAGGGGCATAGCGGAGATGAAGGGGGCATAGCGGAGATGAAGGGGGACATTGCGGAGATGAAGGGGGCATTCGGAGATGAAGGGGGCATAGCGGAGATGAAGGGGGGCATTGACCAGGCACCCTCCCCTCATCAGAGCAGGGGGTGCCTGGTGTAATGCTCGTGTCGCCCCATTATATTCAATGGGGCTCGGGTGCTCGGCCGAGCGCTCGAGCCTCAGGGGGTGCTCGGTCAGAGCACCCGAGCATCGGGGTGCTCGCTCAACATTACCCCCCACCATAATCCGGGCCACCAAATTCAGCATCCCTACTTAAGAATAATGTCATGATTAATGCCGATTTGTCAATTACTGTCTGTTTTTCACTCTGTCTGTATCCTGAGGAAGGTTGCCTGTGTGCACCTGAAACATTGATGAATAAATTTAGATTTATCAATCCTCCTCTACGTCCTGTGTGTGCTTATGAGGTTGAAGACACTTACCACTACAAATTTATAATAGGAGATTTTGATGCGAGAATTGGCAAGATCCAAGATGGTAAAAAATTGATTTGGTCACATGGAACTGGAGAAAAGAGATGATAGAAGCAACTATCTGATTGAATTTGCAGGAGAACAAAATTTGTACATCATGAATTCATTCTAAAGAAAAAAGGCACAGAGAAACTGGACTTGGAAAATCCTTAATGGTAACACAAGTGAAATCAACTTCATACTTGCAAATAATAAAAGATATTCACTGACTTCTCAGTCTTAAATTGTTTTAACGTGAGCGCAAAAATCAAAATTTCATTACAAGAAAGAAACAAAGTGAGGATGGACACTAGCCAGCTACTGAAAAAACCTAAGAATTTTGAGTTAGCATGGTCTAATCACTTCAGTGTGCTGCAAGACCTTCCAGACACAGACATTTCAAGCCATAATGAAAAAGTTATTGAGACTATCATAGACACTACACATGACATTGCACCTACTGTGAAACAAAAAAACCCAACCCGAATATAAAAAAAGAAAAACATTTGCCATGAAGAAAAAGTGAAAATGAAGCAAAACGGTAATATAAGAAACTGGGAAGCATATGTACAAATGTGCCATAAAAGAAGAAATGTGCAATTTCAGTACTGAGCTCATGAAAGGACACTGGATCAAGGCCTAAAGAAAAAAAAAAAGAAAGATGGCCCCACATAGGAGCCAAATGTTTGCATTAACCCCTTAACGACCGGACGTTATGGGACATTTCCGTCCCATAACGTCCGCATAGGGGCACTTGGACGCGCCGGTACACGTGACCTGTCACGTGTATCGGAGCGTCACTATGGGGCTTGAAACAGATCGCTCCGATCTTGGAGCGGTCTATTTCATGCCCCATTTTTACTTACAGCGCTCCCGGTAGAGCGCTGTAAGTAAAAAGTACGTGACGTACCAGGACCGTCAAGGGTCTTTCAAGCAAGTTTACCCTTGACGGTCTTGGTACGTCAAGGGTCCCTAAGGGGTTAAAGCTTGAACAAGTTACAACATCAAAAATTCAACAACAAATACTAAAGAATTTTATTCAGTTCTATTCACAACTTTAGGAGGATGAAGGACAACAACTGAATGTAGTGCCAGAGGCTGAAGCTGTGCCAGAGGTTTTAGTAGAAGAAGTAGAAGCTGCAATAAAATCAATTAAAAATGGCAGAACAACTGGACCTGATAAAGTCACTATTGAAATGCTGAAATCCAGAAGTCAACCCTTATTGAAGTCCGTAGCTAAACTATTTTCAAAATACCTACTACTCGGCAAAGTGTCTGAAACATTGAAAAATGCAGAAGTCATCCTACTGCCCAAAAAAGGTGAAGATCCGGATCTAAAAAACTACCAACCAATAAGGCTATTGCTAGTTGTCTACAAGAATGGACACAATACTTAATGGGGCACAACCTAAAGAACAAGCAGACTTCAGGAGCGGTTTCAGTACACTGGACCATATCCAGACAGTACAATATGTTATACAGTGACATAATGAACACAACCTTCCATTATGCATAGCCTTCATTGACTAGAAGAAGGCTTTTGACTCAGTGAAAATGTGTAGCTATCTTTTCAATGCCTAGAAGGTTTTTACCCCTTTATTGATGTGCTTTTCACCTTTTCGTTATAACATTTTTGGTATAAAAATGTGCTGTTTTACAAGTAATGAAACACAATAAAAGCAGGTACAGAGCAAGAGAGACTTGCTAGGCTTTTGTGCTATGATATTTATAGCAAAATTGAGGAAGGAGAGCCTCATAGTGACTACTATCAACATGAGCAGGTTTGCTAACAATAAAAGGAGGAGCTGGAAGGACCCTTATGTTTCCAGTGAGTCTGAGGAGGAGAAGGAAGTGACCACTACCAGCACTGAAGGGTCTGCATGCCCTGATTCCCCAGACAACACATGGTAGTGTGGTGGAGGAGAATCGCAAGCAGGGCATCAAGAGGCGTCTGAGGAGATTCTATCCTGCAGAAAATGCTAATCTGGTGGCAGGGAGGGTTCATCATTACTATTAAACTGTCTGCAAGTTGTCATGTGTACTTAGCTGATTGTGGACAAGGGTCATATTGACAGTAGCAGTACTTGGTTTCTGGTGGTGCAGTTTCACACTGGGGACCCTAAGTGTTATGGTGCTTGGATAGAGTTGTGCCAGTGTTTCATGTGAGTGCAGATGTACCCATTTTTCCCAGTCCTTCCCTTATTTACCACACACACTGTGCACATTGCAGTTGCTGATGTGAGAGGCACGGTTCCTGATCTCAAGGCAAAAATGACTATTTTAGTTACAACATACCCATGATTTTGGAGGAGGGGCAGGTGGAGAAACATTACTGGCCAACTTCTTCTCCTTTCTCCACATATGCCTAAAGTAGTGAGGGCCAGTTATGGTGCAGCTACTACCTCAGGTGCATCACTGGAGCTACTTGTGGCAAGTGGAACCTTCATCATCCATCACCCATATTACTGCTGTTGTTGATCCCATTCCCTTTGAGCTGCCTAATCATCCTGCTGCTTAAATAACTCAGCTGCAGCATCAAGAACAGCAGTAGCAAATTCCGCATCTACATCAGGCCATTGGCCAACACGACATGTCCTGCTGGCACTAGGCCAGTGAATACTTGATATTTTGAACCCTCTCCATTTTATATAGATTTATATAATTGTTTTTATTTAGTGGTCACTGTGAGGTGATTTATATTGTTGTTTTTAGGTTTGCAGTTTTTTTTTTTTTTACCAATTATTAACTTTAATATCTTATGCAATGTTGCATTAGGGCCCATGGGCTGCAAATATAAATATTAGTATATTTACAGCTATATATGTGGTTATATTTTTTTCTTGTCTTTTGTGGGCTTACTGGACTGGACATATAGGTAGATGATCGTGGTCCGGTTATAGTGATCCACCAGATATACACATACATATACATTCATGAAACACAGATACTTTAGGCCAGTCTGTAGGATCTATTAGGTTATAAGGCCCCAGTGAGTAAGCCACCCAAAATTTTGTTCAGCTTCTCTTTTTGAATGCAGAGTCACTGTTAGGAAATCATGTTGCTGAGATCCAATTTGATCTGCAACAGTTTCTGCTGTTCAAAGTACTTAATGCAGTGAATTGCTTAAGTAACTGGGGAGTGCTTGCTGTGCCTAACCCTTGGACCTCTGTGCCTCTGTTCTTATCACATAACAGCAAATCCATCACCAAATGTATGCTAATTGCATTCATAATTAATGTCTTAATGGGTAATTATCATGCCTGGAGAAAAACATTAATTAATCCCACTACATATTGTGTTTCTAACTGTTCCTAATTTCTCTATCTTCCCTCCTCCCCTCTCTCTTTCTCTCCTCACTCTCTCAGCATCACTTGCAGCCCTCTGAATGCCTGAGTAGGTGTACCAGAGGTTAAGTTCTGCAACATGCTTAGTTTATCAACTTTTATCTCTGTTTTACACACTTCCTTCAAACTGCCTTTTATATTTATCAAATTCCTCCATAATTTATGTATTTTGCATTTTGTTATTTGTATCTGTTCAAAGGAACATGAAAGCTAAAATGCTACAATATAATGAAACAGCATATTATAACATTCATATATATATTTAAGCTTAAACTGTGAAAGGGATCATTGTGTCATAGAAGACAGTTCATGAATGACAATGTATTGTAAACCCATGTGCCAATGAGACGCTGCTATGCCTTACAGCAACAGAGTTTAACACATTTATACATTTATTTTATGGTTTACAATGGAAGGACAATAGAACTGTGCAAATGTTGTAGTTAGCTGAGTGATGTACTTGTTGCTGTTTATATTGAGTGAAAAATAATACTGGTAGACAAAACTCACAAAATTATATAGAAAACTTGAGTAATATGTTGCAAAACCAGGTCTTTATTAATGTAATTCCATTGAATTAAATGATGCAACAACAAAAAAAGTTACCAGTGTGAATAGCCTTAAAGGGATAGTAATTAGGGGTGGGCGAAAAG
Source organism: Rhinophrynus dorsalis (assembly GCA_037306005.1). Taxonomy (NCBI): domain Eukaryota; kingdom Metazoa; phylum Chordata; class Amphibia; order Anura; family Rhinophrynidae; genus Rhinophrynus; species Rhinophrynus dorsalis. Next base: position 299,180,826 of record CM074724.1, read on the forward strand.
TGTCAAAAATTTCCCACGAAAAATGTCCAGAAAACGTGCCGATTTCTCACTTTTCCCAAGAAAAATGTTGCCTTTCCGCTTATGCAAAAATTTCCACCTTTTTGCCTATTTTAACAAATTGTCTGCCTATGTTAACACATTTTCCATCTATATTTCCTATAGGTACTATATTTCCTACTTTAATATTACTTCTTCTGAGGGCTGAAATTTAGAAATAAGTACCTGAAAGTCAAAGTTGTGAGTCCTACAGCAAAATATGGCTTGAAAAATGTGTTAGCATGCAGAATGCTTTTGTCCTTTGCCCACAACACTTTTTTGCTTAAGTGACACTGGCACATATTCATGATGATATCAAGTAATAAAAAAAATAAAGTACAGCCTAAAATGTGGTAGATATGTATTTTAGTGGTGGTGGAGGGGGACTGGCATGGCGTGATTTGTGTATGTATTTTTACCATTGTCATACTCTATCCTTCTTCTCAGATTATTGACACACATTATTTACCGGTCATAGCAGTGGTCCCATCTGTCCTACGCCTTCTCATCTGTGCTGCTGTTAATATATTTGTCCTGGCTTTGTCTGTCATGTGTGGTTTCTGCTACTACTACTGGAGCTAGATGTTGATGTGATTCTACTGCCACTACTACTAGGTGTCAAAAGTGCATCACTTACAGCAGCAACACCAGAGGTACTCTTCATATCTAACACTGTAGATATTAAGCTGTGTTGCTGCTGATGGGTACTCAAAACAGGTGTGTGTGGCTGAATGGGACTTGGACTTTGAAGAGGAAATGATGCAGAGGATGACTGTTAGGGTGACTGTGTGCTTTTTGACATCTGTACTTGTCCAGGGACAGACTTTCCAAACAGTTTATAGACAGGCACAGTGCGCCTTAAAAGTGGCGGAAGATACAGCCTTTGACTTTCTGCTAACCTTATAGCCCTGTCATCATTCTCACGCTCACGTGTATCTGTATCTGAACAAGAGAAGGATGCTTGAGGGATATATTCTAGATCTGCATCATCATCAGTCATCATTAGGTCATCCTCAGCAGCATCAGCATCACCTGACAGTTCTTGTCCACTACTACCCTTATATTCCTCTAAGCTTTTGGAGGTCTCAAACAATTTCTTTTTACTTTTACTATAACAAAATTCACTACTACTTTGAGGACAGGTGTTTTGGTGTCCCACTGTCTGATGCAGCAGGTGGTTCAGCTGCTACACCTTCCTGTATTATGCTTTTGCCAGCATCATCAGCACTTGAATGTGACTTACATAGTTACATAGTTACATAATAATTTAGGTTGAAAAAAGACTTGCGTCCATCTAGTTCAGCCCTTTTCCTATTCCTGTTTACCATCGTTGATCCAAAAGAAGGCAAAAAAAACCCCTCAATATAGCAATTTCAAATTCTGCCTTGAATGGGGAGGAAAAAATTCCTTCTTGATTCCAAATGGCAATCAGATTTCTCCCTGGATCAACAAGCCCCAACTAAATATTAATCCCAATAGTAATGTACATAGCCCTCTATGTTATGCTCTTTTAACCAATATCCAGGGCCTTTTTAAAGGCATCTAATGTATTCGATAGCACCACCTCCTCAGGCAGTGAATTCCATATCTTTATTGTCCTTACTGTAAAGAAACCCTTCCGCTGTTGTAGATTAAATATTCTTTCCTGAAGTCTAAGCGGGTGGCCCCTTGTCCTGTGTACTGTTCTTTTAATTAAAAGGTCTTTGGAGAGCCCTTTGTATGGGCCCTGAACATATTTATATAGTATAGTGTTATCATATCCCCTCTAAGACGCTGTTTCTCTAGTGTGTACAAGTTTAACTTTTCTAGCTTTTCTTCATAACTAAAACTTTCCATTTCCCTTACTAGTTTTGTAGCCCTCCTCTGCACTCTATCTAGTTCCATAATGTCCTTTTTCAGAAAGGGCACCCAGAATTGAACAGCACCCCACCCCTCCCCCTTCCCCTTGTGTGTTTGCTGGACATTCTGCAACCACACTGTGTTTTTTTACTGTACAGTGCACAACACAACTGATGGATATTTAATTTTTTCCATTCTTTTTTATTTTTTATTTTATTTATTTTATATTTTTTAAGCTGTCCACCCTTTTGTCTTATCACAGTATGTCCAAAAAAAATTATAAGTGGAAAGCTGGGCCTGAATTTGTGGGAGAGGCTGCAGGCTTTAAATGCCTCTTGCAGTCTCTCCCATGGGGCGCTCCGTCTCTGTGCCTGTTCATCGTCTGTTCCGGGTAGTAAGTATAGTGGTGATGTCACTTCCGGTTTTCGTGGTTGCGTCACTTCCGGTTTTACGATCCGAGTGAGGTAAGTACTGTAAATTAATGCTGAAGCTCCTACTTATAATAATTGGAGCAGAAGTTTTTGGTACTGGAGCCTTTGTTATAACTTTCCTTCCATATGTCTCTATTTTCAACACTGTACTTAAAATCCGCACCAGTGAAGGAAAGCTTAAGGCTTTTTCTACCTGCGCATCTCACATTGCAGTGTTCCTTATTTTCTATGGCTCAATTGTTTTTCCTCACTCCAAACTATCACGCTCAATTCCCTTGGTGAATTTCTTCTTATCTACAGATAAATGGCAAGGCAACATTTGTATCAACTTTATTTTATGGGGCCTCACTCTCTCTGCCTGCCTGAAACGGATCCTCTGGTCCAAAGTGGAAAGTTAGTGGAAGGTTCAATTGCCTATCATGTATTAATATAACTACATTCCACATTATCATTTAGTCTTGGTGCAAAGATTCATATATAAATGAGTATTTGCATAAACTGTAATTATGCTTTTTAACAAACTGACTGTTCATTTATTCATTCATCCAAATGTGCTTTCTGGTTATTTGGTCAAAATCAGTTACTGGCTCATATCTGTGGTCCATTATGAATAATTTTCTATAACATTCACAGGAGGTTCCTCAGTCATCTTAGACTTCCAGTTTTAAAACCTGAATTTAACCCTGCTGTTTTGTGTTACATGCCTTGTTTAATAATCTACATGTATGTGAATTTTCTCTTTTTTAGGATCTCTTAAATCTTGACTGTTTGAACTATAGCACTGGTTATCTTTAAATAAGTGCATCTCTATTTAAGCATCAATTATTATTACACTAGCGATTGTGAACAAGACATCAGTAAAGATCTCTCACCGACACCTCCCCCCCCTTTTTTTCTTTTACCCTCCCCCACTCTATTTTTTATTTAGCAGGTTCTGCTAATACTAGCAGTCAGCAGATCATCCAGATTTGTTATATTTACATGACGGACCTTCCACAGCGTCTTTTACGCTTAAAAGGTCCAGCTTTTCTGCAAAGAGTAATTACCCTGCCAGGTAGTCTACTATACTTCTCCCTCCTACATTTTAATTTTCTTTTTACCACCAATAAATGGTTTAATCTAATATTCGTTTATGTTCTCAACTCTAGTGTATAAGACTCATCCTAAGGTAAGATATTTTTTATTTTAGTTACCCCCTAAGTCACTTCCTTATGTGGCCTTGCTGCCTATAGTTACTCACGTCCGGTCAAGCTTATGCAAGTCACTACACTATATTGCACTTTCTCCTCCACCATCACCCCGCTCACTCATTATAGGAGCTTAAGATCAGCCACACTTAAAGGCAGTAAGGGGTTAAGGTACACATGCATTTGGTGGTAGATCTCACGCATAAATACGGCGGATCAGCTTTTTATGATTACCATCGTTCATTTACAGCTAAAGCTGCCGCTGCGCTAGCCCAATTTAATTTTGTGACTGACTGGAGCTGCCTGGACATGGAGTTGTTGTGCCGTCACTTTGCCAGCTTGAAGGCATCTGTGTGTCAAAACTGCAAGTCTTCTTCCCATTCTAGTGATTTCTGCCCTCCCCCCCCCCCGGTAGTGGCTGGCCCTTCTGGCCTCCAAGCTGCAGCACCTCCTCAATCTATTGCACAAACTGGCACATCTTCCCACCCTTCCCACGGCAAGCAAGGGAGAGTTATTCATTATCTAGGTAATCACCCTATTTGCAACAACTTTAATTCACATGGGTGCTTTTTCAGTGGCTGTAGAATGCTGCACATCTGCTCTTACTGTAAGAATTCACACGCCAGAACCATTTGCCCCAAGCTGAATACAGTTAATAAAAAATCTGGTGGGCTCCGGTCTATTCTTGAATCTCATCACGACAAAACCCTTACTACTTATGTCCTCTCTGGAGTGTCCGAAGGTTTCCACACCGGTATTGTAGCTCACCCAGATACTTCATTGGAATGTAAAAACCTTGCCTCAGCATTAGAAGATCCAGATACTGTTACTTGCCTGCTGGCTAAAGAAGCAGAGAAAAAATTTATCATAGGACCATTCCCTGCCCCACCCTTTCCTTTATGGCACATTAATCCCACTGGTTTAGCTACGCATAAATTTTCAGGCAAGAAAAGGTTAATAATTGATCTCTCAGCTCCCCATTCCACCACTACACCAAGCATTAACTCACTAATTCCATATAACTCATTCTCTCTAACTTACTCAACCATTGATGTTGCTATATGCCTCATTCAGCAGTCCCTTCCTGACTGCTGGTTATCAAAAACTGATATTAAAGATGCCTTTAAGTTACTCCCAGTTCATCACTCTCTCTGGCATCTCCAGGGTATTTGCTGGTTAGGCTCATACTATTTTGCAACATCCCTTACCTTTGGTTCACATAGCAGCCCGAAGATCTTTGACTCATTTGCTAAGATTCTGTGTTGGCTACTACTGAACCACTGTCGTTGTCCGTGAGTCCTCCATTACTTGGACGACTTCCTTCTTATTGATAATTCCTCAGCTCATAATAGCCTTTTTAAACTCAAACAACTGTTTCACTTCCTTAATATACCTTTGTCCCCTGGGAAATCTTGTGGCCCAACTAAACAACTTGAATTCCTGGGCATCACCCTGGATTGCAGGCTCTTGGAGGCCAGAATTCCTAAAGCTAAGTTAGAGAAAATCATTCTAATTATTACCAAAAACAAAAATCTGGCTACCATAACTAAAGTTGAGCTGCAATCCTTGATTGGATACCTAAGTTTCGCCACAAGAATTCTTCCCCAAGGTCGAGCACTTCTGGCTAACCTACTCGCTCTGCTTTCTTCCACTTCGGATTCATTTTCATCCATTACAATCAGTGACGAGACTAAATCTGAATTACATATGTGGAAGAAATTCCTGACTAATTGGAATGGTAAAGCTATGTTCCCTCCCTCCCCTTCTGTGGTTAGCCCGGCTTTATTTACAGACTCTTCAGCTAAACTAGGATATACAGCAGTTTGGGATAGTAATCAGATCAGTAGCCCTTGGCCAGTTGAATTTCTATCTTCCGATTATCTGTCCACTCCAGGTGTTGCCGACATCTACCCTATGGTAGCTGCGGCAGCTACTTGGGCCCCTCTATAGGAAGGTAAAGCTGTCATTTTTTATGCCTCTTCTGATTACTCTCTTCAACTCCTTAAAAAAGGTAGATCCTCATCTGCCATTACCAACAAATTGTTAAAAAAACAACTGGTTCTCCCTTATTCATAGATTTTTTATTTATCCAGCCACCTTAATTCTCTCAAAACTTCAATTTCAGGTAACGGCAGATCTGCATCCATTATCAGCAGTACCTCAATCATTCACAGAAATCACTTCAATTTGAATAATCTACTCTCAGAAGCCTCCAACATCATTCAGCATGCTCTCGCCCCTAACACTAAGAAGTCATATGACAGAGTTTGGCAGTCATTCCAATCTTTCTTGACTCTCACGAATACTCCCTTAGCCTTCTCTCAAACTACTATGTTAACCTTTGCTGCCCAGTGTCACTTAGGGTTAAAACTTTCACCAGTTACCATTAAAACTTACATGGCTGGCATCCAACACTATCATGCTCTAATGCACCCCTTATCCCCTTCTATTCTTTCCCTTTACAGTGTCAAACTCTTTCTAAAGGGGCTTGCAAAAATTCAACCATCTACTACTAAAGCCAGATTGCCAATTTAGGGGAAATATGTATGACCTTTTGAAATCTGCCCCCTTCTGCTTCCATACAAATAATACTCTTCTTGCTGCTATTTGTCTGGCATTTTTTTTTTTTTTGAGGCCAGACGAGTTCTCCTGCCGTTCGAAGAATGATGTCTTCATGCGCCGGGATCAGCTCGTCACGCACACAAATCACTTCACTCTCTTCCTTGCTCATTCTAAAACTGACCAAACTGGTAAGGGCCATCACATCCCAATTTATGCTACCAATAACCCCTGGTGCCCCTATCAAGCATTGGTAAACTTCACTTCAAACAGTCAGCACCTCTCAGCAGAAAGCCCCCTTCTTCCAATTCACTCCGGCCCCCTCACTACGGCTGAATTTATTTCTTACGTTAGAATTTTATTACTAAGACTTGGCCTTAATCCAGAGCAGTTTTCAGGTCACTCATTTAGGACTGGGGCTGCATCTGCTGCTTCCAAGAACAATGTACCTGTACATATTATTAAACGCTTGGGCCGATGGCAATCTTCTTGCTACTCCCGGTACATACCTAATCCCACTGAAGAAATCCAGGAGGCTCTTACTAATTTAACTAAATGATGTACTATGGAATTAAATAAAATCTTTGTGCATTAATTATATCCTTTTTGCCTCTACTTTAGCCTACCTCGTCTATTCAACTCCCGAGCTTGAGATAAGCTCGGGGTTATAGCAAACCCTGATTCATTCTCGGCCGGAAGCCCGGACCACAAGTGGAAGGCTGGGCCTGAATTTGTGGGAGGGGCTGCAGGCTTTAAATGCCTCTTGCAGTCTCTCCCACGGGGCACTCCGTCTCTGTGCCCCCCCTCCTCACCCCATTTATTATTATAGCTTTCGAAGGTAGGCCTCTACTTTAGCCTACCTCGTCTATTCAACTCCCGAGCTTGAGATAAGCTCGGGGTTATAGCAAACCCTGATTCATTCTCGGCTGGAAAAGAAAATCAACAATGTCTTTCCCCAGACTCCCCCACCCAGCACAGGGACAATAACAGCAAGATCAGCAAGCAAATAGGTTGCCTATGTCGTGCCTATCAGTCACATGGAATTTTGGAGTATTTGGGGGACAACAACCTTCCTCCCTTCTTATCCCCTAGAGTGCCCCCAGACTCCCCTAATACAGAAAACAAATGTCCTACCTAAATGACTTCCTAAACTAAACTTCAATTCCCCTTTATTTGCCTATCTCCTCTAGCTAAAAAACATGCTGCTTTCTCCTCTCACAAACACAGAGTGGCTGCTGTGAGAGCCTGACAGCCTTTTTAATGGCTGTAGAAAACTTTTGTGTGGTGTAGAAATATTTTTCGTCCCATTGATTTCAATGGGCGGAAAAGGCAGGAAAAAGCGGAAAACTGCACTTTTCATGGGAAATTTTTTACCAAGCGGAAAGTGCTGTTGTTCGCCGATCTGAATTTGAAGCAAAAATTTTCGCTCATCCCTAATAGTAATGTCAGAAAAAAAAGTATTAACTATATGGTAGATACAATTAAAAGAGAGTACTTGCACTTATTCGTATCTCTCAAACCGTTCTGGTTTGAGAGATATAGGAAAATAAAGTTATCCGCTCCCTCCCCTTTCTGCTTGAAGACCTGTAAAGCTGTCACAAGCAGATTCTGGTTCCTGGATCAGATGGCGGCTCTTCAGCAGCGCCGACATAGCAGTATTTAAAAATAAATACTTCATCAGAACGGTCTACAATGTGTGCCTGGTTTGCAAGCACACGTTGTACACCATTCAGATGAATTATCTATCTTTAGCTATCGTTATATCAGCGCTGCTGAAGAGCCACGTCCAGAATCTGCTTCTGACAGCTTTACAGCTCATCAAGCAGAAAGGGGAGGGATATTACTATCACTTTAAGCCAAGTGTGTCCAAAGTTTTCCTTAAAGGCCAGTCTGAAAGTGAATTGAGAACCACATGTTAAGGTATTAAAGACAAATATGAAAAATGAGAGTTTATACTGACTATTATACGCAATAAGTTTATCAGTTAACATACTAAACATTAAATATTTGCTCAATTGCTAAAAATCCTGTTATAAGTATACAATTTTGCAGCAGATTATATTTTTATTATTTCATATAATTTGCATGAAAAGCCAAACTGGCCATGGCCGAAGACCACAAATGGCCCACAAACATTAGTTTGGTATCTCTGTCTTAAGCAGAAATTATCATAAAAATGTTTGTTTTATTTAATGATATTTGTGTATATAAACTTTATATAAAATGGCATATTTTTTGTGTTTTTTAAAAAATAACTTATTTTAGGTAATAATGTGTGATTTGATCAAAATCAAGACAACTGGGGATTTTTTTTATGCAAAACTTTCCTGGTAGAGACTTATAGGGGAATATATGAAAGTGCTTCTGCTCTAATATATTGTAGGTGCAAGAGACCTGTGTTTATATGCTGTGTCTGTGTAATGACTACATACAAAACTTTTTTTTCCACAAAATGTCTGCCTTGTGTAAATGGTTGGGTAGTTGGATGTATATTGGTATTTTCAAGCAAGCAATACCTCTATGCCTTAACCTACTGATCACAAACAGGGTGGGCAACACATTTATAAGCAATGCATTTTATACCTCTCTGGACCCCAATGGGTTAATTTACATCATGTAACATCAACACACAGAGGAAACCATTAATACAGTCTTTAATTTCCTTATGATTGCTATAGTGATGTAAATTTATCTTGCTCACCTTAAAGAGCTGCAGTGGCAGACTTGTGTACTCTGGTATACATTAAAGGCATATGTACATTAGCAAAAGTACAGGGGCAGGCTTTTTAAGTTTAAGAAATTTGGTGGTTTATTATTATGATCTGTAAGAGATTCTTTAAGATGGTCACTTGGGTTGTGAATATGTGCTAGCTTGATCTGGTGTAACAATTTTTAACTTGACTTAAAATTGTGTTTTCATGAAACAGAATAGATTTTGTGCAATTAGTAAACTGCTGTGTCCAGTTGAATACAAAAAATATTCCATTTATTATCTTATACTGAAATTGCTGTTTGAAACTTTGAAATCTAAGTCTGTTTCTTGTTGCTCTTTATGTAAGCAGCAGTCTGACATTTGTGAATAATGCCAGATAATTCCACAAAGACCAGATATATCCATGGAACCTAAGGCTTGCAAAACACAAACAAAAAACAAACAAACAAAGAAAAAAACAAGAAAAGGAAACAAAAATACAAAAAAAAACAAAAAAAAACTTCAACTAATTTAAAGGAACATGAACACCAAAATGAAATAGGTTGAAATAACTTTAAAGGGATAGTAATACTTCATTTTAACTTTATTTTATTTTGTAGGCATTAAAAAAACATGAAGAATGATATAAGTCTTATCTCTGAAACCTTTATGGTTTAAGAGATATTCACAAACAAAGTATCCCCCCCCCCGTTCAACCAGATCAGAAGGGAGATGCCCAGGTAGACTGCAGAGAGGGACAATCTTCAATTAAGATAATAGAAAAAGCTGAAAAACTTGTCAAGGGGGGAAGGGCTTTCATTGTTTTCATACAAAGAAAATTGTCCCCTTCTGTTATCTGTACTGTCATACAACCAGACTCACATCTGAGAAGAGATTGTTTACACTAGGTAAAAGGGGCGGGAGGGGGAAATTTGCTTGTGAATATCTCGTAAACCATAAAGGTTTGAGAGATAAGACTTATATCATTCTTCATGTTTTTTTAATGCCTACAAAATAAAATAAAGTTAAAACGAAGTATTACTATCCCTTTAAATATCATGCATTTACAAGAAACACAACACATGTAAAAAATAATTATACATATGATAGATCCTTAAAATATAATTATACTAGTGTAAAAACCCATGTGCATGATCCGTGGAGCAGTGAGGTAACAGAAGTAAGCAGAGCAGTGCGTTTCGTATCCCTCTGTCACTCAAATGGTTAACATTACCCAGACCTGCTCTGCGTACTGCCGTTTAGGCCTCTTAAAACAAATACTATTATAAAGTACAGGATATTTAAGTGTATATAACCACAGTTCATATTTAGGTGTTTGTGTTCATTTAAAGCATATAGAAAATGTAAAGTGAAAATAATTCTTACTATAAACATTGCATAATTCAATAGTTTCCAACTATTAAATATGCTAATTTTTTCCAGTTAATTTAACTTTCACTCATCCTTCCTTTTATGAGATATCAACTCCTTCTTCTTAAAAGGGGCTGATGCAGAATAATGATTGATGAGCCCAGCCTGCAAGTATCATTTAGTATCCCTATATGGAGATCTGATGATTGAGACATTTCTCTGTTTTTGACCTTCATTCAATTATTCCTGCTAAAACAGCTGTCAGAGGGTTTTGTCATTCCTCTCCCCCAGCAGCTGATTGGCTGGGAGGTGCTTAAGCACACATATCAATACATCCACTGGTCATTTAGCTTTTTTTGGCTTTTTTACTTTCAATTTCGCGTCAGCGGTTTTAAGATGAGTGAAGGAACTCTGCCCCCCAAATAAACTGGGTGCAGATTTTTACCCATTAGAGTGGCTCCCTTAATGCAACTTAATGCTAACACATGGAATTGAATGGAAAAATGGGCCACGTTGAAATGCATGTTAATGGGTTCAAATGAGAGTTAACTTTACCGCCCAACGTGTGTGTTTTTCTGCTGGGATTTCTTCATAGCACTGGTAATTGAATGGCTTACCATGCTTGAAAAAATGCTGACGGATGTTTTTTTACACGTCATACCTAATTGAATTGAGGCCTTTGTGTCTTGTAAATGAGTTCTGAGTACTACAACACAGCTAGTTATCAGGACTCATTTAAAATCTCTGTTGGTCAGTGGCAAACCAGCCCCTTCCAAGGAAAAGGGTCAGACTTCACTTACAGTTGTAGTAGGAACCAGAGGGGTATACAAAATATTTACTAATTGCCCAAACACAGCACTTTTAAGAATGTGACTAAGATCATTCTTATATGGCAAATGATTGAATTAAGCAAAGTTTATGGTAATCATTACTATCACTTTAGAGGAACACTCAGGTGTATGTACTAAAACAAACTGGAGCAATTCTCGGAGCAATCCAACTGCACTAAAAGATGCAAATAAAATGTTATGTTTAACCCCAAATTAAAGCAGTTATTCATAAAACACCTAAAACTAAAATGCAGTTATATGCTTTTACTGGCTGTCACCTTGGTGTGTCAGGTAATAACATTCCCCACTCCCTTCCAAATGCCATTAATTGACAGTAAGTATCAGTATAAGCTATGCACCAATGCAACACAAATGCAACTAAGTGAATTGACATCTTTAGGTGGATATTCAAAGCACAACTAACATGTATGGAGATATATGGTACAAATGTTTGGCACATATGCTAGGGATTGACCTATAACCTTTAATTGACTGTTGGACTACAATTTCCCTCATCCTTTCCCTCATCCTTAGCTGACTGATATTTAACTGAGGATGATGAGATCTTGTAATCTTCTTGAGGGCTGCATTTTTGGTCAAACTTTGTATAGAGACACGCTTAAAGGGATAGTACTGTTTCACAAAAAGAGCAGCTCAGATTAATCTTCATAGTATTTGGGCCATGGAGAGCATAATTTTAATATTGTCTGAGTTGTAGCACAAGAGTAAATGAATGATAAAATATACCCCTCCCACCCCTTTTATTGATTTAACACTGCTCACCTCAGAGCAGCAAAACTGTCCAGATGGATCACAGAGAGGGACAATCTTCAGTGATCATAAAGAAAAATCTGCCCTCCTTTGTTTAGGGGGCAGAGTTTTCCTTATGCTCACAGAGAGAAGATTCTCTCTCGCTGCAAGCTATCTGGTCAAGCGACCAGATTCCACATCTGGGGGTAAACAGCTTACATTAGGTAAAAGGAGGGGGGATGGGATACTTTATCATTCAATTACTCTTGAACTACAGCTCTGACAGTATTGAAATAACATTCTCTATGGCTCAAATACTCTGAAGATTAATCAGAGCTGCTTTTTTGGTGAAACATAACTATCCCTTTAAACAAAAAAAAGTAAGTAGTGCAAAATAAAATAATGTGTCATCAGCTGTCATCACAGTCTATTTCCAGACATATTTCATAAAAAGTGCAAAAAAAAGTTAAGGAAAGTGGGAGTAAGAATGGCTTTTAAAAGTGGTCTCATTGCCAAGACTAAAGTTTCTAAATATGTAGTTACATTGGAAATGGTCTATAACTTGTGGCACTGGTTCTTAAAACTGTCCTCAGGGATTACTAATAGGACATGATTTTAACCCTTTGAGTTGCCAGAAGGGTATGCAACACATTGCAAAGCAATGCATTGCGTACCCCTCTGGTGCTCAAAGGGTTAACCCTCCTCAGTGCTTTGCACACCCTTCTCATCCTTCATGGGCTTAAGAACACTAGCACATCTTAATAATATAAACATACTTATCTTACTATGGACAGAAAATTCCAATGGCCCTTGAGTAACCTTTACTGGCAGGACAACTGCACCTCAAATTCTGCCCACTGTAGTACTAATATCTTTTATTTGTTCATGCAAACAGGACTGTATTGTGCGGATCAACAGATTAGTGGGAGAGTTAAATGAAGGACAGAAAAGTGACCTCTGGTTTTCTCCTGCAGATCTTACCACAAGAGACATTTTAACTTCAAGACTTGAAGGACTGTAACTCTTACAGACAGCTATAGGTTTTGTTTTCTAAGTTTTCATTGGCCATCTCAGAGGTTGTGCGTACAAGCAGTGATATTTGTGACACACCATAGACTTCTGGGTTGAGTCCAGTGCCCTACCAACCAAGGGAATCCAATTTCTAAGCTTTCCATAAGGATGACGTAAATAAATGGTTTTGTGGTTATGCTGCACAACTCCTGCCTTTTCATTAAACTATCTCCCTTAGGAATATAGTTTATGTTCCTGCATGCTAGTAGTCCCTGGGAACATGTTTTGAGAACAAGTTCCTTATGCATTGGAGAGATTATCACCAAGAGGCAAATATGATGTTATTTTCAGTTTTACCAAGAAACTTCTAAATTCAGGTCAAATTCTGGGACAGGCTGCACTTAAGGGACCAATCAAAATTCCCATTGATTCAGGGTTAAACAATTATTTACAGTCAATTGGCACATTTCTGTGGACTGCAATATTTTTACTAAATTCAGCATTTGTTTAATGGAAATCCCCCAGTTTTAGCGATTGTTTACTGACTGTCAATAAAGTTAATGATGGTTGGCAACTCTACATTGCCTCTCATTAGGAGACGATGTACTAACATGATTCCAGGCTAAAATAGGTACTTGATTTATTGCTGCTGCTCTTGCTTATTGGCTAGTGATGTAAACTAAATATATTTATAAGTCCATGCATTCACTAAATTAGACAGTAAATGGCCTGGTTGCTGTTGAAAAATATTAACATAAACATACAGATCCTTGTCACAAACCACACTCACAGGACTTATTAATGATGAATCAGTTGCAAATGAATTACATCAATGTTTTATCCTTACTTTGCCCAAAGCAGGGCTGAAATGTTGATATATTAAATTTGCACCTGGTTCATCATTAAAAAGATCTGTGAGCACAGTATGTCTACAAGGATCTATCTATCTATCTATCTATCTGTATGTATAACATATAAAAGAAGAACATGGTCAGGTGAGCAGAATTACCCGTCCGTGCCATCTACACTGAGGGGGCAGCAGTATGGAGGAGATATAAAACCATCCTCTATACTGCCTCTGTCAATGGTGAAAGCACTCCACTCAGAAGCACACTATACACACACATTCACATGCTCCTATTCACATCCCCCACCACACACGCACACACACATACTCCCCACTCACACAACCACTCACACATTCCACCCTTGCGCACATGGGTTGTGCTTTGTCTGTCATGTGTGGTTTATGCTACTACTACAACTACTGGAGGTGGATGTTGGTGTAATTCTACTGCCACTACTACTAGGTGTCAAAGTTGCAGCACTTATATCAGCAGCATCAGAGGTACTCGTCATATCTAACACAACCTGTGTTGCTAGGTACTCAAAACAGATGTGTGTGGCTGAGTGGGACTTGGTCTTTGAAGAAGCAATGTTGCTGAGGATGACTGATAGGGTGACTGTGTGCTTTTTGACATCTGTACTTGTCCAGAGTCAGACTTTCCAATGGCTTTCTCAAACAGTTTATAGACAGGCACAGTGCTCCTTAAAAGTGGCTGAAGATACAGCCTTTGACTTTCTGCTAACCTTATAGCTCTGTCATCATCCTCACTCTCAACTTCATCTGTATCTGAATAAGAGAAGGATGCTTGAGGGATATATTCTAGATCTACATCATCATCAGTCACCATTAGGTCATCTTCAGCAGCATCAGCATCACCTGACTGTTCTTGTCCACTACTACCCTTATATTCCTCTAAGCTTTCGGAGGTCTCAAACAATTTATTTTTACTTTTACTATAACAAAATTCACTACTACTTTGAGGACAGGTGTTTTGGTGTCTCACTATCTGATTCAGCAGGCGGTTCAGCTGCTACACCTTCCTCTATTATGATGTTGCCAGCATCATCAACACTTGAATGTGACTTGTTGTCATCTACAGTGTTCTTCTTATATGGTTCTATACTTGTACTGGCACTGGTGGTGCTGGACCTAGTTTTGCTGGGACCTTGACAAACTGCATCCTCACTTGGAGTAAAGGGATCATCATCATTGATTGCACATGCTGCAACAACCACTGCTGCAGTAGGTTTTTGGACTACTAATTTACTCACGTCCCTACACTGCTCCACCTCTCCCCCTTTCCCTTGTACCTTTGCTGGACATTCTGCAACCACACTGTGTTTTTTTACTGTACAGTGCACAACACAACTGATGGAGCTGTATGATGCCCTTCCTAAGCCCAGTCAGCTGTCTGTCACTGTCACCTAAGATATTTCATTTTTTATTCTTTTTTATTTTTTTTTATTTATTTTATTTTTTTAAGTTGTCCACCCTGTTGTCTTATCACAGTCTGTCCAAAAAAAATTATAACTGAAAAAGAAAATCAACAATGTCTTTCCCCAGACTTCCCCACCCAGCAAAGGGACACTAACAGCAAGATCAGCAATCAAATAGGTTGCCTGTGTCTTGCCAGTCAGTCACATGGAATTTTTGAGTATTTGGGGGACAACCTCCTTTCTCCCTTCTTATCCCCTAGAGTGCCCCCTGACTCCCCTAATACAGAGAACAAATGTCCTACCTAAATGACTTCCTAAACTAAGCTTCAATTCCCCTTAATTTGCCTGTCTCCTCTAGCTAAAAAACCATGCTGCTCTCTCCTCTCACAAATACAGAATGGCTGCTGTGAGAGCCTGATAGCCTCTTTTATGGCCGCAGAAAACTTTTGTGTAATGTAGAAATATTTTCTTTCCATTGATTTCAATGGCACTTTTCGTGGGAAATTTTTCGCCAAGCGGAATGTGCCATTATTCGCCAATTTCAATTTGAGGCGAAAATTTTCGCCCATCCCTATTCAGGACTGAGGGGAAAGTCAAGTACACACTGTGGAAATATGGGAAGCCAGCCAGATGTGATTGATTTTGCAGCCTGCTGTTGTGATCCCATAGTAATAAGATACTGTGATATTATCCCACAGAGTTTATTCAAATCCCCTCTTACAATTTTCTAGACAAATTAAATTAATTAGGGGTTTATTATTAAGAGATATTAATGTTCCCTGAAATTTGATCACAATGAAGGATTGATTAAATTCCTGCTTAGACCAGAATAAAATGTCTGGCTCCTTTCAACACTTCCCCTGTGTGCAGTATGCAGCATTATTATGAGTTTGTGCATATAAAAAACAATACTTAATTGTCTAAGTGCCAGCGTTAATACCAGTGGTTTAATTAAAACAATTTTGACAAAAAATAAATCATTCATTTGTTACATTATTATGCAAATCAAATCATGGCTGTTTTCTCATTAGCACATATATACATGCAAAAAAACATAATATATCAAAGAGCTAAAAACATGAAAAAAATATTTTTTAGCAGTTAAAGGGAAGCTATGCCTGTAGGGCTAAGCAGTTCTTAATTTGTTTAGCGGAATTAATTTCCTAGGTTGATATCCTTCAACCTACACTTTGTTTAAAGGGATAGTAATACTTTATTATTACTATCCCTCATATTATTGGTATTTGCAAAATAAGTTAATCGCCAACAGGTTCATCTCTCAAACCTTTATGGTTTGAGAGATAACCGGAGGCAAAGTTCCTCCCTCCCTTCCCTGAAGTCAGTGTTGTGCTGACCGCAGGGATATCCGGTCTGTCTTTCATCATGCGGCTCTGCAGCAGAGCCGTGATCATGTTAGTGACAAAGAATTATTTCACTGAAATGGTCTTCTACATGTATTTGCAAACCAAGTACATGTAGAAGTCCGTTTCAGTGAAATAATTCTCTTTCACTAATGGGATCTCGGCTCAGCAGCAGAGCTGCAAG
The DNA here is from genome assembly GCA_037306005.1 of Rhinophrynus dorsalis. Classification (NCBI taxonomy): domain Eukaryota; kingdom Metazoa; phylum Chordata; class Amphibia; order Anura; family Rhinophrynidae; genus Rhinophrynus; species Rhinophrynus dorsalis. The sequence continues at coordinate 299,197,360 of CM074724.1, forward strand.
CCTGTTGTACGACAGACTTCCCCTGCAGTCAGCATAACGCTGACTTCAGGGAAGGGGGAGGGAGGGGGGAACTTTGCCTTCGGTTATCTCTCAAACCATAAAGGTTTGAGAGATGAACCTGGGTGCTATTAACTTATTTTGCAAATACCTACAATATGAGGGATAGTAATAATAAAGTATTACTATCTCTTTAATGCTGTTGTATTATATAGCCGGTCACTTTTAGATCACAATCTGATAGACAAGGATAGAGGAATATACAAATAAAATTACATGCAAAATGAGTCCATATAGGTATTTTTGTACCCTGCATGTTACTGCTTCTCCCTAACAAATATTTATAAAACTTTTTGCATGATAACATTTCCACTTTATGCTAAGTGCACTAATTGTGGCATTGTGGGAGTACGTGGGTGTTTCCGTGAGTGTTGTTTCTCTGTGCTCATGTACATAAAACATTTCTCAATTTTCTTATGCCTGCTATAGGGGTGCATCAAGGGGTGGTTCCCATAGAAGAGCTGTAATAAAGTGTCTGTACATAAGCACAAGCCCTCAAAAGCAATATAAAATGGAGGTAGTCAAGAGTCAGACCTCAGGCTGTTGGCGGATAAAACTTCCATCATCTCCTACCATGCAACAGCTGGAGGTCCAACATTTCACCACCCTTGATATAAATGGACCACATGCATTGCAATCTTTTTTGCTCATTCTCAATAAAATCTTCAGACTCATAGGGGGTGTTAGGATTTCTCACTCAGACTGTTGAAGCCTATTGCTTGTTATGGGGAGAAGTGAACTAGAGGCAGACCAATATATGCAACTGCATGTATCTTGCAAAAAATAAATAAATAGATAGATAGATAGATAGATAGATAGATAGATAGATAGATAGATAGAAAAATAGATAGATAGATAGATAGATAGATAGATAGATAGATAGATAGATAGATAGATAGATAGAAATATATACTAGAATTTTGGATTTGTCTATTGGTTAACCAAATTAAGAGACACTTAATTCATTGGGTATAATTCCCTGTAACATGATTCTAACATCTTCATATATGACTGCAATTCTGTGTACTGCATAAGTCATCAGGTGATCCCCTTGCAGTCTAATATAAATCACAATTCATAACCACAGTGGGGGAGATGCACTAAATAGTAAGTTACTCCCCGGGAAAGAAAGTTGAACAATCCCTCTGGTTTCTTTTTTTTCTCTTTCTCCAAAGATCCTGAATTATTTGCAGTCAAATAAATAGGTTCCATAACTAACACTAGGTCAGTTTCCCGTTGCTAAGTCCATGTGTCCTTGGATTTTTCTCTGTGGTCTCACAGTTGCATTTCCTGCACTATTTCTGTCTAGGAAACATCCTCCCATCTATTCCACTCACTCTCTATTGCAGTTCGTTGTTCCCTTCTCTTTAGGGCATTATCCCATTAGGAACCAGACAGGATGTGCAATGCGTTACTTAATGTCTGGTCCTGGTTTAATTCCTGGTTTAATTCTCCGAGGCTAATTTAATAGGAATGAAAACAATTCTGGAGCAAACCAACTGCACAATAGGAAACCAAAATAAATCTCCATTGAATGTTAGTAAGATATCCAATACATTGCATAGTAACATGAAGGAGACCGTTTAAGCTTTTCATGGGCTAAAAGCCTAGTTTAACCCTTTGAGAGCCAGAAGGGGTATGCAATGAGTTGCGTACCCCTCTGTCACTCAAAGGGTTATATGTCAGATGAGTGTGCAGTGTAATCTCTGGCGCTCAAAGGGTTAAGACATCCAACACCATAAAACCTTAATTCGAAGCCTGAGAAATCAATGTTTCCACACCCTTATCATAAGTCACACTTTATACTTATTATCAAGGGATATTATTCCATTAACCCACTGGATGCTAGAGAAGAATTCAACACATTGCTTTGTAATGCATTAGAGACCATTCTAGCATTCAAGAGGCTAAACACTCTGGATATAACTTGGGAGATTACCTTGACTCACACAACAAACATAAATGTAAACAAGCAGCAGTTTTAGTGAAGTCCTTACCTTTATTTGGAGCCAGGTGACACTGGGACACGAGTTACCTCCTGGCTGGTGTTCCCAGCCAAGAGCAGCTGAAAGCAGCGTGCGGAGTTGTGGACAGCTGGCAACAGAACAGGAAAAACTCACAGCTCATCTCCAATGTGTATTCAAAGATCCATTGACTATGCCCAGCCCCCATAACCCTTTGATGCCCCAGAAAACATGCTGCTGAATCAGTCTGTGCACTAGAGGATGTTCAAGTACCACTTTCAGTGCATGATGGAAAGGTACAGTATTGATTAAAGGAATAGTAATGCTTTATTTTAACTAAAATTTTCCTAGCTATATATTTAATTTTATGTTACCCGAAGGCTTTGTTTTTATTCAGTTTTTGGAACTTACCTTGAATCAGCTATTTCTGCTCTCCTCCTCTTCCATTTGCTTTGTGATGTGAGTGCCCTCTGTATGCAGTCTGTAAAAATAGCCTGTGACTAAACTATGAACAAAAAAGGATTATAAGAACGTTGTCTGTTTTAATCTTTATTTGATTTTTTCCAGTTAAACAACCAGAACAAGAATGCAGAGAATGATATCAGGACTCATAAAATGAGTATTAGATTACTGAGCACTTAGCACAACAGATATAATTAACCCTTTGAGAGCCAAAGGAACGTCCAAAGCACTCCTCTGTTAATCAAAAAGTATTAACAAGCATTTAAAGAAAAATTAACCAATTCATGACTGGGGCTTTATTACACCTTAATTATTGCATCAAATGTCATGTTTATTGCTTTGTGTGTTAACACATTGAGTGCCAGAGAGTAGCCAATGCATTGCTTTGCAATGTGATAGCTACCCCTCTGTCGCTCAAAGGATTAACCATTTGCGTATCAGAGGAGTATGCAACGTGTTGCAAAGCAATGCATTGCGTACCCCTCTGGCACTCAAAGGGTTAAAGGAGTGTTCACCAGTTTATTATTTAGTGTACCCATGCCAATGGCTAGAATACATTTTCTTTTAGTACCATATGTAAGTATGTATCCCTTAGATGTATACATATAAATAAAAATGTGAGAAAAAAATATATATTTTCTTTATTCCACTTCTGATTTTTGTATGCCATGGTTGTCATAAGCCACCCCTAAACAAATTCTACCAGGTCTCCCATTTACATAACTATCCTAAGTGTGTGTACTTTTTGACATTAAGGTGCAATTTAAAAACTTGTTTATATACAAAGGCAATTAGATGGGAAAGGGTTAAAGTGGGAAACAAAAAACAATGTCTAAAATTAAATGCTAACAACAGTGTTTAAATAAAATGTTACTTTATGTAACAAGATGAAATGCACATCTGGATTTACATCCCTGGAGCCCTTGGCAAGTCACTATAGGTGCCCTTAGCTCTATTGATGGCCACACCCACATTTCTCACATGATCCCACCCACAGACCCATCCACTCTTTCCTGGCAAACAAAAAACCCTTGGCCTACAACAAGCAAGGACACAAAAAAAGAAGCTTTATCCCCTTTGATACATTTAGGATTTCTCTAGCATCCAAGGAGTTAAATAATAGGCTGTAAAATGATATGAAAACCTTTGCAAGGACATTGAGATTGCAGTAGATGTTATATGAAAGGGTATATGGTAATATTCACCTATATATATATATATATATATATATATATATATATATGTATATAAATATATATATTGTAGTCTTTCACAAACACGGTTCCCCTCTGCCGTTTGTAAATGTCTGTAGAAATGTATTACTTATTGGAATTATTCTTAATCAACTATACAACACCACAAAAAGGTCATGGAGCAGTTAGAATAATATATTTTACTGAACTAGCATATGATTGAAATGTAAAACTTTAAAACCTTACAGGGTTTCAAGGGCCATCATAGTTTGCCAACTTTACCAAATTTTCATTGACATTCTTAACCCTCTGAGGAACCCGATGCAAACATTTTTGGTCACCTAACACACAAATGTTTTTCGCATGGCCTTCACTAGAACCTATTGGACTGTAGGGAAGATGGAACCCTTGAATGCCAGGCCCTGTCCCAGCTGCACCCCTTGTAGTTACTTCCGTGATCTGTCCACTTTTCAACACATTGGGAGAACTCTTTTATCAACTTTATTGGTGAAATGGCATAATGCAATGACATTTTTTAAAAAAGATGCTCTTTTTTAAAAGTCACAAGATTGCATTATAACACTTCTTATATTATTTACAAAACTGTAAGTTTTAGTGCTTCCATCCTGGATTCATTCATTACCATAAAACACTAGATGTAGAGACAAAAATATATGCATTTTAATACCTCTAAATAAGTATTTTCATGAATGATGATAAAGGTCAGGCTTCTGAACTAGGAAATCCATAACATCTGACACTATTACAGATTTACATTAGAGATATACATTGCAGGTAATCCATCACATGCTTTTTGATTTAGGAGGGGAATATTCTTGAGTTTTGAAGTGGCAGTATGGGGCTGGACCTACACTTTATTGTGAATACGTATCTCTTGGAAATCTTTCCTGTACCCTTAAAAATCTCCTTTCAATATCTTCTCAAAAATAACTCATGAAATCTATATCTGTATCTGTTTGAGGTTGAAAAAGGCCATCGTTCTTGCCATTCCAGATGAAGAAACACACCCTCTAAAAAAGAAAAAAAACATTAAAGTTATATATAACATCGGGCTTATTTTCTTTCTAGGTGGTAAATATACTCCATTCCTAATTAAGTCCCTGGTGAATTGCTGAGCTAAAACTAGTGATGAAGTTATTACCTACATTGGAATTCAGCCCATTGCCTCAAATAGGAGGCATTTCTTTCTGACTCCATAAGGCAATTGGATTTTGCCTGGATAAACATTCTACCCCTCTGAGTAACCAGTTATATCTACTGTATCTGCCAACACCAAGTCCCTTGGTAATTATTTTTTTTTAATATATTTAAATATTTTTGCGGATGGAGAATTCTCCTTTTCTTTGTATAACACTGTTGTTTAAATAGTAATCTTTTCCAGGAAAACAAGCACAATCTGGAAATAACTTTCCTCATAAAAAAAACACCCATTCCCCTTATGAATTTTGTTTTTTGGCTGAACATTTTTCCTTAATGTGTTTCAATTTGAAGTATTTAAGAAATATTTATAAAGAGGTAACATCATACTTTCTTGCCATAAATCTATAGTCGTTGTTATGCATGACAATAGTTTGTTGGCTTTTGCAGTCTCTGACTGACATTGTAATCTATTTTCTAGAAAGAACAAACACAAAGAAGGGCTTTTGCCGGTATAGGGTTAAAATAATATCAACACAATAGTAAGCAAAATATACTGCACACTTATTTTAAGTGAATGAGATGACAGGAGCAACAGGAATGCTTGTATCAAAATTGTTAAATATGTAATGAAGTAAATAAAACAATGTATAAAACAACAGTGACTAAAGAGATACAAAAGATACAAAGTAATCATACAAAGTAGCACACTCTATGTGTTTCTTGGCACCCTAGCCATTTCTTCAGGAAAAAGTATTACCCAGCATAAACAAGATTAAACGTTACATAGGTGTATCCAGAGGTATTTTGTAGCAATGACTGAACACAGCAATCAATTACACTGGTTGCAGTATATGTGAATACCTGTCCCAAAACCTCTATAAACTATGCTAAGTAAGGTCTAAGGAATTTTGTTATGTGAATTGTTTTAACTATCAACAACAGGTCTCAAAACATGTACCAAATAAAAATATATCAAAATTTAGAAATGTATCTGGAATAAAAAAAACCCAGATTTAGATAAATAGAAATTAACTATTTATCTACTGTTTTCAATATTGCATACATTCTGGATAAAATATATACATTTCATATATTTTATTGTAAATAATAGATTATACCAAGAATATACTAGGAAATAAAACTAATAACATATGTCTAGAAAGCACAGCTAAAACTAATAAATTTCATGCAACATATACTATAAAAATGACAAGAGCAATCCTATTTATTACACCTTACAGCACTCCAAGGGTTAATCCATAGATTATAGGTTATATGGTTGCCCCACTCAAGATGGCGGCTTCCTTGTTCTGTGAGAGAACATTATCAACAGGATAAAAGTTAGACCCAATCACAAATGTAACAAAAAAATTCTCTGAAACACACACATGGAAAAACTTTCCTGATAGCAGACTAAGGGTTCATCAAATAATTCACCAGATCAATTATAAGCTCAATGACCTTTTCATAAACACAAATATATGATTCTATAGGTGTCAATAATTAGATTTAACTAATATATAATGCTATGTTGATCTAACTTCTATCAACTGTCTCACAATTAAATGGATACATGTGATAATTAATTCTGTTTAGTTCCAACTACAGCCAATATAGCTTATTATAATAATTTACATTATATAGTTGGCCAGGTCTATATCTAGAAAAAATATTATAAAATTATATTTCCTCAAATATAGAAGAAGTATATATAATTCTTAGGGCTATACAGAATTAATAGTAAAGAAATATATATTTACCAGTAAGTGTAGATTTCTTAGAATTGTTTTGGCTCTTGCCGATGGTAATTCAGGGAAGTCAGCAAAAAGAGAGTAAGGTACTCCAAATCTGTACCTTATAAAGTAAAAATCATTGTCAGAAAGTCACAACAATCCTCCTCTGATTGGATGAGTTGTTATACCATTAGAATATGATGTCAGACTAAATTTTCTGGAGTCTCTTCTGGACTATGCATCTACAAACCAGCTATCAATTTCCATACACTTCATTACAATATTTTCACTCCCAACTTGAAATGAGATCATTTAAACACATATAGATTTAAGAAGGAATTTGCATAGAAAATCCTGGTTTAAAAAAAATAATAATAACCATTTACTCTACGCCAACACCAGAGTCTCTAACAATATGAAATTGACTATATGAGAAAAAACAGCCTTCTTTAACTTACATAAGAATAATAATCTACCTTCCAAAATAATATAGTATATATGTAGTACAAACAACATAGTGCTAATACATCTATGATAAAATGTGACACATAAAATGATATGTGTTGATTCTATGTGCTGTTATATAAATAAATAAATTGGAGACATGGCCAACCAGTGATACTGATGAATCAGTGACCTATGAACAGGGCACATAGCAAATATTATTGTATTTCCCAAAGGCATAGTATAAAAGGGCATGAGAATGACTGTGTCGGTGGGGTGTAGAGAAAGAATCAGTTGAACAGGGAATTTTTTATGGGGTAGTTGTTTACTGGGATAGGGGGCAGTTAAAAAAATCCTAAATACAATTAAAAACCCCCATAAGACATCGTAAAAAAGGGGTCTCAGGAGGGTGCCTGTGTTGGTGGGTGGAGTCTGATGAATGAATCAGTTGAACAGGGAATTTGTTTTGGGGGTGTTTCTTGACTGGTATTGGGGGACAGTTAAAAAATAAATAAATAAAATAAATATTTGTATGTAATAGATAGAGACAGGAACCTCCTGACATAAGCTGCCATCGGGGTGGACTGATACTTGACTTGATAGAGTATTTTGTAGAGGATGATTTGTTAGATTTGTTGTTAGAGGCCCAAGCCCTGAGGAAACATTGATTTGTAGGATTTAGACTTACTAGAGGCACAAGCCCTGAAGAAACATTGATTTGTAGGACTTAGAAACAAACCCCCAAAAATTGTTTATTTTTTTTGTAGAACTATGTTTTTTATTTTTTTTTTAACTCACAAGACATGAGAAAAAAAATGCCCTACTGTCCTAGTGCCAGGAGGTAATGTTGGCCACTGGCCACTGGTCATTGTCAAATGTCCTCCTCCTGAGTCCATAAGTGCGGAATTTGCGACTGCTGTTCTTGCTTCTGTTGCTGCTTAGTTGTTTAAGCAGTAGGATGATTAGGCAGCTCAAAGGGAATGGGATCAACAAAAGCAGTAACATGGGTGATGGAAGATGAAGGTTCCATTTGCTTCGACTAGCTCCAATGATATGCCTGAGGCAGTATTAGCACAATAAGTAGCCCCCAGTATATGTGGAGAAAAGAAGAAGTTGGCCAATAATTCTTCTCCACCTGCCCCTCCTCCAAACTCATGGGTGTGTTGTTATTAGAACAGAAATTTTTCCCTTGAGAGCAGAAACTGTGGCTTTCATCAGCAACTGCAATGTGCACAGTGTGTGTGGTAAATAACATCTGGGGGCACAACTGTATCCAAACACCATGACATCAGAACCCAAGTCCTGCCACTGTCACTATACCCCTTGTCCACACCTTGCTAAGGACCCATGACAACTTGAGATCAGTTTAATAGTAATGATGAACCCTCCCGGCCACCATCTTAGCATATTTTGTGGGATTGAATCTCCTCAGATGACGCTTGATGCCCTTCTTGCAATTCTCCTCCACCACACTGCCATGTGTGGTCATTGCACCACACAGTGTGCAATGGGTGGACATAAATTGCCACATCCTAACATCAACAGAGAGGCTATCATTTGGCGAGGGAGATAATGATGAATGAGGTGGATTGGCAGAAGATGTAGTTACCCTAGAGGAAGAAGGTGATGGCGAGCTAGTTGTTTCATTCATCATGGAACTTACAGTCTCTGCCTGGGTTTCTGTATTTTTCCTCCTCTTTGATCTCTGCCTTGCCTCTTGTTGCCTTTCTAGAAAGTCATGGAGTACAGTAACAGTGGTGCTTGATTTCTGTGGTGGGTTCTTGGCTTTAACATGTTTTACATAAATGTCATGTTGTCTGTGTTTCATGTGTGTTATCAGGGCAGTTGCACCAAGGTGTGTTCCCTCCTTTCCTCTTCTCATTGACTTGTCACAAATTGTGCACAGTGCTGTTGGTGATGACTGCACTCTGCCTGCCCCAAGAGAGAAATAGTCCAAACCCATGAAGTCAGGGATAGGGAACAGATAGAGAAAAATGGTCCTTTCTTGTTGCTGCTGTTGCTGCTACAGCTTCAGAATTCGCACTGCAACTTGGATAAGGAGTATTGCTGCAGCTGGCAAGTGGAACCTGTTCTAATCCCACATCACTTATTAATCCCATTCCCACTGTGTCCATGGCACACTAGCTTGCTCCTCAGCCACCTTTTGTTCTTGCAACTCAGCATCAGAATGAATTAGAGCAGTTGAAAATTCCAATAGCTCACTGCTTGTGGTCATGGTGATGCCCATCCTCATCCCTTTCTCCCATTCCTTCTCAGTTTCTGCTAAAAAGTCCACCAAGATCTCTTCTACCCCAGCTTCTCCAGCATCATCACCACCACCACCACCACCATTAGTCCCTACATGCTGCTGCTGCTCTATTACAGACATCTCACTGCTGGTTGGAGGAGGTGACGAGCAATGTGACAGAGGGACCTCTAACGTCATATTTGCCATTTCTTGGTGACCTGAAGAAGGCAGACTGGGAGCAATAGCAGACAGCACAGGCAGCTGATCTGTGCTTCTGGTGATGGTATTATTTCTGTGCCTGTTATCCACCAACAGTTCTGGTCTCTTAAGAATTATGTTCCACTTGGACACTGTAGTGTAGGGAAGGGGACTGGATGCTGTCAAATGCTTCCCCTAACACTAGTCCTACCGGCTGCTTCACTATTACTACTACTTCTACTAACACCAGCCACATCAAGTTCAGCCCCAGAGTCTTCCTCCACACAGTCACTATTAATTTGAGGATATTGATTACCCCCTGCTTCATGCTTAACAAACTGCTGGACCTTCTTAGTAATAGTAGTAGTACTAGTGCTGATGGTACTGATTGGGGACGGCAAGTGTGACTTAGGGTCCCCTGCTGTCACACTTGGAATCATCTTCTCTCCCCCCCTCCTGAGTATTACAAGACAAACTAGCAGCAGGTTCAGTACTGGTGGCAGCAGGTCCAGCACTGGCAGCAGGTACAGCACTGGTTGCAGCAGGGGCAGCACATCTGACAGCAGGCATAGTATTTTTGGCAGCAGGTTCAGCATTGGGGGCAGGTACAGCACTGGTTTCATCAGGGGAAGCATGTCTGACAGCAGGCCCAATATTTGTGGCAGCAGGTTCAGCACTGGCAGAAGGCACAGCACTGGTGGCAACAGGGGCAGCATGTCTGACAGCAGGCACAGCACTAGTGGAAGCAGGGGCAGCACGTCTGGCACCAGGGACAGCACATCTGGCAGAAGGCACAGGCAGCTGACCTGTCCTGCTCTCACTACTATCCTTTTCTTCCTCCTTTCACATTAAATTCCCCAAGAACCATATGGGTGATTTAAGGGGATTGGACAGCATTGGTTCTGTAGTGCTCACTTTTTCCTCCTCCTTAGGCTCAGTGGACACATTGGGGTCCTCCCAATTCCTCCTTTTTTCCTATTTTTAAACTTTCTCATAGTGATTGCACTCAATTTTTCAAAAAGACCACAGCAGAACAGCACAGCATGTCTACCTCTCTCTGTAGCTGCTTCTATTGTGTTTCACTTCTTGGAATACATCACTTTTTATAGCAAAAAGGCAAAAACCACATAAATCAATTGGAGGAAACTTTCTAGCCATTGAAAATATGGTGAAGAATTTTGGCCAATGGGCGAAAAATGCGTAGATTTTAATCGTTGGTTTTAAAGCAGATTTTCCCTCGAAAAAGAGGACAACAACGTGGTTTTTTGCGGGATTTCTTGTGGGAACATGACGGGAGCTTTCACCCACCCCTATTCATATTATGTAGTTTAAGCACTGTTCATTGGCCACTTATTCGTCATTATCACTGGTTGGTCAATTATATGTCAATTGTATTTATTTAACAGCACAACCTATCAACACTTGCATAACTCTATGTAATTTGTACTACATTATTTTGATAGGTAGGTTATTACTTTCATGTAAGAAGATAGGATGTTTAGTTCAGCCACCATCTCGATAGCGAAAAGGGCAGTTTATTATATCATGTGATCACCAGTAGAGGGTTATTTATAGGCGTTGAAGACAATTTAGGTTTTTCATTATTGATACATAATTTTTTTTAACATACTATTTCTTAAAAAAAAAAAGCTAGAGTGCCAAGAAACTCACAGAGTGTGTAATTTTTTTATTACTTTGTATGTTTTTTCATCCCTTTAGGCACTATTGTTTTATACATTATTTTATTTAATTCATTAACTATTTGTAGATTGATACTTTTGTTTCTGTTGCTCCTCTTGAGAAATATCCCTTCCAAAACACCCGCATGTTTGAGCCTCATGCAGGGAGGACTGGCTTCACTTCACCACCAACGATTACAGGTAGCAACTTTCACTTCAGGGTCATTCGGCTGAAGCAAGGGTCTAGTATATTTTGCTTACTATTGTGTTAATATTATTATGTATTGTACTTTATACCAATACTTTGTGTTTATTCTTTCTATATACTTGCCAGAATAATTCTTCTCTATAAAAGTAGTTAAGGCTGGGTTTAAAGGTGCAGTGTCCAATTGTTGATCAAATAGAATCAGAACCACCTGTGTGAAGGCAGTATAATATCCTCTATAAGTGGTCATCATTGTTACCTTTGATGATAACTTTGTGTACATGATTCCACTTTGTTATGTCTATATAAGCTTATGAGTTTGTGTTTTCTTTGTGTTTTCTCTTTTTTGTAAATTGTTTTCAACAATTATTATCTGTCTCTTAGGTTTAGCATGTTCCAGACTGAGTGGACAGATTATTGCAAGGGCCTAGAAATGGTCCTGATGTCTTGGTACACATTGGTACCCATGACAATGTATAGCAGGGTTTCTCAACATTTTCTGTAACACGTAGCCCTGCATTTCTAAATTTCTATTCAGAATTTCATTAAAACTGATATAACCTGTCATAGGTGTGGAAAAGGGCAGAAACTTAAATTAGGACCATCTGTGCTTCATGCAAGAACAAGACACTTGTACACAGACACACAGAGGCCAATACTCACACATCCCTCACTCACTTTTTAATAATTTTATCAAATTTCAGAAATTCTTCATTGTGGTATTATGTCTCCACAATAGATTAAAGAATGTTAATGTTCTGAAGGTCTGAGAATGAGGAATACTGGGTACTTACTTGCTCAAACATAGAAACACACATACAGGCACACAGACTCGGAGACAGAAATAATACAGTATATAATGGGATGTCTATCATTAACCAACTACAAAATGGACACAGGTATGGCTTACTGCTAACTATCTAGGACACTCTTTTTCATAATCCAGTTCTTGTTCTACGGCACATTGCAAGTCATCTTCCTGCCAAGCCTCTTACCTGTTCTTTGTCTGCACTGAAGAAAACAGGCTAAAAGTAGTTGCTTAGAATTGACTAATCCAGAAACATGCCCACAATATAAACATGTCAGGCTGGACTTCAGTGTCATTATGCAAGTAAAGCTACTCTTACAGCTTGCATATTGTTGCTGAGGAAAATCTTGGCTCATTTAGACATCAGATAAATCCTCCCTGTAGCAAGAACCTAGAGCCTGTGTTTCAGTGCCCCCAGGGGTATGAATACCATAGATTGAAAAACACTTATTTAAGGGAAGATGGAGGTCCTTAAAAAGAATTCAGGAATCTAGAATGAAAGCTCAAGCCAAGGACCTCCAATGTATTATTTTCTGAAATACTGTCACTACTATGTGAAAGTACAGGAGTCTGTGGGGGTTTAAAGTTTTTAGAGCACTAAGCTTACTTTGCTCTTGGGAACAATCTTTATGGTAGTGATGGTTTGCACCTATATGGAAACAGAGCTTCTGTGTAATTGACAAAAATATCAACAGAATTAACCCAGCGCTACCAACAGGATAATCAGCACACTGTTAACACATATATATAAAAAATATTCAAAGAATGTGTCTCCAAATATAACAGAAAATACAAAATTATTTAAAAAAATACTTAACATAGGACTCAGTCTTTATGGGTAGGATATTCCAATACTTACAAACAGTTTCAAATTCTCATGTCGCTGTCACCCTCTTTGAATAGATCCTCAGCCAAGAATCTTCTAAATATATAAAAGCCTCTAAGTGCAGACATCTTAAAATAACACACATCACCTTTTGTTAAGAATCAACTATTTTAAAATATTATGCACACTCTTCTGAGGCAAGATTGGCCTCTAGTGTATCTCATATTCACTGGTTAACCTCCAGTGCAGGTCTCTCCTGATCTTTTGGTCTTACTTCCTTGTCTACTCTACAGAATCTTTCTAATGAAACCTTGCCCAGTATTCACCGTCCTTTTTCCTAAAGGAATTCTATGAAAAATGTACCAATGGTACTTAGAAGTACGTTATATTTGCTAAAATTGCATATACATTTTTGGCTAACTTCTGTACAGCCTAAACTGTACATTTTTTTTTTAGAATTTTTGTATAATAAATATACTTTCTGGATCCATCCATTTGTTATTTTCTGTCATCCACCATCATAACAGCCTCAATCTCTTGCACCCACCACTACAATAAAATATTATACACTCTACTATATACATCACAGGTCAACATCTCATTGAATCTAAAGTATCTTCTATGCTGATGACTATTTATACCAAAAACAGCAATCACTTACTTTTTAACCATTCAATGAGAAGTTGAGCTGTGACGCAGAACAACACACTCAGTTGAGTAACGATATAAAGATATCAGGAAACAACAATAGCTATTGTTTAATAATTAACCCTAAGTAGGAAGCCGCTATCACAGATGTGCAAATAAATAGATAAGGTTAAGGTTCCTCATACCTCGTAAGGATCAGTGATGAAATGTTAAATCTCTGATCTGATGTTTTTTAAAATGTAGTTTATTTTTAATGGTGCTAATAAAATATTAACGTTTTAATAGTTTTATTTCTCATAACAAGCATATGGGCAATACAAGATTGTCTGTAGAAAAAGTACTGAACTGGTCTATATTATACCTTAGGTTGAATATGTTAAACCCTATAAGGTTTGTTCCTGTCCTCTATCTTCTTCCTGGAAAATGAATTGAAAATGTAAAGATCTGCAGTACAACAAGAGTAATCTTTGACAAACTTTGTATAATGTACCAGATCTCGTTAGAAAGATCCTGTAGAGGAGACAATGAAGGAAGTCCAAAAATCCAGAGAGACCTGCACTGGAGGTTAAACAGTGAATGTGAGATAACTAGAGGCCGGTCTTGCCTCAGGAGAGTATGAGTAATATTTTAAGAGAGGTGATTCTGGATAAAATGTGGTAGTTGTTATTTTAAGGTATCTGCACTTAGAGGCGCATGCGCCCTTCTTTTTTCGCTTTTAAATTGTGTAATTCTCTACCTATGGATGTGGTAATGGCAGATATGACAAACACTAAAGGATTAGGTGCATTTGTACCAAAATGGAGACATACAGCTTTAGATTATATTGCACTACATTAATTAGGAGGATGATCTGGTAAACAGTCAAACATCCATCCTGCAATCTGATAGGATTACCTAGTTTTCATTTTCTGGAATATACTGCAGCAACAGTTGAACTTAGCTGACTTCCGTCAACCTAATTAATTATGAAACTAGGTACAGTCCCATTGTGATGCCTTTTGGTGTCTAAATCAACAAGGGTGATATATGTGAGCTGAACTTGGTGGACGCATCTTTTTTTCACCCATCAGCTATTTGCTATGTTACAGTGTATGCAAATAAATGTCAATTGTGTTTTATATTCTTTATTTCTGTTTCCCCATACTTCAAGATGAGGATAACATTTATTTTATATGAGTTTTCATATAAAAAGCTCTATAGGTTCTAATCCATTCTAGGGTGCAACCTATTTAGGTTACAAGTGCCATACACAAAAAAAGAAATGTCCTGAAGCAGTTCATACTGATTCTGCCAGAAATCACAGTCTAGACATGAAGTGCCAGGCAATTCCACTCTGAACAAGAGAAGCAGCTAACCTCAGACAAAGTTTTAGTCTTCTTGGAACTCGTCAGTGAGGTTTAATTGCTCTCTCTCTCTCTAGTCACCTGTAGGCAAGAGGACTACATATGGATTCCCCTATTACTTTTTCAGGAGACCATGCCTAAAGGGCTCTTTGCATATTCCTTCTTTGTGAATGGTATTTGTGAACAAAAAGAGATTATTATTTATTATTTATGCAAAGAGCTGAGGTCATCCATTAAGACTTGAGGAAAGGTGCTTTCGACTAAAATATAGGCAGGGATTCTTTACAGTAAGGGCGGTAAGGCTATGAAATTCTTTGCCTCGGGAGGTTGTGCTTTCAAAAAAGCAATGGATGCCTATCTAGCACAGCACAATATTGACAATTATGACAGATGGCTTCAAAGCAAATAGGATATTGATCCGGGGAACTATTTGACTGCTAGTTGGAGTCAGGAAGGAATACTCCCCCCACACACTTGGGACTACATTGGAAATTGCTCCAGAGGGCTTTTTTTTGCCTTCCTCTGGATAAACAGGGGTGTTTTTGGCATGGACTGGACTTCATGGACACATTTCGTTTTTCAGCCTTATCTACTATGTATGTTACTATGTTACTATTGTACCCTGGATGGATAAGGTTTTATAGGTATGGATGGACAAAATGGTTCACCTCAAGTTGAAACAGGTGGAAATGGCACTTTCTATCAAGCGGGAAATTTCTGCTTTTTTCCACCTTTCTCATTGCATTGAAATCAATGGTAAGAATTAATTTTCACCCAGTTTCCCTTATTTTCCCACTGGGATAGTAAAAAAAGGGGTGTCAGGTTCCCACAAGATGTCATTCTGTATTTGTTAGAAAGATGTAGAAAGTAGCATATTGATGGAGCTTGATAGGCCAACAAAGTGGAGTTGGAGTTTTGTTTAGGGAACCTGTTGGGCAGGCAGTATTTCTACTGGTAAATCTGGCCCTGATAGGTAATCCAAATTACGTCTGAGCTGGATAGGGTTCTGTGACTGAGTCTCTGTGACTCTCACCAAATCCTGCCACTTCTTCTTGAAAAATATTGTCAAAATATGTCCCTTCCTGTCACTCAGGTGCTCATACTCTCTAGTCTAAATTATTGTAACAACTGTTCTTCCTGCCTCTTGTATTCCTTCACTTCAGTCTGTTCACAATTCAGCTAATTCAGCCAGGTTCTTCTTGGGCACCCTCTTACATTTCTGCTATTATCTCATGCTATGCTCCTTCCCATCACCAACAGTCCTTTCAATGGCTCTTTCTGTCCTCTCCTTACACAACTCAAGCCATCTCTCAGCTGCAATAATTGTCTCTGGCTTCCTCTTCACTTTTGAATGCCTTCCCTATCACCTTTTGCCAATCATTCACACTCATCGCTTTCAGACATCCTGTACAAAAACGACCTGCTCAATGAAGCATCTCAGTAACAACATTCTCCTTGTGCTCACTGACAATGACATTGAAATCATTCTCCACCTGCTGTCTCTGTATGTTATCACAATTGCTAATCAGATTGTAAGCTCTTTGGGGCAGAGTCTTTTTCCCAATGTATGATTAACTTTGATTCACTTTTCACTCGCTAATAATACAATGATAACAGTTTAGGCTAATGCTATGTCCTCTACAGAAATAAAGATACATACATATATTACATATAGTACCGTGCAAAAGTTTTTGGCAGGCATGAAAAAAATGTTTTTAAGTAAGAATGCTTTCAAAAATAGAAATGTTAATAGTTTATTTTTATCAATTAACAAAATGCAAATTGAGAAGAAAAAGTAAGAATTAAAATCTAAATCAAATCAATATTTGGTGTGATCACCCTTTGCCGACAAAACAGCATCAGTTATTCTAGGTACACTTGCATACAGTTTTGTAAGGAACTCAGCAGGTAGGTTGTTCCAAACATCTTGAAGAACTAACCACAGTTCTTCTGTGTATTTTGGCAGCCAAAGTTGCTTCTCTCTTTCGCTTCATATAATCCCAGACAGACTCAATGATGTTGAGATAAGGGCTCTGTTAGGGTCATACCATCACTTACAGGAACCCTTGTTCTTCTTTATGCTGAAGATGGTTCTTAAAGACTTGGGCTGTATGTCTGTGGTCATTGTCATGCTGAAGAATACATTTGGGTCCAATTAGATGCCTCCCTGATGGTATTTCATGATGGATAAGTATCTGCCTGTACGTCTCAGCATTGAGGAGACCATTATTTCTGACAAAATCGCCAAGTCCATTTGCACAAATGCAGCCATAAACTTGCAAGGAGCCTCCGCCATGCTTCACTGTTGCCTGCAGACACTCATTCTTGTATTGTTTTCCAGCCCTTCGGCAAACCAACTATCTTCTGCTACAGCCATATATTTCAGATTTTGACTCATCAGTCCATAGCACCTGCAGCCATTTTTCTGTACCCTAGTTCATGTGTTTTCGTGCATAGCTGAATCGCTAGGCCTTGTTTCCACATCAGAGGTATGGCTTTGTGGCCAAGAGTCTTCCATGAAGACTACATCTGACCAGACTTCTCCGGAAAGTAGATGGGTATACCAGGGTCACACTGTTTTCTGCCAATTCTGAGCTGATGGCACTGCTGGACATCTTTCGATTGTTAAGGGAAGTATGCATGACATGTCTTTTATCTGCTGCACTAAGTTTCCTTGGCTGACCACTGCATCTATGGTCCTCAATGTTGCCCCTTTTTTTTGTGCTTCTTCAAAAGAGCTTGGACAGCACATATGGAAACCCCTGTCTGCCTTTACGTTTCTGCCTAGAAGAATGGATGCTGTTTTGAAGGCAAAGGGTGGTCATACCAAATATTGATTTGACTTAGATTATTCTTCTGTTCACTCACTATGCATTTTGTTAATTGATAAAAATAAGCTAGAGGGGGTTATGCACTAAGGGGTGATCCATAGGTGATAAAGTGGAGATAAATTCTCCAATGATATCATTGGAGAAGCCTATGCACTAAGATATCTCCCACTAGAGAAATTATAGTGCACTGGCTCCACAGAATAACATGGGGAGTAGAGAAGTGATATCACTGCAGAAACTATCTCAACTTTATCACCTCTTTATAATCCTTTGATGCATCTTCCCTAGACACTTATATGATAGAATAAAAGAGGAAATACTTCAGTGCTCCATTAAAATACACTTAATATCAAAAAACTGACCCCGATGCAGCAACCCACTACTCTGCTAACACAGAAAAAGTAGAACAAACAAAAGAAGAAAGAGTGCTGATAGCACTTCAAAGGTCAAACTCTAAAATGATGTATAATACCTTCATATATATATATACATTTAATCCTTTGAGTGCCAGAGGGGTACACAATGCATTGCAAAGCAATGTGTTGCATACTCCTCTGGCACTCAAAGGGTTAAATAGTATAGAGAGAATCAAATAGTATAGTCTCATATGTTACTTTTAATAACCAGTATAAAAACTGTAATAAGTCCAATCACAATATATCAATGTGTCTTTTCTTGAGAAATATCCTCTCGTTGTTGCTGTCAGATGTGGTTTCTCCTGATGTACCGTGTAATAGAAAGAAACAACAGTCTCTCAGCATATTAATTTCCACACCAGAATATTGTGTAATATCCAATTTCCATTTAAGTTAAGAGTAGGGGTGGGCGCAAAGTGTGAAAAATTTCACGTGAAAAATTTTACGAAAACGTGATGATTTTTCGATTTTCCCGTTACAAATTTTGCCTTTCTGCCTGTGCAAGCATTTCCTCCTTTTCGCCTATTTTAACAAATTTTACTGCCTGTGTTAACACATTTTTTGCCTATTTTAACACATTTTCACCTATATTTCCCACTGTAATGGAACTTCTTCTGAGGGCTGAAGTTTAGAAATAAGTGGCTGACAGTCAAAGTTGTGATTCCTACAGCAAAATATGGCTGGAAAAATGTGTTAGCATGCTGAATGCATTTGTCCTTTGCCCACAACATTTTCTTGCTTAAGTGACACTGGCACATATTGATGATGATATCAAGTAATAAAAAAAATAAAGTGCAACCTACAATGTGGTAGATATGTATTTTAGTGGTGGTGGTGGGGGACTGGCATGGTGTGATTTGTGTATGTATTTTTAACATTGTCATACTCTATCCTCTTTCTCAAATTATTGACACACATTGCTTATCAGTCATAGCAGTGGTCCCATCTGTCCTCCACCACCTCAACTGTGCTGCTGTTAATATATTTGTCCTGGCTATGTCTGTCATGTGTGGTTTCTGCTTATACTACTACTGGAGCTGGATGTTGATATAATTCTACTGCCACTACTACTAGGTGTCAAAGGTGCAGCGCTTACAGCAGCAGAGGTACTCTTCATATCTAACACTGTGGATGTTAACCTGTGTTGCTGTTGCTGGGTACTCAAAATAGGTATGTGTGGCTGAGTGGGACTTGGACTTTGAAGATTCGATGATGCCGATGATGACTGATAGGGTGACTGTGTGCTTTTTGACATCTGTGCTTGTCCAGGGTCAGACTTTCCAATGGCTTTCTCAAACAGTTTATAGACAGGCACAGTGCTCATTAAAAGTGGTGGAAGATCCAGCCTTTGACTTTCTGCTAATCTTATAGTCCTGTCACTATCCCCACTCTCAACGTCATCTATATATGAACAAGAGAAGGATGCTGGAGTGATATATTCTAGATCTGCATCACCAGTCATCATTAGCAGCATCAGCATCCCCTGACAGTTCTTGCCCACTACTACCCTCATATTCCTCTAAGCTTTTGGAGGTCTCAAACAATTTCTTTTTACTTTTACTGTAACAAAGTTCCCTACTACTTTGAGGATGGGTGTTTTGGTGCTTTTGTGTCACACTGTCTGATGCAGCAGGTTCTTCAGCTGCTACACCTTCCTCTATTATGCTACTGCCAGCATCATCAACACTTTAATGCGACTTGTTGTCATCTTCACTGTTCTTCTTATATGGTTCTTTATTTCTACTAGCACTGGTGGTGCTGGAACTAGTTTTGCTGGGACTTTGACAAACTGCATCCTCCCTTGGAGTAAAGGGATCATCATCATTGATTGCACACGCCGCAACAACCATTGCTGCAGTAGGTTTTTGGACTACTACTTTACTCTCATGTCCCTACAATTCTCCACCCCACCCCCTTCCCCTTGTGTGTTTGCTGGACATTCTGCAACTACACTGTGTTTTTTTACTGTACAGTGCACAACACAACTGATGGAGCTGTATGATGTCTTATCTAAGCCCAGTCAGCTGTTTGTCACCTAAGATATTTAGTTATTTATTCTTTTTTATTTATTTTATTTTTTTAAGTTGTCCACCCTGTTGTCTTATCACAGTGTGTCCAAAAAAAAATTATAACTGAAAAAGAAAATCAACAATGTCTTTTCCCAGACTTCCCCACCCAGCACAGGGACAATAACAGCAAGATCAGCAAGCAAATAGGTTGCCTGTGTCTTGCCTATCAATCACATGGAATTTTGGAGTATTTGGGGGACAACCTCCTTCCTCCCTTCTTATCCCCTAGAGTGCCCCCAGACTCCCCTAATACAGAGAACAAATGTCCTAACTAAATGACTTCTTAAACTAAGCTTCAATCCCCCTTTATTTGCCTGTCTCCTCTAGCTAAAAAAATATGCTGTTCTCTCCACAGAATGACTGCTGTGAGAGCCAGACAGTCTTTTATATGGTTGTAGAAAACTTTTGTGTGGTGTAGAAATATTTTTCGTCCCATTGATTTCAAAAAGCGGAAATACGGCACTTTTCACTGGAAATTTTTCGCCAAGCGGAAAGTGCCATTATTCCCTGATTTTAGTTTGAGGCGAAAATTTTTGCTAATCCCTAGTTAAGAGTAATCCACTTGAGAAACAACTTTAACCTGGTGGTGTCACTCATATGTCTCCACAGCGATGTAAGAAGAGAAACAGCAATATCTCAGTATATAATTTGTTAGGGTGCAAATAAACAATAATATCCACTTACATATAAGTTAGCTGAGGTCCTCCAGGGATTCCCAGTTCAACATCTGTTGAAAATTCTCACCCTCTTAAACACAGACCTGTTATTCTCAGGTCAAATGTCAATTCCGTATATTTATGTTACCATATGTAATGGAAAAAATATCATAAATATATACAATATCAAAGATAATAAAGGAATATCTAACTTACAAGTTAGAAGTCCTTATCGCGTAGATCCTTCTGGTTCTTGTTTCTTAGGAGTTTTAATCCTGTAATTCTATCACGGACTCTTGAGGTAAACTGTTCTTATACCAGGGCCAATTAATACTACAGATGAATCATAGGGTTAACCAAATATATGTAGACTTTTTTTATTTATTACAAAATAATAATAGTAATAAAACAATGTGATATAGCTAACAGTAGTCCCACTACAAATGATCCGTCTCCTGACCGTTCAGGACAACTCATGTCCATTCCGGGTACAACTTTAACTCTCACCACGATAAGGCCTAAAAGTGGCGTTAATAGAAGATCAGACACTAGTGTTAATACAGATAGAGTATATAATGCCCACCCAACACATTTCATTTGTTGAGAACTTCCTCTGGGGTATAGGAGATTATATATACCATATTCCATACGAAAATACTTTAACAAATAGATGGAAGCTAATTACCTCCTAGTTCAGAGATTGCTTGATTGACAAGTGGATCAAACACATCTGGTTCCAACCAAGCCAAAGTTAACCCTATAGACACTTAATTTTAGGTGTCATATACATTTACTATTTATAAGCTAAAATACCTCAATGCAACCTATACTTAGTGGGTGCAATAGCCAATTTAAAACAAAATTGTGTTAAATGCATTCAGGTGAATACAAATGCTAATACAAACAATATTACAGTATAACAGCAGTTGCAGCAGGCACAGGCAGCTGATCTGTGATCTTAGTGGTGGTGGTATTATTATTTCTGCACCTGCTATCCACCAACAGTTCTGGCCTCTACAGGATCATGTTCCACTTGGACACTGTAGTGAAGGGAATGGGAGTCCCAGGGTCAGCACTATCAGCAAGCAAAGGAAGCTGATCTGTGCTCCTGGTGGTGGTGGTACTGTTGCTGTGCCTGCTAGTCACTAGTTCTGGCTTCTAAAGGTTCATGTTCCACCTGGACAATTCCGTGGGGGAAGGGGACTCCCAGTGTCAGGGGTATAGTGTTGGCTCCCTTGACCACTAGTCTGGACTCTCTCAATTGTTTCCACTACCACTCTCCTATTGCCATTCCCAATAGATGCTTTACCATTACTGTTACTACTACTGACACCAACCATTTCAGTTTCAGCCCCTGAGTCTTCCTCCTTCGTACACTAGTAATATGATGATCACCCCCTCCTTCATTCCTAACACTATCAAGCTGCTGGACCTTCTTAGTAGTAGTACTAGCACTGGCAGGACTGCTTTGGGATGGCAAGTGTGAATTAGGGTCCACTGCTGTCACACTTGGCATCATCTTCTCTCCCCTCCCCCTGGAAATTACAAGACACACTGGAAGCAGGTTAAGCACAGGTTCAGAACTGGCAGCAGGCACAGCACGTTTGGCAGCAGGGGCAGCATGTCTGGCATCAGACACAGGCAGCTTACCTGTCCTGCTCTCACTACTACCCTTTTCTTCCTCCCTTGACATTAATTTTCCCATGATCCCTAGGGCTGATTTAGGGGAACTGGACAGCATTGGTCCTGTAGTGCTCACTTCATCTCCTCCTCAGACTCAGTGGACACATAAGGGTCCTTCCAGTTCCTCCTTTTATTATTTTTAAGCTATCTCACAGTGATAGCAGTCACTGTGAGGCTCTCCTGTCTCAGTTTTGCAAAAAGATCACAGCAGAACATGTCTACCTCGCTCTATAGCTGCTTCTATTGTGTTCCACTTCCTGAAGTATGTCACGTTTTATAGCGAAAAGGTGAAAAAAACATAAATCAGTGGGCGGAAGCTTTCTAGCCAATGAAAAAATGGCAAAGAATTTGGGGTAATGGGTGAAAAATGCAAATATTTTAAACACTTTTTAAAGTGGATTTTCCTGTTAAAAAGCAGACAACAGAGTGGTTTTTGTTGATTTTTTTAGCGGGAACACGACACGACTTTCGCCCACCTCTTTTCTCCGCCACATTGCCATGTGTGGTCAGCACACCGCACAGTGTACAGTGGGTGAACATGAACAGCCACATCCTCACATCTACAAAATCCCTATCAGCTGGTAGGGAGGTAACAATGACAGAGGTGTAACATCAGAAGATGTTGCTACGTCTGCCCAAATCTTGACCCTAAGGCAAAAAGCTGATGGCAAACCTGGTGTTTTGTTCGCCATCAAACTTTCAAGCTCAGGCTAGGTTTCTCTAGATTTCCACCTTGATTCTTGGTGTACTTGGGGAGAGACAGGTGGTACAGCAACAGTGGCACCCAATTTCTTTTGTTGGGTTTGGCTTTAACATGCTTCACATAAATGCCATGGTGTATGTATTTTGTGTGTATTATGAGGGCGGTTGTGCCAAGGTGCATTCCCTCCTTTCCCCTTTTCACTGATTTATCACAGATAGTGCACAGTGTCATCTCTGAAGACAGAGCTGTGCCTGCACCTAGAAAAGTAGTCCTACACCATGACCTTCGGGGGGGGAGGATTCTTCTTCACAATCTCCTTCACTGACTGTTTCTGAGGATGATGCTGCTGCTGCCTCAAAATCAGCACTAGAACTAGGACCAGTAGAATTACTATCAGGAGTATATTTCTAGCAAATGGAGCCTGTCCTAGTCTTGCATTACATCTTCTGCTGGATCCCATTCCCACAGTGACTACAGTGGTCTGTGGCACACTAGCCTGCTTCTTATTAGCTTGCTGCCCTTTCAACTCAGCAGCAGGAAGTACAGAAGCCACAGCAAACTCTGCAAATTCTACAATCTCACTGCTGGTAGTGGTGATTTTGCCCATCCCTGTTTGCACATCTGCCTCCCATTCATTCTTGCTTTCAACTAAAAATGCCATTAAAGGGATAGTAATGTTTCATAATAAATGCAGCTCTAATTAATCATCATAGTATTTGGACTTTGGAGAGTGTTATTTCAATTCTGTCAGAGTTGTAGTTTAAGAGTAATTCAATGACAAAGTATCCCCCTCCCGCCTTTTTACTGATGTAACACTGTTAAGCCAGATCAGAAGGGAGGTGCCCAGGTATACTGCAAAGAGGGACAATCTTCAATTAAGATAAGGGAAAAACCTGAAAAACTTGTCAAGGGGGGCAGGGCTTTCATTGTTCTCATAGGAAGAAAATTGCCCCTTCTGTTATATCTCTGGTCTATGGACTGTATTCCACATCTGAGAAGAGATGGCTTATACTAGGTAAAAAGGGGTGGGAGGGGAAACTTTGCTTGTGAATATCTCTCAAACCATAAAGGTTTGAGAGATAAGGCTTATATCGTTCTTCATGTTTTTTAATGCCTACAAAATAAAATATAGATAAAATGAAGTATTACTAGCCCTTTAATGTTTCTTCCACCCCAGCACATCATCACCCTCATCACCACTACCACCAGTCCCTCGTTGCTGCTGCTCTATGGTTGGTTATAATGACAAATATGACAGAGGGTCTCCTACTGTCACACTTGCCATGTCTACAGGTGAAGAAGGCAGACTGGCAGCACTAGCAGCAAGCACAGGTAGTTGATCTGTGCTGATGCTAATACAGCTGCTAGCCAGTTCTGCCTTCTCGTTTTTCAGTTTTAGCTAGACACATTCTTGTTTGCAGATTCTATTACATATTTTTATATGATGCATGTCAAGTTTCTGATTGATTTAAATGGGAATTTGAATCCCTTGGATTCCAGGGTTCTCCGTTGCATTACAAAGTAATGCAGCGGAGACATGCCATTTTAATCAGTGGAGTTTGGAGAATTGTTATTTTTTCCCTGTGGTACAGCTGGTTTCTTCCAGAATTGTACCTATTTATCATATTAAAGAAGAGTATGATGCAGAAAGCAAAAAATGAGCAGTTCTAGAGCAAACCAAACACCATTAACTTAAATAGATCTTTTAACCTCTTGAATCTGAGCAAAGTCTCTATTGCATTTTGTCTCAATGAGCTGCATACCTTTCCAAACTTTATGGAGTTAAAGTATGAATTTACATCAATGAGACATTTTATTTTTCTCCTGTGGTACATAGGATTTACTTCAGAATTGCATATCTTTTCTTTCATGCATATGGCCCTGTATGAATATGCTTGTGTCTTATACCAAAAGTTTTTTTCTTATGTTAATTTTTTTGTTTGAACAGGTAGAAATAATTAAACTTGATGTGTTAAATGCAAATATTTGATCATTTCCAACCTTTTGGGTTTGGTGTACAAATTTGAATGAAAACTTATGCTTCTCTTCATATATGAAATCTTGAGAGATTAATGTCTTCTGAAATATATTTGGCAGTTTCTTCTCAATCCAGATCTATCCAATAATAGATTTAATATAATGGAAACTTGGCAGTTGTGACTCAGGCTGACTCAGGTTCTAGGGTTAAGTCTCCTAGCTTTCATAGAATGTTATTGTTTCTCTTAGACATCTTGGAAATGTTCACAGTTTCCTTAAAAAGTTGATTTTAATCTCCTCTGATCAGCTAATACATCCTCTAGCCTTTCTCAGACTATCATTAGGCTTTCAGGGTTGTTTACATTCATTAACCAGAAGCTTTATACACACACTAAATATTATCTTCGTAAATGATCAATTCCTTCATTTTCTGCAATATGGAAGTAGTTGATAGCATTATTAGATGTAGATGTATATGCTTTGAAGGTCTTCAAACAAAAACATAGTGGGACCTGTTCTCAAGCTCACACTTAGGGGTGGGCAAAAAGTGTGAAAAATTTTCTGCGTGACTTTTCGCAAAAAACTGACGATTTTTTACTTTTTTCGTGAAATTTTTCTCTTTTTCTCCAATGCTAAATGTTCCTCCTTTTTGCCTATTCCAGCAAATTTTTTGCCTATTCCAACACATTATTCTCCTATTCTAACACATTTTTCGCCTATTCAACACATTTTTCTCTTACTCTAAAACATATTTTTCCTATTCTAACACATTCAAACACATTCTTTTCCTATTCTAACATATTTTGCTCATATTCTAACATATTTTTCTCCTATTCCAACACATTTTTTCCTATGTTTAATATTGTTCAACATTTCCCAGCACAATATTACTTCTTCTGAGGGCTGTAGTGGAGGAATAAGTAGCTGGAAGTGACAGCTGTGAGTTCTACAGCAACATATACCTTTAAAAATGTGTTAGCATGCTGAGTGCATTTGTCCTTTGCCCACAACACTTACTTCCTGCTTAAGTGACACCGGCACACATGATGTCAAGTGATAAAAAAAAAATAAAGTACAATCTACACTGTGGAAAATGTGTATAGTAGTGGTGGTAGGGGACTGGCATGGTGTGATTCGTGTAACCCTAACAAACTGCATCCACTCTGGGAGGAAAGGGATCATCGTCATTTATTGCACATGCTGCAGCAATGATTGCTACAGTCAGTTTTTGTACAAACACTTTACTCCCAAGTTCCAGCACTTTCTCCACCTTTCCCCCACTCACTTGTGCGTTTGCTAGACATTACACAACTACTGTGTGTGTTTTTACTCTCTGCAGTACACAACTGATGGAGTGGGATGTCTTGCCTTGGCCCTCAACAAAATTCTCAATGTCATCTGCTGTCTATCAAGTCTGCCTCAGTTACAGAGCTACCAGTCAGCTGTCTAATATATTTATTTGTTTAATTATTTATGTTTTTCCTTATTTATTTATTTATTTATTTATTTATTTTGAAGTTGTCCATCACATCTTATCACAGTTAGTGCCAAAAAAACAAAATTAACAACTTCTTTCCGCAGACTTCCCCAGCACAGAGACAATAAAAGTAAAATCAGCAAGCAATTTGGACCCCAGCTGCCTGTGTTTTGCCAGTCAGTCACACTAAATTTTGGGGTATTTTGGGTAAACCTCCTTCCTCCCTTTTTATCCCCATTGTTCCCCCTAGATTCCACTACTACAGAAAACAAATGTCCTATCTAAATGATTCCCTAAAACTAAGCTTCAATTCCCCTTTATTTTCCTATCTTCTCTAGCTCACAAACATGCTGCTCTCTCCTCTCACAAGCACAGAATGGCTGCTGTGAAAGCCTGACAGCCTTTTATATGGCTGTAGAAAACTTTCATGAGGTGGAGAAAATTTTTTCTAGCTATTGACTTCAATGCAATGAGCTAGGCAAAAAAAAGGGGGAAACAGTGGAAAAAATGCCACTTTTCATGGGAAATTTTTCACCAAGCGGAAAGTGCCATTTTTCTCCGATTTCAGTTTGAGGCGATAATTTTCGCCCATCCCTACTCACACTGAGGATGATGTTCAAAGGAGAACTGAATTAATGCTAGAAAAAGGGAATAAAGATGGTACCATGTTAGCCAATAGAGTAGAGGGAATTCAATGTACTTTTGAAACAAAGAGGTGATACCTTTTAATGGCTAACTAAGGATATACAAAGTGCACGCATTTATGACACTAAGTTCCCTTCATCAGGTATGGGTTAACAAATAAAACTGGAAAAGCATGGTATTTATATTTACAGAGTATGACATACATTTGAAACAAATTATATGAGTGTGCAATAGGGGAAACTTAATAAAGATCCAGTCTGGAGATACATGAAAATATATGCATAGGGTTAGATCAGAGACCGGAGAGCAAGAAAATAGTCATTAACACAGAGGTGTAAAGAGTCTAATTGTTTGGGTGTTGGCAAGACACCATCTCTATACAATCAGTCATACCAGGATGTTCTATTTATTATAATGAGATATGTAGTCCATCTTCAGGTTCAGGTCTATTTTTAGTATGACAAACATAACCATTAATTTAAATTCCCATGTTTTTCTTTCTCTATGTGTTCTAAAGTTCCCTTTGAGTATGGTGACCTTTATGTTTTTTAGACTAAGATTTGTACTGCAAAAATACTGGCCAACTTGTGTGTCATCCTTTTTTTAGTAAGCTTATTTTTTTTCATCAATGACTGTACTGTTTCCCCCAATGTAGTATTCTCCTGTGGAGCACCATGCACATGTTCTGAGGTATACTACAACTGATGAGGAGCAAGTGAAGGAATTGTTAATTTCATAGTGGTGCTGTGTATTTGGTATTTGTATCTTTGTTGTGTGCTGGATGTGTGTACAGATTTCACTTCTTTTTTACTCCAAAGTTCAATTTGCCAATTTTTGGTTTTTTTTGTGGTAGACAGCTTTTGACAATAATTTTCTTTAACTTTGGGGGATGTCTGTTTGATATCAGTGGTGGATCAGTTTTTAATCTGAGGGTTGATTGTAAGGCTTTTGACATCTTCCTTAGATCTTCCAGCTGGGAATTGTATGTGACCACAAGTATTCAAAAAGTGTTTCTCTGGATATTTTATTGGCTCCATGTATCAGATTATCTATTATTCTTGGGTGGTACCTCTGATTTTTTTAATCCCCACCTTGGGGAAAGGAGGTTCTGCTTCCTGTCTGTGATAAAATAGGGTGGAGAACTTAAAGAAAAAAAGAAATGATAAATAATAAAACAATAAAATACAAATGTTTTAAAAAGTAATACATAGATGATTAAACAAACAAATATATTAGGTGACAGAAAGCCCTGGGGGCCTGATGTGAGCTCTGTGTTGAGGGCTTATGCAAAGGTATCACACTTGATCAGTTGTGTACTATAGAGAGTAAAAACACCCAGAGTAGTTGAGTAATGTCTAGCAAATGCATAAGTGGGAGAGGGAAAGATGGAGCAGTGCAGGGACGTGGGACTAAAATGGTAGTTCAAAAACTGCAGCAATGGTTGCTGCTGCATATGAAATAAATGACGATGATCCCTCTCCTCATAGGGTGGATGCAGTTTGTCAAGGTTCCACCAATCACACCATGCTAGTTCCCCACGCATCTGTAGGCATGAGCAAAAGGCTGCGTAGTGGTGCTACGAAAAAATCAGAGAAAATCATGTTGATGTCCGCATTTCCGCGGGAAAATCCGGTTTAAAAACGGCAATTAAATTCTTTACATTTGTACCCATTGGCAAAAATTCTTTGCCATTTTTTCAGCAGCTATAAAGTTTCCTTCCATTGATTTATATGTTTTTCGCTATACAAACGTGATGTAGTCCAAGAAGTGAAACATAATAGAAACAGCTACAGAGCGAGGTAGACGTGCTATGCTGTTTTGCTGTGATCTTCTTGCAAAATTGAAACAGGAGAGGTTCATAGTGACTGCTATCACTATGAGCAAGTTTAAAACTAATAAAAGGAGGATCTGGAAGGACCCTTATGCATCCACTGAGTCTATTTTTCCTATTCTAACACATTCAAACACATTCTTTTCCTATTCTAACATATTTTGCTCATATTCTAACATATTTTTCTCCTATTCCAACACATTTTTTCCTATGTTTAATATTGTTCAACATTTCCCAGCACAATATTACTTCTTCTGAGGGCTGTAGTGGAGGAATAAGTAGCTGGAAGTGACAGCTGTGAGTTCTACAGCAACATATACCTTTAAAAATGTGTTAGCATGCTGAGTGCATTTGTCCTTTGCCCACAACACTTACTTCCTGCTTAAGTGACACCGGCACACATGATGTCAAGTGATAAAAAAAAAATAAAGTACAATCTACACTGTGGAAAATGTGTATAGTAGTGGTGGTAGGGGACTGGCATGGTGTGATTCGTGTAACCCTAACAAACTGCATCCACTCTGGGAGGAAAGGGATCATCGTCATTTATTGCACATGCTGCAGCAATGATTGCTACAGTCAGTTTTTGTACAAACACTTTACTCCCAAGTTCCAGCACTTTCTCCACCTTTCCCCCACTCACTTGTGCATTTGCTAGACATTACACAACTACTGTGTGTGTTTTTACTCTCTGCAGTACACAACTGATGGAGTGGGATGTCTTGCCTTGGCCCTCAACAAAATTCTCAATGTCATCTGCTGTCTATCAAGTCTGCCTCAGTTACAGAGCTACCAGTCAGCTGTCTAATATATTTATTTGTTTAATTATTTATGTTTTTCCTTATTTATTTATTTATTTATTTATTTATTTTGAAGTTGTCCATCACATCTTATCACAGTTAGTGCCAAAAAAACAAAATTAACAACTTCTTTCCGCAGACTTCCCCAGCACAGAGACAATAAAAGTAAAATCAGCAAGCAATTTGGACCCCAGCTGCCTGTGTTTTGCCAGTCAGTCACACTAAATTTTGGGGTATTTTGGGTAAACCTCCTTCCTCCCTTTTTATCCCCATTGTTCCCCCTAGACTCCACTACTACAGAAAACAAATGTCCTATCTAAATGATTCCCTAAAACTAAGCGTCAATTCCCCTTTATTTTCCTATCTTCTCTAGCTCACAAACATGCTGCTCTCTCCTCTCACAAGCACAGAATGGCTGCTGTGAAAGCCTGACAGCCTTTTATATGGCTGTAGAAAACTTTCATGAGGTGGAGAAAATTTTTTCTAGCTATTGACTTCAATGCAATGAGCTAGGCAAAAAAAAGGGGGAAACAGTGGAAAAAATGCCACTTTTCATGGGAAATTTTTCACCAAGCGGAAAGTGCCATTTTTCTCCGATTTCAGTTTGAGGCGATAATTTTCGCCCATCCCTACTCACACTGAGGATGATGTTCAAAGGAGAACTGAATTAATGCTAGAAAAAGGGAATAAAGATGGTACCATGTTAGCCAATAGAGTAGAGGGAATTCAATGTACTTTTGAAACAAAGAGGTGATACCTTTTAATGGCTAACTAAGGATATACAAAGTGCACGCATTTATGACACTAAGTTCCCTTCATCAGGTATGGGTTAACAAATAAAACTGGAAAAGCATGGTATTTATATTTACAGAGTATGACATACATTTGAAACAAATTATATGAGTGTGCAATAGGGGAAACTTAATAAAGATCCAGTCTGGAGATACATGAAAATATATGCATAGGGTTAGATCAGAGACCGGAGAGCAAGAAAATATTCATTAACACAGAGGTGTAAAGAGTCTAATTGTTTGGGTGTTGGCAAGACACCATCTCTATACAATCAGTCATACCAGGATGTTCTATTTATTATAATGAGATATGTAGTCCATCTTCAGGTTCAGGTCTATTTTTAGTATGACAAACATAACCATTAATTTAAATTCCCATGTTTTTCTTTCTCTATGTGTTCTAAAGTTCCCTTTGAGTATGGTGACCTTTATGTTTTTTAGACTAAGATTTGTACTGCAAAAATACTGGCCAACTTGTGTGTCATCCTTTTTTTAGTAAGCTTATTTTTTTTCATCAATGACTGTACTGTTTCCCCCAATGTAGTATTCTCCTGTGGAGCACCATGCACATGTTCTGAGGTATGCTACAACTGATGAGGAGCAAGTGAAGGAATTGTTAATTTCATAGTGGTGCTGTGTATTTGGTATTTGTATCTTTGTTGTGTGCTGGATGTGTGTACAGATTTCACTTCTTTTTTACTCCAAAGTTCAATTTGCCAATTTTTGGTTTTTTTTGTGGTAGACAGCTTTTGACAATAATTTTCTTTAACTTTGGGGGATGTCTGTTTGATATCAGTGGTGGATCAGTTTTTAATCTGAGGGTTGATTGTAAGGCTTTTGACATCTTCCTTAGATCTTCCAGCTGGGAATTGTATGTGACCACAAGTATTCAAAAAGTGTTTCTCTGGATATTTTATTGGCTCCATGTATCAGATTATCTATTATTCTTGGGTGGTACCTCTGATTTTTTTAATCCCCACCTTGGGGAAAGGAGGTTCTGCTTCCTGTCTGTGATAAAATAGGATGGAGAACTTAAAGAAAAAAAGAAATGATAAATAATAAAACAATAAAATACAAATGTTTTAAAAAGTAATACATAGATGATTAAACAAACAAATATATTAGGTGACAGAAAGCCCTGGGGGCCTGATGTGAGCTCTGTGTTGAGGGCTTATGCAAAGGTATCACACTTGATCAGTTGTTTACTATAGAGAGTAAAAACACCCAGAGTAGTTGAGTAATGTCTAGCAAATGCATAAGTGGGAGAGGGAAAGATGGAGCAGTGCAGGGACGTGGGACTAAAATGGTAGTTCAAAAACTGCAGCAATGGTTGCTGCTGCATATGAAATAAATGACGATGATCCCTCTCCTCATAGGGTGGATGCAGTTTGTCAAGGTTCCACCAATCACACCATGCTAGTTCCCCACGCATCTGTAGGCATGAGCAAAAGGCTGCGTAGTGGTGCTACGAAAAAATCAGAGAAAATCATGTTGATGTCCGCATTTCCGCGGGAAAATCCGGTTTAAAAACGGCAATTAAATTCTTCACATTTGTACCCATTGGCAAAAATTCTTTGCCATTTTTTCAGCAGCTATAAAGTTTCCTTCCATTGATTTATATGTTTTTCGCTATACAAACGTGATGTAGTCCAAGAAGTGAAACATAATAGAAACAGCTACAGAGCGAGGTAGACGTGCTATGCTGTTTTGCTGTGATCTTCTTGCAAAATTGAAACAGGAGAGGTTCATAGTGACTGCTATCACTATGAGCAAGTTTAAAACTAATAAAAGGAGGATCTGGAAGGACCCTTATGCATCCACTGAGTCTAAGAAGGAGTAGGAAGTGAGCACTACAGAACCAATGCTGGCCAGTCCCACTAAATCACCCCTAGGCATCTTGGGGAAATTAAAGTTAAGGGAGGAAGAAGAGGGTAGTAATGAGAGCAGGACAGATCAGCTGCCTGTGCCTGTTGTCAGACATGCTGCCCTTGCTGCCACCATTGCTGCACGTGCTGCCAGATGTGCTGCTCCTGCTGCCACCATTGCTCTGCCTGCTGTCAGACGTGATGCCCCTGCTGTCACCAGTGCTGTGCCTGCTTTCAGTCATGCTGCCCCTGTTGCCACTAGTGCTGTGCCTGCTTCCAGTGCTGCCCCTGCTACCACCAGTAATGTGCCTGCTGCCAGACATGCTACCCCTGCTGCCACCAGTGCTGTGCCTGCTGTCAGATGTGCTGCCTCTGCTGCCACCAGTGTTGTGCCTGCTGTCAGACGTGCTGCCCCTGATGCCACCAGTGCTGTCCCTGCTGCCAGTGCTGAACCTTCTGCCACCAGTGCTGAACCTGCTGCCAGTATGTCTTGTAATACTCAGCAGGGGGGGAGGAGAAGATGATACCAAGTGTGACAGCAGGGTACCCTAAGTCACACTTGCCACCCCAAACAGTCCCTCCATTGCAAGTACTACAACTAAGAAGTTCCATCAGCTTGTTAGTGTTAGGAGTGAAAGAGGGGGTAATTATCATATTACTAGTGACTGTGAAGAGGAAGACTCAGGGACTGAAAGTGATGTGGTTGGTGTTAGTGGTAGTAAAAGTGATGGTGAAGCAACTGGTGAGACTAGGTTTAGGGGAGTGGTAGGGGAACAATACAGATCATCCAGACTAGCAGACAAGGGAACCCACATCATTCTCCTTAACCTAGGAGTACCCTTCCCCTCTCTGCATTTTCCAGGTGAAACATGAAGAAGGCAGAATTGTTGTCTAGGAACAAAAATACCACCGCCACTAGAAGCACAGATCAGCTGCCTGTGCCTGTTTCTAATGCTGTTGGTCTGTCTTCTTCAGGTCCCCAAGAAATGCCAAGTGTGACATTAGGGACCCTCTGTAACATTTCTCATGACCTCCTCCAACCAGTGAGATGTCTGTAATAGAGCATCAACAGCAGCACGGAGGGACTGGTGGTGGTGATGATGATTATGGCGAAGAAGCTGGTATAGAAGAGATATTGATGGCCTTTTAAGCCCAAACTGAGAACGAATGGGAGACAGGGATGGGGATAGGCATCACCGCCACCATGACCAGTGAGCTTTTGGAATTTGTGGAATTTGCAAATGCTCTAATTCCTGCTGCTGCTATGTTGCAGGGGCATCAGGATGCTGAGGAGAAGGCTAGTGTGCCACAGACCAGCAGTATTCCTCGTCCTGGCCCTAGTTGCAGTGCTGATTCTGAGACAATAGCAGCAACATCATCCTCTGCCCCAGACAGTAAAGGGGAATTCTTCTCCAACGTTTCCCTCCCCCCCTTTGAAGTCATGGGTGTGAAACTAATTTTCTCTAAGGGCAGGAACAATGCAGTCATGCACAAGATTCCACCCACCAACACAGGCACCCTCTTCAGACCCTTTTTATACCATGGCTTATGGGTTTTTTAATTGTATTTAGGATTTATTTTTATTAACTGCCCCCCCCAATTCCAGTAAACAACCCCCCCAAAAAAAACATTCCCACACTCCACCAAGACAGATATCCTCATGTTCCTTTTATACTAAATAACATTTGATATATGTTGTGTGTAAATTCAATGTTCCCACTGATTTCAATGGAATCAGCTAGGAAAAAAAAGCTGAACAATGGCACTTTTCGTGGGAAATTTTTTGTCAAACGGGAAGTGCCATTATTTGTCGATTTTGGTTAGAGGCAAAATTTTCGCCCATCCTTATACATCTGCCACATTGTAGGTTGTATTTTTTTTTTATCACATGACATTGTTATGAATATGTGCCAGTGTCAGGAAGTCAGTGTTGCTAACATGTTTTTCAAGGTGTATGTTGCTGTAGGACTCACAACTTTGACTTTCAGCTACTTATTTATTCACTACAGCCCTCAGAAGAAGTAATAGTGTGCTGGGAAATGTTGTTCAACATAGGTGAAAAATGTGTTGTAATAGGAGAAAAATGTGTTGAATAGGAGAAAAACGTGTTAGGATATGAGAAAAATGTGTTGGAATAGTTTAAAAAAATTGCTGGAATTGGTGAAAAAGAGGAACATTTTGCATTGGAGAAAAGGAGAAAACAATGTCCTTTTTTCATGTCAAGTCATGCAGGGAATTTTTCTCACTTTTTGCCCACCCCTAGTACTATTCACAGGCGGTCAAGATTAACAGGATGTCATCTATGCACAATAAGTATGCTAATGGTTTAGTGCTAAAGGTGGATAGAAAATCTTATTCAAGCTTTGCCATGAACAATTTAGCATATTTGGATGCCATCTTTATTCCATATTTGTCGATATAAGTCCTCCACAAAAGCAAAGTAATTGTGCGTGAGTATGAATTTTGCAAATTCCAGAACACTCTCTGTGGGTAGATCTGGAGCAAACAAATGCACCATAGGAGACAAAAATTAAATGATTCCCCACTGATCTATATGGGTCTTATAACCACTTGAATGCTAGAGAGGACTCCAATGCAGTGCAAACATCTAGCATTCAGGGCATTAAAAACCCAGCTATATCTATAGTGGAATTTGTTTGCTTCAGAATTACTCAAGGGAGAGATGCACTGTTCGATGATACTATGTCAATGTGTGTGCGCACCTCACATCACCTTGACGATAGAGAAATAGGGGTGGGAGAAAAGTCAGAAAAAGTTCCTGCAAGACTTTTCATGAAAAAAACTAGTGATATTTTGCTTTTTTCGTAAAAGTTTGCTCCTCACTTGTCACTGCAAAATTTTTTTCCTTCACCAGTGACAATACATTTTTTGCCTATGTTCCTTATGACTGCAGCATTTCCCACCACAATATAACTTCTTCTGAGGGCTGCAGAAATAAAGTCAAAGTTGTGAGCCCTGCAAAAATTGTTAGAAGGCAGAGTGCCCTTGTCTTTTGTCCATATCACTAACTTCCTGCTTAAGTGACACTGGCACATATTCCCACAGGATACAACACATTACATCAGTTATTTAAAGACTCTGTTTGCAACAAAATTAAAGGGTAGCATGATGTCAAGCGATTAAAAAAATAAATAAATAAAAGGTAAAACCTACAAATTGGCAGATGTGAATAGTAGTGGTGTTGTGTTGGTGCTGGACTTGCTTGGTGCGATTCATCTGTGTATGAATATATATATATATAGATTCCTACAACATTTATCATGTTTGTGTCAAATGTAAGCTATCCATCTTTTCAGATTATTGATACACATTGCTAATTGGTCATAGCAGTGGACTCAAGTGTGGTAGATAGTAGAAACTCTCCACAGCCCTCCTCGTCCTCATCTGAGCAGCTGTTAATACATTTGCCCTAGGTTTCCCTGTTATGTGTGGTTTCTGCTACCTGATACTCTGATGGTATGAGATGTTGGTTAATTTTTAAGAATGATAGTCTCCTAACATTGCTGCTTGATAGTTTTATCCTATGGTCATTCATAACTGCAATGAAAGCCTGCTGAGACTCAACGCTTGCTGGAGGGCAACTAAGGGTTTCCACTATAGTACATGTCAATGCTGTCCTCACACACTGTTTTGTTTGCCAGTAGTCCATGGGGTCATTGTCTGCCTAGAATGCAGCTATCCTGCAAGTATGCAGAAACCATCTTACATGCAGTAGGACCACTCCTAGGAGCTACATGGTGTCCCTGTGTGTCAGTTATCAACCCATATTCAGAGAGCAAGTTCTAAAGAGATGTGCCATCACCACCATCACCAGTGGTGGATATTTCCTGCCCCTGCTGAGACCCATGATTTGGCCAGTGTTTAGAATAGGATGTTCTGGTTGACAATGTAGGTGCTCCTGCTTCTGTTGCTGTTTGAAATGCTTCTCTGCCTTCTTTTTAGCTATGCTTTCTAGATGTTTTTTGTGCCCATACTTTCTCCCTCTTATCCTCCACAATGCAACCCTCCACTCTATCAATAAGCATATCTCCACATTGCTTGACAGAATCCAATTCCTCAGAGAGATGCTGCTGATCAGCATGACTCCTTGTTCTTGCAATCTACTGCTGATGACACTTTGGCAGAATTTCTGAAATGTTGTGTTTAAAGCAGGGCTTCAGCAGAGTGGCAATTATGTATTCCTCATTTCATTTATTGGACACTATGTGAGGACCTTGCTCAAAGCATGCTAAAATGTGCTTGGCCAGCTGGTGCATGTCTGTGTTGTCATTATGGAAAGATTCTTCAGCCATGTTCCTCATGTTTTCTGCAATAAAAATTTCATTGGTAGAATTTTACTAATACCTGCTCCTTTGCAACTCACCAGCATGGTTACCTCCTAAAAGGGTTTCAGCAGCTCACATACATTTCACATTAGTTGTCATTGTCTAGGTGACAAAGAGGCTACCTGCAAAGCCTTCCAGTTTTGCATTGTGCACAAGCTAATGGCCTTATTCTTCACAATTAAATTTAACTCATTTGCAAAGCAAGGCACGTGCACCTTATCACCTATTCTCAAGGCAGAGATTATGTTGGAGCCATTACCAGCAGACACAAAACCAGCTTTCAAGGAGCATGATACAAGCCATTCCTCTATCATCTGCTCTAGTTTACTTAAAACATCTATAGCTTTGTGGAACTGTCTCTCAGAAATCTGTATGCACAAGGCAGAGTGCCAATGGTACAGGCTATCCTGCTGCTGCCTTTTAATCACACTGCCAGAACTAGACTCATGATTACTCTCTGTTACCTGATCTTGAAACCCAGTGAGCAGTCACAGTCATATAGTCTGTTCATATATCGGTTGTCAGGTGGATTTTCTTGATGTACGCACTTTCCAGCCATTTGTCCACCACATTAACCACCTGCTTGTACAATTCTGGCACAGCCATCCTGAAAAAATAACTACAACTTGGAATATGCCAGTGTGGAGCTACACATGATATCAGTTCTCTGAAACCGTGGTTTTCTATAAAAGAATACAGCAGCATGTCCACTGCCATCATCTTGGCAAACTTGCCATTCCACAGGTGTGCTTTGGGATTGTTTTTGTGAAGTTTTTGACTCCTTCTCAGGAACTCAGTCAGTGTGGGTTGGCAGGACATGGCAGAAGAAGCCTGAAACTTTATTGCTTTAACAACATGAATAGAGGAGGCAGCATATGTGGGCAGTCTATGACTCTTGCTATCTCCTAAAGCAAAACCAGAGTCATCATAATCCTCTGCAGCAGGAGCCATAGGTGTTATTTGGACTGAACTAACTGTTGGCACTGGCAGTAACACTCTCTCTAACATTTAAATAACTTCACTACTTCTTTTTTCTGTCCTAGAGTCCTGGGACATTTTAAAGGGCTTCTGCTGCTGCTAATTGCAGCACCTTTGGCCCTCTGATAGTGTGTCTCCCAGTCAGACCTGTGGTTGTACTTCAATTGGGATCTCATAGAGGAGGTGCCTAGATGTGAGCATGCTTTCCCTCTGCTCACATGCTTTTTGCACAGACAACAGATAGCAACATGCTTAGCTTGACAATCCTGAGTGAAGTATCTCTATT
Organism: Rhinophrynus dorsalis; assembly: GCA_037306005.1. NCBI lineage: Eukaryota > Metazoa > Chordata > Amphibia > Anura > Rhinophrynidae > Rhinophrynus > Rhinophrynus dorsalis. The sequence goes on from CM074724.1 coordinate 299,235,683, forward strand.
CTGTGGACTTCATGGACTGAGGGGTTCCTGAGGCACTGCTACTACTACTACTACTACTACTACTGGGTCTAGATGTTGATGAAGTTCTACTGCCACTGCTACTAGGTGTCAAAGGTGCAGCATTTTACAGCAGCAACAAAGACATATCTAACATTGTTGATGTTATTAACCTGTGTTGCTGTTGCTGCTGCTGGGTACTCAAAACAGGTGTGTGTGGCTGAGTGGGACTTGGACTTTGAAGAGGCGATGCTGCTGCTAATGAATGATAGGGTGACTGTATTCCTTTTGACATCTGTGCTTTTCCAGGGTCAGCACAACGCTCCTTTTCAATGGTGGAAGATTCAACCTTTGACTTTCTGCTAGCCTTATAGCCATGTCATCATCCTCGCTCTCAACTTCATCTGTATCTGAACAAGAGAAGGATGCTAGCGTGATATATTCTAGATCTGCATCATCATCAGTCATCATTAGGTCATCCTCAGCAGCATCAGCATCACCTGACAATTCTTGCCCACTGCCCTTATATTCATCTGAGCTTTTAAAGGTCTCAAACCATTTATTTTTATTTTTAATGTAACAAAGTTCACTACTACTTTGAGGACAGGTGTTTTGGTGCTTGTTTGTCTCACTACCTGATGCAGCATGTGGTTCAGCTGCTACACCTTCCTCTATTATGTTATTGCCAACATCATAAACACTTGTCACGGTTTGTTTTGACTCAGACACAGAGTTAAGATAAAAACACAACTTTATTGAAAGTTTAAAGAGAACCCTCGCGGGTTTGGCATATACATATAATAACATGTGATTGTACAATGCAATAGCGAATAGTGGTACAGTGAATAATAGAAAGGCTCTACCAGCCTTGCCAATACCGGGTAAGGCAACCTTAAGACTGGCGCAATATGGAGATAGGTTCTACCGGCCTTACCAATATACCGGGCAAGGCAGCCTGGAGGCTTGCATAATAAAAGAGGAGGCTCTACCGGCCCTGCCAATATACAGGGCAAGGCAGCCTAGAGACTGACACAATGAGAGAGGAGGCTCTACCGGCCTTGCCAATATACCGGGCAAGGCAGCCTTGAGACTGGCACAATGAGAGAGGAGGCTCTACTGGCCTTGCCAATATACCGGGCAAGGCAGCCTTGAGACTGGCACAATGAGAGAGGAGGATCTACCGGCCTTGCCAATATACCGGGCAAGGCAGCCTTGAGACTGGCACAATGAGAGAGGAGGCTCTACCGGCCTTGCCAATATACCGGGCAAGGCAGCCTTGAGACTGGCACAATGAGAGAGGAGGCTCTATTGGCCTTGCCAATATACCGGGCAAGGCAGCCTTGAGACTGGCACAATGAGAGAGGAGGATCTACCGGCCTTGCCAATATACCGGGCAAGGCAGCCTCGAGACTGGCACAATGAGAACTGCAAGTACTGGTGCATAAGCGGAGATGGCCTCACTGACTAGAATATAGGTGGAGTAAACCAGTCACCTATACTGGACACACAGAGGACTTGCCAGGGCTGTATAGGTGTCAATGAGCACCCGGTAATGATGGAGCAAATCAGTACCCACGTACTGGACCAAATAAGACACTGACAGTTCTATATGGATACTGAGAGCAACCTGTTATATATGGAGCAAACCAGTACCCCCGTACTGGACTACACAAGACTCTACCGGTGCTGTATGGAACGCAGAAAGCAACCGGTTATATGTGGAGCGAACCAGTACCCATGTACTGGATTACACAAGACTCAACTGGTGCTGTATGGAACGCAGCAAGCAACCGGTTATACGTGGAGCGAACCAGTACCCGCGTACTGGATTACACAAGACTCTACCGGTGCTGTATGGAATGCAGCAAGCAACCAGTTATACGTGGAGCGAACCAGTACCCGCATACTGGATTACACAAGTCAATGAATGATAAGAATGTCGCCCAAGGTGACATGAAGGAGGAGACACTCTGCACATGATCCAGGAGCAGGAACACAGCCAGGGCAGGACAGGAAACAGGAAAAGTAACGGCAGCCAACCGGATCATGAACAGCAGCAGGAACAACAGCCCAAACTGGATCAGGAGTGGAGGCAGGAACCAAAACACAGAGGAAGCTGTCAGGCAGGTACACAGGCGATCTCTGGAGCGTAGTAGAATCAGTCACGGCCCAGGAAACTCAGGAAAACAGTGCAGGTGCTAGCGACATAGAGACACCATGAAAGGGCAACCAAAGGGTGCCCAAGCCCAGTCTATATAGGCAATACAGGGCGGGATGAAGACAGGCATCCAATGGAGAACCCAATCAGATAACTGACAGGAAAAGGCAGCAATCACAGGCACCGTGATAACACTTGAATGCAACTTGTATTCTTCTCATATGGTTCTTTATCTGTACTGGCACTGGTGGTGCTGGAATTTTGCTGGGACATTGACAAACTGCATCCTCCCTTGGAGTAGAGGGATCATCATCATTTATTGCACACAATACAGCAACCATTGCTGCAGTCAATTTTTTAACTACTACTTTATTCTCACTTCCCTGCAGTGCTCTAACCTTCCCCCTTTGATTGCCCCTTGTATGCTTGCTGGACAGTACTCCACTACTCTGTGTGTTTTTACTCTACAGCACACAACACAACTGATGGAGTATGATGTCTTGCCTTAGCCCAGTCAGCTGTCTGTCACCTAACATATTTAGTTCTTTGCTATTTCTTTATCGTTTTTTGTTTGTTGATTTATTATTATTTTTTTGTTCACAGTCTGAACAAAAAAAATTATAACTGAATAACAAAATCAATAACTTCTTACCCCAGACTTCTAAACCACAGAAACAATAACAGCAAGATCAGCAAGGAAATAGGTCCCTGTGTCTTGCCAGTCAGTCAGGTGGAATTTTGGGGTCATCCTCCTTCCTCCCTTTTTCTTCCCAGGGTGCCCCACTGACTCTCCTAATAGAGAGAACAAATGTCCTACCTAAAAGACTCCCTAAACTAAACTTCAATTTCCCTATCTTCTCTAGCTAAAAAAACGTGCTGCTCTCTCCTCTCACAAACACAGAATAGCACGCTGTGAGAGCCTGACAGCCTTTTATAAGGCTATAGAAAAGTAGAGAAAATTTTCTTGTGGTGTAGAAAAATGTTTCTTCTCGTTGATTTCAATTCACAATGAGCTAGGCGAAAAACAAGCACGAAAAGCAGAAAAACTGCACTTTTTGCGGGAAACTATTCGCCAGTAGAGAAGTGCCATTATTCACCAATTTCAGTTTGAGGGGAACAGTTTTGCCTATCCCTACCGGCAAGACACGTCACAAAGGAATGCCTTGCAAGTCCTCCCTTTACTTCAATCAAATAATTAGCAAATAGACCACTGGTTAACTTGTTCATTAATTACAGAACTCACAAGACACTACTTTGTGGAGTGCCTTGCGGGTCTTATATTAAACTGAATACTACTTTGCATTCTCATTTTGGTAGAAAATTGTATTTTAGCACTTGTATTCCATGTAACTTGTCACATTAATCTCCCTAACATTTATTTATCATTATTCAACCTCATTGCTGACATCTGTTAATCTTCTTTGCATCTGGTCATTATTCCCTCTGTTTATCAACAAGTCATTTCATCACAGTTCATCAACAAGCTAATTTGGATGGATCTGTGTGCTGTTCTTGCAGAACTATTTGATTACTTGTCTTTTTTTATAAATGTTCCAAAAACAAATGTTCTTTCCTTGCTGGTTAAATTATGTATCGAGATTTACACATTTGTAAGTACAGTACATTTTATTTTTATTTGCTTTTAAATTTACAAAAATAGGGCTAGTTATTACATTGTTCAGTTAGTTCAAAATTCTAGTTCAAAATGTTAACATTTGATAGACTATTTTGTCCTTTATAATAACCAGCAATACAGGGATGTGTATGTAACCCACTGGATGCTAGATTTATCATCACCAGCAACTTGCTTTGCAATGCATAGGCCTCCAGCAGCTTTCAGACTACAAGTTCAATCATCCTCCACCATCTAACGGAGTTGTAATCTGGAAGCAGCTGGAGGATCTCAATTAGCCTACCCATGATCTAAGGGGTTAAAGTAAATTATCTTGTACTGGTTGCCCAATTTTGGAGATATGGTAAGAACAATGGGAACAGATGGACATTCTATCACCAGACTGTCTCCTCTGCCCTCGAGGAATCAATCGCAACTAGTCTCCAGTCACAAGATCAGTTCCAGATTAGGTCGAAACTTGGCCTCTGTCATCATCCACTCACTCATATAACCCTTTCTCTGCTTCCCTCAGGAGTTATTTGTTGTTTAAGAGAGTTTTATGTAACTAAAGATGTTATTCTTCCTGTTTGCGCTTACATACTTCAACCTTGTGGACATCCAGTTTGTCTGTCCCAAAAGGACTCTAGCTTATCTTCCAGATTCCTTGGACTGGACTCTACTCCAGTCCTCATACATGAAGGACTCTATGGATCATAATTATTATAAAATTAGACAAATGACAAATTTCACAACTCTGTGTGCCAAAATGACAGCCTTTCCAGTAGAACATTTATACATATTTACAAAAATACTGGGCATCAGAAAATAAAAGTTTCACCCAGGCCCTAGCAAAATGTGCAAAAAGCTGATTTTTATGCATGTAACCATCACCAGCAGAACCCTACCCCAACTGATTAACATGAGATGATCCTTCTAAATGCTGTGAAATGACTGAGAAAATGTAATTTATTTCCTTGGTATATGCCGACTTCTATCGTCAGGGCAGGAACTGGACATACTACAGCAGGAAAAAGATGGGGATATTTAAATCTCTCCTCTTCTTCCCTTCCTCTTCCTTCCGTGACGTCTTGGGAGGGAGCAATGAGCATTGCCTAGAATAAAAATCATATCCCATAGTAGTATATAAAGAAAATAAAAGGTTTGATCTTCTTATATGTTCTACGTACAAGTAGGGCTGAAACAAAAAAAAAAAAAAAAGAGGAATACTAGGAAGACTAACTGAGGAACTTTAAAAATTCCCTTTGATTTTCAAGGGATAATAATGTTTCACAAAAAAGCAGCTCCAGTTAATCTTTATAGGATCTGAGCAACGGAGATTGTGTTTTCAATACTGCAAGAGTTGCAGTTCAAAAAAAATTGAATGATAAAGTATTCCCCTCCCTTCCCTTTTACGTAGTGTAAGCCACCTCCGCTCAGATGTGTAATCTGGTCCTGGGACCAGACAGGTCACATCAAGGGACAATCTTTTTCCTATGAGCATAAGGAATACCATGCCCCCCTTGACAGTTTTTTCAGGTTTTCCTTATGGTCACTGAAGATTGTCCCTCTCTGTGATCCATCCAGACAGTCTTGCTGCTCTGTGGTGAGCAGAGTTACATCAGGTGTGGGAGGGGGATATTTTATCATTTAATTACTCTTGAACTACAAGTCGGACAGCATTGAAGTAACACTCTTCATAACCCAAATATATGTAGATTAATTGGAGCTGCTTTTATTGTGAAACTACTGTTCATTTACAGGGATAGTAATATTTCACAAAAACAGCAGCTCCAATTAATCTTCATTGTATTTGGGCCATGGAGAGTGTTATTTCAATACTGTCAGAGTTGTAGTTCAAGAGTAATTGAATGATAAAGTTTCCCCCTTCCGTCCATTTTACCTAGTGTAAGCAGACAGCTCACAGCAAGGAGCAATCTTTTTACTTTGAGAACAATTAAAGCCCTCCCCCCCATTGACAGGTTTTTCGGGTTTTCCCTTATGTTAATTGAAGATTGTCCCTCTCTGCAATCCACTTGGACACCACCCTGCTGCTCTGAGGTGAGCAGTGTTATATCAGTAAAAGGGGCAGTAGGGGGATACTTTATCATTCAATTACTCTTGAACTACAACTCTGACACTATTGAAATAACACTCTCCATGGCCCAAATACTATGAAGTTTAATTGGAGCTGCTTTTATTATGAAACATTACTATACCTTTAATGGGATATAACTGAATGATAGGGAGGCCCCCAGCTCCTTGAGGCACAAATGAATCTGGTGAATTTTTATTTGTCGCCTACTGTGTATTTGGCTTACCCCAGAATTCATACAATTTTCTTTGAGCACCAGAAAGGTATAGAACAGAATATATTGTATGCCTTTCTCACTCAAAGAGGTAAGTGCTGGCTATGGACACAGTTCAACAGGAAACCACTCACAGGTGGACTTATTTATGTGGGAAATCCCCTCCACTATACTTTATATGTGGGATGTATATGCTTGATAAAACACTATTACGATGAGGAAAAGTAGGTATTGATCATCGGTTTTATGTTTTTAGAACCTTTTATATCCGATTCTATGGAGTCGATGTACTCCAACCATTATTCTCTAAAGCGATAACTTTTTCCTTATGCTTTTTTTTTTAAATCTTTATATTGTGTCAAAATATTTGATGTGAACCCTGTTTTGCAGGCAGACAATTAAGGCGCTAAGTTAACCTTAATGTGCTCGAATTTCTGCACGTTAGTTTGAGAGCTCCCTGCCTCAAAAATGCATGGTGCAGGTCCATTCACATAAACATAATGATCTTATTTTTTATACATATTGCTGACAAAATATTTACCCCCATGTAGATATTAACGGACAATATGTATATAGTTTTGTATAGAAAAATTTACTTAATATTTGATAGAAAAGGAAGAATCAGAGACTATCTCAAAATTTAAAGAAAAGGAATCATTATAAATAATACACACTGTCTTACACTTTCATTTTTCCTTTGGAGAATTGAAATGCTTTATTTATATTACAGACGAGCAAGCAAATCAATACAGTTTTCATTATTGAGAAACATCTATATTTATATAATACATATGCTATTGTCTATATCGCTGTGGTGTAAATACAAAATACCCATATTTATGAATTAAAAAAACAGATAACGGATCTAGTCTGAACACTGGTTATCTACCAATATTCATGCTTATCTGAATTTTTAGGTGTGCTACCGTTCACTATCTTGGAAAAAGAAAGGCAAGTTAATAATTACACTCAGTCCCAAAAAACAAAGCATCCTTGCATCCACTGGGAATCTTCTCTGGGTTCTTCACTCGCGATTCGACCTGCTGCTGTGGCTGGTCACCCGATCATGTGACCCCTTTAGCCACCAAACAGAAATACTACAAAGAAAACAAACAAAGCACAAAGGTGCGCATCTAAGAGCAAACTGTGGGGTAAAATCAGCCAGCTGCACTCAGACTAACAAATCCCCCCCGAAGATGGGTACTCACTACAGAGAGAGTCTTCGTCCAGTCTCTAGGAATTAACTCCTAAAAAGCCTTTAATAGCCCAGCAATGGCTTAACTTCTCCACGCTTCTCTAGACCGCCCTGGTATTTCCCGGTCTCCAATGCATTACGGATATAACAGAGAGACACTACCTGGGCTATTTCACTGCTTTTCACTGATTTTTGGTAGTATACAATTTTAAAATATATATAAGATATTTTATTTTAAATTGTATACAACCAATAAATTGTGGCAGTGAAATAGTCCATGTAGTGTCTCTCTGTTATATCTGTGACGCATTGGAGACTGGGAGATACCGGAGAGGTCCAGAGAAGCATTGAGAAGTTAAGCCATAGTTGGGCTATAAAAGGCTTTTTATGGGTTAATTCCTACAGCCTCTCTCTAGTGAGTACTCATCTTCGGTGGGGATTTGTTCTTCTGAGTGCAGCTGGGCGATTTTACCCCAGAGTTTGCTCTTAAATGTTCACCTTTGTTTAATTATGCAAATTAGAGCAAATCTCTAGTTTTGCCAGACATGCATATAGCCAGACATAAGAAACATGGAAATGAGAAAAAAACACTCAGTTGAACATAGTGCCTACATATAGAAATAAGTAGGTAAGTAAAAAAAGAGACTACTGTTTTATTATTTGAACATATCTACTATTTCCCTGTAACCCAGGCTCATGATTCTTGCTTTGCAGTACCAAGTTCTCATTTTGAGCTGTGATGAGCTTCACATTTTTTCTGCCAGTATGTAACATGTGAATTCACCGTAACTTAATTTGTGAGCAAACTGCCAATTAAGGTTACACCTTTTTATATGTAATGACAGAATGCGCACATTTCTGAGGCTGATGTGCTAAGAAAATTAGGGGAGATGTACTACAGTGTTATAACCTTAGTGCATAACCATCTGGAGTAAATCACTTGTACCACAGAATATAAATGACTAGGGTTGCCAGATCACCTCTTTTAAAGAACACACATATTTAAAATGCCTGCTGAATTGATACATGGAAAGCAGTACAATCCAATAATTATAGTGATAGTAATATTTATAATAAAGTACAGCTGCAAGTCTTCTTTATTCTATTTGTAGTACATAGCGCTATATTTCAATACTAACAGGCTTGTAGTTCAACCACAAGTAGTATAGTAACATAGTAACATAGTAATTTAGGTTGAAAAAAGACTTGCGTCCATCTAGTTCAACCTTTTCCTATTCCTGTTTACCATCGTTGATCCAAAAGAAGGCAAAGTGAATCTGAAAGGATCCCCCTTCTGGCCGCCTCCCATCAGTTGTGGAATCCGGTCGTGGTACCGGACAGTGAGCAGTGAGGGACAATCTCGACTCCGAAAGTATAAGAAAAACCCTGACCTCCTTGATGAAGGATTTTCCTTATGCTTACTGAAGATTGTCCCTCGCCACGCTCCATCCAGACCACCATGAGATGCAGACTGACGTTAGGGAAAGGGTTGGGGGGGGATCCTTTCTAATTAAATTGAAGTTGAACTACAAGACTGTAAGTATTGAAATATACCGCTATGTGCTACAAGTAGAATAAAGAAGATTATTTTATTAAGTATTACTATCCCTTCAACCATTGAAGCTCTGAAGCATGCATTTTTCATACATGTCCTCTTTTAAAGGGATGATCTGGTAACCCTATAAAGTAGGCTGACCAGACCTCACCTTTAACCGGGGACACATAGGAAATAGGCATATTTCAGGACTGCACTGAAATCAAAGCAGCCCTGCAGTATGTATTTTTCATGTGTGTCCCCGGTTAAAGGTGAAGTCTGGTCACCCTACTATAAAGGACATTTCCCTAAATCTTTACTGATTTAATGCTTTGAATGCCAGTGAGTCATCAATCCAATTTGCATGATTAATCCTCTCCTATTCATTTATTCCACTCCTTGGGTGAGAACGGATTCTAGTTATAGCAAAATCAATAAGGTGGGGAAGAGGTCTGGACATGTGAGTAAATAATTATGCAGGCTTTATCAAACAGGTCAGAGAACAACCTCTATATGGATTAGATTTCCAACTATTAACGCACGCATTTCTAAAACAAACTAATTTTTTTTTTGTGAAAGTATTTTACCAGGAAGAGTACACTGAATGTTCTGGACTCATTTTATCTACCTCAGAAGGGTGAATGGCTGAGCTGAGCTTGCCGGGACTAGAACCTGCAACCTCACGGTTTGAACACATTCTACAGCTGGTGCATTCATCAGCTCATTAAAAAGCAAAAAAGCACAAGGAAAAAAAGTTTAACCTTTTGAAATGCATTTAATACCCCTCTGGCACTCAAAGGGTTAAATCAGGGGGAAGCCAGCCCTGGTCCTCAAGAGCTACCAACAATGTGTGTTGTCCTGTTATCCCTGAATGAGCAGAGGTGGACCAATTAAATTAACTGAAACACGAATTAGTCCACCTGTGATCCAGTTAGGATATCCTGAAAACATTCACTGTTGGTAGATCTCGTGGACCAGGGTTGGCTATCCCTGGTTTAACCCCTTAACGACCCTTGACGGTCATAGTACGTCAAGGGTCGATTTGACTTAACAACCGATGACGTACTATGACCGTCATCGAGTTCCGGGCTCCCCCCGCGGCTGCACGCCGTTCGGGGTGTCCGGAACGCAACGGAGCAAAAAAAAAATTTTGCTCCGTGGTCGTTGAGTCGCATCTTCGGCCGGATTTCCCGGTCCTTAAGGGGTTAAAAAGATACATTTAATGAGAACATCACTGTATAAGTAATAGGCCCACTTTAACATTTGCACAAGAAAATCCCTGTTGAAGGACAAAAAAAACCAAAACAAAACAGTGTGTTCATTGCTCATTCATACAGTGTGCTTTGTCCAGCGGGAGGAAAACTGAAGAAAACGCCCTTCCTTCTACTACACTACCTTGCATCTAGTATGTGCCTTGGAATACACTATTGTTTTAGGGATGTCTTGGGACTTAACAAGTGATTTTAAAACGCTTGCCCAAGGATAATGCTTCCCAGGTACAGCTTTAACCCCTTAACGACCCTTGACGGTCATAGTACATTATGGGTAAATCTGAGTTAACGACCCATGACGTACTATGACCATCATGGAATTCCGGGCTCCCTCCGCGGCTGCACGCCGTTCGGGGAGTCCGGAATCCAAATTAAAAAAAAAAAAAAATGCTCTGTGGTCCTTTAGTGACTGCCGCGTGCCTGTGCGACTGGTCATTAAGGGGTTAAACCTTTGAATGCCAGAGAGGTATACAACACATTGCAACACAATGCTTTTAACACTTCTCTGGCACTGAAAGTGTTATTTATGTAACTTATTTTAACATTATTTTCATATATTTTTCTTCAGGTGCCTCAAAATAGTGCCTGTTTTCAGGATCTCAATTAAAAGTGAATATTGTTAACTCAGGCATATACTTTAGAATGATTGAGCCACTGACTGATTCCCCTGTGTTCTTGTAAGGAAATCCTGAAGACCTGCACCATTGTATGGATAGGGATTGGCAGCACCTGTAAACAAGTCAGATTGTCTCTTGTAGAGATTATATCAGCACATACATACTCAACCTTCACAACAACAGCTGAAGATGTGGAAGTTACCCACCCTGTACTAATTATTAGGTTACTATAGACCACACATGAAAAGTCTGCTGTTACATGAGAACAATTGTAAACTAATAATTAACCACTGGAACCCTACAGCAGGAGCTTTTCACATGTCCTCTTTCAAACCTTTGAGTGCCAGAGAGGAATCAGTGGCATTGCAACACAATGCATTGGATAACTTAATAGCACCCAAGGAGTTAATGAGGTGATCTGGCAACCCTACCCACAACTGCTCCAGTTTCCTTTGGCACATAGCTACTAATTCTGCAAGCGAAAATGGTGCAATTCTGAATCAAACCAACCACACCAAAGGAGAAATAAATATTCCCAATTAATGAAAGCTAGATATGTCTCCAGCATAGTTTAATGCAGACATCTCTAGAATCTGAGACAATATAAAAACCTATTAAAATCAATGTTTAATTAGAAATATTTGTTTTTTGTTTGTCCCCTAAGATGCAGTTGGTTTGCTCCAGAATTTCTTTGTAGTACATGGCTTCCTTGAGTAGTACTCCCATTATCCTATATAATAATTCACTGGGATGTTTGTCAGAAGTCGTAATACTCAGTAGAGAGTGCCCGAATGCACAGAATGCTGGGAGGTGTAGGAATGCTGGGAGCATTCTGTGCTTTTGGCCAGTCTCTGCAGTGCATGACTGAGTTGGCAGCAGGATGCAGAGCAGGACCAACCTCTTAACACTTTGAGTACCAGAGGGGTACGCAATGCATTACAAAGACTTTGACCCATGTACATGGGCTTTTACACTAGTTTACTAATAATTGTAATCACATAAGACTCAAGCTTAGCTCCTCATTATTCTCGTTGTTCATTTGTTGTTGAAAATTAAACTTTTGCTTCTCTTGACATCAGAAATTATTTATGTTATTTCATTACCAAGTGCCAGGAATGAAAACACAGAAACAATCAAGTCAAAGACTTTTTATTTCCTAATCTAACAACGATTTTGCATTTGAACTCTGACAGCCTTTTTTCAATAAAACTACTCCATAATCCCCAGCCTCTAGAGTGACTTTTAAATGTCACATATAGGTCTTAGCTAGACCTCACATTGTCATTTACAGAAGGGTTTATCTCCTGAGTAAAACAAGAGTATTCCCACTGCTGAAAGGTGTTTTAATCAAAAGTTATTACAACTCAAAGGTGAATTTTTAGGTGCAATATCACAGTGGCCTGAAATTGTACAGTGATGCAGTTGTTACACCATCCTATGGAGAGTTTATGGACCAGAGCTGTCCATAGGATGGTGTAACAACAGTGCCACTGTACAATTTCAGGCCACTGTGATATTGCACCTAAAAAAATTCACCTTTGAGCTGTAATAACTTTTGAATAAAACACCTTTCAGCAGTGAGAGTACCCCTTTTTTTACTCAGGGCAATAAACACTACAATATGTATTTTTTTACATATTTAGTATTACTATCCCTTTAAATACTAGAGATCTCACAAGCACATTGCAAAAGCAATGCTATTGAGAGATCTGTAGCATCCAAGTAGTTAATAACACTTCTGCTGCACATAGAAGATTTGAGAACCAGCTCAAAATGTATCTGCCGAGAAATTATGAGATGTTATTTATTTATTTTCTGTTATATAACACAGGGATCCAAATGGGTTTGACTTTCCACAATGCTTTATTGTTCCAAAGCAGTATCCTTTTAAAAGGTCACACGCAAAAGAGCATGCAACCACATCTTGCACTAACCATCCGGTTTCAGCAGCTAGAACAAGTGTGGGCAATTTCATCAAATCCCATTACCCTTGCCCAGCCAGCAATGGGAATTGCACTGTAAAGTGTGCAGAAACAACTTCATCACTTTTCTTTAGCAATTAGCAAAACAATCCATTCAATCATTGTTCTTTGATATGATACCAACAGCTCTACATGCAAAGGGTTAACTAATAATGAGAATTTAATGAGCCAGCTGAGCTTTCAGATGATTGATTCAGTTGAACTTCAAACAGCAGAAATGTTTTGGATTAACATGCTGGAAAATGATTCCCAAGGTTACGTAAACAGGCTATAAAACAATAGGGGTTCTCTGTATGTTTACAGCGTATTAACATCAATAGAATAGTTTTTGTTGTACCAATTAAAATTAGGTTATCATTGAACACTGACCAGACAATTTTTGAAAGTAAAGCATATATACACAATTAAATTGCATTCAATAAATGTAAAATTATTTGTTTTATTTAATTTTATCCAGGTGCATAACTACAAGGGGTGCGGAGGGTGTAGTTGTGCCAGGGCCCAGCATCTGCTCCAGAGTCCAGTAGATTCTAGTTATGTCTCTGTGAAAATATTTTTGCATTGGGAGGCCAAATTGTTACGGTTTTCTGACACTCAGACCAGGATATGAAATAAAAACACAGTTTTATTGAAAATAAAACAATGCCCCTAGAGGCCAGTACAGAAATAGCAGTAATGGTAATAATGACAAAGTGAATGCACACAATGATAGTGATAGGTGCTATGAATGGATAGGGAGTATTCCCCCAAAGGGTTAACAAATGAAATGGTTGAGATATAACAAGATTGGCCAATGCCCGGGATAAATAGCAGTCTCTGGAACACAGTCTCTCAATAGCTGGATAGAGAAGTAACTGCACTGAATACACTCTCAAGTTGGTATAGTAGCGCAACAAAGTCCAGAGCTGAGCCGGTACCACCACCATGGGCTACAGAGGAATGCTATTGCCACGCTGTAGTGATCAGAACCAAAATCGCCCTTAACTGGAAAAGTAGTAACCCTGCGTGTGCCACTTGGATTGTGCCTTGACACCCCTTGGGTGCTGTACTGATGGTGACTGCCCAAGCTGGAGTAGAGCCGGCACCCTCTGGAGTGCAATGGGAATGTACCTTCAGCGTCTGTGGGCCTGAGCCCGAATATGAGCACGGAACAGACAAGGCTCTGATGGTGAATGAGAGACACACAGAAGCACTCATAGGAAAGGCTCACGTCAGAAAACGTATGCTTGGCAAGATATATCGGAGGCACTAGACCGGAGACTACAGGCACTGCAAGGGTTAAGTGGTTCTGCACAGGAGCGAGTACCTTGGCAACCAGCAACAGGCAAAGCAACCTCAGACTACAGCTACTGACAAGTGAGAGGAACAGTGAGTCGCTTAAACAGTTCAGAATGTCGCCGAGGCGACCGGAATGATGCAGGAACACTGGAACAGCAGGCAAACCGGAACGGCAACCGGAACAGTAGGCAGAACCGGAACGGTAACTGGAACATCAGACAGGCCGGAATAGCAACCGGAACAGCAGGCAGAACTGGAACGGTAACTGGAACAGCAGACAGGCCGGAATAGCAACTGGAACAGCAGGCAGAACCGGAACAGTAACTGGAACAGCAGACAGGCCGGAATAGCAACTGGAACAGCAGGCAGGACTGGAACAGTACTGGAACAGCAGACAGGCCGGAATGAATCACAGAGCAGGGTCATCAGCCAGAACCGGGTCAAGTCACGGAGCACGGTCGTCATCCAGAGCCAGGTCAATTCACGGAGCAGGGTCGTCAGCCAGAACCGGGTCAAATCACGGAGCAGGAGCAGGAGAAGAGTCAGACTAGCCGGGTCGGTACACAGGAGGCACAGGAATATGGTAACAAGGCGCAGCAACAGGAACACCATGAAAGGGCAACTGACAAGTGCCCAAGCTCCAGCATATAACGGCACATCCTGGGCGGGCCAATCAGTCTCCACCAATGCACAGGCAAATCATGTCAGATTGACAGAAAGACATAGGGACCGTGATACAAATAACTGTATGTACCAGGATCCTCTGCTTGACTGTCATCCACTGTAAGTCTTCTTCTTTAATCTTCTATCTTGTGTAATCTTCTTTCTTAAAAAGAATATTGAATTTTAAATATGAAATGCCCCCAAGAATATGCTAAAAGTGTACACTGCTGCCACTGGCGGCTGGAGGTGGCAGGAGAGCAGAGCAAGGATCACCCCTTATATACCTCTAAGGCCGTTGTCTGAACCATTCTGAAGAAAATTTGAACAGAGACTGGCCAGTCTCTGTTCAAAATGGTTCCCAACATTAAATTGGTTGAGATGTGGGGTTATGCACCTCCTAGCCCATCAGCTTCAGATTCAGATTTCAACATCCCTCTTTCTAGAGGCTGATTGGTTGGGATGTCCTCTTTTAGCATATCCTTGGGGATTTAATATTTGAAATTCAATATTCTTTTTAGTTGTAGTCGAATAATATTTTGGAAAACAGAAGAAAGAAGTAGACACAGGACAGAAAATTAAAGAAGAAGACTGACAGTGGATGACAGGGGTGCTGAAGACAATGCTGGATAACAGACTTACAGGTGAGTGTTTGTTTGTTTATTTTCAGGTTAGTTTTAGTGGGATTAAGTATGTTAGTTTTAGTGGGATTAACTCTGACTGCCAGAGGAATATACAATGCTCTGCGTGCATTGCATGCTACACTGGCACTCATAGGGTTAATTTTAGTTACAGTAAACACATTTTTCCATACTTTGGATGTATTGATATGGGGCTTGAGGTCCCATACCAATACATCCCCTTGTCACTTAGCTTTTTTTTTCCACTTAAATTCCAGTGCTGGTAGTTTCAAACACGCATTAGGGGACTTTTGGCAATAAAGTGGGGTCCCTTAACACATGTCACTGCCCAACGCATTGAACTGAATCAGGATTGCACAACATTGTTAATTATTTCCAAAGGGTGCAAAATTTAGCATCCAACATGTTTTTTTTTTCTTCATGGGGTAGTTTTTCACAACACAGGTATTTGGATGGCTTACTGTGCTTGAAAAACTACTGTAGCCTTTTTTTTTTTTTTTTTTTTTTTTTTAACAATTGGATCGAACCCATAGTGCCTGTCTCAAAGTGCAGGAAAGAAACTTAACTGGTAAGGTTTGTAGCTTTTATTTTTAATGTGATTTTACTGAGTTTTACATGTGACTGGAATACCATTTGTAGGAAGATTTTTTTATTTTTACATTGCCTTTGCTACCTCTGCAAATGGATCATCAAGATGCACTGAAAGCACAGCTCCCCATGTTTTTAGTGTGATTCAATTGTAATCCAAACCATAGAAGAAACTTAACGGAGCGAAAATGCACTGTGAATCAAAGTTGCAGCAGACCACCTGGACATGTATTTACAGCCATGCAAATTAGCGCATTTTTTTCTCTTCCATTAAAAATTGTGCAATATAGTTGCCTGTGTGAATTCCCCTTAATGTGGACACAATGCCATTGCTTTTTTCGAGAAATAAACTCTGTCTATTATTATTATTAATCTTTATTTATATAGCGCCAACAAATTCCGCAGCGCTTTACAGTAGGGAGTAGACATACAGAGGTATTAAATAGTACAATCAAGTGTGGAGAACAGAAGGATCAGAAGGCCCTGCTCGTGAGAGCTTACAGTCTAGAGGAAGGTAGGTATGACACAGGTGGAGTAAGTGCTATTGGGTAGTAAGTGCTATTGTTGTACTAACAATTTTTCTGTACATTACAGTTTTTTTGAGAAATTAAACTTTATATTTTGGTGGCACAGTCTGGCAATTTATGCTGATTCTCTGCACAGTTTTCTAATTAGTTATGTTAAGGACAAATTTATCTCATTGCGTTACTACAAAAGTCCCCGGGTGTGTGTTCTGCCTAGATTCATTTATAGCACAATGCAGTGGGGGGCTGGTCTAGGGGCAGGGGGGCAATTTCTCCCTGGGACAGTCATATGCCTTGGTCAGTAGGCCACTGCCTCACTCAATGTATCACTTTCCGCTGTAAATGGAACTGTACTAGTGATACCACAGAGCTTACAATTGAAATGGAGCTACACAAAGTATACCACAGAGCTACAATCCATATGGATCTAGGCTAGTGGCATAACCAATGTTCCTTGTAGGCTCTGTGGTATCACTAGTGTAGCTGTATTTAACTTGTAAGTTCTGTATTATCACTTGTGTAGCCCCATTTCAATTGTAAGCTACATGGTATCAATTGCCTTACTTCACAACATTAATGCCATTTTTAAAATTAACAAAAGCGGATGGGCTGGGACAGTAAGCTGGAATCATAGTAGAAATGGCCACTTGATTGTATTTGCCACCCAGGTCACAAGTTGGCATACCTCCACTGGCACATAAAGTGCTACACTGTACCACCAACAAGTAAAGGTTACTTTTTCAAAAGTCTTTATATTACATAAAGATTGCTACGAACACAGTATACACGGAGGAAATCCATGTGATAAGGGTATCTGTTTTGATCTCTAGAATGTGTACCTGATGTCCAGAAGAATATTGATCAGACTTTATGGTAAACTTGCTTGAAAAAGGTTGTGTAGTCAGGAAAATGGACAATCCTTTTCTCCTTGTTTGTTCAGTCAGTAAAATTAACAATACTCTTCTCCTTGAAATTCGGATTGCTTAAAGATGGCTGCACAATTTAATAGCAACCAAAGTAAATCCGTCTGAAAATTCATTTTCATCACCATACTTTGTATTTATGAATGTTGTGTATTAGTCTCAGATGACTGAATTTGCACACAAGAAACAGTTATGATAGGAAAGGTAGAAATGTTTAAATATGATTCATCAGACATAATTTTGGAGCTATACTTCCATTTTATGGCATGATTATAATGAAGTGACTTAGCTATATTAAATGCACTATAGTACAGTATGTTAGTTATATAATATCTGCTTCTGTACTGTAAACAGAATAATGTGGCTGTTTGGCAGGGTAAGGTGAATTGAGGGTGAGGCTGATTTGCTTAGAAGAATTGTGGAGGAAATCTATTGCACAAAAGGAACAAGTAAAAAGTATAATTTATTTAAATGAGTTTGTTAACCTTTTGAATGCAAGAGAGGTCTCCAACATATTGCTAATCAATGCATTTGAGGAGCTCTCTAACATTCAGGTGGTTAAAGTACAGAATTGAGTTTGTCCAAAAGTGACCAGCTTGTACTAACAACCAGTATAAGTTATCTTACCTGCCTAGTGGTCCGATGTTACCAGCATGGATGTCGCTGTATAATGATCATGAACTATGATATTTGTCAAGTTCATTTGTTTACCAGGTTGGTGTTTGTATGTGTTTAACCCTTTGTATGTATGTGTCTGTATCTGTTTAATCTTTGAGCGCTAGAGAGGTCTCTAAAATTTTGCTTTGCATTGCTAGCATCCAGATATTAATTTTAATTTGTTTGTAATTCAAGCTACTACAATGCTCGATTGTTAAGGCAGAACTTGCATGGGTGTCAAATACTGGTGACTCTTACTTTATATGAGTAAATCTAGTTATCTCTAAGACATTCTATATTACATCTGAATAAGAGATGAATTCAGCTCCACATGTGATTTGTTGATGTTTTTTTATTCATACATACTTTTCCCACATACAAAAGTGTCTAGACAGTCGAAATTTTGTTATTACTGATATCATATGAAGTCTTAGTAGAGTATCAACTGTATTAAAAGGAGAAAAAGGATCCAGCAGATTGTGGAGAGAAGGGCAATCTTTGGTTAGAGAGGATAGCAGTGCTTCTGTTACACATGTTATGGCTCTTTTAGTTTTGCAGTCTCTTTAGTAGCTACTGTGCACATGATGGGACCCATAAACCGAGGAACCATGGCATGTTCCACAAAAAGATTGAAAAATTTAGTCATTTCTCTGCCGTCCAATACAGGCTACTGGTAACTTTGGGTCGGCGCTCTGCCCCTTTAAGTAGGCAGGAACAATTCTGAGAAGTGAGTGCAAGGGTGGAGCCTACCCTCTAACCTTAGCTGCAGCTTCCTGTTTTAACTTCAGTAAGTTTTGTTCCTTGTTACAAGCAACAAGGCAAGAGAACATTTCTGTTTAGTTTTAGATTTTTATTATTTTCTGCTAGATATGGAATACCACCATTAGGCGGATTACCATCATTGACAGTTCCCATCACCCAAATGTGGATAGCTCAGTTTACCTGGTGCTTATCTATGGACCTAAGCCCTGGGGGGAAGATCTTGGCTGCAAGTTCTTTCCTCAGGAGTTGCCCACTGAGGCTCCTTCTTGATATATGGTAATCTGAAGAAAGAAGTCCTGCAAAAAAGGTGAGCACCCTTTGAGTGCTGAGGTCCACATGTCCCATGAAACCCTTCCGCACAGGGGTCTTTATTACTGAGTTCTTTTTGCATACTCTAGCACTCATTGGGTCTATCTGTATATCTGTCTGGGTGTTTGGAGCAAGTTTCTGTGGTAAAATGACCTATTCACTGCTGGTTTGGCATGTTGTGGGGGTTGAGGACACTTTCCCTACTGGGTTTGGTGTTTATATTGTTTAACTACATGTTCTAGTATGTTTTTAACTTGAATTTTATTTTAATTCAGTTTTTGGTGAAATTATGTACTACGCCTTTAAGACGAGCTTTTTACCGCACAGACGCCATTGCTCCATTCACTTCAAAGGGACTGTACAGTTTGGGACATATCTCTGCAACCGCTTATTGCAGCGAGGTCAGAGATGGCTCATTTTACTTGTCTGCCCTTGCTCTGTCATCCGGTCAACATTCTGAACATGATGGGGGACTTGGGGGGCTTCGGGCACTGTTGGGGTACTTTTTTTAAAAAAAAACTACTATTCCCATTAGCGCTTGCTTCGCTCGCTCATTTCTGATTGGCTTCTGTCGCGGAAGCCATTTTGTGCTTTTCTTTGAATGAGTATCCAATGCAGGGCCTGTACTCTCCTTCTCTCCTCAGCTCATTAACCCTTTCATTGCCAGATAAGTTTATAATAACATTTTCTGTGCTATTTAATCATTTTTAAACACTGTTTTCGGGTGGTTTAGTGTACTTTTGACCAGTTGATTTCTGTGAGAATGTCTATTCCACTAGAGACTGGGGTTAGACCTAAGACTAAGGAATCTGGGGTGCCTGTGTCCCCCATTGCTCCTTATGTCATGAAGGGTTACCTAGAGAATTCTCAGGTCATGTTTGCCCAACATGCGCTGCTGTCCCTGAATCTCCTGCAGGGACCTCCGGCCATGCATTAGATCCAGTATGGATGCAAGAGTTTAAGGCTTATACAGGGACCTCCAGTCTACCTTACAACTCCTTCCATCCACCTTATAGTGGGTCTTTCACTCATGTCAAGCCCCCGCTTACATCAGGTCTTCCCTGCCTAAAACCGCCAGGTGTCTCTGATTTATCTGATTCTTTTGATGAGAAACTGTTGGTGGATTATCATGAAGAAAACTGTTCTGCAGTACTTCCTCTCAGATTTTTCTTGGGGATCCCTTTGAAGCTGATCCTGTCCCCTCTGCTGAGGGCCTAATCAGGGCTGTATTGACCACCCTGAATATTCCCTTGGTACAGGAGACCTCTTCAGACCCCTTCAGATGTGTTTCAGGAGCCTCAGTGCCCTTATACATGTTTCCCACCTAATCCCACCCTTGACCGTCTGGTCTCTGACGAGGGGAAGTTTCCAGATAGAAGGCCATCTGTCGCTAAGAAATTTGCTAAACTTTGTCAATTTTCTGAAAGAGTGTTAGCTCTATAGGTACATCCACCCAAGGTGAATGCCCCTGTGTCCAAGTTGTCCAAATCTACTGGGGAGTCTGGAAGAACTCAAAAGCACAGCGCACATAACAAGAGAAGAAAAATAAAACAATGTATCTAAGAGTAGTAATTTAATGCCAATGATAAAAATAATAGCATAATCAATATGCAGTCACAAATGCCCTTCTTGGGCTAAAAGCACGTCAAATGGGTACTCTCTCCCTCGTAGCCTCGGTCTGCGTCCTCCTGGCTCACCTTGTAGCTGGTCCTCAATTATGTCCTTAGTTCTTAATGCCGTATGGATGGTAAAATAAGACGCTGGTGCCTCTTGGCACTAAAAAATATCCATCGCTAAGAAAATGAATGTCAGGCTAAGGTGTTGTAAGCGTTCGTTCTTAGACGGGTGATGACCTCATGGAGAGGCTAGTAACAAACAGTACAGAGCGGACTGGGGCCAGTAAGTGGCGGAGGCAACCCACAGGGGGCGTGGAGGAGTCCCGGTGTTGTGTGGGCAGTGGATCTGCCGAAACTCAAACGTTTTTGCAGACTCTCTGTCTGCTTTCTCAAGGCTATCAGAAAAGTCTGTAAAGTGATGTAAGGGTTGTATATATAGATACTAATTCACCTAAATTGCCAATGGGCTATCAAGCTCATGGGATAAGCCAAAGTTAAAATGTGAACACAAAATCATACACAATGAAAATGTTTCATATCGTATATTAAGACTGTATAGAGCCTTCGTATATCACTGAAAATACTTGTATATGGAATAACAGATAAACAACAATAAAAGAATAAACATGCCACTAATGAAACATTATATTAAAATGAAATAAAATGTTGAAACAGTCATTAAACATTGAAAAATCAATACAACATTTACTCAATTGAACTTTAGTGTATTTTAAAAGGTCTTATAAGAGACCATAATGTGTTTGGTTGTGAATACGTATGAAATGGTTAAAATAAAAAGTTAAGAATTAAGAATAGACAATTAATGTAATGAACAATAGGGTGAAATGAAATGTGAATGTGAGGGGAGAAAAAAAAAGAAAGGGGTGGGTTAGAGTGTGAGAGTGACTGTGAATGAAAGATTGTGCATTTTGAGAATGAGAAAGGTGTGGTGAATATGTGTCGGAGAAATGATTTGAAATATGTGGTGAATACGTGTTGGGGAAATGTGTGAAGAAGTTATGTGATGGTGGAAATGTGAAAATACGGTGTGGGAGAAAAGTGATGGGACAAAAAATTAATGAGGAACCTGTCGAGTGCCTTATAGTGTTGTGATTGAATAATATGTTTAGTGTTGTGTGTATTACAGGTGCAATTGAATAAGAGTTGTCCAAATATATAGCAACTAGTTGAAGAGCCCGTTACACGGGCCACAGTGCCACTGTCAGCCAGTCGCGGGGCAGTCACGTGCAGTAGAGACTGCCTGCGCCGCGGCTGATATGAAGGAGAGTTCAGCTCTGTATCAGCCACGGCGCGGGCAGTCTCTACTGTGCTTGACTGTGTCGTTACACACGTTTTAGCAAATTATTATATAGGATAGTACTGAATAAAATTCCTCTGTGGTGAGACATAAATTGTTGCACCGCTAGTTGTTGAGGAACAAATGTAAGCATGAAACCTGGAGATGTTTAAACTAAAATGATATACAATTGTACAGTATAAAAAAGTGCAGTACAATAAAGGCTGGGTCGTTCTTACCCATATGGATGAAAAAAAACAACTAACCAGATAGATACAAAAATTAAATGACACAAGTCACCCTACATATGATTTTAGTCAATAGATCATAAGGGTTTTCTAAATTAAAAAATATGGATAACAATCCAAATCTAATGATATGTATGTTAATATTGTCCCCTATTTGCCCTGTGTTCAAGTACTGGTGCAAACACATAATAATGTATAAGTAAAAAATGGAGTATTAACTCAGCATACAATTTGTTCTGCAAAGTAAGATGGGGCTACAGCTTCATTGTAACAAAACAAGATAAAGTATGTTGAATAAAAAGTGATAATGTGACTGATAAGATTACAGAAAGGCAGCAAAATCAAACTCCACATTGAGACCCCCTGGACTTGCAGTTTTGAGTTCATATATCCAGAAAGATTCCCGCTGTCAAAGTCTAAGCAACCTATCGCCCCCTCTGATTCTGCTGTATCTGTTCAGTTCCCACAATGGTCAAATTCGATTGGGCATCGTGTTGGACCGTTTTAAAATGGTTGGACAGACTATGTGTTTCAAGGTCATTTTGTATATTATACAAATGTTCCCCAAATCTAGTTTTTAATTTTCTCTTTGTGTGTCCAACATATTGTAGTCCGCAAGTACATATTATTAAATATACTACAAAAGTGGTAGAACATGTTATAAACTGTTTGACTGTATATTCTTTTTTTTTGTAATTAGAGATCTGAATTGTGTGTTTTTGGATCTAGGTAAATGGGAACAGCACCAACAGTTAGTGCGCCCGCATTTGTACATGCCTATTCTAGTCAGGAATGATGTCTGTGGGGTTTTATTAGATTTGGGGTGTATATCACTAGGTGCTATATAATTAGCCAGGTTCTTATTTTTCTTATAAATAATTTTAATTTGGTCTCCAATTAATGGTTTGAGGATGGGATCCTCTTGGAGAATGTGCCAGTGTTTCTGTAGTAGATGACTGCTATAAGTAGTATGAAATGTGGGTGTACTTGTGTCATAAGAAGTATTTTTAGTTTTGTATTGTAAAAGATCTTGTCTATAGAGTGATATAGTTTCAGCCTTTGCTTGTTGTATTAATTCTGGTTTGTATTATTTATCTCAAAATTTTTTAGAAAGGACATCGGACTCCTTGATAAAGTCCTAATCTTTGGAACAATTCCTTCTGATTCTCTGGAATTGTCCAAAGGTGACATTATCTATCCATTTCTGGTGGTGGTCACTGTGGGAATGTAAGTAACTATTGCTATCAACCAACTTACGATGGTTTTTTGATAAAATTTCCCACAGAAAGGGACAACGTCAAGAAATTCAATGTGTTCAGAATGGATGTTGCCAGTAAAACTTAAATTCATCTGATTATTATTCATATACGCTATGAATTCCCGGCATCGATCCTCTGTGCCTTCCCAAATCAGGAGTAAATCATCTATGTATCTCTTGTAATAAATAATATTTTTATGAAATGGGCTATTGGTGTGAATGAAGTCCTGTTCCCATTTACCCATATATAAATTTGCATAAGATGGGGCAAATGTTGACCCCATAGCTACACCAGAGGTTTGTAGATAAAATTTGTGTTCAAACATGAAATAATTGTTGTGTAGAATGAAATTAAATTAATACAGTCAATAATGAACTTTATTTAGGTAAGAGGTAGTGTATTGTATGCAGTGGCCACAGATGTTATTGCTAAAAGTCCTAGTTTGTGGCATATGCATGTGTAAAGACTAGAGACATCACAGGTTGCCAAGAGATATTATTTATTCTAATAAATATTTTCCAAACTTTTTAATACTTGTATAGTGTCTTTTAGATAGGAAAGTAGAGTTAGGACCAAGGGTTGTAAAAACTCATCTATGTATTGAGATAGGAAATAGGTTAAACAATTAATCCCGGAAATTGTTGTTCAGCCTGGTGGTTGTTGAATAGTTTTGTGTAATTTGGAAAGATGATAAAAAATGGGGATAGTGGGATTTGGGTTGAATAAATATTGGTATTCATTGTTAGTGATAATATCATTTTTTAAAGCCTGTTGTAAGAGAATGTGAAGTTTTTCAGAGAAGACTTGAGTTGGATCTTGTTTTAATTGGAATATAGGTTTTTGTGTCCCCTAATAGCCTGTAAGCTTTGTTTAAGTAATCCTCTTTATTTTGAATACAAATACCGCTCCCCTTGTCGGCTTGTCTAATAATGATATAATTTTTTTTTTTGTAAACTGTCTAATGCTTTTCATTCCAGCTTGCTCAAATTTTGTTTAGTTTTGGAAATGCAAGTGTTAATTTTGTCAAGATCTCTTGTCATTAATTGGTTGAATACTTTTATTTGCTCTGATTGACAAGAGGTGGGAAAGAAAATGGACTTAGGTTTTTTGTTGCTGTGTATAGGTTCAGAAAGTTCTTGTGTAAGGGAATCTTTTTCTAACATATGTAATGACCTAATGTTGTATTTATCTTGCATAGTGGTTGCTGTGGTTAGATATGTATCGGTGTTCGATGTAGTTGCAAAATATCTTTTAAGAGTAAGTGACCTGATAAATTTGTTTAAATCTATATATGTTTGAAATTTGTTGAGTGTTTTGGCCGGAGCAAAGGAAAGTCCTTCGCTTAGGACCCTTTTTTCAGAATCAGAAAGAGTATAATCTAAATCTACTGCTTTGCCTGTAGCAGATGCTTCTGCTATGAAGGACTGGACTGACAAAAAGCTTGAGACTTCACTCAAGGCTATTTTTGCTTCAGCTGCTTTGGCCGCTGCGTGGGTGAATAGGTCCGTGGCCATCTGGACTGCACAGCTTACCTTGGCTATTCGCCAGGGGGATTCTACTTCTGAGCTGCTGAGACTTGTCGCCAACATTGCTGAAGCGCATCATTATGTCTCTGATGATCTGTTTGACACAGTCTGTGTGATTGCCAGGGCTTCTTCTATGTCTGCGGTTGCCAGACGGGCTCTTTGGCTCAAGATCTGGTCTGCTGATACCACATCAAAAAAGGTATATCATCATTGCCTTTTCAAGGTTCTTCCCTATTTGGGCCTGAGTTTAAATATCTCATCAGCGGAGTCACTGGAGGTAAAGGTACTCTGCCTCCAGTGGTCCACAAGTCCTCCTATAAGCCCAAGGCTTCCAAACCTTCTTCGGTATGACTTGCCAATTCCGGGTCCCGGTCCTCAGGTGGGAGGGAGTTTGAGCCACTACCTTTCCATCTGAGAAAAAAATCTGTGGTGGACCCATGGGTTTTGCAGGTGGTGGTGGCGGAAGGGTACAAGATTCCTTTTACCTCTCTTCCTCCTCCCCGCACCTTTCCTCTCACCCCCCTCTGGGCGCAGGAAAGCATAGCCTGTTTGAGGGTGCTATCCAACCCCTCTGGACAATGGGATCTTGGGGCCGGTCTCTTTTTTTCTGGAGACATGTTTGGAATTCTATTCCAAACTCTTTGTGGTCTCCAGGAAGGTGGAGGTTATCATCCTATTCTGAATCTGAAGGATATCAACCAATTTGTGGTCAGCTCTCACTATCATCAGCAGTCCTTCTGACCAGTTATTGCGGCCATGTCTGCTGGGCAGTTCCTAGCATCTCTGGATCTTCAAGACGCATATTTGCACATCTTCATTTATCCAGAGAGCCAACAGTATCTCTGATTTGCCTGTGACAGGGTTCACTTTCAGTTTTCTGCCTTGCCATTCGGCCTGACCACCGCTCCTCAAGTCTTCAATCGAGTTCTGGGAGCTTTAATCTCTGCTCTCCATCGAGGTGGCATCAGGGTCACTCCGTACATGGACAACCTTCTTCAGAAGGCCTCATCTCCAGACCTTCTTCACCAGCAAGTTCAGACCTGCATTCAGATACTATCCGCTTATGGGTGGATCATCAACCTGGACAAATCGAACCTTGTTCCCTCCCAGAAGATGGTTTTCCTGGGCCTTCTCTTCGACACTAAGAGAGACGAGGTGGCTCATCAGCTGGCTCAGAAGGTCTCTACGGTTCTGATCCAGGATCTGATTCCTGACAAAAATTGTACTCTCTAGTGGGGAAGTTCATCTCCACAATAGAAGCAGCCCCATTCACCATGGCTCATGCCAGGAAGCTTCGGAGGTTTCTGATCTTGGCATGCAAAGGTCAACCGGATCGTCTTGAGGAGTCTTTTTCTCTCCCACTTCATGTAGAGTTGAGTCTTTCATGGTGGCTCAACCTGGACAATCTCCTAAAGGGCAAGCCCTTCCTGATTCTATTCTGGATGATGGTGACTACGGATGCCAGCCTCTCAGGATGGGGGGATGTTCTGGGGCACCTGAATGCGCAGGGCTGGTGGTCTCAGGAAGAATCTCTCTGATTTCTGGCTTCCTGACCCCGATTCTGCTCTCAGACTACCTGCTACTTTCAAATGATCTTACTTTCTGTGTACCGATGTTACAGCTTACCTTAGTTTCAGCATCATCTACAGGCGCGAGGCTTCAAGCATGCAGCAGGCCTCTGTTTTATGTGTTTGCTTCCTACCTACTTCCTGTGGAGGGGTTTAAAGGGCAGTCTAAGTCCTGACTCAGTTGCCTTTGCGTTGTTGTTCATAGCAGTTCTATTACCTTGGGCTCTGTGTATGACCTGGCTAGTCTTCCATCCAACCTGGTGCTGACCTGTGGCTCTGTCTGACTATTCTTTTATCTATCCCTATAGTGGACACCCAACCTGGTGCAGACCTGTGGCTCTGGCTGACTACCCTGTGTATGACCTGGCTTGTCTGACTACCCCCTCTGGTGCTGACTTGTGGCTCTGTCTGACTATTCTTACATTTGTCCCTTGTACCTAGTAGACATCCAATCTAATGCAGACCTGGGGTTCTGGTAGACTAGCTCCGATACTGACTGCAGGCATGAGTCAGGTATCCCTTTCCTTATAATGACTGCAGGCATGAGTCAGGTATCCCTTTCCTTATAATGACTGCAGGCAGAAGTCAGTTATCTATTTCCTTATACTGACTGCAGGCGAGTCAGTTATCCATTTCCTCATACTGACTGCAGGCGTGAGTCAGATATCACACCCTACTGGCTGCAGGTGTGAGTCAGTACTCTCGCTTCGTCGGATCAAGTGTTCCTGTTTCTGCAGAGACTACCAGTGGTTGAGGCCTAGTCTCCAGCAGAGTGTTCATGCTTGGCAGCCTACTATTCCTGATAGCAGTGCTCGTTGGCTTGTAACCCTCTGCTTGCTACTTGTGTATATAGTGTTCTCTACTTTTCTATTATTAATAAAGTTTGCATTTAACTATACCGTACTGACTCCTGAACGTTATTGGTAACCGTGAAAACAGACTCTGGCTCTGCTTATCAACTTCCCACATCTCTTCAGTGATTCGACCTTCAGTGTACTGACTCCAACTCTGCCCACCGACCTCCAGATTCTCTCCAATGAACCGACCTTCTTTGTATGACCCCAGCTCTGCTTATCGACCTCCTTCTTATCTACAGTTATCCGACCTTCTGTGCATTTTGCTCAGGCTTGTTTTATGACTACCCATACCTTTCCTGTGATTCGACCATCAAGGTATCGACTACTGGCTTATCATACGACTAACTGCACATCTCCAGTGATTTGACTATCTGTGTACCGACTATTGGCTTGTTGTATGACTATTCGCATGTCTTCTGTGTACGACTGACAAACTTTCAACCTTGGGCCTGTAGCTCGACTCTGCATTAGGGTTTCGACCCCATGTCGGTACTTAGTGTGTCTCTGCCTTTGAATCCTCTACACACTAGCTAACCCTGACACAGGCTGAGAGACTGTGATAGTAATATTTTCCTTGATTCTACCCACATAGATGTTACATGGATTAAAAGGTAGGAGGGACTTATATAGTGGTATTATTAGTTTCTATATCATTTTCAGATCGTTTACATTTTTTGGGCCTTACAGAAAAAGTTTTATTTGGAAAGTATTCTGCAATTCTTTAGATAAATTGTATATACAGTACGTTTAATGGAATTTTTAGTTCATGTTGTTTGGAAGAATAATTTTTTTCAAAAACTCCAGATTGGCAGTTACATTTCACTGTCACAGTATAAGCGAAGATTTTGTTCAGAGGACTCTGATGACAAATATATAGATGTGAAGTACCTATGTACAGTTGTTTTTAATGTTTTAAGTTTGTTCTTTTCTGTATATTCAGTATCCTGTTTAATTTAGCTTCCATATTATGGTTTGGGTATATTAAAAAGGCACACCTCTATAGTGCCTGTAAATATTCAGGCACATATAGGTGACTTTGGTGATTTTGCTTTGAGTAGAGTCATCAAAGTTACTTAATAAACATTTTTTAAAGTAGAAGCAACCTGAATTTTTGGTCAGTAAAAGTATTTCTTTCAACCCTTTTCTTTCATTTTTACCTTTCTCAATTGGTCATATTTAAAGGAGAATGAACACATTCTCAATATACCCCCCCCCCCCCAAAATACATACACTTACCTGCTATGGTTATAAAATCTATGTTTTTTTCTCTTGCTCCTCAATCAAAATATAACTTCTTCAATCTGTCCTGGATATCATGTCCATGGATAGACATGACATTTGGTTGCCACCTCACGGACCTCAAACGCTGCTCATCATTGCACATAATAATCATAAGTAACCTCATGCACACTGCCTACTTCCATTTGAAAAAAAATGCCACCAACTATCATGTCTGTCTCCATGGATAGGACACCCAGGAACAATTGAACATGTTACCTCTTAACAAAGACAGGCACAATGGCAAAATTCATAGGGACCATTAGGATTTTCTGGCCATAGTAAGGTGTGTGTGCGGGAGAGGGTTATTATTAGGAAGTGAGAGTTCTTCTTTAAGGCATTCATATTTGCACTTATTTGATTTAATTTTATGTTGGCATTGCTTACATCAATTATATTATCCATCTCTTATTTTACTTGCTTATTTCCACAGACCGTGATTTGCATGCATTATTTAGCTATTATATTATTCCTCAGTCTTCCTAGATAATTTGAAAGTTGTATGGGGTGTCTTTTCCCAATCTTATGTTCAGTGTCTGATTACTTTGTTATGAATATATCATATTTGTAATGGACTATTTTGCATTTATTCAATTTGTTTTGATTAGTACTAATTCCTTTAGGGAATGTTACATTTCCACTTCTACATTGTTATTTTTTACATGGCTCTTGTATTTTCTTTTTTTTGCCTAGTTTCTTTTTTCCTAATGTAGACTGTTAGAACTGCTGATTTGTATGAGGTCACGTAGCTGATAGCCACAGTAAAGGCTTATGGGAATATGTTCAACCCGTTGTGGACAGAAAGGTAATGAGTGTTGAGGAGATGTCACTGGTAGTGGATGGTAAGTAGAAGAAAAGTAAAAAAAGACGTAAGATTTAGATTTGCTGTATTTCTGTAACTATTAACAGGTGAAGGAAGATGGGTCATGTGATTTACAAAGAAAAACATTCATGGGAACAGAGAAGAGCTGAGGGAAGAAGAAGTTATGTGCTATGTGTGATGATGGTGTTATTAGGTGGAGAGAAGGAAAGAAATTTAGGAGGAAGAATGAAAATGGGAAAAGAAAAATATTAATATAAAATACAGTGTGCAGAGTTATTTTTACGTAGGCATGTGCAAAAAGTGAATTTTTTTCCATGGAAACAAAGGCAAAAAAAGAAAAAAGCTCACAGTGCTAGCTCACCATAATATATACATGTAGTGAATAGAATAAGAAAGATATCAAATGACTGGCATCTAGATAGCAGCAAGGAATGAGAGGGTCCCCCAGTACCCCCAAAAATTGGGCCAAAACCCAGAGTTTATGAGCAAAGCAAAAAACAGACCAGAGCTCCTTCATAAAAATGTGTGAATGTGTGCCCTGCCTTAGGCATATATAATAACTTGGTTGATAAATATGAGGATTTAGTTCATAATTTGGCCAAGGAATGTTAAGGTTGCCACCTCGTCAAGGTAATATGGCAAGTACCTACTCTAATGCACAACTGAACCCCTATCTAAATTAAAATTGTAAGGTTGTCAAAGCTGATAAAGATGTTATAAGGAAACACGTACCTGATTGTTAAAAACTTTAATAAATAATACTTGTGTGACAGTGTATGCAATTAAAAACAAGAGGACAAACGGAGAAACAACTGTGTTAAAAGGTGTAAGAAAGGACTTGCCTGGAAATTTCTTCATTGAAAATTCCTGCAGAGAGAAAAACATTCCACCTTTTTGTCACCACTATTTCCATGAGAACTGTCATTTTCCACCTTTGCTTTCTATGGCTCTCAGTGAGGTTTTAGATAATAGAAAGAGAGGAGTGTTACTTCTAATTGCATTCTACGTTACTAGACTCAATAGTAAAAAATGGAGTACGAGGAGTTAGAAGACTGCAGCACAAGAAGCAGCAGTAGTAGTAGTGATAGTGGGAACTCAGCAGTAATACCAGAAGATATGGCTACAATTTGTTTTTGTACAGCACCAATAGATGCTTGTATTTTTCTTGTCTGTGAGTGGAATTACGTGTTGTATTTTGCTGTCTCTCTGACCGAAAATAATGTATGATGTATGTCTCTGTCTCTTATCTGTCAGTCTCAGTTTTGCCTCAGATCTTCTGCCTGTCTCTGTCATCTATAAGTGAAAAGTATTTTTTAAACTGTTCAAATCACTGTCAATGTCCACATATCACACCCACACATGGAACTGTGGAACTGGCTACCACCAGTACCCCTAAATCAAGCAGCTCCAGCTCGTTCTTTTGCCTGTCTGGCTGAACATAAGCTAGCATCAAATTCAGCTATTTTCTCTCACTCTCCCAATCACAGACTGACAAACGGTGGTAAACGAACATTACCTTTTACAACTGCAAGTTAGTAGATGGGCGTAAATGAAGAAACTCTTCAAGAAGGGAAATTAAAATATTATTGTTATTTCAAACAATCAAAAAAGGGTGAAAAAGCAGAAAAACTGCATGAATTTTCAAACTAATTATTTTGCTTTGCAGCTGAAAATGTTTGTCCGTCCCTAATTGTAAATATATTAATGGGATTACTTTGTCCATCCCTAATTTTACCTATGCTCATGGGTTTTCTTTGATCCCGCAGGAGTTAAGATTCTAGGTTTTAGTGGTTTCTTAGTCTTAATTTTAAGAAAGACCAAAGAAGACCTAATTTCAGGGCAGGGTGACAGGAATCA
Organism: Rhinophrynus dorsalis; assembly: GCA_037306005.1. NCBI lineage: Eukaryota > Metazoa > Chordata > Amphibia > Anura > Rhinophrynidae > Rhinophrynus > Rhinophrynus dorsalis. The sequence goes on from CM074724.1 coordinate 299,267,026, forward strand.
CATTAATTGTAGATATAGAAGGAGGTAGAATTACAGCAGATACAATTAAAAGGCACTGGGAAGCTATGCCGTAGAGATGATTGGTACAGAAGATAGGAGAGTAAGCAGCAGCACTAAGGTAAAGACCACAGAGGTTAAAGCAGAATAGGAACACATTTGACTTGGAACAGCTAAAAATTGCCTGTAGCAGCCAGGGGTGCATTATTTTAAAGGAGCAGTAAACTTTTTTTATGAAAAAATATATATCTTAGGAATGGAGGACTGGATGGCAGTATGTCTTATGCACCAATGCATGACAGGTTAAGGAATAAAACCCTGAAGAACAGAACTAATATAAATCTAGGGAATTTAAGCTAGAATGAGAGTGAGAGGCCCAGTAATATCTGATGCATATGTAAACTCTTCTCATTCACTTTTACAAAATAACACTTCAACATGATCCTGAACACAATACTAATTACATTTTCTTAAGAGAGTCACTTTCCAGACTGATTCTTTTTAAATCTCCTTGAACCCCCTACAAGGGCAAGACAATCCATGTGTGACTCTGTACATGAACCTGTGTCTCACATGAGGGCCGGTTAAGGTGGTGTTTTTAGTTAAAGGTATAGTAATACTTAATATGTAAAAAATGTATATTGTAGTATTTTATCCCCCTGAGTAAAAAAAGGGGACTCTCACAGCTGAAAGATATTTTATTCAACAGTTATTACAGCTCAAGTTGAATTTTTTAGGTGCAATATTACAGTGGCCTGAAATTGTAGAGTTGCTCTGTTGTTAAACCATTCTACAGACAGCTCTGGATCGTAGACCATAAATCTTCATAGGATGGTGTAGCAACAGTGCCACTGTAAAATTTCAGGCCATTGTGATATTGCACATAAAAAAATTCAACTTTGAGCTATAATAACTTTTGAATAAAATACCTTTCAGCAGTGGGAGTACTCTTGTTTTACTCAGGGGTATAAAACCGAGAACAAATTTTTTTACATTTTAAGTATTACTATCCCTTTAAGTCTGCTATACAATGTCATGCTAGAATGTATTATAGGTACACAGAAGAGATTTTTTTGTGTGACCTTCAGGGGCTCCTCTTTTATTTTGGCCTGTGCCTCAATGATAATAATCAAGTCTGGAGCAAATGGGTAGAACCAAAGGGAATAAATACAAATTCCTATGCATTTCAATGGGGTTTTTAAAGCAACACCACCACCTAAAAATAAAATAGTTTGATAAATCTTTACCATGTGCTTATTGTTACCATATCTGAATATTATTTTTCATATGTTACATCCCTATAATATAATCCTATAATAAAACTGTCAATAAAAAATTTATAAGGTGTTTTTGCAGTTAAGTATAAGTCTTATTTCTCTCATGTGGGTAAGACAGTATCACTGTTTTCTAATTGCATTGCACTAAATACTGGTACGTGCTCCCTTCAGATTTAAAGGGATAGTAATAACTACAATAAAGTTTATGTCCGAGTCTTCTCTATTGTTTGTATAACTCTATGGTTAATAACTAACTGTTCTGTAGTTCAAAAGGTATTCAATGTAAAAGGATCCCCCTCTCGCCCCTTCTGGCCACGTCATGCAGCAGCTAAGAGTGGTTTGGACAGAAAGTGGTGAGGGACAGTCTTCAGTAAGCAAAGGAAATTCCTACCCTCCTTCTTCCAGTGTGCAGGGTTTTCCTTTTACTTACTGACTGAGGTTTGTCCAGTTCCATGACCGGATTGCAGCTCTAAGGGGAGGTGGCCAAAAGGGGTGGGACTGGGATCCTTTTACATTGAATTTCTTTTGAACTACAGAACAATAAGTTATTAAAAAATAGCACAAAGTGTTATACAAACAATAGAGAAGACTCAGACTTTATTGTAGAGATTATTGTCCCTTTAAGGTGTCTTGATGTTGTCATGCAATCTTCAAATGGTTTGGCCATAAACATTTCACCAAACATCACAGTTTGTTATCTATGTAAATCACAGGCTATTTATTGGTAACATATACGATCCGGTATGCAGATTTTCTCTTTTGATTATAATTCTAAATTTACTACTCAATGCATATGTATCCTATCATATACAGAAAGCATTTTGTTATTTTTTTATGAAGTCTATAATGAGAGCTAATAGCTAAGATCAGTAAATGTATTATGAATAGTCCCTACCTCTCTTATATTCAGAAGTGCTGTAATCTTAGCTCAGCTAATCTACAGAGAATTCTGGGAAATCACCTTGAGATTGCTATGGTACCTGGAGCCTTGAAAAAGACAGGAATCACTGCTCTCTCAGAGCACATGTATGACTATAAATTACATAAAGGAATGTTACAGATGCTAGCATGCAGTACAGTGTATTTAATAAAAAATAGCCCCAGTTCATTTTAAGGTGCTGGTGTTCCTTTAACCCTGCTAGTGTGGTTTCCAATGCTAGAGAGAGGTCTCTAGCATTAGTGGTTAATGGAAATGTTTCAAGTGCAGCTAGTTTTCCTTAGAATTGTTTTACTTAGGATTCATACATAAGGATGATGGAATTTTGAAGATAATTTCTTACAATTTATTGATAGTTAAAAAAAGGATTGGGAATGAAGTGATAAAGTACCTTTACTTAATACCCACATCTAAAAGTGAGAAGACTATATTCCTGATCACTTCATGATTTCCAGTTGTCCGATATCCTTGCTCTACACATGGTGGGGTTGGTTTCATGAGAAGCTAAAATTTTACAGAGTATATTTTTGGAAAGTTGGGGTGAATTCTATTAAATCCAGTACTGCTAAAACAAGTCCTATACTAAAAATATACCATTCCACAGAGGTATTCTATTACCTAACCAGCAGGCTTAGTTAGGTGTAAGCTGCTCAGATCTGACTTGGTGGCTTAACACTTGTTATAGCTTTGCATTTCCGTTAATGCATGTAAAATAGCATGAGAAGCAGGAACATCAAAGGAAAATATAAATGTTTGACACAGGGTTGGGGTGTGAAACATCGACTATGAAAGAGTTCATGTCACACATTCACCCTCCCCTGGCCCTCGCAAATATTACCACATTCTCAAGAAAGTCCCCTTACCCCCAATCCACAACAATCCCTACAAATTAATGCTTTTTCCTGTTGTTCTTTTGTACAGCAGTGGTTTTTAACGTGCATTGTTGATTATTCACCTTTTATTTGGGAGGAGCAGAAATACCAGCAGAACATGCATCCCCTCAATGTGTGTTAACACTTGCCTCATACAATAGAATGGCAGATGAATTGGACTGTTCCAATGAATTCTATGGGAGCTAATGTAGAAGGTGTTGTCCATATTTAACTCTCATTGACTGGTCCCAGCAAATATAACATATACCAATCGGTGAGTTCAAAACTACTTTAGCCTTTTTTTGCCAGCCTAATAGAATCAAACCCTAAGTATAAACCTAGTGCTTTGAGTGCAGAGTTCAAATGAACAGAATCATTGGATTGAGATGGACAGTAATCAGGATAATAGATAGAATAGAAGAACATGGATATCACAAGCATTATATCTATATATATATAAAATAGAAAGCCTCATTGCATAATTTATGTTTCCTCAGGACACAGAACATAATTTAGGTCTCCTCAGAAGACACACACCATAGAACTGAATGGGTCATTAAATAATTTATGTCTCCTTAGGAGACATACACATCCAGGGTGGAAGTAAGGAGGAGTTACTGCTCCCACTGGGTGATTCATCATACGGGGAGTTGGGCTGCCCCCACTATCCAACCCGCCCACAACTATACAACTTACCAAAAACACAAAATGGCTGCCACTTAATCCTACACCACAGACAAACACACATACACTATCCAACTCAGGAAAGAAAATGCACACACACCACACCACACACACACACCACACACATACACACCACTCACATATATACTTTGTCACACACACATACACAGTCACTCACTCTGACTCCCAGTGGTCTCATCAGGACCTTTAGTACAGCCACTGAAGGGAAGCTGCAGCACCAGAGGAACAAAATGGCACTCAAAGGGTTAAGGTAGGTCCTCATTGCTCAATTATTACTTGACTGTCATCATTTGCCATACAACTCAGAAGACAGGCAGCCATTAGGTACACACTTAACCCACTGACTGCCACAGGGTTGTCTATTAACTTTTACCATTCAGGGAGTGTGTTCAAACCCCTCACACTGTAAACTTGCATTTCCTCCCACTTCTCCTTCCCCAGCCTATTACTAACACTTTCCCACATTTATGTTAAGCCCCATCCCTACTTGCAATTAAGTCCCACCCATTTTCACCCCAAATTGCACCATTGGTCTCTCCACATCAGCAACACGAGTCCCCTCCAGGGACTCCACAAGTCAAAGTTCCAAGGTATGAATACACTTCCCACTGACCACCACTATCCAACCGAAGAAAAAAATAAAATGGCTGCCACTTGCTCCTACACCACCCTAATACACACATGCCCCACTCACACAGCACCGATTTCCATTTGCACGACCCAAACACACACACACACACACAGGAAAAATACTGCAATTCTGGCCCAAAGTAAAGGAGAAATAAAACAACATTGATGTAATGGCGTAACTCCCAAGTCTCCCTCTTTAGGATATATTACTGCTTCATACCTCCCAAGTGTCTCTCTTTAGGAGATATTAGTGCCACATGTCTGTGTTTATCAGTGTGTCTACATTTCACAAATGTATACCCAACTGTCATAACATGACGGGCAACGCCGTCCAACATTACTAGTTTATTATAAGCAGAGAAAGGACACAGATAGAGGCAAACATTTTGTACAAGTATTATTGTGCTGTAGTAAATGGTCAGTCATTATAGACAACATGAGTGTTTATATATATTTAAAATGGATGACATGCTCTTAGAATAGTTGGTGTTGTACTGATTGTGATTTCATGAAGAAGTCTCATCTAAGTCTGAAATATCAGAAATTCGTACTGTGAGAACGACAAGGAGGAACAGTTGGCAAATACTTTCTGTGTGCCTCTTGAATGAGTTGTAGAACCTACTCATCTGAAATTGACATCCTCCATTGATGTGTGAAGTGACGGAGTCATCCCCGTACATACTGAGGGAGACTCATACTCCAAATCTCATGATATAGAGGTCTTGGATTCTGAAGCCTTGTGCACAGTTTTCTTTTGTGTACAGGTAGGTTTTGCTCAATGAAAACAAAAGGAAACTCCAAAAGAAGGATTAGAAAGTTATCTGTAGGATGTCTTACCTCTGGACGTAAAAGTCTCTTTCTTGTTGTCAAAATTTGTAGGTTTATTTTGAAGCAGAAAGGAACTTTTACCTTCAGTGGCATGGCTGACAATTTTCTCTAACTCTGGTCCAAAAAAGGAGGGATTATTTGAAAGGTAAGGAAATTAGAGCTGTTTTGGAAGCAGCATCTGCATTCCAAATATTTAACCATAAAGCATGATGTGCTGGGCAGTTGGGCAGGGGTAGCAACTAGGAAGTGAGAGGATTTTTTATGAGAGTGGATCCTAGAGAGGTCTCCAGAGCACTGAAAGGTTGAAAGAGAGGCTCTATAAACTCATCTGGGACAACCTTAAAATTAGCATGTTCCCATTTTATTTTATTGATACATAATACTAAGAGTCATTTTTAGGCACAAAAATGAGGAAACCTTGAGCAAACAAACTTTACCACTGACTTATATGAGGCTTTTAACACCTTTAATGATAAAGAAATATGTCAGAGGTGTTTCTAGCATTCAAGTGGTAAAAATACCCAGTTAAATCAATGGGAAGTTTACTTGTCCCCTATGGTATAGTTTACACCAGAACTGCACTTCTTTAGCTTCCTGAATACAGTCCTAAAAGCCTCATATAAGAAGCGAATTCAATTGAATTATGGAGAAAACCAGCAGCGGCATAGGGATGAAATACATATTCCCACTGATTTAACTTGTGTTTTTAATCCATTTTAATGCTAACGAATTCTCGGATACTTTGCAAAGTTGTTGAGCAGAAGATTGCCCATATAGCGACTAAGATGCTGTCCTGGCTGGAGTAGTATGGTATCTGTCCCAACCCTAAAGCTTTTCTGTTTTTGTTATGTCTGCTGGGGGTATTCTGCTGCAGTGCACACACCCCTTCTCTAAAGCCGCAAAAGTTCCTATGCAACACTGCAGTATGCATCTTTCAAATGTTGATAGTATTAACTCACTCATGACCAGACAGGTGCACAACACATTGTAAAGAAATGCGCTTTATACTTTGCAATGTGTTGTGTAGCCCTCTGGCACACATAGGGTTAAGAGGTTAAATTGAGGAGGTGGTCTCCCTGCAACAATAGTGTTGCACATTCTATTACAATTTCGTTATAATGCCAGTGTAGTCAACACTCCTGTACAATCTGAAGAACTACTTGGGGACAAACCATTCTTAAAGGGATAGTAATGTTTCAAAATAAAAGCAGCTCCAATTGATCTTCATAGTATTTGGGCTGTGGAGAGTGTTATTTCAATTCTGTCAGTGTTGTAGTTCGAGTAATTGAATGATAAAGTATCCTCCTCCCTCCCCTTTTACTGATGTAACACTGCTCACTTCAGAGCAGCAAGACTGTCCAGATGGATCGTAGAGAGGGACAATCTTCAGTGATCATAATGAAAAACCTGAAAAATCTGTCAAGGTGGCAAAGTTTTCCATATGTTCACAGTAAGAAGATTGTCCCTTGCTGAGACCTGTCTGGTCAAGTCACCAGATTCCACATCTCAGAGGGATGGGGCTTAAATAAGGTAAAATGGGCAGGAGGGGGCTACTTTATCATTCAATTACTCTTGAACTACAACTCTGACAGTAGTGAAATAACATTCTCCATGGCCCAAATACTATGAAGATTAATTGGAGCTGCTTTTTTGTGAAACACATCACTTTAAGATATTACTTGTGAGAGCTTTCAGTATGGCAGAGGTAGGAAACAAGTGAAACACAAGGAAGGGGTCTTGGGCGAAATGTTCGATTCCACAGGCACAAATCTTTTTTATTTTTATGACTCATTAACCATGGAATCATATTAGTACATACCCATACCTATTATAAAGCCAATTTAGAGTGATTCTAGGGTAAACCAACCACACCACAGAACACAAATAAAACTTTGAATTGATTTAAATGGGGCTTTTAGCTCCTTGGATTCTAGAGGCATCACAATGGATCACAGACCTCTCTAGCATTCAAGATGGTTAACATTCTGATCTAAATCAAGAGGAATTTGGGGAATTCTTATTTGTCCCCTATGAAGCAGGTGGTTTGCTCCAGAGTTGCTCTACATTGCCTTTATACCTAATACCCAAGGTGTATTCAGTAGAACATCTGACATTCTTTAACTGTTATTATCTGTTGCACTGTTCCTTCAGGAAATGAGTCAATTTGGAAACGCTGTGATAAAGAAACTATTGTTGAAAAATATATGAACCTGCATGACCACAAGGTATCACTATAAATAAATGTAGTTTGTTTTGCAATATCTATGATTGCTTCTTTGTACACACTTGAGCTTTTATTCCAATGTATAAATAAGTAAAACAATCTTGTCATTTATATACTATTATTCCATGATTTTAATTATGTATTTATTTATTTTTACTATTGCTTGACTACAGCTGATTAGTATTAAGCTTTGTGTATCCCTCCCTGCGGGGATTATACATGTACACAATGGCCCATATTTATAAAAGTAACCTTGAGTTATAATGGAGTAAACCAACTGCACCATAGGGGACAAATATAATTTCCTAAATTCCCATGCACTTAAACAGAGCTTTTTAACCCCATTATTTGTAGGGAGGTCTCCACTGCATCTCTTTGCAATGCATCAGAGACCTCTCTGGCATCCACAGTTGGTTTACTCCAGAATAACTCCAGTTATTTATACTTTTATAAATATGAGTCATTGTTTGCTGTGCCTCAGTGGAAGAACACATTTCAACAAGGTATGCCATTTATATCTACAGGAAGCAACTGACATGTACGATTGACCTTCCACTTGATTACAGAGGCCAATGAATGATTCATTGTTTGAGAAGGACAAAAAAATACTTAAAAGAACAATAAATGCTTTTTATGTAAATCTATATATTAAATGATTTTTATGTTACTACTGGTAGGAGTTGTTTTCTTTATGAATTATAGCCATTCACATTGTTACATAGTGATGAAGCTGTTACAGTCATGTTCTATGGAGAACTATAGTTGGTGACTCACTTCTCCCCTAGAATGCAATAGAACAGTGAATGGCAGCTCCAGTCCTCAGGGCACACCAACAGGTAAGATTTTCAAGATATTCCTAATTCAGCACACACATCTGAATGACAATGACTGAGCCCCTGATTACTCACCTGTAATTGAGTATGGATATATTGAAAATAGGGGTGGGCGAAAAACTGATGATTCTTCTCTTTTTCCTCAAACGTTTTCGACTTTTTGCTTATGTAAAATGTTTCTTCTTTTCACCTATTCCAACAAAAATTTTGCCTATGTTTCCTATGGTGCAACATTTCCCAACACGTATTACTTCTGAGGGCTTCCATGAAGAAATAAGTATCTGAAAGTCAAAGTTGGGAGTCCTACAGCAAACATATACCTTGAAAAATGTGTTTCTGCTTAATTGACACTGACACCTATTCATGATGATTAGTGTTGAGCGAGCACCCCGATGCTCGGGTGTTCGGGTGCTCTGACCGAGCACCCCCGGAGGCTCGAGTGCTCGGCCGAGCACCCGAACCCCATTGAATTAAATGGGAGGACTCAAGCATTACACCAGGCACCCCCTGCTCTGATGAGGGGAGGGTGCCTGGTCAATGCCCCCCTTCATCTCCACAATGCCCCTCTTCCACAATGTCCCCCTTCCACAATGTCCCCCTTCCACAATGTCCCCCTTCATCTCCACAATGTCCCCCTTCATCTCCGCAATGCCCCCTTCATCTCCGCAATGCCCCCCTTCCACAATGTCCCCCTTCATCTCCACAATGTCCCCCTTCATCTCCGCAATGTCCCCCTTCATCTCCGCAATGCCCCCTTCATCTCCGCAATGCCCCCCTTCCACAATGTCCCCCTTCCACAATGTCCCCCTTCATCTCCACAATGTCCCCCTTCATCTCCGCAATGCCCCCTTCATCTCCGCAATGCCCCCTACCTCCAGTCCCTGGTGGTCCAGCGGAGCGTCTGTAAGATCTGTGCCTCCTTCGGCACAGATCCCTGCCACCCGAACATGGCGGGCGAGCACATGGCGGTACTCGTACGAGTACCGCCATGTGCCGAGCAGAGCGATGCTCGAGCCGATCCGAGCATCGGCCGAGCATGCTCGCTCAACACTAATGATGATGTCAAGAGATAAAAAAAAGGACAAACTACAATGTGGCAGATGTGTATAGTATGGTGTATGGTAATGATGGTAATGACGGTTGGAGACTGGCGTGGTGTGATTGATGTGAATATATATATATATATATATATATATATAAAACAAGTAGTAGATGGGCCCTCCAATACATAAACATCAGAAAGGGTTATTTGCCTTGGTGCTGCATCCAAAAATTAAATACAAAAGATACTTGTGGTTTTATTTAAATAAAACCCTACTTTTTTGTTTCATTAACATAAGTCTTATGAGTGCTTCTTAGTCCTGGCGGTCAAGTACAACAACTATTATATATATATACTAGCAATGTGGGATGGCATTGCCTGTCATGTTATGACCGTTGGGCATACATTTGTAAAATGTAGACACACTGATAAACAAAGACATGTGGCACAAATATATCCTAAAGAGAGACACTTGGAAGGTATGAAGCAGTAATATCTCCTAAAGAGGGAGACTTGGGAGTTACGCCATTACATCAATGTTGTTTTATTTCTCCTTTACTTTAGGCCAGAATTGCAGTATTTATCCTGTGTGTGTGTGTGTTTGGGTCATGCAAATGGAAATCAGAAAATAAAAGGAGCGTTATAGCAGCATGTTAACCGTTTGAATGCCAGAGTGCATTGCAATGTGTTGTGCACCCCTCTGGCACTCAAAGAGTTAAGGTATAGAGTGGCATGTCAGAGTTAAATAGCAGTTAGAAGTGTATTCATACCTGGGAACGTTGATTTGTGGAGTCCCTGGAGGGGACTCATGTGGTACTGATGTGGAGAGACCAATGGTGCAATTTGGGCGTGGCTTAATTGCAAGTAGGGGCGGGGCTTAACATAAATGTTGGAAAGTGTTAGTAATAGGCTGGGGAAGGAGAAGTGGGAGGCAAATGCAAGTTTACAGTGTGAGGGGTTTGAACACACTCCCTGAGGGGTAAAACGTGATACACAATCCTGTGGCAGTCACGGGGTTAAGTGTGTACCTGATGGCTGCCTGTCCTCTGTGCTGTATGGCAAATGATGACAGTGAAGAAATAATTCAGCAATGAGAGCCTACCTTAACCCTTTGAGTGCCATTTTGTTTCCCTGGTGCTGCAGCTTCCCTTCAGTGACTGTACTACTATCATGGTTCCCGTGATCTACTCTGTCACTCTTTGCTGTGGTGTGCTCCCATTGGCTGAGCTTTGTTTGACCCGCTCAGTTTGGCCTTCATATACCGGGCCTCTGGCACCTGTCAGGTGCCCTTTCGTGGTGTTCCTGTACCAGTGTTACTGTGTTGCTGTGTTCCTGCGTTCCTGTGTACCGACTTGGCCCGTCTGACTACTCTCATTGGTTCCTGCTCCGTGATTCGACCTTGCCTGGCTGACGTTCCTGCTTCGTGATCTGACCCGGCCTGGCTGACATTCCTTCAGTTAACACTTGCAGAGCGCTGTTGCCTCCGTTACATTGGGCGTTCCGTTAACACTTGCAGAGCACTGTTGCCTCAGTTCAGTGAGCCTTCCGTTAACACTTGCAGAGCACTGTTGACTCCGTTAACCCTGAGCCTTCCATTTACACTTGCAGAGCATTGTGGCCTCCTTTACTAAGAGCCTTCCGTTTACACGTGTAGAACATTGTGGCCTCCGTTAACACTGTGCTTCCGTTATACCTTGCTATTCGCAGTGATCCAGTGAGCGCACCGGTTGGGTGCTATTTGCTCTATACACCTCAGCTCTTGCAGTGTACATGGTCTCCGGTTACCGCACCGGTTAGGTGCTATTGGCTCTAAACACCTCAGCTCTTGTAGTGTACCTAGTCTCCGCTTACCGCACCAGTTGGGTGCTATTGGCTCTAACTACTCAGCTCTCGCAGTGTCAGAGTCTCCGTGACCGCACCGGTTGGGTGCTACCAGCTCTAACTCCTCAGCTCTTGCAGTGTACAGTGTCTCCAGCTGTCGCACCGGTCAGGTGCTCACGGCTCAATGTGTGCTAGCTCTTGCAGAGTATTGTGGCCTCAGTTCCCTGCTGAGCATAAGCAGTAGTTTCAGTTCTGCCTTATTTACTGGTGCTCTTACATCTTGCACCACAACAGAGACTGATTGCTTTCCATGAACTTAACCCATGTTGTACTTGTATGCCTACTTATGCCTGTCCTGTGACAGTATATATTAATTATCCTGTATACTGGGCCTGAGAGGGCATCTGTACATTATTGTCATTTTCCTGTCATACTAGATTGCCTGTAGGAGGCAGTTTTTCGTGGCTTTTAATAAAACTGTGTTTTATTCTAACCTACTGGTCTAAGTGTCTTACAAAACCGTTAAAACTACAGGTCCTGCTGAGTCCACTGGGAGTCAGAGTGAGTGACTGTGTGTGTGTTTGGTGCTGTGTGTGTGTGTAAGCCATATTTATTTGTGGTTTTGTGTGCGTGTGTGTTTGGTGCTGTGTGAGTGGGGCATGTGTGTATTAGGGTGGTGTAGGAGCAAGTGGCAACCATTTTATTTTTTCCTCGGTTGGATAGTGGTGGTCAGTGGGAAGTGTATTCATACCGGAGAACTTTGACTTGTGGAGTCCCTGGAGGGGACTCATGTGGTGCTGATGTGGAGAGACCAATGTGGCAATTTGGGGTAAAAGTGCACAGGGCTTAATTGCGAGTAGGGGCAGGGCTTAATAAAAAATGTGGAAAAGTGTTAGTAATAGGCTGGGGAAGGAGGAGAAGTGGGAGGGAAATGCAAGGTTACAGTGTATCACGGTGGCCATGCTTTAGTGGCGACATTGTTATGTCTATCCACTTCCTCATTCCCTCTTATTGGCTACCGTGGATTGTCTCCGCCCAGTCCTAGCCTTTTTATACTGAGCACTGTCACTTTAGCGCTGCCCTTTCATGGTGTACCTGTTGCCAGTGCTTGTTCTGATTATTTGTGTGAACTCTGTGTATGACCCGGACTGCCTGACTATTCTGCCTCATCTATGTTCCTGCTCTGTGTACCTACTCGGATTGTCTGATGTTCCTGCTCTGTGTACCGAACCGGCTTGACTGATGTTTCTGCTTTGTGTACCGAACCAGATTGGCAGACGTTCCTGCTCTGTGTACCGAACCGGATTGGCTGACGTTCTTGCTCTGTCTACCGAACCGTCTTGGCTGGCGTTCCTGCTCCGTGTACCAACCCGGCTCAACTGACGTTCATACTCTGTGTACCGATTCGGATTGGGTGACGTTCCTGTTCTGTGTACCGAAAAGGCTTAGTTATCGTTCCTGCTCTGTGTACCACCTGGTACCATTATCCCTGTTGCCTGCCATTTCGGAGGTCCTTCCTCCGTACTGTTGCTGTATCTGTCAATCACTGTTGCCTCCATTCCATCTCGGGTAGCACTGTCCTTGACCCTGTATCATATCTGCACTGTTATCCTTTCACTACGGTGTTAAGTGTTGTATTGCACCCGCTACGCTTGACCTACTTGTTACTCTCACCGAGGTTGGGTGGCTTATGGGTGCCTCGGTTAGCCTCTGGTAGTAGGACACACGGTCCAGGTCTGAGCGTCCGTTTCCATTATGGTTTGGTGCTACAGTGCACCAGGGTCGCAGCTCTGCTCTGTCATCTAAGAGTTTCCCATGACTCACTATTGTCTGTACCGGTTGTTCTCATTTACACTGCAGTCCACCTTGTTGCCTAAATACCCTTCAGTCTGTAGCCTTCCCCAGACTGCTAGGGACTGTCCACTAGTCTCCAGTTCCGTGTCTCCATTTCTCTGTTGCCTAGTCTCTACCGTACGGTGACGTGGGGCCTCCTTCTAGTAACCTACGGGTGATCTACCTTGGGCTCACTCCCTGTGTAGGGAGCCTCCGTTATTTGTGCACTATAGTGCCTGTTGGAGTTCCTGGTCTTGGCATCAGTGCCTCTGTGGCACAGCTTCACACAAACTCTGACCCGACCCGTGCCAGTATTGTACCGTGGTACTTGCTGGGCCTGAGTAGGTTGTTGCGCCCCCTGTAACCTGACCTGTGCCAATATAGTACCTTGGGTACCTGCTGGGCCTGAAAGGGTTACTCCTATCCCTGTGACCTGACCTGAGTCAGTAGCTATACTCCTGTTTATACTAGATCTGTCTGAGATACTGTTCATACCTGTAACCTGAACTGTGTCAGTATTTTAGAGTGTTGTATTGGACCCGTGAGGGTCACATGATCATTGAATTATTAATAAAACTGTGTTTTACCAAACCTTCTGTGTCTGAGTGTCTGAAAACCGTAACACAGTGTGAGGGGTTTGAACACACTCCCTGAGAGGTAAAAGTTAATAGACAACCCTGTGGCAGTCAGTGGGTTAAGTGTGTACCTGATGGCTGCCTGTCCCCTGTGTTGTATGGCAAATGATGACAGTCAAGAAATAATTGACCAATGAGGACCTACCTTAACCCTTTGAGTGCCATTTTGTTTTCCTGGTGCTGCAGCCTCCCTTCAATGGCTGTTCTACAGGTCCTGCTGAGGCCACTGGGAGTCAGAGCGAGTGACTGTGTGTGTGTGTGTGTGTGTGTGTGTGTGTGTGTGCGTGTGTGTGTGTGTGTCAAAGTATATATGTGTGTGTCAAAGTATATATGTGTGTGGTGTGTATGTGTGGTGTGGTGTGTGTGTGTTTTTTTTTCCTGAGTGTATGTGTGTTTGTCTGTGGTGTAGGATTAAGTGGCAGCCATTTTGTTTTTTTTTTGGTAAGTTGTATAGTTGTGGGCGGGCTGGATATTGGGGGGCAGGCCAACTCCCTGCAGGATGAATCACCCAATGGGAGCTGTAACTCCTCCTTACTGCCACCCCTGGATGTGTGTGTCTCCTAAGGAGACATAAATTATGTAATGAGCTATTCTGTTCTATGTGTGTGTGTCTTCTGATGAGACATAAATTATGTTCGGTGTCCTGAGGAAACATAAATTATGCAATGAGGCTTTCTCTTTTATATATATAGATATAGATATCCTATAGCAGTTTTTTGCTATTATCATGTTTGATTCAAATGTAAACTATCCTTCTTCTCAGATTACTCAGGTGTTCCTGAGGGGCTTCTACTACTACTACTGGGGCTAGATGTTTATTAAATTCTACTGTCAAAGGTGCAGCACTTCCAGCTGCAGCAGAGGCACTCATCATAGCTAAGGTTGTGGATGTTATTAACATGTGTTGCTGTTGTTGTTGGTCCTGGTTTCTCAACACAAGTGTGTTTGGCTGAGTGGGACTTGTAAGTGGTTATGATGCTGATTATGACTGACGGGATGACTTTGTACCTGTTGTCATCTTTGCTTTAACAGTGTCAGAGTTTCCAGTGTTTTTCTCAAACATTTTATAAACAGGCACAATGTTCCTTTTCAGTGATGGAAGATTGAGCCTTTGACTTTCGGATAACATTCTGCCCATGTCATCATCTATCTCACTCTCAGCTTCATCTGTATCTGAAGAAGAAAAGGATGATGGAGTGATATATTCCAGATCTGCATCATCATCACCACTCTTACTTTTACTTTCACAAAGTTTGCTACTACTTTGAGGACAAGTGTTTTGGTGCTTGTTTGACTCACTGTGAGATGCAGCAGTTGGTTTGGTTCCATATTGCCATCATCAACACTAGAATGTTACTCTTTGTCATCTTCAGTTTTCTCCTTAAATACTTTTTTTTGTACTGGAGCTGGTGGTGGTGGAACTTGGTGGGACCTTGACAAACTGCATCCTCCCTGGAAGGAGATGGATCATCATAATTTATTGAACACACTGCAGCAACCATTGCTGCAGTAATTTTTGAACTTCTATGCTACTCTCACAACCCTGCACTGCTCAACCTTTCTCCCTCCCCCGCCCCTTGTTCGTTTGCTGGACATTACACAACTACTGTGTGTGTGTGTGTTTTTACTCTCTACAGTATACAACTGATGGAGTGAGATGTCTTGCCTTAGCCCTCAACAAAATTCTCACTGTCATCTGCTGTCTATAAAGTCTGCCTCAGTCACGCAGCTCACAACAAGGCCGAAACGTACGTCTGGGGTTAGCTGCTTTTCTTGTTCAAAGAAGAATTGTCTGGCATTTCGTGGATGGACTGCCAATAGGACCTGTATGATATACTTCAGAATATTTTTTCTCTGTGTATGGCATTTGTGAGGTAAAAGAGGTTGCACCCTGAGCATGAGGACACAGTCCCAGTGAGCTTTTGCATACCCTTGCAGGCTCATTAGCCTAGTTGAGCATCTCTGACTTCTTCTATCTATATGCAAGTTGCTCTTAGGGTTAGTCACCCTAAGGGTATTGGGGGAATCCAGACGTGGACCCCTTGCTCATAAGTGCCTAGAGGGATCAGCTGCACCTCACCGATGAGGCCTAACAAGGCTGAAACGTACGTCTGGGGTTAGCTGCTTCCCTTGTTCAAAGAAGAATTGTATGGCATTTCGTGGCTGGACTGTCATTTTGGCAGGACCTGTATAATATGCTTCAGAATATTTCTTCTCTGTGTATGGAATTTGTGAGCTAAAAGAGATTGCAATCTGGGCGTAAGAACAGTCCCAGTGAGCTTTTGCATACCTTTGCAGGCTCAAATTCCTCTTTCGCTAATTACAACAAAATGATCAGAAAGAAAACAGAATGGTAAAATCTGTTTAGACAGAGAGTCCCTTTAGACGTTCTTCATGCATTCTTGCTGCTATTCTCAAAAAGCAAAAACAACCTCTAGGTATGTACGCTATCACTGGATAACCCAGAGTGTTGGTATCACCTGTAATTTCTGAGCCTTTATTTGCCTCCACTCCTTTTCTTCTTAGCAATACCCATCTGCTGGAGTTCCCTCTCTTGACCTAAAAGGACCCTTTAACTAAAGTTCAATAGTACTAGGGGAACTCTCACAAAGTGGTGCTAAATATGGAAGGTAAATGGCATAAGTCCCAGCGTAAACGAGGCAAAAGTTAAAGCTCAATTGCAAACTTTATTACAAGATCAGGATAATAATACCTGCACAGATATTAGTAAAACAACCAAAATAAAAACTAAAAATATAAAACAATGGGAAATTATATTAATACACAACTCCCAACATGTTTCCCAGGATCCTGCTACTTCCTCATGGGCATATATTGCATACAAAGATATCAGGAGCACTCACTGCTCTCTGTGATCAAACCAGTCACGAATTGTCAAAAAAGATGGAGCCACATAACTCGGGCCAGTTAAAAACAGCCAACTTTATTCTCTCAAATAAAAATCAGCAGGCACATCCAATATCAGAGGGAGAGGGACACAATTGCACTTACTAGATGGTGATAACCTAGAGCATGCCTGACATGTTTCGAGCTAAAAAGAGCTTAATCATAGACTAAGTTCACCAGTAGGGAAGTCTCATTTAAAAATAAATAACATGAGCCTGATTGGATACTATGACCCTATCCAAAAGCAGAGAGAACACCCTGCCTCGGAAACATAGTTCAGCCATCAAGCCTGCACACAGGCATCATGTATCAAAGCATATGGTTAACCCTCAATATGCCAACACAAAAGTACACCGATGGTAACAACTACAATACCAACGCCTAAGGAGACCCATGAAAAAATAATGACGATAATAAAGGAAACAATGATAATGTAACCCATATATCACGGATTACTAATATGTATATATATATGTGTGTGTGTGTGTGTGTGTGTGTGTCTCCACTTGGTCTAATATGCTGACAGTCACAATGCCCGAGCGATCAAGGCAAAAGGGAGACATAACTTCACTGAAAACCAGTACTAGTATAATTGAATGAATAAAATAAAATAAATTAACAAACCTACACAAATGCATATCGCAAAACCAGATACCAAAATTTATAGGTACACAGTGACATAGTATCCCTCAAGCCCCGATAGTCAAAGGCATAACCCACATCTGATGGCAAAATATATAAAAAAATGTGGCCTATATCCCACTCGGCATTGAGACTGGTCGGGACCCTGGTATCCAGGGTCAGACTCCAGTACACCTCCCATTCATTCAGAACCCTGGATAAATCCCCACCCCTCCAGGGTAACCGCACCCTTTCAATGCCGATAAAGTGCAAACAGCCCAAATCACCCCCATGGGCATCATAAATGTGTCTAGCTACGGCAGAATCAAGAAGGTTCTTTTCACCTGCTTCTGACACAAGCGTTGCGCAGTGCGCCCCACATATTGCATAAAACAATGATTGCAGGTAAAGAGATATATCACACCATGTGTAACACAGTTGATGTAACTGCCTATATTATATTCCACATCTCTGGCTGAACTGTTAAACGACTTGGCTTGAGACTCATATTGATAGGTCTTGCATCTGGCTACCCCACACTTGTAAAATCTTTTGTGTTGCAGCTGTGTCGGCTTTGGCCTTTGTTACATAAAGAGGCTAGATGAAACAATGTTCCCAATAGTTGTGCCTCTACTAGTCACAAAACCAGTACTAGTATAATTGAATTAATAAAATAAAATGCATTAAAACAAACATACACAAATGCATGTCACAAAACCAGATATCAAAATTCAAAAGGTACACAGTGACATAGTATCCCTAATTTACAGTCTATACTCAGATTGTGTGTGCTTTCTCTTTTTTTTAAGTTGCTCACCTTATGTAATCACAGTCTATCAAAAAAAAAGAAAAAATATTATAATTGAAAAACAAAATCAACAACTTCTTTCCCAAGACTTCCCAGCACAGAGACAATAACAGCAAGATCAACAAGCAATTTGGACCCCAGCTGCCTGTGTCTTGGCAGTCAGTCATACTGAATTTTGGGGTATGGGGTCAACCTCCTTCCTCCCTTCTTCTCCCTCAAAAGTGCCCCCTAATACAGAGAACAAATATACTACCTAATAAACTCCCTAAACTAAGCTTCAATTCCCCTTTATTTGCCTATCTTCCCTAGCTCAAAAACATGCTGCTTTCTCCTCTCGCAAACACAGAATGGCATGCCGTGAGAGCCTTATACCCTTTTATATGCCTGCAGAAAAAGTAGAAAAAACTTTAATGTGGTGGGGAAAAATGTTTCTTCCCATTGATTTCAATGCAATGAGCTGGGTGAAAAAGGGGAAGAATGGCATTTTTTGCAGCAAATTATTAACCAAGCAGGAATTTTTCGCAGATTTTGGTTTGAACCAAAAATTCAGTAGAAATTTAGTAGAAAAACTGCTATAGAGTAACTTTCTGAACACCAGTGGGAGGATGCACTACTGCGTGATAAAGAAGTGATAAACCAGAGATGCCTTCCCCAGTGATATCCCCAGTGATATCAGTGAGATCTTAATGCCTTCGCTCTATAGAATAACATAGGAAATGGAAAAGTGATAACATTGAAAAAGTCATCTCCTCTATCACGCCTTAGTGCATAACCTCCCCGGTGAACTGAAGATTAATTTTCAGGACACTGGATGGCACTGCTAATGTAAAAAAAAAAAAAAAAAAAAAAAAATATATATATATATATATATATATATATTCTGTAATAACTCTGGAATGACATGGTTATTTACCCTTAAGCCAGTGTTTCCCATGGTTTAAGTTGTGACACATTTTTAAGTAGCCACATATAGTTGAAAAATATAAACTTCTGTGACACCTGTGCATCAAAAATTATATAACAATGAAAAAGTTAGAACAAGTTTGACACATTGGGCCTTCAAGATAAAGAGGTGCAAGTGTGGAGAAAATAAACTGCACCATTGTCGCGGTCCTCCGAACTTACCCCATGCAGTAGTTGGTCTAACTTCGATTGTGCACATGCGTGGTGGGCATCGTGTGTCGGAAGATGTTAGCCATCGCTCCATTGTCATCAGGGATCCACCCCCGCCTTGATAAGCTCTGTAATGCCAGGACTCGGTGCTCAGTTGTAGCTCTAGTCCCGGGCATTAGGTCTTGGCTTCCCTCAGTGTTCCTGGCCCTTGCCTCTGCTTTTCTCCAGTCCTGCCATTTGGATCTTCTGTTTCCCTGCTCATCTGGCATTATTTCCTTTGGAACTGACCTTCAGGTATTGACCATGGCTTGTTATCTGGACTTGCACATATTCAGTCTGCCCTGACCTCTGGCAGTGTTGCCTTGACTTGCACATATTCTGCCTGCCCTGACCTCTGGCACTGTTATTGGACCTGCAGATAGTCTGCCTGCTCTGACCTCTGGCATTGCTACTGGACTCCACACCTTCTCTATCCACTCCTGTTTTGTCGGCCTGATTCTGGCCTATTGCTGGACTTTATCTTTGGTCTTCAGGTACTCTTCCCCGAGTTACCCTGCATATTGGGGTTCCTACCTGTTATTTCAGACTAAACAGCTTTCTGCTAACCTCTGGGCAACTACATCCGCTTAGAGGTAAGTTCCAGCAAGCTAACAATTCCAGTAACCATATGTTTGAAATAAGATCTAAGTGTATATGCTCCATAGAATAACATAGGACTTGGAGAATACAGAACACTTGAGAAGTGGTCTCCACTTTAGCACCGCTTTAATATGACTTAGTGTATAACACCATTGTGTCAGAAAGCATTAGAAACCTTACTCATATTCTAGTGGTTAAAAACCTTTCATGTTAGAGATTTCTCAAGCATGCAGGGGGATAAAAATCCAATTTTAATTAAAGGGAATTCTATTACCCCTATGATGTTGCAGTTGGTTTTTGTCCAGAATTGCACCACTTTAGCTTAATGAATAAAGATCACTAAGCTTATTGTGACAATACATTATTGTGTAGTCACATGTATGTTTGTATAGCCTAGAACATTACATTATTAACCATCACACAAACAGCTTTGATCAAGCGAGAGCAACCTGCACTGCTCCAGATGCTTTTGCACTGCCTTGATAAAGATCAAAGATACGGAAGGAACTAATGATGCTGCCTTATATGTTTTAACAACATACATCACTTTGTACTAAGTCATCTGCGTGCAGCTATCATTTTGATATATATATATATATATATATATATATATACATTTTATATATTAGTCCACATTCAGAGCACAACTTCTCTCAAAAATCAAAAGGCTTCAACAGACTTGAATAGATCATGAATGTCACTAGTCTTTTTCAGATTGTAAAATGAAAAAATTACCAGTGCACTAAAAGAGGCATGAATTGCAAATAATGTAAAGTATATATCTGTAACTGATGGTTCTATGAAGGATACCCTCCTAGCCAATGTTAAGTAAATGAAGAGCCTCTTTTCCTTGTGTATAGTCCTAATTTAATTCCTTATTGCTTGACACTGATGATCTTGTACGTGTCAGAAAAACAGACATTTTCCTGCAGTGTCATCACGCTCTTTCGCTTATCTCCATTGTCTGATTTTACACTCTCTCAATGGCTACTTTTGTTTTCCAATATACATCTAAAGTACTCCTTGATTAATCTCAAAGGACCTTATATTTAAAGGCAAACTGCACCGATTCTTAGATAAACCAGCTGGACCATAGAAGACAAGAGCAAATTCTGAAAATACCCATTGATTTAAATGGGGCATTTAGCTTCTTGAATGCTAGAGAGATCTTCAATACATAGTAAATCAATGCTTTGGAGACCTTTGGGATTCAACGGGATAAAAGCCCAATTTAGATGAATAGGAATTTTTCTATGTCTCCTATGGTGCAGATGGTTTGCAACAGAATTGCTCCAGTTAGCTTGTGTACATAAGACCCACTGTGTCTACT
Organism: Rhinophrynus dorsalis; assembly: GCA_037306005.1. Lineage (NCBI taxonomy): Eukaryota > Metazoa > Chordata > Amphibia > Anura > Rhinophrynidae > Rhinophrynus > Rhinophrynus dorsalis. The sequence continues at coordinate 299,288,078 of CM074724.1, forward strand.
GTTCACAAAGTAGAAGAGAACAAACTATATATGGATAAGTAGCTTTAAAATTCAAAATTAAAATTGGTATTTGAATGTCAGTATTATCACCAAAATATTTTACCATCAAATTTTCAGAGGTACTCTATCTAGTGAAGACTATAAAAGAAAGTTATAAATATATGGTCTTAAAAATGGGCCTTGCCAAACAACATTAAAGCAAATAATATGTATAATATGTATAACTAGAATATTATAGTTACATGTGTATATCCTCCACATTTCAAAGAATATATACTGTAAAATCTCGGGTATAATACACACAATTTTACCCCACTTCACCTTATGTGAAGTGCGGGGTGCGTATTATACATGAGAGATTTTTTTAAAGATTTTTTTTAATGCTGCCAATCCCTTCCCTCCCCCGGCGCTATCCGCTTTCATAATAAAGCTATAAAGCTTACTGAGGTCTGTAGGCAAACTTCATGTGCATCTGGGTAAATCTCTGCGGGCGGCATGCTATAAAACAGATCTCAGTAAGCTTTATAGCTTTATTATGAAAGTGGATAGTGCCGGGGGAGGGAGGGAAGGGATCGCCAGCATTAAATTTTTTTGAAGCGATGGGGAAAACAAGGGTGCACATTATACAGAGGCACTCTTGTTTTCTCCTAAATCTTGGTCATAATAAACACCTGCGTATTATACACAGGTGCGTATTATACCTGAGATTTTACAGTACTTCCTCAATTTTTTGGCTAAATGATACTAAAGCCATCAGAGCTTCCAAAGGAATGTGCTTTGAGCAAAAATGTGAGTGTAAAATTGACTTTTAATATAGATCAGAGTTACTAAACAGCCATTTTTTGGAAATAGGGCCCAAAATGTTTTAACTGAATTATTTACTTATATAGGTGCCCGTAATACGCTAGCCAGTCATTCATGTATACTGGTTTTTGTATTTTACTTCTGATTCATGGAGCCATTTCTCTTTTAGACCGTTGAATTGTATTTTCCCTTGTGAGGAGGCATGATCATATGTAGTAGTAGGCTAAAATGGAGATCAGTAAATGCAGGCAACAGCTCATAGGAAAAAAAAAAAAAAATATATATATATATATATATATATATATATATACACACACATACACTGGATTTCTGTCTAAATTCGCTATGCCTTTTTGTTAAATAAATGAAGAGCCATTTATTCCTATAGATACAATTTCATTTTATGCTTAAAGAAGAATTATAATTCAAAACATATCTTTCCTTGTGAGCATGGAGTGAAAGTGTTAATTACAGATGCTGCCATGTTTGATTGTCTTTTGAAGAACTGGGATTTAAAAGAGATGGGTAACTGGATCCAGGATTAGCATGGCCTTGACTAGCACATTGAGAATCTGTTTAATTGGAAGATTTGCTTTCAGAACTTAATTTTATCAGTGTCAGGGTTTTAGTGTTGGTGACTCACCTACGTCTCACTCTTCAAAACTTAATCCCCGGTATTATGCCACAGGACAGGGAGGCAGGTGGAAGGCATGGTGTTCTGTACAAAATAGGTAACACAAAGCTCAATAAAGAAAAATGTATAAAGAGGACAGGTGCAGAATGTTCTGCTGTGTAAAATGGCCTACCTCCAGTCTCCATATAATATCTATCTATCTATCTATCTATCTATCTATCTATCTATCTATCTATCTATCTATCTCTCTATATACATATGAAAGTGAACACATGACTACAGAAGGAGGTAAAGTACCAGGGCCATCAACTTTAGTTCTCACCAAGAGTTGTAGTTTCCTATAAGACAGGGATGTCGCTAGGTTCCAAGAAGATCTGGGGCTAAAGCCCATAGCAAAATTCAACAGTACACCTGCCGTCCGCAGTTGTGATAATAATGTTGTAGTGAAGAGTGGCTTATCGTCACACAATTTAATTATAATGCAATGCATAGAAAAGAAGAACTTCAAGTTCATCCCTAACCATTTCCTGTGCACATATCAGTACTTGTAGATATAATCTAAACCCAAAACCACAACTGTCATGACTACACAAACATTATAAAAAATAAAACTATAAATAGGTATATACAGTGAGGGTGAGGTTTTGCTTAAGACACTTGTTTTCACTAACATTACAATTTGATTAGTTAATTACAATCTTTACTTGGATTATTTGTTTTTGCAAATGTGTCTAGCTAATATTATCCTGGACAATGCATATCCTCTAAGCTGAAATTTTGAACAAAATAAGCACACTCTTATTTCTAGGACTGGAATTTAGTGCTTTTTTCTTCAGTGTATGGTATGTTTGGCAGAGGATACTGCAGTAATAAGGAAATGAGGGAAAGAAGAAAATTTTGTAATTGGTGCACACAAAGAAATAACTTTTTCTTAATAATTAGTAAAAAATTTAATATGAAAAACTAAATAGTTAAGATTAGATTTTTTTCATATACGTAGTGGTTATGTATATAGGATAATTCTCACAATATATTTTATAGTCCAAGACCCTAAGGCTTTAAGTATGGTATATTTGGACTATAAAATATATTGTGAGGATTAGCCTATATACATGCTCACTATGTATCTGAGACATTTAACCTTGGCTATTAAGAGTAGTCCACTAATAACTGAACTAAAAGTTATTTCTTAGTCTATGGAAAAAATGAAAAGCTACACTTGCGAAAAAAGAGTATAGTGACAGTCTAAAATCCTAACGCCTCCAATCAAACATCATTTAAATATGTAAATCTCATAAAGTAGAAACCCTAATCTAGTCCATAGCCTGTATGAAAATAGTGAAATGGACAGAAAGGGGTTAAAAATAATGTCCCATAATCCAACTTATAGAATGGTCTTGAATGTGCATAGATGGTTTAAAAGTCACAGTAACTTCCTATTTGAGAGGATAGAAAGACATGATGGATGGATGGAAAGATGAAAACATATGATGATTGATGGATATGGAATGGAAATTGAGATGAATTGAAATGTAGATGAAACACAGAGATGATTCCTCACTATTGTGATGCAGCTGCTTGACTTCAATGGCCTTGTTCACCAATACATCTAAATACCTGGACTTGTTGGAGCATAAACACAAAAAGAGGGAACAAGATGATAATAAAAAATCTAAGCGTAGTATTTATTAAAAGGAACAAAGAATAAAAACAGTATCAATATGCACTCACATGATGCCCATTTTGGGCTTAATGCGCATCTGGGTCCCCACCTCTACAGCCAACTTTCTGTGTCCGCACACTCCTGCTGCAACCGATTGAGTTACGATAATAGATGGTCCTGGTATCGTCAGTGAAGTGATACAATGTTTCTCAGTTAGATCTTACAGATACGAAGAAGCCGGCAGTACAATGCATGTGGTAGGTTGACGCTGTTGGCCAAACACCGAAAGTTCCACCAGGAGCTGGGGACGGGTTCTCACAGGGGGAGTAGGTAGGACCCAACACTAGTGGGTGACTATTCAGAATCCCAACGCGTATCGTGGAGTTCTGACTCCACTTCCTCAGGGGCATTAGAGAGTCCCATGATGCATCAAGGGCTTCTATATACACCTTCAAGTACAATGTAATATTACAACCTCCATTCATATAACAATATATTGTACATATTAAAACTGGAACATCTTAATTTCCCAATACATGATAAACATTCTAAAAGAACTTAAATTATGTAGTATAGGTGAAAAGCTTTATATATAAAAATGACCCACATTCGTTATATTCATAGTCATGTGGAAATAATCATACCCATCACTCATTTTACTATAATTAAATGAAACGGAAAGCTAATGTCCATATTTTCATAATATAATACAAATATTTCAAAACATTCACAATCCAATGTGATGAGCCATAATTGAATTAACCACTTGCCCCTTGGAACGGAATAAATATCCAAAAAATACGTGCCCCATATATAGATGAAATAATGTGAGTAAAATAGACGGTTAAAAATAATATAAATGAGGCAATTGTAGGCGATACCTTTCCAAATCCCAATGGGCAAATGTGTCAAATGAAAGACCTATGTATCTCACTATATGTTCAAAATGACCTGGGTCAGAAAAAGACCAACGGAATAAAAATAAATAAATAAATAAATAAATAAATAGATAAATTAAATGAACACAGATAGATAAAAATTGACAATTAGAAATTGCCCCAAGGTCGAGCTGGACCTATATGTCCCCATTAAGTATATGTATATACCTTCAAATAAAATATAATATGTAATTAAAATAGATAAAAAAGTGAATAAATAGGTAAAGGATCATGTAATACAACATGACTTCTATTTCTTAACAAAAGTCCATATAGTCAAAATCGATGTTAAGACCTTGAGGATGCATAGTTTTGAGTTCAAATATCCAATACGATTCTCTTTGTCTTAGACCACATTTTTGTGGAGCCCCTCTTGTTCAGATGCCATGGCCCTTTCCTATGTTAGCAAGTTTGAATGTGTAGTAATGTCTGTAAGTCAGTGATACTCAGCTCCGTCCCTTTGGGACACAAATAGGTCCAGTTTTAAGGTTATCCATACTTACACACAGGTAGATCAGTTGTCAGATCTCATGCTTAAAGCATTTGCCTTCTTGCCTACTTGGGGCATGGAATGCTGCTTATCATTTTATTACTTACTGGTTGAAGAGCCCATGTACACGTGCCACAGTGCCAGTCGGTCGCGGGGTAGTCATGCACAGTAGAGACTGGCCGCACCACAGCTGATACTTTGGAGTGCCCCACTACATATCAGCTCTCTCTACTGTGCATGACTGCAGCACGTTCAGCAGTCTCTACTACGAATGACTGTGTCATGACAAACTTTTTAGCGAATTATTATATAGGATGGTATCATTTGTCTGCACTGTGCACTAATAATTCTCTAGTATGGCCCAAGTACTGGGACATTTGGAAACCTAGCAACTGCTCTCTCTAAAAGCAAAAAAAAAAAAGCGTTTTTACAGATAATGGCTTAGAGTACAATGTTTAAATGTTTATCAATCAGTTTCACTTCTAGGTTTAAGTGTTCCTCTATTTGCTCTGACTTATGCCAGAGAAAAGTTTGGAAAACCACAATGCTAGTTTAAACTAAATTTAAACCAAGTTTAAACCAAACCCATTTTTACTAGATCTTCTTTAAATGTTTTTCAATTTATTGATGTCCTTCTGGACATGTACTGTGCAATGTAAGGGAGATCTATTAGTGGTCTATAAAGTGGCATTAGAACTTTTCTCTGTCACCTGATAATGCCTCTTCCTAATCAACCATGTATCCTACTGGCTTGCCCCATTGATTTTCTTTTCTACCTTTAAATCATCAGTTATAACTACTCCCAATCTCCTTTCCTTTGTCAGTCATGTACCATTAAGTGCATATTCAACCTCTGGGTTTTTTATCCTACAAGTATTATTTTACATTTTGTGGCAATACATTTTTGATCACTGTAACAGACCAGAGGCTGTTACTAGGGAATCTTGTAAGAGCCATGGAAAAGGCCACAAAAGACTGGAATACACTGTGGTAAGTCCCATCTCACGGCAGCTGGACAGCCATAAAATATGGCCAGGCATTCAGAAGTCCCCCATCACCCATGTTGAAAAGTAGGCAGCATTCTGATTGACTGACTACTGTTCTATGTTAAATGTAAGGTGAATGTTTACGTTGCCATGGACTTTCTTTAATTCTTTTTATTTTTATATAGCGCACACAGATTACGCAGCGCTTTACACTCATATTGGTTCCTGTCCCCATTGGGGCTCTCAATCTAAATTCACCTATCGGTATGTTTTTTGGAGTGTCGAAGGACGCCGGAGTACCCAGAGGAAATCCACGCAAGCACGGTGAGAACATACAAACTCATTGCAGATGTTGTCCTTGGTGGGATTTGAACCCAGGACCCCAGTGCTGCAGGGCAGCAGTGATAACCACTGAGCCACCATGCTGCCCCTTTAATATATCTAAAAGATGCTGGATCCCTGTATTAATTGTTGGCCTACAATCATACATAAGTCTGCAGGGATTAAATTGTTGGATATTTGCAAGACCATCCAAATTGTAGATGTGTCACCCTCTGGTCCAGATTTTGATTATGTTTTCACTTTACTAATCCCTTCACCTCTACTGTGTATTTGCTATTGTCTTCTGTGTGAAAAGATTAGTCTTGTGTCATGATTGTTTGTAACACCTGTTTCTATTGTACTGTGTTGTTGATTATATAAGTCAAACTGCCTGTCACAGGTTCTGCATTGTCCCACTGCATTCCCTGTCCACACTACCATTGTTGTATTGTACCTGGTTTTCCTATAAAATGTCCACTGTTCCTTCAATAAAGTAGTAGTCATTTTGGACTAGGACTACATCCTGTTTGACCCTTTGACCCCCATTCAAGAAGCCTTCCATACTGCAATCTGAGATCACCAGCTTGGCTATCCACTTGTAGCCGCCTTCAGGAGGTAAAAACCCAGAACGATGGCCCAAGACAACCTGACGTCTTGGGCTCTCGTTACAATTACATACTCATCCTTCTTCTTGCCTTTAAAGCCCTGCATTCAACAGCACCCTCACATTTCTTCCCTCAACTCAACTCTCTTCTTGTTAGAAAATTCCATACTGCACTTTCCTGTCTTTGTCATTTGTCGCTCCTTACCTCTGGAACACTTTACCTCTCCACCTACATCTAGAATGCCCCCATCCCAATCTTTAAAATTACCCTTGAATTCCATTATTTGAATGTATAGCTGACTATCAAATTCAAAACAGCATTTGATATCTTCACATATGTCCATCCCTTACGGCTCAACTAGACTCCTTGGGACAAGGACCTCTTTACTATTGTTTCTGTTAATGCAACACTTAATGTAACTATGATTATTTATGTATTTGTTGTAATGCATTTAATTTACTGTATTCATTTTTTAAGGCACTGATCATTATTCATACATACTTACACTGTTTTAAAATCCTCATTTGACTAACCTCACTTTCACTGGGAAAATCAATCTTCTTGCAGATCTTTTCTTGTCATCTTTATTCAGGGACACCTTCCCTAGAACAGCCATGAGTTAATAGATTGGGTCAATATTTGGACTCAGATATGCTATTCTCCTAGAGAAATTCCATCTCCTGGCACTATGTATACACACTTTGTTCTACATATTTTATGACAATTGAACAGATTAGAAATTAACTTTTGACCACTGTGTCTCTGTGGTATTGCAAATCAGTGCATTGGAGATGCCTTTAGCATGTTGTTCCTTCTCAAATTTGCATATTCCTGAATAATTGAGCTTAACTTTCAGAGATTTTGGAGCATTTTTAAGTGCTCCAAACTGATTACAAAGGGGACTTACGAGAATTCAGCAGTGTAATTCCAACCCTATGTGTCTTGATTAGATTACAGTGGGAGCTGGAATTGGCCTCTGAAGATATTACACAATAGCAGAATGACCTATCCAATGTCTATTTGACTCTTGATCAGATAAAACAAGCTTTTTTCAGCTTAAGGCTGTTGAAGCAGTAACATTTTCCAATCAGGAGCTCAGCTGAGTCCCATATGCTACCCAATTATCACAAGCACCCTTCATACACCCTTCATGTGTGCCTCCACATGTTCCTGTGCAATGTGTTACTAGCTTGATTCCAACAGGGAGTTCAACTAAAACTGACATAATTAAAGAAGCCCTTTCACCCACACTATCCCACCCTGGGCCTACTATTAAACCAGAGTGGCATGGAAAGCACAACAAAGCAATTCATTTTAGCTATACACACAACAGATGGGTTAATCCAATAAAAAATATGCTGTTTTTTTATAAGATAAAATTTTAAAAAATGTGTGTTGGGGGAACGTTATCCGCAATGCTTATTCCTAATGGAATCATAATAGAAAGTATCTGGAGACAATGGGAGGGAACAAATACAAACCAATATTATAGAGTCCATTTACATTATATTATTATTTTTTTTATGAAATAAATTAATATAACATTCAAAGACCACACATAAATGTATTATTTCAAATAATAAACCATATAAATTAATACATAGTCCATAGGACTTAAATTAATTAAATAAGGCAAGAGAGAGTTCCTAAGACCCCTTCCTCTGCCCTCTCAGTAGGAGAGGAAATGTGGTAAAATAATTGAAATAGGGACCGAAGACCCTATGTTAATAAATAGACAGCCAAACAAATGGCTCTGAGGATATCTTCTCCCCACATGGAGAGGAAACATGATAAAATAATTAGTATATGTTCCCTAAACCCCATAGTAATAAACATTTTGCCCATTGAACGGATCCTCAGACCTCTTTCCTATAGTCTGCCAGTGGGAAAGGAAATCAGTAAAATAGTTAATGGGACAGTAACACTGAACAGTAAAAATACAAATATGATTGCATTTTGTTGAGTGCAGTATCTCCATGGCCTGGAACTTTACCAGAGCCACAACATCCTATGAAGATTTATGATCAAAATTTCAGGCCTTGGAAGTATTGTGTTCATAAAATGTAAGATGGTGTTGCAATAACTTTTGAATAAAAAACATCTCTTAGCAGTGGGAGTGCCCATATGTTACTCTTCAGGATATACCCTGAGTTATATATTTTCCCATATTAAGCATTGCTATCCCTTTTACTTAAGAGAGCCCAAGGGGCCCTGGTGCAACCCATTGATGCCTTCTGTAAACTCCTGATTAGATGGAAGTTTCTCAAGCTCTGATTAGCTGAAAATCTGAGCTCAGCTTTGAAAAAAAAAAAATCCTGTCACAGGCAAAGTGCAGTATTAATGGCCCAGTGAATATTTTTATTTTGGGCATTTTTTCTTTTAATTATACTAGTTTTTTATCTGTTATTTAAACTTTATTAGCAGAACAGTGTATTGAGGAGGCACTAATTAACTTCTCCTCGCACGTAAGTGAAAATATATAATATCACGTTTGTCTTCCTTTTTGTAGAGAAGAGGGAGAGGTGGGAAAACATTTCTTGGGCACATTTAAATTCATATATATCTTCGGGTCCCATGTTAATATTTTTGCAAAGTTCCTTTCCCACTGGGAGAGTAGAGAAATGAGTTATCAAATCCTTTCCATCGACAAGTTATTTATTAACCTGAGGTCCAAAGACTCCATATTAATTATTATAAAACATTTCTTTTCCATGTGAGAAAATAGAAGAAGAGCCAGAGGACTCACTGTTTAGCATTAGTTTCATCAATATGGTGTGCTTGTATCTTATATCAATTTTAATGAACACATTTCCCATTGGGAGATTAGAGGGTGGAATGGAGGATCCCTCTCTTACTTTATTTAATATGGGGTTATGGACCCTAATATTAATGATTATTATTATTTATTACTTTATGAGGGCTACATATAAATTAACATCAGAGCTATGGACCCCATAAAATGTATTATGATTATTATTTTTAAATGTAGAAAAATAATATTGGGTCAAACGTCTTTCCAAATAACAAAACCCAAAAAATTGGTAACAGACATTTCCCCAGAGTCCTTCTAGGTACAATGGAGGAAGGTCCCTTACAGGGAGAGTAAAAAGCCATACCTCAAAGTAGTGGAGAATGTGTGGAAAATCCCTCTAAAGAGAAAAGTAAAAATAGTTGTTTGATACTTAATAAATCCTAGAGGAATCAGTATGATAGAGCCAATTTTCATAGGTTAATAACTGAATTTGAAAAGGTGCCCATTAATGAAAATACCCCTAATCATTACATTTCCTGCATATATAATATGCTTGTCACTCAGATTAAATTTTCAGTACCAGAATGCAAAGAGAACTAAATATTCATATTACTAATCAATACTTCTATAAATAATAGATGTTGGAGATATAATAGTGAAGTGGGAACTATGGCTTGTGTATGGTGGAGTTGCCCCCCCCCCAACAATCAATTACTGGAAGGAAGTTTTAGGTACAAATTTGTATATCACTAAAATTTAAATGCCTAGAGAACATCAGTGTATACTACTAAATATGAATAACACTGCTCTAAATAGAAAATCAAAGGAAAGTGTATTTTTGTACATTTATTAAATTTGGCAAAGCTGTGAATTCCATCATCTTGGAAAAACACAACTTGTCCTATGGTTCTGGATTGGGAAGAAAGACCATACTCCATTATGATGTTAGAACAATTGAAAGAAGTGGGGGTGGTTCCACCTCTGCATCAGTCTGGCAACCATGGATGGATTACATAATGACCCGTTCGAGGGCAATCATTTCATTTTATTCTCAGTTTATTTTTTTTACATGAGTTACCAATCTCTATTCTGACTACTTTGACTACTGTAAATTGATACTGTATAGGCTTGTTTCCTCTACTGTTTGGTTTTCTTTCTCTTTCCTATTTCTTAATGTATTATTTCAATGCAATTATTGCCAATATAGAAATAGAGGTACATTATGTGCTACTGCTAAAAGATAGACAATGAAAATTAAACGAACATACCTTATTCATGCATACTGATTTGCACTATTTTCCTTTTTGAGATTTATGTCAACATGCTATTCAACTGATAAATGAATGCACGTAGGACTTTGTTTGAATATTATGTTGTTTATAAACTTTAACTAAAACTTATACAAAAAAGAATCAAAAGAGAAATATAAAAGTAGTGGGAATGAAGTGATGGGTGATGCTGAGGATGACCTAATTACTGATGATGATGTTAATCTAGAGTATATCCCTCCAGCGTCCTCCTCTCCTTCAGAAACAGATGAAGATGAGAGTGAAATACACAATGACATGGCCAGAAAATAAATTGAAAGACAAAGTCTCAATTTTGCACTGCTGAAAAGGAAACTGCTCCTGTTTATAAACTCTTTGACAGATCAATTGGAAAGTCTGACTCTCTGCAATTAAAGATGCATAAAAATACACAATCACCCTGTCATTTATCATCTGAATCATCAGTGATTCCAAGTCTAACCCCCCAAGCAGCCAAACATCCTAGTGTTGATTAACCATCAGCATGTCATTAACATCTGATCTAACCCTAGCTATGCTGTGTGCTTCTGCTGTTGTTAGAAGTGCAGCACCTTTGACATCAGCTAATACAACTGAAACATAAAGCCCCAGTATTAATAGTGTTAGCTGCTCAGGAAATCCTCAGCCAAGTAAGTCAACAATATGGACCTACAATCCAAAAGCTAAACATGTTACCATCTGTTGTCTGAGTAAGATGCGCAACTCTGAGTTTGTTGTAGGAGATGACAAGAGGCTTCCCATACAAGAGTGTAACAACCTTTCCCATCATCAGCTGAAAAGGAAGTCCCTCCCTACCAGGTGGAATACTACACTGTGCATGCTAGAGCACTTGTGTGAGCAGAATAAAGCCATTAGGCAGTATACAATGAAATTTGGAAGGCTTTGGAGGAAACAAAGAAAAATAAGGAGAACTACCCAAAAACGTAAAAGACAGCCACCTGTGGACGGAAAAACACCAAACAAAGAGGCTGCTGCAGATATAGCTAGTACACCAAACTATAGCACAAAATTGATAAATCCAAATATATCCACGCACACCTCTTACCTGGGCATAGTTAGAGTATATATCAGTATAGATACATAAGAGAGAGACAATAACAGTGTAACAGTGGAAAACCAATTGTCAAAGGTATATACTCGGCAGAACACCGCAACAATTAGAGGTCATGCAGAAAAACAGTGAATGTCCACAGTGATGTGAGTCACCTTCATGAACTTTTTAGTACTCACTATCATGCCATACAAAGTCCACTTATTGTTCTATATATCACATTGTTCCACAAAGTCTTTCCTTATAGGTACTATTTAAAATTCTTGTAATAGCAATATCAATATCCACAAAGTTCATTTGGGGATGCAAACTAGCAAGACTCAAATTCAACTATATATCTATGCCAAAGAGGATGGGAGGCCTGGGTGCACCTGATATAATAAAATATCACCATGCCATTCAAATATCCACTATATGGCAATGGTTTATTGATCATAGAGACAAACAATGGATCCAAATACAACAATAAATGTTTCCCCAAGTCTGAATTATACCAATTTCCCTGGGCAACACAAAAAAAATAGAAAATTATTAAAAACAGTGTCACCTCTAATTAAGCCAACATTAATCTCTTGGCAGAAATTATCATGGTCCCCGTGATTCCCTGTCAATCTCTGTATGTATACATTTGCATTGGAGGAGTCTGATTGGCCCGCCCAGGATGTGCCTTTATATGCTGAGGCTTGGGCACTTGTCAATTGCCCTTTCGTGGTGTTATGTTGCTGCGCCTAGTTACTGATCTCCAGTGTCTCCTGTGTACCGACCCGGCTAGTCTGACTCTCCTCCTGTTCCTGCTTCGTGATCTGACCCGGCTCTGGCTGACGACCCTGCACCGTGATCTGACCCGGCTCTGGCTGACGACCCTGCACCGTGATCTGACCCAGCTCTGGCTGACGACCCTGCACCGTGATCTGACCCGGCTCTGGCTGACGACCCTGCACCATGATCCGACCCGGCAATGGCTGACGACTCCGCTCCGTGATCCGACCCGGTTCTGGCTCCTGATCCTGCTCCGTGATTGTTCCACTCTCCGGTGGTGTTCCTGCGACTCAGTCATCCGGTTCCGGCTACTGCTCCTGTCCGGTTGCTGCTCCTGTGTACTCCGGTCGTGCTGGTGACATTCTGACTGTTCTCAGTTTCCTCGCTCATTACGCTGTAGCCGAGGTTGCCTGCCTTGTTCTCGTTGAGCATTGCTCTTTTCAAATGTACCAGATTAACCCTTGCACTGCCGATAGCCTCCGATTACGTGCCATTTTGATATATTGCCAAGCTCCGGTGATTCTCTGAGCCTTTACACTTTTGAGCCTCCGCTTTACGCTATACCAGTCCTTGCAGAGCTTCGCTTGTTCGATGCCCGGTGAGCATCGTGATCACGCTGGTTGACACTGGTAGTCCATTCGCTCTTGCAACAAGGATTCTGGGTGACACCGTGTGGGTGTCTGGGCAGTAACTCATTTGCTCAAAGTGCTTTATCCCAACTGCACTACTCTGTGCATCGGCTCTTCATAGCTTGGGCAATTCCGTTCTACTGTGGCCTCCCAAGGGCTGGCATATTTCCGTGGCAGACGCAGGGTTACTCGATACTCATTCAGGGCGATTTCTATTCTGGTTACATCAGATTGGCAGTAGCAATCCTCATAAGCCCACTGTGGTGGTACGGTCTCAGCTTAGAGCAACAGGGGCTCATCCTGCTTATGCTTCAAGAGTGTTACAGCGCTTATCCTGAGTTCCTGATCTACATTTAAAGACTGTTACCATAGACTGCTATATATCTCCTGGGCGTTGGCCAATCTAGTCTGAGCCTTACCAGTTGCTCCACTTAACCCTCTATGCACTACTGTTTGTAGTTTACTCCATTCTCTGTTCATATTGCCTGTTCTTACCTATACTAGCCCCTAGGGGCAGTGTTGTTCATTTTTTATTTCAATAAACTGTGTTTTACTTTACAACCTGGTCTGAGTGTCAGTAAAACCGTAACAGAAATATACCCAAACTCCAATCTGCTACTGAATTTGTCCAACTCACCCCTCTTACCCATTTTTAATGAAATGAGCTTTCCTCCTGACTAGTGATGAGCGAGCACCCCAATGCTCGGGTGTTCGGGTGCTCTGACCGAGCACCCCCTGAGGCTCGAGTGCTCGGCCGAGCACCCGAGCCCCATTGAAGTCAATGGGAGGACTCGAGCATTACACCAGGCACCCCCTGCTCTGATGAGGGGAGGGTGCCTGGTCCATAGGAAAAGGGCAGAAAATGATGGAAACACCACAGAAATGGTTCAGGGACAGCATAGGGAGGATGTCTGGATGCATCTTGGACTCCAACATCGCTGCTGGGAACGATCTTTCGCCCGTAGTACGCCATTTTTACAGACTGACCATAAAACACACAAAAAGGAAAATAAAAACGACTTTAGGTGTAAAATTGTTACCAAACAATATTTGCTGTATATTTACTTGTATATCATCTGCAAATTCTCCCAAAAATTTCCTTGATTTTCTGAAGTGAGGCCATGATTAAGAGGGAAACGTGCGCAGAGGTAAATTATCCCAAAAATTTCCTTGATTTTCTGAAGTGAGGCCATGATTAAGAGGGAAACGTGCGCAGAGGCAAATTCTCCCAAAAATTTCCTTGATTTTCTGAAGTGAGGCCATGATTAAGAGGGAAACGTGCGCAGAGGCAAATTCTCCCAAAAATTTCCTTGATTTTATTGAACTGAGGCCATGATTAAGAGGGAAACGTGCGCTGAGCTGACCATCTAAAACATTATGGGTGAGGGTCTGCTGCAGAGCTGACCATCCTAAACATTATATGCGAAGGCCCGCTAGTGAGCTGACGCTATAAAACATTATATGCGAAGGCCCGCTAGTGAGCTGACGCTATAAAACATTATATGAGAGGGCCCGCTAGAGAGCTGACCCAATAAAACATTATATGAGAAGGCCCGCTGGTGAGCTGACCTATATAAAAATTGGCAAACAGGGCCCGCTGGTGAGCTGGCCCTATATAAAAATTATATCACAGGGCCCGCTGGTGAGCTGGCCCTATATAAAAATTATAGCACAGGGCATATGGAAGAGGAGGAGGAGGATGAGAAGATTAAGAGTCAACCATATACCTGTTTTTTGGGTGGAAGGGGTGAATGGGAATACAGAGTATTCCCATCATTGTAAATAATATATGTAAAGTGAGTTTATGTTCCCCCGGGGCTTTCCTCCAGTGGAGTGGAGAAGTCAGGGGAAATCCAGGCCTTGTTCATTTTTATAAGTGTCAACCTATCAGCATTGTCGGTGGAAAGGCGGATACGCTTATCTGTTATGATGCCACCAGCAGCACTAAATACCCGCTCAGACAGAACGCTGGCGGCAGGGCAGGCCAGCACCTCCAAGGCGTAGAGTGCCAGTTCATACCACGTGTCCAGCTTGGACACCCAGTAGTTGTAAGGCACAGAGGGATCATTGAGGACGCTGACACGGTCTGCTACGTACTCCTTCACCATCTTCCAAAACTTTTCCCTCCTTGTGACACTAGGCTGCGCATCAGGGTGAGGGTGCTGGCGGGGTGTCATGAAGGTGTCCCACGCCTTGGAGAGTGTTGCCCTGCCTTTGTCGGAACTGCTGTGTGCTCCCCTTTTCTCCCCTTCTCGGTTGGCCAAGGTAGCACGTACTCTGCCGCCAGCGTTGTCAGATGGAAAATTTTGGAGCAATTTTTCAACAAGAACCTTCTGGTATTGCACCATTTTGCTTGTCCTCTCCACCGGAGGAATGAGAGATGAGAAATTCTCTTTGTAGCGGGGGTCCAGAAGGGTGAACACCCAGTAATCCGTGTTGTCTAAAATGCGTACAACGCGTGGGTCACGGGAAAGGCAGCCTAACATAAAGTCAGCCATGTGTGCCAGAGTACCAACAGGCAAGATTTCGCTGTCCTCACCAGGAGGATGACTCTCAATATCCTCATCCTCTTCCTCCTCTTCTGCCCACCCACGCTGAAGAGATGGAACTAAAGTTCCATGGCTACCCTCTGTAGCGGAGGCAACCGTGTCTTCCTCCTCCTCCTCCTCCGCCTCCTCCAATTGTCGCTGAGAAGACGAAGTGAGGGTGCTCTGGCTATCACCTTGTGTAAGCTCTTCCTCCCCCATTTCCACCTCTTCCACATGCAAAGCGTCGGTTTTAATTGTGAGCAGCGAGCGTTTCAGTAGACACAGAAGTGGGATGGTTACACTGATAATAGCGTTATCGCCGCTCACCATCTGTGTCGATTCCTCAAAATTGCGTAAAACCTCGCAGAGGTCTGACATCCATTCCCACTCCTCACTTCTGATTACAGGAAGTTGAACGGAGAGGCGACGACCGTGTAACAGCTGGTACTCCACTACTGCCCTCTGCTGCTCACAAAGCCGGGCCAACATGTGGAAGGTGGAGTTCCAGCGCGTGCTCACGTCACACAGCAGCCGGTGAGCTGGCAATTGTAAGCGCTGCTGCAGCTTCAACAGGCCGGCCGAAGCTGTAGATGACTTACGGAAATGTGCACACACGCGGCGCACCTTGGTCAAGAGATCATGCACATTGGGGTAGGTTTTTAGAAATCGCTGAACCACTAAATTAAATACATGCGCTAGGCATGGTACGTGTGTGAGCTTGCCGAGCTCCAAAGCCGCCACCAAGTTACGCCCATTATCACACACAACCATGCCTGGTTGCAGGTTGAGTGGCGAGAGCCATTGCTCGGTCTGGTGACTAATCCCCTGCAACAGCTCTGAGGCCGTGTGCTGTTTGTTCCCAAGGCAGATCAGCTTCAGCACGGCCTGTTGACGCTTCCCCACTGCAGTGCTACACTGCTTCCAGCTACTGGCTGATGGGGGAGTGGCGCTGCGTGTAGAGAATTCGGAGGTGGAATCGGAGGAGGAGGAGCCAATAACGTAGGTGCTGGCGGAAACCCTGATGGAGGTAGGGCCCGCAATCCTCGGCGTGGGTAGCACCCGTGCCATCCCAGGGTCCGAGTCGCTCCCAGCCTCCACGACATTCACCCAGTGTGCCGTCAGGGAAATGTAGCGTCCCTGGCCACAAGCACTTGTCCATGTGTCAGTCGTTAAGTGGACCTTCCCAGTAACTGCGTTGGTCAGGGCACGGGTGATGTTACGGGACACATGGTGGTGTAATGCGGGGATGGCACACCGGGAAAAGTAGTGGCGGCTGGGGACCGCGTACCGAGGGACAGCTGCTGCCATCAGGCTGCGGAAGGACTCAGTGTCCACAAGCCTAAATGGCAGCATTTCGATGGCCAGTAATTTTGAAAGGTGTGAGGTTAGTGCTATGGCCTGTGGGTGGGTGGCTGGGTATTTTCTCTTGCGCTCAAATGCCTGGGGTAACGACATTTGGACGCTGTGCTGGGACAGGGAAGTGGATGTGGTCGCTGATGGTGCTTCAGATGGTACAGGTGCAGGGCGGGAGGTATGCGGGCCTGCGCCTTCGACAGGCGATTGGCCGGCCCTGAAAACAGGGGAAGAGGAGGCAGTGGTGTGGCCTGCAGACACAGATGGGCGATCCAGGCGTTCCTCCCACTTACTACGGTGCTTGGATGCCATGTGTCGGATCATGCTGGTGGTGGTGAGGTTTCTAGTGTTCATGCCTCGGCTCATTCTGGTGTGGCACAGGTTGCAAAGTACAATTCTTTTGTCGTCCGCACTTTCCTTAAAAAAACGCCATACCGCGGAACACCTACCCTTTGGCAAGGTAGATTTACGCAAGGGGGTGCTCCGTGGAACATTTGCGGGCCGGTTTGGTGCGGTCCGCCTTCTTTCTGTAGCCACACCACTGCCTCTTCCAGCCTGTTGCGGTGCTGCAGATGGCTCACCCTCAGGACTGCTGTCATCGCTCGGCTCTACACCTTCCCAGGTGGGGTCAGTCACCTCATCGTCCACCAAGTCCTCCTCCACTTCCTCACTCTGATCATCCTCCTCATGTCTTGATCCCACCACATACTCAGTCATTGACAACTGTATAACATTCTCCTCAACAAGGTCTTGAGACGGAAATAGTGGTTGATTTAATGGCAACTGTGTCTCATCATCATCATCATCATCCACTACTTCCTTTGACCTTAAATGCCGTTCACATCTGTCATCTTCTTGTGATTGGGTACCCTCTAGAGGTTGTGAATCAGGGCACAAGATGTCATGTTCCTCTGCAAGCGTGCTTGGAGAGAGGGTCAAATGAAGGATTGGTGATGAGACGAGCTCCTCACTATATCCCAGTGTGGGATCACTTCTTTGACCAGACCGTGTATGGTGGGAGGAAGGATGATCAGAGTGAGGATTATGTTGACCAGACTCTTGGCTACTGAGAGTGGACTTGGTGGAAGACAGGGTGGTGCTTAACCGACTGGAAGCAGTATCAGCTGACATCCAACCGACCACCTGTTCGCAGTGGTCGGACCTCGAGAGTGATGTCCTGCGACGCCCTGTGAAATGAGACATGAAGCTAGGTATGGTGGATGTCTTTCTTTCTTGTGCTCTGGCACCAGGCACAGTTTCTCCGCGTCCTGACCCGCGCCCTGAACTATCAGGATCACGTCCACTTCCCCGTCCCTTTTTACCCGCCTTCTTCATCTTACACGGAATATGTGACTTTAATATTTGAGTTTGAAAACTTAACAGTATTTCTTCCTATTCTGCAACTGTGCAGAGTACACAGAGTAGGCTGCTAAACGGCGGTGACACACACTGAATGGAATATGTGACTTTAATATTTGAGTTTGAAAACTTAACAGTATTTCTTCCTATTCTGCAACTGTGCAGAGTACACAGAATAGGCTGCTAAACGGCGGTGACACACACTGAATGGAATATGTGACTTTAATATTTGAGTTTGAAAACTTAACAGTATTTCTTCCTATTCTGCAACTGTGCAGAGTACACAGAATAGGCTGCTAAACGGCGGTGACACACACTGAATGGAATATGTGACTTTAATATTTGAGTTTGAAAACTTAACAGTATTTCTTCCTATTCTGCAACTGTGCAGAGTACACAGAATAGGCTGCTAAACGGCGGTGACACACACTGAATGGAATATGTGACTTTAATATTTGAGTTTGAAGACTTAACAGTATTTCTTCCTATTCTGCAACTGTGCAGAGTACACAGAATAGGCTGCTAAACTGCGGTGACACACACTGAATGGAATATGTGACTTTAATATTTGAGTTTGAAAACTTAACAGTATTTCTTCCTATTCTGCAACTGTGCAGAGTACACAGAATAGGCTGCTAAACGGCGGTGACACACACTGAATGGAATATGTGACTTTAATATTTGAGTTTGAAGACTTAACAGTATTTCTTCCTATTCTGCAACTGTGCAGAGTACACAGAATAGGCTGCTAAACTGCGGTGACACACACTGAATGGAATATGTGACTTTAATATTTGAGTTTGAAAACTTAACAGTATTTCTTCCTATTCTGCAACTGTGCAGAGTACACAGAATAGGCTGCTAAACGGCGGTGACACACACTGAATGGAATATGTGACTTTAATATTTGAGTTTGAAAACTTAACAGTATTTCTTCCTATTCTGCAACTGTGCAGAGTACACAGAATAGGCTGCTAAACGGCGGTGACACACACTGAATGGAATATGTGACTTTAATATTTGAGTTTGAAGACTTAACAGTATTTCTTCCTATTCTGCAACTGTGCAGAGTACACAGAATAGGCTGCTAAACGGCGGTGACACACACTGAATGGAATATGTGACTTTAATATTTGAGTTTGAAGACTTAACAGTATTTCTTCCTATTCTGCAACTGTGCAGAGTACACAGAATAGGCTGCTAAACTGCGGTGACACACACTGAATGGAATATGTGACTTTAATATTTGAGTTTGAAAACTTAACAGTATTTCTTCCTATTCTGCAACTGTGCAGAGTACACAGAATAGGCTGCTAAACGGCGGTGACACACACTGAATGGAATATGTGACTTTAATATTTGAGTTTGAAAACTTAACAGTATTTCTTCCTATTCTGCAGCTGTGCAGAGTACACAGAATAGGCTGCTAAACGGCGGTGACACACACTGAATGGAATATGTGACTTTAATATTTGAGTTTGAAGACTTAACAGTATTTCTTCCTATTCTGCAACTGTGCAGAGTACACAGAATAGGCTGCTAAACTGCGGTGACACACACTGAATGGAATATGTGACTTTAATATTTGAGTTTGAAAACTTAACAGTATTTCTTCCTATTCTGCAACTGTGCAGAGTACACAGAATAGGCTGCTAAACGGCGGTGACACACACTGAATGGAATATGTGACTTTAATATTTGAGTTTGAAAACTTAACAGTATTTCTTCCTATTCTGCAACTGTGCAGAGTACACAGAATAGGCTGCTAAACGGCGGTGACACACACTGAATGGAATATGTGACTTTAATATTTGAGTTTGAAGACTTAACAGTATTTCTTCCTATTCTGCAACTGTGCAGAGTACACAGAATAGGCTGCTAAACGGCGGTGACACACACTGAATGGAATATGTGACTTTAATATTTGAGTTTGAAGACTTAACAGTATTTCTTCCTATTCTGCAACTGTGCAGAGTACACAGAATAGGCTGCTAAACTGCGGTGACACACACTGAATGGAATATGTGACTTTAATATTTGAGTTTGAAAACTTAACAGTATTTCTTCCTATTCTGCAACTGTGCAGAGTACACAGAATAGGCTGCTAAACGGCGGTGACACACACTGAATGGAATATGTGACTGTAATATTTGAGTTTGAAAACTTAACAGTATTTCTTCCTATTCTGCAACTGTGCAGAGTACACAGAATAGGCTGCTAAACTGCGGTGACACACACTGAATGGAATATGTGACTTTAATATTTGAGTTTGAAAACTTAACAGTATTTCTTCCTATTCTGCAACTG
This sequence comes from Rhinophrynus dorsalis, assembly GCA_037306005.1. Lineage (NCBI taxonomy): Eukaryota > Metazoa > Chordata > Amphibia > Anura > Rhinophrynidae > Rhinophrynus > Rhinophrynus dorsalis. The sequence goes on from CM074724.1 coordinate 299,308,564, forward strand.
TGCAGAGTACACAGAATAGGCTGCTAAACGGCGGTGACACACACTGAATAGAATATGTGACTTTAATATTTGAGTTTGAAAACTTAACAGTATTTCTTCCTATTCTGCAACTGTGCAGAGTACACAGAATAGGCTGCTAAACGGCGGTGACACACACTGAATGGAATATGTGACTTTAATATTTGAGTTTGAAGACTTAACAGTATTTCTTCCTATTCTGCAACTGTGCAGAGTACATAGAATAGGCTGCTAAACTGCGGCGAAGCACACTGAATGGAATATGTGACTTTGATATTTTAGTTTGAAGACTTAACAGTATTTCTTCCTATTCTGCAACTCTGCACAGTACACAGAATGTGCTGCTAAACTGCGGCGAAGCAAACTGAATGGAATATGTGACTTTGATATTTTAGTTTGAAGACTTAACAGTATTTCTTCCTATTCTGCAACTCTGCACAGTACACAGAATGTGCTGCTAAACTGCGGCGAAGCAAACTGAATGGAATATGTGACTTTGATATTTTCGTTTGAAGACTTAACAGTATTTCTTCCTATTCTGCAACTCTGCACAGTACACAGAATGTGCTGCTAAACTGCGGCGACGCACACTGAATGGAATATGTGACTTTGATATTTTAGTTTTAAGACTTAACAGTATTTCTTCCTATTCTGCAACTCTGCACAGTACACAGAATGTGCTGCTAAACTGCGGCGACGCACACTGAATGGAATATGTGACTTTGATATTTTAGTTTGAAGACTTAACAGAATGTGCTCTAATCTGCAACTTTGCACACTAAACAGAATGTGCTCTAATCTGCAACTTTGCACACTAAACAGAATGTGCTCTAATCTGCAACTTTGCACACTAAACAGAATGTGCTCTAATCTGCAACTTTGCACACTAAACAGAATGTGCTCTAATCTGCAACTGTGCACACTAAACAGAATGTGCTCTAATCTGCAACTTTGCACACTAAACAGAATATATATATATATTTTTTTTTTTTTTTCCCCCACACAAAATAACCTGCTGCCCCCACACACAGTAGTCCTAAAAAGGACTTTTGGTTCTTTTTTTTCACAATTTTGCTTTTTTTCCTCCCTACACTGACTTTCCCTTCCTATCCTCAGCTCTCCCTGGCTAAGACTGAGCCGAACTCGCTGGTCAGGTGCTATACAGCACCCGACCACGGGTTCTGGCCAGCCAATCAGTGTAATGCCAGCAGCCAACATGGTTGCTGGCATTACACCGATGTCAGAGTCTCCCTGCACGTTTATTGGCTGCGCAGCAGCCGCAAAACGTGCGGGGAGGAGACCCGAACATGGCGGGCGAGCACATGCGGTACTCGTACGAGTACCGCCATGTGCCGAGCAGAGCGATGCTCGAGCCGATCCGAGCATCGGCCGAGCATGCTCGCTCAACACTACTCCTGACAAAGTAAATTGAGCTTTCTTTAATTGGAGGAAGGGTAATACATTTCTTGTTTGTAATGCATTAGACAGGGGTAATATTATACCCTTCCAGTGGTTACAGCATGGTTTAGGTCTTCATTAGTGTTGAGCGAGCATGCTCGGCCGATGCTCGGATCGGCTCGAGCATCGCTCTGCTCGGCACATGGCGGTACTCGTACGAGTACCGCATGTGCTCGCCCGCCATGTTTGGGTCTCCTCCCCGCACGTTTCGCGGCAGCTGCGCAGCCAATAAACGTGCAGGGAGGCTCTGACATCAGTGTAATGCCAGCAGCCATGTTGGCTGGTGGCATTACACTGATTGGCTGGCCAGAACCCGTGGTCGGGTGCTGTATAGCACCTGTCCAGCGAGTTCGGCTCAGTCTTAGCCAGGGAGAGATGAGGATAGGAAGGGAAAGTCAGTGTAGGGAGAAGAAAACTGTTGTTGAAAAAAAAAAAAGACTCAAAAGTCCTTTTTAGGACTACTGTGTGTGGGGTCAGCAGTTTATTTTGTGTGGGGGGAAAAAAAACAAACCAAAAAAAAAATTCATATATTCTGTTTAGTGTGCAAAGTTGCAGATTAGAGCACATTCTGTTCAGTGTGCAAAGTTGCAGATTAGAGCACATTTTGTTTAGTGTGCAAAGTTGCAGATTAGAGCACATTCTGTTTAGTGTGCAAAGTTGCAGATTAGAGCACATTCTGTTAAGTCTTCAAACTGTAAAATATCAAAGTCACATATTCCATTCAGTGTGCTTCGCCGCAGTTTAGCAGCACATTCTGTGTACTGTGCAGAGTTGCAGAATAGGAAGAAATACTGTTAAGTCTTCAAACTAAAATATCAAAGTCACATATTCCATTCAGTGTGCGTCACCGCAGTTTAGCAGCACATTCTGTGTACTGTGCAGAGTTGCAGAATAGGAAGAAATACTGTTAAGTCTTCAAACTAAAATATCAAAGTCACATATTCCATTCAGTGTGCTTCGCCGCAGTTTAGCAGCATATTCTGTGTACTGTGCAGAGTTGCAGAATAGGAAGAAATACTGTTAAGTCTTCAAACTAAAATATCAAAGTCACATATTCCATTCAGTGTGCTTCGCCGCAGTTTAGCAGCACATTCTGTGTACTGTGCAGAGTTGCAGAATAGGAAGAAATACTGTTAAGTCTTCAAACTAAAATATCAGTCACATATTCCATTCAGTGTGCTTCGCCGCAGTTTAGCAGCATATTCTGTGTACTCTGCACAGTTGCAGAATAGGAAGAAATACTGTTAAGTCTTCAAACTAAAATATTAAAGTCACATATTCCATTCAGTGTGCGTCACCGCAGTTTAACAGCATATTCTGTGTACTCTGCACAGTTGCAGAATAGGAAGAAATACTGTTAAGTCTTCAAACTAAAATATCAAAGTCACATATTCCATTCAGTGTGCGTCACCGCAGTTTAGCAGCATATTCTGTGTACTCTGCACAGTTGCAGAATAGGAAGAAATACTGTTAAGTCTTCAAACTAAAATATCAAAGTCACATATTCCATTCAGTGTGCGTCACCGCAGTTTAGCAGCATATTCTGTGTACTCTGCACAGTTGCAGAATAGGAAGAAATACTGTTAAGTCTTCAAACTAAAATATCAAAGTCACATATTCCATTCAGTGTGCGTCACCGCAGTTTAGCAGCATATTCTGTGTACTCTGCACAGTTGCAGAATAGGAAGAAATACTGTTAAGTCTTCAAACTAAAATATCAAAGTCACATATTCCATTCAGTGTGCTTCGCCGCAGTTTAGCAGCATATTCTGTGTACTCTGCACAGTTGCAGAATAGGAAGAAATACTGTTAAGTCTTCAAACTAAAATATCAAAGTCACATATTCCATTCAGTGTGCGTCACCGCAGTTTAGCAGCCTATTCTGTGTACTCTGCACAGTTGCAGAATAGGAAGAAATACTGTTAAGTCTTCAAACTAAAATATCAAAGTCACATATTCCATTCAGTGTGCGTCACCGCAGTTTAGCAGCATATTCTGTGTACTCTGCACAGTTGCAGAATAGGAAGAAATACTGTTAAGTCTTCAACTAAAATATCAAAGTCACATATTCCATTCAGTGTGCTTCGCCGCAGTTTAGCAGCATATTCTGTGTACTGTGCAGAGTTGCAGAATAGGAAGAAATACTGTTAAGTCTTCAAACTAAAATATCAAAGTCACATATTCCATTCAGTGTGCTTCGCCGCAGTTTAGCAGCACATTCTGTGTACTGTGCAGAGTTGCAGAATAGGAAGAAATACTGTTAAGTCTTCAAACTAAAATATCAAAGTCACATATTCCATTCAGTGTGCTTCGCCGCAGTTTAGCAGCATATTCTGTGTACTCTGCACAGTTGCAGAATAGGAAGAAATACTGTTAAGTCTTCAAACTAAAATATCAAAGTCACATATTCCATTCAGTGTGCGTCACCGCAGTTTAGCAGCATATTCTGTGTACTCTGCACAGTTGCAGAATAGGAAGAAATACTGTTAAGTCTTCAAACTAAAATATCAAAGTCACATATTCCATTCAGTGTGCGTCACCGCAGTTTAGCAGCATATTCTGTGTACTCTGCACAGTTGCAGAATAGGAAGAAATACTGTTAAGTCTTCAAACTAAAATATCAAAGTCACATATTCCATTCAGTGTGCTTCGCCGCAGTTTAGCAGCATATTCTGTGTACTGTGCAGAGTTGCAGAATAGGAAGAAATACTGTTAAGTCTTCAAACTAAAATATCAAAGTCACATATTCCATTCAGTGTGCGTCACCGCAGTTTAGCAGCATATTCTGTGTACTCTGCACAGTTGCAGAATAGGAAGAAATACTGTTAAGTCTTCAAACTAAAATATCAAAGTCACATATTCCATTCAGTGTGCGTCACCGCAGTTTAGCAGCACATTCTGTGTACTCTGCACAGTTGCAGAATAGGAAGAAATACTGTTAAGTCTTCAAACTAAAATATCAAAGTCACATATTCCATTCAGTGTGCTTCGCCGCCGTTTAGCAGCATATTCTGTGTACTCTGCACAGTTGCAGAATAGGAAGAAATACTGTTAAGTCTTCAAACTAAAATATCAAAGTCACATATTCCATTCAGTGTGCGTCACCGCAGTTAGCAGCATATTCTGTGTACTCTGCACAGTTGCAGATTTGCAGCACATATTCCGTGTAATATGAAGAAGGCGGGTAAAAAGGGACGGGGAAGTGGACGTGATCCTGATAGTTCAGGGCGCGGGTCAGGACGCGGAGAAACTGTGCCTGGTGCCAGAGCACAAGAAAGAAAGACATCCACCATACCTAGCTTCATGTCTCATTTCACAGGGCGTCGCAGGACATCACTCTCGAGGTCCGACCACTGCGAACAGGTGGTCGGTTGGATGTCAGCTGATACTGCTTCCAGTCGGTTAAGCACCACCCTGTCTTCCACCAAGTCCACTCTCAGTAGCCAAGAGTCTGGTCAACATAATCCTCACTCTGATCATCCTTCCTCCCACCATAGACGGTCTGGTCAAAGAAGTGATCCCACACTGGGATATAGTGAGGAGCTCGTCTCATCACCAATCCTTCATTTGACCCTCTCTCCAAGCACGCTTGCAGAGGAACATGACATCTTGTGCCCTGATTCACAACCTCTGGAGGGTACCCAATCACAAGAAGATGACAGATGTGAACGGCATTTAAGGTCAAAGGAAGTAGTGGATGATGATGATGATGATGAGACACAGTTGCCATTAAATCAACCACTATTACTGTCTCAAGACCTTGTTGAGGAGGATGATATACAGTTGTCAATGACTGAGTATGTGGTGGGATCAAGACATGAGGAGGATGATCAGAGTGAGGAAGTGGAGGAGGACTTGGTGGACGATGAGGTGACTGACCCCACCTGGGAAGGTGTAGAGCCGAGCAATGACAGCAGTCCTGAGGGTGAGCCATCTGCAGCACCGCAACAGGCTGGAAGAGGCAGTGGTGTGGCTACAGAAAGAAGGCGGACCGCACCAAACCGGCCCGCAAATGTTCCACGGAGCACCCCCTTGCGTAAATCTACCTTGCCAAGGGGTAGGTGTTCCGCGGTATGGCGTTTTTTTAAGGAAAGTGCGGACGACAAAAGAATTGTAGTTTGCAACCTGTGCCACACCAGAATGAGCCGAGGCATGAACACTAGAAACCTCACCACCACCAGCATGATCCGACACATGGCATCCAAGCACCGTAATAAGTGGGAGGAACGCCTGGATCGCCCATCTGTGTCTGCAGGCCACACCACTGCCTCCTCTTCCCCTGTTTTCGGTGCCGGCCAATCGCCTGTCGAAGGCGCAGGCCCGCATACCTCCCGCCCTGCACCTGTACCATCTGAAGCACCATCAGCGACCACATCCACTTCCCTGTCCCAGCGCAGCGTCCAAATGTCGTTACCCCAGGCATTTGAGCGCAAGCGAAAATACCCAGCCACCCACCCACAGACCATAGCACTAACCTCACACCTTTCCAAATTACTGGCCATCGAAATGCTGCCATTTAGGCTTGTGGAGACTGAGTCCTTCCGCAGCCTGATGGCAGCAGGTGTCCCTCGGTACGCGGTCCCCAGCCGCCACTACTTTTCCCGGTGTGCCATCCCCGCATTACACCACCATGTGTCCCGTAACATCACCCGTGCCCTGACCAACGCAGTTACTGGGAAGGTCCACTTAACGACTGACACATGGACAAGTGCTTGTGGCCAGGGACGCTACATTTCCCTGACGGCACACTGGGTGAATGTCGTGGAGGCTGGGAGCGACTCGGACCCTGGGATGGCACGGGTGCTACCCACGCCGAGGATTGCGGGCCCTACCTCCATCAGGGTTTCCGCCAGCACCTACGTTATTGGCTCCTCCTCCTCCGTTTCCACCTCCGAATTCTCTGCACGCAGCGCCACTCCCCCATCAGCCGGTAGCTGGAAGCAGTGTAGCACTCCAGTGGGGAAGCGTCAACAGGCCGTGCTGAAGCTGATCTGCCTTGGGGACAAACAGCACACGGCCTCAGAGCTGTTGCAGGGGATTAGTCACCAGACCGAGCAGTGGCTCTCGCCACTCAACCTGCAACCAGGCATGGTTGTGTGTGATAATGGGCGTAACTTGGTGGCGGCTTTGGAGCTCGGCAAGCTCACACACGTACCATGCCTAGCGCATGTATTTAATTTAGTGGTTCAGCGATTTCTAAAAACCTACCCCAATGTGCATGATCTCTTGACCAAGGTGCGCCGCGTGTGTGCACATTTCCGTAAGTCATCTACAGCTTCAGCTGGCCTGTTGAAGCTGCAGCAGCGCTTACAATTGCCAGCTCACCGGCTGCTGTGTGACGTGAGCACGCACTGGAACTCCACCTTCCACATGTTGGCCCGGCTTTGTGAGCAGCAAAGGGCAGTAATGGAGTACCAGCTGTTACACGGTCGTCGCCTCTCCGTTCAACTTCCTGTAATCAGAAGTGAGGAGTGGGAATGGATGTCAGACCTCTGTGAGGTTTTACACAATTTTGAGGAATCGACACAGATGGTGAGCGGCGATAACGCTATTATCAGTGTAACCATCCCACTTCTGTGTCTACTGAAACGCTCGCTGCTCACAATTAAAACTGACGCTTTGCATGTGGAAGAGGTGGAAATGCGGGAGGAAGAGCTTACACAAGGTGATAGCCAGAGCACCCTCACTTCGTCTTCTCAGCGACAATTGGAGGAGGCGGAGGAGGAGGAGGAGGAGGAGGAAGACACGGTTGCCTCCGCTACAGAGGGTAGCCATGGAACTTTAGTTCCATCTCTTCAGCGTGGGTGGGCAGAAGAGGAGGAAGAGGATGAGGATATTGAGAGTCATCCTCCTTGTGAGGACAGCGAAATCTTGACTGTTGGTACTCTGGCACACATGGCTGACTTTATGTTAGGCTGCCTTTCCCGTGACCCACGCGTTATACGCATTTTAGACAACACGGATTACTGGGTGTTCACCCTTCTGGACCCCCGCTACAAAGAGAATTTCTCATCTCTCATTCCTCCGGTGGAGAGGACAAGCAAAATGGTGCAATACCAGAAGGTTCTTGTTGAAAAATTGCTCCAAAATTTTCCATCTGACAACGCTGGCGGCAGAGTACGTGCTACCTTGGCCAACAGAGAAGGGGAGAAAAGGGGAGCACACAGCAGTTCCGACAAAGGCAGGGCAACACTCTCCAAGGCGTGGGACACCTTCATGACACCCCGCCAGCACCCTCACCCTGATGCGCAGCCTAGTGTCACAAGGAGGGAAAAGTTTTGGAAGATGGTGAAGGAGTACGTAGCAGACCGTGTCAGCATCCTCAATGATCCCTCTGTGCCTTACAACTACTGGGTGTCCAAGCTGGACACGTGGTATGAACTGGCACTCTACGCCTTGGAGGTGCTGGCCTGCCCTGCCGCCAGCGTTCTGTCTGAGCGGGTATTTAGTGCTGCTGGTGGCATCATAACAGATAAGCGTATCCGCCTTTCCACCGACAATGCTGATAGGTTGACACTTATAAAAATGAACAAGGCCTGGATTTCCCCTGACTTCTCCACTCCACTGGAGGAAAGCCCTGGGGGAACATAAACTCACTTTATATATGTTATTTACAATGATGGGAATACTCTGTATTCCCATTCACCCCTTCCACCCAAAAAATGGGTATATGGTTGACTCTTAATCTTCTCATCCTCCTCCTCCTCTTCCATATGCCCTGTGATATAATTTTTATATAGGGCCAGCTCACCAGCGGGCCCTGTTTGACAACTTTTTGTATAGGTCAGCTCACCAGCGGGCCTTCTCATATAATGTTTTATTGGGTCAGCTCTCTAGCGGGCCCTGTCATATAATGTTTTATAGCGTCAGCTCACTAGCGGGCCTTCGCATATAATGTTTAGGATGGTCAGCTCCGCAGCAGACCCTCACCCATAATGTTTTAGATGGTCGGCTCAGCGCACGTTTCCCTCTTAATCATGGCCCCAGTTCAGAAAAATCGAGGAAATTTTTGGGAGAATTTGCCTCTGCGCACGTTTCCCTCTTAATCATGGCCTCAGTTCAGAAAAATCAAGGAAATTTTTGGGAGAATTTGCCTCTGCGCACGTTTCCCTCTTAATCATGGCCTCAGTTCAGAAAAATCGAGGAAATTTTTGGGAGAATTTGCAGATGATATACAAGTAAATATACAGCAAATACTGTTTGGTAACAATTTTTCGCCTAAAGACGTTTTTATTTTCCTTTTTGTGTGTTTTACGGTCAGTCTGTAAAAATGGCGTACTACGGGCGAAAGATCGTTCCCAGCAGCGATGTTGGAGTCCAAGATGCATCCAGACATCCTCCCTATGCTGTCCCTGAACCATTTCTGTGGTGTTTCCATAATTTTCTGCCCTTTTCCTATGGACCAGGCACCCTCCCCTCATCAGAGCAGGGGGTGCCTGGTGTAATGCTCGAGTCCTCCCATTGACTTCAATGGGGCACGGGTGCTCGGCCGAGCACTCGAGCCTCCGGGGGTGCTCGGTCAGAGCACCCGAACACCCGAGCATTGGGGTGCTCGCTCATCACTAGTCTTCATTCTAATAACGAGCATATATATAATCAGATAGCAGAATGGATACAAAAGCATCATGACAAACAAAACCTAATTAGACTGCTAACAGCTTTTGAGAAAATTTGCGCGAGTCCCACTCCTCCTACTCATTGCATCTCTGTATAACTTGTCAAATAAAGATTATGAGATTTTTATATCTACCCCCCAAAAAAAACACTGGAAAAATGAGCTAGGGAGTGACATATATTGGGCTGATTGGCTCTAGTTGCTGACAAATGCCTTAAGAGCCTCTTGAAGTATTCAAGCAATTGAAACTAACTTTAAAATTATAACGAGATGGTGCAAAACTCCAGATTGCTTACATAAATGTTATACCTCCATTGATGAGTGCTGCTGGAGATGCAGCTTGGAATTAGGAACCGTGACCCACATTTGGCAGGAATGTCCTTTAATCAAATCATTTTGGAACAAGGTTCTTGAAAAAAGGTTCTTGAAAAACCATCCCTGCCAGCATCTTAGCATATTCTGTGTGATGGAATCTCCTCATTTGCCGCTTGATGACCTGGTATCAATTATCCTCCACCACACTGGCATGTGTGGTTAGTGCACCACACAGTGCTCATTGGGTAGAGACAAACTGCCACATCCTAACATCAACACAGTGGCTATCATTTGGCGGTGGAGGTAGTGATGAATCAGGTGAACTTGGAGAAGATGTAGTTGTTACCCTAGAGGAAGAAGGTGATGGTGATGCAACTAGTTGTTTCACTTGTCATGGAACTTCCAGTCTCTATCTGGGTTTCTTTATTCTTCCTCCTCTTTGATCTTTGCCTCACCTCTTGTTGTAATTGATGTTTGGATTTAACATGTTTGACATAAATGTCATGGTGTCTGTGTTTCATGTGTGATATCAGAGAGGTTGTGCCAAGGTGTGTTCCCTCCTTTCCCCTTCTCACTGACTTGTCACAAATTTTGCACAATACCGTTGGTGATGATTACTGCACTGTGTCTGCCTCAAGATAAAAATAATCCCACACCCATGACTTCAGGGGGGGGACAGGTGGAGAAGAATGACCTCTTTCTTCTTGTCCTCCACATTCCCCTTCACTGTTTCGGGCAGAGGATGATGTTGCTGATGTTGCTGCTAGTTGCTCCAGTTTGGCTTCTTCAGGATAATGTTCCACCTAGACATTGTAGTGAAGGGAAGGGAAGGAGGACTCCTAGAGCCAGAGGAATGGTGGGGGCTGCCTTGATTGCTGGTCTGGATGCCCTCAAGTGCTTCCCCTGCTACTCACCCAACACTAGTCCCACTGGCTGCCTCATCATCACTGTTACTACTACTAACACCATGCACACCAACTTCAGCCCCAGAGTCTTCCTCCTCACTGTCACTAGTAATATGAGGATATTGATTACCTCCTTCTTCATTCCTAACACTAACACGCTGCTGGATCTTCTCAGTAGTAGTAGTTCTAGCACTGGCTGGACTGCTTGGGGATGGCAAGTGTGACTTAGGGTCCCCTGCTGCCTCACTTGGCATTATCTTCTCCTTCCCCCCTGCTGAGTATTACAATACACACTAGCAGCTTCAGCACTGGTGGCAGCAGCTTCAACACTTTTAGCAGCAGTTTCAACACTAGCAGCAGGCACACCACTGGTGGCACAGGCAATAGGGGCAGCACGTCTGACAGTAGGCACAGTATTTGTGGCAGCAGGTTCAGCACTGGCAGCAGGCACAGCACTGTTTTCAACAGGGGCAGCAATGGTGGCAGCAGAGGCAGCACGTCTAGCAGCAGGCACAGGCAGCTGACCTGTCCTGCTCTAACTAGTACTACCCTTTTCTCCCTCCCTTCCCATTCCCTTTTCTCTCTCCCCTCCCATTAAATTCCCCAAATCCCTTGGGGTGATTTAGCGGGACTGGACAGCAATGGTTCAGTAGGCTCACTTCCTCCTCCTCCTCAGACTCATGGACACATAAGGATCCTTCCAGCTCCTCCATTGATTATTTTTCAACCTGTTCATACTGAGAGAAGTCACTATGAGCCTCTCCTGCCTCAATTTTGCCAAAATATCACAGCAGAACAGCACAGCATGTCTACCTCACTCCGTAGCTGCTTCTATTGTGTTTGATTTCCTCAAATATGTAACTTTTTTTTTATAGCGAAAAGGCGAAAACGTAAACCAATGGGTGGAAACTTTATAGCCATTGAAAAAATGGTGAAAAATCTTGGCCAGTGAATGAAAAATTTGAAATTTTAATCTCTAGATTTAAAGTGGATTTACCCATGAAAAATTGGGCAACAATGTGGTTTTCATGGAATTTCCCACGGGAACATGACGAGAGGTTTCTCCCATCCCTATTTATGAGACTAAATACTTGTATACTTAGTAGTAATACTATTGCAAGCTGTGTCTCTAGTAAAAGCTTAAAGAGGAACTACCACCACGAAATAACTTAACCTTCATTGATTCTTCATCTGGCAACTAGCTGCTTAGTAGCGCTAGTCTCCAGAAATATTACCCGGCCGGCTCAAAAGGGACTGACAGCGCAGTCGCACGGACGTCACTGTGACGAGATGTCCGTGCTTCCTGCTCCTGTGAGCATCGGTAAAACGACGAAATCTTCGGAACCGGGTAATATTTCTGCCGACTAGCGCTACTAAGCAGCTAGTCGCCAGATGAAGAATCAATGAAGGTTAAGTTATTGCGGGGTCGTAGTTCCCCTTTAACCCTTTGAGTGTCAAATGGGTACGGAACGCATTGCAAAGCAATGCGTTCCATACCCCTTTGGCACTTAAAGGGTTAATAGACTGCTTGAAGTACTATGTTTTAATCTTTTAACATTCTGTTACTAATTGTTGGCTATAACTATCTCAACACTATAAAGGATTTGGATAATTCAATGCTTCCTCTTAATATGCATTCTATATTAGAAGTTGAAATAATCAAAACAGCAATAGTGCTCACTGGGTATTCTATAACTCCACAATTTATTCCGATTTGATATGGCAATAAATTGTGTTTTTCACTTGAATTTTAAAGCATGAATTTCAAAGGATGGATTAAACCACACAGTATAATAAATGTCTAGAGAGTAAAATAATTTTGCTAGAAAGTTGATGCAAAAAGCTCTTTGCAGTGGAGACTGGACTAAAATAAATATTATAAAACTGATGTTGATGATCCTAAAAGTATAAAATATCAGGAATTAATTAAATGGAATAATGTACATGGAATAATGATTGTCAGTCAAAGTGACACAAGTAAAATGTGTATGAAATTAAAGAGATGAATAAAAGTCACCTCTATATATTGTCACATTATATGTGTGAATGAAAGTGTACCATAAGTCTAGCTGAAGTCAATACATACTTAAAGTAGTGACAGGGCAGGACATTCAATGACTATTTGCATAATATACAAAAGTCTTGATTTAGTCCTGTCACCGGTAAAGTACATATCTGATTGATGTGATGAAAAGATGTGACTGATAAATGATGGATAGATATGATTAGAATTTCTGATGAACAAAAAAGTTAAGTACATCCCATGTTAGTATTCTTGATGCCATGTCCAATTTCCAAAAGTCAGAAGTAAGTCAGAAATAATTTTTTTATAAGACAGATAGCTTCAAATCCCTATGCAGCTGTTTGGATCTCAGGGTGGAATATATGTAAAATCACATCATTATACATGTGACACACTATGAAACATATGTATTCTGAAAGCTGATCATTTTTATTTAGTTGTTAAGTGTCTGACCTGAGAAATAGCTCTATTAAGTGCAATACATATGTCTTTGGAGCGACACTTAGAGTGTATATATCTTTTCATTTACTGATCTCTCCCTCTCTCCCTCTTTCACCCAGCATACGTAGCCTCAATATGATTTCTGTTCTTTTATTAATTAATGTGCTCAACACTGTTTCCATGTTCCTGGTGCCTTTGTTAGATGTCTTATTTTATGTCCAAACTAGTTTAACAGCCCGTTACATGGGCCACAGTGCCACTCGGTCATGGGGCAGTCACGCGCAGTAGAGACTGCCCTCGCCACGGCTGATAAAGAGCTGGACGCTCCTTCGGAGTGCCCAGCTCTGTATCAGCCGCGGCGCGGCCAGTCTCTACTACGCATGAGTGCAGTACGCACAGCAGTGTCTACTACACATGTCACGGAATTACACACGATTTAGAGAATTATTATATAGGATGTTATTGGTTTTTTTTCATGTATTGATCACTCATAATTTCATACATGGTCTACATTTGTCATAATTTAAGACGTTGCCTTTTTTTGTATGCATTTTTCTTCAGTAGGTTCAATCACCACTTATATGTTTTATTGTACTAATAAATAGCCTATTTAATACTGAGCATAGACCTGCTGGTGCTCTGTTCTTTTTTCTATATTATAATATGGATAATTGATTGCTGCTACAGTTTCATTTTTGGATTAATTAGCCATTTAATTTCCCATTTCTTTATTGTTTGAATCATTTGTTATTATATTGCAACTATACTATATATTAATTGACAAACTGGATTATCATTCACAAAATGTCATTTTTCATTACATTATTTTGCTGTTTCTATAAAGAATGTTGGGATCATTAACCAGACTGTTATTGTTATAGATTAACAGGATTATTATTAATATCACTTCATCACATAAAATGATTGACTCATTAACCTGTTAATGAACAGGATAACTAATTGCTTTAATTTGGATATCATATAAATTTATAGTATATCACAATAGTGTTTTTTTTTATTTTTTTATTGTATTCAATTATTGATATTGTACATATATATGTATTGATTCAATGTTATTCTGCAATTTGTAGCATATATCTCACACTATGAGAAGAGTATATGAATGTGCGAAATATTGCTATGTTGAACAGTATATCTACCAGCTGGGTATGTACTATGCTCTGATGTTTTGGTGATTTCCATTATAAGGTATTGTTTGGAATGAATCCATGCCCTTTTTAGACTCATCCATTGGTACATATTTCATAGGAGAAGGTGGCAGAGGATTTTCTTTTTTTTATTAAACTTTGTTTACATATAGCATTTAGTGCAAAGTGCTAATTTTTCTTTTAGCGGAGTTCTAATCTAAATTCACACAGTGCACTTTAATGGTGATTTTGTAGATAACTATATTTACAATAAGGGCAAGTCAGTAATTGTTTTCCTTATAATAATTTACTGCCCCTTTAACCATTTGCGTACCAGAGTGTTGAGCAGTACATTGCACCCTTCTGCCACTGCAAATGTTAAAACGTGTACTGTTTGCCATGCATGAGGACTGAGCATGATAAACACATTTAAAGTACTGTAACTTTGTTCAGGCTTCCCCTTTTCCTTCTTTTCAAACTAAATGAATATTGCAGAGGAATTCTGTTAGTGAAGAATTTGGCAGTAATCCTATATACTAATTCGCTAGGATGTTTGTCAGAAGCCGTCATGAGCAGTAGAGACTACGGGCGTCCGGGCAGTCTCTACCGCACATGATTGCACCGCTTGAGTGAGGCGACGCAAGACTGCATTGCGTGGAGCAGTGAGGTAGTGGACACTTAACATTACCCAGACCTTGGTCCATGTACACGGGCTTTGACACTAGTTATATATAAAGCAATCTATAATCAAACTAAGTGCTGGCTCATGTTCAATGCACAATCACTGCAACTCCCCAAGCAGCCAAGTATATTTTATGCTCAAATCAAATACATGGCTCTTCATGGAGTTATGCACTAAGATATGATGGATGTGATATCACTTATCCAGTTCCTATGTTATTCTATAGAGCCTATACGTTAAGATCTCTCCCACTTGGAAATTCTTGCAACATAGGCTCCATAGAATAACATAGGAACTGGAGAAGTGATATCACGGGAGAAGTTATCTCCACATTATCATCTCTTTATCACTCCTTAGTGCCTGATTACTATTTTCTCCACTTTATCACCTATATCAACCTTAGTGCATCTCCCCCAGTACTCCCACTTTCAGTATAACACTATGAGTGCCAGAGAGGTGTCCAATGCATTGTGAAGCAATGCATTGCACACCTTGCTGGCACTCAGAGGGTTAATAGAAATCAGCAAGATCCAGCACACTGCCTCCATTGTTGCAGAATTTGGACATGCTGAACAGATTAAATCCAAAAAGTTATGAAACACAAATCTATTTCGGCCTCCCATAAAGCAAATGCTTATAAAAAAATGAATATTGCATGGCTACACAAGTTAGAGTGCAGTAATGTGGGGTGCATGTTTGATAAGAATCTCGTTTAAATGGCCAGCTATAAGAGCCCTTATAAAATGGTTTAAAGATTGGTCAGCTGGGATGCTGCAAGGCAGTCCAAGTGGCATCAACTCTGTTACCTGTGTGCAGATTATTTCAAAAAGTAATATTGGAGGCTGCAGTGCTCACTGAAAGCAATCATTGGTCAACCAAAATGGAATTCAGTCAGTCATATAAGGCGCACGCTGTCATCACTCAGTTGACCATCATTACACCATCATATGAGATCACCAGGGGAAAGCAGGATATTGCAATTAAGTGACAGATGGCATGATCTGCTGTAGAATGCAGTTATGTTCAAGTCGCCAGTGTAAATATAATATTATACATATTGTCAAAATGGATACTTAACACCTTGCATGCTTGAGACTTGTTCTTTTATGATACATAACCCCCAAACCCTCACAAAAGAAATTGGGAGTCGCTGTTGCTGTACCACTTGTTTGCTTGTACACTGTGCCTGCCCCAACAGAAAAATAGTTCCACACCCATGACTTCAGGGGATAGGGATTGGGAACAGGTGGAGATGAATGTGCTCCACATTCCCCTTCACTGTCTGGATGATGTTGCTGCTGTTGCTGCTACTGTCTCAGAATCAGTACTGCAACTAGGACCAGGAATACTGCTACTGCTGGCAAGTGCAACCTGTCCTAGTCCCTCATTACTTGTTTATCCCATTCCCACTGTGTCCACTGTGGCCTGTGGTAAATTAACCTGCTCCTCAGCATCCTGCTGCCCTTGCAACTCAGCAGCAGGAATTAAAGCAGCTGCAAATTCCTCAAATTCCAAAAGCTCACTGCTAGTGGTTGTGGTGATCCCCATCCTCATCCCTGTCTCCCACTCCTTCTCGGTTTCTGCTAAAAAGGCCATTGATATCTCTTCCACCCCAGCTTCTCCAGCATCATCATCACCACCACCACCACTAGTCCCACTCCCTATGCTGTTCTATTACAGACATCTCACTGCTACTTGGAGGAAGTGACAAGCAATGTGACAGAGGGTCCCCTAATATCACACTTGCCATTTATTGGTGATGTGATGATGGCAGACTGGCAGCAGTAGCAGCAGGCACAGGCAGCTAATCTGTGCTCTTGCTGGTGGTGGTGGTATTAATTCTGCGCCTGCTCCCATCCAAATAGTTCTGGCCTCTTCAGAACCATGTTCCACTTGGACACTAGTGAATGGAAAGGGACACCCAGGGCCAGAGGAATGGTGTTGGCTCCCTTGACTGCTAGTCTGGATGCTCTCAAATGCTTCCCCTACCACTCCCCTAAAAATAGTCGCATCGGCTGCTTCACCATTCCTGTTACTACTACTACTAACACCAACCACATCAAGTTCAGCCCCAGAGTCTTCCTCCTCACAGTCACTATTAATATGAGGATATTGATTACCCCTTCCTTCACTCCTAACTCTAACAAGCTGCTGGACCTTAGTAGAAGTAGTAGTACTAGCTCTGGTGGTACTGTTTGGGGATGGCAAGTGTGACTTAGGGTCCCCTGCTGTCAACTTGGCATCATCTTCTCCTTCCCCCCTCCTGAGTACTGCCAGACACACTAGCAGCAGGTACAGCACTGGTATCAGCAGGTTCAGCACTGGCAGCAGGCACAGCACTGTTGGCAGCAGGGGCAGCATGTCTGACAGCAGGCAAAGTATTGGTGGCATCAGGGACAGCACTGGCAGAAGGCACAGCACTGGTGGCAGCATGTCTGACAGCCGGCACATCACTAGTGGCAGTAGGGGCAGCACATCTGACAACAGACACAGCAATGGTGGGAGCAGTAGCATAGGCAGCACATCTGACAGCAGGCACAGTACTAGTGGCAGCAGGGGCAGCACGTCTGGCAGCTGGTACAGAAATGGTGGCATCAGGGGCATCACATCTGGAAGCTTTTTTCAAATAGATCACAGCAGAACAGCACAGCACGTCTACCTCGCTCTGTACCTGCTTCTATTGTGTTTCACTTCTACAAATACATCATGTTGTTATAGCGAAAAGGCGAAAACCACATAAATCAATGGGAGGAAACTTTCTAGCCGTTGAAAAAATGGCAAAGAATTTAGGCCAATTTTGGTGGATTTTCCCACGAAAAAACGGACAACAAGGTCGTTTTTTTGTGGGATTTCTTGCGGGAATAGTGCCAACTTTCGCCCACCCCTACTCACAATCTTTTCATAGTATGCGGATTGCAGTTGTTGGTAATAAGTGCACAATCCCTTCACCCAAGGAAACATATTCCCACGCTCATGATTTTAGGAGAGGTGAAGAATTATGGTGACAAGATAACACAATGCATTATTTGCTATTCATTCATCAACGATCATAGTACTAGTAGCAGCTGTCATAAATGTGACAGCTGTGCAATCTCTCCTTCTCCTCCACCGTGCTCTTAGCAGCACTGCTTATGTTGTATGCTTTGCTTTCTTGTGCTTTCTTGATGCTTTGTAGATGCTGGTTAAATTAAAAAATGCAAGCCTGCCTACACTGTTGCTAAATTGATGTGTCCTATGGTCATTCAATATATTACTAGCTATATTAAAAACTGATCTGACTACATACTTACTGGTGGCAACTAAGGGTATCCAAAGCAGTACCCAAGAATGCTGGACACACACACACACACATTTTTTTTTCCAAATCTAAAGTGGGGTATAATTTTGTCTAGTACATAGTTATTCTGCAAGTATGCTTTTTGAGGTCCATTCTAGGCTTTCTCTCCACATTTCCATCCTACTTATGTCTAGTTGTGAAGCACAGCCGCACACATTCATAGCATCTTAGTTTGTATGTCTATTTGTCAAGTCATCATATCGTGCCATAACTTTCTGTTTTTAATCCTTCAGCCCATCAGCCCACCTGATTAATTTTCTACAGGCGATTCAAGTTAAATTTTGCCTGTGACCCATTCTGACCTTTGGCATGGCTAATTACTCTTCATCCTTTCTATTCAAGTTTGCCAGTCACCTGACCATCAACCAGACTACTCTGCTAGTGTCTGATTTTGTTCTGCTTCTTAGATTAATGTGTAAGTGATTTGCAGCTTAACCGTTCCCGTGCCAAGCTAGCTTCTGCCCATGCTCTCCTTCAGTGGATTCCTATGGTACATGCTAACTTCCTTTCCAGGCTCTCTGTCTTGTCTGGTCTCGCTCTTCCTCTCTCTCTCTCTCTCTCTCTCTCTCTCTCTCTCTCAATTTTTCTTTATTTCATGTTTAAGCCTCATTGATATTTTTCTTATTCATCTATTTCCTGCTGCTATCACCCCTGGTTAAAATATATATTGTTCCTCTTTGTCTCTGCAAATTTTGACTTTAGTCTCTCTGCTGTTCCTTTTGAGAATTTCTTCTTCGGGTTTTTTCTTCCCTGTTCAACTTTATCCAGAACAGTTGCTCTGTTACCAAGCCTGTACTATACTTCTCTAACAATACCTGAAGTGGCTATCCTCTCCGGGCACAAGCACAACCTGTGTTTGATATCTAACCGCACAATCTATACCTTTAACCCAGCTTTCATCACAGTAAAGTTGCTTTCAGAGATCATCGCTCCACCTCAGCATCTCATTCAAGCAGTGCTCCTCACATTCAAAACTTGGTGCAGGTTTAGGATATTATCTTTCAGCTGAGTACTCTCTGGTCCTTCCTCTGAAAATTTGTGTGTTACATACTAAATAATAATAATGATAATGTAGCCATCTCACATGCACTAGGGTCATTCCTTGGAGTTAGAATGAATTTATGTGCCTCAGTTACGAACCCATATCCTGTGAACAAGTCCCATGTAGATGTGCCAGTGCCACTACCACCACCACAAATGTCAGACTGCCTTCCCTGAATTTTTTTTATTTGATTGCTTTTGTTGACTATGGCTTGTGTTCTGAAATTTTTTGGGATGATGTTGTTACTGAGGGTATAATGCTTTTGCTTACTTCCGTTTAACTTTTTTTCTAGTAGTTTTCAACTACATTTCTCTCACTCTTCACAAATCAACATTGTGTATAAGGATTTTGTATATGCTTTCACAGAAACCAGTTCCTCAGAGTGCTGCAGTTCACTAGTTGACACAAATCTAGAAATGTTATTGTTGCAGAAAATGTGTTCCCACTCCCTAAGACATCTGCAATACTACTTGAAAACAGAGACACTGAAGCTGATAAGTGAGGTGAAGTTTATGTATTAAAAGTCACAACTCACGTGTAGGATCTCCTGCCTGTCTCTCATCTATCAGTGAAAATTATTTTTTATAACTGTCTCTATCTACAAATCACACCTACATTCCTGGCAATGGCAAGAAACCTCACATCCCCTTCTTTTCTTTACTGAGTCTAAAGTAGTAGCTAGTGTAAACATTTCAGAGGTTTTCTCATTCTCTCCCAAGGACTACAATGTTACATTTTTAAATTACAGAACAGAATATACCTGTTAGCTTAAGAATCAGCAGCTTACAAAAGAAATAAATCATAAATTGCACAGCAGATGGTGCAGCACCACCATATCTCAATATGTGCTTGTCCCCCTTTTTCTTATAGATGAAGGAGTGTGTTTGTAACATATAGGTCAAGTTGTACCTATATGTTTATCTTTAAAGTATGATGTATAATATCTGTCTGTCAAGTCTCTGTCACTCAGAGTGTGTCTTAGTGGATTTAGTCTCAGCAGTGTCTCTGGCTCAGCTAGCTCAGGTAGGAAGAAATGGACACCTGCCTGTCTGACTCTTATATATCAGTCAATTTCTTAACTGACTTCCTCTTTTTACACCCAGAGAACAATAAATACTCCAACCAAACAACTACAGTTCTGTCTCTTTGACCATCTGCTTACACTAGTTAGCATAAACAATTCAGCTACTATCTTGCTCTCTCCATATCTTTGATTTCAATGCAATGTAAAAGGAGAAAAACATCACTTTTCATGGGAATTTCTGGATAAGTTGGGAAGTGCTGTTTTTTGAATGTTTCTCTTTATTTTTATTTATATATGCTTACACATCATCTACATGAATATGCATGCATGACAGACATACGTACTAATGGATACATAAATATGTATGCACACTCCCTGGGGTTTATTTACTAAAGAGCAAATTTGTATTATGCATGTATTTCTTTATTTTTATGAGTGCCATGCATTGGAATATTAATCTAATTAACTTGTGTGGAAAAAACAAAATCTAAGGGACATATGCCTAAACATGTCAAGTAATTCTCTGAAAAAAAAAACTATACCATGAAAATAAGAAAACATTTGCAGAATTCTCATTGATTTAACCCTTTGAGAGCCAGAGGGGTATGCAACGCATTGTTCTGCAATGCATTGCGTACATCTCTGGGATTCAAAGGGTTAAATTGCGCTGGAACCCTTGAATGCTATAAAGGTCCCTATTGGAGATCTTCCTAACATTTAAGGGATTAAAGAATGTATGCCTCCAGCTAAATAGATGCAGTTTTGATGCAAACCAACTGTCCCATAAGGGAGAAATTAAATGTTCCATTGATTTAAATGGGGCTTTTAAACCTTTGAATTCCAGTGAGGTCTTCAAAACATTGTTTTGGCTTAATCAATTGGAAGCTAGCAGAGATGAATGAAACTGTTGCAGTTCAGTGATCAATTTGTCAGATAAATTCTATTTACTTTCTAACCAGTTTGGAGTGCTCTTTCTTACACACACACACACAAGCACACAAAATCAATTAATCAATCCATTCAATATATACATCTAATACTGTAAATCAATACATAAAGTGTAACTTTTCATGTGACGCAATACAATGGAGACATCTATAGCTTCAAAGAGGTTAATTAAACCTGGCCTTTGCCTCTTTCTGAGCAACCCTTCTTTTCTCTAGTTCCAATCAAAACACATAAACGCCAATGTACCCTCACAGACAGTCAGATTCATACATGCAGATGCACACTCACAGACACACACATGTTGACATATATACAGATACAGCAATCCTACTTTGTCCACAGAGTAAGGTGTAGTAGCATTTTCCATATTATCTTGTGTCATTACTATTGTGTAGTTGATTTTCCCCAGAACTGCTCCTCTTCAGTTTGATGAATAATGAATGCTCCTAGTGTTTGAATGTACAGAATCTACTGAACGTTGTCCAATGTATGTGGGACAAGAATCATGAAGCAGCAGCTCCCTGGTTCTGCAAACAAATCACTTTTCTATTCTGTCTTTCCACATCATGGAAAGACCTTCTGAGACTCTCAGGTAGTGAATTGGGCCTGTGTTAGTGCAGGTTATTTAGACTTGCTCCAGACCATGTGTAAGGGGCAACATAGCTTAAGATTTCACATCAGGGCCCAGTAGATTTGAGTTACACCCCTGGCACTGAGAATTGTGGGTTCAGTAGACTGATAAAATATGTCAGGGAAGAAAGAGGGACATGATGTCTGATGGTACAGAAATAGGGATCAACACATCATGTCAAAACATCATATCCTGTCTCAGTAGCAGATGACTAGGATCACAGATATGGCAAAGCTGTATGTTCCAACAGTCAAAAAGAGAGATTCTAATGCTCTGTTTTATTATATTATTTTTATTATGTTGTAACATTTAAAGTTTCCATTTTGTTCCTGACTGTGATGTCAGTAAACACTTCACAGTCTTGCCATATTTTCACTTGTCTTTGTACGTTTTTGCAGAATTGAAATGGATAAAAAAAATCTAGTTCCTAGCAATATCAGAACCCAATTAAATGGCATGACTCACATGCTTTGAATAATCTGCTATCTGTGTACGCAATAAGAAAATCACACAGATTTTAGCCCTTTGGATTATACATGTGTTTCCTCATATTGTTTTGAAATCTATTTAAGACATCTCTATCATTCAAGAGGTTACATTCAGGAGCAAAACCAATATTTACAGAGAATAGTTTAAAATGTAGTATATGTATGTAACAACTGAAATTGGTGAAAAATGGCACTTTCCGCTTGGCGACAAATTTCCTGTGATAAGTGCATTTTTTTCCACTTTTTCCTGTCTTCCTGACTTTTTTGCCTAGCTCATTGCATTGAAATTAATGGGTAGAAAAATTGTTCTCGACCACACGAAAGTTTTCTAAATATAAAAGACTGTCTGGCTCTCACAGAAGGCCATTCTGTGTTTGTGAGAGGAGGGAGCAGCATGTTTTTGAGCTAGAGAAAATAGGCAAATAAAGGGGAATTGAAGCTTCGTTTTATAGAATCATTTAGGTAGGACATTTGTTCTCCGTAGTTGTCAGCACATCATTCGGTCTGGTCGGGAAGTTGCTGGGCAACCACGTCGGCGGAGTCACACATCATATTGCTGCGCCATTATGACGTCAGCTGCTTCTTGTTTATAGTGTGCACCATGAGAGAGCCAATGCTCAGTCTTGAGTTCCCATTCCAAGCGTGTCTTCAGTGTCTCTTACAGGTTTTTCCATGAATGATCCTGGCTATTACTCCTGGACCTTGCTGTTGTTCCGCCTGCCATGACCACTGGCTTGGACTTTGACCCTGCTTATTGAGCCATCTGCCCTGACCACTGGCTAGGACTTTTATCCTGCTTGTTGAGCTGCTTGCCCTGTCCTGTGTTCTGGACACTTGACCATTGTTTCAGGATCTTCTTGCTCTCTTGCAGTTCCTGTTATCTCAGCTGTAGTTTCTGATTCCTGTGGTCTCTATTCTGCCTCTTTTGGTCTGGCTGTTCCTGTTCTCCTAGCAAATACTGCTCTCTGTGGACTCCAGATACCCAGTTTGTTCTCTCTCTATATATATATGTACTCTTATATTTGTATATGTATACTGGGCTTGTTTGGGTTCTCTCAGTCCTGCATCAGGGTATCCTTCTCCTTGCCTGTGAGATCCTACAGATACTTTTAGACTATACTAGATGCCTGTGCATACTCACGGTAGCCCTCTGTACCAAGTGGGGTTTATTGCAGCACACAAAACACCCTTTAGCAGGGTTTTCTGACAGTAGTAGGGGAGTCTGAGGGCACAATGGGGAGAAGAAGGGAGGAAGGAGGTTGATCCAAAAAAAAACAAAATTTGGTGTGACTGACTGGCAAAACACAGGCAGCTGGGGTCCAAATTACTTGCTGCTTTTACTTTTATTGTCTCTGTGCTAGGTAAGTCTGGTAAGTTGCTGATTTTGTTTTATCATTATATTTATATTTTTTTTTGGGGGGGATAACTGTGATAAGATATGGTGGACAACTTAAAAAATTAAAAAATAAATAAAAAATAGAAATAAAATAAATTAAAAACCATAAATAATTAAACAAATAAATATATTACACAACTGACTGGGAGCTATGTGACTGAGGCAGACTTGATAGACAGCAGACAACATTGAAAATGTTCTTGAGGGCCAAGGCAAGACATCACACTCCATCAGTTGTGTACTGTAGACAGTAAAAACACACACAGTAGTTGAGTAATGTCTAGCAAATGCACAAGCGGGAGGGGGAAAGTTGGAGGGAGTGCAGAGGCATGGGAGTAAAGTGGTAGTGCAAAAACCGACTGCAGCAATTGTTGCTGCAGCGTGTGCAATAAATGATGAGGATGCCTCTCCTCCAGGGGTGGATGCAGTTTGTCAAGGTCCCACCAATCACACCACACCAGTCCCCCACCACCACTACCATAAACATCTGCCACATTGTAGGTTGTACTTTATTATTTTTTTTATCACTTGACATCATCATATATATATGCCAGTGTCGCTTAAGCAGGAAGTAAGTGTTGTGGGCAAACTATAAAGACTCTCTGCATGCTAACAGGTATATGTTGCTGTAGGACTCACAACTTTGACTTCTAGATCCTTATTTCTCCACTACAACCCTCAAAAGGAGTAATATTGTGCTGGGAAATGTTGCACCTTATTAAACATAGGAAAAAAATGTGTTGGAATGTGTTAGAATTGGAAAAAAATGTATTGTAATAAGCGAAAAATGTGCTGGAATAGGCGAAAAGGAGGAAAAAAATGTGTTGAATAAGCAAAAATGTGTTGCAATAGGAGAAAAATGTGTTATAACGTGTTAGAATAGGAGAAAAATGTATTGTAATAAGCGATAAATGTGCTGGAATAAGCTAAAAGGAGGAAAATTTTGCACTGGAGAAAAAGAGAAAACTTTTGAGAAAAAAGTGTAAAATTGCCAATTTTTCAATAAAAGTCATGCAGGAAAATGTTCTCACTTTTTGCCCACCTATAGTAATAACAATACATAGCACTTTGCTTTTGCTTCTGACTCTGGAACATGTGACTCTTCCCCCGATGTATACTGGATTACAATTCCTGTCATTGTCTATTGACCAACCACCATCTGAGGATGTTATACTATAACAACAAATATAGTTGGGGTGCAGGTTACCCACCCATGACATACACATTTTTCACAACAGCAGGAATATTTCTCAATATTGAGATTAAATGCTTTATCTCTTTCTGATCTCTTTGGGGTAAAAGCATACAAGGACTGTTCTGGGCAACCAGAAATCGCCCCCTTGAGTGGGTCATGCATTATAAGTTACCACCATAATTTGCACACATGGATCTCTTCTTAAGGTGAAAAAATGAAAAGTTTCATGGGCATAGTTTTAATCCCATGCTGGACTTGTCGCAAGACAACCAGAACATCTAACTAGACGGTGATTTATACTCCAGCCCTATACACTCAGCTCTACATTAGCATAGGTACTGTCCCATTTATATCATTGCTATATAATAAAAATCGTGCAGTGGGGAGAAAATGTAATGAGAATTGAATAGAATATAGTTAAAGGAGGAAACACAAGCTTTGTAATGTACACTATGCTCTCCTTCCACTTTAATATCCTAGCCTGTTATTTTATGATATTTATACTGTCCTTACTATATCTCCATGGCATTGTAGAGAAGAGTATTTCCATTTTCTTGGGACTATATAAACATTCATTTGCTGTTGCTCTACACATTTGATCACTAATGTACTGTAACATTATTGTTGTATAGTAATGGTGTGTTTGGGACTGTACCCATGCTAATGAGGTTCTGACATCACAATGCAGAAATCCAATGTCCTGATGCAACTTGGTTTTGTTTTTCCATGTGGAGCTCAATGTATAGGGCTAGATGGAGTACAAATCACTGTCTGTCATGGAAATCAGGCAAAGAAGGACAGACACAGTAACAAAATATAACCACCTTTATTAGAATATACAGTGATAATAATATATGAGATATAGCGATGATAATATCCCACACAACCCCAGACCACTGGATGATTGTGCCCAAGCTCCTACCTGGAGCTGCACAATGTGCTACGCACTGCACTACTGCGAGGTAACGGAGACTAAAGGAAATGCGGAGAGAGAGTCGGACAGAGCTGTGAGACACAGTGTCACGGTTTGTTTGACTCACAGACACAGAGTTAAGATAAAAACACAGCTTTATTGAAAAATAATAAAGAACCCTTACAGGTCCTGAATATCACACACATATGTTACAGACACACGACAGGTTCAAGTAATATAGCATACAATGTAAACATATATAGGCTCTACCGGCCTTACAAAATACCGGGCAAGGCAGCCTAGAAGATGGTGCAATAGGACAGAGGAGGCTCTACCGGCTTTACCAATATACCGGGCAAGGCAGCCTAATCTGGTACAACAAGGAACTGAGGAGGCTCTACCGGCCTTACCAAAATACCGTGTAAGGCAGCCTATGACTGGTGCGACACGGTGTAGTGGAGGCTCTACCGGTGCTATTACGGAGGTAGCAAAGCAGCTGGTTAGATGGAGTGGAGCAAACAACTACTGTATACCAGCGCATTCACGGAGGCAACACATGCGACTGGAGGTTCTGAGTGGAGCGAACCAGTGCCATAAACTGAGCAACACGGAGGCCCTACCGGTGCTTATAATGGAGGCAGCACTAGCAACCGGTGTCAGAGTGGAGCAAACCAATTACTGTATACCAGATCAATCATGGAGGCAACACTTGCGACTGGCAGGACAGAGTGGAGAGAACCAGTACCACGTACTGGACAAATACGGAGGCCCTACCGGTGCTATAATGGAGGCAGCACTAGCAACCAGTGTCTGAGTGGAGCAAACCAACTACGGAATACCAGCGCAATCTCGGAGGCAACATTTGCGACTGGAAGGACAGAGTGGAGTGAACCAGTACCATGTACTGGACAAACACGAAGGCCCTACTGGTGCTATAACGGAGGCAGCACTAGCAACCGGTGACTGAGTGGAGCAAACCAACTACTGAATAGCAGTGCAATCATGGAGGCAACTCTTGTGACTGGAAGGTCAGAGTGGAGCTAACCAGTATCACGTACTGGACAAACACGAAGGCCTACCGGTGCTATAACGCAGGCAGCACTAGCAACCGGTAACTGAGTGGAGCAAACCAACTACTGAATACCAGTGCAATCACGGAGGCAAAACAAGCCTGTGGGCAGCGGTGCCAAACCAGGAAGGCACTGGAAGTCAGAATGTCACCGAGGCGACCAGAGTCAGAGCGGAACACAGCCAAGTCGGGATCCAGGAACAGGAACGTCAGTCAGGCCGGGTCAGGATACTGGAGCCAGAACTTCAGCCAAACCGGGTCGGATACGGGAGCAGGAATGTCAGCCAGGCTGAAACGGTACACAGGAACAATACAGGAGAGTAGTCAGGCTATCCGGGTCGGTACACAGGCGCAGGAACAGGAGAGAAGTCAGGCAGGCCAAGGAAGTACACTGGAATCCACAGACAGGTGTTGCACTGGCATAGAAACACCACGAAAGGGCAGTGAAAGGGTGCAGGAGCCCAGTCTATATAGGCAATACTGGGCGGGCTAACCACAGGCAACAAATGGGAAGCACCCATTGATAACTGACAGGAAAAACAAGCAATCACGGGCACCGTGATACACAGAGGCTAACAGTCAGGCAGCCTAGGAGCGTACGGAGCAAGTAGTCAGCCAGAGCCACAGGTCAGACAAACCGGGGATACACGGAGTAAGAAAGGAGCCGGAGGACAGACAAACCGGGGACTACACAGGTCGAGTAAGTCAGCCAGAGCCACAGGTCAGAACCAATGTGGGTATTCTGACAAGCTGAGGTAACAAGGAGTGAGTAAGTCATCCAGAGCCACAGGTCAGAACCAATGTGGGTAGCCTGACAAGCCGGGGTCATACATGGAGCGAGTAAGTCAGCCAGGCCACAGGTCAGAACAGATGTGGGTAGTCAGACAAGCCGGGGTGATACATGGAGTGAGTAAGTCAGCCAGGCCACAGGTCAGAACCAATGTGGGTAGTCAGAGCGAGTTAGTCACCCAGAGCCACAGGTCAGAACAAATGTGGATAGTCAGACAAGCTGGGGTCATACACAGAGCGGATTCTCAGATATGCACAGGTCACAATGGAGCACAAGATTAACTAACAGGAACACCACATAAGGGCAATGATTCCCAGGCCCAAGGAGGTTTATAAAGGAGCAGAAGGAGGCGGGACCCAGTTAGTCCACCCAGAATAGGCCCATAAACAGGCATCCATGCTAGTGTCTGTTACCTGAAGTCAGAATGAGGAAGTGGCCGGGGGCCATGCCGGCCGGCGGCCATACAGAGGTAGGAAGCACAGGAGTGCTAGGCTGCCTAGGGATACTGTGATACTGTCTCTATAGGTAGTTCTGGCTCTCTAGAGAAAGTTCCAACATAGGACTGAAATACTGACCATTTTTCACTTTAAGAAAGTCCCTTGAGTGCTATTTCCCCAAATTTACTGTATGCTGAATAACAACTGAATGTGCATGAGGGCATACAAAGAAACCATGGGGGAGAAGCATTAAGGAGCAATGCTATGGCAATGTGTGTCTGGCAATGTGTGGCAAGCATATCACCTTGGCAGTAGAGACACACATCATCATATGCACTAAGGATTAAATATGCAGAGGGGGAGGAAAATTTCTTCATTAGCATGCAGGGTTGTCATAATGTTGGTGATGTGCAAGGTATGCCCTCCCTTACACTTCACCAGCAGTTTGAAAACCCTGAAGCCTGAGCGCATTCTCCCTGCCCCACCCCACCAACCCACTGGGGGGGTGAAGAGGATCCACTCAGTCTTCATCACCACAAATACTATCTCCCTCCCTAATCTTGCTGTGAGGAATTTCCAGGAAGGTCTTGGCCTTGCAAAACAGTGCCTGCACCCCAATACACGTTTAAGCAGTCAGTCTTGAACTACAACTCCCATCAAACTCAGCTGGCCAATGACTAACTAAGTATGATTAGTTTTAATCCAACAGCAGCTTTAGTACCACATATTGCTCTCCCCACACAAACAGTGTGCCCTGGAAGGAAGACGTTTTGTTTTTACAGATAGTCCTTTCACTGCCAGGGCTTTAACTAACATGTCCACTTTTTCTCTCTGATACATACTCATGCCAACCTGTTACTAATCACAAATGAATGTTTTGAGTGTGTACAGCACTTTGACACCCAGATGGTTAACTCATTGAAGGCCAAATTGGTGGACAACACATCATGAACTCTCTGTTACTCAAGGGGTTAAATAGAATGATGACACTTATTAACCATTTTAGTGCCAGAGTTGTGTGCAACACATTGGGGGTTATGCACTAAGGTGCAATAAAGTGGTGATAAAGTGGAGATGACTTCCTCATGGATATCACTTCTCCAATTCCTAAGTTATTCTATGGAACCTATGCACTAATATATCTCCCATTTGATAACTCTTAGTGCATTGGCTCCATTAAGTAACATAGGAACTGGAGAAGTGATACCAGTGGAGAAGTCATCTCCACTTTATCACCTCTTTATCACCTCTTTATCAGTGGTGGACTGTTTATACAACATTATCCTTTCTCTAATGGTCTCCGAGTGACAGGCAGGGGAATTTCCAGCATCTCCTGCCTCCTTACTAGACAGGTAGAGAGATACGGTCTGTGAACAGCTTGAGTTTTTGGCACATTCCATGGGAGGAATGGATGGCCATCAAACTGTCAATACTTTCACAAGCTTTTTGTGTCAAGACCTTTCCCAAGCTCTGACATTGGCAGGACTATGTGGCATGTAACTTGGCAAATTCACATCCGCTGGTGATGTGAGCAGATGTGACTTCCACAAACAGCTCTGTTGGCCTTAAAGAGTGTAGAGTCATATTTACTCACATCAACAGACACACTGTACAAGGCAGTGATGCTAAGCATAGCTGGCCTTGAGCAGCATGTCTGGATATATGAGCAGATCTGAAATGTATGTGTATGTGTGTGTGAGCAGATCTGAAGTGTGTGTGTTAATGATGCATGATGCAGGTTTTTGGCTAAATTCAGAACGTAAGTACATGCTAAGAAGATGATTTATTACACATTCTGTGTATTTGGGCAGTCTCTACTGTGCATGACCACATTGGACAAACATACATCTGGCCTTTTATATTATAGGATTGGCTTTGCTGCTACACAAACAGCAGGGACACCGGTAAAAGCCCTTATATTCCATACAGTGTTATCATTCAGGAGCCACACATGTGAATATATACTATGATGTTTATTTCCTACAATATTTTGGTGATTATATGGGTGCTCTCTCTTTTGTACATTCTACAATGGCCTGTCCTATCCACAGCAGATCTTTATCATGCTTATGTATATGGTATAGTCAACCATGAGTGGATTTGTGTATATTTGTGATACACACTTGCATGCATGGAGATAATGGTGGTAAATGATGTCATATATCAATATAAACAATATTATATTTTTATTTTTTTATAATTTTTATTTTTTTCATCTCTCCAATCATATTTATAATCGGGGTGTTGTCTGTATATTGTTAATTATGGACATAGCTCTGAAGGGTATGTATCCATTTCCCTGATGCTGTTGACCGATATTCACCCAAATGTGTTATCTCCTTTCTGTTGTATATCATATATATATATTTATGGAACTGCATCATGTGCAATTTGTGTAGTTTGTATGTATCTGTTGCTTTAAAACGTTATTTGTTTTATGTTGCTTGCATCCAGGCTATTCAAACTCATTTTGTTTGTATTGCAAATGGGGAAAGATGGTTTGTGCAATATTGCTTTTATTTCTGGTTCTTAGCCATTCAGAAAGGTAACAATTTCTATTTAATACAATGGCTTTAAGTTTTTGCTAAGTCTATGATTAAGCACTGTAGAGCATGAAACACGTTAGATGGTGCCGGTTTGCTCCGAACACTTTCACCTGTGTCCTGCTTCCGTTGCCTTCCCATGTTGGAATATTCTTTTTTACATTTCTTAATAAAGAAGAAGTATTTTATCTACATGTTCCCACTGCCTAGATGTGAGTGTGGTTGCATCCAGGGCTCAAAAGTTCCACTTGCCACTAGCCAATGACAAGTGAAAATTTAGCCCTGGCGAGTAGAAATTCAGCCCTGGTGGGTATGTTTTGGCTTGCAGTGGTGAGTAACTTTTCAGGTCTGGCTAGTAGCAAAGGACTTAAAATTATAAGCCCTGGTTGCATCCATTTGTTTGTCCAATGATTTGTAGGACTTAGACTTATTAGAGGCACAAGCCCTTAATAAACTTTGATTTGTAGGACTTAGACTTATTTGGCAGAATCCCTAAGGAAACACTGATTTGTAGGACTTAGGCTTGTTTGGCAAAAGCCTTAAGAAACATTGATTTATAGGATTGTTTTAAAGCACAAGCCCTGAGAATAAAAATGCCCTATTGGCCTATTGCCAGCAGGTCATGATATGTTGCCAAATGCCCTGATATCGATGCAGAATTTGTGACTGCTGTTCCTACTGCTGATGCTGATGAAGGTTCCACTTGCCACAACTGGCTCCAGTGATGCTCCTGAGGCAGTAACAGCACAATAAGTAGCCACCAGTCTATGTGGAGAGAAGAAGAAGTTGGCCATTAAATCTTCTCCGCCTGCCCCTCCTCCAAAATCATGGGTGTGTTGTTATTAGAATAGAAATGTTCCCCTTGAGAGCAGGAACTGTGCCTCTCATCAGCAACTGCAATGTGCACAACGTGTGTGGTAAATAAAACCTGGGGGCACAACTGCATTCAAACACCATGAAACCAGAAACCAAGTACTACCACTGTCACTAAGGACACATGGCAACTTGCTGACAGTTTAATAGTAATGGGGAACCCTCCCTACCACCATCTCAGCATATTCTGCAGGATGGAATCTCCTCAGGTGCCGCTTGATGCCCTGCTTGCGATTTTCCTCCACCACACTGGCATGTGTGGTCAGTGCAAACACAGTGTGCAATGGGTAGAGACAAACTGCCACATCCTAACATCAACAGAGTCGCTATCATTTGGCGGGGGAGGTAACGATGAATGATGTGGATTGGCAGAAGATGTGGTTGTTACCCTAGAAGGTGATGGTGAGCTAGTTGTTTCACTCGTCATGGAACTTCCAGTCTCTGCCTGGGTTGCTCTAGTCTTCCTACTCTTTGATCTCCGCCTCTCCTCTTGTTGCCTTTCTGGAGAGTCAGGGGGAACAGCAACAGCAGTGCTTGATTTCTGTGTTGGGTGTTTGTCTTTAACATGTTTGACGTAAATGTAATGGTGTCTGTTTTTCATGTGTTATATCAGGGCGCTTGTGCCAAGGTGTGCTCCCTCCTTTCCTATTCTCACTGACATGTCTCTAACTGTGTACAGTGCCATTGCTGATGACTGCACTCTGCCTGCCCCAACAGAAAAATATTCTCACACCCATGAAGACTTCAGGGGAAGGTAACAGATGGAGAAGAATGTCCTCTTTCTTCTTGTCCTCCTCATTCACCTTCATTGTCTGTGGCAGCAGATAATGTTGATGGTGTTGCTGCTACTGCCCCAGATTCAGCAATGCAGATAGGACCATGAGTATTGCTGGCGCTGGCAAGTGGAACCTGTCCTAGTCCCGCATCACTTGTTGACCACATTCCCACTGTGCCCACTGTGGTCTGTGGAACACTAGCTTGATCCTCAGCATCCGGCTGGCCTTGAAACTCAGCATCAGAAGGAATTATAGCAGTTGCAAATTCCTCTAATTACAAAATCTCACTGCTAGTGGTGGTGGTAATGCCCATCCTCATTCCTGTTTCCCATTCCTTCTCAGTTTCTGCTAAAAAGGCCATCAAGGTCTCTTCCACCCCAACTTCTCCAGCATCATCATCACCAACCCCACTAATCCCTACGTGCTGCTGCTCTATTCCAGACATCTCACTGCTGCTTGGAGGAGGTAACACGCAATGTGGCAGAGGGTCCCCTAATTTTACACTTGCCATTTCCTTTTGACCTGAAGAAGAAGGCAGACTAGCACAAGCATCAGTAGCAGCAGGCAAAGGCAGCTCATCTGTGCTCCTGCTGGTGGTGGTGGTATTAATTCTGAGCCTGCTCTCTTCCCCCAACACCAGTTCTGGCCTCTTCAGGATCATGTTCCACCTGAACACTGTAGTGAAGGGAAGGGGAGGACTCCCAGTCTCAGGGTCAGAGGAATGGTGTAGGCTCCCTTGACCGCTAGTCTGGACACTGTCAAATGTTTCCCCTGCCACTCTGGCTGCTTCAACATTACTGCTACTACTACTAACACCAACCACATCAAGTTCAGCTGCAGAGTCTTCCTCCTCAGTCTCACAGTCACTAGTAACATGAAGATATTGTTGATTAGCCCCTCTTTCACTCCTAACGCTAACAAGCTGCTGGACCTTTGTAGCAGTAGTAGTAGTAGCACTGACAGGACTGCTTGGGAATGGCAAGTGTGTTTTAGGGTCCCTTGTTGTCACACTTGGCATCATTTTCTCCTTCCCTCCTCCTGAGTACTACAAAACACATTAGCAGCAGGCTCAGCAGGTTCAGCACTGGCAGCAGGTACAGCGCTGATGGCAACAGGGGCAGCACATCTGGCAGCAGGTATAACACTAGTGGCAGCACGTCTGGCAACAGGTACAACACTAGTGGCTGCAGGTATAACAATGGTGGCACTGGCAGCAGGGGCATCACTTCTTGCAGCAGGCACAGGCAGCTGACCTGTCCTGCTATCACTAGTACTACCCTTTTCTACCTCCCTTCCCATTCCCTTTTCCCCCTCCCTTCCCATTAAATTCCCCAAGATCCCTTGGGGTGACTTAGGGGGACAGGGCAGAATTGGTTCAGTACTGCTATTCACTTCCTCCTCCTCCTCCTCAGACTCAGTGGACACATAATAAGGGTCCTTACAGTTCCTCCTTTTGTTGCTCATAGAGATAGCAATCACTATGAGCCTCTCATACCTCAATTTTGTGAAAATATCACAGCAGAACTGCACAACATGTCTATCTTGCTCTGTAGCTGCTTCTATTGTGTCTGCCTTCTGCAAATACGTCATGTTTTTAGAGCGGAAATGCGGAAACAATGTAAATCAATGGGTGGAAACTTTATACCCACTGAAAAAATGGCGAACAATTTTAACCAATGGGTGAAAATTGTGAAAATTTTAATTGCTAGTTTTAAAGCTGATTTTCCCACACAAAAAAGAGCAGAACAACATGGTTTTCATGAAATTTCCCGCTGGAACACGGCAACAACTTTCATCCATCCCTACTCATGAGTGCTTCTACAACATTTTCATATATACAGATACTTCCTATAACAAAGCACACGCATTATTATTTGTGAGTAGGAGACTGGTAGAGTGAAAGTGATACTTTTATTGGCTAACCAAGTGGCTCTAGAATGCAAGCCTTCAAGAAACTTTAGCTCTCTTCTTCAGGCATATTTAA
This sequence comes from Rhinophrynus dorsalis, assembly GCA_037306005.1. NCBI lineage: Eukaryota > Metazoa > Chordata > Amphibia > Anura > Rhinophrynidae > Rhinophrynus > Rhinophrynus dorsalis. Next base: position 299,342,615 of record CM074724.1, read on the forward strand.
AATGTAGGTTGAATACAAAATACATGGCAGTTTAAACACTCATGCAAATTACTTTACATTTAAATTCCACTGAAAATTAAATTCTTATACCTCTTGGGTGCATAACTCACTCTGAATGCTGCAGCAGATACTTCTCGCTTCCCCTGGCTAAATGATACAAATAATGATTTACCTTTTGATGTATGAATAGCTCTAACAAAGATGAATAAGTCTTTGGAATATACAGGTGCACAGGGGTGCACAACTCATCACGTACAATGCATTGCACATCATTTTGGCATGAAAAGGGCCCAAAATGTGTTTATTGTGTGAGATAATACGACATATCCTTATCACAGTTTAGGGCACAATGGCCTGAACTGTGACAAGGAATTTGTCAGCTCTCTGGCGCTTGGAGAGTTAACAAATACAATCCATAGACTTATCCATCTTTGTTGGAGATATTCATAAATCACAAAAAGTAAATACATATTTGTGCCTCTTAGCCAGCTGCAGAGAGACGTCTCTGCTTGAACGTAAGGAGGGAGTTATGCTGACAAGGGAGATAACACTTTTCTGTAAGTGGAATTTAAAAGTAAAAACAATTTTCATTAATGTATAACCTGCCATGTATTATGTATTCAGCCTTCATTCTAAATATGCCTGGAGAAGAGACCTAAAGCATCTTGAAAGCTTGCATGCTAGAGCCACTTAGTTATCTAATAAAGGTATCACTTTTACACTACCAGTCTCCTGCTTTTTCTGTGGCTAACATGGTGCCATCATTCTGAGTACAGGAGGCAAATATAGTTGTTAACACAGTACCAATTCTGATCTGTTATCATTCTTAGTAGTGTCTAGAAAAGCAACATTATTTCAGTGAGTAATGCTTTCTTTTTGTCTACTATTCTGCCATCTACAGTTTATTATAAGAAGTGCAGCAAAATATTCAGTGTCAGTTTGGAGTTGAAAGATAGCAGTTGCATTTATGTAATAAGGGGTTAATATAGCAGGTGGAAAATGTATTCCTTAAAATTAAATACACAAAATACCAGTTAATCTGTGCCCTCTGCTGGAAAGAGCTCTTTTAGTCATGGACAACCTGAACTGTCATACAATATGCTTTAGAATCTTCTGGAGAGCACTCTTCCTTAGCCTTGTCTATAGATCAGCTGGGTACAAAATATCAGCTTTGTATGAAACCAGGTTACGTCAATCTATCATTCAAGGGTTTGAAGAACTAGATATGAGTGAAAACTTTCACTAAAAAGTGAATTTTGAGAAAATCACACTTTTCACCTTCTTCAATAATTCCTGCAAAAAAGGAAGTTTTTCCATTTTCTTCCAGCTTGACCCCCAGCCTTCTTTCACTGCATTAGAAGCAGAAATACTGATCCCCACCTTTATCCCACAGTAGCCATAGAAACACACTGACTATCCTTCCCAGCCTTGTTCCATAATAGCCATAAAATACACACACACACTGACCCCTCTGATTTGTCCAGCGTTAGCCATAGAACCACACAAACTAACCTCCCAGCTTTCTCCCACTGTCTAATACAGTTTGCAACATTAGGCCCTCCAGTTCCTGCCAACTACAAATTCCATTAGTCACCTCCACCCAAAGGTTGGTGGGAACTGATGGAAGTTGAAGTCTGGCAGCAGTTGTAGGGCCTCACATTGCACATCTGTGACCACCAATTCCATTGTAGCCATTAAACCACAGATACTACCCCCCAATCACAGTCTTATTCCATTGTAGCCATAGAACCACATATACTAACCCACCCCTGTACTAACCCACCCCAAGAATTATTCCATGGTGACCATAGTCCCATGCATACTGACCCCTAGCCTTGCCTTACATAGCCATAGACCCACACATACTCTCCTCACCAGGATTTTCTCACAGTAGCCATAGGTCCACACAAATTAATACCTCTCCACCTTCGTCCCAAGGCTGTCATAGACCCACACAAACTGACCTTCAGCTTTTTTTTCTTTGGTAGCCAGAGACCTACTAGCACTAATAATCCCCAAAGCATTGTAGCATTGTATTCATAAAACCACACATACTGACCCACCAGTCTTGTCCCGTGGTAGTGATAGACCCACACACACACACTAATCCCTCCAGCCTTGGCCCACATAGAACCATACATACTGACCTCTCACCTTGTCCCACTGCATTGGTAGCCATAGACCCACACATCCCTACCTCCAGCCTTCTCCCAGTTCACTGGTCTACCCAGAACCTTACATACTATGGGGAGAATTACCAATAAAATTTTGCAGATGATAAAGCGCGCATGAAAATATTGTGTTTAAAATGTTGTGTGTATCAATATGGCGCACTTAAAATATCACTGATTTTTTATGCAAGCTATAACATCAGCAACATTTTCATTGTAAACCACCTAACTGAGCCCCACCTATAGCACTTAATAATATTGTAACAGGAGAGCAGAATGCTTTGCATTAGCAAGGAAAACAGATGCATTAATTCATAGGGATGGGATTATAATAACGTCCCATTTCTAGCTGTAGGTGCTGGGTGTGTAGGGATAGAAATACTGACCCATTTCCCTCCTGGATCTTGGACTTCAACCCTTGAGCTGAGTAGAGCCCAAGTGTAGCGGAAACTGTCAACAAAATGTTTAAGAAGCAAGTTCCTTCCATTGTAAGCCATTGGTTAAAATGAGACCCCAAGATGGGTTGGGGGCAGTGGCAGTGGGCTCATATTATAGGATTCATTAACAAGTGAGGCAAATGAGTTTCTTAACCCTTGAGGAGCAAAGGTGTGGTCATTGCATCAAGATGTAATTTGTTTCTCACCCCTTTTGCCCTCAAGGTGTTAATGTGCGGTAATTGTAGCCTACCATGGGGTGGGCAGCCTGTGAATCTTCCAGTGTTTTAGGAGAACAGGTCCTCAACGACAATATACTAAAGAAGTTTTGAGCAGGGTTTATCATTAGTGGTGTTTAATCACAGCTTGCTCCTTCCCATCAGCATCTTTCTGCTCTTAAGTGACATTGGACTATGTCATTTTAAAGGCATAATTTTGACTCCCATGATGTTTGATGAATGCACAGTCACCATTTAGTCGACACCATTCCAAGAGGATTTCCTAAGCCCCCCACCACCACCATGGAAACTGGCAAAGTTCCTGCAGGAAATTTCTTGGGGTTAATGAACAGGAGGATAATTTATTTTCATATTTCCCCAGAAAATCCACAAACCACTGGTTTCCTGTGAAACTTACCATGGACTAAATTAGACTTCTCATGCATCTCTATTAAGAAGACCTCTTATAGTGCATCTGGATTCTTAAGAATTACTCCAGTTCATAGTATATCAGACTTATGGTGCATTGGATAGCTGACAGTCCTCATGTTACCATGATCATCATTATATCTTTAACCTGTACAGTATATGTTACTGACCTTTGCAGAATGTCTCCATGGCACCCCACCTCAGTGGTCTCAAGCAACATTCTAAAACCTGTCCTCCATACTAAGGAATTATGCAGAAAGGAAAAGACAAGCAATATTGGAGCAAGGTAATGGCACTACCGGAACAAATAAAAATGTGCATTGATTTAAATAGGACTTCTCTTCTTTCTTTCTTCTTTCTTCTATCTTCAGCCTTCTCTTCAGTCTTCTTTCTTCTCCGTCTTCTGTCTGTAAAAGAAAATAAAAGATTAAATACCAAGCATGAACGAAGACATTGTTTAACCCTTTGAGTGGCAGATGGGTGCAAAGCAATGTGTTGCATATCTCACTGGCACTCAAAGGGTTAAATAGTATTGCGACATGAATATTCCCAATTAAATGCCTCTATTTAATGCCCAAAAGTATAATCATGCCAAGAAGAAATAGTATCATATACACAGAAATAAATGTCATGCATTAATGCTAAGTAAATGCACTTAGCTAAATTTTTCATGTCTCCGCTGCTTGAAGCGGCCGCAAGGGCGACGGCAGATGTCCAACACTGGTCCCTCTTCAGTCCTGTATGGACCGCTGCCCGTAACTCACTGAGGGCATTGGAAGTGAGCCTGCCTTTATATATGGGCAGACTCAATTCCATTTCCCTCACAGCCATTGGCTGGGATGTTCTTACTCACATCCCAGCCAATCAGATTTGAGTGGCTGTTCTTAAATAAGCCTGCTGCTCTTACAACCCAGCAGCAGCAGGAATTACAGCAGCAGCAAACTACACAATCATACTGCTGGTAGTGGTGCTGATGCTGCCCAACCCCATTTGCATATCTGTCTCCCATTCATTCTTGCTTTCTGCTAAAAAAGCCATGTCTCTTCCACACCAGCTACCCCACCATGACACTCACCATCACCACCACCACTCCAACCTTGCTGCTGCTCTATCCGAGTTTCACTGGCTGGCGATGATGACAAATGTGACGGAGGGTCTCCTACTCTCCCATTTGCCATTTCTTCTTGAGCTGAAGACGCCAGACTGGCAGAACTAGCAGCAGGCACAGGCAGCTGATATGTGCTGATACTAATACTGCTAAGCCAGTTCTGCTTTCCTCAGAATCATGTCCCAGAGGCATAATGCCAGGGGAAGGTAAATCACAGTCAGGGGGATGTTGTGGGCTCCCTTGGCCACTAGTCTGGCATCTCGGCATCACTTCCCTTTCCATCGCAGCAGAAGGATCTACAGTAGACTTGTGCACGGCAACATTTTTTTTTTCTATTCGGAGGATCCACATTTCAGACCGGACTTGTTCGACTCGGACGAAATTTGGCAATAGTCAGAATTATTCAGCCGAATTAAAAAAAAACTTTAAAATATTCAATAAAAAATTAAAATTATACAAATAAAAATAAAAAAATACATTAAATTAAATTAATAATAATATTAAATCTCTAATGAGACAGGACAGGGTATTTTATAAACCCCTACACACTTATTAACACTTAATAGGGCAAATATGGGATGAGTGGCAACAATGTAACATGGCTGTGTGATACAAATGAATATACAACAAACACACAAAATAAAGCCCTGCGCTCAGACTTCCAGTACTCCTGGGCAGCAGCAATGGCTATACTATAGATCAGCCCAAAATACATAGTACAAAAAACAAAAAGAGTTATCTGCGCTCTGTCCCAAATCCCTATGCACATTTAAATAATTGGAGGCTTTTAGTTCCACTTCAATGGCCATCTGAATGTAAGCTCACCTGCCGCGCCAAGGCAAGCCTTATAGGTGAGTCCATCAGGACAAATAAATTATTTTGAATGACTTTTCTTAAGTTGCACCCATTATGTAACACATTATTACTGCCAAAACTGTAAAAAAAAAAAGTGTTTTTTTTTTTTTTCATTTTGTAATATTTTAATTTTTTTAACCCTTTGAGTGCCAGAGGGGTACGGAAAGCATTACATGAGAATTTATATATTTATATGTCACATCAAATTAAAACCCTTTCTGCCCTTTAAAAATTGTATATAATATGTGTTTGTACAATAAATTAGAAAGATAGGAATTATGGTTGAACACACACACATATCAAAAATGCCAAAATTGCTTGTGTCCTTATGTGGCTAATATCTGCCCTTTGCATTAACTGTAAAGTGTGTAGCAACATTGTAATAGTTTCAGGCAGGTAAGCGCCGTGCCATCTATTTTTAGCAGCATGTAGCAACATTGTAATAGTTTCAGGTGGGAAAGCGCCGTCCGAATTTCCGAAATTTACACTGAAATTTCGGACTAGGTCCGTTTTGGATTCTGATTTTTTTTGTGGGTGCACCTTAGCTTTCGGAAGGTCCGAATGATGCCGAATATGCCTTATTCGTCCAAATTCTGAAACTGGCCGAACCGAATCGCACAAGTCTAATCTACAGTGGTCATGCTAGTTCTGCCACCAGACACTTCAATATCATCACATAATCATCCCCTCCCACACCCCAAAACTCTTTAGCTGCTGCACTGTAGTAGTAGCAGGATTGCTTTGGGTTGGAAAGTGTGATTTAGGGTTCCCTGCTGTCCTCCTCCTCCTCCTGAGTATCGGTAGGAAGTAGCTGACCTTTCCTGCTCACACTGCTAACCTCTCCTTTGTGTGCAGTTGCTGGTTTGCTCACAAATTTCTCCCTGATCCTAAGGCACAATGTTGGGGGACTGGGAATCATTGGGTCTGGGGAACCAGGGCTCCCAGACCCTTCTATGCTGGTGGCAGTCACTTCCTCCTCCACTGACTAACTGGACGTATCATGGTCCTTCCAGTTCCTCCTTTTTTTTTAGATGGCTGATCATCCTCTTAGCCAACAGTCTGAGCTCTGCTTCCCTTATTTCACTATATAAATCAGTCCAAAATCACCTAGAACCCTCTCTGACTACTTAATTTTGTGTTTCACTTCCTGGAAACGTCACATTTATGGCTAGAAAACGCAAACCACATGTAAGAAAACCGGCAAAAGCGTTTTAGCCATTGAAAAAAGTAGCAAAACATTTTAGCAATAGGTGAAAAAGTTGAAACTTTTAAGGGATTTGTTTAAATCGGATTTTCACGCAAAAATTGGACGTTTTAGCCAACCCCTACTCCTCATTTATAGGGAAGGTACTATCAGTCACAAAATCTGTCTCAGCAGAGGGCCACAGCTTTTCTCATCGATAACGAATATGGATTATTTTTGCTAATCTTGTTACAGAACTGTATCACCTTGACTTTTTAGAAAATAACTAACACCTCCTAATTATAACCCAAATGTAATTACTATGAACAGACAAGCCTAATGTCCAGTATGAATTTTGCTCTTGTTTCTTTGTTCAAGAGGAAAACCATTTAAAATATTCCTGGACAGTTGCTGGCAGGTTTTCTGACTTAAAAGATGTAGCATGCATGAGGCTACTTAACCTTGCCATGTGAACTGAGTTTGTGGTCCTATGGTTCTGGTAGCAACTTCCATATCTGTCTTCTTGGACTAGAAGTTGAGGACTGACTGAAGACATCTTTTGAACCAAAACATCAGGGCAAAAATCATAGTGGCCAGTTGGATTTTTTGGCCACTGCAAGGTAAGTGACTGGGTTATAAGGAATTGTTAGTCCTAGAAAGATGTCTCTTGTTTCCTGTGCAGCATTTGCTTATTGGAAACAAGAAAGGAACAAAGAATTGCTATTAAAAATATAACTTTGAATATACTAGATTGAAGCCTTTGAATGTCAGAGAGGTATCTAACGCATTCTGTTGCATATAACTCTGCCACTCAAAGAGTTAATCCTTTGTGTGCCAGAGGAGTATCCAATGCATTGCAAAGCAACACATTGGACATCCCTCTGGCACTTGTAGGGTTAATACATAACATTATCAATTCATATATTTTCAGTGTATGTTTAAGAATAGTTCTGTATATTTTTCATTGATTAAAAAGTAGCTCTCATTAAAGAAAACTAAGAATTCGATGTAGCTCACTTTGTAGATTTATTGCTTTCACTTCATTTATAATAATGAATAGTAATAATGTAGCAATGTGCAAGCTGCAAGGAAAGTTTATCTCATATTTTTATGTAGCTCACATACTTAGCACTATATTTGGGGGAAAAAGATATTCCTTTCATCATGTGCCATAGCATTTAATAGGTTGACCAAATACAACAGGTTACAGCAGTAGCAAAAGTTTTGCTATTGACATACCAACTTTACCATACATAATATGTGTTAAAAAGCTCAATTGAAATCAATGGGAATATTTGTATTTGTACCCTACGATGCAATTGGTTTGCACACATTTCTTTTGTATGTATGGTCTTTTATTTCTTCGATTCATGACTGTATACTACATGTTTAATGGATCCCATTGCAATCTGTAAGATAATTTGGTTTGTACAAGCTTATGCTTTGCATTCTAGGTCTTTATTTTTGTGCATGTTTTATTCAGAGCTGCTGTTCTGGATAACTGTGCCACCTTGTGGTTACTGTTATAATAAGTACTGTTAATCAAATTTGTATATTTATTTTCTGTTTGCTATGTCTATGGTGGTAATCTTATTCAATATATTACATTTCTCTGTCTTTCAAGAAAATATTTCTAGAAGGGGAGTGAAAAGGTCCACTGCATGCAGAGAGAAAGAGGAGGGAGGATTAAAGCTTACCTGAGAGGCAGGAAAGAGAAGGAAAGAGACAAGAAAGAGGAGAAAGCTGAGACACGTGTGAGATAGAGGTGGGAGTGGGATGAATAGGGGAGGGGAACTTCCAGCAGTCCTAAAAGTTTTTTCATACCATGTTCAGATGAGTAAACTGTTGTGATTAACAATTAAATATAAGCAAACCAGATTTTTCTTTGGACATCACATAATTGCTTTGTCTGTTATTTTGTAAAGAAGACAAATGAAACACAAAACAAAACAGGCTATTTCGAAAAATTTCTTTCAGGTGTTGCTAAACAGCTCATTTATATGAATACTGTACTTACTGGATTGTCCCGATTATCCATACATGGCACTGTCTCAGAAAGTGAAACTGATCAGGGGACTGTAAATGATGGAGTAGGTGATGTGACTTAGTGAGGAGGAAATTGAGTAGGTGACTGTGAGGCAAAGGAAACAGGTTATAGAATTGTGGTAAACAGGAAAGTGGGTTAATGACTTTGAGAGAAGGGGAGTGGAGAGCATGGATGGCTGAAACATTTTACTCTAAAAGAGAAACATAACAAATGTCACTTCCAGCTTTCCTCAGGAATTACCATGAAAAATACAGTTTTTCTACTTCTTTTACTGCATTGAAATAAATGATAATGTAATCCCCCATGGAGAATTTCCCCTATTTATTCCCACCATACTAACTCACCAGTTTAAATGTAAATGCCAGTTTTCTACATGTTGTCAGTCTGTGTCTGGGAAAGGGAGAGAAAGAAGCTGAACTCTTGAGGCTAGCTGGTAAGCAAACAAGCAAACAGGGGGAGCTGGAGTTGGTTGATAATAGTAATGGTGATAGGCAGTTGTTTTCTGGATAGGTTAGATGCAGAGAATGTGGGTGCATAGAGAGAAAGAAGAATTAAACATATTTTTGACTTACAGGTGACAGCATCAGTCAGATATTCAGGGGATCCTCCTACCTGAGCTGTCTGGGACTTGACTGATACTGACTGAGAGAGGATTGGAAGATGAAACTGAGTGAGAAAGAAGGTGTTCATGGGACAATGAGTGACAGGGGATGGGTGATCATAGATGCTGCCTGTAAAAGGAGGTTTATGGGGGTTTCCAATGATAGATTCCCCCATATGCAAACACTCTTTTTTCTTTATTTCATTTGAATTAAGGTGTGATAAAGAGGAAATAATTTCTCCAGAAATAAATTCTATGCTTCCTGTTTATGTATGGAGCAAATATATTAAGATGTCTCATGTAGGAGAGATTTTACTGCAAAGGCTCCATAGAAAAGCATAGGGCTGGAAAGTTGTCATGGTAGGTCCTCTGGTCTTGCCCCTCCCTGTGTTTGAGCCAGCAACTTTTGGGTTGTGGGTCCAGCAACTTCCACCTCTGCCACCAAGGGATCTTTTCATCTTTTCATCAGTAGCCTATTCTGTAGCTGCATTATCCTTTTATTGTCCCTGCCTTCCAGCACTGATTGATTAATGACCTCAAGATGTATCTGGTTTGGGATACTATTTAAAACAGCCTTCTCAAGCTCCCTGTGCTCAGTTGTTAGCCCTGATTGTGAAGACTCAGTTTCTTGCTTTCCGTTTGTTGTTTTTGTTTCTTCTTTTGACTTCAGCTTGTACCTTGAGTTCGCTTGAACTCCACTTGGGCTTGTACTCTGATTTTGCTTGAACGTCTCCTGTCTTGACCTTGGCCTGTACCCTGAATTTACTTGATCTCCACCTGCATTGACTTAATTGGCTTACATCGAGTGCTCCTCAGTCTACAGTTCCAGTCTCTCTGCTTTTCTCCCTGCCAGGGTACCTATCCTGCTCTGGCCCCTGGCTCAGCTTGTGGTGGGATATCATGCTTCATGGACAGCATTTTTAGTAGAGTTTAGATTGCAGCATTGGTTTCTGGCTCCTGCTCCCCAGTCTTGCACTCAAGCTTTACTCCCTTGTTTCCTCTGAAGCCTTAGGTTCCTTATCAGCCTTTAGTCCTGCCATCAGAATCCAGTCTCATGTATTCATGGCAAGAGTTCATCACACTGGAGGAGGTATCACCTCTTTATCACACCTTAGTACATCTCCACCATGTATGTCTGTCTTGTGCACACACAAGGCTGTGAATAGTTAATGACTGGCCAGTCACATTACTTATAAAAAGTGGTGGTCACAGAAGCAATGCATTATGCATTTATAAGAGAGAAAATGCATCCTGCAGCTTCCACCTGTGTAAGCATGCACTCTGGCACTAGGAACAGATAGACTAAAGCCCACTGGATGCTCATCTCTTCACACTCTTCTCCAGGGTCCTAGTAACCATGAATGCTTGAACGTGTGTCTCTGCTTGATAGGAGGCTTTCAATCATACACTCTGCCATTATAAGAACAAGGCAGCTCTGGAAAGGTTTAACTTGATGAACTCTTGTAATTTCTTAATCTGCTGTATAATTATATATGTATACAAATCACTATAAACAGAGAGCAAACAGCATATTTTTAAAAGCAATGCTCATGGAAATGAGATGCACTCTTACTATTTTTGGGGGGTGTTAGGAGAGTTTAAATTTATGTATTTCTACATTAAGTAGCAATTTTTATGAACACCTATATGGTATAGAGATTTTCCTATGGTTAAAGGGATAGTAATACTTCGTTTTATCTTTATTTTATTTTGTAGGCATTAAAAAAACATGGAGAACGATATGTCTTATCTTTCAAACCTTTATGGTTTGAGAAATATTCACAAGCAAAGCTTCCCCTCCCGCCCATTTTACCTAGTGTAAGCCATCTCTTCTCAGATGTGGAATGCAGTCCATAGACCAGACAGATAACAGCAGGGGAAAATCTTCTTCCTATGAGAACAATGAAAGCCCTGCCCCCCTTGACAAGTTTTTCAGGTTTTTCCCTTATCTAAACTGAAGATTGTCACTCTCTGCAATCTACCTGGGCACCTCCCTTCTTATCTGGCTGAACAGTGTGACATCAGTAAAAGGGGCGGGAGGGGGATACTTTGTCATTGAATTACTCTTGAACTACAAGTCTGACAGTATTGATATAACACTCTCCAAAGTCCAAATACTATGATGATTAATTAGAGCCGCTTTTATTATTAAACATTACTATCCCTTTAAAACCAGGATACTCCCAGGGCTGGCAGCTTTTTATTCTAAAGTTATAATTGTTCAAACTGTCATGAAGTTATAAAGCTGTTACTATCTCATTCTAGTATGAAACTTAGTAGCTTTAGGATACAAGCTTTCAAGACAACTTGGTTCTCTTGTCTTGAAAAGTTAGCGGAGCTACTGCGGTAGCCAATAAAGGTATCCCTTTTAATCTTCCAGTCTCCTGAGTTTTCTACAGCTAACATGGTACCACCATTTACCTATATCTCATTCTACTGACAAATCCAGTTGACTGCTATATATTCACTTCTCCCATAGAATACAACAGAATAACTGTCTGAACACTAGTTGAACTGTAGTTTTGATATTGTTTTACTCAGCAGGAAAATCCCTGTGAAATACTGTATGTTTTTGCGTAAAATAATTTATTCATCCTTTAATATAGCTGTAAAATCCATGTAATTGTTGATGCAAATTTGGCACTAGGGATGGGTGAAACCTTTTTGCCTCAAAAGTGAAACATGAAAAATAGCTTGTTCTGCCATCCATGGGAATTCCTGCAAAAGGTGCAGTTTTTCCTGTTCTTTATGCTTTTCTTCATTGCAATAAAATTACTGAAAATAATGTAATTCCTTCCCATGTTGAGAGTTCCTCCCTATTCCTGCCATGCTAAAGTATAAATTGAGATGTCTGTGTACTACATGTTGTCAGTCTGTGCTTAGGAGAGGGATAGCAGCTGAGTTTTTGATGCTAGCTAGTTTAGACAGACAAAGAGAGGGAGAGGTGGAATTGCTTGATAGGAATATTGGTGGCAGCCACAACAGCTGTTCTCTGTGTGAGGGGAGAAAGGATAAATAAATAAACCTCTTTTGACTGATAAATGACAGTCGGACATTCAGGTCATTTTTTCTACTGGCTGAGCTTGAGATACAGTGACAAATACTATAGACAGAAACATATATTAGACATTATTTTCAGACAGAGAATAAACAAAACATTACTCCACACATTAACAGCACTAATAATCAACACCACTATCATTATGTCCACCAGGGGGGAGATTCACTAAGCGGTGATAAAGAGGTGATAAAGCGGGGATGACTTCTTCAGTTTATATCTTCTACAATTCCTATGTTATTCTATGGAGCCTATGCATTGTGTTTCATCAACTTTGGATACCTTAGTGCATAGGCTATATACATAGGAACTGGAAAAGTGATAAACTGGAGAAGTCATCTCCACTTTATCACCTCTTTATCATGCTTAGTGAATCTACCCATATATGTGCAGTGTCCATTTTAGGACATCATCATACTCAGCCATATGTGAGTCCTATACCTCATTACTAGTCTGACTGACACTTGAGATCTATGTCTGATACTGACAACTAGGGTTATGTGTCGCTGACAGCAGGTATAAAACTTAACAGCTTGCATTTTATGCATGAATCTTTGACCAATAATCCTTGTAGTGCCAGACACGTGAACAATCCATTGCTCTCCAATGCATTGCAAAATCCCCTTGAACTCAAATGGTTAACCCTTTGAGTGCCATAGGGGAGCACAACACATTGCTCTGCGTACCCTTCTGGCACTCAAAGGGTTAATGAAGCTAATTATTACATAATATTAATATAATAATATAGTAATTAATGCAATGAGAAATAGCTACATAAAGTGATGATCAAGTGAATATAATCCACAAATCATGACATTGATGGAAACTTTAGCAAATATCAAAGAAGATATGCAGCAACTGAAACAACTAAAGGTAAATACATAAGAGTTCCTTCAAATGTCATAAGATTGGTCACATGTAGCACTGGTCAAATGCCTATGATTCACAAGTCATGAAAATTGATGGAAACTAAAAAAATGAATATAATGAGAGTATAACTCCAAAGATGTGGAATGGTTATTAAATGGTTATTGTGTTAGATAAGAAATGTGCTTTTATAGGATAAAAATTATAACATCTAGTCAGTCCTTTGGAGTTATGTCTGCTACACAACATCTTTGCTCAATCTTATTTCAGCATCCAAGGGGTAAAATTATTTAATGTATCTTTAAATGTATGTCTGAATGAAAATGTGATATGCTGCTATGTTTGTTTGTATATATGATTCACACCTTATTTTTATGGATATCTGATTCTGAACATTATTCTGATGTTTGACTAAGTCAGATGTCATTATCATACCTGGGATCTCTCAGGGTTTGACCCTGATACTCTCAATTCTCAGACTGAGAGAGTTCAGTATTGCCTAATATATAACTTGAACCAATTAACTGCTTGTTTATTTTCTATATTGGTACCATTTGTACCAAGAAGGTTGAGAGAGAAGTCCTGGTGGTGTGGGGGGGGGGGGAGAAGAAGCAATTAAGAGGAGATAGCATCCACTTCATATCACTTCTCCAGTTCCTGTGTTATTCTATGGAGCCTATGCATTAAGATTTCTGCAGCTTGAGATGCTCTATAGAATTACATAGGACAAGGAGAACTGCTATCACTGAAGAAGTCATCTCCTCTTTATAGCAGCTTAGTGCATCTCCCCACTGCTTGTCTTGTGTACATCCAGGCAGTGATATATCTATGATTAGGGGTGGATGAAAGCTCTCGCAGTGTTCCTGTGAGAAATCCCACGAAAACCACATTGTTGTCTGCTTTTTCACAGGGAAAATCAGCTTTTAAACCAGCGATTAAAATCTTCGCATTTTTCACCCACTGATCAAAATTCTTCGCCATTTTTTCAAAGGCTAGAAAGTTTCCACCCACTGATTTATGTGTTCTTCACCTTTTCGCTATAAAAACGTGACATATTCCAGGAAGTGAAACATAATAGAAGCAGCTACAGAGTGAGGTAGATGTGCTGCGCTGTTCTACTGTGATCTTTTTTGAAAAATTGAGGCAGGAGATGCTCATAGTGACTGCTATCACTATGAGAAAGTTTAAAAATAATAAAAGGAGGAACTGGAAGGACTCTTATGTGTCCATGAGTCTGAGGAGGAGGAGGAAGTGAGCACTACAGAACCAATTCTGTCCTGTCCCCCTAAATCACCACTAGGGATCTTGGGGAATTTAATGGGAAGGGAAAAAGAAAAGGGTAGTACTAGTGAGCGCAGAACAGGTCAGCTGCCTGTGCCTGCTGCCAGGCATACAAAACAAAAGAACCTGCGCTCCTCCATTCTAAATTATGTGTATGTGTAAAAACCCTATAACGTGCATATCTAATACTATGTGCATGAAAAATGAGGATTTGGTTCCCCAAATTTTTGGCCAAAGAGGTGAGTTAAGCTTACCATGACCTCACGGTACCTCATATTGGTAAGTACCTACTCTACTCTCCCTATATACAATATAAAATAATTTTTTAAAAGTTTGCAATAAATTCATACATGGGCATTTCTTTTCTTAAAATACAATTTCTATAAATCTTAATTTCTGTATGCTAGTGTATGCAATTAAAACCTAAATCTAAACAAAACATATATTAAAAAGAGAAGAGTGGAACCCACCTCCTCTGTGTGACTGCTGTAAATGGGAGCCCATATCAAATGAACTGCAATATCCCAGCTCACCTTTATAGATACTAGACCCCCACCCCCTGTGGTTTCATGGCTCTACCAAACAACTTGGCCATTTAAAGAGATTTTTTAAAGGGATATTTATAAAAAAGATAATATTTTATATAATGGTAATTAAACCCATGTGCAATTGTAAAATGTATATGAGGAGAAAGCTGCTAAAGTGAAAAGGAAGAAGTGCTGCAAAGAGCAAGAAATTTAAAGAGAGGACTGTGCTAACTTCTGTTATATACATGTGAATACATTGCTATTAAATAATATATAAGTGTAAAGAAGAACTAAAGTATGCTGCAAGGAATAAGGGGTCTCTCTGAACCCTGCAAAAACTTTGGGCCTAAACCAAAACAAAAGACCCTGAGCTCCTCAGTTCTAAAATATGTGTATGTGTAAAAACCCTACAACGTGCATATCTAATACTATGTGCATGAAAAATGAGGATTTGGTTCCCCACATTTTTAGCCAAAGAGGTGGATTAAGCATGCTTCCCCTGCTGCCACCATTGCTCTACCTGCTGCCAGACATGCTGCCCCTGCTTCCACTAGTGCTGTGCCTGCTGCCAGTGCTGCCCCTGTTGCAACTAGTGCTGTGCCTGTTGCCAGTGCTGAACATGCTGCCACCAATACTGTGCCTGCTGTCAGTTGTGCTGCCCCTGCTGCCACCATTGCTGTACCTGCTGCCAGATGTACTTCCCCTGCTTCCACTAGTGCTGTGCCTGCTGCTCCTGCTGCAACCAGTGCTGTGCCTGCTGCCAGTGCTGAACCTGCTGTCACCAATGCTGAACCTGCTGCCAGTGTGTCTCGTAATATTCAGGAGGGGGGGAAGGCGAAGATGATGCCAAGTGTGACAACAGAGGACCCTAAGTCACATTTGCCATCCCCAAGCAATGTCGCCAGTGTTAGTACTACTTCTGCTAAGCAGATCCAGAAGCTTGTTAGTGTTAGGAGTGAAGGAGAGGGTAATCATCATATTACTAGTGACTGTGAGGAAGAAAACTTTGGAGCTGAACTTGATGTGGTTGGTGTTAGTAGTAATAGTAGCAGTAATGGTGAAGCAGCTGGTGGGACTAGTGTTAGGAAAGTGGTAGGGGAAGAATTTGAGAGCATCCAGACTAGTGGTCAAGGGAGCCCACACTATTCCTCTGGCTCTGGGAGTCCCCTTCCCTTCACGATTGTGTCCAAGTGGAACATGATCTTGAAGAACACAAAAAGAAGAAGAATGTCTTGTGTAGCTCTTTGATTTGAAATCTTAATAGTCTATAGGCTACTGCAAAACTAGAGACCAGTTCAGTGTTCAATGGAGATCAATAGGCTTGAAAATAAGATCCTAGAAAACGTAATTTTTATTATAGACATTAAAACCTAAATATACATCCATAAACTAATAAAAACACCATATTAAAAACATATCCATTGCTGTGATTTTGTTATTGTCCTGGACCCAAACCCCAGAACTGAATCATCCCAGTGTAAAAAGGGTTAATGGAGCACCTTAATATAAACTTAACATCTATAGGATATCAAGATATCATAAGTAATCTTAGGACTTCAACAATGGATAACTCTACATATGCTGTATTACGCCTAATGTATTTTAAAGCTTGACCGTATAAAGATATTGGTACCTGTACTTACCGTCTCTTTATTAGTCACACATGATGATTCCTTAGTTCAGAATGTGATTTAACCATGTCACTATCATATTGAATCAATGCGTAACCAGAAGTAACTAAAGTGTAACAACAGCCGAATATCTCTTAAGGCACATCCAGGACATTTATTAATCATGCCATTATAGGGTTAAATCAATGTTGTCTAATCTCAACTATGGAGCAGAATGAACCTCAAGTTATATCAATATTATTAAACCTCAACATAAGGGTAGCATGCAACAAGTGTTACCAAAGTGTGGCCCTTCTTAGGGTCTTCCTTCAAATGCAACCCTGCAATCACTGTTTACTTGTAGAAGCCTCTGGACTTTCATCGCGATTATGGGTCACAGTGCGGTGTTCCTATCAATTTGTAACCATTAACTGGTAACTCTGTACACACTACACAGAGCGCATTAGGACAAAGATAGACAGCGGTTACTCTGTAGCAAAGCAGTAGAGTCAATGGACAAAGGTGATTCTGTCCCTATTCTAAATTCCTAGGGTTCGATTAACAGGCAATGAATAAATTCCATGAAGCTGAGCCCTGTCCATTTCTGACCACTGATGTTCATAAAGATACCCTGCAACAAATGTCCTAAGATACGAGTATATTGGTGCTCTCATGCCCTGCCCTGGGGCTAGGCAATATACCTCTTATATACGTGTACATTGTGACAAGATCTCTTCTTAGTTGTTTTTTCTCTAGAGTAAATAAACTATGTTTGTCTAGGCATTCCTCATACTTCAGATCTTTCATTTCCTTAATTTATTTATTTGTTCTTTGCTGTACTCTCCCCAGTTCTAGAATATCCTTTTTCAGAACTGGTCCATTGCATATTCCAGGTCAGGTTTTACCAACAATTTTGTACAGTGGCAAAATGGTGTAGCTGGTTTGCAGCATTGTAAATATTGTTTATGGTTTAATTGTGCATGTCTGTGGTATTGCTATTCTATTCATTTTTGTTTCATGTCTTAAAGGTATACTTTCCAAATGTCTTGATTCCTTAACCACATCCATGCCCCATCAAGAAGATAAAGAAACAATACCCAATTATGAGACTTTGGGCTTGACTCCTCCCCAGGATAATAGATATAGATACTGTAACTGTTCCTACTTCCTATCAATACTATTGATGGAGAGTGGATGAGACTCCAAGCTGTAGATCCAGATATTTATGAGGATTTTTGATCTAAAATGGAGTATCAAAACCAAACAATGTGATTATTATACATTTCTGCATGGAATTCAGAAAAAGTATAAAAGGGGGAACTGTGAACACAAAATTGACTGGAGGGGCCTCTGGGTTGTTTCATGGACATTTTGTCTCACTAATTCCATGTTATTTGTCTGATTAAGTGACTTTGCTCACATGCTTTAATTCCATGTTATTTGTCTGATTACGTGACTTTGCTCACATTCTCTGGCCACAGATACTGAACTAACAGTGTTTCTTGGATTGTGACTATACATTCTGTTATTCGTAGAAAACTGACTTCTAGATAGCTCTGGGTATTTGAAGGATTAGGGGATTTTTGATAAAATGTTTTTAATATAATTTAATAGGCTAAGAGGTAATGAAGCATAATCACACCTAAATCTATAGTTAGGCATTATTTGATATTCTGCTTAGAAACCAGTGTTAGCTTATGGTTTTGTAAGTGTATATATGCCTGTGGGGAAACGTCCTCCGCAGAGTCTCCTTGACTTTCCTTGTGTGCTCACAAGAGAGTGTAATCATAAATTACTGAATATATTGAACCTGTGTTGGGTGAAGAAGATGACAATCCCAATATGTGGCTGCTATTACCATGACTATTTACTCCATAGTAACATAATAAATTAGGTTGAAAGAAGACACAATTCCATCATGAGAATGAGAATTATATAAGGTTTCATACTGCCACATAAGTTAGTCTTTATCTGAACATCCTGCTTTACCTATTATTACACAGTATAACCTTGTATGTTCTCTCTTGAAGAAATATATCTAATCTTCTCTCAAGTGTATCCATTGTATCTACCATTAACACATCCACAATTTAACAGACCTTACTGTAAAAAACCCTTCCTCTGCTGTAGATGATACCTCTTTCCTCTAATCTTTAGGGGCTGGCCCTGGTTATTTGATCAGCCTTTGGACTGAGATGCTCCCCAAAGAGATCATTGTATTGACCTCCTTGTGCATTGTGACAAGATTTCCTCTTAATCATCTTTTCACTAGAGTAAATAAACCAAGTTTGTCTAAGAGTTCCTCATACTTCAAGTCTTCCATTCCCTTAATTAATTTAGTTGTTCTTCGCTGTACTCTCTCCAGTTCTAGAACATCTCTTTTCAGAACTGATGTACTACATATTCAAGGTGATATGCCAACATTAGTCCATGCATTTATGTCTTCTCGTCTAGATCACTGTAATGCACTTTACTTGGGCCTCCCAGAAAAAGAACTCCATTGCCTACAGACAGTACAAAATGCAGCAGCCAGACTACTGACCAATAAAACTCACTCATGTCACATAACACCCGTTCTCCACTCCCCGCACTGGATTCCAATTAAATGGTGAACATATTTTAAAATTAGCCTGCTGACCTTCAAAGCCTTAAATAATCAAGGCTCACAGTACCTGAAAGAGCTCCTGCCACCCTATATTCAATCTCGCTCACTGCGATCAGCCAACAGTTCCCACCTGTCAGTGCCCAGAATAAAGACAACCTCAGGTTCCCGGGCATTCAGCCACGTTGCCCCCACATTCTGGAACTCTTTACTGTCCTCAATTAGAGAGGCACCATCATTACAGACTTTTAAAAAAAAGCTAAAGACCCATCTCTTTTATCAGGCATTCAGTCAACTCATGTGACCATAAGAAACCCTTAAATTTTATGTCTGTTTATAGATTTGTAAACCGCTTTGAGTCTCACAGGGAGAAAAGTGCTATAAAAACCACAAATTATTATTATTATTAGTAGTAGTATTATTATTATTAATACCAACAATTTGTATAGTGGCCAAATTATGTTATCCACTCTTGCGCCAATATCCCTTTTTATGCAAGACGGAACTCTGATTTTGCTACTTCTATTTGACACTGGTCACTACTTCTAAGTTTGTATTTTACAAGGACTCCCAAGTCTTTCTCTATCAATGACTCCCCTAAAATGATTCCATTAAGTTCATAAGTAAAACTTTGAAGGAACAAGGAATATTTAAGTAATAGAGCTATATCGAAGATTGAAGCTAAAGTTTTATGTAAAGGTCTATAACTTGCCCCTACATCTGAACACAATAAATTCCAAGCAAATATTGATGCTAATAAATACATTAGCGCTCTTGCCCTCTAAAAACATTTTAGAGGCAGACATCAGGATATGGAGAGAGCAGGCTTTACATATACAGTGAAGGACAAATATACCATTAGAGATCTAGAGATGTTAACAAGAGAGGATAAAGTGACTAATGATCTATTAGTTATACACAGCAACAAGAAACCTACATCAACAATTTTCCTAGTTACTGTCAAGGAAAACATATCAAAATATATGGTCAAATGATTTTAAAGGATTTAGAAGAATTCTGTGAAAGGGATGCTAACAATAATAGGATTCCATATCAAAATTAGTCCAAAATGAAAGATGGCTTTGAGGATTCTGGAAAAAAGATCAAATATAGTGATAAAACCAGCAGATAATGGGGTTGGTATCTATATTCTAAATAGGGAAGACTATGTGAAAGAGGCAAAGAGACAATTAGGGGAGAACTTTATCTATGAATTATTAAATAAAAATCAAATTAATGAATACAAACAAGTATTATTTTGATTGACTAAAAATCAGTTTGAGCAAAATGTCCTCCCCCCATGAGGAAAAAGCCTTTTTATATACAGAACATCCTATCATTCCAATGTTTTATTACTTACCAAAAATTCATAAGTTCCTTACTAATCCCCCTGGATGTCCCATTATCTCAGGCATAAGCTCTCTTACATCAAATTACATCAGAATATGTGGATGACTTTCTTCACCTATTGCACCTTGTAGAAGACATGAGACAGGAGGAGAGCTATACTTGGGTCACATGTTAAGTCCAGACATTATATACATGAACCCCTTAAGACCAATGTAAAATAGTTATCCAACACTTTTTAAATAATTAAAATTATTACCCCCATGCCAGCAGGATTTTATACTGAATTGTATTGAATTCTTATACCAATGTTTTATTACTTACCAAAAATTCATAAGTGCCTTACTAATCCCCCTGGATGTCCCATTATCTCAGGCATAAGCTCTCTTACATCAAATTACATCAGAATATCTGGATGACTTTCTTCACCTATTGCACCTTGTAGAAGACATGAGACAGGAGGAGAGCTATACTTGGGTCACATGTTAAGTCCAGACATTATATACGTGTACCCCTTAAGACCAATGTAAAATAGTTATCCAACACTTTTTAAATAATTAAAATTATTACCCCCATGCCAGCAGGATTTTATACTGAATTGTATTGAATTCATTTTAAAACACAACTGCTTCTTATTTGAGAATTCTAAACTCAATTTGCTGCTAGTACACCCCTTCACTGCTCAGGGAAATATGAGGGATTCCAATATTGGGATCAATATTGGGATATATAATATACTAATTGCATTTTGTGTGGTACTGTCCGGGTGACCAGGTGAAACATGGGGCATGGGAAAATAAAACATAGAATACAGGATCCCAATGAATATGGGGTTCCATGTTTTGGCAGATATATAATACAATTGTGATGAGTAATGTCATTCCAAGACATGAGTTCTCTGGTTTGTATAATTCATTTGTTTGTTTTGTATTTGGCTGTTATTCAAAGTGCACCAGTCCTAGGCCAAAAAATTAGCTGAGTAGATAACATCACAAGAAACTGAATGACCAATCACCAGATCTGAACATATAGAGTGCCATAAAAAAGGTCTTGGGACCTTTGCTTTGATAGGGAGTTATCCAAAGAACATGTATATATTGTAAACTATCAGGCCAAACCTCCCCCCAGGTAACACCCCGGGGGGTTTGACCTGTTAGACGCAACTGTGGACTATTTAATATGGGTTTGTAGATAAAAAAAGTGATTTTTTTTTGTAACAACTGAAGGGGAAGTAACATCTGAAGTTCCCACAGGAACTCTTAAAATATCAGTAATTGTTTTTAAGGATTTCTTGTGTTTCTCCCATTTTATTTTATGGACTATTTTGCCAATGTGTAATCTTTATTTGTGTTTGTCCTTTATTTCTGTATTTTTGTAACCAGCACTGTGAAGCTTTTTTCAGATTAAATGTTCAATTAATCAGCTCTTGTCTCTGTTCTCTAATATGAACTCACTACTCTGAAGGAAGCTCAGGTAGCACACATTACTAAAGGTTTAATTATATATGTCTGATTATTAAGGTGATTTTATACTGTATTCTGTTGTGTTCGGGGTAACCTAAGATGCCTAGATATAAAGTCTTGGTGGTGGCAGCAAATTGTAGCACTGGGGTGATAGTGCAGGAGGGATTTCAGGGGTTAATTTGGTGGTTGCTAGGAATAGTAACAGGTAACCAGGGGTCTGGTTTTGTTAACCCTTTCACTCCCACACTCTTCCCCACTGTCTCAGCAGGGCCTATAGCTCTCGCTTGTGACAAGTAAGATATGAGGTGTTTACCTCTAAGCAAAATTACAAATGTTTTACTTAATTCTACTTATGCTTCAGAAACAGGGGCATCCAAATATATCAAATATATTGAATATATCTATATTATTTATTCATATGATTTTAGGGCACTAAAATACAATTTTAACATCCATTTATATTTTACTATGGTTAATAATTGTATCTTTAGATACTCTATATTAAATTATAGGTTTTAGGTTACTAAGTGATGTCCCTCTTTTTTGACACCAGTTTTCAAGGTATAAGTCTGAGAAATTCTGTGAGATGTTTCTTTTATTTTAGGTTAATTACACAATTGAATTTTACAATATGTATACAGATCAAGTGCTTTTAGAATTTGTTTATTTATTAGGTGATTATGCTGGTCTGCTGTGGAAGGCTGAGGTGTAAATCCAGTTAGGAATTTGTTACTGAATGGGTTGGCTGATTGCAATTATTGCGGTCAGGTGGCTAATCGGGTGATAATGACCGGGAGGTATATGGAAGGCAGACAGTAGCGGTCCCTCATTCTTACCTGTTTCCCTGAGGAAGTAGGCTGAGACACAAGATATGCATTGGGAGATTAGTGTACTCAGCTAGTGCTGGTCCCTTTGCTTGTCCGCCTGTGAGAAATTCTAAAGAGTACATTGCAGCCTCCCCCCTTTATATTTTTATATCCTTGTGCCTGGACCGTATATTGGACTGTCAGCTGCACCTGACATTGATATGGGTCCTTAAACAACTTCATGTACAAAAAATTCATCTGGAGGTGAGACAGCGATAAGGAGCCATACTGGAGAGACACAGCATTGAGGAAGAATAAGCAGGGACTTTTTAAAGGGATAGTAATACTTCGTTTTAACTTTATTTTATTTTGTAGGCATTAAAAAAACATGAAGAACGATATGTCTTATCTCTCAAACCTTTATGGTTTAAGAGATATTCCCAAGCAAAGTTTCCCTCCCCGCCCCTTTTACCTAGTGTAAGCCATCTCTTCTCAGATGTTAATCTGGTTGTAAGACCAGACAGATAACAGCAGGGGACAATCTTCTTACAATGAAAACAATGAAAGCCCTGCCCCCCTTAACAAGCTTTTCAGGTTTTTCCCTTATCTTAATTAAAGAGTGTCCCTCTCTGCAATCTACCTGGGCACCTCCCTTCTGCTCTGGCTGAGCAGTGTTACATCAGTAAAAGGGCGGGAGGGGGATACTTTGTCATTGAATTACTCTTGAACTAGAACTCTGACAGAATTGAAATAACACTCTCCATGGCCCAAATACTATGATGTTCAATTAGAGCTGTTTTTATAATGAAACATTACTATCCATAAAGCCCAAGAACAGGGCAATGTGAGTGCATTTGGTTTATTACATTTATGTATTTATTTTTAATAAATTACTACACTTTGTAGTGCTTCTGTTTTGTTGCACTTCTTGTTTCAAGTATCGAGGTATCAGTGGCACTAGACCATTTCTGTAGATAGCTGCATTAATTAGACCGAGTGGAGACTCTACTTATATAATTTTATTTTAAATTCACCATTTTCATCTATATCACCTCATTGAATTTCTTGTTTTCATTTCATGAACTCATTTTCATTTTGTTCTTGGACTACGTGATTAACAGGTGACTTTAGATCTCTAGGAAAGAGTTTTTATTTAAAATCTGAACGATTCTTCCAGCATCTACAATATTATCATTGTATAATTCAGTGTTGAGATTGTTTATACTTTAGATATACTGTGCACATAGGGCTATTTATGTATTAGGCAGTTTATCATTATTCATCTAATATATATTTTTTTTTCACCTCTGTTACTTTAAGGAGATGTCCCTATGCTCTAGAGTCCCTTTTATCTCTTTTTCTGTAAGTTCCTAATTAGCATTGTTTTTTTTCTTCCCAAATGAAGGACTTTGCACTGTCCTACATTAAACTTCACATTTCATTTGTTTGTCCAATCTGCCATTTTATATACATCCCTCTTTAGAGACCAAACATCCTATTTTGAATTTATTACCCTATACATTTTAATGTCATCTGCAAATATTGATATTTTGCTTTCTATACCAATTTAATTTATAAACATGTTAAAAAGCAGTGGACTGAGTACTGAACCCTGAGTTACTCCACTCTCAACTTCCACTGCTTTGGAGAATTTACCATTTACAACCACACTCTGTTCTCTATCCTACAGCCTGTTTTCTATCCAATTACAAGGGTTATCTCTTACCCCCAATTTCCTTATTTTATACTCCAGCCTCCTGTGTGGTATTGTATCAAATGCCTTTGCAAAATCCAGATATACCACATCTACTGCTTTGCCATTATCTAGGTTACTGCACTGTGGTGTAATCCAGAATATAATCCCTTGTTTTTCATTTCTAGTAGTTTTAACACTACAGAAGTTAAGCTTACAGGTCTATAATTCCCAGGTTCTGTTTTAGTTCCTAAAATAAAGGCACTACACTGGATTTATCTTGTGTCACTGACCTTGTTTAGAGAGAATCTTTAAAGAGTAAAACTAGTGGTCTTGCTAACACTGCACTGAGCTCCTGAAGAACCCTTGGATGTAGTCCATCAGGACCCGGTGCTTTGCAAGTCTTAATTTTGTTCAGTCTTCCCATGACCTCTTCTTGTGTTAACCCAAAATCTGATAACGGTATGGTTTTATTTGTTACTTGTTGAGGCCCTTCTACCATTTCTTATTCCCTGGTATATACTGATGAAAGCAAGTGTTTATAATATCAGCCTTTTCCTCTCCAGTGCTCACTCTCTACATTTTTTTTCTATTTATTTATTTGAAACACTTTTTTTGGATTAGTTTTGCTCTCCCTTGCAATTCAGCTTTAATTATCTATTTTTAGTAACCTAATTGCCTTTTTGCAATCTTTGTTGTACGCCCTGTATTTCAAGAAAGAATGTTCTGTTCCTTCAGGCTTAAATAGTTTAAATGCTATGTGACAGTTACTGGGAGAACCTGGGAGGGAGAGCATTAGGATCTACTATCACCAAATATTTCATTCAGGGACCCTTTGCCTCAAATTATTTTATTTAGGGGATTTGAATGGGAGAGGGCTTGGATAGGGATAAATAAAAGGAAGAGATATCAGGGACATTCTCCCACTAGCTTACATATAATATATGAGCCATTGAGGTGTGGGTTGTTGGGAGACCTCCCTGGCAGAAACAGTAATTGAGTATTCCTCAGACATCACATCTGATATCTGGTGTATACATTATTATTTAACCCCCTGATTGCCATAGTTGTATGGAAAGTATTGAAAAGCAATGGACTGCACCTTCCCAATGAATTAAACTAAAAGAATAGATAATAAAAAAAAACACAAGGAAAAAGCTACTGGTAATCTGTCAGCAGGGTGTGCTAGCCAGGACTGGATTTCAACATGGCAGCCTCCTCAGCACAGACAGTACAGTTGTCAGCTTAAGTCCAGTGATTACAAATAAAGAAAATGTTGCATCTAAAAAATAAAATACAACTTGTACTTTTTTATCATAAATTAAGATGCAGTTATTTGAAGTAACAGACTTACTTTAAATTTGTTCCAGGGAACCCCTAGTACAAACACAGTTGCTCTGCAGTTATTTCTTTCCTCAGACTGTCTCTCTGATCTCTCAGTGAAACCATTTTCTAGCACAGATAAAACAGGCTTTCTAAGGCTCTGTTTGAAGTGATTGCCAATGAAAACATAGAGGCTGGGATTCAAGCAGCTGTTGAATGAGGCAAAACAATAGAAAAAATAATACAACATGAAAATGATATTAATGTTTATAATCATATTTGTTAATCTACCAGGTCTTGGATGTGATACAGAGACCAACAGCAGAAGAAGCAAACTATAATTGTGATTATAACCTGGAAAAGTCTATCAGATACAGTTAAAATTCTGCTTCTTTTCATTGTTACTGTGATAAAGCCATAACATATAAGTATTACAGTTAATAGGATTGGGTACATGGTGACAAAGTAAAGAGTTGTATATCTAGCATAACAGGAGATACCTGAATAGTTAGACTCACTGTGGATATCATAGAATGCTGGGTTTGGGGAACTGAGTACCACTGACAGTAACCAAGTAATTAATGATATGCTGGATGCTAATATGGAAGTTATGTGGTTTCTTCTTGCCCATACTAGCTTTGTAACTAGGGATGGGCGAAAACTTTCTCCTCAAACTGAAATCGGCAAATAATTTCCCGCAAAAAGTGCAGATTTTCCTCTTTTTCCCACCTTTTCTGCCCATTGAAGTCAATGGGAAGAAAAGTTTTCTACAGCCATATAAAAGGCTATCAGGCTCTCACAGCTTGCCATTTTTTATTTGTGAGAGGAGAGAACAGCCCTTGTTTGAGCTAGACAAGACAAACAGGGGAATTGAAGTTTAGTTTAGTGAATCTTTAAGTAGGACATTTGTTCTGTGTAAGTGTTTATTAGGAGAGTCAGTGAGGTACTCTGGGGAGAAGAAGGGAGGAAGGAGGTTGACCCTAAATACTCCAAAATTCCATGTGACTGACAGGCAAGACACAGGCAGCTAGGGATCTATTTGTTTGCTGATCTTGCTGTAATTGTCTCTTTGTTTGGTGGAGAAGTCCAGGGAAAGATTTTGTTGATTTTGTTTTTCAGTTAGAATATTTTTTTGAACACACTGTGATAAGACAACAGGGTGGATTACTTAAAAAAATAAAATAAAAAAATAAAAAATAAATAAAAAAGAATAAAGAATTCTTAGGTGACAGTGACAAACAGCTGACTTGGCTTAGGGAAGGCATCATACAGCTGCATCAGTTGTGTAGTGTACTATACAGTAAAAAAACACAGTGTAGTTGCAGAATGTCCAGCAAATGCACAAGGGGAAGGGGGCGGGGTGGAGTAGGGTAGGGATATGAGAGTAAAGTAGTAGTCCAAAATACTACTGCAGCAGTGGTTGTTGCAGCATGTACAATCGATGATGATCCCTTTACTCCAAGGGAGGATGCAGTTTGTCAAGGTCCCAGCAAAACTAGGTCCAGCACCACCAATACCTGTAGAGATAAAGAAGCAAAGAAGAAGAACACTGAAGATGACAACAAGTTGCATTCAAGTGTTGATGATGCTGGCAATAGCATAATAGAGGAAGGTGTAGCAGCTGAACCGCCTGCTGCATCAGATAACAAGAAAAACAAGCACCAAAACACCCATAGTAGGGAATTGTGTTACAGTAAAATTAAAAAGAAATTGTTTGAAACCTCCAAAAGTCTAGAGGAAAATAAGGGTAGTAGTGGGCAAACTGGGCAAGAACTGTCAGGTGATGCTGATGCTGCTGAGGATGACCTAATGATGACTGATGATGATGCAGATCTAGAATATATTCCTCCAGCATCCTTGTCCTGTTCAGATACATATGAAGTTGAGAGTGAGGATGATGACAGGGCTATAAGGTTAGCAGAAAGTCAAAGTCTGAATCTTCCACCAGTTTTAAGGAGTACTGTGCCTGTCTATAAACTGTTTTATAAAGCCATTGGAAGTCTGATCCTGGACAAGCACAGATGTCAAAAAGCACACAGTCACCCTATCAGTCATCATCAGCATCATCACCTCTTCAAAGTCCAAATCCCACCCAGCCACACATACCTGTTTTGAGTATCCAGCAACAACAACACAGGTTAACATTCACAATGTAAGATATGACGAGTGCCTCTGCTGCTGCTGCTGCTATAAGTGCTGCACCTTTGACACCTAGTATTAGTGGCAGTAGAATTGCATCAACATCTAGCCCCAGTAGTAGTAGCAGCACCACCTCAGGAACCCCTCATTCCAGGAAGTCCACAGTATGGAGATACTTCACTCAGGATTCTCAAGCTAAGCATGTTGCTATCTGTTGTCTATGCAAAAAGCCGGTGAGCAGGGGTAAAGCAGGCTCACACCTAGGAACCTCGTCAATTAGATCCCACCTGAAGCACAACCACAGGTCTGACTGGGAGACACACTGTCAGCAGGCCAAAGTTTCCACAACTAGAAATAGCATAAGCACTTTAAAATGTTCCCAGGGCTCTAGGGCAGAAAAAAGAAGTATTGAAGTTATTTATGTGTCAGAGAGTGTGCTACTGCCAGGGCCAACAGTTAGTTCAGTCCAAATAACACCTATGGCTCCTGCTGCAGAGGAGTATGATGACTCTGGCTTTGTTGTAGGAGATGGCAAGAGTCATAGACTGCCCACACATGCTGCATCTACCGCCACCACCTCCTCTAGTAATGTTAAAGCAATAAAGTTTCAGGGATCTTCTGCTATGTGCTGCCAACCCACATTGACTGAGTTCCTGGGAAGCAGACAAAAACTTCACAAAAACAATCCCAGAGTAAGCCTTTGGAATGTCAAGGTTGCCAAGATGTTGGCAATGGACATGCTGCTGTATTCTTTTGTAGAAAACCGAGGTTTCAGAGAACTGATGTCATGTGTAGCTCCATGCTGGAATATCCCAAGCCACAGTTATTTTTCCAGGACAGCTGTTCCTGAATTGTACAAGCAAGTGGTTAATGTGGTGGGCAAAGAACATAAAAGTGCATATGGCAAGAAAATCCACCTGACAACAGATATGTGGACAAGTGGGCAGAGCATAGACTATGTGACTGTGACTGCTCACTGGGCTTCCCTCTCAGCACCAACAGTGGACAACACTAGCTTAGAGCATCAGGTGAAAGCCAGTAATTGTGCTTCTGGTTGTGGCACTGTGATTAAAAGGCGGCAGCAGCAGCAGGATAGCCCATACCATCATCACGCCACCTTGTACATGCAGAGTTTTGAGAGACAATCCCACAAAGCTATAGATGTTCTGAGTAAGCTAGAGCAGGTGATAGAGGAATGGCTTGTACCAAGCTCCTTAAAAGCTGGTTTTGTGTCTGCTGATAACGGCTCCAACATAATCGCTGCTTTAAGAATTGGTGGTATGGTGCATGTGCCCTGCTTTGCCCATGTGCTAAACTTAGTTGTGACCAGATTCCCGTCAGAATCTGAGATCCTCAAAGAGATGCTTACTATTGCCTGCAAAATCTGTGCCCATTTTAGTTGCTCCAAGAGTGCATTCAATGCTCTATATTCCATACAAGAGGGTAATAACCTGCCCCATCACCAGCTGAAAATGGAGGTCCCTACCAGGTGGAATTCCACCATGTACATGCTAGAGCAGAATAAGGCCATTAGCGAGTACACCATGCAAAACTGGAAGGCTTTGGAGGGAGCCTCTTTGTCACCTGGCCAATGGCAACTAAAGTGCGATGTATGTGAGCTGCTGAAACCCTTTGAGGAGGCAACCATACTGGTGAGTTGCACTGGGGCAGGAATTAATGAAATTCTACCACTGATATTTTTATTGCAGAAAAAAATTAGGAGCATGGCTGAGGATTCTTACCATAATGACAACACAGACATGCACCAGCTGGTAAAGGACATGTTAGAGTGCTTTGAACAAGATCCTCCCATAGAGTCCATTAAAAGCAATGAGGAATACATTCTTGCCACTTTGCTGGACCCCCGCTTTAAACACAAAATTTCCAAATTTCTGCCAAAGGGCCATCGGTGGTTTGTCACAACAAGGAGTCATGGCGATCATCAGCAACTCTCTGAGGATTCTGTCAAGGAATATCATGACATGCTTATTGATTGAGTGGAGGGTTGCATTGTGGAGGATGAGAGGGAGAAAGTGAGGGCACAACAAACATCTAGGAAGAATAGTGAAAAGGAAGGCAGCAAAGCATTTGAACCAGCAAAAGCGGCTACATCATCAACCAGAATATCCCATTCGGGGCACAAGGCAATTCATGGGTCTCAGCAGAGGCAGCAAAAACCCAGCATTGGTAATGGTGGTGGTGGCAGCACATCTCTTTGGGACTTGGTCCCTGAGTATGGGCTGGTAACTGGCACACATGAACACTGTGCTGCTGCTGGGAGTGGTCCCACTGCAAGTGAGATGGTTTCTGCATACTTGCAGGATAGCTACGTTCTAGACAGAAACAATGACCCCATGGTCTACTGGCAAACAAAGCAGTGTGTGTGTGGTCAGCATTGACACGTACTACAGTGGAAAGCCTCAGTTGTCCTCCAGCAAGCATTGAGTCTGAGAGGGTTTTCAGTGCGGCTGGTTATATTGTCAATGACCGCAGCACATGACTATCAAGCAGCAATGTTGGGAGACTAACATTCTTAAAAATGAACCAACATCTCATACCATCTGAGTATTAGGCAGCAGAAACCACATATGATGACAGACAAAGCCAGGACAAATATATTAACAGCAGCACAGATGAGGAGGTGGACGAGGAATGTGAAGAAGGGTTACCACTATTTTCCACACTTGGGACCAGTCCACTTCTATGACCTATAAGTTATGTGTGTCAATAATCTGAGAAGGAGGATAGCATGTGACAATGGTAAAAATACATACACAAATCACACCATGCCAGTCCCCCACCACCACCACTGCCATACACATCTGCCACATTGTAGGTTGTATTTTATTTATTTTTTATTACTTGACATCATCATGATTATGTGCCAGTGTCACTTAAGCAGGAAGTTAGTGTTGTGGACAAAGGACAAATGCATTCTGCATGCTAATACATTTTTCAAGGCATATGTTGCTGTAGGACTCACAACTTTGACCTTCAGCCACTTATTTCTAAACTTCAGCCCTCATAGGAAGTAATATTACAGTAGAAAATGTAGTACCTATTGGAAATATAGGCGAAAAATGTGTTAAAATAGGTGGAAAATTTGTTAAAATAGGTGAAAAGGAGGACATTTTTGCATAGGCAGAAAAGCAAAAGTTTTCTCGGTAAAAGCGAAAAATCAGCATGGATTCGGGAAATATTTCCCTGGAAATATTTCACACTTTTTGCCCACCCCTATTTGTAACAAAGATGCATTCTTGTTTAGGATCAGAACAGATTTAAAACATTGCACATGATTTTTCCCAAAACCCAATAACCATTCTAATCTAGAGTCTCTGTCCACATTGGAAGGAATATGCTGAATAACAAATTAGATGATGTAAGATTGAGAAGCCACACAGTATTCACAGTTTCCCTCATGCTGAATCCTGTTAGGTAGATGAGCAAGCTATTTCCAATAATTTACTGATACAGAAAATTATAACACATCCCAATTTTAAGATATGGTAAAGACTGGGATTAAAAAAGTGCTCTTCCTCATCCACGTCTATATAGCTATTCACAGTGCTGGTATCTGGGCTTTCAGTGGACTCCAATTGCTTTCCTACTGTGATTTCTGCAAAGACAGTACAAATATTACATTGTTAATATCAAAGGCTACTTATGAATCAAACAAATGATGTAGGTCTAATTCATACGAGTCTTTGAGCAAATTAATATTTATGACTCTTAAATTCTTCTCAAGAATCTCTATGATGTTTTTATCTAAAACAATGTTCGGTTAGTTGGTAGTATAAAAGATTTTACCCAAAAATAATATTGTTGTTTCAATAAAAATATTCGTAAGAACAATATTTACTATAATAACCCCTTATATGCTTGAGATGAATTCAATATCTGTCCTATCCAGGTAGTGTTAAGTATCAATGTAATAATGTGGCCATAGTTTAAAATCACTGCTAATTCTGAAAATGATCAGTCTTTATATTCAATGGCAAGGGATCTCTGGCCAAACTGGATGTTATTTTTTGAGAATATTTACTCTCCTGAAAAAGTGAACTGCTGCACATATGCAGAAAGGAGAAGATGAACAATTCTGGAAAAAACAACACCATAGGGGACAAACAAAAATTCCCATTGCCTTAAATGGGGACATGAATGGTAGAGAGATCGCCAATACATAAGTTTTCAAAACACTGGAGATATTGTTTGCATGTAAAGTGTTAAATTCCCCCTATTGTACTCTTGGTATACCCCTGAATTGCTTATATTTAACTTCCAGAATGCAAGTTAAATTTTTGTTTTTTTAACTAGATGATCATGCATAGGTTACTTTGGAATTTGACCAGAGAAAATTTGCAATTTATGACAGTTCTTGGTATTTTTTTGTTTGGGCTACGTCTGTGGTTTTAAACATGATAAATATTGCTTGATTAGCATGAAACCCTGTAATATAATAACTGGTATAGCATTAGGTAAATATGTATTTCCTATAGAGAAGATAGGAGATGCCTCACTAACTCCAATTTACTTTACATTGCAGACAATGGGGGTCATCCACTAAGGATTGATAAAGAGGTGAGAAAGCGGAGATGACCTCTCCAGTAATATCACTTCTCCAGTTCCTGTGTTATTCTATGGAACCTATGCACTACGAGTTCTCCAGATCTAGTAATCTTAGTGCATAGGTTCCATAGAATAACATAGGAACTGGAGAAATGATATAACTGGAGAAGTTATATCCTCTATCACAGCTTTATCATGCCTTAGTTAATCTCCCCCATTGAGTTAACTGGTTGTGTGAACAAAGCCAGAGAAAAAATATGTTTTGGGCCATATGCACAATGTCAAAGAGGAACAATTTTGGGGCAAACTAAATGTACTAGAAGGGACAAATACAATTTCCCAATTATTTAAGTGTATCTTTTGACTCTCCCAATTCTAGAAAGGTGCCCAATGTTTTGCTTTGAAATACACTGAAGACTCTCTAATAGGTGTTAAAACCCCAATTTA
Organism: Rhinophrynus dorsalis; assembly: GCA_037306005.1. Lineage (NCBI taxonomy): Eukaryota > Metazoa > Chordata > Amphibia > Anura > Rhinophrynidae > Rhinophrynus > Rhinophrynus dorsalis. The sequence goes on from CM074724.1 coordinate 299,375,390, forward strand.
AGTAAAAAAAAAATTTGGTGAATTTTTTTTGTTTTTTTATGTGCCCCTGAAGCACACCTGAGCAAGCCCTATCTTCCAGGTAGGACATGAAACACTTTAAAAAATGTTATCTGCCCAAGCATTTTTGGTGTGCTTTTCCATCCTGCCCAGGTCAGGATGCTGGAATTGGCATCTGTGTCCCTTTATCATTTTGTGGAGGAGCTAGTGTGGTAGCTTCCTTCCAGATTTCAGATGGTGTAGATAGGGGAATGCAGTGGTAATACTATGCTCCTGTATGAACCAATCAGGGTGTCACGGTTTTAACGAACACTCAGACAATTGGGTAGGTTAAAAAGCTTTATTAGACAAGATAAAGCGCAACAAGACCCCTCACGGGTCCAAACTTTATTACAACAGTAAGCAAGTTTGACACAGGACAGGGCATACAAATAGCAGTACAATACTGGAGGCTCTACCGACCTTACCGAATACCGGGTAAGGCAGCCTGTATCTGGTGCAACAAGGAACTGAGGAGGCTCTACCGGCCTTAGTGAATACCGGGTAAGGCAGTCTGTATCTGGTGCAACAAGGAACTGAGGAGGCTCTACCAGCCTTACCGAATATCGGGTAAGGCAGCCTGTATCTGGTGCAATAAGAAACTGAGCAGGCTCTACTGGCCTTACCGAATACCGGGTAAGACAGCCTGTATCTGGTGCAACCAGGAACTGCTAGACTGGATAGCACCGACCGGTGTACGTAACGGAGGCCACAGAGAATCACAGGCTGGCGTATAACGGATAGGCAACATTAACCGCTTAGTGACTGGATAGCACTGACTGGTGTACTTTTTGGAGGCCAGAGAGAAGCACAGGCTGGATGATAATGGATAGGCAACGTTAACCGCTGAGTGACTGGATAGCACTGACTGGTGTACGTATCGGAGGCCACAGAGAAGCACAGTCTGGGCGTATATGGAAAGGCAACGTTAACCGCTTAGTGACTGGACAGTACAGACCGAGAGTACATAGCGGAGGCCACACTGATACACAGGCAACAGTAATCGGAGTAACCAATCTGACAATAGCGGGAGCGGCACAAACAGCGTAAGTCAGATAATGCCTGGATCAGTATCAGAGAGCGGTCGTCAGCCCAAGCCTGAATCGGTACACAAGAGCGGTAGTCAGCCAAAGCCTGGTTCGGTACACAAGAGTGGTAGTCAGCCAAAGCCTGAGTCGGTACACAAGAGCGGTAGTCAGCCAAAGCCTGGGTCGGTACACAAGAGCGGTAGTCAGCCAAAGCCTGGGTCGGTACACAAGAGCGGAAGTCAGCCAAAGCCTGGATCGGTACACCGGGGCGGTAGCCAGCCAAAGCCTGGATCAGTACACAGGAGTAGCACAGGAATGAGGTCAGATGAAAACCGGATCAAACACGGAACAGGAGTGCAGGAAACGTAAGGTCAGAGACACCAAGAAAGGGCACCGGCCCAATGACAGCAGGGCGTATATAAAGTCTAGCCCTGGGAGGGGCTAGCCAGCTAGCACCAATAAGAGACAACCAGGCACAAACCTGGAAGTAAGAATGTTGACATAGAATCACGGGCACCGTGATACAGGGTTTGCTGTATCAGTTTATGAACAGTGAATAAAGAAAGACTATACAGAGATACAATACCTCTGTATCTCTCATACTATCTTCTTTTAGTTAGCCACAGGTAATAGGAGAACTGGCTGATTTGCTTACAGGAGATTCAGTTTGCTCTGCTTAGGGAGACCATCTGGTATTCCTGTAGTCTCGCTGCAATATAAAGATATCTAAGGAAGCTTATGTAAAAAGCAAATATGTACAGAACTTTAATAAAACACTTTATATTATAAAAGTTATATACATGATGGAATTCCCTGCAAAAATGTTCAACCTGTTGTCATTTTACTAGATTTCAGCCAATAGAAGAGTGTGAGTATAACTGTATGTTATTGCATCCCAGTATACTCTATTCTCTTACTTCAAATCATCCATTCCCTTAATTTTGTTCTTCTCTGTACTCTCTCCATTTCTAGAATACATTTTCTCAGAACTGGTGCCTAAAACTGCACTGCCACCACACATTTGAGGTGAGGCCTTACCAATGATTTTCTGTGGCAAAATTATATTATCTACTCTTGCATCAATAAAACTTTTTATTCAAGACAAGACTTTGTTTGCTTTTGCTACTGCTGTTTTACACTGATCAGTATTTCCAAGTTTATGGTTTAGAAAGAATCCAAGATCTTTCCTTAGCAACTAGTTTTTTACAATTATTCCATAAAGTTCTTAAGTAGCATGCCAATTTGTTTGTCCCAAATGCATAACGTTACACATTCCTACATTACAGGGATAGTAATACTTCGTTTTATCTTTATTTTATTTTGTAGGCATTAAAAAACAAGTCTTATCTCTCAAACCTTTATGGTTTATGAGATATTCACAAGCAAAGTTTCTCCCTCCCACCCCTTTTACCTAGTGTAAGCCATCTCTTCTCAGATGTGGAATGCAGTCCATAGACCAGACAGATAACAGCAGGGGACATGCTTCTTTCTATTAGAACAATGAAAGCCCCTCCCGCCTTGACAAGTTTTTCAGGTTTTTCTTAATTGAAGATTGTCCCTCTCTGCAATCTACCTGGGCACCTCCCTTTTGCTCTGGCTGAGCAGTGTTACATCAGTAAAAGGGGTGGGAGCGGGATACTTTATCATTGAATTACTCCTAAACTACATCTCTGACAGAATTGAAATAACACTCTCCATGGCCTAAATACTATGAAGATTAGTTAGAGCTGCTTTTATTATTAAACATTATTATCACTTTAAATTTCCCATTCCATTTGTTTGCCCAATCTGCCGTTTTATGTAAATAACTCTGTAAAGAACTGTCACGGTTTTCAAGACACTCAGACCAGTGGGTAAAAATAAAATGCAATTTATTTAAGAACAGAATAATGACAGGTAATATCACCCCCTAGGGGAAACACTGTGAAATAGCGGAATAGCAGTAGTATGCACAGTATACAATATACAGAAATGAACAAGCACTGAGTACTGATATACAAATGGTTAATAGAATAATCAGTCCATCTCAGTTGTGTAGTTTGGCACGCCCAAGGTGTTAAAGGTGGAGAATACTCAACACCCACAGTCTGTAAAACTGAAGACAAATGTCCAGCAAAGAGAAACCTGCCTCCGGCCTGCTGTACGACAATGGTAGCCCCCACGGGGGTATGAACTGAGCGAATAGACAGAGCCTTGAGCGAATAGCCCCCACGGGTGTAATGGAGATGACTGGGTACTGGAGCTGAAACCACTAGCCCCTCCGGGCGTCGTGGATGAACTGGATTGCAAGAGCTTGGGTCAAAAGCCCTACGGCCTACAGAGATGACCCGTTACCAGAGCTTGAGCTTATAACCCAGACGTGCGTGATGGATTTGCAAGAGCTTAAGCCAATAACCCCACTGGCGAGATAGAGAGAGACTGGATTGCAAGAGCTTGGATCAATAGCCCTACGGGCGTAACCACAGAGATGTGCACAGAAATAGCCAGAGCCGGGAGCGGTAATGAGCTACACCGGACTGCAAGGAGAGAACTGGCTCAGCACAAGGCAACTCTTTGTATGGGCTGCGCGCCCTCACTGGAACACAGCTCTGCATGGGTTAATGGCAAATAGTTGTAGCACAGCTCTGCACTGGAGACAGCACGATAGTAGGAACACAGCACTGTACGGGTTAACAGCTCAGAAGTAGGAACGCAACCTCTGCATGGACAAACAGCTCGGTAGCTCGGTAGTAAGACACAGCTCTGCACGGGTTAACAGCTCGGTAGAGGAACACAGCACAGCAGTGATTAGCTCAGTGGCAGGAATCAGCTAGGACACGGAGCCGAAATGAAGTGGAGGAGTCCTAGAACAGTCCAAGCTAATTACACTATAGGGGAGAACAAAAAGCTGGAAAAATTCACATTGATTTAAATGGGGATTTTAACCACTTTTATGCTAGAGAAGCCTCTGATGCATGGCTTTGCAGTGCATTGGACACATCTCAAGCATTCAAGGGGTTAAAATCCAAATTTAAACTAACTGGATATTTTAGTTCTCCCATATAATGCAAATGGTTTGCCCCAGAACCCCTCCACTTTTCTTTTGAGCATACGGCCCTAAAAGTCTCACATAGGTGTTGATGAGTTGCAATGCTCTCTTAAGGGCAGTATGCAGAAAGAATACCCTTTGAATACCTGAGATGTCACCAGAACATTGCTTAAAATCCCCATTTCAGTCAATGGGAATTTTAATTTCTCCTCTATAGTTCAGTTGCTTTGCTTGAAAATGGCACCACTTAAGCTTGTGGAATACAGTCCTTATTGCATAGAAACTGATCTTTATGCATAGTTAGCCTCTGTTCCACATTTGCACACCCCCTCATTCTAAATACAGGTCTGTTTATTTCTCTTAACTCCCTGGATTGTACATCAATCTTTAACATGAATTAGAATGCACTGGAAATGTCTACCATCCAGTCATTTCAATTAAAACAACAAAAGCTGTGTCTCAATATTCTTACCAGGTCAATCCTCTTACACATAATGATTTTGCAGCTATCTCTAACAGAACAGTATATGTAAATATAATCTTTAATATACCTTGCACATAAGGGGGAGCTTTTCTGAGTCAATGTTTGTCATTGGATTAGATTCAAAATTTTAACATATAAGTATGATTTTATTCTGAGATAGCTTAAAACAGACATAAACATGATAACAGAATAGCTACAGCATCGTCTAATCATAGTTCAGCATCTCGGGACACTGTCAACAACTTTTTCAAAAAATGGTACAAAATAAAAGATACATATAATATATAATAGATGTCCTCAAATTGAAAATAATTATGGTACAGTATATACCTAATACTTGTGAGAATTAATTATCTTTGATTTCCTGCCATACATCTGTCCCATCATAAATAATATGCTATAGTTTCAGTACCATTCTCACAAGTATTTGGTATATGCTGTACCATAATTATTTTCAATTTGAGGACATATATTACCAACAAATGAATGGAGCAGCAATGGGGGCCAGGTTTACCCCCAGCTACGCCAACCTATCAAGGGCCTAAGGGAACAAGCATATGTGTGGGAGGTGCAGCTGGGGGGCGAGGCTGGTTTATTATGGTAGATATATAGACAATATTAACACAGGATCTGCTTCTGAAAGAAAATGTAACATCGAACACACATCTTCATTGATGCCAGTGTGGGTACCGAGGTAAAGTTTATGCATACAGCTTATGTACAGTCAAATACATAAGAGTCCCAACATCTGTCCCCAGATACAGCAAATGAACATTGATAAAACTATCCATATCTAGGAAATAACCCATAACAACAACAACTGCAGTAAAAGAAATGACTTTAGGAATGTATTAATTAATTCCTTAGATGCTGGAAACCTTTTTAACAACACTTGAGCTGGATTTCTCACTCTCTAGCTTTGAAGAGGTTAACAAAGAATTTGCACATTCAACCCTAGAGACTTGCATATTGCAACTCATATCCATAACTGGGAACGTTCATAAATGAGCTGAACATAAGAGAGAGAGCTTGTAAATATTAACTCTTACCCCTTTGAGTGCCAGAGGGGTGCTCAACGCATTGCGAAGTGTACCCCTCTGGCATTCAAAGGGTTAAAGGTTCCAATAATATTTAGCTTCTCTAAAATATGTCCCTGCTTGCACTAATCAATGAAAATATAACAGCTTGAATACACCCAAGAACGTCTCTGAATTCCCAATATAACTCTTTGGGTACCAGAGAGGTATCTAATGCATTAATAGCTTTCTGTCACTCAAATTGTTAAACAGCACCAATTTAAGGACTAAAGAAGCAGTTAATTGGTGCAGATCATGTAGTAGGTAACAGTCTGCCTGAGGTACAAGAGTTTTATATAAACATTGTAGGCATACATCTGCTACACTTTTCATGTTAGAAAGGACTGCACTTCTATGCAAAACTCTTTGTTTATTGATATTGTTCACTACTCTGTTCCAACTGAACCAAATAGGTTATATGACATAATTAGTGGGAGTGGTTGTAGTATGAACGTTGTTGCTATCTAAGTATCCAGATTCATATTATGAAACCATTTGAATATCATTTTATTACACCTAATTGGTTTGTCACCATCTGTGTAAGGTAATCTCAAGTTGCAGTATATGTAAAAGATAGAATAGAATATGGAACTTTAATTATGTTATTTATTGTTATATATTTATATATAATTTATTTGCACATAACAGAGCACTATTATTTGATATTTTTCAAATAAAATATATGGACTGTATACAATTTTTCACAATACACAAAATGCAATACAAATGTTTCAGTTGTATATTTTTATTGGGATCAGCATACATGTATAAAACATATGAAAATATTTATATACACAATGACAGATTCAATATACAGTAACTTCATGAACTTGGTATGAGACCAGCAGAGTAGTACACTATTACATAACATCAGCAAGACATACACCTTTTTAAAATGAGATGTCCTGTTACTTCATCTTTTAGAAAATCACTCCTGCTCAATGAGACTGGAGAAATGTTTCCCTTGATTTAAATGGCATTTTTAACCTCTTGAATGCTTGAGAGCAGAGATAATTGTCATCTAGCTCATGATGGTTGCTTGACATTTAGGCGGCAACATTGTAATTGGATACCTTCTGGATTTATAATGAAAACAGTATGGATGTAACAGCATGCACCAAATCAGTGCACTTAATGTCACTTTTTAAAATGTCTCCTTACTCAATTTTAAGACACTGACGATTCTGTGTAGGGGCAGTACTGAGGTTCTGGAAATGACAAACAAATTCCTGAAAGTTTACTCTCTTTGCCTGTCCCTTGAATGGTTTATTTAAGGATGACATAGTTCATATCATTATGGATGTCCTGCCAATGAGCATATCTGTGATTTATGATGGCAGACAAAAGCCAATAATCATGTCTGTGGTGCCAGATCTCATTGTTTTTTTTGGTAACAGTCACTGATCTGTCCTCATTCTGCCACAGAGAGTGGCGCTTCAACAGTGAAACAGAGATTCATTTTTGACATTGCAGATGGCAACTTCACAGAGCTCCACTCTCTGTGGCAGAAATTACAATTATGCTCATTGGCAGGACATCCATAATGATATGAACTATGCCATCCTTAAATAAACCATTCAAGGGACAGGCAAAGAGAGTAAACTTTTTCCATAAACTAACAGATCCTAAATACCCTACTAACCTAATAGTTACTGAATGCTACCTACCTTTTGACACAGGCAACATTATCAGCTCATTGTGTGATGGCATTTAGTTGGTGACATTGTAATAGGATACCTGATAAGGAACCCGCTGGATGCTGGGTAAGCCCATACATTAACATATGCCTAAGGTACCATTTGCTAAACCAATAAAAGAGATACAATATTTAAAAAAAAATGCATGTAGAAATAAAGAGGCTAACATACTAACACTGCAGTCCCTCTGGACCTCTCTAAAATTCAAGGGGTTAAAAGCCTTATAGAAATTAATGTACAGTTGATTTGTCCCAGAATTAATCAGTTTTCGTCTTAGTACATCAGCCTCAACATAGACATATTTAACCTTTTGAGTGCCAAAGATAACATATCCCAACACAAAGCATTGGATACCTCTCTTGCACTCAGGGGATTAACACTGTTCCCAGTAGCTCCCAATACAGATCATTTGTAGCTCCCAACTGGTTAATTAAGCCTTTGTGTGAGTGTGCACTATCTAGAGCACTATCATCCTATCAATGGTCTATTATTATCATTATTATTATTATTATTATTATGTGACAGTTAAACAGCAGTTCAGTGGAACCTCCGTCACTGTCATGAGCCTAGGCTGGGAACATACTGTAAAACTGATGCAAGATCAAAGAGATAACACTGATTGTTAACACAAGAAACACTTATCTCATCAGGGTAGACAGGTTAACTCTTTACGAACCAGAGGGGTGTGCAACACATTCACTTGCAATGGGATTCACATCTCCCTCATGCTTGAAGGGTTAATACAATTAACTATATATTAATATGCTTATTCTGATTGTTCTTTATACAAATAAAATGGGAAGTAAAAATGTTGTGAAATAAGACAAAGTACTCATGGCTGAAGCCTAATTAGAAGTAATCTAAAAGGGCATCTGCATCAAATGTATGAAGACAAAAATTGAGCAATAGAAAGTAAAAGACCTATACATTATTAGCCCTTTGAGTGCCAGAGGGGTACTCAATGCAATCCTTTACAATGCGTTGCGTACCCCTCTGGCACTCAAAGGGTTAAATCAGAAATTATGAATGTAAAGTCTCAAGCTCAGTTTCAACCACGTTCTGTCTATTCTGACTTTCACCATCCAGGTCATATCTCTCTCTGAAAGTGTTTTCCATAAGAAATGGAATTGACTTATATAAGCTTTTCTTAAAATCCTGACCAATGAAAACATAAACTAAGGGATTGAGACAGCTGTTAAACAAAGCCAGGCAATAGGAAATATTAAACATTATGTAATTCAGAGTCCAGCTAAAATTAATGCCCAGTAAGTCCAGCAATGGCAAGACATTGAACGGAAACCAGCAGCAGAAGAAGCAAAGAACAATAGTCAAAATAACCTTGAAAGTTTGACCCGACCCAGAAATACTTCTAATTCTTCTCACTCTGAATAGAATGAGGCCATAGGAAAGAACAATGATAGAAAATGGTATCAGGAACATGGAAACAAATCTGGTTATATTCATTGCATTGTGCCTTATTGACCAAGTGGTCAAATCCAATATGGAAATTTCATTAGATATGACTGCATATGAATTGTAACAGTAGGACATATTTGTCAAGACATCATGCTCAATATCAAAGAAAAAAAAGTTTGGGGAGCAGAGAATCAGACATAATATCCAGATGACAACTGAAATAATAAAAGCAAATCTGGGAGTTCTGTGATTTTTAGACCATACAGGGCACAAGACTAAGGTACAGCGGTCAATACTGATTATCATTAAGAAAGATGTACTGAGAGTCATGTTAAGGAAAACAACTGTGTGAAAGCCCTTGCACATTATCTGACCAAATGGCCAGTAGCCATCCATAGCCCACTCTGTAATATGGAGAGGTAAGAAGCTGTTGAGAGCAAAGTCAGCCACACCAAGGTTTAGAAACCATACAGTGGTAACCATCTTCTTCATCTTGAATCCAGCAATCCAAATGACCAATCCATTTCCAATGATGCCTAGGATGAATGTTATACTATAGCATATTATGCATATTACTTGTATCAAGTGAAAAATAGACACAGAAAGAGAATAATCTTCCTCCAGTAAACTGGCATCAGTAGTACTGTTTGTGATGTAAAGAGAGGGGGTAGCATTGTCCATTTCCATAACAATCCTGCCATGTACAAGCATAAAGTAGAAGTTAATAAATATAATAATTGAGCTATATTATATATAATGAAAAAGGTTACAGGGAAAGTAACAATAATTCTATATAATAATTTGCTAGGATGTTTGTCAGAAGCCATCATGCGCAGTAGAGACTGCCCGCATTCGTGCAGTCTCTACTGCTCATGATTGCATCTCATGGAGCATTGAGGTAGTGACCGCTTAACATTACCCAGACCTTGGCCTGTGTACATAATAATAACCCCAATTATGTTACTATGACCAGAAAATCTTTTTGTCCCTGTGATTTTTTTCCTTGCTTCTCAATTCAGGAGATCAGTCCTAGATGCCATGTCTATGGGGGCGGACATGACAGTTGCTAACAGAACCACAGGACAGAAACTCTGCTTACTGCACATGGGAAACTTAACCTTTTAACCCCTTAGTGACAGCCGCATACGTACATGACTGTCACCTTAACTCCCGTGGTACATTTTTTTTTTTTTTAAACGAGTCCGGAGTCCCCGAGCGACGTGCAGCCGCACGGAGACCCAGACTTCCGGGACTTACCAGGTACGTCCTCTATCACTAAGTGACAGTTTCTGCGGGACGTACCTGGTAAGTCATTTGTTGTTAAGGGGTTAAAGATCTGCTGGATGTGCAATGTATTGATTTGCAATGAGTTGCACATCCTTCTGATTGTAGAAAGTTAAGTAGACTCATGACTGCTTCATTCTGAAAATAAAAATAAAACTGAAGCAGTCATAATCCTTCTTAACTCTTTAAGGACCAGAATAAAGATCTTCCATCAGTCCTGGATGTCCATGATAGTGGACATGCAGTTGCTAGAGGGACCACAGGACACACACTCTGACTACTGCACTTGGAAATCTTAACCATTTCAGGAAGAGAAGGGTGTACAACACATTGTTTCCCAATGCATTATACACCCTGTACTGATAGAAGATCTGTATTCTTAAAAAGGTTCATGGACAAAATTCATAGGGGCCACTAGGATTTCCTGGTCATAGTTAGGAAAGTGTAGGGTTATTATTAGGAGGTGTTTCTTCCCCTTTAAGACAGTATTTTTCATATAGAGCTGGCATATTTCCATTAATATGAATGCATTCATGTAACTATTTATTGTCCTTTTAACTCCTTGAGGCTGATGTACTAAGGGGGACTGTACACATTCTGGAACAAACCAACTGTGCCACAGTGGTACAATAAAAATCACCCCAAATCTCACTGATTTAAATGGGCCTTTTAACCCCCTCGACTGCTAGAGAAGTCTCCAATATACCTCTCTTGCACACAAGGAGTTAAAAGCCCCGTTTATCAGTGGAAATGTGGATTTTTTCCCCTGCTGATTAAATGGGGCTTTACTACACTGAAGAGAAGTAGGCTGAAAAGTTATCTAGCAATCAAGGGGTTAACAACCCAACTTAAATCAATTAGATTTGCAGTGATTTTTATTGGGCCACTGTGGAACAGCTGGATTGCTCCAGGTCTTAGTACATCAGTCTCAAGGGGTCAAAGGGACAATATCCAGTTCCATGGATGCCTTTGCTAACTCTATTGCCCCATGAAAAGAAACATTCTTAAAGGGGAAGTAACCCCTCCTAATAATAAACCCACATTTATCTTACTTTGGCCAGACAATTCTAATGGCACCTATGAATTTTGTACTTGTGCCTTTTCAATAAATTACTGTAATCAATCTTGCATGCCATGCCCATGTAAGTGAATAATGCAGTTGCTCAATTCTCCAATTGCTCAATTTCCTCTCTGTGCATAATTCTAGCTGTATGCTCAAAAAACATATCCTTAACATCCTCATAATTATAAAAAACAGTTGCATGACTCCGATAAAAATGTTTACCATAGATATACAATTATACAATAGACTCCATGTCTGAATGGTTCTAAAGGTCAATTGTCTTTTTCATATTTTAAGCTAAAACTATAACTGTCTGAGTTAAGTAAACAAAGACCCATGCAAATCAATGGAAGTTGCTTATCACATTAAGATGGCTTAACACAGCACAACGGCAGTTAAGGATTGTTATATCTGTAGATATAACTGACTTCTGTTCAGGGGAAACTTATCTAGATAACTCCTTTTCTAAAACAAATTTAGAGACACATTCGAAGGGTAAAGTTTAACATGAATCAGATAGTAGTAATTATAGTAGTATAGTATACACAGACAAGAATACCAACATCCCCATAATTAATGTGCCTGTATAGACATCTTGCCATTTAATGTTTTACTATTGTTGGTTATGTATTCAGTTCTGCTCTGTAATCACTATTAAATTAGCCATCATAATAAGCATTACTGCCATTTTAGAAAAAGTGTTAAAAACGTATGGTAATGACTGATTTCTCTAGGTCAGTACTGGCCAATTCTGTGTATAGCCAATATATATATAGGAACAAAAGAGGTGATATTATAAGAATACTTATATGTATAAAGATATGACATAAAAAAATACTCACATATGTGTATGTACCAAATGAGAACAAACACAACTGGTATTGCCCCAGAGAAAAACCTGCCACGATCAGGTGTAACTGCAGTAACTGAAAACTCCCAAATCGTCAGAATAATGCAGGAAATTACAAATGATGATCTGTCTAGGAGAAAGTAAAAAACATATTTATTTTAAAATATAAAGCCTCAACAACTTGTTTCATGATTGCTTCTTTTATCAAGACATCCAGGCTTATAACAAAATCGCTGGAACATCTCATCTCTTATACACTGAGACCGGCAAACTAAGCCAATCAAAAAGAAAGCTTGTATAAGGATGGGAGGGGTTGGGGATTGGCTTCAGAAATATACACAACATTAAATGACCAATCAACATAACATGTACTATACAGCACTATAATATCATATACTTCCTATAATATTTCCCATTTGTGTATTACTTGTCATTCGTTATATAAAAATAACTTATTCATTCACTACAACAAATATACATTGTAAATATAATTAAATAAGATTAACAGAGCTGGACTGCCCGGGCTCTTCAACTAGTATAATAATAAATGATCTATATTACAAGATCCAACCTCTTTACACAGAATGGAGACAATGAGTTTAAATTAATATATTAATTATATAATTAAATTATATTTAAATAAAATATATTTGAGTGGATATAATTATGCATACATGTAAAAATTATATAATATATAATATATGTGATGAAAATGCGGGAACTTAATATCGTTGGAATGGATGTAAAATTAAATGACCTGACATATTGATATATAAACTACAAAATATAATAATAATTTAACATATAGCAAATGCTACAGACTAGGGGCATTATGAGCATAAGAAAAGAGCATTTCTGGATTAAACCAATTGCTCCATGGGAGAAATAAAAATCCACAGGTCTCCTAATGTTTTAAAGGATCAGTAATCTTTAAATGAAAAACTGTGGAGCATATTTATCAGCCTGAAAGTGGAGCACTTCTGGAGTAGGGGTGGGCGAATGGTCCTGTCGTGTTCCTGTGAAAAAATATTCGAAAACCACGTTGTCTTCTTTTTCAAGAGAAAATCCAGTCATTAAAATCTTCACCGTTTTTGCTCATTGGCAAAAATTCTTCACCATTTTTTCAATGGCTATAAAGTTTTTGCCCCTTTATTACATGTTTTTCACCTTTTCACTATAAAAACATTACGTTTTCCAGGAATTGAAACACAATACAGGCAGCTACAGAGTGAGAGAGAGGTGCTGTGTTGTTGTGCTGTAATATTTGTAGCAAAATTGAGGCAGGAGAGGCTCATAGTGACTGCTATCACTATGAACAGGTTTGCAAACAATAAAAGTCTGAGGAAGAGGAAGAAGTGACCACTAAAGACCCAATACTGGCCAGTCCCCCTAAATCACTACTAGAGATCTTGGGGAAATTAATCTCATGGGAGGAAAAGGGTAGTAGTGAGAGCAGGACATCTCAACTGCCTGTGCCTGCTGCCAGTGCTGCCCCTTCTACCACCACTGATGTGCCTGCTGACAGCGGTGAACATGATGCCAGTGCTGATCTTGTTTCCAGTGTGATGTTGATGGCCTTTTTAGCCCAAACTGAGTTAGGAATGGGAGACAGAGATGAGTATGGGTATATCCACCACCGCCATCAGTGAGCTTTTGGAATTTTTGGAGTTTGCAACTGCACTAATTCCTGCTTCTGCTGAGTTGCAAGGGCAGCAGGATGCTGAGGAGCAGGCTAGTGTGCCACAAACCACCATGGACAGAGTGGAAATGGGGTCAACAAGTGATTCGGGTTTAGAACACATTCCACTTGCAAGCAGCAGCAATACTCCTGATCCTAGTTGAATTGCTGATTTGAGGCAGTAGCAGCAACAGCAGCAATATCATCCTCTGCTCCAGCCAGTGAAGGGGAATGAGGAGGAGAAGAAAAAAGAGGCCATTCTTCTCCACCTTTCCCCTCTACCCTGAAGTAATGGGTGTGGGACTGTTTTTATCTTGGGAAAGGCACAGTGCAGTCATCAATAACAGCACAATTTGTTATAAGTCAGTGAGAAGGGAAAAGGAGGGAACACACTTTGGCACAACCACCCTGGCAACAAATAGGAAACACAGACACCATGACATTTATGTCAAAAAAGTTAAAGCCAAACACCCACCACAGAATTCAAGCACCACTGTCTCTGTAGCCCCTGACTTTCCCGAAAGACAACAATGGGAGAGGAGGAAGAATTGAGAAACCCAGCCAGAGGCTGAAAGTTTGATGACGAACAATACAACTAGCTCGCCATCTCCTTGTTGCTCTAGGGTAACAACTTCTTCTCCCAATCCACCTCATTCATCATTACCTCCCCCACCAATTCATAGACACTCTGTAGGTGTTAGGATGTGGCAGTTCATGTCCACCCTTGCACATTGTGTCATCAAGCAGCATCTGAGGAGATTCCATCCCGCAGAATATGCTAAGCTGGTGTCAGGCAGTTCATCATTACTATTAAACTGTCAGTAAGTCATGTGTCCTTAGCAGGATGTGGACAAGGGGCATAGTGACAGCAACAATACTTGGTCTCTGGTGGTGGGATTTCACATTGGGGACCCTAAGTGTCATGGTATTTGGATAGAGTTGTGTCAGGTGTTCATGTGAGTGCAGATGTACCCATTTGTCCCAGTCCTTCCCTTATTTACACTGCACACATTGCAGTTTCTGATGTGGGAGGCACAGTTCCTGCTCTCAAGGGAAGAATTTCTGCTCTCAACACACCCATGATTTTCGAGGAGGGGCAGGGGGAGAAGCATTATTGGCCAAATTCTTCTTTTCTTCACATATTCCTGAAGTGGTGGGGATAGTTATGGTGCCGCTGCTGCATCAGGGGCATCACTTGCACTAGTCATGGCAAGTGGAACCTTCATCGCCCATATTACTGCTGTTGTTGATCCCATTCCATTTGAGCTGCCTAATCATCCTGTTGCTTAAACAACTCAGCAGTAGTAGCAAGAACAGCAGTCGCAAATTCTACAATTATATCATGACATTTGACAATGGCCAGTGGCCGCTGGCCAACACAACATGACTTGCTGGCTAGTAGGGCATTTTTTTTTTCTCAAAAAAATAAACAATTTTGGGGACTTGTTATTAACAAGCCTAAGTCCTAAAAAATCAATGCTTCCTTAGGCTTTGTGTCACATAAGTCTAAGTCCTACAAATCAGTGTTTCCTCAGGGCTTGGGCCTCTAACAACGAATCATACAAATCATCCTCTACAAAATACTCTTTCACATCAAGTATCAGTCTACCTCAGTGGCAGCTTATGTCAGGGGGTTCCTGTCTCTATCACTTTACGTACAAATGTCTTGTTTTGTTTTATTTATTTTTCTTTTTATTAGCTGTCCCCCCAATACTAGTCAAGAACCCCTCAAAACAAATTCCCTGTTTAACTGATTATTACCACCCACTAACACAGGCACCCTCCTCAGACCCATTTTATACCATGTATTATGGAACCCCCCCAAAACAAAAAAAACATTCCCTGTTCAACTGATTCTTTTCCCACACTCCACAAACACAGGCACTCTCATGCCCCTTTTATACTATGTATTTGGGAAATAAAATAGCATTTGCTATGTGTTGTGTATAAATTTAATGTTCCCATTGATTTCAATGGATTTCAATGGAATGAGCTAGGTGAAAAAAAAGACAAAAACTGCACTTTTTTGCAAGAAGTGACATTATTTGCCGATTTTGGTTTGAGGCCAACATTTTTGCCCATCCCTATTCTGGAGCAAAACAATTGTATCATATTTATCAAATAAAACTCACATTTCTTTTAGTTGAAACTTTTCAATGATACATATGATCAGTTGGTTTGCTCCAGAATTGTTCCACTTTTTCTTTGATAAATGTGACCTTATGTGGAATAGAGTTTGTCCAACTCAGTAAAACAAGGGACTCTCACTGCAGACAGTTGTTTTATTTGAACGTTATAACTATTCAAACTGTCTTGAAAAAGATGTAGCTGTTACTATCACATTCTATGGAGAATGATAGTCAGTGACTTACCTCTCCCACAGATTGCAATAGAATAACTGTCTCATACCAGGTAAACTGTCTGAACACCAGCTGAAATATTAAAGGGATAGTAAAAAGATATGTACTGTAGGGTGTATTCTCATAAGTACAGTCAGGGTACTCCCACTGCTAAGAGATGTTAAGCTCAAACATGAGGTTTTTAGGTGCAATGTCTTAATGGCTTGAACTTTTACAGTGGCACTATTCTACACCTTCCTATGGAGGTTTATGGTCAACTGACCAGAACTGTCCTTGGGACATTCAAGGGTTTATAATCCCCTTTTAAACCACTGGAAATTTTTCTCCTCTATAGTACAAATGGTTTGCCTCAGAACTCCTCCACTTTACTTTTGAACATACAGCATTAAAAGGCTCACAAAGAGCTTTGTACATAGGTGCTGAGGAATTGCAATACTCTCTTAAGGGCATTATGCAGAAAGCAAAACATGAAGAATTACAAAGCATACCAACTGCAAGAAATGCTACAAATAAAAATTTCTCAAAATGCCAAACATTTAATTAGAGTTTTATACTCTCTGATGCATTGTAAAGAAATGTGTTAGAGACTTCTGTATCAATCAATGTGTTAAAAGTTCCATTTAAATCAATGACAAATGTTATCTACCCCTATGGTGAAATAGGTTTGCTCCAGAACTGCTCATCATTAAGTTAAAAAGGTTCAATTCCATAGCAAACCAACTGAACCATGAGGGAGGATAGAAACACCCAAAATTCCATTTTCATTCATTGGGATTTTAACCCTTTTAATAACTGAGATGTCTCCAGAACATAAATTTAAAGCCCTATTTCAGTCAATGGGGAATTTAATTTCTCTTCTATGCTGCAGTTGTTTTGATTGAAAACTGCACCACTTTAGACTACAGCTCTTAGAGCATAGAAACTGATATTTGTGTATAGTTAGCCGCTGTGACAGATTTGCACATCTCCTCATTCTCTCATTCTAAGAGGCTTTCAAACACAGAAGGTCAGTTTCTTTCTCCCACTTTAATGTGAATGTACTGGAAATGTCTAACATCCAGTCAGTTCAATTAAATCAACAAAAGCTCTGTCTCTTTGTCAGGCATTGTTTGATTACTCTCCTTATCCCTTATAGCCCATTATTTCTTACCAGGTCAACTCTCTTGGACCTAATGATTTTGCAGTCGCCTCTCTCTTGTCTGACAGAAAAGTATATGTAGATATAATCTTAATCTTGCACAAAAGGGAGGCTTTTTTGAGTCAGTGTTTGTCATTGGTTTAGATTCTAAATTTTAACATGTAAGGATGATTTCTTCTGAGATATCTTAACAGCTTAAAACAGACATAAACATGATAACGGAATAGCTACAGCATTTTCTAATCATAAATTAGTATCTTGGCACACTATCAAGGGCTTTCTCAAAATGGTAATAAATAATATATATATATATATATATATATATTATATATATGTATAAAGAATTGGCACTCATGAGTTACTATTGCAAAAGAGACCGCTACTAACCCAACAGTTGCTGTTCCATAGATATATAATGACAAAAGTAAATAAAGTACATACTCACTGATAGGGATGGGTGAAAATTTCCTCCTCAAACAGAAATCGGCAAAAAATGGCACTTTCTGCATGGCAAAAAATTTCCAGCAAAAAGTGCCAATTTTCCTATTTTTTCGCCTAGCTCATTCCATTGAAATCAATGGGAACATTGCAGTTACACACAACACATAGCAAATATTATTTTATTTCCCAAGGGCATAGTATAAAACTGGCATGAGGGTGCCTGTGTTGGTGGGGTGTGGGGAAACAATTAGTTGAACAGGGGATGAATTTTGGGGAAGTTGTTTACTGGTATTGGGGGTAGGTATTTAATACAAAATAAATCCTAAATAAATTAAAAAAACCATAAGACATGGTATAAAAGGGGTCTGAGGAGGTTGCCTGTGTTGGGGGTGGAGTCTGGAGAATGAAACAGTTGAACAGGGAATTTGTTTTGGGGGGGTTCTTGACTGGTATTTGGGAGACAGTTAATAGAAAAATAAATCAATAAAATAAGAAATCTGTATGTAAAGTGATAGACAGGAACCCCCCTGACATAAGCTGCCACTAGGGTGGACTGATACTTGACTTGATAGAGTATTTTGTAGAGGATGATTTGTTAGATTTGTTGTTAAAGGCCTTTGTAGGACTTAGATTTATTAGAGATCCAAGCCCTTAAGAAACATTGATATGTAGGACTTAAAGGGATAGTATTACTTCAAAATTACTATCCCTCATATTGTAGCCCTTAATAAACTGAGTTAAATGACACCAGCGGCATCTCTCAGACCTTTATGGTTTAAGAGATAGCCGCTTTCAAAGTTTCCTCTCCCCTGCTGTCAGCGTTCTGCTGCCAGCAGGGCAATCCGGTCCTGGGACAGGCGGAGGCTCTTAAACAGAGCCGATATCTTGCTATGGAAGGAAAAATGATTCATTGAAACAGTCTTCTACGTGTTCTTGGTTACCAAGCACACGTAGAAGACTGTTTCAATTAATCATTTTTCCTTCCATAACGAGATATCGGCTCTGCTGAAGAGCCTCCTCTTGATTCAGAGACCAGATTCTCCTGCTGGCAGCAGAACGCTGACAGCAGGGGAGAGGAAACTTTGAAAGCGGCTATCTCTTATACCATAAAGGTTTGAGAGATGCCGCTGGTGTCATTTAACTCAGTTTATTAAGGGCTACAATATGAGAGATAGTAATTTCGAAGTAATACTATCCCTTTAAGCCTGTTTGGCACAATCCCTAAGGAAATACTGATTTGTAGGACTTAGGCTACTTAGAAACAAACCCCCCAACAATTTTTTTATTTTTTTATAGGACTATGTTTTGTTGTTTTTATTTATGTATTTATTTATTTATTTATTTTTTCAAAGCACAAGCCCTGAGAAAAAAATAAAAATGCCCTACTGGCCTAGTGCCAGCAGGTCATGTTGGCGAGTGGCCATTGTCAAATGTCCTCCTGAGTCCATAATTGTGGAATTTGCAACTGCTGTTCTTACTGCTGCTGCTGAGTTGTTTAAGCAGCAGGATGATTAAGCATCTGAAAGGAAATGGGATCAACAATAGCAGTACCATGGAAGATGGATGATGAAGGTTCCAATTTCCACGACTGGCTCCAGTGATGCGCCTGAGGTAGTAGCAGTCTATATGGAGAAAAGAAGAAGTTGCCCAATAATTCTTCTCCACATGCCCTCCTCCAAAATCATGGGTGTGTTCTTATTAGAATATATATTTTTCCCTTGAGAGCAGGAAATGTGGCTCTCATTTGCAACTGCAATGTGCGCAGTGTGTGTGTGGTAAATAACATCTGGGGGCACAACTGAATCCAAACAACATGACACCTGAAACCAAGTACTGCCACTGTCACTATACCCCTTGTCCAGACCCTGATAAGGACACATGACAACTTGCTGACAGTTTAATAGTAATGATGAACCCTCCCTGCCACCATCTTAGCATATTCTGCAGGATGGAATCTCCTCAGATGCCACGTGATGCACTGCTTGCGATTCTCCTCCACCACACTGGAATGTGTGGTCAGTGCACCACACAGTTTGCAATGGGTGGACAGGAACTGCCACATCCTAACATAAACAGAGTGGCTATCATTTGGCTAGGGAGGTAACGATGAACGAGGTGGATTGGCAGAAGATGTATTTACCCTAGAGGGTGATGGTGAGCTAGTTGTTTCACTCGTCATGGAACTCCCAGTCTCTGCCTGGGTTGCTCTAATCTTCCTCCTCTTTGATCTCCGCCTTGCCTCTTGTTGCCTTTCTGGAGAGCTGGGGGTACAGCAACAGCAGTGCTTGATTTCTGTGTTGGGTGTTTGGTTTTAGCATGTTTGACATAAATGTCATGATGTCTGTGTTTCATGTGTGATATAAGGGTGCTTGTGCCAAGGTATATTCCCTCCTTTCCTCTTTTCACTGACTTGTCAAAAATTGTGCACGGTGCCGTTGGTGATAACTGCACTGTGCCTGCCCCAAGAGCAAAATAGTCCCACACCCATGACTTCAGGGTATAGGAAACAGGTGTGGAAGAATTGCTTCTTTCATCTTGTCCTCCATATCCCCCTTCACCGTCTGTGGCAGTGAATAATGTTGCTGCTGTTGCTGCTACTGCCTCAGATTCAGCACTGCAACTAAGACCAGGAGTATTGCTGGTGCTGGCAAGTGGAGCCTGTCCTCGTCCCACATCACTTGTTGACCACATTACCACTGTGTCCACTGTGGTCTGTGGCACACTAGCTTGCTCCTCAGCATCCTGCTGCCTTTGCAACTCAGCATCAGAAGGAATTAGAGTAGTTGCAAATTCCAAAATGTCACTGCTAGTGGTGGTGGTGGTGCCCATCCTCATCCCAGTCTCCCATTCCATCTCAGTTTCTACTAAAAAGGCCATCAATGTCTCTTCCACCCCAGCTTCTCCACCATCATCATCACCACAACCACCACTAGCCCCTATGTGTTGCTGCTGCTGCTCTGTTACAGACATCTCACTGCTGCTTGGAAAAGGTGACGAGTAATGTGACAGAGGGTCCCCTAATGACACACTTGCCATTTCTTGGTGACGTGAAGAAGGCAGACTGGCAGCAGTAGCAGCAGGGACAGGCAACTGATCTGTCTTACTGCTGGTGGTGGTATTAATTGTGTGCCTGCTCTCTGTCACAGCTTACCTTAGATCCAGCATCTCCGCCTCGGGTGACGCAGGGTAGCGATGGCTCAAAATGTCGCTTTGGCGTCATTCCATGCGCCGTTCCTGGCATTGGGCCTGGGCGCACTCTGCGTCTGTAGTGGCCGCCCGTGTCCTCTGGCTAGGCGAACCAGTGGGTCAGAGTAACGTGGGAATGGTGCAAGGGTTTGACTAGTGATGAGCGAGCACCCCAATGCTCGGGTGTTCGGGTGCTCTGACCGAGCACCCCCTGAGGCTCGAGTGCTCGGCCGAGCACCCGAGCCCCATTGAAGTCAATGGGAGGACTCGAGCATTACACCAGGCACCCCCTGCTCTGATGAGGGGAGGGTGCCTGGTCCATAGGAAAAGGGCAGAAAAGGATGGAAACACCACAGAAATGGTTCAGGGACAGCATAGGGAGGATGTCTGGATGCATCTTGGACTCCAACATCGCTGCTGGGAACGATCTTTCGCCCGTAGTACGCCATTTTTACAGACTGACCATAAAACACACAAAAAGGAAAATAAAAACGACTTTAGGCGAAAAATTGTTACCAAACAATATTTGCTGTATATTTACTTGTATATCATCTGCAAATTCTCCCAAAAATTTCCTTGGTTTTCGGAAGTGAGGCCATGATTAAGAGGGAAACGTGCGCAGAGGCAAATTCTCCCAAAAATTTCCTTGATTTTCAGAACTGAGGCCATGATTAAGAGGGAAACGTGCACAGAGGCAAATTCTCCCAAAAATTTCCTTGATTTTATTGAACTGAGGCCATGATTAAGAGGGAAACGTGCGCTGAGCCGACCATCTAAAACATTATGGGTGAGGGTCTGCTGCAGAGCTGACCATCCTAAACATTATATGCGAAGGCCCGCTAGTGAGCTGACGCTATAAAACATTATATGAGAGGGCCCGCTAGAGAGCTGACCCAATAAAACATTATATGAGAAGGCCCGCTGGTGAGCTGACCTATATAAAAATTGTCAAACAGGGCCCGCTGGTGAGCTGGCCCTATATAAAAATTATATCACAGGGCCCGCTGGTGAGCTGGCCCTATATAAAAATTATAGCACAGGGCATATGGAAGAGGAGGAGGAGGATGAGAAGATTAAGAGTCAACCATATACCCGTTTTTTGGGTGGAAGGGGTGAATGGGAATACAGAGTATTCACATCATTGTAAATAACATATATAAAGTGAGTTTATGTTCCCCCGCAGCTTTCCTCCAGTGGAGTGGAGAAGTCAGGGGAAATCCAGGCCTTGTTCATTTTTATAAGTGTCAACCTATCAGCATTGTCGGTGGAAAGGCGGATACGCTTATCTGTTATGATGCCACCAGCAGCACTAAATACCCGCTCAGACAGAACGCTGGCGGCAGGGCAGGCCAGCACCTCCAAGGCGTAGAGTGCCAGTTCATACCACGTGTCCAGCTTGGACACCCAGTAGTTGTAAGGCACAGAGGGATCATTGAGGACGCTGACACGGTCTGCTACGTACTCCTTCACCATCTTCCAAAACTTTTCCCTCCTTGTGACACTAGGCTGCGCATCAGGGTGAGGGTGCTGGCGGGGTGTCATGAAGGTGTCCCACGCCTTGGAGAGTGTTGCCCTGCCTTTGTCGGAACTGCTGTGTGCTCCCCTTTTCTCCCCTTCTCGGTTGGCCAAGGTAGCACGTACTCTGCCGCCAGCGTTGTCAGATGGAAAATTTTGGAGCAATTTTTCAACAAGAACCTTCTGGTATTGCACCATTTTGCTTGTCCTCTCCACCGGAGGAATGAGAGATGAGAAATTCTCTTTGTAGCGGGGGTCCAGAAGGGTGAACACCCAGTAATCCGTGTTGTCTAAAATGCGTGTAACGCGTGGGTCACGGGAAAGGCAGCCTAACATAAAGTCAGCCATGTGTGCCAGAGTACCAACAGGCAAGATTTCGCTGTCCTCACCAGGAGGATGACTCTCAATCTCCTCATCCTCTTCCTCCTCTTCTGCCCACCCACGCTGAAGAGATGGAACTAAAGTTCCATGGCTACCCTCTGTAGCGGAGACAACCGTGTCTTCCTCCTCCTCCTCCTCCTCCTCCTCCTCCTCCGCCTCCTCCAATTGTCGCTGAGAAGACGAAGTGAGGGTGCTCTGGCTATCACCTTGTGTAAGCTCTTCCTCCCCCATTTCCACCTCTTCCACATGCAAAGCGTCGGTTTTAATTGTGAGCAGCGAGCGTTTCAGTAGACACAGAAGTGGGATGGTTACACTGATAATAGCGTTATCGCCGCTCACCATCTGTGTCGATTCCTCAAAATTGCGTAAAACCTCACAGAGGTCTGACATCCATTCCCACTCCTCACTTCTGATTACAGGAAGTTGAACGGAGAGGCGACGACCGTGTAACAGCTGGTACTCCACTACTGCCCTCTGCTGCTCACAAAGCCGGGCCAACATGTGGAAGGTGGAGTTCCAGCGCGTGCTCACGTCACACAGCAGCCGGTGAGCTGGCAATTGTAAGCGCTGCTGCAGCTTCAACAGGCCGGCTGAAGCTGTTGATGACTTACGGAAATGTGCACACACGCGGCGCACCTTGGTCAAGAGATCATGCACATTGGGGTAGGTTTTTAGAAATCGCTGCACCACTAAATTAAATACATGCGCTAGGCATGGTACGTGTGTGAGCTTGCCGAGCTCCAAAGCCGCCACCAAGTTACGCCCATTATCACACACAACCATGCCTGGTTGCAGGTTGAGTGGCGAGAGCCACTGCTCGGTCTGGTGACTAATCCCCTGCAACAGCTCTGAGGCCGTGTGCTGTTTGTCCCCAAGGCAGATCAGCTTCAGCACGGCCTGTTGACGCTTCCCCACTGCAGTGCTACACTGCTTCCAGCTACTGGCTGATGGGGGAGTGGCGGTGTGTGTAGAGAATTCGGAGGTGGAAACGGAGGAGGAGGAGCCAATAACGTAGGTGCTGGTGGAAACCCTGATGGAGGTAGGGCCCGCAATCCTCGGCGTGGGTAGCACCCGTGCCATCCCAGGGTCCGAGTCGCTCCCAGCCTCCACGACATTCACCCAGTGTGCCGTCAGGGAAATGTAGCGTCCCTGGCCACAAGCACTTGTCCATGTGTCAGTCGTTAAGTGGACCTTCCCAGTAACTGCGTTGGTCAGGGCACGGGTGATGTTACGGGACACATGGTGGTGTAATGCGGGGATGGCACACCGGGAAAAGTAGTGGCGGCTGGGGACCGCGTACCGAGGGACAGCTGCTGCCATCAGGCTGCGGAAGGGCTCAGTGTCCACAAGCCTAAATGGCAGCATTTCGATGGCCAGTAATTTTGAAAGGTGTGAGGTTAGTGCTATGGCCTGTGGGTGGGTGGCTGGGTACTTTCTCTTGCGCTCAAATGCCTGGGGTAACGACATTTGGACGCTGTGCTGGGACAGGGAAGTGGATGTGGTCGCTGATGGTGCTTCAGATGCTACAGGTGCAGGGCGGGAGGTATGCGGGCCTGCGCCTTCAACAGGCGATTGGCCGGCACCGAAAACAGGGGAAGAGGAGGCAGTGGTGTGGCCTGCAGACACAGATGGGCGATCCAGGCGTTCCTCCCACTTACTACGGTGCTTGGATGCCATGTGTCGGATCATGCTGGTGGTGGTGAGGTTTCTAGTGTTCATGCCTCGGCTCATTCTGGTGTGGCACAGGTTGCAAACTACAATTCTTTTGTCGTCCGCACTTTCCTTAAAAAAACGCCATACCGCGGAACACCTACCCCTTGGCAAGGTAGATTTACGCAAGGGGGTGCTCCGTGGAACATTTGCGGGCCGGTTTGGTGCGGTCCGCCTTCTTTCTGTAGCCACACCACTGCCTCTTCCAGCCTGTTGCGGTGCTGCAGATGGCTCACCCTCAGGACTGCTGTCATCGCTCGGCTCTACACCTTCCCAGGTGGGGTCAGTCACCTCATCGTCCACCAAGTCCTCCTCCACTTCCTCACTCTGATCATCCTCCTCAAGTCTTCATCCCACCACATACTCAGTCATTGACAACTGTATAACATTCTCCTCAACAAGGTCTTGAGACGGAAATAGTGGTTGATTTAATGGCAACTGTGTCTCATCATCATCATCATCATCCACTACTTCCTTTGACCTTAAATGCCGTTCACATCTGTCATCTTCTTGAGATTGGGTAGCCTCTAGAGGTTGTGAATCAGGGCACAAGATGTCATGTTCCTCTGCAAGCGTGCTTGGAGAGAGGGTCAAATGAAGGATTGGTGATGAGACGAGCTCCTCACTATATCCCAGTGTGGGATCACTTCTTTGACCAGACCGTGTATGGTGGGAGGAAGGATGATCAGAGTGAGGATTATGTTGACCAGACTCTTGGCTACTGAGAGTGGACTTGGTGGAAGACAGGGTGGTGCTTAACCGACTGGAAGCAGTATCAGCTGTCATCCAACCGACCACCTGTTCGCAGTGGTCGGACCTCGAGAGTGATGTCCTGCGACGCCCTGTAAAATTACACATGAAGCTAGGTATGGTGGATGTCTTTCTTTCTTGTGCTCTGGCACCAGGCACAGTTTCTCCGCGTCCTGACCCGCGCCCTGAACTTTCAGGATCACGTCCACTTCCCCGTCCCTTTTTACCCGCCTTCTTCATCTTACACAGAATATGTGACTTTAATATTTGAGTTTGAAAACTTAACAGTATTTCTTATTATTCTGCAACTCTGCAGAGTACACAGAATAGGCTGCTAAACTGCGGTGAAACACACTGAATGGAATATGTGACTTTAATATTTGAGTTTGAAAACTTAACAGTATTTCTTATTATTCTGCAACTGTACAGAGTACACAGAATAAGCTGTTAAACGGCGGTGAAACACACTGAATGGAATATGTGACTTTAATATTTGAGTTTGAAAACTTAACAGTATTTCTTATTATTCTGCAACTGTACAGAGTACACAGAATAGGCTGTTAAACGGCGGTGAAACACACTGAATGGAATATGTGACTTTAATATTTGAGTTTGAAAACTTAACAGTATTTCTTATTATTCTGCAACTGTACAGAGTACACAGAATAGGCTGTTAAACGGCGGTGAAACACACTGAATGGAATATGTGACTTTAATATTTGAGTTTGAAGACTTAACAGTATTTCTTCCTATTCTGCAACTCTGCACAGTACACAGAATAGGCTGCTAAACTGCGGCGAAGCACACTGAATGGAATATGTGACTTTGATATTTTAGTTTGAAGACTTAACAGTATTTCTTCCTATTCTGCAACTCTGCACAGTACACAGAATGTGCTGCTAAACTGCGGCGAAGCACACTGAATGGAATATGTGACTTTGATATTTTAGTTTGAAGACTTAACAGTATTTCTTCCTATTCTGCAACTCTGCACAGTACACAGAATGTGCTGCTAAACTGCGGCGAAGCACACTGAATGGAATATGTGACTTTGATATTTTAGTTTGAAGACTTAACAGTATTTCTTCCTATTCTGCAACTCTGCACAGTACACAGAATGTGCTGCTAAACTGCGGCGAAGCACACTGAATGGAATATGTGACTTTGATATTTTAGTTTGAAGACTTAACAGTATTTCTTCCTATTCTGCAACTCTGCACAGTACTCAGAATGTGCTGCTAAACTGCGGCGACGCACACTGAATGGAATACGTGACTTTGATATTTTAGTTTGAAGACTTAACAGAATGTGCTCTAATCTGCAACTTTGCACACTAAACAGAATGTGCTCTAATCTGCAACTTTGCACACTAAACAGAATGTGCTCTAATCTGCAACTTTGCACACTAAACAGAATGTGCTCTAATCTGCAACTGTGCACACTAAACAGAATGTGCTCTAATCTGCAACTTTTCACACTAAACAGAATATTTTTTTTTTTTTTTTTGTTTTTTTCCCCCCACACAAAATAACCTGCTGCCCCCACACACAGTAGTCCTAAAAAGGACTTTTGGTTCTTTTTTGTCACAATTTTTTTTTTTCCTCCCTACACTGCCTTTCCCTTCCTATCCTCAGCTCTCCCTGGCTCAGACTGAGCCGAACTCGATGGTCAGGTGCTATACAGCACCTGACCACGGGTTCTGGCCAGCCAATCAGTGTAATGCCAGCAGCCAACATGGCTGCTGGCATTACACCGATGTCAGAGCCTCCCTGCACGTTTATTGGCTGCGCAGCAGCCGCAAAACGTGCGGGGAGGAGACCCGAACATGGCGGGCGAGCACATGCGGTACTCGTACGAGTACCGCCATGTGCCGAGCAGAGCGATGCTCGAGCCGATCCGAGCATCGGCCGAGCATGCTCGCTCAACACTAGGTTTGACGCATCGTGCTGTGATGCATCATTTTTGGGCACAAAGCTGCGTATTGATGCAGGCCTCAACCTTATATCTTGTCCTGGTTAGTCTCCCCCTATCTACTTCCTGGCTTGGGTATTTAAGAGAACTGGAGCCTTAGCCAGTTACCCTTACGTTGTTGTTATATGCAGTTCAGTTCCTGTTCCTGTTCCAGTTATCCTTTGTATGACCTGGCTTGTCTGACCATCCATCCTGGTGCTGACCTCTGGCTCTGTCTGACTATTCTCTTGTGCGCTCCCTGACTTAGTGGACATCCAATCTGTTGCAGATCTGTGGCTCTGGCTGACTACCCATCCCGTGTATGACCCTGGCTTGTCTGACTAACCGATCTGGTGCTGACCTGGGGCTCTGTCCAATTATCCTCTCTACGTTGCTTCCGACCAGTGGACATCCTATCTGCGGCTCTGGTTGACTACACGTTTCGTGTATGACCTTGGCTTGTCTGACTATCCCATCTGGTGTGGATCTAGGGCTCTGTCCAGCTATCCTTCTGTTGTTGCTTCCTTACTATGGACACCCTATCTGGTTCTGGCCTGGGTCTCTAGTGGACCTTCTCCTTACTCACTGCAAATGTGAGTCAGTAGTCTCCCTTGTTGCCACCTTCTGGAAGACAGGCCTCTACCTGTTTGACTGCAGGTGTGAGTCACTGTCTCCTTTGCATCTCTTTATGGGATACGGCTTGGGGACTTCTTCGATACTCCAGGGCATTTGAGACTACCATTGGCTTTGGCCTAGTCTCAAGCAGTGTGGTTGTCTGGAGGTAGCCTCCTATTTCTGATAGAGTTACTGCCTCTCTTGTCACCTGCTGCCTGCTTAGTATCTGCTCATTTATTCTTCTTATTATTATTCTAATAAAGGTGTTTAACTATACCGTCGGACTCCTGAGTCTTCCTTGGTCTCTGTAACAGTACGTAAGGGTCATGACTACTGACGGAAATAGTGATCCACCTTTTCAGATCATCTTGCACAAAATGCAGGTTCAGGATCAATGCATTGATCACTTGTCCTTCGCCTTGCAGGCATTTCTTAGCCATACGGCTCATTTGGAACGCTCTAACCCCCAACCGGTGGCCACGCCAGCTCCTCCCTTGGCACTGGCGGGTTCTACCATTTCTGATGCAAGCTTGGTCTGAAGGTTGTCTGGATCTGCTCAACTCCCACAACATTATAGTGGGGATCCTGAGTTGTGTCTCTGATTCTTGAACCAACTGGTGTCACAGCCTACCTAGTTCCAGTGTCTGTCCCTTTGGCGACGAAACAAGCGTCAAAATGTGTAGGAGGCTTCCTCCCAGGTATCACTTGCAGTGCCTGGATTGAGCGTGTATCACGGTCCCCGTGATTCCCTGTCAATCTCTGTATATATACATTTGCATTGGAGAAGTCTGATTGGCCCGCCCAGGATGTGCCTTTATATGCTGAGGCTTGGGCACTTGTCAATTGCCCTTTCATGGTGTTGTGTTGCTGCGCCTAGTTACTGATCTCCAGTGTCTCCTGTGCACCGACCCGGCTAGTCTGACTCTCCTTCTGTTCCTGCTTCGTGATCTGACCCGGCTCTGGCTGACGACCCTGCACCGTGATCTGACCCGGCTCTGGCTGACGACCCTGCACCGTGATCTGACCCGGCTCTGGCTGACAACCCTGCACCGTGATCTGACCCAGCTCTGGCTGACGACCCTGCATCGTGATCCGACCCGGTTCTGGCTCCTGATCCTGCTCCATGATTGTTCCACTCTCCGGTGGTGTTCCTGCGACTCAGTCATCCGGTTCCGGCTACTGCTCCTGTCCGGTTGCTGCTCCTGTGTACTCCGGTCACGCTGGCGACATTCTGACTGTTCTCAGTTTCCTCGCTCATTACGCTGTAGCCGAGGTTGCCTGCCTTGTTCTCGTTCAGCACTGCTCTTTTCAAATGTACCAGATTAACCCTTGCACTGCCGGTAGCCTCCGATTACGTGCCATTTTGATACATTGCCAAGCTCCGGTGATTCTCTGAGCCTTTACACTTTTGAGCCTCTGCTTTACGCTATACCAGTCCTTGCAGAGCTCCGCGTGTTCGATGCCCGGTGAGCATCGTGATCACGCTGGTTGACACTGTTAGTCCATTCGCTCTTGCATCAAGGATTCTGGGTGACACCGTGTGGGTGTCTGGGCAATACCTCATTCGCTCAAAGTGCTTTATCCCAACTGCACTACTCTGTGCATCGGCTCTTCATAGCTTGGGCAATTCCGTTCCGTTCCAAGGGCTGGCATATTTCCGTGGCAGACGCAGGGTTACTCGATACTCATTCAGGGCGATTTCTATTCTGGTTACATCAAATTGGCAGTAGCAATCCTCATAAGCCCACTGTGGTGCTACGGGCTCAGCTTAGAGCAACAGGGGCTCATCCTGTTTATGCCTCAAGAGTGTTACAGCACTTTTCCTGAGTTCCTGATCTACATTTAAAGACTGTTACCATAGACTGCTATATATCTCCTGGGCGTTGGCCAATCTAGTCTGAGCCTTACCAGTTGCTCCACTTAACCCTCTATGCACTACTGTTTGTAGTTTACTCCATCCTCTGTTCATATTGCCTGTTCTTACCTTTACTAGCCGCTAGGGGCAGTGTTGTTCATTTTTTATTTCAATAAACTGTGTTTTACGTTACATCCTGGTCTGAGTGTCAGTAAAACCGTAACAGCGTGCTTGGGGGCGATATTGGGTGTCCGTGTCCTCTTGCCAGCTGGTATTGATGCTCAGTTTGACACAGGAGCAGGTTGCTAGGTTGACGCAATGCAGCAAGATGCATTGTTTACTGGTGCGAAGCGGCAGAATAACTCAGAGTGGGATTTTATGCTGTATGCTGGTATCTCCTTCCATCTACTTCCTGTACTGGGCTTTAAAGGGGAACTGAGCCAACTCCTTTGGGCTCTGTGTATGACCTGGCCTGTCTGTCCATCCAATCTAGTGCTGACCTGTGGCTTTGTCTGACTATTTTCCTGCCTTATCCTGTGTATAGTGGACACCCAATTTGGTGCAGACCTGTGGCTCTGGCTGACGATCTGAACTGTGTATGACTCGGTATCACGGTGCCCGTGATTGCTGGCTTTTTCTGTCAGTTAGCTGTGGGGGCGCTCCATTAGTTGCCTGTGACTAGCCCGCCCAGTATTGCCTATATAGACTGGGTTCCTGCACCCTTTCACTGCCCATTCGTGGTGTCTCTATGTCAGTGGTCACCTGCCTATGGATTCCTGTGTCTACTGGGGCCTGCTTGAATCCTCTACTGTTCCAGCGTCAGAGTACCTACCCAGAGAGTCAGTATACACTCTTGTGTGGTTCCTGCCTCCGTTCCTGATCCGGTTTGGCTTCCGTTCCTGCTTCCGTTCCTGATCCGGTTTGGCTGACGTTCCTGCTTCTGTTCCTGACCTGGTTGGGCTGTCGTTGCTGCTCCGGTATCCTGTTCAGGCCTGGCTGTTGCTCCTGCTCCTGGATCCTGATTTGGATACATTCCACTTGGATCTGGTCGCCTCGGCGACATTCTGACTACTGGGTTCCTCCTGTGTTGGTACCGCTGGTACTAGGCCCTTGGCCTCTGAGTTGGCACTGTATGTCTACGTTATGGGAAACTGCAATTACACTGGTTGCTTGCTGCCTCCATGAAAGCACCGGTAGGGCTTCCAAGTTCATCCAGTACGCGGTACTGGTTTGCTCCACTCTTACACCGGTTTCTTGTTGCCTCCGTTAAAGCACCGGTAGGGCATCCAAGTTGTCCAGTTAGCGGTACTGGTTTGCTCCAAGATTACACCGGTTGCTTGCTGCCTTCATTATAGCACCGTTAGGGTCTCCGTGTTGTCCAGTACGTGGTACTGGTTTGCTCCACTATTACACCGGTTGCTTATGTTACCACCTTTATAGCACTGGTAGGGCCTCCCTGTTTGTCCAGTACATGTTACCGGTTTGCTCCAATCTATCACTGGTTGCTGATGCTACATCCGTTATTGCACCAGTGGGGCCTCCTATACTCTGTGTCACTTTGTCATAGGCTGCCTTACCCGGTATATTGGTAAGGCCGGTAGAGCCTCCTTCATATTGTTGTGCCAGTCTCCAGGCTGCCTTGCTCGGTATATTGGCAAGGTCGGTACAGCCTCCCTCATCTTGTGGTGCCAATCTCCAGGTTGCCTTGCCCGGTATATCGGTAAGGCCGGTAGAGCCTACTTCATCTCATTGTACCAGTCTCGAGGCTGCCTTACCCGGTAATTGGCAAGGCTGGTAGAGCCTACGTATATTGTATTATTGTTTGCTATTGTACTTGAACTTGTCGTGTGTCTGTAACATAAGTGTATGTTCAGGACCTGTGAGGGTTCTTATTAACTTTTCAATAAAGTTATGTTTTATCTTAACTCTGTGTCTGAGAGTCAAATCAAACCGTGACACCCGGCTTGTCTGACCATCCAATCTGGTGCTGACCTGTGGCTCTGTCTGTCTATTCTCCTGCTTTTTCCTGAGTATAGTGGACACCCAATCTGGTGCAGACCTGTGGCTCTGGCTGATTATCTGATCTGTGTATGACCCGGCTTGGCTGACCATCCAATCTGGTGTTGACCTATGCCTCTGTCTGACTATTCTCCTGCTTTTTCCTGTGTATAGTAGACACCCAATCTGGTGCAGACCTGTGACTCTGGCTGACTATCTGATCTGTGTATGACCCAATTTGTCTGACTACCCTCTCTGGTGCTGACCTGTGGCTCTGTCCGACTATTCTTTTGATAGTTCCCTGTATCTAGCAGACACATGCTTGTGGTAAGATTCCAACACATCCCACAGCATTCATATACAGATATTCACACACACAATAAACAACTGGGTCTGCAGGTGTCAACAATGCTAGCTAACTATAACTCTCAATGATCTAAAATTGCTATCAATCTGATCTCGCCCTATTATTTCTATGAATGGACTGTATGACTTCCAAAGATTATTCTAACTTTACAGCCAAATGGCAACTGTGTAATAGTTCTCAGTAGGATGGCCAGATCCACTAGGACTTATTAGAATAAGATTACCCCAGGATAGACTGGGTTATAATAATTTTGAAAGTATATACAGTGTTTATGCAAATAAAATGTATTTATATTTTACCTCTGAGGCCCAGCGAGATTCAGCTTAATTCAGATACAGAAACTAGGAAATTCGGCCAAAGAAAAGACCCTATTTCCCCCTATACACTACTTATATAGGTCACTCCTTAGAGAATTAGAATATTAGGTAATCTTTAAATTTCCATCAAGTTCTCTGATTGGTAAATACCATATACACACAACTTGCAGAAATAAATCTACCATGCTGCTAGATGGCAGTCTACTACCAGAATTCTTCAAGAAGGACCCTAACTGCCAATCAAATATAATGAGGAAACTAATTAAGTGAATTTCAAAACACATTCTCTCTTAGGAATGTAAAACTACATACAACTACAAAAAAACGCCAGGTGCAGTTAGATAAAATTCCTGTATAATGAAGAAAGAGGCCCCCTTTCAAGGATATTTACTGTATGAAAGTCTCAAAAATCCATTTCTAGAGAAACAAAACTGTTACTTAAAGATACAGCCTCATATATACACAGATAAAAATGGTTTCTGGATAGTATTAAACCATTTCTTTCCCAGCAAAGGAGCAAAGGGCAAACCCTCTGATAGTTTTCTGGTATCATGGCATTTGGATAGAGTTATTTACCATATACACTGTGCACATTGCAGTTACTGATGAGAGGCACAGTTCCTGCTCTCAAGGGAAAAATGTATATTTTAGTAACAACACACCCATGATTTTGGAGGAGGGGCAGGCGAAGAAGAATTATTAACCAATTTCTTCTTTTCTCCACATATACCTGAAGTGGTGGGGGCTAGTTATGGTGCTACTACTGCCTCAAGTAGCCTGGAAGTAGTCATGGCAAGTGGAACATTCATCATCAATCACCCATGTCACTTCTGTCGTTGATCCCATTCTTTTTTTTTTCTTTTTTTTTGTGAAAGTATTTTACCAGGAAGAATACATTGAGATTGTCTCTCGTTTTCAAGTATGTCCTGGACTCATTTTATCTACCTTAGAAAGGTGAAAGGCTGAGCTGGCCTTGCCGGGATTGGAACCTGCAACCTCACGGTCTGAGCAGATTCTACAGCTTGTGCCTTAACCAACTGAGCCATCTGTCCGGCCGTTTGAGCTGCCTAATCATCCTACTGATTAAACAACTCAGTAGCAGCAGCAAGAACAACAGTCACAAATTCCACAATTACACCAGGGCATTTGACAATGGCCAGTGGCCATTAGCCAGCATGAGATGACGTGCTGTAACTAGGCCAGTAGGGTTTTTTTTTCTCACGGCTTGTGCTTTAAAAAAAAACAAAAAAACATACGCCTACAAAAAATAAACAATTTTTGGGGGCTTGTTTCTAACAAGCCTAAGTCTTACAAATCAGTGTTTCCTTAGAACTTGTGCCAAACAAGCCTAAGTCCTACAAATCAATGTTTCCTCAGGGCTTTGGGACTCTAATAAGTCTAAGTCCTACAAATCAATGTTTCCTCAGGGCTTGGGCCTCTAACAAATCTCACAAATCATCCTCTACAAAATACTCTCTCATGTCAAGTATCAGTCTAACCTAGTGGCAGCTTATGTCAGAGGGTCCTTGTCTCTATCACATTGCATACACATTTTATTTTATTATATTTATTTATTTTTTATTAACTCCCCCCAATACCAATCAACCCCCAAAACAAATTCCATGTTCAACTTATTATTTCCCCAGACACCACCCACCAACACAGGCACCCTCCTCAGACCCCTTTTATACAATGTCTTATGGGGCATTTTTAATTGTACTTAGGATTTATTTTTTATTAAATGCCCCCCAATTTCAGTAAGCAAACCCCTGAAAAAAACCTTCCCTGTTAAGTAATTCTTTCCCCACACTTTACCAACACAGGCACTCTCATGCCCCTTTCCTACTATGCCTTTGGGAAATAAAATAATATTTGCTATGTGTATTGATTTCAATGGAATGGGCTAGGTGAAAAAAGCGGAAAAACTGCACTTTTCGCTGGAAATTATTCACCAAGCAAGAAGTGCCATTATTCACCAATTTCAGGTTGAGGAGAATCCCTGCAATTTACACTGTGTCAGCCTTTTCTGTCTCCAATATGTCCTTCTGGGTCAAAAGAGTAAACTAAATGTATGTACCCCAATACCAATCAATTCAACACAAAAACACTGAAACCAAAAACACAGGAAGTAGGTGTGAAATTAAAGGTCACAGCTTTTATTGAAGGTTTCTGGCCTATTTAATAGGGACCCCGTGAAGAACCTCCCAACCTTCAATGTAGCTCCCTGGACCCATAGACATAGCTTGGGACATGGTCAGCAACCAACTGCCTGCCAAAAGTGGATGTGTGAAAGGAATGAATGTCTGACTTCTACAGTTATTAGTGTTTATTATATTGCAATTTTTATGGAAGTATTGGATCATTACAGATCAGAGGACTCAAGAAACATTTTGCACGCTTTCTGATGGGGACTATAAGAGGCACTAGTGGGCTAAAAGAGACTGCACCCTGGGTGGACACCATTCCTAGAGAGCCTGCAAATTTGTATTGCAGGCTTGTTCCTAGTTGAGCGTCTGTGACTACCACTTTACATATGCAACTTACCCATGAGATTTTTCATCTCAAGGGTAATAGGGGAATCCAGCATTGGACCCCTTGCTCACAGTGCCTAGAGAGATCAGCTACACCTCACTGACGAGGCCCAACAAGACTGAAACATACGTCTGGGGTTGGCTACTTCTCTTGTTCAGAGAGGAATTACCTGGCATTTCGTGGTTGGACTGCTGTTATGGTAGGACCAATATGATATGCTTTAGGATATTTCCTCTCTGTGAAAGGCACTAGTGGGCTAAAAGAGACTGCACCCCGAGTGGGATACCATTCCTAGGGAGCCTGCAAGTTTGTATTGCAGGTTCGTTACTAGTTGATTGTCTCTGACTACCACTTTACATATGCAACCCCTCAAGGGTAATAGGGTAATCCAGCACTGGACCCACGGCTCAAAGTGCCTAGAGAGATCAGCTACAGCTCACTGACAAGGCCCAACAAGGCCAACATGTACATCTGGGGTTGGCTGCTTCTCTTGTTCAGAGAGGAATTTCCTGGCATTTTGTGGATGGACTGCTGTCATGGTATCACGGTGCCCGTGATTCCTTGTTTACATTTTTTCTGTCAGTTATCCAGTGTGAGGTCCTCATTGGTTGCCCTGTGTTTAGCCCGCCCAGTATAGCCTTTATATACTGGGCTCCTGCACCCTCTCACTGCCCTTTCATGGTGTTCCTGTGCCAGTGCTACGTTTGCTATTGAGGTTTACAGTGTACTGACTTGGCTTGCCTGACTACTCTCCTGTTTCTGTGCCTGTGTACCGACCCGGACTGCCTGACTATTCTCCAGTGATCGTTCCTGTGTATCGATCCGGCCTGGCTGACGTTCCTGCTACCGTGTGCCGACTCGGATTGGCTGACATTCCTGCTCCTGTATCCTGATCCGGCTTGGCTGATGTTCCTGCTCCTGGATTCCGACTCGCCAGTTTCCCGTTGTGGTCCTGGTCGCCTCGGCGACATTCTGACTTCCGGTGACTTACCTTGTTTGGCACCTCTGCACCCGAAGGCTTGTCTAGTATTCCCTTTTGGCTCTACAGAGCGCCTCTGGCCTAGTCCTCCATTCCGCATTAACCGGTTGCAAGTGTTGCCTCCGTGATAGCACCGGTACATTGCCATTGGCTACGCTCCACTCTGTCAAAACCGGTTGCCAGTGTTGCCTCCATGATTGCACCGGAACATTGCCATTGGTTTCACTCCACTCTGTCAAAACCGGTTGCAAATGTTGCCTCCGTGATTGCACCGGTACACTGCCATTGGTTCGCTCCACTCTGTCAAAACCGGTTGCCAGTGTTGCCTCCGTGATTGCACAGGTACATTGCCATTGGTTCCGCTCCACTCTGTCAAAGCTGGTTGCAAGTGTTGCCTCCGTGATAGCACCAGTATATTGCCATTGGTTACGCTCCACTCTGTCTAAACCAGTTGCAAGTCTTGCCTCTGTGTCAGCACCGGTAGCGCTCCTGTTTACTTCAGTGGACTGGTACTCGCTGTGAACTCAGTCTTTGGCGTGTTCAAGAAGCAGCTTATTACCTGCACATATGGGACTGTTTTCCTTTCTTGATGAACATTAACTCCTGCATTGCTGTAACCTGGAAACCTTATCATCTGCCTGACCCGTGTCAGCATAAACTGTTTGTCTTCTATATTTGTGCTGGACCTGAGTGGGCCTAATTAACCTGTCATGTGTCTGTACTATAAGATTTATATTACAGGACCTGTGAGGTGTATTATTGTATTTAATAAAACTGTGTTTTTTATCCTAACTCTGTGTCTGAGAGTCAAACAAATCATTACATATGGTAGGACCAATATGATATTTCCTCTCTGTGAAAGGCACTAGTGGGCTAAAAGAGATGGCACCCTGATTGGGACACTATTCCTGAAGAGCCTGCAAATGTGTATTGCAGGCTCGTTCCTAGTTGAGTGTCTCTGACTACCACTTTACATATGCAACTTACCCGTGAGACTTGTCACCTCAAGGGTAATAGGAGAATCCAGCATTGGACTCATTGTGCACAGTGCCTAGAAAGATCAGCTACACCTCACTGACGAGGGCCAGCAAGGTCGAAACATATGTCTGGGGTTGGCTGCTTCTTTTGTTCAGAGAGGAATTGCCTGGCATTTTGTGGTTAGACTGCTGTTATGGTAGGACCAATATGATATGCTTTAGGATATTTCCAATCTGTGAAACACACTAGTGGGCTAAAAGATAATGCACCCTGGGTGCCTAGAGAGCCTGCCAGTTTGTATTGCAAGCTTGTTCCTAATTGAGAATCTCAGACTACCACTTTACATTTGACTATAAGAGAACACTGCAACTGTTAGTTGCACCATAGAGCTTTATTTTCAAGTACAAAAACTCTATGGTGCAATTAACAGTAGCATCTTTCTCTCTTTATAGTGCCCATCAGATAGTATGCCAAAGGTTGCTTGCTTCCTCTGATCTAATCCATGTTACATATAATGGAGAATGATATCACACTTACTGAAATCTCTTTTTCTGAACATAACCATGGCAGCATTCACCATAGGCTCCTCCTCTTTCAGCTGATAGGACAGAGAAGAAGTCAAACAAAATTCAAACAGTATAAGACACCCTCTCCCCCATCACCAGTTGACTCAATCCCAAAACTATAAGCTAAACAAGGGATGGCAAATCAGTGAATGCTGCCATGGTTATGTCCAGGAAAATAGAATTTCATTAAGTATGATATCATTCTCCATTTTCCTGGACATCCATGGTAGCATTCACCAGATGGGAGAGTACCCAAGCACTAAGAAAGGGAGGGACCAAAACATGATAAATTATTTCTCAAAGAAAAGGAAATAAACAGAGGACCACCAATATCATCTTCCAACCAACTAATTAAAGGCTTGGCCTTACACTGAGAAAAAAACATTAATTCCTAGAAAGTGATCTCTAGAAGAGGGGATGCCTCTCTGATCCTAAGAAGACAATCTACAACCTTCACTCCTCAGTAGATGCATAGCATGGATATTAGCTTTTTCTACAGCCGAAGGACTGATCAGAATATGGTATGATTCACCAATAGAAAAAGGAACTAGGATCAGATATCATTACATACTTCCAGAGAAGATTGTATTTCTCTGGATGGCAATCTTAGTATGTCTAGGAGTGTTTCTCTCAACTGCTGAACAAATATGGAGATTGGAATGTCTTCATATATCTGGAGAACAGAAGATTTGGAAGTGGTAAGGCAGAAATTCCCAATAAGGGAGCAACATATTTTGGCTTGGCTCTAAAATATATGGCCATAATATGTAGGCAATCCTCTCATAGGGCTTCACATCCAAGAGGGATGGGCACTGGTCACTTTTATCTTCTTTCTGTACATAGTCATTCGTAAAATAAAAAAAAAAATCTACTTACTTGGAGGCTTAACTACTGCTGTCTGCTCAGCACCCTGGCTCTCTTAAAGTGAAGAAGACACCAAGAACACTAACAACCTAGAAGGGATGCCAAAGGAACATCCACTCCCAGGCAACATAAACCCAATAATTGGGTACAAAGAGAAACAGATCATAACTTCCAACAGAAAT
The DNA here is from genome assembly GCA_037306005.1 of Rhinophrynus dorsalis. Lineage (NCBI taxonomy): Eukaryota > Metazoa > Chordata > Amphibia > Anura > Rhinophrynidae > Rhinophrynus > Rhinophrynus dorsalis. The sequence goes on from CM074724.1 coordinate 299,413,714, forward strand.
CATAACCTTTCAAAGAATCTAAATGCATGACAAAAGTGACCACATAACAACCAGCATTCCCATGAGCACAAATGCAACAGTACACTGCAGAGCATCAAAAAGTGCATAGACAAGCACACTTAGCATGCAGTAAAATAGTGGCAATTCCAGGATGCATCAGAAGTGCAGGAGCACCACTGAGAAGCAGACAGTACAGGTTCAAGACCTAGTAACAAATGTAGTTCAAACTGGCACACCACATCACACAGTGCCAAAAAACATAGGCAAGCACCGCCACTAGTCAAAGAACAGCTATATGTTCAGTAAAGCACACCATAATTATATCCAATGTATGTATACACACATGAGCAAACCATAAATGTTAATAGGCAAACCACAATGGACACAGTATATCAAACGGTCCATGCAGGAGATGCACCAAGTACCAGAAGCGCACACAGAAGAGCATCCTGGTAAATCAGAGCATTTACATATGGGGACACCACAATGCATAAAAAGTACACATGTGGGAACTGCAGACTAGCCACAGTGCAGCCGAAGTGTGTGCAACCAGGTACACCGCAGCCCATGGCATGAAGCACCAAATTGTGTGGAAGGTCTCTCTGCATGCAGCAAATAGTGAGTAAACTCTCATCAGTACCACAATAGAGAGGCCAGTATCATGAGAGACCAACAGAGTATTCACTCACAGCAAGGGCATGGTCATGCAAAATACTATGTAGAAAGACTGTGTACATGTGCAAAATGGGATGCATACTTGCACATCACTGCAGCATGAGTCTGCACATGCAAGTGAGTACACCAGTATGCATATGTCATAGTGCGCACCCATATGCACAACAGAGCATCAAAAGAACACACACTATTATGCAAATATAGTTTACAGTGTGCATAAACTCACCCCAGTACATTATATCATGTGTGCATAAGCATCACAGTGTAGCCATAAAATGTGTTCACATGCACCACAGCTACAGTTCATGACTACATGCCTCATAGTGCTGCCACAGTGGATGCTCACACACATCACAGTGCAACCATAGAGTGGCCATAGCCAGCATGCATGCACCAAGTGCGGCCATACCCTGAGAAGGCCCACAGAGTGGTCCAAGCTGGGTGTAGCCCTAGTGTGTGAATGTTCATAGGACAGCAACATTGTTCACACATACAAACCCACACAGAGAAACAGCATTCTCACACAAGAACCCTACAGAGTGGGAACAGCATTCCCAAATGTGAACCCACTCATGCACCTATGCAGCTACAGGTGGAAAAAGTGCTCAAACAGATGTGCACCACAGTGGGGCAAACAAGCTTGTGTATACATGTGCATCACAATGTTGCAATTAAGCTTACATATACACATGCTCCACAGTGTGGCAACAGAGCTTTTCTATACATGTGCATCACAATGTGGCAACCGAGCTTGCATATACACCTGCACCACAGTGTGGCAACCAAGCTTGCGTATACATGCGTACCACAATGTGGTCAAAGCAGTTGCTCACACAATTGCATCACATTGCGGTCTCAGAGCTCACACAACAGTGCCCATGCACCACTGAGTGGCCACAGCACACCTTCTCACCATTGCATGGCCACAGTGTTCAGGCACAAACACATGCAACACAGTGTGGCAACAGCACGGTGTAGTAATATATACACATGCACCCAAGATCAGTCCTATGCTTGCCCCTCATAGCAGGAATATACGCATGCAATTGCAGCCAAAGAGCTCACACAAGCACAGCCAGAGCTGATACACACACACTCAATCACAGCAAAAGCCAGCACACATATACCCAGGAGCCCCACTGCAAACACCTGGTCACGTGGGACTACACTCAACTTTAGCATTCAAAGATAAGCTATACTAGAAAGAGGGGCCTAGAAGGGATGAATACAGAACACATACCTGAGGGTAGGTAAAGTGCAGGAAGTCCAGTTGTCCTGAATGCTGGTAGTTTAAGGCAACTCTTTGAGCAGGTAGCATAGATTGCCCACCCTCCAAATCAGAAAAGGGCAGAATATTCTTCAGATAAACCCACATCTTGATGGACTCATTTCAAGGATCTACAAGAATGTTACTGGAAAAAACAGCATTCCCAGCAGTCCCTCTTTTACATTTGTGACCTTAAAGGGATAGGAATGTTTCACAAAAAAAGCATCTCCAAATAATCTTCATAGTATTTGGGCCATGGAGAGTGATATTTCAATACTGTCAGAGTTGTAGCTCAAGAGTAATTGAATGAAAAGTATCCTCCTCCTGCCCATTTTACCTAGTGTAAGCCACCTCCCTTCAGATGTGGAATTTGGTCCTGGGTCCATACAGCTCACAGCAAGGGACAATCTTCTTATTGTAAGCATAAGGGAAAACCCCCATGACAGGTTTTTCAGGTTTTTCCTTATGCTCAAAGAAGATTGTCCCACTCTGCGATCCAGAAAAGGGGCGGGAGGAGGATACATTATGTTTCAATTACTCTTGAACTACAACACTGTCAGTATTGAAATAACATTCTCCAACCTACTGACCCAAGAATGGAGTAGTTAAATAATAGCAATATTATATTGCGACTAATCCTAATACAGTCCTACAGTCCTAATACTTTACTTGTATTGCGAGTGATGACGTCTCCAATGTTCTGTGTTCTCACCAGTACCTGTCCCATGCAAAAACATTGTGTCTCTATGTGGTGATAAACATTGCCCGTAATAAATGATTCAAAATCTAGTCATTATTTTATTTATGCTGAGATTTGGAAGTGAAGTATTTATATATATATTTTTTAGCTTCACTTAGGATGTGATTAGCTAATATAAATAGTAACATAGTAACATAGTAACATAGTAGATAAGGCTGAAAAAAGACATGCGTCCATCAAGTCCAGCCCATGCCAATAACACCCCTGTTGATCCAGAGGAAGGCAACAAAAAAGCCCTCTGGAGCAATTTCCAGTGTAGGTGTGTGTGTGTGAGTGTGTCAGATAGTTCCCCGGCTCAATATCCTATTTGCTTTGAAGCCATCTGTCATAACTGTCAATATTGTTCTGTGCTAGATAGGCATCCATTGCTTTTTGAATGCAGTTACATTATCTGCAAGCACAGCATCCCGAGGCAAAGAATTCCATAGCCTTACCGCCCTTACTGTAAAGAATCCCTGCCTGTGTTTTAGTCGAAAGCGCCTTTCCTCAAGTCTTAATGGATGACCTCTTGTTCTTAGCTCAGCTCTTTGCATAAATAATTCATTGGATAGTTCTTTGTATTGACCTTGAATGTATTTGTAAATGGTAATCATATCACCCCTTAGACGTCTCTTTTCTAATGTAAACAAACCCAGTTTGGCTAGTCTCTCTTTGTAACTCAGATCCTCCAATCCCTTTATCAGTTTTGTTGCACGTCTCTGCACCTTTTCCAGTTCAGTAATGTATTTTTTTAGAACAGGCGCCCAAAATTGTACTCCATATTCTAGATGAGGCCTAACCAAGGATTTATACAGAGGTAGGATAATATTAGTATCCCTTGCTTCTACACCTCTTTTTATGCAGGCTAGTACTCTGTTTGCTCTTGCAGCAGCTGAGTGACTCTGCACACTGCTGTGAAGACTATTGTCTATCAGTACACCTAAATCTTTCTCTAATGAGGATTTCCCAAGTTGTTTCCCATTTAGAGTATATGTAGCAAGTTTGTTTCTACAACCCAAATGCATAACCTTACATTTATCTACATTAAATGACATCTGCCACTTTTCTGCCCATTCACTTAGTTTATCTAAATCCTTCTGTAGGGAAAAAACATCGAGCTCTGTATGTATTTCCTTACATAGCTTAGTGTCATCAGCAAAGATTGAGATGCTACTTTCAATTCCCACTTCTAGATCATTAATAAACAAATTAAAAAGCATTGGGCCCAGGACTGAACCCTGCGGCACCCCACTTATAACCCTAGACCAATTTGAAAAAGTTCCATTTACAACAACTCTCTGCCATCTATCATTTAACCAGTTCTCAATCCATGTACAGATACCACCACCCAAACCGAAGCCTTTTAATTTATGCAGTAACCTGTTGTGAGGCACTGTGTCAACAGCAATTCCCCTGTCCAAATTACTACTTACTCTTTCATAAAATGCAAGTAAATTAGTCTGACATGATCTGTTCTTCATGAAACCATGCTGATTCCTACTAATGATATTGTTTGTCTTCACATAGTTCTGAATACTATCAGTTAATAACCCTTCTAGTATTTTACCCACTATGGAAGTCAAGCTCACAGGTCTATAATTTCCTGGTTTGGATCTTGCTCCCTTTTTAAACAATGGAACTACATCAGCTTTCCTCCAATCACAGGGCACTATGCCTGATGAAAGCGAATCAATAAATATTAAGTATAATGGTTTTGCTATTACTGAACTAAGTTCCTTAAGTACCCTTGGGTGTATACCGTCCGGTCCAGGCGCTTTATTCACTATAACCCTTTCCAGTCTCTTTTGGACCTTGTCCTCAGTAAGCCATGTAGATGTTGGAGGAAATTCCATGGTTTTGTCTGTTTGCCCATAGCTTGTCATTTCTGCTTTCTTTGTATATACTGAAGCAAAGAACGTATTTAGGGTCTCAGCCATAGCTTTATCCTCACTAATCAATTCACCTGTTTCAGTCCTAAGAGGACCAATATCAACCTTAACTTTTTTGTTGTTAATATACTTGTAGAATTGTTTAGGGTTTTTCTTGCTCTCGTTTGCAATGTTTCGCTCATTTTCTATTTTAGCTAGCTTAATTGCTTGTTTGCAGATTTTATTACATTCTTTATATTTTTTAAATGATGCATCTGTCCCATTTGACTTAAACACCTTAAAAGCCTGCTTTTTATTTCTCATTTCCCTGCTAACCACATTATTAATCCACATTGGTTTTGCTTTACTTCTCTTGTGCTTATTCCCCAATGGTATATATTGACGTGTATATTTGCCCAAGAGCATTTTAAATACATTCCATGACTCTTGTGCATTTTTATCTTTGAAAATTACATCCCACTGGATATCCTTTAAAGCTTCTTTTAACTTTGTAAAATTAGCCTTTTTGAAATTGAATGTTTTGGTTAAACTCTTGCTATTGGGTTTCTCATAACAAACTTCAAAGGATACAATATTGTGGTCACTGCTGCCCAAATGTTCCCTTACCTGCACACTGTTTACAATGTCAGAATCGTTTGAGAGCACTAGGTCAAGCAAGGCCTCTTTTCTAGTTGGCTCCTCTACTAGTTGGGACATAAAATTATCATTTATCATACTTAGAAAAATATTTCCCTTTGTTGTGCCTGAAGTCATATTGCTCCAGTCAATTTCAGGGTAGTTGAAATCTCCCATTATAATTACCTTTGCTGACCTAGCAGCCTTTTCCATTTGCAGTAAAAGTTGGGCTTCCTCCAACTCCCCAACATTAGGTGGCTTGTAGCAAACCCCCACCAATATCTTTTTATTATGTGTGCCCCCAGTGTGTATTTCAACCCACAAGGCCTCTACCTTTTCATTGGACCCTTCATTTATATCTTCCCTTAAACTAGGTTTTAAGGCCTGCTTTACATATAGGCATACCCCTCCTCCCCTTTTATTAACCCTGTCCCTCCTAAAAAGTGAATAACCCTCTAGATTGACTGCCAAGTCATACGTATCATCTAACCAGGTTTCAGACACTCCAATCAGATCATACTGCTCATGTACTGCAATCATTTCTAGTTCCCCCATCTTACCAGCCAGACTGCGAGCATTTGCATGCATACATTTTATCTTTTTGCCATTCTTTAAGATTTCATTCTTTTTCAGATGTATTTGTCTTTTATCAGGCTGTAACAATGGCAACTCCCTATTAGATGAACTAGCCCATTCCCCCTCTCCACCCCCATGAACCTTCTCTAATCCCATTCCCTCAATTATACTATCTTCCCCAGCCTGTGTTGCAGCTCCCTCCCCCCCCCTTTCTAGTTTAAAGTCTCCTCCAGCCTTCTAACCATCCTATCACCCAGCACCGTGGCCCCCCTTCCACTAAGGTGCAATCCATCGCTACTATAAAGATTGCTCCCAAGGGAAAAGACTGACCAGTGCTCTAGGAACCCAAACCCCTCCTGCTTACACCAAGTCTTTATCCACGCATTTAACTCCCTAATCTCCCGTTGCCTTTCTAATGTAGCGCGTGGCACAGGTAGAATTTCAGAAAATACTACCTTAGAGGTCCTCTGCTTAAGCTTATATCCTAGGTCCCTGAAATCCTTCTTAACGGACCTCCATTTTCCACAGACTTTGTCATTAGTACCAACATGTACCATGACAGCCGGGTCATGCCCAGCCCCTCCCAACAATCTATCAACCCGATCAGCCACAAATAAATGTATTTCTCCTACATCATTAATTGACCTTTTCAATGACTGGTGATGCTCCAGAGGGGCAAGGACTGACTCTACTATATAATACCGGCCTGTTGGCTCAGTCGGGTGAAACACGTTAGGCTAGTTAGAAATGGGATTAGATGAGTGATAGGGTGGGTGGGAAATTATGAACCTTATTTTTGATGTGAGTTGTAATTACTTTTAGACAGCCTCATGTATCATCTATGAGTCGGATACTAGTTATGGTGTGCTCCTGAGATACTTTTACATTAAGCTATCATATGCTGACTTTCTCCTTTTTATAGCGACTAGCTATTGCCGTATATACGACTAGAATTTTCCAGCACATTCCATCTTTCTTACCCACTAAAGTATTGAATAGAGTAGGAATTATATGATATCTAAGTAATAGGGTCATTTGTATCCAGGGCACCAGCGCCTGAGAGGTTTATTTGTAGGAGAACAGCTCAGCCGAGATCCAGCAGTGGGCACCTTGTGTTTATTTATGCTGGGCTACTTAGTCTCACTATACTCCGTCACCTATTTAGGTTTTATTTGATTTAATGGATGATCCGTTTGCAGCATTTTGTGTTGGTATGGCGTTTGAGGGGTTAATAAATGATAAGCATCAAGTACTGGGAGAGGTAGCTAGACCTCTGGTACGGACAGAATAGCGGCAGTATTGGGAACTTAACAGTAAAAAAAAGCTAACGATCAGTGCCTGACATACTGCCAAGCACCATTCATTATCTTACACTTACCTGTCACCCACTGTCCTTCTCCTTCTGTCTTCATTTCAGTCTTCTCTACATTCTTCTCTTCTTTCTTCTATCTTCTGCCTTCTCTTCATTCTTCTTGCTGTAAATAAAAAATAGAAGTATTAATACAACTATTACATTGTTTAACCCCTTGAGTGGCATAGGGGTACACAACGCATTGCAAAGCAATGCATTGCGGACCTCGCTGGGCTCAAAGGGTTAAGCAATGTATCAGTTGCAAGGATCATATAAATATGCCACCATTATTTGTCATCAAAATAATCCATTCCAGTATTAAAGGCTTGCTCCAATATGTTATGTAAAGAAATATAATAATAATGTGCCTAGCTTTATAAACTGTCTACGCTGCTTTGTGCGGCTGCAGAGTTGGCAGCAGCGGAGACAGTGCCGTGTGCCACAGGTTCCCCTCTTCTCCCTCTCGGGGCTTAAAGCACAGTCACTCTAATCTGATTGGTTGGGATGTACATAAGCACATCTCAGCCAATGGCTGTGAGGGAACTGGATCAGAGACTGTACATATATAAAGGCACTCTCTGTTCAGATTCCCTCATTGCGGAACAGGCATCGGCCCAAGAGGGAGAAGAGGGGAACCTGTGGCACACTGCACTGTCTCCACTGCTTCTGCTGCCACCTCTGCTGCTACAGCAGAGGAGACAGTTTATAGAGCTAAGCATATTGTTATTATATTTTTTACATATCATATTGGAGCAAGTTTTAATACTGGAATGGATTATTTGACGACAAATAATGGCGGCATATTTATATGATCCTTGGCAGTGATACATTGCTTAACCCTTTGAGCCCATAGAGGTCCGTAACGCATTGCTTTGCAATGTGTTGTGTACCCCTCTGCCACTCAAGGGGTTAAACTATGTAATAGTTTATACATTGTATTAATAATCCTATATTTTTATTTACAGCAAGAAGAATGAAGAGAAGGCAGAAGATAGAAGAAAGAAGAGAAGAAAGAAGGACAGAAGAGGACCAGGAAGCTGAGGACTTCGCTGGACATCAGGATTAATGGTGTTACTTTTAATGGGATGTTGTTTTTTTACTTAGTCGGGTTAACCCTATGAAAGCCGGCGGGGTAATTATACTCCACTGGCACTCATAGGGTTAATTCTACTAACTTTTGACACATTTTTCATACTTTGAATGTATTGATATGAGGCTTTGTTTTTTTGTTTTTTTTTTTACTTTTTTTTCATTCAAGTTCCTGTGTCAGCTATTAGATAAGGAACTCAAGTAAAAAAAAAACTGGGTCTTAACTTTCCTGAGATAGCTTGAGTCCCTTATCGGATCTTCATGGCTAACACAGACATTCACGTTCCAAATTATGGTGTTTCCATCATTTGCTATGGGTGAAAACACCTCTTAACTATTTCACTCGATGGCTCTTTTTTTGCTGGTATTTTTTGACAGCACAGACATTTGAATAACTTACTGTGCTTGAAAAAATGCCATTGGAAGAAAAAACTGCCGTCTCCAACATTTGGATCGAGCTCTAAATCTGGTAGCAATGATTTTAGATACCGATGCTAGGGCGTCATTACTCCAGGTTTGCTAGCTGAGTTTTTAGTCGCTGTTACATGTACTTTTTGAAATGTGTTGCTTTGCCACGGTTGAGTTTGTTTCACAGGGTCGACTCTTTAATGGGTCCAAGACAACTGGTGAAGGGGAGGGGGTCTCTTATACTGTTTGACTTTTGTTTGACATGTTCTGTATTGTATCATCTAAAAGGGGGTGGAGCTAACCCAACTGGTCAATGCTGCCATGGGTGTCCAGGACATTGGCATGTTATTGCAATTTGCATGTATTTGCTCAGAGGAGGCAGGCAACCTTTGGCATGCTATCTGTTTGGGATTATAAAGAGAGAATGCTGCTACTGTTAACTAAGCCACAGAGAGCAAGAAAGTCCTATAAAAATTTCCATTCGTTTAAATCCATTTTAACCTCTTGAGAGGGCTCGGTGCATTGCACTGAAGATCTCTTTCTCACTTGCTGTCAAAGGATTCACCCTTTGAATGCCAGAGAGGTATCCAATGCCGCTGGGACTCAAAGGTTAAAAACCCTGTTTTAATTAAATTACATTTTTATTCTCTGGTATTGAAGGTTTGACCCAGCAATGCTCCACTCTTCTGTTGCACATCAGTCTCATTTGATTTGGCTTTTGCTCCCACAATATAAGCTAAAGCTCCCGTTCTGCCTGAGACACACAATAATATTGTGTATGTCTCCTGCAGTGAGGGAGCTTTAGCTTGCATATTGTGGGCCAAATTATCAATTATTGCATGCAATGCCAGTATACATTCTACAATAAATTATGTGGAGAGCCTGCTGGCTCTGCATATTTTTCTGCACTTCGAATGGCCGATTTACATTTTATGATTGGCTGCTGGCATACATTTGTTTGCTAATGAATTGTATGATGCCACTGGTTGGTAGAAGTGGTGTGGGGTGGTGGTGACAATTTAGGAATATAGAGGGATATGTCCATTTCAAACCCAAGCTGTAAAATATTGGTGATATAATCTTACATAAATGTGGCCCCTTCATTGTATTATTTATGTAAGATCATATCATAAATAATCAGGTACACTAGTGTGTACAACAGATTTTATCCTGAGGTGGGGTTTACTGATTACATGCAGTATGAGCCCTTTAACCCCTTAGCGACCCTTGACGTACCAGGACCGTCAAGGGTAAATGCGACCCAACGACCCTTGACGGTCCCGGTACGTCAAGGGTTAAACTCTCCCATCGCGGCTGCACGGAGCGATGGGAGAGCGCGGGCTGCTTGTTACTAAGTGTCCCGATACCGGGACACTTAGTAACAACCAGTAGAAAGTTTGTTGCAACATGCGATTCGCTTGATGAGCGAATCACATGTTGCAAATGCTGATTGACAGGGACAGTATTTGTAAATACTGTCCCTGTCATATATCTCTGCCTCCCTCCATCTTGCACACTGCTGAGGTGGAGAGAGACAGAGAGAGATCGTGTGAGAGTGTTTTCCAGTGTTCCTGAGTGAAAAACCTTTGAATAAACCTGAAAATTAACCATTTGATCACTGTTTTACAGTGATCATCAAGTTCCCCCCCATCTGATCACTTTTAGAGTGATCAATAAACTACAGATCAGCATCTGCTGATCTGTGGGATACCCCCCATCCCCCTTGTATTTTCAGAATTTTTTTTTTATTTTTTTTACATTTTTTTTTTTTTAAATTAAAAATTGATTTAAAATATAGTTTAGGTAGTTTAGGTAGGTAGGTGGGTAGGTTTAGTGTAGACTTGTGTTAGGGAAAGGTTTAGGGACAGATCTAGGTTTACGGGAAAAAAAAACAAAAAAAAACTCAAAAAAAAAAATAAAAAAAATAAAAAATAATAAAAAAAAATATATATATATAATAAGTACAGTTTAGATAGGTAGTTTACTTGGGTTAGGTAGGTTCTAGATATACGCAGGTTAGGGTAAGTTTTAGGGTTAGAGTTAGGTTTAGGGATAGCGTTAGAGTAAGGAAAAAAAAAATTTTAGTGGGCAAAATGCAGCGCAGTTATAGTGTTGAAGAGGCATATGCCTTTTTGGCATCTGACTCAGAGGCAACAGATACTGCGTCAGATTTTGATATAGAGCAGTTTTCAGAAACTGAGAGCAGCTCTACTGATGATGCTGGGCCTTCTGTCAAGAAAAGACGCACTGCCCCAAGAGTTGCCCCGGCAACTGCCCCAGCACCTGCCAAAAATCCTGCCCCAGCACCTGCCACAAATCCTGCCACAAATCCTGCCACAAGATCTGCAAAAAATCCTGTCACAAGATCTGCCAAAAGACTTTGCAAAATACCTGCCAAAAGGAATGCCCCAAGTGCTGCCCCAAGAGCTGCCCTGGCAATTGCCCCAGCACCTGCAAAAATATCTGGCCAAAGAAATGCCCCAACACCTGCCACTCCTGATCATAATGAATGGGTATCCCCAATCAATTTTTCCCCACAAATACCAGAATTTACAGGCACCCCAGGGATTCAAATTGATGTTGAGGTATTTAACTATGATAATTTTTTTGATTTATTTTTTGGGGGAAGACATTTTAGGGGAAATTGTGTCCCAAACCAACTTGTATGCAGCCCAGTATACTGCCGCCAACCCTACAGCTTTTGTAGTTAAAGGGATAGTAATACTTCTTTTTAACTTTATTTTATTTTGTAGGCATTAAAAAAACATGAAGAATGATATAAGTCTTATCTCTCAAACCTTTATGGTTTATGAGATATTCACAAGCAAAGTTCCCCTCCCCGCCCCTTTTTCCTAGTGTAAGCCATCTCTTCTCAAATGTGAGTCTGGTTGTATGACAGTACAGATAACAGAAGGGGACAATTTTCTTTGTATGAAAACAATGAAAGCCCTTCCCCCCTTGACAAGTTTTTCAGCTTTTTCCATTATCTTAATTGAAGATTGTCCCTCTCTGCAGTGTACCTGGGCATCTCCCTTCTGATCTGGTTGAACAGGGAAGGGATACTTTGTTTGTGAATATCTCTTAAACCATAAAGGTTTCAGAGATAAGACTTATATCATTCTTCATGTTTTTTTAATGCCTACAAAATAAAATAAAGTTAAAACGAAGTATTACTATTAGTGATGAGCGAGCACCCCAATGCTCGGGTGTTCGGATGCTCTGACCGAGCACCCCCGGAGGCTCGCCGAGCCCCATTGAAGTCAATGGGAGGACTCGAGCATTACACCAGGCACCCCCTGCTCTGATGAGGGGAGGGTGCCTGGTCCATAGGAAAAGGGCAGAAAATGATGGAAACACCACAGAAATGGTTCAGGGACAGCATAGGGAGGATGTCTGGATGCATCTTGGACTCCAACATCGCTGCTGGGAACGATCTTTCGCCCGTAGTACGCCATTTTTACAGACTGACCGTAAAACACACAAAAATGAAAATAAAAACGACTTTAGGCGAAAAATTGTTACCAAACAATATTTGCTGTATATTTACTTGTATATCATCTGCAAATTATCCCAAAAATTTCCTTGATTTTCGGAAGTGAGGCCATGATTAAGAGGGAAACGTGCGCAGAGGCAAATTCTCCCAAAAATTTCCTTGATTTTCAGAACTGAGGCCATGATTAAGAGGGAAACGTGCGCAGAGGCAAATTCTCCCAAAAATTTCCTTGATTTTCAGAACTGAGGCCATGATTAAGAGGGAAACGTGCGCAGAGGCAAATTCTCCAAAAAAATGTCCTTGATTTTCAGAACTGAGGCCATGATTAAGAGGGAAACGTGCACAGAGGCAAATTCTCCCAAAAATTTCCTTGATTTTCAGAACTGAGGCCATGATTAAGAGGGAAACGTGCACAGAGGCAAATTCTCCCAAAAATTTCCTTGATTTTATTGAACTGAGGCCATGATTAAGAGGGAAACGTGCGCTGAGCTGACCATCTAAAACATTATGGGTGAGGGTCTGCTGCAGAGCTGACCATCCTAAACATTATATGCGAAGGCCCGCTAGTGAGCTGACGCTATAAAACATTATATGAGAGGGCCCGCTAGAGAGCTGACCCAATAAAACATTATATAAGAAGGCCCGCTGGTGAGCTGACGCTATAAAACATTATATGAGAGGGCCCGCTAGAGAGCTGACCCAATAAAACATTATATGAGAAGGCCCGCTGGTGAGCTGACCTATATAAAAATTGGCAAACAGGGCCCGCTGGTGAGCTGACCCTATATAAAAATTATATCACAGGGCCCGCTGGTGAGCTGGCCCTATATAAAAATTATATCACAGGGCCCGCTGGTGAGCTGGCCCTATATAAAAATTATAGCACAGGGCATATGGAAGAGGAGGAGGAGGATGAGAAGATTAAGAGTCAACCATATACCCGTTTTTTGGGTGGAAGGGGTGAATGGGAATACAGAGTATTCCCATCATTGTAAATAACATATATAAAGTGAGTTTATGTTCCCCCGGGGCTTTCCTCCAGTGGAGTGGAGAAGTCAGGGGAAATCCAGGCCTTGTTCATTTTTATAAGTGTCAACCTATCAGCATTGTCGGTGGAAAGGCGGATACGCTTATCTGTTATGATGCCACCAGCAGCACTAAATACCCGCTCAGACAGAACGCTGGCGGCAGGGCAGGCCAGCACCTCCAAGGCGTAGAGTGCCAGTTCATACCACGTGTCCAGCTTGGACACCCAGTAGTTGTAAGGCACAGAGGGATCATTGAGGACGCTGACACGGTCTGCTACGTACTCCTTCACCATCTTCCAAAACTTTTCCCTCCTTGTGACACTAGGCTGCGCATCAGGGTGAGGGTGCTGGCGGGGTGTCATGAAGGTGTCCCACGCCTTGGAGAGTGTTGCCCTGCCTTTCTCGGAACTGCTGTGTGCTCCCCTTTTCTCCCCTTCTCGGTTGGCCAAGGTAGCACGTACTCTGCCGCCAGCGTTGTCAGATGGAAAATTTTGGAGCAATTTTTCGACAAGAACCTTCTGGTATTGCACCATTTTGCTTGTCCTCTCCACCGGAGGAATGAGAGATGAGAAATTCTCTTTGTAGCGGGGGTCCAGAAGGGTGAACACCCAGTAATCCGTGTTGTTTAAAATGCGTATAACGCGTGGGTCACGGGAAAGGCAGCCTAACATAAAGTCAGCCATGTGTGCCAGAGTACCAACAGTCAAGATTTCGCTGTCCTCACCAGGAGGATGACTCTCAATATCCTCATCCTCTTCCTCCTCTTCTGCCCACCCACGCTGAAGAGATGGAACTAAAGTTCCATGGCTACCCTCTGTAGCGGAGGCAACCGTGTCTTCCTCCTCCTCCTCCTCCTCCTCCTCCTCCGCCTCCTCCAATTGTCGCTGAGAAGACGAAGTGAGGGTGCTCTGGCTATCACCTTGTGTAAGCTCTTCCTCCCCCATTTCCACCTCTTCCACATGCAAAGCGTCGGTTTTAATTGTGAGCAGCGAGCGTTTCAGTAGACACAGAAGTGGGATGGTTACACTGATAATAGCGTTATCGCCGCTCACCATCTGTGTCGATTCCTCAAAATTGCGTAAAACCTCGCAGAGGTCTGACATCCATTCCCACTCCTCACTTCTGATTACAGGAAGTTGAACGGAGAGGCGACGACCGTGTAACAGCTGGTACTCCACTACTGCCCTCTGCTGCTCACAAAGCCGGGCCAACATGTGGAAGGTGGAGTTCCAGCGCGTGCTCACGTCACACAGCAGCCGGTGAGCTGGCAATTGTAAGCGCTGCTGCAGCTTCAACAGGCCGGCTGAAGCTGTAGATGACTTACGGAAATGTGCACACACACGGCGCACCTTGGTCAAGAGATCATGCACATTGGGGTAGGTTTTTAGAAATCGCTGCACCACTAAATTAAATACATGCGCTAGGCATGGTACGTGTGTGAGCTTGCCGAGCTCCAAAGCCGCCACCAAGTTACGCCCATTATCACACACAACCATGCCTGGTTGCAGGTTGAGTGGCGAGAGCCACTGCTCGGTCTGGTGACTAATCCCCTGCAACAGCTCTGAGGCCGTGTGCTGTTTGTCCCCAAGGCAGATCAGCTTCAGCACGGCCTGTTGACGCTTCCCCACTGCAGTGCTACACTGCTTCCAGCTACTGGCTGATGGGGGAGTGGCGCTGCGTGTAGAGAATTCGGAGGTGGAAACGGAGGAGGAGGAGCCAATAACGTAGGTGCTGGTGGAAACCCTGATGGAGGTAGGGCCCGCAATCCTCGGCGTGGGTAGCACCCGTGCCATCCCAGGGTCCGAGTCGCTCCCAGCCTCCACGACATTCACCCAGTGTGCCGTCAGGGAAATGTAGCGTCCCTGGCCACAAGCACTTGTCCATGTGTCAGTCGTTAAGTGGACCTTCCCAGTAACTGCGTTGGTCAGGGCACGGGTGATGTTACGGGACACATGGTGGTGTAATGCGGGGATGGCACACCGGGAAAAGTAGTGGCGGCTGGGGTCCGCGTACCGAGGGACAGCTGCTGCCATCAGGCTGCGGAAGGACTCAGTGTCCACAAGCCTAAATGGCAGCATTTCGATGGCCAGTAATTTTGAAAGGTGTGAGGTTAGTGCTATGGCCTGTGGGTGGGTGGCTGGGTATTTTCGCTTGCGCTCAAATGCCTGGGGTAACGACATTTGGACGCTGTGCTGGGACAGGGAAGTGGATGTGGTCGCTGATGGTGCTTCAGATGGTACAGGTGCAGGGCGGGAGGTATGCGGGCCTGCGCCTTCGACAGGCGATTGGCCGGCACCGAAAACAGGGGAAGAGGAGGCAGTGGTGTGGCCTGCAGACACAGATGGGCGATCCAGGCGTTCCTCCCACTTACTACGGTGCTTGGATGCCATGTGTCGGATCATGCTGGTGGTGGTGAGGTTTCTAGTGTTCATGCCTCGGCTCATTCTGGTGTGGCACAGGTTGCAAACTACAATTCTTTTGTCGTCCGCACTTTCCTTAAAAAAACGCCATACCGCGGAACACCTACCCTTTGGCAAGGTAGATTTACGCAAGGGGGTGCTCCGTGGAACATTTGCGGGCCGGTTTGGTGCGGTCCGCCTTCTTTCTGTAGCCACACCACTGCCTCTTCCAGCCTGTTGCGGTGCTGCAGATGGCTCACCCTCAGGACTGCTGACATCGCTCGGCTCTACACCTTCCCAGGTGGGGTCAGTCACCTCATCGTCCACCAAGTCCTCCTCCACTTCCTCACTCTGATCATCCTCCTCAAGTCTTGATCCCACCACATACTCAGTCATTGACAACTGTATAACATTCTCCTCAACAAGGTCTTGAGACGGAAATAGTGGTTGATTTAATGGCAACTGTGTCTCATCATCATCATCATCATCCACTACTTCCTTTGACCTTAAATGCCGTTCACATCTGTCATCTTCTTGTGATTGGGTAGCCTCTAGAGGTTGTGAATCAGGGCACAAGATGTCATGTTCCTCTGCAAGCGTGCTTGGAGAGAGGGTCAAATGAAGGATTGGTGATGAGACGAGCTCCTCACTATATCCCAGTATGGGATCACTTCTTTGACCAGACCGTCTATGGTGGGAGGAAGGATGATCAGAGTGAGGATTATGTTGACCAGACTCTTGGCTACTGAGAGTGGACTTGGTGGAAGACAGGGTGGTGCTTAACCGACTGGAAGCAGTATCAGCTGTCATCCAACCGACCACCTGTTCGCAGTGGTCGGACCTCGAGAGTGATGTCCTGCGACGCCCTGTAAAATTACACATGAAGCTAGGTATGGTGGATGTCTTTCTTTCTTGTGCTCTGGCACCAGGCACAGTTTCTCCGCGTCCTGACCCGCGCCCTGAACTTTCAGGATCACGTCCACTTCCCCGTTCCTTTTTACCCGCCTTCTTCATCTTACACAGAATATGTGACTTTAATATTTGAGTTTGAAAACTTAACAGTATTTCTTACTATTCTGCAACTCTGCAGAGTACACAGAATAGGCTGCTAAACTGCGGTGACACACACTGAATGGAATAAGTGACTTTAATATTTGAGTTTGAAAACTTAACAGTATTTCTTCCTATTCTGCAACTGTGCAGAGTACACAGAATAGGCTGCTAAACGGCGGTGATACACACTGAATGGAATATGTGACTTTAATATTCGAGTTTGAAAACTTAACAGTATTTCTTACTATTCTGCAACTGTGCAGAGTACACAGAATAGGCTGCTAAACGGCGGTGAAACACACTGAATGGAATATGTGACTTTAATATTTGAGTTTGAAAACTTAACAGTATTTCTTACTATTCTGCAACTGTGCAGAGTACACAGAATAGGCTGCTAAACGGCGGTGAAACACACTGAATGGAATATGTGACTTTAATATTTGAGTTTGAAAACTTAACAGTATTTCTTCCTATTCTGCAACTGTGCAGAGTACACAGAATAGGCTGCTAAACGGCGGTGATACACACTGAATGGAATATGTGACTTTAATATTCGAGTTTGAAAACTTAACAGTATTTCTTACTATTCTGCAACTGTGCAGAGTACACAGAATAGGCTGCTAAACGGCGGTGAAACACACTGAATGGAATATGTGACTTTAATATTTGAGTTTGAAAACTTAACAGTATTTCTTACTATTCTGCAACTGTGCAGAGTACACAGAATAGGCTGCTAAACGGCGGTGAAACACACTGAATGGAATATGTGACTTTAATATTTGAGTTTGAAAACTTAACAGTATTTCTTACTATTCTGCAACTGTGCAGAGTACACAGAATAGGCTGCTAAACGGCGGTGAAACACACTGAATGGAATAAGTGACTTTAATATTTGAGTTTGAAAACTTAACAGTATTTCTTCCTATTCTGCAACTGTGCAGAGTACACAGAATAGGCTGCTAAACGGCGGTGAAACACACTGAATGGAATATGTGACTTTAATATTTGAGTTTGAAAACTTAACACTATTTCTTACTATTCTGCAACTCTGCAGAGTACACAGAATAGGCTGCTAAACGGCGGTGAAACACACTGAATGGAATATGTGACTTTAATATTTGAGTTTGAAAACTTAACAGTATTTCTTACTATTCTGCAACTGTGCAGAGTACACAGAATAGGCTGCTAAACGGCGGTGACACACACTGAATGGAATATGTGACTTTAATATTTGAGTTTGAAAACTTAACAGTATTTCTTACTATTCTGCAACTGTGCAGAGTACACAGAATAGGCTGCTAAACTGCGGTGACACACACTGAATGGAATATGTGACTTTAATATTTGAGTTTGAAAACTTAACAGTATTTCTTACTATTCTGCAACTGTGCAGAGTACACAGAATAGGCTGCTAAACGGCGGTGAAACACACTGAATGGAATATGTGACTTTAATATTTGAGTTTGAAAACTTAACAGTATTTCTTACTATTCTGCAACTGTGCAGAGTACACAGAATAGGCTGTTAAACGGCGGTGAAACACACTGAATGGAATATGTGACTTTAATATTTGAGTTTGAAAACTTAACAGTATTTCTTACTATTCTGCAACTGTGCAGAGTACACAGAATAGGCTGCTAAACGGCGGTGAAACACACTGAATGGAATATGTGACTTTAATATTTGAGTTTGAAAACTTAACAGTATTTCTTCCTATTCTGCAACTCTGCACAGTACACAGAATGTGCTGCTAAACTGCGGCGAAGCACACTGAATGGAATATGTGACTTTAATATTTGAGTTTGAAAACTTAACAGTATTTCTTCCTATTCTGCAACTCTGCACAGTACACAGAATGTGCTGCTAAACTGCGGCGAAGCACACTGAATGGAATATGTGACTTTAATATTTGAGTTTGAAAACTTAACAGTATTTCTTCCTATTCTGCAACTCTGCACAGTACACAGAATGTGCTGCTAAACTGCGGCGAAGCACACTGAATGGAATATGTGACTTTAATATTTGAGTTTGAAAACTTAACAGTATTTCTTCCTATTCTGCAACTCTGCACAGTACACAGAATGTGCTGCTAAACTGCGGCGAAGCACACTGAATGGAATATGTGACTTTAATATTTGAGTTTGAAAACTTAACAGTATTTCTTTCTATTCTGCAACTCTGCACAGTACACAGAATGTGCTGCTAAACTGCGGCGAAGCACACTGAATGGAATATGTGACTTTGATATTTTAGTTTGAAGACTTAACAGTATTTCTTCCTATTCTGCAACTCTGCACAGTACACAGAATGTGCTGCTAAACTGCGGCGACGCACACTGAATGGAATATGTGACTTTGATATTTTAGTTTGAAGACTTAACAGAATGTGCTCTAATCTGCAACTTTGCACACTAAACAGAATGTGCTCTAATCTGCAACTTTGCACACTAAACAGAATGTGCTCTAATCTGCAACTTTGCACACTAAACAGAATGTGCTCTAATCTGCAACTGTGCACACTAAACAGAATGTGCTCTAATCTGCAACTTTTCACACTAAACAGAATATTTTTTTTTTTTTTTTGTTTGTTTTTTTCCCCCCACACAAAATAACCTGCTGCCCCCACACACAGTAGTCCTAAAAAGGACTTTTGGTTCTTTTTTTTCACAATTTTTGTTTTTTTCCTCCCTACACTGCCTTTCCCTTCCTATCCTCAGCTCTCCCTGGCTCAGACTGAGCCGAACTCGATGGTCAGGTGCTATACAGCACCCGACCACGGGTTCTGGCCAGCCAATCAGTGTAATGCCAGCAGCCAACATGGCTGCTGGCATTACACCGATGTCAGAGCCTCCCTGCACGTTTATTGGCTGCGCAGCAGCCGCAAAACGTGCGGGGAGGAGACCCGAACATGGCGGGCGAGCACATGCGGTACTCGTACGAGTACCGCCATGTGCCGAGCAGAGCGATGCTGGAGCCGATCCGAGCATCGGCCGAGCATGCTCGCTCAACACTAATTACTATCCCTTTAAGGAAAAAAGATGGAAACCCATAGACCTCATAGAATTTAAGCAATTCTGGGCCTTAATAATGGCAATGGGTATAATAAAAAAGCCAAGTATTCGATCCTACTGGAGCAAAAACCCCGTATGTGATACCCCTATATTCCCCAAGACTATGAACAGGTCCAGATTTGAAATCATTTTGCACTTTATGCATTTTAGCGATAATACCCTGTGCCCCCCAAAAGAACACCCCCAGTATGATAGACTGTACAAAATTTGTCCCCTAATAAGCCATTTACAGAAAAAGTTTGCCCAAGTGTATATGCCCCAAAAAGAAATTAGTGTAGATGAATCCCTAATGAAATACAAAGGCAGGTTAGGGTTCAAGCAGTACATCCCCTCAAAGAGTTCCAAATTTGGTGTAAAATTTTATAAATTGTGCGAAAGTGCCACAGGCTACACCCAGGCTTTTAGAATTTATGAGGGCAAGGACAGCAAACTTGATCCTCCTGGGTGCCCCGAATTTATGGGAACAAGTGGGAAAATAGTTTGGGATTTAATTTACCCCTTATTAAATAAAGGCTATCAATTATTTGTTGATAATTATTACACCAGCCCCCTTTTATTTAAGTCTCTGTTTTATTTTGACACCGTGGCCTGTGGCACTGTCAGGCGCAATTGCAGGGAGTTGCCCAAAACACTAGTAGATAGCAAACTAAAACCTGGGAAGTCCTCATCTTTGTCCCAACAGGAGCTGCTGGCAGTGAAGTTTAGGGACAAAAAAGATGTCTACATGCTGACCACAATGCATGAGGACAGATCTGTGGCAGTCACTGTTCGTGGCAAGACAGTGATAATGAGAAAGCCAGTCTGCATCAAGGACTATAATAAAAACATGGGGGGAGTTGATCTGAGTGATCAACTAATGCAGCCATACCTCGCAATGAGGAAGTGTAGGGCATGGTATAAAAAAGTTGCCATCTATATGATGCAGACTGCTGTACATAATTCCTTTTTACTTTTCAAGCTGGCAAACCCCAATCAAACATGTAGCTTTTTACAGTACCAGCTACAACTTATTTCCATATTTTTATTTCAAGGTGCGTCTGAAATAATTCCACCAAGACCCGGGTTAGTACATTTTATTTATAAAATCCCCCCGACTCCCCAAAAGAACAAACCACAGAAGCGCTGCAGGGTTTGCTACAGAAAGGGAATACGGACAGACACCACCACTTACTGTCCTGATTGCCCTTCCAAACCTGGCCTCTGCATTGGTGACTGTTTCAAGGAATACCATTCAGGCACAATGCAGTAGTGCTGTAAAGGTTCTTTTATTATTTGGCCACTTTTTCCCCCTGAAATATCCTGTTTTTTATTTTTCAAAACACATCCCTCCTTAGATCTAACACTATCAAAATGTATCTCTGATAATGGAAACACACATGTTCCCTACTGGGCCTAGTAGCTCCCCCAAACCCTGACAAACCTATGCATATGGGGCATTGCCGTACTCAGACAATGTAACTCAACACTAATGTAAAGCATTTAAAAAATCTGCAAATATCATCTGATTGAAATCCAGAGCAACACTAAAATAGAAATGTGAAAAATGGTGTTTCTCTGCCTTACTGCAGATTTTGGGAGGGATTGGTGATACAGTGGCAGCGAAAAAATTGATAAGATGCAAACAGAATGAAAGCCAGGGTTGTCTACTCTTCTACAAAATATACTTTTGGGGGTAAAATTAATTGCAGCATTGCCAAACAGACCGAAATGAGACAAGGCACCAGCTGTAAAAATGGCATGTCTGTAAAAGGAAACTAACATGTTCCAACTGGGCCCAGTAGCTCCCCCAAAACCCCGACAAACCTATGTATATGGGGTATTGCCGTAATTAGATGAAGGAGCCGAACACTAATCAGTGCAGTTTATAAAATCTTCACCTGTTCTGTGCTTGAAATTCACATCAACATTGAAGGCAAAGCGTGAAAAATGCTGAATTTTCTTACTTACGTCACGTTTTCAAAGGCTTGGTGGTAAAATGGCTGTTTGCAAGATTTGAAAACACACCTAAAATGAAAGCCTGGGGTGTCTACTTTCAAAAATATACACTTTTGGCGGGAAATCTTAAAAAAGAGCAGTGTTACACAGCCCAAATGAGAAATGGCACCAGTAATCAAGCTGTGAAGATTCAAAGTGTGAACCTGGAAACGCGCATGTTCCAATTTGGGACCCGTAGCTCCCACAAACCAAGAAAAAGCTATCCATATGGGGTATTTCCGTACTCAGAAGAAGGAGCCGAACACTAATCAATGCAGTTTATATAATCTTCACCTGTTCTGTGCTTGAAATTCACATCAACATTGAAGGCAAAGTGTAAAAAACGCAGTTTTTTTACTTACGTCAAGTTTACGAGAAAGTGGTGGTAAAATGGCTGTGTAAAAAATTTAAAAACACACCTAAAATGAAAGCTGGAGGTGTCTACTTTCCAAAAATATACACTTTTGGGGGGAAATCCTAAAGTGGAGCACTGGAACATAGCCCAAAATGAGTAATGGCACCAGTTAAGCAGGACTTGAAAATTCAATATTTGTTCAAAATTGGGCCCTGTAGCTCCCCCAAACCTTGAGAAACCTATGCATATGGGGTATTGCCGTACTCAGAAGAAGGAGCTGAACACTAAACAATGCATTTTTAAAAATCTTCACCTATCCTGTGCTTGAAATTCACATCAACATTGAAGTGAAAGTGTGAAAAACGCTGTTTTTTTAACTTGCGTCAAGATTTACGAAAGATTTGTGGTAAAATGGCTGCGTAAAAAATTTGAAAACACACCTAAAATGAAAGCTGGAGGTGTCTACTTTCCAAAAATATACACTTTTGGGGGGAAATCCTAAAGTGGAGCACTGGAACATAGCCCAAAATGAGTAATGGCACCAGTTAAGCAGGACTTGAAAATTCAATATTTGTTCAAAATTGGGCCCTGTAGCTCCCCCAAACCTTGAGAAACCTATGCATATGGGGTATTGCCGTACTCAGAAGAAGGAGCTGAACACTAAACAATGCATTTTTAAAAATCTTCACCAATCCTGTGCTTGAAATTCACACCAACATTGAAACCTAAGTGTGAAAAACGCTGAATTTTTTACTTACATCAAGATTTACGAAGAATTTGTGGTAAAATGGCTGCGTAAAAAATTTGAAAACATACATAAAATGAAAGCCTGGGGTGTCTACTTTCCAAAAATATATGCTTTTGGGGGGAAATCTTAGAGTGGAGCACTGTTACACAGCCCCAAATGAGACATGGCACCAGTGATGCAAGCTGTGAAAATTCAAAGTGTGAAACTGGAAACGCGCATGTTCCAATTTGGGCCCCATAGCTCCCGCAAACCTTGAATAACCTATACATATGGGGTATTGCCGTACTCATAAGAAGGAGCTGAACACTAAACAATGCATTTTTAAAAATCTTCACCTATCCTGTGCTTGAAATTCACATCAACATTGAAGTGCAAGTGTGAAAAACGCTGTTTTTTTAACTTACGTCAAGATTTACGAGTGATTGGTGGTAAAATGGCTGCGTAAAAAATTTGAAAACATACATAAAATGAAAGCCTGGGGTGTCTACTTTCCAAAAATATATGCTTTTGGGGGGAAATCTTAGAGTGGAGCACTGTTACACAGCCCCAAATGAGACATGGCACCAGTGATGCAAGCTGTGAAAATTCAAAGTGTGAAACTGGAAACACGCATGTTCCAATTTGGGCCCCATAGCTCCCACAAACCTTGAATAACCTATGCATATGGGGTATTGCCGTACTCAGAAGAAGGAGCTGAAGACTAAACAATGCATTTTTAAAAATCTTCACCTATCCTGTGCTTGAAATTGACACCAACATTGAAACCTAAGTGTGAAAAACGCTGATTTTTTTACTTACATCAAGATTTACGAAGGATTCGTGGTAAAATGGCTGCGTAAAAAATTTGAAAACATACATAAAATGAAAGCCTGGGGTGTCTACTTTCCAAAAATATATGCTTTTGGGGGGAAATCTTAGAGTGGAGCACTGTTACACAGCCCCAAATGAGACATGGCACCAGTGATGCAAGCTGTGAAAATTCAAAGTGTGAAACTGGAAACGCGCATGTTCCAATTTGGGCCCCATAGCTCCCACAAACCTTGAATAACCTATGCATATGGGGTATTGCCGTACTCAGAAGAAGGAGCTGAAGACTAAACAATGCATTTTTAAAAATCTTCACCTATCCTGTGCTTGAAATTCACACCAACATTGAAGCGAAAGTGTGAAAAACGCTGATTTTTTTACTTACATTAAGATTTACGAAGGATTCGTGGTAAAATGGCTGCGTAAAAAATTTGAAATCATACATAAAATTAAAGCCTGGGGTGTCTACTTTCCAAAAATATATGCTTTTGGGGGGAAATCGTAGAGTGGAGCACTGTTACACAGCCCCAAATGAGACATGGCACCAGTGATGCAAGCTGTGAAAATTCAAAGTGTGAAACTGGAAACGCTCATGTTCCAATTTGGGCCCCATAGCTCCCGCAAACCTTGAATAACCTATGCATATGGGCATAGGCGTGCGCACGGGGTGTGCCGGGTGTGCCCAGGCACACCCTAATCGGCCCCGTGCGCACCGGCCAGGGAAGCTGGAAATTTTTTTTTTTTTTTTTTTTTAAATAAATCTGCCGCGAGGGAGCGCTGATTTACACTACCAAGCGCTCCCTCGCGGCGTCTAGGTGACCCTGACACTGCAGAGAGACCCAGGCTCTGTAGTAATACAGAGCGCTGGGAGATGACATCATCTCCCAGCGCTCTGCATTACTGAGAGCAGCGCACGGGAGCTTCAGCTTTGTGCCGAAGGAGGCACAGAGCTCCCTCTTGACACGCCGCTAGACCACCAGGGACTGAAGGTAAGGGATGAAGGGGCAATTTGGAGAAGAATGGGGCATTGTGCAGATGAAGGGGCATTATGGAAGGGGGCAATGTGAAGATGATGGGGGCAGGTTGGAGCTGAAGGGGGCAATGTGAGGGCAAGTTGGAGCTGATGGGGGCAAGTTGGAGCTGAGGGCAAGTTAGAGCTGATGGGGGCAATGTTAGGGCAAGTTGGAGCTGATGGGGGCAATGTGAGGGCAAGTTGGAGCTGATGGGGGCAAGTTGGAGATGAAGGCAAGTTAGAACTGATGGGGGCAATGTTGGGGCAAGTTGGAGCTGATGGGGGCAATGTTAGGGCAAGTTGGAGCTGATGGGGGCAATGTGAGAGCAAGTTGGACCTGATGGGGGCAAGTTGGAGTTGAGGGCAAGTTAGAGCTGATGGGGGCAATGTTGGGGCAAGTTGGAGCTGAGGGCAAGTTGGAGCTGATGGGGGCAATGTTAGGGCAAGCTGGAGCTGATGGGGGCAATGTGAGGGCAAGTTAGAGCTGATGGGGGCAGTGTTGGGGCAAGTTGGAGCTGATGGGGGCAAGTTGGAGCTGAGGGCAAGTTGGAGCTGATGGGGGCAATGTGAGGGCAAGTTGGAGCTGATGGGGGCAAGTTGGAGATGAAGGCAAGTTAGAGCTGATGAGGGCAATGTTGGGGCAAGTTGGAGCTGATGGGGGCAATGTTAGGGCAAGTTGGAGCTGATGGGGGCAATGTGAGGGCAAGTTGTACCTGATGGGGGCAAGTTGGAGTTGAGGGCAAGTTAGAGCTGATGGGGGCAATGTTGGGGCAAGTTGGAGCTGAGGGCAAGTTGGAGCTGATGGGGGCAATGTGAGGGCAAGTTAGAGCTGATGGGGGCAGTGTTGGGGCAAGTTGGAGCTGATGGGGGCAAGTTGGAGCTGAGGGCAAGTTGGAGCTGATGGGGGCAATGTGAGGGCAAGTTGGAGCTGATGGGGGCAAGTTGGAGATGAAGGCAAGTTGGAGCTGATGGGGGCAAGTTGGAGCTGATGGGGGCAATGTTAGGGCAAGTTGGAGCTGATGGGGACAATGTGAGGGCAAGTTGGAGCTGATGGGGACAATGTGAGGGCAAGTTGGAGCTGATGGGGGCAAGTTGGAGTTGAGGGCAAGTTTGAGCTGATGGGGACAAGATGGAGCTGATGGGGCAAGTCGGAGCTGAGGGCAATGTGGAGATTATGGGGGCAAGTTGGAGCTGATGGGGGCAAGTTGGAGCTGATGGGGGCAATGTGAGGGCAATATGGATTTGATGGGGGATAAGTTGGAGCTGATGGGGGCAATATGGAGCAGATGGGGGGCAATCATTTATTTAGCACACAAACACACATATACATATATATGTATATACGTGCGTTCGCGTATGTAATACATATACATATATATATATATATATATATATATGTATGTGTATATTTATTACATACGCGAACGCAAGTGTGTGTTTGTGCTTTTGGGTGCACACCCTAATGCAATTGGCTGCGCACGCCTATGCATATGGGGTATTGCCGTACTCAGAAGAAGGAGCTGAACACTAAACAATGCATTTTTAAAAATCTTCACCAATCCTGTGCTTGAAATTCACACCAACATTGAAACCTAAGTGTGAAAAACGCTGAATTTTTTACTTACATCAAGATTTACGAAGAATTTGTGGTAAAATGGCTGCGTAAAAAATTTGAAAACATACATAAAATGAAAGCCTGGGGTGTCTACTTTCCAAAAATATATGCTTTTGGGGGGAAATCTTAGAGTGGAGCACTGTTACACAGCCCCAAATGAGACATGGCACCAGTGATGCAAGCTGTGAAAATTCAAAGTGTGAAACTGGAAACGCGCATGTTCCAATTTGGGCCCCATAGCTCCCGCAAACCTTGAATAACCTATACATATGGGGTATTGCCGTACTCAGAAGAAGGAGCTGAACACTAAACAATGCATTTTTAAAAATCTTCACCTATCCTGTGCTTGAAATTCACACCAACATTGAAACCTAAGTGTGAAAAACGCTGATTTTTTTACTTACATCAAGATTTACGAAGGATTCGTGGTAAAATGGCTGCGTAAAAAATTTGAAAACATACATAAAATGAAAGCCTGGGGTGTCTACTTTCCAAAAATATATGCTTTTGGGGGGAAATCTTAGAGTGGAGCACTGTTACACAGCCCCAAATGAGACATGGCACCAGTGATGCAAGCTGTGAAAATTCAAAGTGTGAAACTGGAAACGCACATGTTCCAATTTGGGCCCCATAGCTCCCGCAAACCTTGAATAACCTATACATATGGGGTATTGCCGTACTCAGAAGAAGGAGCTGAACACTAAACAATGCATTTTTAAAAATCTTCACCTATCCTGTGCTTGAAATTCACATCAACATTGAAGCGAAAGTGTGAAAAACGCTGTTTTTTTAACTTGCGTCAAGATTTACGAAGGATTCGTGGTAAAATGGCTGCGTAAAAAATTTGAAAACATACATAAAATGAAAGCCTGGGGTGTCTACTTTCCAAAAATATATGCTTTTGGGGGGAAATCTTAGAGTGGAGCACTGTTACACAGCCCCAAATGAGACATGGCATCAGTGATGCAAGCTGTGAAAATTCAAAGTGTGAAACTGGAAACGCGCATGTTCCAATTTGGGCCCCATAGCTCCCACAAACCTTGAATAACCTATGCATATGGGGTATTGCCGTACTCAGAAGAAGGAGCTGAACACTAAACAATGCATTTTTAAAAATCTTCACCTATCCTGTGCTTGAAATTCACATCAACATTGAAGTGCAATTGTGAAAAACGCTGTTTTTTTAACTTACGTCAAGATTTACGAGTGATTGGTGGTAAAATGGCTGCGTAAAAAATTTGAAAACATACATAAAATGAAAGCCTGGGGTGTCTACTTTCTAAAAATATACACTTTTGGGGGAAAATCTTAGAGTGGAGCACTGTTACACAGCCCCAAATGAGACATGGCACCAGTGATGCAAGCTGTGAAAATTCAAAGTGTGAAACTGGAAACGTGCATGTTCCAATTTGGGCCCCGTAGCTCCCCCAAATCTTGAGAAACCTATTAATATGGGGTATTGCCGTACTCAGAAGAAGGAGTTGAACACTAAACAATGGATATTTTTACATTTTCAACTATCTCATGCTTGAAATCAACAGTAATATTGAAATGTAAGTGTGAAAGCTGCAAAAAAACTAAATTTGTCCACAATTTTGAAATTTTTTTCTGGAACAATAGCTGCATAAAAAACTTCAAAATTCTCCTGATTATTTACCTTATGTTGTCTAGTTTTCAGAAAGATATACCTTTGTGGGACATTTTTGGTTCTGGCACCGTCAGCTAAGCTATGATGCTCACATGCCAATTGTTGAGAAATTACAAGTTGGAAATAATGGCATCCATCTTGTAATATTTACCTTGTAAATGTGAGGAAGTGATTGAAATACTAGGCATATGGGGTATTCTTATATTCAGGAGAAGCAAATGAATATATTTAGGGGTATTTTTTGTCATAAACTAATTGTATGCAAATCCTGACACGAAAATATAAGCAAAATGTTGTTTTTTTTTAATTGTTTTGCTCTTTTTTTCTATTTTAATCAAATTAAATGATGAGGTATTCATATAATTGTGGTATCAAAAGAAAGCCCTACTTGTGCTTAAAAAAACAGTATATAATTTATGTGGGTGCACAGAAGAAATTAAAGAGAAAATATGGTTGAACAAAGACATAGTCAAAAAAGTCAAAATTGCTCCGGTCCTTAAGTCAAATCTAACTCAGATTTTCCCGGTCCTTAAGGGGTTAAGAACCAGGGGTCTTTACAATGAGATACACTCCACTCTGGTCCTGAAAGGGTTAATACTGTTTTTGATCAGTTGATCAGTACATGATAATCTTCTGTTATTATTCACTCCCTTCTGTGCTTTAAAATTAATTGTTTCTCATATGGGTCTCTAGTTAAAGGAAAGGCAAGAAGGTTTGCTCAGCAGTTTTGTTTTGTTTTTTTTTGTTTTGTTTTTGTTTTTTTGCACTGACAAGAAAAGTGGCTCCACAATTTATTTAGCACTTGGCCCCACAAGCCCTAGAACCAGTCCTTCCTATAATCCCTGGCCCTTTAACACCTACACGACAATTTACCTGCCCCTTCTACTTTTCCATTGCCTGTGGGAAAGGCAGCACACCTCTATTGTTCAGTAGGCCCCCCTTCCCACAGTC
Source organism: Rhinophrynus dorsalis (assembly GCA_037306005.1). Lineage (NCBI taxonomy): Eukaryota > Metazoa > Chordata > Amphibia > Anura > Rhinophrynidae > Rhinophrynus > Rhinophrynus dorsalis. Next base: position 299,442,476 of record CM074724.1, read on the forward strand.
AGAGAGGCAGAATAAGGGCTTAGTCCTGGCACCTTATGATGTCCTCTGGTTCAGGCCATCATAAGGGGTCATTTTTGATCCTTTACACATGCAGGGGAGTCACAGACCCACTGCAAGAAATGGGTGCACATCACTGAAAGTGAAATGAAGGGAAGAACAGAAATAAATATACTGAACTAAAGAGAAATTAAGCCAGTATTCACATGTGTATATATTACAAAATACTATAAACCAAAATAAATATTTTTCTTCTGTTATGTTTATTTAAAAGCCTCTTCATGCTATTCATCATTTTGTTACACAGATGTTTTCTTCTCAGCATTTACTATAGTTTTATGAAATATAATTGGTTACAGTTATTATAAAATGACTAGTTATATAGTTTATTTGTTTTTGCTTTATACAAAAGACTATTTTGGCATACCATGTTTCTCCAGCTTATACTCAGAATAATTGGAATGTGTGTCTACAGCATGTCAAATACGACAATAAAGGTTTGACTTTGGCTTTACTTAAAGGGATAGTAATGTTTCACAATAAAAGCACCTCCAATTAATCTTCATAGCATTTGGGCCATGGAGAGTGTTATTTCAATACTGTCAGGGTTGTAGCTCAAGAGTAATTGAATGATAAAGTCTCCACCTCCCACCCTTTTTACCTAGTGTAAGCCACCTCACCTCAGATGTGGAATCTGGTCTTGGAACTGACAGCTTGCAGCAAGGGACAATCTTCTTACTGTGAGAACAATGAAAACCCTGCCCCCCCTTGACAGGTTTTTCATGTTTTTCCTTAAGCTCACTGAATATTGTCCCTCTCTGTGATCCATCTTGCTGCTCTGAGGTGAGCAGAATTACATCTGTAAAGGGGAGGGAGGGGGATACTTTATCATTCAATTGAACTACAACTCTGACAGTATATAATACTATGGAGATTAATTGGAGCTGCTGTTATTATGTTTTATTATGAAACATTACTATCCCTTTAAGGATGACAATATCTAAGTCATTGGATAAACTAAAATGAGGTATCCTGTCTTGTGTTTCTCCCAGCGGCTTTGTCTTCATCCTTGTAGTTAATGTCAAACCGGTCCCTAAAAGCATTTTCAAGCCTGGCTGGTATAGACTTTATGAAACTGCCTTTCATACCTTTGGAAAGTAAAACATAGAGGATAGGATTAAGGCAACTGTTGAAGTACGCCAGGAAATTACAAATTGTACCTAATATCAAATTTGTTTTCACATGTATGAAACTGATTGGTATAAATGGCCACAGGTGATATGGAAGCCAGCAGCAGGAGAAACAAATCACAATTGCAGTGATGATCCTGAAAGGTCGTTTAGATCTATTAGGCCTTTTAGTTGTTCTAAGTTTAATCACAATCAAACCATAAGAGCTAAGCATAATGGTAAAGGGGATCAGAAACATGAAGATAAGCTTGGAGAGGAAAACTGCATTTTTAACTTGATTTCTTTTGCTTCCTTCCCATTCTAAATACTGATATATCTTTTCAATTATATGATAGCATTCAAAATCATCAAAATATTCAACATTTAAAAAGAAGAAAGGGGTTATGAGAATAAGAGATAATATCCAAATTATTATAGCAATGGTAGATGCTAATCTGCGTGTCCTGTGTATTTGGGCCCGAAAAGGCCACATAATGGACACACAGCGGTCAATACTGATTGCAGTTAAGAAAGAAACACTGGTAAACATGTTTAATACCAACATGCTGGAGCTTGTTATGCATAAAAAATAATACTCCATAGATTGCAAAGAACAAAACATTTGTGCAATATGCAAAAGAAGAGTCATATTACAAATCAAGTCTGCTATTGCCAGATTGAGGAACCACACAGCACTTATCGTCTTCATTTTGTATACAGCAATCCAAATGACTAAACCATTCCCTATACTTCCCACAATGAAGATAATACTGAAACAAAGAATAGACAGTATTTGTCTAAATCTATATATTTTCAAATACAATTCAATATAAATATCAAAGTCTTCTTTATCATAAAATGGGTTGTCATAATCAGGAGTCAGAGGCACAACAGTAGTGTTCATGCTGGATGTTCAACTGTAAAAGCAAGAAATGACAGAGTAAGATTATTATAACAAAATCAATGTATAAAGGTGAATAATCTGTCAGAAAAAATAGTAACTGGAAACTTTAGTGCTTATTGAACAAACAGAGTATATGTTATTAAAAAATAATTTAATTGCCCAAAAGACAAATGTTACTTCTTAGAAATATGATTTTTTCTAGCATAAAAATGTATTATTGACAGGTGTGTTCGCTCATCTTTCTGCAAACCCCTCCATGGTTGTGACATTTAGAGTCGCCCCTCCTCATGGAAGACCTGAGTGGCACAATAGGACATATGTATAAAGACCAAAACTGAGCAATTCTGGTGCAAACCAACTGCATCATGGGGAAACATTAAATGTCCCCATTCAGTTAAATTGAGATTTTAACTCATTGAATAATTTGCATTGCGTTATAGACCTCTCTAGCATTCAAGGAATTAAAAGTTCCATTTAACCTCTTGAGGACCAGACAGGTGTATAATGCAAGAGATGAAATGAATGGGATCTTTTATTTCATCTGTATGGTGCAGTTGGCTAGCCCCATAGTTGCTACTTTTTACCATTATATATGAGTAGATAGGAGCTAAGCTTCAGAAAATTAGTTTTCAGATCAGTAAAATAAGTACAGAAAATAATTGGTTCAGTAGCTTCTGATCCAAGTAGGTGTACACATTTTTAATATATATGTTAAGATATATTAATTATAAGAGAATGACTGAAATGCTTGTTAGAGCATGTTATGTGAATAATTATGGTTATTGCAGAAAAAATGTCCTACTTCCTGCTTACTATGCTTCATATGCTTCCTATGCCACCCCCTGCAAAACTAAAACATTGTATTACTATTTGGCATGGCAGAACCTCCATAATGAGGCAATTGAGTCTAATCACATCCATCAGAATAAAACCTGACTGATTTCTTCATTCCCTCTCTCAACAGCTGTGAGCACAAGGTTAACTCTGTCACAGATACATATTTTAAAAGGAAATGTCCCCATCATGCTAAGTAGTAGTAGTAGTGGTAGGAGCAGTAGTAGTAGTAGTAGTATTAATAGTGGTGGTAGTAGTAGTACTTGTAGTAGTAGTAGTAGTAGTAGTAGCAGCATTAGAAGAAGCAGTAGTACTAGGAGTTGGAGGAGGGGCAGTAGTGGTAGTAGTATTAGTAGTAGCAGTAATAGTAGTAGAGTAGCAGTAGGAGGAGCAGTAGTAGTAGTAGGAATCTACTCAAGTCTTTCATACCTTTTAGAGGAGTAGTTACAAAGACATATCTGGAATATTACAGAGGCGATGTGTACCAGCTCTTTTTGTTTTCCTGGACATGTGATCACTTTTCACCATTCTGAATGGTTAAAAAAACAAATAAACAAAACATCTGTTTCATAAAACATATTTGGAATCCAGCAAAATAGCTTTTTTAGCAGGAATACTAACTTTATAAAGTTGTTGTGTTCATCTCTACAAAGATAGTAACATAGTAAAATAGTAAATAAGGTTGAAAAGAGACACAAGCCCATCAAGCTTAACCTTTGCCTCATAACCTACAGAAATATGAATTATATAAGCTTTCCTAAGTTAGGTTTTATTTGAAATTCCTATTTTGCTTACTATTACACAATATAAACCTGTATGCTCCGTCTTGAAAGAAATGTATGTAATCTTTTCTTAAATGTATCCATTGTATCTGCCATTACCACATCCTTGGGAGAGGAACTTCACAATTTAACACACCATACTGTAAATAAAAACCTTCCTCTGCTGAAGCTGAAACCTACTTTCCTCTAACCTCAAGGGGTGGCCCCTGGTTATTACGCCTTGGAATGAAAAGCTCTCTAGAGAGATCCTTGTATTGACCTGTCATATACTTGTACTTTGTGACAAGATCTCCTCTTAGTAGTCTTTTCTGTAAAGTAAATAAACCAAGTCTGTCTAGTCGTTCCTCATACGTCAAGTCCTCCATTCCCTTAGTTAAATTTGTTGCTCTTCGCTGTACTCTCTCCAGTTCTAGAATATCCTTTTTCAGAACTGGTGCCCAAAACTGCACTGCATACTCGAGATGAGGTCTTACCAATGATTTGTACAGTTGCAAAATTATGTTATCCACTCTTTCTTCAATGCCCTTTTTTATACAAGACAGGACGTTGTTTGTTTTTGCTACTGCTATTTGACACTTGTCACTACTTCTAAGTTTGTAGTTTATAAGGATTCCCAGGTCTTTGTCTAGCAACGAGTCCCCTAAAATGATTCCGTTAAGTTCATAAGTAGCACTGGGATTTTTCTTCCCAAATGCGTGACTTTACATTTTCCCACATTAAACTTCATTTTTCATTTTTTGCCCAATCTGTCATTTTTTGTAAATCCCTCTGTAGAGAACAAATATCCTGTTCTGAATTAATTACCCTGCATAATTTAGTGTCATCTGCAAATATTGATATTTTGCTTTCTCCAGTAGTCACATTTATGGGAGGCCTCTCCTGCCTCTCAATATCAATAGCTTACACTGGATATAGCATGTCACTCCAGGCCGGTGATACCTTCTGTGGCTCTTCACACTTATTACAAGTGTATATATATATATATATATATATATATATACATACATATATATATATATATATATATATATAAAATTGTAGTTCCCAGATATTATAGGCCACATATATATATGGGATAAAAATATGTAGACTAAGGGATAGATTTAAAGGCAGCTATTTGCAAAAAAAAAAAAAAACACTGTTGGGTGTTTTTAAAGTCCAGTAATCCATTTAAAGGTCCGTCATATGAACAGCTAACAGCAGTTCACAAAGCAATACGGCCGATACTCTTACGTTCATTGAGACTCATGGAACAAGATTCTCCAGAGTCATTTAAAGGAGTGTGGTACTGCTAATAACAGAAATAACGATACACTTAACGGGCAAAAGTTAAGACCCAGTTTTGTTAGCTGTTAGAAACATAACGGCAAAAAAACCCCACTGTTACATAAAATAAAACAGTGAAACATATAGCACAAGTATGCCAATGGCAATATTAACCCCTGCAAAGCCAAAAGAACACTCAAACAATGCCCGTGCCCCACAAATAACTGTCGTGCACAACACAAAACCCAGTAACACCACTGGAACAAGGCCTTCAAGTAGCAGACCAACATGACACATCACACTATAGCACAGAACAATGGGGGCTAACACACAACATGGCCACCTGTCAGTAAAAACCAGCTCACCTGTGCAATATCACCAGCCAATCAAGACACAACCTGCACCCCACAACGTCACACTCGCAACTGACAGAGGCACAGCAATCAGAACACAGCACATTTTAAAACACAAACATACCTGCAAACACTTACCAGGGTAACAAACACCTTCCTACTGGTCATCACTCACCTCATGACCACACCCGGAAAAAGCCCTACCACTGTCTTAAAGGGACAGCTCTCCATAACTAACGATGCGAAGACTGCCGAGAAGGCGTTCAAGGGTGAGGGCTAGGGAACACCAGCAACTCTCAAGCACACCTGATCAACACCCTTCACCTGTTGAAAGTGAGGAGGCTTTGGCTCAGGAGTAGGGATGGAAAAAACTTTCCGCCTCAAACTGAAATCGGCGAAAAATGTCACTTTCCGCTTGGCAAAAAATTTCCCGCAAAAAGTGACGATCTTCTGCTTTTTTACACTTTTTCGGGAACATAGAAGTTACACATAACACATTACAAATAATATTTTCCAAAGGCATTGTATAAAAGGGAAATGAGGGTGCCTGTGTTGGTGGGGTGTGGGGAAAGAATCAGATGAACAGGGAATGTTTTTTTGGGGGTTGTTAACCGGGATTGTGGGGCACTTAATAAAAAAGAAATCCTAAATAAAATAAAGTTAAAACCTAAGACATGGTATAAAGGGGTCTGAGGAAGGTGCCTGTGTTGGTGAATGAATGAATCATTTGAACAGGGAATTTGTTTTGGGGGGTTTCTTGACTGCTATTGGGGGGGACAGTTAATAAAAAAAATAAATCAAGAAAATAAAATAAGACATTTGTATTTAAAGTGACAGAGACAGGAACCCCCTGACATAAGCTGCCACTGGGGTGGACTGATACTTGACTTGATAGAGTATTTGTAGAGGATGATTTGTTTGATTTGTTGTTAGAGGCCTTTGTAGGACTTAGACTTAATAGAGGCCCAAGCCCTGAAGAAACATTGATTTGTAGGACTTAAGCTTGTTTGGCACAAGCCCTAAGGAAAAGCAGCACAAAATAAAGAGAAAAACCACCTATAAGGCACTCACTATATATCCCATTACTTCTGTATCTAGAATGGTATTTGTTAGTAAGATGAGAGTTAGAGGGAGTGGGTAGTCCTTAGGGACCTTTTTATCAGCTCGTTATTTTACTATTATATGTGTGCTTTGTTCACTATATTTTGGATTTTTATTTTTAGCATATATTAAAAGTTACTTTTTAATATCTTGTCTAAGATCGCTCCTATTGGTAGGTTTATGGTTTATTGAAGTTAGCCTTCATTTATTTTTTGATAATGGCGATATATAGTAAGTGCCATATAGATGGTTTTTCTGTTTATTTTGTGCTGCTTATTCTTGTACTACCTGGCACCCTCACCTTTGCTGTTATTTTCAGAGGTGGAATTTTCAAGGATATATGGTTTTGTATTGGGTGGTGCAGGTATTTTCCCTATATCTCTCTTGGTTTTTAAGCCCTAAGGAAACATTGATTTGTAGGACTTAGGGTTGTTAGAAACAAACCCCAAAAAATTGTTTATTTTTTTGCAGGACTACATTTTTTTTAATTATTTTTTTTCTTCAAGACACAAGCCCTGAGAAAAAAATGAAAATGCCCTACTGGCCTAATGCCAGCAGGTAATGTTGGCCATTGGCCGCTGTCAAATGTCCTCCTGAATTGCAACTGCTGTTCGTACTGCTGCTGCTGAGTTGTTTAAGCAGCAGGATGATTAGGCAGCTGAATGGGAATGGGATCAACAATAGCAGTAACGTGGAATATGGATGATGAAGGTTCTATTGGCCACGACTGGCTCCAGTGATGCACCTGAGGCAGTAGCAGCAGAATGCGTAGCCCCCAGTATTTGTGGAGAAAAGAACAAGTTGGCCATTAAATCTTCTCCACCTGCCCCTCCTCCAAAATCATATGGGTGTGTTGTTATTAGAATATATTTTTTCTCTTGAGAGCAGGATCAGTGGGTATCCTCTGCAACTGCAATGTGCACAGTATGTGTGTGGTAAATAACATCTAGGGACACAACTGTATCCAAACACCATGACACCCGAAAAGGACAACTTGCTGACAGTTTAGTAATAACAATGAACCCTCCCTGCCTCCATCTTAGCATATTCTGCGGGATGGAATCTCCTCAGATGCCACTTGATGGCCTGATATCAATTCTCCTCCACCACAATGACATGTGTGGTCAGTGCACCACACAGTGTGCAATGGGTAGAGACGAACTGCCATATCCTAACATCAAAAGAGTGGCTATCATTTGGCGGGGGAGGTAACGATGAACGAAGTGGATTGGCAGGAGATTTACTTGTTAACCTAGAGGAAGAAGGTGATGATGGCGAGCTAGTTGTATCGCTCATCATGGAACTTCCAGTGTCTTTCTGGGTTTCTTTATTCTTCCTCCTCTTTGATCTCCACCTTTCTGGAGAGTCAGGGTGTACAGTAACAGCGGTGCTAGATTTCTGTAATAGGTGTTTGGCTTTTATATGTTTGACAAAATTGTCATGGTGTCTGCGTTTCATGTGTGTTATCAGGGAGATTGTGCCAAGGTGTGTTCCCTCCTTTCCCCTTCTCACTAACCTGTCACAAATTTTGCACTGTATTGTTGTTATGATGACTGCACTGTGCCTGCCGGAAGAGAATAATAGTCCCACACCCATGACTTCTGTGGGGTGGGATAGGGAACAGGTGGAGAAGAATGGCCTCTTTCTTCTTGTCCTCCACATTCCCCTTCACTTTTTGTGGCAGCTGATAATGTTGCTGCTAGTGCCTCAGATTTAGTACTGCAACTAGGACCAGGATTATTGCTGGCGCTGGCAAGTGGAACCTGTCCTAGTCCAGCATTATTTGTTAACCCATTCCCACTGTGTCCACGGTGGTCTGTGGCACACTAGCCTTATCCTCAACACCCTGCTGCCATTTCATCTCAGCAGCAGCAGGAATTAGACCATTTGCAATTTCCACAAATTCCAAAAGTTGATTGATAGTGGTGGTGGTAATGCCCATCCTCATCCCTGTCTCCCATTCCTTCTCACTTTCTGATAAAAGGCCATCAATTTCTCTTCCACCCCAGCTTCTCAACACCACAACCACTACATGATGCTGCTATATTCCAGACATCTCACTGCTGCTTGGAAGAGGTGACTAGCAATGTGACAGAGGGTCCCCTGCTGTCACATGTGGCATCATTTTCTCCCCCCACCGAGTACTACAAGAAACACTAGCATCAAGCAAAGTATTGGTGGCAGCAGGTTCAGCACTGGCAGTAGGTACAACACTAGTGGCTGCAGGTACAGCAATGTTGGCACTGGAAGCAGGGGCAGCACATCTTGCTGCAGGCACAGGCAGTTGACCTGTCCTGCTCTCACTAGTAGTACCCTTTTCTCCCTCCTTTACCATTCCATTTTCTCCCTTCCTTCCCATTCCTTTTTTCTTCCTTCCCATTCCCTTTTCTCCCTCCCTTCCCATTAAATTCCCCAAGATCCCTTGGGGTGATTTAGGGGGACTGGACAGCATTGGTTCAGTACTGCTAGTCACTTCCTCCTCCTCCTCAGATTTAATGGATACATAAGGGTCCTTCCAGCTCCTCCATTGATTATTTTTCACCCTGCCCATAGTGATAGCAGTCACTATGCGCCTTTCCTGCCTCAATTTTTGCAAAATATCACAGCAGAACAGCACAGCATGTCTATCTCACTCTGTAGCTGCGTCTATTGTGTCTGCCTTCAGCGAAAATGTCACCTTTTTATAGAGAAAGTGTGAAAACAACTTAAATCAATGGGAGGGAACTTTCTAGCCATTGAAAAAATGGAGAAAAAAGTTTGGCCAATGGGTGAAATATGAAAAAATGTTAACCGCTAGTTTTAAAGCAGATTTTCCTGCGAAAAAGTGGATAACAACGTGGTTTTCGCGAAATTTCCCGCTGGAACACAGCAACAAGTTTCACCCACCCCTTCTCAGAAGCCCATCCCCACCTGGAGGACAACATCTGCCTGCAGATCCACAGCTGCTGCAACATTATGCTCCCCAAATACAGCAACAGGATGCTCCCAGCTGTCACAGGGACCCCAGGAGCAGCGTGGGATGTACAGACAACCACCAAGGCCCAGTGTATACTGCCCAAGGGTCACACTACTGGGAATGATGGATGAGGAGGTGATAGATCGCTACAGGTTGAGACCGCACAGCATCATTGCCCTATATGAGGTCATCAAGGATGAAGTTGATCCCATATACAATTCACAACCTTGCCCTATCTGGCTTGCAGAGCCTCATGTGTGCCATACATTTCATGGCAAGTAGAGCCTTTCAGCCAACAGAAGGTTACGTATCTGTCATGTCACAGGCTACATTCTCTAAGGTGCCGGCTCAAGTGTTGACAGCCCTCAAATGCAAGGCCAGTAGGTATATACACTTTCCCACCACCGACAAGGAGTGGACACATCTGAAGCAGGGCGTTTACACAAGTGGAGGCATGCCCAGGATCAATAGATTGCACACATGTATGCATCAAAGCTCCAGCACATGAAAGACATATATTCATTAACCGGAAGAACTTCCACTCCATGAATGTGCAGATGGTGTGTGACTCCAACATGAGGATCACCAATGTGTGTGCGAAATATCCGGGGAGCTGTCATGTTTCATACATACTACAACACTCATCTGTACACACAGACTTCGAGAATGGAACGTATGCAGGGGGATGGCTTCTGGGTGAGTTAACAATACAAAATCACACCACATCCAAAGGTGTACACACAGCACTGCTCAGCATGCTCTTGACTCACAGCCAGTATGTCCACCTCATACAACATCATCTACACAACATGTAGTACCCGTCTCACCATGTCATTCACTTTCCACAGGTGATTCTGGCTATGGATGTAAATCTTAGCTACTCACCCCGGTCACAAATTGCCAAACCAATGCCAAGGACCGATACAATCAGGCTAATGCCAAAACAAGTAATACCATTGAGCTGACTTTTGGACTCCTAAAATCCTGATTCAGATGTCTGGATCACTCGGGGGGAGCACTACAGTATGCACCAGGCAAAGTTTGTGATATTATATTGGGATGTGCAATATCACACAACATTGCGACACTAGACTTGTGGTCAATATCCAGACCCCACCCATTCCTCAAGTGCCTGTGGACATTGGCCATGGTAAGGAAACCTTAAGAGGGATGCAGATAAATGACAGGCTGATCAGAGAACACTTCAGCTGTGAGTATAACACAGGTTATTCACACAATCCATGCAAGTCCATGATCAGTCCCGTGAATTGGTGCCAACACACAAACCACACCACAGGATCAATGACACAGCCCTGACACTGACAGCAGTATGGCCCCCAAACATCATCCATACCATGGAAGTGGCATATTGTGGCTGGGGATTCCAGTAGCATCTTCCATTCTTTCCTCCATGTTGACATTGCTACCTCAAAGATATCATGCATACCCCCATGAAAACCAAGGTACAACACATTACCCATGTTCAGCATATTCCAGGGATTGACTGACAGCAACTAACGTGATGTGCCATGATCATAGCCATAGCAACCATGGTACCATTGTAGTGAAAGAGCATTATCCAGTGCAGTACATTGGATAACACTTTGTTACATCAGGGGTTAAAGGGCCATTGGAGTGAACATGGCACCTGTACTTTGCTATAGCTGTAAACAGCAGCAGAGGGATGGATCTACAGTGACAGTGTGTTGTTACCAAAGGGATAAACTATCATATGCTGATGGTGTAAAATTTGTTATTATGATTCAACACGAGGCCCATAGAACTAGCTAATATGATTTAGTAAGTCAAGACCATAATGAGAAGAAAAGAGAGCCATCATACATAGCAAAATATTGTATTGAAAGGTCAATGAATTACATGTTCGTTAACTAGTATAAGTGAATATGTAAATAATAGCGCAGGATATTACGTAGAAATACGTATTAAAGTAAATGAAGATGTCCATGAGTACTGTATTCAGGTTATATTAAGTATACTATGAGAAATTTGGGATACCCCACCACACTAGCTCTAGATGGGGACGCAATGCTATGCATTTCAATGCACCACGTATCCATCCGGTGTTTAAAGAGCCAAGTAAAAGCTTGAGGTGAAGTGGTTTATCTTCACCTTAGGAAGAAGAAATGTTGAGGTTTTAAAGTAATCGTAGACAGGGTAAAGGACTCTTGTGGGAATGCGAACTGAGATGAAGGGGTTAAGTATTATTTACGGTCTAATAGCAATCATGGACAACTCCAAAATTATATGAGTACAGAACTCTTAAATACTTCAACAAAAACAGGAGAGAATCAAGATCTGAAAAATGTGAACATTTCCTGCCATATCCCTCAGGAGAGAGGGGGGAGGATGTATCATAAACCTGTCTTGCCATTGTGACGTCCACGCGCCTGTGCTGTCAGTCCCTTTTGGAGCCGTCCGGCTCCTAGCAACGCCTCCTAGACCCAGCTGGGACTGACAGCGCAGGCGCACAGACGTCACAATTGCAAGATGTCCGTGCTCTGTGCTACTGTCAGCCATAGAAGACAGCATAAATCTATTAAATAAGGTAATAATTCTGCCGACTAGCACTACTAAGCAGCTAGCCGCCAGATGGGGACTTAGTTAAGCTAAAGATTTTGTAGGGTGGTAGTTCCGCTTTAATTTCATACCGATATTAGTATTTTTTTAAATATCCTTGTTACTTCAGTGTCACTATCCACAAAACATAGCCACACTCCATGCAACTTTCCAGGGAACTGGCTACCACCAATACTCCTTAAATCTAGCAACTCCAGTTCTCCCTGTCTGTCAGTCTGCCTCTACCCACTAGGAGCTAGTCTCAAAATTTGAGCAGCTTTATCTTTCTTTCATAGTGACTCCAATGTTACTTTTTTCACCATATTACAGGATAGACCTGTTAGCTACAGAATTAGCAGTTTATGATAAATGTAAAGCACATAACAGCTGGTGAAGCATCTCTTCACCTACCTGCCTTAGTCTGAGTTATTTTGTTTGCTTATTTGTTCTTTTAAAGCTACTTTCTCCCTCCACACACATTCAGAGAAAAGTGGCTGCCACCAATGCTCCAGCTTCCTCTCATTTCATGTCTATATGCACTAGCCAGCTCAAATTCAACAGCTTTCTCTCCCTCTCTCTTTCTCTAACAGATTAACAACATACATTAATCTGACAGCCCCACTTATATTTTAACATGGTGGGAAAACATAAGGGAAATTTTCCACTTGAGGGGAAATGCATTATTATCATTGATTTTGTTGAAGTTCAAAAACTGTACTTTTTAAGGGAAATGCCATGAAAAGCAGGAAGTGCTGAGTTTCAGATATTTTTCCTTTGAGGTGAAACGTTTTTCCTGTACCTGTCATGTCTACCTTAATGGTAAGGCAAGGGGCAGGGAGCATTATTATTATGAGATGTTAGTTAAAGGTGTTAGTTGGTCTAGGTGTAATTTGGAGTATTTCATCATATGGATATATTAGAAGATAGCAGTATATTCTACACATTTCATACACTGGTATAATGTGCATGTATCACCTACACAAATAACAAATAACACTTATCTGGTCCATCTGCATGCACACAGCAGCCTTCTGAGGATAGTCATTTATGACTCTTTCATTGCTTGCATAATTTACAAAAGAATTCAACTCATCGAACATCTACACCAGGGGTAGTCAACTCTGGTACTCAAAAGCTACCAAATATACATTTTTTCAAGAAATCCCTGAATGAGCACAGGTAGTTCAAAAAGTGACTGAGTAACTTATTAGTCACCTTTGCTTCTGCTGGGATATCCTAAAGACATGCACTGCTGTTAGCCCTTGAGGAATGAGGACCAGGGTTAGCTACCTCTGATCTACACCCAGGTATTATGACCCTTGTTTATTTTCTGGTCTGCAGTAAAGGAGAACTAACATCTCACACCTTATTATGGCCTAAGGGGTCCTATGAATTTTCCATTGCTCCTTTGTTCAAGAGACAACTTTTTCAATTAGTATTGGATGCCATGTCCATGAAGGCGGACTTGACAAATTCTAGCAGAATAACAGAATCTCGAACTCTGCCTATTGCACATCATAATCCTAACCCTTTAATGATCTGAAAGATGTGCAGTGAATTGTTTCTGGACCTTAAAGGGTTAAGTAGGATCATTCAGTATGCATGTTTCAATTTGAAAAACCTGTCAGCAATTGTCTTATCCGATTCCATGGGCATGACATCAAATACTGTTTGAGGATCTTATCTATTGCACCAAGGAGCATGGGTAAACTTCATAGGGGCCATTATGATGTTGTAGCTATAGTAATGCAAGTGAGTGTTTATTATTTGGAGGCTTTTGTTTTCATTACAGGAATGTGACAAATATTAAATCACACAAAATATAAAGTATGTGAGATGTGGATGTTTTTTGGTCCTGTTTTGGTTAAGCTTTAAAACAAAATGTTAGACCTTAAAGGGATAGTAATACTTAAAATGTAAAAAAAGTATGTTGTAGGGTTTATCCCCCTGAGTAAAACAAGAGTACTCCCACTGCTGAAAGGTGTTTCATTCAAAAGTTCTTAATTTTCAAAGTTGAATTTTTTAGTTGCAATATCACAGTGGCCTGAAATTGTACAGTGGCACTGTTGCTACACGATCCTATGGACAGCTCTGGTCCCGGGACCATAAATCTCCATAGGATGGTGTAGCAACAGCACCACTGTACAATATCAGGCCACTGTGATATTGCACCTAAAAAATTCAACTTTGAAAATTAATAACTTTAGAAAGAAACACCTTTCAGTGGTGGGAGTACTCTTGTTTTACTCAGGGGGATAAACCCTACAACATACTTTTTTTACATTTTAAGTATTACTATCCCTTTAAGACCCTTTAACCATTTTATTTCTAGAGGGATATACAACACATTGCAAACAATGTGTTGTATACCCCTCTGGCACACAAAGGGTTAATTAAGTTGACATCCACACACTGAACTTTTCATATACCTCTCCTTTTGCTCTGACAATTACTTTAAAAGGTAAAAAATGCGTGATAATAACACAGATTAACCCTTTAAGTGACAGAGGGTTAAACTCCAAACAAAACAGCTGTATCTTTCTAATCTGGAATGAAATCTAATAAAACATACTTGACAATATGTATACACTTTTGGCTCAAACTAACTGTACCATAGGGAACAAATAAAAAATTCCAATTGATTGAGAAGGGAGTTTATGCCATGAATTCTAGAGATGTTTGTAGCACATTGTCAAGAAATACATTGGAAGCCCTACTAGAATTCAATGATTAAAAACCCCAAATAATAATTTGAGAGCCAGAGGTGTGTGTAATGCATTGCTTCCCAATACGTTACACACCCCTCTGGCCATCTGAGGGTTAAATCAGTGGCTATTTTGTTCAGTTGCTTTGTCCAGAATTGGTTGCATTTTTCCTTTTATTACCATGTCCATTGAGTCTCCTACCTCTGAACGATTCTGTCCACATGGAAGGTGATTCTTTCTTCTTTGCCCGTGTATAATACTTTCTGTGATGCTGCTTAAACCTGCTAAATGTCTGTGTTTTTCTAATAAAACCCAACTTAGAACTGCAGCCTTATCACTTGAACAGCTGCATTTGGGAGATTAGTACAGTTGATCATGATAAGCTCATGTGGTATTGCTCATAATAATGAATGATTACACGCTGAGATATAGTAACTCTTTTAACCCCTTGAGTGCCATATGGGTGTGCAATGCAATGCAAAGCAATCATGAGCCTGATTTATAAGTGTAAAGAGGAACAATTATTTGGAAAACCAAAAAGGACAAACTCTTTGAATGCCAAAGTGGTCTCCAATATTTTGCTTTTCAATACATCTGAGACCTCTCTAGCATTTAAGGGACTAAAGCTCCCATGTAATTCAATGACATTTTTTGGTATATGTATTTATCCTCTAAACTGCTTCTGCTTGTTTGCCCCAGAATTGTTCCACTTTAGTTTTATACATAGTGCCTATTTTCTGTCAGCTATTTTGCCTGTGTATTACCCCATTTATATGTGCACCAGAGATAGGTGATCGTTGACTCACATACTGTTGTTAGAGTATAAATCTCTCTCTCTCGCTCTCTTGCTCTCTCTCTCTCTCTCTCTCTCTCTCTCTCTCCCTATATATATATATATATATATATATATATATATATATATATACAGTCAAAAACACAAACCTGTGCTCATCTATGTAAAATAATGTGTACCCTGTAATGTGCATATATAATGTCTCTTAGTAAATATGTGCCCTACTAAGAAATATTATATATGCACATTACAGGGCACACATTATTTTACATAGATGAGGACAGGTTTGTGTTTTTGTCTATTTTCACTTTGGGTCTGTACTTGAGGTTTTGGGGGAATGGAGAACCCTCTCATTCTCTGCTGCTATCTTTGTATCTATTTCTATTATTCACATTAACAGTATATATTTAAATGGATGTTAGGGTGAGCTGGCGCCGTGAGTATTCTTTCTTGCTTTATTTATATATGTATATATATATATATATATATATATATATATATATATATATATATAGTTGTGGATTAAAATGTGTAGGCTATATCACAAAAAAATTTAAAACAAGATTTTTGCAACACAAATAGGGTATGGAAAAGGGAAATACTAACCACATGGTCACTGGTCTTCATGCTTTTCACCGTAAAGGTCAGACTTCTTTATCTGTTATAGCTGAGGTGGGTGCTTTGGGTGATTGTACCTGGCTGTCTGGTCTGTCTGGCAATAAACATACACTTAGCTAGACAGAAATATCACATATCACAAAGCACAACACTGATACAATGTTCTATTCTTCCAGAGCAGAGAGGCAGGATTGAAATTGTAATAACAAAAGTATCAGTTCACAACTCACATATCTCTTTTTCACTGTATCCTAGAACCCCCCCCCCCAAAAAAAAAAGGATTAGTGCAGTGTGTAGCCCAACAGAAACTACCAACAACACACACACCTTACTCCTGTCTTGTAAGACTGGAACACATGACACATTGCATTCTGCTGTTTTATAGTTTCTAAACGATGCTAAGAAGAGTGTTACCAGATCATGCAACATGAGTGAATGAGGCTTATAGGTTTAATCGAAGGACTGGATTTTTTTTCCTTCATGTCATTTTTGAGAATTTTTAAATGTTATATTATTATGCATTTCCTCTTTTTTTATTGGGTAAAATTATATATTCTTCTGATTGCTCATTGTATTATATAAATCACTAGCAGGTTTTAATTACAGGTTTCTATTATTTTGGATAACATTTATGAGAAGGTGTAAACCCGACCAACCCTTTTAACATCATAGCGACAGGTGTACTAGTTAAAGGTGTTACCACAAAAAACGTTTCAGACCGTGCTAAAGCGAATGGATCACATCTATTTGGAATAACATTGAAGGCATGTAAACCCGTTCTTTTTTGTTTTTATGGACATCATGTGATCTCTTTGTACAGCATGAAAGACCTTTTTTCTAGAAATGATGTGATCTCTTTTTTGCATATTCAAAATGAAACGCCTGATTTGTCAAACTCATTTGAGGCATGATAACAGCCTTTTTCAGATGAATACTAGCATTGAAACAGGCAAAGAATGGATATATCCAACAAGTAGAAAAGTGTCAGTCTTCCATTTTTTTCCATGTTCCTCATTGTAATGAAATTGATAGTAAGAATGATTTGTCCCACATGTGGAAAGTTTCCCTACTTTTCTGTCCCAGATAGCATAAACGGGATGTCAGGTTCCAGTAGCATATCATTTTGTGTTTGTTAGAGAGAGAGAGCCTCATATTGCTAAAGCTGCAAATAAAATGGAAGTACAGTTTTGGAGTCCTGTGAGCATGCAAACTGTTCACTGTGTTTGGGGAGCTTGGGGACTTTGGAGGAGAGTAATGAAGGAAAGGAGATTTAACCCAAATATCCCAAAATAGTGTTTGATTGAGATGGCAATTGACTCAAGTTCATTCCTGAGCTGACTGAGAGTCTGTTTTAAGGGGGTCTGGGGGGAGTGGAAAGGGAGAAAGGAAATTTTGCCAAAATATCTCTAAATCGTGTTTGACTAAAAAGAGCCTGGGACGTGTACATTAGATACAGGGACAGAGGGAAAGAAATAGTTGCATATGGAATGTGTTACCATCTGTATCCAGCTAGCTATTTGCAAGTATGAAGTTTATTTCACTTATATTACCATTAGAACTTTTCCATGTCCATTTTTTTCTGGGAAAATTAAAGCTGGTTGCCTCTATCGTCTCTTTTTCCAGTTCCCTGCGGTCTGATCGATTTTTCACCATTTTGGATCTTACCAATTCTCGCACTGAAATCTTCCTTTATAAGTCTGTAATGATAATTAGCCTATTTGTAGAGACGTAATGAATCATCATTAAATTCTTAAACTTCATCATCACTTTGGCTACTTGTAGGAGTGTAAGACTGAATTATTTGAAGAACATAACAGTTCAGTTTGATAGAACAGGAAGCAATTTGTTTAGAAATGCTGTCTACTTTTACAACTGAGTCTGTTAGTCAATCACAAATCCAATCCTCCACATTGTCCTCCTTTGGATCCTTTACAGTTTAGCCAGTGTCCATATTCTAATTTGACTAAACTTTCGTCTATTTATGAGTCTCACATACACCGATAATGTCCCAATTTATGTTATTTAGTTGTTTTACTAGTTCCTCAAAGCATGAAATCGCAAACATAGATTGAATGCTGTGTTCCAATGTCTAAAGGCCAATGGCATCCTAATAGAACCTGGTAAATCTTAGCACCCTTTGCCATTGAGCTGATCTTCCTGCTGCAGTTGCAAGTAGCTCACAAGCCTCCAGGGAATGAGGGCCATTGTATTTGCTGTGAAGCCATGCTGAGGGAATGGACATGGAAAAGGCCTAATGGTAATACAAGTGAAATCAAGTTCATACCTGCAAATAATAAAAGGATATTAACTGACTGCTAGTCTTATGTTCACTGAAATTAAAACATGAGGGTTTTAGAGACTTGCCCAACTACAGTATACATTATAATCCAATGGAGCAATTGTTCAACAGGCTGCTCCTCTCATCCATCCATCAGGAGCCAAAACATATAGAAAAAGACAAAGAGAGGGCACCCAGGATAGTGCTTGTTACCCAAGATAATAGAGTTTAAAACTATTGTATAGTATATACTAACAAGTATAGTGGTTGGATGAGCGCATATACCATCACCCAAACAAATAGGCATACAGATTAAGTAGACCTGTCTCTGCTCAGGTAACCAGGGAGTAGTACTGGCCCAAAGAACACTGTGCTGCTTCAGATCCTCTTGTAAAAAATGTTTAAAAAGTTTTTGCACAGATTGTAATACCTTTATACAATGGTAGTTAAAATTAATAACAGCTAAAAAGCCACAAATTATCTTACATTTCTCAGCATACACTGCTTCATCAGAAATCTACTGGCTAACATACAGAGAAGATATCACGGTGCCCGTGATTGCTGCCTTTATATGTCAGTTACCTGTAGGGGGCTCTCCACTGGCTGCTTGCCTTCAGCCTGCCCTGCATTGCCTATTTAGACTGAGCTTGGTCACCCTTTGGGTGCCCTTTCGTGTTGTCTCTATGCTGTTTGCACCTGCATTGAGTTCCTGTGCTTCATGGGCCTTGTCGCTGTTCCTGCTTGCCTGTGGTCATCTAGTTCCTGCTTCCTAGTCAACTGGTTCCTGCATCCTTTCCTGATCCGGTTGGGGTTGCTGTACCTGCTGCTGTTTCCTGCTGCCGTTCCAGATCCGGTTGACCGTCTGCAGAAGCTGTTCCTCTTCATCCTCGGCTGGGTTCTTGCTTGTATCTTCTACAGGGTGCCTGTTTCCTCCTGTGGGCTTGGCAACATTATTATTCACTTGCTGGTTTCCCAGTACGCGGGAACTGGTTTGCTCCACTATAACCGGCTGCTGATGCACCGGCAGAGTCTTTGGTTATTCCAGTACACGGGTACTGGTTCGCTCCACTGTAACTGACTTCTGATGCACCAGTAGAGTCATTTGTTATTCCAGTACACGGGTGCTGGTTAGCTCCACTGTAACCGGCTGCTGTACACCGGTAGAGTCATTGGTTATTCCAGTACGCAGGTACTGGTTCGCTCCACTGTAACCGGCTGCTATACACCAGTAGAGTAATTGGTTATTCCAGTACGCGGGTACTGGTTCGCTCCACTGTAACCAGCTGTTGTTACACCGGTAGAGTCATTAGTTATTCCAGTACGCGGGTACTGGTTCACTCCATTGTAACTGGCTGCTGATGCACCGATAGAGTCATTTGTTATTCCAGTACACGGGTGCTGGTTAGCTCCACTGTAACCGGCTGCTGTTCACCGGTAGAGTCATTGGTTATTCCATTACGCGGGTACTGGTTCGCTCCACTGTAACCAGCTGTTGTTACACCGGTAGAGTCATTAGTTATTCCAGGACGCGGGTACTGGTTCGCTCCACTGTAACCGGCAGCGGATGCACCGGTAGAGTCATTGGTTATTCCAGTACGTGGGTACTGGTTCGCTCCACTGTAACCGGCTGCTGATGCACCGGTAGAGTCATAGGTTATTCCGGTACACGGGTACTGGTTTGCCCCACTGCAACCGGCTGCTGATGCACTGGTAGAGTCATTTGGTTATTCCAGTATGCGGGTACTGGTTCGCTCCACTAAACCGGTTGCTGTGCACCGTTAGGGACACTGGTTATTCCGGTACGCAGGTACTGGTATGCTCTACATTATTGGAGGCTATTCAGTCCTAGACAGCCTGACAGATTGAAGGTTTCCACCAGTAAGCGGGTACTGGTTCGCTCCCTGTATAAACCAGTAGCTAGTTGCATGATCTGTCAGCACCGGTTGTGACTGTGGTACGCTGCTTGTATTTGATCCATTCTTGTATGACTGGCAGTCTATTCCATTCTGTATATCCTAAGGGCCTTGCTTGTCATCTTATGTGACTGGTCTCTCCACCTAGCCAGTCACCACGGCCACCAGTGCTGCCATTCTAATCAGCAGTCTAGGCTGCCTTGCCCGGTATTGGTAAGGCCGGTAGAACCTAGTCGTCTCTATTCCTTGTTGGGTTGCCTTACCCGGTATTGGCAAGGCCGGTAAAGCCTCATTACTTGCAGTCTCAGTCCCGTGGCTGCCTTGCCCAGTATATTGGCAAGGCCGGTAGAGCCTTCACTATTCGTGGTACCTGTCTCCAGGCTGCCTTGCCCGGTATCTTGGCAAGGCCGGTATAGCCTTGTCTTCATTGCACTAGTCTCCAGGCTGCTCTGCCCGGTATATTGGTAAGGCCAGTAGAATCTGTTACCATCTTGTGCCACCTAAGGTTGCCTTACCCGGTATTGGCAGGGCCGGTAGAGCCTGTATCTCATTCCATGTACCAGTACTATGCTACTATGTAAATTCGCTATATATATATATATATATATATATATATATATATATATATATATATATATATATTGTATGTGTATGCTACCCAATAGGGTTTTCTTTAACTTTTCAATAAAGTTGTGTTTTTACCTAACTCTGTGTCTGAGCGTCATAACGAACCGTGACAGTAGATCAAAGAAAAAAACAGCACCACAAACATTCCTGTTTAAATATCCCTCCCTTTTACCCAATTGTTTGATGAAAGGGCAAACAATCCTCACAGTTCACCTTTAATATTAAATATAATAGTAGGCTGATAAAGCAGACCAAAGGAGTAAATGTATTTTATTGCTGTCAAAGAACATACATTTCCCAAAACATAATATACAGAATTTAATTCTAAAATTATAACCAACCAGAAACGTAATTCTCGCAATTGAAACCAGAAGTACATCAGTCCCACAACCCAGAGCTGGTATAACCTGGAACTGGTATTGGAATCAATGGTCTCCCGATCTATTAAGCGAATATTAAACAATCACAGTATCCTGACCCATGTTTAGAGACAAAAAAAACTAAAATAAAAATATTCAAAATACATGTTTATTATATCCATCAAAATAGTGGAAATTAATCAGTTTCAGTCTCAAACCGGAAGAGCTTCTACTTTCCAAATATAAACTAACGACCAAAAATAAGGGTCAATGGTTGACCAAGTTCATATTCATTTATGTTAAATCTATGAAAAACACCCCCATATAGCAAATAGCTCCCTACACCAGTAGTAAAAAGTATTCGATCTAAAGCATTCCAACTACCACAAAGTGGAAGGTGCTTTGAGTATTGATTGTTTCCCCTCTCATCAACCAATTAGGTAAAAGGGATGGGCATTTAAACAGGAATATTTGTGGTGGTGCTGTTCTATCTTTGATGTTCTCTCTGTATTAACACAGTAACACAGCAGAAGTGTTAAAACAGCCATGGTCCTGTTTTAACACTTCTGTTTTAACACTTCTGGACCATGGCTGTTTTAACACTTTTATTGTGTTTGTGTTTAGCTGTAATTTTCCTCTTACTCATTTAATGTACCAACATCCTATATAATAATTCGCTAAAGTGTGCGTAACGCCGCAGTCTTGAGCAGTAGAGACTGCTACACGTGCTGTAGTCATGAGCAGTAGAGACTGCCAGTGACCAGGCTGATACAGAGCGGGGAGCTCTGAAGGAGTGTCAGCTGTGGCGTGGGCAGTCTCTACTGAGCATGACTGCACCGCGACCAGCTGGCAGTGGCACTGTGGCCCGTGTAACGGGCTCTTCAGCTAGTATATTATATATTGTTTTTCTTGCCATAAGACAAGCTTTCTAAAGATTATTATTTTCATAAAATTTCCTGTAAAACAATTTATAAAATATGATGAAACAAATGCACTTTTTTTAACTTTGGCACTAAAAATCTTTTACACATCTACAAACGCTAAAAAAACCCTGCAAAATAGATTATAATATTTGTCTTGATTTTAGAAATACCCAATGTTTACATGTTTTTCTAATGTTTTTGTCAAGTTATATGGCAATAAATAAAAGTAGCAAAAATTGAGGTTCCCCAAAACTTTTGACGGCTAGTGTAGGACCCTAATGTGAGCTGTAACTGAGGCTGACAGATACTAGAAGAGACAGATATATACTGTATATGAGACAGTATTTTGTAAAGAGCAAGAAGACATTAATTAGTTCTGTTGTGTATGTTACAATTAAAATCCACAATAATGTCCATTAAACATATTAAGGACAGGGGTAGGGGGAAAGGAGTAGTTGCTATGCAGGGTTGTTTTAGTAAAGTGGCAGTGAAAAAACTGACTGCAGTATGAGGGGCCGTTAGGGACATAATTCAGCTTTGCTTATACATTGCTGTAATGACTGAACCCATTATCTTATAGAGTGAAAAGTGTGTATCATATAATGAAATACATATATCATATACTGCAATACATATACTTTATAGTGAAATCCATATGTAATATAATGAAATACATATACTATATACTGAAATACATATCATATACTGAAATACATATGTAGTATACTGAAATTGATACATTATATACTGAAATTGATAGTAGATGCTGAAATTATTGTCATATAATTAAATATATATATTACATAGTGAAAAGTATATAGTATATAATGAAATCCATATATCATATACTGAAATGCATATGCTACATACTGAAATGTATATGTTATATAGTGAAATCCAAATGTCATATACTGAAAACCATATTATATATTGCAATCCATATATTATATATTGAAATCTATAGTCTATATACTAAAATCCATATATTATATACTGAAATGCATATGCTATATAACGAAATCCATATGATATATAGTGAAAAACATATATCATATACTGAAATTCATGTCATATAATGAGATTATCAAATATCAAGTGTTTAAACATAAGCTACATCACACAATATAGCAAGGGAAGGGTTAACCAGCACCTAAAGAGACAGCAGAAATTTTATGGTCTCCAAAAAGAAAACCTATGTCACTCTTTCTTTCCCCCCTCCCATCTTTCTGCACACATATTGATAAGAAGAGAAACTCACAGCTCATTCTCTCCCCCCCTTCACATAGATTGATAAGATATTTTGCTAAGTTAGGTTAAATCATAGTGTATTGCATTTGCTGAGAACTAATGTTTTGTTATTTCCAAATATGCAAAGCTTGTAATTCTAATAGAGGGTGGAAACTGATTATGTTATTTGGGTGGAGGAGCAATATTAGGGGGTGGAAACTGATTATGTTATTTGGGTGGAGGAGCAATATTAATGCTTTACTATTGGACTAACGAAATATGCAATGTTGTAGTTTACTGAATACGTAATTTTTGCAATTCTTGTTTTCTGTTAAACCAATCATCTTATTGCTCAAGGGTGTGCTATTAGTATATTAGATACCCCCTCTGCTCATAATTTTTAGAACAGAACAAGTTTTCTTTCCATGCTAATGTGCTGTGCTGTTCTCTCTATATTCAAATAAAGAAAAGATTCCTGTTTGTTCTCCTCCAGTCTTGTCTCTTCATTGGCAGAGCGGCAAGAGTACAGGCGTTTTGCTAACAAATTTGGCACCCCAGATGGGACTCCAATCGACAGAGGAACTGCGTTTCTTACCTGCTGGACCAGTGACAAGGCATGTATAGGTAAGCCGGCTAAAGTGGATCCATTGTGTCCATCCCTGTGCATGCCCTTCACTGATCTTACAGGACCAGTTCACTCCAATCCATTGGAGTCCTAAGAATCCAGGACAAGAGCTAACAGGAATCAGTCAGGCTAACCGTGTGTCTCATCCTGTAGGTAAGGTGTTGTATTTTATATACATTAATCCTTGTTTTGTGATAATTTGGTATAACAGTGTCTCCCAGTTTGGTACTAGGTACTTTTGTTTTCCTAGGTATAGGCCGCATGGGGTTTGAGTTCAGTAAGTTGAAGAGTAAACCTCTTCAGTGTTTCAGGGACCAGTAAGGGGAAGAGTGAACCTCTTCAGTGTATGTTGAATATGTTGCATCTAGTTACCCATGGGTCTAAGGAATTTGACTGGCAGACTTTGGGGCTTTTATGTACTAAGGTCTCGCCAGTATGGGTGTCGGTTGGCCGCCGACAGGGGCTGTTTGGAGAGAGACACAGTGGTTAATCTGAGACAAACACTGCAGTCGTGGGTAAGTGGGATCCTGATTTTGGGTTTTTAGAAAATGTGTAAAACTTAAGAAAAAGTAAATGTTAATGTTTTTAAGCAATAAGAGTACTGAATGTAATGAGAATGTGTTTTCATGTGATTTAACCTCCAGAAGAACAAGTTATAGATATGTATATAGGAAACTGATAATGCTGCTTCCCTGAATGTGACAGGAAGGGGTTAAATGACTGTGTGCTGATTCTCTGCCACTGAGAGATGATTGAGCAGCATCATACCCCTCCCTCCCCTGTGCAATTCCTTCACAATTGTAATAATGTGTATAGGGGAATGAAGGAAAAGATTGTTGATACATATAGAAAATTAACTTCTGATTTAATTAGAGACTGATGAGCCCTCTTAAAGACACGACTGATAATGTATTAATG
Source organism: Rhinophrynus dorsalis (assembly GCA_037306005.1). Classification (NCBI taxonomy): domain Eukaryota; kingdom Metazoa; phylum Chordata; class Amphibia; order Anura; family Rhinophrynidae; genus Rhinophrynus; species Rhinophrynus dorsalis. The sequence continues at coordinate 299,467,401 of CM074724.1, forward strand.
TTTTATTGTATCTAGACTCTGACACCCCTTTTGAGACCAGATGACTTTGTTGACAGAATAATTCAGACATTCAGAGGAACTTGAGTAGGACTGAGAGTGTGTTGTGTAAGCCAGTAAGTGAAGTAATGGAGAAAGCAAAGAAAGAAGTTATGTACAGAGATATAGACAGAAATCCCCAGGAAGAAGGTGCATCTGGCAGTGGTGATACAGACAGAAATGACTCCCATAATAAGACAGAATACAGTGGATCAGGAGCAGTCTTTATAGCATTAGCCTACAGTACAGGGGGGGAATTCTTAGTGAGAAAACTACCAGCATAGAAGGGGTGGATTGAAGTCCCTCCTCTATGCCATGTATACAACCTATGGAAGTTACCATAGAAGGGACTATTGTCCAGGATAAGTTTTCTCCTATCAGAGTTATGCCCCACTGCACTATATGGAAGGGATCTGTTGACTAAATTAAGGACAGGAATTACATTTGTCACTGACGAGATATAAGTATATGTATCTGTGTATTATGAACTGACTCCAGATGGAATTGAGACACATTTCCCAGGATAGTCCTGGAGGAAGTGCTGCGCTCAGTACCCTCTGCTGTTTGGCAGCTGGAAAGCCATGGGTTGCTAGAGATGCCAACCCTTTATTGACTTGTAGCCTAACACAGGGCTGGTCTAAGTCAGATAGTTCCCCATCAGCAAAGAAGCTAGGCAAGGGTTAAGACCAATAGTGGACAAATATGATTTGCCTGACAGGATAGTATGGGATGAACTATCTGTGTGTGATTGTGACAGTCTGAAGTTGGTGCTGATGTCTGTCCCTGCTTTAACTCTGCCAAAACCAGTTACCCTATTGCCAAGTGACAATGTGACTCTCCAGAACATGACTGTGTAGAAGCCCTGGAGGAAGTGACTTTACCCAGACCAGACCAGAGTGATGTGCCCCTCCCTAACCCTGAATTGGAACTATTTGTTTTAGCTGAAGGACTCCCTAATTTTCTCTCAGCTCAGGATACTGAAATCATAGCATTGACTAAAGCATTGCAATGTCCCTGAGACCAATCTGTAAATGTTTTCACTGATTCAAAATATGTTTTTGACATTGTTCATGTTTTTGCTGTTTTTTTTGGGAGGGGGGGGGGAGAGTTTGTTTCAGCAGCTGCCTTGAACCCCTATCTTCAGAATATCTGTGGTGATCCCACAATAATGATTCTGTTATTAACAAAGGTGCAGGCTGTATATACCCCTGAGGACTGGTAAAGTTGGCATATCAGTACCATGCCCAGTTGATTGATAGTTGCTGGATTAACCCAGATGGCAGGGTATTTCTGCCTAGGTTGGTCATGGTGCAGCTTTTGCTCAATTTGTATGAGAACACTCATCAGGGAAGTGATGTTATGGCAAACACCTTGCTGTGGATAGCTGTAGGACCAGGTTTGTGCATAGTAAGTCAGAAAATTGTTAGAACTTGTGTGATATACCAGATACATTGAGTTGCCACCTGTACAGTATCTTTTTGGTAATAATTGATTAATTGTTTAAGTGGCCAGAGACTTTGTCTGGAAAAGTGCTACTGCAGGATCAGTAGCTAAGGAGTGAATGAGAGAAGTAATTCCAAGATTTGGCGTACTAAGAACTATTGAGTCAGACTAGAGACATTGTAAAGAATTGTGTATTACTTTGGGAGAAGGTTGAATGGAAATATCACCATACTGTGTACTGAACTCAAATGGACAGTTCCTAATGGCTCTGACTTGCATCAGAGCAAACCCCCTTAAAGACTCTAAAGTTGAATCCCTATGAGATCCTTTTTGTTAGGCCCTGGAACAGGATTGTTCAGCATCAGGGGCCTACCTTAGAGACTGGTAATCAGCAGATCAAGGGCTATGAAACTGCCCTGCAGTCTACCCTCTCTTCTCTTCACAGATTTACTGTTCAGCAACAGCCTTTGCCTTTGGCTGGTCCAGTGCATGCCTTCCAGCCTGGAGGGTGGGTGTATGTATAGACCTGGAGAACAGACCGTTTGGAGCCCCAGTGGAAAGGTCCATTCCAGATTTTGTTGACAAGTCACAGCGCAGTCAAGCTACATAAAGGAAAGACCTGGGTACACCACACCAGAGTGAAAGCTGCACCAGAGCCTGAGCAGGATAAAGGCCCTGTACCCTCCCAGTGCCCAGCATGTGCCCAGTGGGAGGTAGAACAGGGTGAAGGCCTGAGGCTTTTGTTCCAGAATACCAGCAAGTAGGTGTTTTGACAGGCATAATACTCCCTGACCACCTACCACCGCAGTTCAGCAAGAAGGCTTCTTGCACCGCCTGCCACCGTGAGATCATCAAGCAGGTTTTTTGTTAGGGCACAATAATCCCTGACCGCCTGCCTCCGTGGGATTAAAAAGCAGGCCTATGGCACTGCCTGCCTCTTTGAATCATCAAGTGGGTTTATTGCATCACCTACCTACGTGGGACCTGTGCATCATGAAAATACACACAGGACAATGTTTGGTACTGGCTCAACAAGTGATGACTGTTTGGCCGGTGTTCTCACTACCTGTCTCATCAGTGTACCTCTCTGACTACCCTTGTGAATTTTACTTTTGGTAACTTCCATCCCCTACTAGCAAGTACGGTCAGGTCATTTAGGTGGTCATGTGGATCACACTTATAAGGTGATCCAATGACCAAAGGGGGGATTGTTATCAAATATCAAGTGTTTAAACATAAGCTACATCACACAATATAGCAAGGGAAGGGTTAACCAGCACCTAAAGAGACAGCAGAAATTTTATGGTCTCCAAAAAGAAAACCTATGTCACTCTTTCTTTCCCCCGTCCCATCTTTCTGCACACATATTGATAAGAAGAGAAACTCACAGCTCATTCTCTCCCCCCTTCACATAGATTGATAAGATATTTTGCTAAGTTAGGTTAAATCATAGTGTATTGCATTTGCTGAGAACTAATGTTTTGTTATTTCCAAATATGCAAAGCTTGTAATTCTAATAGAGGGTGGAAACTGATTATGTTATTTGGGTGGAGGAGCAATATTAGGGGGTGGAAACTGATTATGTTATTTGGGTGGAGGAGCAATATTAATGCTTTACTATTGGACTAACGAAATATGCAATGTTGTAGTTTACTGAATATGTAATTTTTGCAATTCTTGTTTTCTGTTAAACCAATCATCTTATTGCTCAAGGGTGTGCTATTAGTATATTAGATACCCCCTCTGCTCATAATTTTTAGAACAGAACAGAACAAGTTTTCTTTCCATGCTAATGTGCTGTGCTATTCTCTCTATATTCGAATAAAGAAAAGATTCCTGTTCTCCTCCAGTCTTGTCTCTTCATTGGCAGAGCGGCAAGAGTACAGGCGTTTTGCTAACAAGATCAATATATCATATAATAAAATCCATATATCATATACTGAAATGCATATGCTATATACTGAAATCCATATGATATATAGTGAAAAACATATATCATATACTGAAATTCATGTCATATAATGAGATCAATATATCATATACTAAAATACATATTTCATATACTGAAATACATATGCTTTATACTGAATTCCATATGTTTTATACTGAAATGTGTAAAGTGTATAATCCATATGCTATATACTGAATTTTGTTGGAGTGAAAAACACATTTTCATATACTGAAATCAGTCATCAGTCACATGATCCTGATCTTTCCCTGACCCTGGCCCCTGGATTCTTTTTCCTGTGACTCATTCTACAGTTGCAGGCAAGAGAAGCAGACCTATCTGATACAATAGGTGAGTTCATTCAGGACTATCCAATATTTCCAGCCCATCCATGATATGGGACTTTTATTTGTTAACCCTTTGAGTGCCAGAGGGTTATGGAATTCAGTGTATTCCATAGCACTCTGGCACTCAAATGATTAATCCTACAAAGAGTTCCTACAAGTGAATCATTTTGGAATGGAATTTGTGTTTTAGAATATTTATCTCATGCATCTCTATGTCTTATTTTTGCTGAACATCAGTCACATGTCTGTGTCTATTCTGATGCTGGCCCCTTGACTGTTTACTTAGACTCATTCTACTGCAAGCAAGGGTAGTAGGTCTCATTCAGCAGGTGAGTTCATTTAGGCCTGTGCAATATTTCCAGCTTGTTTTATTAGCAAATGCTAGTACTGTCAAAGAGTTCCTACAAGTGGATCATTTGGAATGGAATTTGTGTTTTAGACTATTTTATCTAATGCATCTCAATGTCTTACTTTTAGTTGAAGAAAACTCTCTTGTGGGTATGTATATTCCTGATTGTTTTATCTAGTTTTTTAACTTAAAATTGTATACAGATCATGTTTGCCCTGTTCAGAAAATAAATCCCTGCCAAGATTTTAGCAGGTCTTTGCAACGAAGCTGCATTGCTCTTCAGGTTTACTGGAGCTTGAATGTGTATAAGCTTGGATGGAATGTCCCATATAGAGCAGCCATAGAGTGGCACAATGTTACCCAAGAAAACATGATATGCCTGGAGAAGAGACCATAACCCTTTGGGTGCCAGAGGGGTATGCAATGCATTGCTTTGCAATGTATTGTGTACCTCTCTGGCACTCAAAGGGTTAATGGTCTTGAATGCTTGCACTCTAATAGTACTCTAATAAAGGTATCAAATTGACTTTACTAGTTCCTTATACAACATTCACAACACTAGTGTTTAGGCACGTGTGCTTTTTCTTTTTTTTAACCCCTACTTTTACACTCAGTCCACTAATAAAAAGGTTATTATTGGAATGTATTATTTATTGCTAACTGTCCCTAATGCATTTTGACTACAACAGACACAGCATTAGGAAGCCTACAAAACCCCCAAGTATATGTGACACCTTCTTAAAATGTGAAATTGAACAGAGTCCTAGAATGCAAAATGAAGATGGGATGTTGAGAGAGGACTATACATAGGAAAGGGATGGAGAAACATATGTCCAAACATTTGAAATTAGCAGCGTGGGACTGCATTGCCCATCTGTTTTTTAAGCAATGCTTAAGCCTCTGAGTGGCAGAGAGGTACAGAACACATTGCAATCCATTGTGTACCCCTGTGGCACTCAAAGGGTTAATGTGAGGCTCAGTGATACAGGAGTGTGTATATAATGTGTATTAATGTACACAATATGTAAATGAATATACATTATATATACTCGTGTGTGTGTGTGTGTGTGTGTGTGTGTGTGTGTGTGTGTGTGTGTACAGTGTTTAGATCAATATACATTGTATATATAGTCCTATGTCAGTCAGCCTCACATTAACCGTTTGAATGCCAGAGGGGTACACAATGCTTTGCAATGCATTACATCCACTTGTGCCATTGAAAGGGTTAAGCATTGGTTACAAAATAAACAAACAAGCAGACAGGTAATGTTGTCTCAAACTGCTAGTACAGTATAGTGCATTTATGAAGTCATCCTTTGCAAGGAGATGCACACATCCCTAGGCCTAGTAATCGCCCTCCCTCTTTTTGTGAAGCAAATTAATTCCCCACCAATATGCATTTTCATGCTCCTACCTACCCATCCATTCTCAGCCGTCCATTCACTCTTGTACTCATCCATTGTCACACTCCTACCTACTCATCCAATGTGTGTTGTTATCTTTCTACCCACTCTTGCAGCCATAATTTCTCACCTTCCAACCCACCCATCCACACCCTTGCTTGCACCTATTCATTGTCACCCTAAATCCTACCCACCCGTGTGTTCTCCATTCTTTCTCCCATCCATTAGCTGTTGTCACCATCCCAGCCACACTTGCATTGAATGGCTCCTTCCTCTTGTCTTCCCCATACCTCAAAAGCCAGCACCTGCCTCACTCGCAGTCAGTGTGAGTGGAGGCTGGGCAAATTTTGGCATGTAATACTGTGTGCTTTAGAAAATAAATGTTCACATCATAGGACCAAATTCCAACAGACTTCGCTTACTGTTACCGAGGAACACACAAATGGTAGCTGCAGAGGTATGGGGACGTGGGGAGCTGTGAATTGACAAAGTCCATTGGGATCTCTTAATATCCACATAGGGGGGCGTTTATAAAACACAGGGGATAAGAAGGTGAAAGCATGATGTTGGCTGGGGAGGGTGGTAGGGGAGAAACACAAAATATCAGATGGGAAGGGTGGTAGGGGACAAAGGGGAGATGGAAAAGAATGAGGAATATATGGTAGTGGTTTCTTTAACACTTTCAGTGGCAGAAGGGTAGGCAATGCTTTGCAAAAGCAAGGCATTGCATATTGCTTAGCCATTGAAAGGGTTAAGCAGCTCTGTTATAATGTGTGTGCTGCAGTGTGTAGACACAGTTCTCAAGTCAGCTCCTGCTTTGGACCCAACGACACTGGCAAACCAAATACATTGTAGAGGAATTGTCATGTTTAGTAGGCAGATTCCTCAATCTTCCCTCTCGGTGCAGTGTGAATGAAAGTTGTGTGTCAGCGTCAAAGGTGGGAGGGACAAAAACAAACAATGAAAGTGAAGTTGGAGGTGTAAAACAAAAAAGCCTAGGAATGGGGAAGAGGCGAAAAAGGGAGGATGTAAGAAAATAGGGCAGCGTATGAATATTAAGCGTATGATATATTGGGGCACAGATGCAATTTTCTCTAGTGCAGAACAAAAATAAATAAACCACAAATATTATAAAAGCAAAAATAAAATAAGTCTATGGAGTGAATAGATCATTAGTAATAGATGGAGATAGCATGGATGAAATGAATGAATGATGATGGTAAACATAATGTCTCAGTCACTATCAATGGACACCCACTCCTTCTGCTGCCTGCGCTGCTGTTCCAAAAGTGATTCTGCTAATCACCAGCCAGGAAAACTAGTAGACAAGAGGGGAGAATAGTGCACAAGGCAGACAAGTAGAAGTATGTATCTCAGTGTAGTATTTTATTAAACACCATAATGATAAAAACGTACAATAAATGCACTCACATTTTCCCCATCTTGGGGAGATGCATATCAGGGTCCCTACCCACTATTAGCCACTGCGTACTTGCGATTCCTGAAGATGAGTCAATCTGTATTTCTTTCAAAAGGTACAGGAAAGATGTCCTTAATCCATCTTATATTCTCACTGCCAACAGATGATCTTTAGTCCAGGGACCAATATGGCCGTGTCAGCATTCGAGCTAGACACGTGGTCCAAGCAGCAAGCCTGTTAGCTCAATAAATATCAGGCTCGAGTAAACCCGAAGGGGGCATGGGGAGGGACTCACTGAAATCAGAGATCACCCAATGTGTGTTCACGGTTGGTATGCTTAAACCTCATTTTTGGCCAAAAATGTAGGCACTAATGCCTCAAATTTATTCACAGTATTATAATATATGCCTAATACAGGGCACACTATTTACAATTAGACTGGAGGAGTGCAGGTTTGCTGTCTGTTCTTTGTTTGCAATTATTCCACAGTGACCATGCAGATTTATACATGGTTCTGGTACCTGGTGACCATGATTCTGCCAGAGGAAACTGAGCTGACTCCGAAAAATCCAGGGATTATTGTAACACCACTGACACCAATCAAGCCACCAACTGAATACTTCCATCCTTAATCAATTCGTGCGGCAAACCTGCCAGATCCATCAGAAGTTGAGATAAAGTCTGAATTACACAAGGGTAATCCAATGACAACTGCAGAAGTGCTGGAAACTAAGGCTGACTCGGCCATAACGGTGTGATCAAAACCACCATTGCCAACTGTCTCCTGATCTGCAGAATAGTCCTCTGAATTAATGTAAATGTAGGAAACCCATAACTCCTCCCTTGACTCCTGATTTGAAGAAACGTGTCCATCGCTAACGCCTCTGTATCCATTCTCCAACCGTAAAATTTGTCCACCTGATAATTTAAATGGGAAGTGAAAAGATCCTCTTCCGATGGGCCCACAGATCAAAAATGCGTGAAAAAATACCCCTGTCTAGCATCCAGTTGCTGCGGTCCGAAAGGTAAATTCCAATCTGCCACCATGTTGGACACACCTGGTAGATACTCTGCCTGAAGCATGATATTCAGATCGAGGCAAAAATAACAAAACTCCTTTCCCAAGTCTGCTAACTGCTTGGACTTGGTGATTTATGTATCTTACCGCTGAAATGTTGTCCATCGTGAGCAGAACACAACAAATCACCTTGTCCTTCACTAAACTCCTGTAACGGTTTGTTTGACACACAGACACAGTAGGTTTGGATAAAACACAGCTTTATTAAACATTTACGAATACAATAACCCTCTCAGGTCCTGTAATATATTCTCGATATAGTACAGCCACAAGACAGGTTACATATATATGAGCCCACACAGGTCCAGTATAGAGTCCATAACACATTATACTGACACAGGTCAGGCGGATCTTGAAAGAGTCCCAGTGTATCGGTACTGCATGGGTTAATAGCAGTCAGCGAGTGTAAACAGTCCCATGTGTGGTAAGGCCTGTTAAGAAGCTCACCTAGGATAGAGAGCTTAAATACGATTAACGCCCAAGAATTAGTATAGCAGGTAATGGTGAACTGCCTTAGCAGTAACGGAGGCTGAACAACTTGAGCACTGCCGGAGGAGTAACGGAAACTAGGCCATGTGAACACTGCCGTAGCAGTAACAGAGACTGAGTGACGTGGACACTGACGTAGCAGTAACTGAGACCAGGCAACTAGAGCACTGCCGTAGCAGTAATGGAGACCAAGCCCTTGGATACTGATGTGGCATAAACGGAGACTGCGCAACAGAGGTACTGTCGTGGCAATAACGGACTCTGAGCCACAGGGACACTGCCGTAGCAGTAACGGAGACTAGGCCACTTGCACTCTGCCGTAGCAGTAATGGAGACTAAGCGACTGGAGACTTGTAACGGTTATTCAGACCCTCAGACCAGAGGTAAAAAATAAAACACAGTTTTATTTAGAAGAAATGAGGAACACGGCCCCCTAAGGGCAAAAATAGGTAATTACACGTAACTGAAGGCAATATGGTAATATAGCAGACACAGTATGGATAAAAAGCAATGTATACAAGCAATGGAACAGAGTAAGGCTAGGGTTAAGTCCAATGCAAATAATCAGTCTCTGATGTGGTGTGTAAGACAACACCTAGTAGTCCTCAAGGACTGGTGATAAGCAAGACCAACACTGGTGCTAGAGCTAAATAATACCAGAGCCAAGGACACTCTGCCCCAGGAGATGAGAAGCAGAATGGTCAGGCAGTCTGGGTCGGTTCACAAGCAGGAGACGAGATGCAGAGTCAGGCAGACTGGGTCGATACACTGAGAGCAAACTGTAATCAGGAACAAGCGCTGGTACTGGAACACCACGAAAGGGCACCGGAGAGGTGCCAGAACCCAGTATTTAAAGGCCATACTGGGCGGGACAAGCACAGTATAGCCAATAGGAGTAGAGCAGGAGTGTAGACTGACAGAATGTCGCTGAAAGAGCACAGGCACCGTGATAACTCCTGAGAACAAACGATCCTGCCAAAAGCTACAAGCAGTTTATGTGCAGGTCCAACTCCTGAGGAGACCATTTTCCTCCTGTAGAAATGCCTCCTTATCTTACCTCCAAACCTAACAGGCTTGCTTCAGATTCTATGACTATGTCTGGGACCATACCAAAAATGGCTTTGCCATACCACGTGTTGAAATGTTTTAACCACCATATTAACTCCTCTTATGGGTCTGACGAAAACAACGCCAGATCTGTGTACCTTAGGCCCCTGCGAAGATGCAAGGCTTTCAATCTCTGTAATGGTCTGTAATGTAGAGGTCCCGGGAATATTGCCTGAATGGAGACAGACAGTAGGCCCACTATGCGAGCCAACATACGTAAAGAAATTTGATTCTTCAGTAAAACTGTTCTTATCTCTTTGCGAATCGACTTTATCTTGGCCTTTGGAAGACAAAGATTCAAGTTCCGAATCCACCATAAATCCCAAGAACTATATATTTTTGATTGGACTTAACTGACTTCTTCCGATTATCAAAAAACCTGAGATCCATCAATAGATTGATGGTCCAATCCGCATGCTTCCTTGGGGTTCCCTGCATCTGTGACATGATCAACATGTCATCCAAATAAATAATCATTCACACACCCCTGCTCCTTAAATGATTTATTATGGGTTTCATAAGCTTCATGAAGCACCACAGAACTGAGAAGAGTCCAAAAGGAAGACAAATAAACTGCCATTTCTCTCCTTTCCAAAGAAACTGAAGAAATCTCTGAGAGGGGTGACAGTAATCGTGAGGTACACGTCCTTCAAATCTATCTTTACCATCCAATTGTACGGCAACAATAGGTCCCTCATATAATTGATTCCCTCCATTTTGAAATGTTGATACATTACAAAATCATTGAGATTCTGCAGATTTATCACCAGTCTGAGACCTGATTCTTTCTTCCGAACTAGGAAGATATTGCTTACAAATCCTGGAGACTCCATGGGAATTCTTACTATAGCCCTCAACTGAATAATTGAAGACAGTCAGTCTGAATCTTTGATTGAATGGGACAGTCATAAAACTCTATTACATACCCTTGGACCATTTGAAACACCCATTGGTCTGACGTAAGTTGAGACCAATGATGGAAAAAACGGGAGAGTCTGCCTTGCACTTTTCCCTGACAAGATGCACCAGAGCAAGCATCCTCCTAAAACACACATATAAACACACTTTTTGTGTAAGCAATGATTAACTCTTTGTAGGTGTATGCAACGCATTGCGTACCCCTCTGGCACCTAAATGGTTAATGTGACACTGATTGACCCAGGAGTGTATACAACGAGCAGTGTAGGACGGCATTGCCCTTCTGTATTTTTTTTTTTTAAAGCAATACTTAACCCTTTGATTGCCACAGGGGTACAGAAAGCATTGCAATGCATTTTTTTATCCCTCTGGCACTGAAACTCTTGATGTGAGCTGCATGACACAGGACTGTCTATATAATGTATATGAATGTACAGTATATATCATGGATATTAATGTACACACAAGTGTATATATAATGTATATTAATGTACACATACCCTCCTGTGTCTACAGTGTGCGTTAATATACATTATATAGACACTCCTGTGTATACAGTGTGTTAATTAATTAAACTTTACATATACAGTTGTGTGTCGCTGAGCTCACATTAACCACTTGAATGCTAGAGGGGTACACAATGTATTGCAATGCATTATTAACCTCTCTGAAACTCAAAGGCTTAAGCATTGCTTAAAAAAATAAAGAAACAGACAGGCAATGATGTCCCACACTGTTAATAAAAGATTTTAACCCACCTACAACTCACCTTTGTGAATAGGCTGTTCTATATGGGACATTCCATCCAAGCTTGTACACATTCAAGCTCCAGTAAACCTGCAGAGCAATGCAGCTTCATTGCAAAGACCTGCTAAAATCTAGACAGGGATTTATTTTTTGAACAGGGCAAACATGATCTGTATACAATTTTAAGCAAAAAAAAAACTAGAGAAAACAATCAGGAATATACATACCCACGAGAGAGTTTTCTTCAGCTAAAAGTAAGACATTGAGATGCATTAGATAAAATAGTCTAAAACACAAGTTCCATTCCAAATGATCCACTTGTAGAAACTCTTTGATAGTACTAGCATTTGCTAATAAAACAAGTTGGAAATATTGCACAGACCTAAATGAACTCACCTGCCGAATGAGACCTACTACCCTTGCTTGCAGTAGAATGAGTCTAAGTAAACAGTCAAGGGGCCTGCATCAGAATAGACACAGACATGTCACTGATCTTCAGCAAAAATTAGACATAGAGATGCATTAGATAAATATTCTAAAACACAATTTCAATTCCAAAATGATCCACTTGTAGGAACTCTTTGTAGGATTAACCCTTTGAGTGTCAGAGGGCCATGGAATTCATTGCTTTCCACTGCATGCCATAACCCTCTGGCACTCAAATGGTTAACAAATAAAAGTCCCATATCATGGATAGTCCTGAATGAACTCACCTATTGTATCAGATAGATCTGGTTCTCTTGCCTGCAACTGTAGAATGAGACACAGGAAATGATATATTGATCTCTATATGACATGGATTTCAGTATATGATATATGGTTTTCACTTTATAACATATGGATTTCAGTATATAGCATATGCATTTCAGTATATGATATATGGATTTTAGCATATAGAATTTAGATTTCAATATATATTATATGGATTTCATTATATGACATGGATTTCAGTATATGATACATGCATTTCATTATATGACATGTATTTTAGTATATGATATATTGATCTCATTATATGACATGGATTTCAGTATATGATATATGATTTTCACTATATACCATATAGATTTCATTATAGGATATATGGATTTCAATATATAGCATATAGATTTCAATATATAATATATGTATTTCATTATATGACATGGATTTCAGTATATGATATTAATTTCAGTATATAACAGGTATTTCTGTATATGACATATGAATTTCAGTATTTGACATATGGATTTCACTATATAACATATTAATTTCATTATATAACATATGCATTTCAGTATATGATATATGGATTTCATTATATAGCATATAGATTTTAATATATAATATATGGATTTCATTATTTGACAAGGATTTCAGTATATAATATAATTTTCAGCATATAATAGGTATATTTCAGTATATTCCATATGTATTTCAGTATATGATATGTATTTCAGTATATATTATATGTATTTCATTATATTACATATAGATTTCACTATAAAGTATATGTATTTCAGTATATGATATATGCTTTTCATTATATGATACATACTTTTCACTGTATAAGCAACCCTGAATTATGTCCCTAACGGCCCCTCATACTGCAGTCATGGTTACTGCAGCTTAGGCAACAAATGATTATGATCCTTCTCCTCTTGCAGAGGCTGATTGTGAAAGTGACATACACATTTCCTCTCCAAAACCAGCAGAATTAATAAAATGAAAAAGAAAATGAATAAAATTCTAGTGTTGATGGAGGAAAGTGTAGCAGTTCAATCAACTGCTATGTCTGCTACATCAACCAGCTGCAACACCTGTCCTGAAAGTTGTGGCAAATGTCCTGAAAGTTCCTGTAAGAGAAAAAGTAAAAATACATTTTTTGAGACTTCAAAATGCTTATAGGAATACAAAAGCAGTGGGGAATAAGCGGTGGGAGAGGCTGAAGATGATTTAATTGTTAATGATGATGTTGAGTTAGAATACGTCCCTGCAACATTTTTATATTTTTCAGATACAGGTAAAGTTAAGTGTATGAGAGATGATGATATGACCATAAATTAGCTGAAAGGAAAAGGCTTAAAGGGATAGTAATACTTCGTTTTAACTTTATTTTATTTTGTAGGCATTAAAAAAACATGAAGAATGATATAAGTCTTATCTCTCAAACCTTTATGGTTTATGAGATATTCACAAGCAAAGTTCCCCTCCCCGCCCCTTTTACCTAGTGTAAGCCATCTCTTCTCAGATGTCAGTCTGGTTGTATGACAGTACAGATAACAGAAGGGGACAATTTTCTTTGTATGAAAACAATGAAAGCCCTTCCCCCTTGACAAGTTTTTCAGCTTTTTCCATTATCTTAATTGAAGATTGTCCCTCTCTGCAGTCTACCTGGGCATCTCCCTTCTGATCTGGTTGAACAGGGGGGGATACTTTGTTTGTGAATATCTCTTAAACCATAAAGGTTTCAGAGATAAGACTTATATCATTCTTCATGTTTTTTTAATGCCTACAAAATAAAATAAAGTTAAAATGAAGTATTACTATCCCTTTAATCTTCCACCACCGAAAGAAGCATTGTGCCTGTTTAGAAACTATTTGAGAAATAATTTGGAAAGTCTGACTCTGGACCAGTAAAGATGCATAAAAATACACAATCATCTTGTCAATCATCATCAGTATCATCACCACTTCAAACTACAACTCCTACCCAGACACACACACACACTATTGTTGACTAATCATCAGCAACACAGGCCATCAACATCCACAACCCTAGCTATGATGAGTGCTTCTGCTGCTGTTGGAAGTTCAGCACCTTTTTGCACCTATTAGTACAACTGAAATATATATCCCCAGTATGAGTAATAACCACTTAGAAACCCCTCAGTATATGAAGTCTACCGTATGGAGTATGCACTCACAATGCAATAGCTAAACATGCTGCTATCTGTTGTCTGTGTCAAAAACATGTGAACAGGGGAGAAGAAAGATCATTCCTAGACACCCTTTCATTGAGATCCCACCTGAAGCACAACCACAGGTCTGATTGAGAGACAAAATATGTCAGATGTGCAGCATCTAGCAATAGTCGAAGCACTCCTAAAAGTTCCTAGGGCTTTGGGGCACGTAATAATAGTGCTGTTGATGTGTCAGAGAGTGTGACAAAATGTTATGCATTTACAGTAACATCTATGGCTCCTGATGTTGTAGAGTGCACACACTTGCCAACAGGAAAATCTCCACTGTCAAAAGTCATGTTATTAAAGCAATAAAGTTACACAGCTCTTCCAGTATGTAATGCCATTCCAGATTTACTGGGCTTTTTGAAAGGAATCAAAACTTGCACAAAATAATCCAAAAGTACACTTGTAGATCAGTAATGTTGGCAGTTGACATGCTGTCATTTTCTTTGGTTGAAAATAAGGGTCTTAAAAATACTGTCATGTGTTGCCCTCTGCTGGCATATACCATCATGCAGTTATTTTCCTTGTGCTGCTTAGGACTGTTGATTTCTCCACTTCAGTCTCAAGCAGCAGCAGCAATTAAAAAAAAAAAAAAACTAGAACTGAGGTAGGAAATATTGCAGCCCCTGAAAGCACAAGGGAAAAATTTCTCGTGGCAAAAAGGTATAAATGTTATGGATATTCTACGGTCAGGAATATTTTTGGGAAATTTCTCATTTTCTATGAAAATTCCTGCAAAAACATTTTTTACTTCACTCACCTGTAGAGGGCAGTATCTGTCTTGTGAACTAAGCCTAAAACATCTTCTAAATAAGGTAATTGTTTTCAGTGTGGTTTTATGTGTATAAGTGGATACATGTTAACCAATGGGGTGACAATAAATTGCAATAGCCCCCACAGGCATGATAACGGAAGCAACTGGATTGCAAGAGCTTGAGCCAATAGCCCCCACGGGCATGATAATGGAAGCAACTGGATTGCAAGAGCTTGAGCCAATAGCCCCCACGGGCATGATAACAGAAGCAACTGGATTGCAAGAGCTTGAGCCAATAGCCCCTACGGGCGTGATAATGGAAGCAACTGGATTGCAAGAGCTTGAGCCAATAGCCCCCAAGGGCGTAATAACGGATGGGGTGACAATAAATTGCAAGAGCTTGGGCCAATAGCCCCCACAGACGTGATAACGGAAGCAACTGGATTGCAAGAGCTTGAGCCAATAGCCCCCACGGGCGTAATAACAGAGACTAGCACAGTAGCAGCTAAAGCCCTTGCGCCTACACCGGGCGCTGTAACGTAACCAACTATACTGCAAGGAGTGGTATGAACCGTCGCCTCACATGGCTATACTGAACCGGCTCAGCAGTAGTGGCTGGAAATGAAACGGCTTCAGCAAGAGTAGCAACTCTCTGTACCATACTGGAGGCTCAGAACCGGAGGCACAATCTGCACGGGGAATGGCTCAGTAAGCAGGAATAAGCTCTGCACGGGTGAACGGCTCAGTAGGAGGAGCACAGCTCTGCACAGGTTAACGGCTCAGTCACAAGCAGGAACGTCAGCCAAGCCGGGTCGAATAACGGAGCAGGTTCTCAGACAAGCCAGATCAGGTCACGAGCAGGAACGTCAGCCAGGCCGGGTCAAATCATGGAGCAGGAACACAGGAACGATGTCTAAGGAAGCCAAATCGGTAAATCTGTATCAGGAACACAGGAACACAGCACAGCAATACTGGCTCAGGAACACCATGAAAGGGCACCTGACAGGTGCCAATGGTCAGGTATAAAAAGGTCACCAGGGGTGGGCGAAACAGGCTCAACCAATAGGAGAGCGGCACAAGTGAGAGTGACAGAAACAAGATCACGGGCACCGTGATAAAATCAAAGATATCTGCTCTGTGTAACTTAATCCTTTCTAATGCAATGTCCACGTGTGTGTACTGTAATATAGTACTTTGTTATGCAATGTCCATGCGTGTGTGTAATGTAATGTAATGTAGTACAGTTTGTTATTCAATGTCCATGCGTGTGTGTACTGTAATGTAGTACTTTGTTATGCAATGTCCATGTGTGTGTGTACTGTAACGTGGTGTTCTCTTCTCATTGCAGATGACCCTGATGGAGTACCTAGATCTGGCAGGGAGGAGGAACAATTCATCACCCTGAAACTGCAGCCGGTCACTGCCACTGCTCTTGCCAGTGTGGAGGAAGAGGTGACTGCTGGTAAGTTGTTTTTAAGATGTCTCTCTCACGTACAAACGTGTTTTTAGTCATGTTAAATTGTTCCATATGTGTATTACCAACCCCAACTTGCTTTAGCCATATCTAGTTTATATAAATATTTCATTGCCACTGGGGTGAGCAGCAGCGCATTGCTAAGCTATAATTTGCTCACCTTTCTAGCACTCCAAGACAGGGCCAGACTGGCCTACCGGGATACCGGGAAAATTCCTCATAGGCCACCTGCACTGGGCTTCCCTGAGGCTGCTTCAAAATCAAGAAGCAATCTGCAGCCACGGTCCTGCCACCTTGTTTGCTTCTTGATTGCAGCAGTGCTGGCCATGGCCACAAGGTGACAGGACCGCGGCCGGGAGATTTGAAGGACCCCGCAACATTCTGAGGTCTGTGCCTTCTTTGGCATAGAACTGTAGCAGCTGAGCTCCCTCGTCTGATCTTTAGAATTGTTGAGTGCTAAGAGATTACATCATCTCCCAGCACTCTGCGTTACTGAAGAGAAGACCATGCAGGAGCAACAGCAGTAAAGAGGTCTGTGCAGAAGGAGGCACAGACCTCTCATGCCACACTGCTGGACCACCAGGGAGGTAGGAAATGGACATGGGGGGCAACATGGAGATTGGGGGACAATGTGGAGATTGTGGCAATGTGGATATTGGGGGACAATGTGGAGACTGGGGGCAATATGGAGATGGGGAAATGTGGAGATTGGGGGGGCAATGTGGAGACTGAGGGCAATGTGGAGACTGAGGGGCAATGTGGAGATTGGGGGGGGCAATGTGGAGATTGGGGGGCAATGTGGAGATGGGGGCAATGTGGTCACTGAGGGGCAATGTGGAGACTGAGGGCAATATAGAGATGGGAGCAATGTGGAGACTGAGGGCAATGTGGAGACTGAGGGGCAATATGAAGATGGGGGGCAATGTGGAGATTGGGGGGGCAATGTGGAGACTGAGGGGTAATGTGGAGACTGAGGGACAATGTGGAGACTGAGGGCAATATGGCGTTCACCCAGTGACGTAAGACGCAGCGTGAAGATGAGCACTGCATCTGCACACCGGGTCGTCCTCACCGCAATGATATGGGGCTGGTAAGCAATTTTTTCCAGGGCTGGTTTTTATTCCCAGTCTGGTCCTGCTCCAAGGGTTAAATATCCCACTAATGCATATATGGAGCACATGTAAGAAATGTTTGTCATGTTCCTGCCATTCACATGATGCCATTGTAGGCATGATGGACACAAGCTAATGCACCATGATGGTTATCTCGGTATGTTGAAGCCCTGCCATGTATTACAGTGCTGCTTCGTAGGCCAAATTTGCCTCTCTGTTGTTAAGTAAATCCTGATAACTAGGTTATTCCACGTTGGTGCAGTTGTTGTGAACCTGAATGCTTACACAACTGAAGCATTTAATGAAGTCAGTGTTTCTCATCACATGTTAATTCCCTCAATATCCAAAACAAGTCCAGATGACATGACGGAGGCAGCAGAGGAGGGGAGGCAGGAAGAAGCTGGGGTGCAGGCCCCTGTTAGTGCACTTGGGGACCACCATGTGGAAGGGCAGGTGAGGATAGTAAATTGTAATATGTCCTCCAACAGA
The DNA here is from genome assembly GCA_037306005.1 of Rhinophrynus dorsalis. Taxonomy (NCBI): domain Eukaryota; kingdom Metazoa; phylum Chordata; class Amphibia; order Anura; family Rhinophrynidae; genus Rhinophrynus; species Rhinophrynus dorsalis. The sequence continues at coordinate 299,485,463 of CM074724.1, forward strand.
ATGTTCAATGTCTAATATGTCTTTTATTGTGTGTTGTTGGTTTATGTTTGTGGAAAGGGTTCTGAGTTTTGTGTTTCTAGTTGTAACCATTTCAATGGCAGAAGGGTACCCAATGCATTCTCAAAATTGTTGCGTACCCCTCTGGCACTGAAATGGGCTAAGGCTCCATACAAATATCTCACCCTTGTGAAAATGCCCTGTATCTCCTCCGGGTCATCGCAGGATGTGTCTGGTGAGGAGGATGATGAACCACCTCTGGGGGTGTCTGCCTCTGCTCTTGAGGCTATGGAAGAGGAAGTGCATAGTAAGTAAAATCCTAAATCTGCTGTCCCATGTGTGTTCCACCTGTCTCCCCTTCCCTTACAAAATCCCCAAAGTCCCTGTAGGGATCTGTGTTCTCGTCACACATACCTATGACAGTATCATGGCATGAACAAATATCATTATGTGATTTTTGTTCATGCCGTGATCTTGTCACATATATATGATTGGCTTCAGGCCATAGCACACACCTACAGTTCCCGTTTGCAGGCTAGCACTAATTGAGAGTTGGTGGATCAATGTTACGGTTTTCTGACACTCAGACCAGGGTATGAAGTAAAAACACAGTTTTATTGAAAATAAAACAATACCCCTAGACGCCAGTACAGAAATAGCAATAATGGCAATAATGACAAAGTGAATGCACACAATGACAGTGATAGGTGCTATGAATGGATATGGAGTATTCCCCCAAGGGTTAACAAATGAAGTGGGTGAGATAACAAGATTGGCCAACGCCCGGGATAAATAGCAGTCTCTGGAACACAGTCTCTCAATAGCTGGATATAAAAGTAACTGCACTGAATACACTCTCAAGTTGGTATAGTAGCACAACAACATCCAGAGCTGAGCCGGTACTACCACCGTGGGCTACAGAGGAATGCTATTGCCACGCTGTAGTGATCAGAACCAAAATCGCCCTTAACTGGAAAAGTAGTAACCCTGCGTGTGCCACTTGGATTGTGCCTTGACACCCCTTGGGTGCTGTACTGATGGTGACTGCACAAGCTGTAGTAGAGCCGGCGCCCTCTGGAGTGCAATGGGAATGTACCTTCAGCGTCTGTGGGCCTGAGCCCGAATATGAGCACGGAACAGACAAGGCTCTGATGGTGAATGAGAGACACACAGAAGCACTCAGAGGAAAGGCTCACGTCAGAAAACGTATGCTTGGCAAGATATATCGGAGGCACTAGACCGGAGACTACAGGCACTGCAAGGGTTAAGTGGTTCTGCACCAGAGCGAGTACCTTGGCAACCAGCAGAAGGCAAAGCAACCTCAGGCTACAGCTACTGACAAGTGAGAGGAACAGTGAGTCGCTTAAACAGTTCAGAATGTCACCGAGGCGACCGGTATGATGCAGGAACACTGGAACAGCAGGCAGACCGGAACGGCAACCGGAACAGCAGGCAGAACCGGAACGGTAACTGGAACAGCAGACAGACCGGAATAGCAACCGGAACAGCAGGCAGAACCGGAACGGTAACTGGAACAGCAGACAGGCTGGAACAGCAGGCAGAACCGGAACAGTAACTGGAACAGCAGACAGGCCGGAATAGCAACCGGAACAGCAGGCAGGACCGGAACAGTACTGGAACAGCAGACAGGCCGGAATGAATCACAGAGCAGGTTCATCAGCCAGAACCGGGTCAAGTCACGGAGCACGGTCGTCATCCAGAGCCAGTTCAATTCACGGAGCAGGGTCGTCAGCCAGAACCGGGGTCAAATCACGGAGCAGGGTCGTCAGCCAGAACCGGGTCAAATCACGGAGCAGAGTCGTCAGCCAGAACCGGGTCAAATCATGGAGCAGGAGCAGGAGAAGAGTCAGACTAGCCGGGTCGGTACACAGGAGGCACAGAAATATGGCAACAAGGCACAGCAACAGGAACACCACGAAAGGGCAACTGACAAGTGCCCAAGCTCCAGCATATAACGGCACATCCTGGGTGGGCCAATCAATCTCCACCAATGCACAGGCAAATCAGGTCAGATTGACAGAAAGTCACGGGGACCGTGATAATCAATCACAATGACAGTGATGATCCACCTGTGTCCAGTCAAGGCTAAAGGGAAAACCTGACCTGTCAGTTTGTTCAAGCAGGGGTGGTCAATCCTGTTCTCAGTCCACAACAATCCCAAATGTTTGGTGAGTTTCCTCAAATTAAAGTGGATGTGTCACCTATTTATAACATAGACTAAATAGTTAGGCTACATATCGAATGCTAAAACGTTATTAATTTTTTAAAAAGTTTTATTTGTTGTAAATTTAACTTAGAAAGTCTATCCCCTACCTACTTTCACATACACTGCTCTGCCTCAGCTCTCCACCCTCCTCCAATGACGGAGGCTTCTGTCTGTAAGCTGGAGTGGTCTCATTGTCTAGATATCGATCTCTGAAAATGAGATTGCTCCAGCTTGCAGACAGAAGCCTCCGTCATTGGAGGAGGGAGGAGAGCAGAGGCAGAGTGATGGACTGTGGTTACAGAGCAAGTAACTGCAGTCTATACAGAAGTAGGTAGGGGACCGATTTTCTAAGTTAAATTTACAACAAATAAAACTTAAAAATAAAAAATGAATAACGTTTTAGAAGTAGTCGATGTGTAGCTTATTTAGGCTATGTTATAAATATGTGACATATCCACTTTAACACATTTTGTGTGGTGATTCTCAGCAATGGTCCTGTTGTCTATGACGCATAATCATGTCCTCTAACCACCCCAACAGTGCATGTTGTCGCTTGAACACAAGTGAATGTCAATACCGCTAGTGTTTAAATGAGCACATCCTGACAACATGCACTGTTGGTGGGGTTAGAGGACATGACTGTGCATCCTAGACAACAGGACCATTGCTGAGAATCACCCTGCTAAATGCATCAAACATCTGTGTGCCAGAGAGGTGCTCACTGCTTTGCATTTCTTCTTTCCCCACAGCTGTATCTGATGAAGAGCAAGAGCAGCAGCCTCCTTCCAGCCAGGAGTACGCAGAGGCCCTGGACATCCTATATGGGATCTCAGCTGACATCAGGGGCTTACGGTGGCAGCTGGGATACGACATGTGCCGTCAGGAGGCTCTGCTCCAACAAATGGTGGAGCAGAATAGGTTGCTGCTGGGCAACCTGACAGATTATGTCGTGCTTTCAGGGCCAGCCCCCTCCACCAGCAACTCCTTATCAGACAGCAGCCTGGCATCATCTGATGCCCTGCCTGCTGAACGTGGTGGTAGGTGCTACCTACCCAGATGGGGGCCTCGCACAAGGGGAGGAAGGAGGCACCCCCACTGACCCAATTCCCTCCAGAGGGAGATTATTTATTTATATGTTTTACTAAATTTTACAACTTCAGCATAGCTGTTGTCCATTTATTTAATTACAAATAGAGGGGAGATACACCAAAGTGTTATGAGGAGGTGATGAAGTGAAGATGACCCTTTCAGTGTGATGAACGATCCTTGCTTCTTCCATCTAGCCAGTGAACTGAGATTTAAGCAACCTGTAAATTCTTAGTGTATTGGATCCATGGGATAATCCAGGAATCAGAGAGTTTAGCACACTGGAGAAGTTCCTTACACCTCATTCCCATTTGAAAACACCTTAGTGCATAACCCCACTGCTGACCCACTCTTCTGTGTGTGTCTCCAACCCTTTTCTGCCTCCCCTAGAGATTGGAAAAGGGAAGGAGACAGACACAGATTTGTATGAAGGGAAGCTGACAGAGGAGGAGGGTGGCAGAGGGACAGAAAGGGAAGGAGACGGATGGACAGAGAGGAAAGGAGGCGGGAGGGAAGGAGGAGGATGGACAGAGAGGGAAGGAGGACACGGATGGACAGAGAGGGAAGGAGGCGAATGGACAGACAGGGAAGGAGGCGGACAGAGAGAATGAATGTAAATGAGTGAAAGAGAGGTGTGTATACTGACAGGGCTCGATTCAAATGTTGGAGACGGCTGTTTTTTCTGCCAATGGCATTTTTTGGGTGTTAAAGTTAAGAGGTATTTTCATCCATAGGAAATAATGAAAATACCGTAAACTGCAATTCAATTGTCTGCGTTCGCTAGGAAGATCCGAAAAGGGACTACATTTATTTCAGGGAAGTTAAGACCTACTTTTTTCTGTCTTGAGTCCCTTATCGCATCTTCAAACTGCTGACGCCGAAACTGAAAGGAAAATAAAAAAAACCTAAGTCCCCAGTGGGTGTATTGATATGGAGCCCTAAGCCCCACATCAATACATCAAAGCACTCCAAAAAATTGTCAAATGTTAGTAGAATTAACCCCATGAGTGCCAGTGGGGTATAATCACCCTGCCGGCACTCATAGGGTTAACCCAACTAAGTAAAAAAACAAAATATCACATTACAAGTAACACTTAACATTAATCCTGGTGTCCAGCAGAGTCCTCAGCCCTCTTCTGTCCTTCTTTCTTCTCTTCTATCTTCTCCTCTTCTGTCTTCTTTCCTCTTGCTGTAACCCCCCCCCCCCCGAAAAGTATAAGTACAATGCATGAATGTCCGGCACACTAATACATAGTTTAACCCCTTGATTGCTCTCTGAGGCTCAGTAAGGTTAAAGTATGTATTAGTGTGCCGTTGTTCAAATAGTAATATGCCTACATGAATATTAAATGTTAAGCCAAATAAGATATTCAGTAATGTCACTTATAATGCCATCATAAAATATCCCAATAAAATATTTAGCTTAACCACTTCGCTCCCGATGATGTACCCGGACCGTCACACTGGGACAAAGGTGACTCTCCATTGTCGTGGCAATAAGGCACCCTGTATGTCTATACAACTGTCAGACTGGCTGATGTGTAACTCTGAAAAAAATTATTCAGACAAATTATTCCAAATATTTTTAATATTGTCTGTTGCATGTGCCATTTCTGTTGTAGAGGTGAAATACAAAATATATAGCATAAGCATCTGTCATTTACCATCTGTAGCAAAGGTAATACATTACACAATATGTAGCATGTGTCATTTACTATATGTAGCAGAGGTGTTATATACATATGGATATAGCTAAATTAGAAAGAAGAAGGAAAAGTGAGGATGACTGGTGCGGTATGGTTTTGAAAAGCCGCAAAGAAAAATGTTGCGCGGCTAGAAGCCAATTTAGCCATGTCGCAGTGTTTAAAATAGCAACATGAAAACCTAGCGCTCCATAAAAGCTCTAGGTTGTCATGTCACATAATTAAACGTCCCTATGTACTGGCCACAACTCCCAGCATCCTTACCTTGCCTTGTCAAGCTCTCTTTAAAGCAGAACTACCACCTTTTACAAACATGGCCCCAAATAATTACCCATCTGGCGATTAGCTGCTCAGTAGCGTTAGTCGCCAGAATCATTACTGCGTTAATGAGAATTATACACTGCTCCCGGACTGACCGGCAGGAAACCGCACAGACATCTTTCCATAGTGACATCTGCGCACCTGCGCTGTCAGTCCCAGCCTGCTCTAGGAGGCATTGCTAGGAGCCGTTTGGCTACAAAAGGGACTGACAGCGCAGACATGCAGACGTCACTATGGAAAGATGTCTGCGCAGTTTCCTGCCTGTCAGTCCGGGAGTTGTGTATAATTCTCATTAACGCTGTAATAATTCTGCTGACTAGCTTTACTGAGCAGCTAGTCACCAGATGGGTAATTATTTGGGGCCATGTTTGTAAGATTTGGTAGTTCCACTGTAATGCAACAACTTTTCAAAAGGGAACCGACTGGTGCAAGGTGGACTCAGGATGACATCAACACTGGAGATGTAGCCAGCAGTAATCCGCAGAACACTGGAGCAGGCAGGACTCAGTAGATGGATACATCAGCAACTGAGGAAGACTGGTGCGAGGCAGACTCAGGATGAATGCAACACTGGAGATGTAGCCAGCAGAAAACTGTAGAACACTGGAGCAGGCAGGACTCAGTCAGTAGATGGATACAGCAGCAACTGAGGAAGACTGCTGCGAGGCAGACTCAGGATGACAGCAACACTGTAGATGTAGCCAGCAGTAAACCGCAGACCACTGGAGCAAGCAGGACTCAGTCAGTAGATGGATACAGCGACTGAGGAAGATTGGTACGAGGCGGACTAAGGATGACAGCAACATGGATGATTGTAGATGTCTGAAGTCCTTTTTGTTTTTCTAATCTGCATCGAACCTGAGAGCAGGGTAACCCAGCTTTGCCAAGCTGACTTGTAAAAAAGTAATTTGCTCCATGAGGTGGAGAACTAATTGAGAGAGCTGGGGGCTCAGTATATTTCCAGTTACGGAAAATACCCACTCACTCTGGACAGTGGTTGGGGGGCAAGAAAGCAGCTCCTGGGATACCAGGGACAATGTAGGCCACACGGCCCTCTTGTTATCCCAGAAAGTCAAGGGATCTGTACCTGGGGCCAAAGAAGGTTCCGCAAGGTAAGCCATAACCTCAAACTCAACACTTTTTCTATTAATGGGGAGCTATTTGTTTTGTCCGAAGCATAATCTGTCCATTGCCTCAACATAAAAAGCAGCAGCTGCTCCATTGGAACAAAATGAAGTGCTTCTCCCGCCTCCTGTGACTGCATTCTAGTTTTTCTTTGCCTCTCACGCACCCTCGCTATCAATTGTTCCCTTCAGGCAGTGAAGGAATTGTAACAAAGTGCCATCTTGCCTTTGATTCGAGGATTGCAAATTGTGGCAAGCATTAATGCGTGACAAATGTCCATGCGCTCTTCCATGCGCCGAGTCAGTTCTTTCTTCAGCCTCATTAGAAGGGGAGCAACATCAGGAAGTATATTACCCTCAGCACCAGGCAAGCATTCCCTATGGGAAAGGAAATCATCCAATTTTAAGAAGAGGTGCGTGAAGAGGGGAATTACTTCTGCCAGGCTAGCACTCTCTTTGCTCAAAAGTTCCAGCAAAGCACAGAAAGGTGTAAGGACTGTTACTACCTGTTCCATCAGGGCCCAGTCAGCCCTGCCCAGTGTTCTGTACTGGCAATGAAATGGCGACATGACACTGCATGAATTGCCTTTTTCTGCTCCAGGATACACTCTAGCATAGCTAAGGTGGCGTTCCACCTGGTCCCAACATCTTGTTTTAAGCAGTGCTCTGGAAGGTCTGCCTTTTTGTGTTCCTCCCTGAGTAGCTGGTTATCTTTGACACTCCAAAGGAAGTGGCCAGAAATTTGTCAGCACGACTCCAGAAGTGTTGTCAACCTTTCAGTGTTACTGCCATCCTCAAGAGCAGCCTTCACTACTAGATGCAGGACATGCGCTGAGCAGCACACACCCACAAATCTGCCAGCCTTGATCATGTTAGCTGCACCATCAGTAACCACAAACCCCATTTGCACCTGTGTGCCTACCTGCTTGCCTAGCCAGTGCGCCACCATGTTCTGCAGTGCTTTGTGAATGTTATCTGAAGTGTGCTGCTGATCCATTACCTCAGCATGGAGGAGGAAAGAGCAGTGCCCTGCCTGCTTGGCTACTGCACCTGAACTTGTTGTTGCTATTGGTGTGTCTTGCAACACTTTGGGCTGCCACCAATGCGCCGTCAATGACAGGAAGCCATGCTGGCCACTCTGCTTTTACTAGGACCAGATGTGGCATGATCTCCCTGCCCTTTTTCCTGCCTACTGGTGTAGAGTGTGACACTGGTAAATGTAGTAGTGCCACCATTTTCTGCACTCATCAACACTGACTTGTGGTAGTGGTTCAGGTGTTTGGTTCATCCCAGAGGTGGTTAGATGACCCAACACCCTCCCACGGCTGACTTCCCTGCCACACAATTTACATTTCGCTAGCCGGCAATCGCCAATTGTCACAAAATGATCCCATGCTTTGGAGTGACGTTGACTTTGGAAGGTGGTAAACAAGAAACTGAGGTGACACTTTCTTCATCTTCACATGCTGAAGCAACCTCACTATGCTTAATTTTTCTACATACCTTTACAGGGGTACTAGTAAACCCAAAGATGGCAGCAGGGATGTTGGGACTGGGATTGGAGGAGGATGGAGTAACACTGGTGGCAGAGACACTAGCAGCTACTACCTGCTTGAGAGACTCATTTGGAACTGGAGCAGCAGGTGGTGAGTTTTCATCAATAGAAGACAGAATTGTAGCTGGAGAAACACAAGTACTATGGGCAGCAGTGGAAAAATAAATAAACAATTACAAAGCAGTGATATACACAAATTGGATAATTAAAATAAAACAATAGATAAAACAGTACCAAAATGGCTACTTGTATTTTTAAAAACCTACTACCAGTCTCCTATGCAGTCAATGAGTAATCTGGCAATAGATGAAAATGAAATGGTATGGAAAATGAATGAAAGCTTAGTTGTTAATCCGTAAATGGATAATGAAGATGATAATGAAATGATGATTGATGAAGATGATGGATGATAAGTCAACAGAGTTGTATTCCTCAATTGTCTTTTAAAATCTTTGTGTTCCCATCATTGGCCCGGAGTCAACACGAGCATACATGTAAAATAAAAAGGGTGGAGGGAGACAGGGCACCAAAGATCTAAGTGCAGTAGACGCTTAATCGATTTTACATTGCTTTGATATGTCCTTGTGTTTGTTCACACTATTTTAATGCAATATATTACTTCAATAAATTATCTAACTTTTTTTAGCGATTCATCTATGTATTGTATCTGAATGATATCAACATATATACGATTAAGCATCTACTGCACTTAGATCTTTGGTGCTCTGTCTCCCTCCACCCTTTTTATTTTACATGAAAGGCAGCTAGACTCCAATTGATTGACATACTGTAGGGAGTGGCATAAGCAGAAAACAGTACCTTTAACAATCTTTCTATTTTCCTAAAAATTATTTTGAAATGGGATGTGCCTGCATTAAAATCCCCTAGCACCCTCTGGGTCCTCCTCAGCACTGACATTGCCATTAACAGTAGCACAAACAGGCAGCAGTTCTGCAGATGTGAGACTATGTCAATATGTCTACACATTGTACACTGTGTGGCACAATGACCACATATGGCAATATGGTGGAGACTAACAGCATGCAGGAACATCTACAGATAGTCCATCTTGTAGAATGCTCACAGCTTATTGCAGTGTTTATTTCTATTAATTGACTGGTAATGAATAGGGATGGGCGATATCTCCCGTCATGTTCCCGCGGGAAATTCCGTGAAAACCACATTGTTGTCCACTTTTTCACTGGAAAATCTGCAATTAAATTAGCGATTAAAATTTTCACATTTAACGCCCATTTGCCAAAATTTTTAGCGATATTTTCAATGGCTAGAAAGTTTACGCCCATTGATTTACGTTGTTTTCGTCTTTTCGCTATAAAAGCGGAATGGGAAGGGAAGGAGAAAAGGGAATGGAGGGAAAAAGGGAATGGGAAGGGAGGGAGAAAAGGGTAGTACTAGTAAGAACATGACAGATCAGCTTCCTGTGCCTGCTGCTAGACATGCCGCCTCTACTGACACCGTTGCTGCCCCTGTTGAAACCAGTGCTGTGCCTGCTGCCAGTGCTGAACCTTCTGCCACCAGTGTTGAAGCTGTTGCCATCAGTGCTGAAGCTGCTAATGTGTCTTGTAATACTCAGGAGGGCAGGGGAAGGAGAAGATGATGCCAAATGTGACAGCAGGGGACCCTAAGTCACACTTGTCATCCTCAAGCAGTACCACCAGTGCTAGTACTAAGTAGGTCAAGCAGCATGTTAGTGTTACGTGTGAAGGAGGGGGTAATCAATATATTACTAGTGACTGTAGTGTTAGCAGTAGTAGTAACAGTAATGGTGAAGTGGCCGGTGGGACTAGTGTTAGGAGAGTGGTACGGGAAGCATTTGAGGGTGTCCAGACTAGTGGTCAAGGGAGGCAACACCATTCCTCTGGCTCTGAGAGTTCCCTTCCCTTCAATACAGTGTCCAGGTGGAACATGATCCTGAAGAGTCCAGAACTGGTGTTGGGGGAGAGCAAGCTCAGAATTAATACCACCACCACCAGCAGGAGCACAGATCAGCTGCCTGTGCCTGCTGCTACTGCTGCTAGTGTTAGTCTGCCTTCTTCTTCAGGTCAAAAGGAAATGGCAAGTGTGACATTAGGGTACCCTTTGTCCCATTGCTCGGCACCTCCTCCAAGCAACAGTGAGATGTCTGTAATAGAGCAGCAGCACGTAGGGACTAGTGGTGATGGTGGTGTTGGTGAAGCTGGGGTGGAAGGCCTTTTTATCAGAAATTGAGACGGAATTGGAGACAGGGATGAGGATGGGCATCACCACCACCACCAACAACAACAGTATGCTTTTGGAATTTGCAGAATTTGCAACTGCTCTAATTCCTGCTGCTGAGGAGATGCAAGGGCAGCAGGATGCCGAGGAGCAAGTTAATGTGCCACAGACCACTGTGGACACAGTGGGAATGGGGTCAACAAGTGATGTGGGACTAGGACAGGTTCCACTTGCCAGCAACAGCAATACTTCTGGTCCTAGTTGCAGTGCTGAATCTGAGGCAGTAGCAGCAACAGCAGCAACATATCACGGTGCCCGTGATTGCTGCCTTTTCCTGTCGGTTATCTGTAAAGGCTCTCCATTGGCTGCCTGTCTTGAATCCGTCCAGTATTGCCTATATAGACTGGGTTCTGGCACCCTTTGGTTGCCCTTTCGTGGTGTCTCTTTGTCTATAGCCACCTACATTCTTGTTCTGAGTTCCCTGGGCCTTGGCTGCATACACTACCTTCCAGATTCCGCCTGCGTACCTGCCTGACAGCCTCCTCTGTTGAAGTGGTTCCTGCCTCCGTTCCTGCTCCGGTTTGGGCTGACGTTCCTGCTTCCGTTCCTGATCCGGTTGCTTGCCGTTACTGTTCCAGCTTCCTGTCCAGCCTGGCTGTTGTTCCTGCTTCTGGATCGTGTGCAGAGTTTCTCAGCCTTCATGTCGTCTGGGCGACATTCTCATTACTGGGTGTTATCGGTTAGTCCAGTAGGCAGGTACTGGTTCGCTCCATATATCACCGGTTGCTTGCTGCTTCCCATACAGCACCGGTAGTGTCTATGTGTACTCCAGTACGTGGGTACTGGTTCGCTCATTATATCACCTGTTGCCTGCTGCTTCCTATACAGCACCGGTTGTGTCTATGTGTACTCCAGTACGCGGGTACTGGTTCGCTCCTTATATCACCGGTTGCTTGTTGCTTCCCATACAGCACCGGTACTGTCTATGTGTACTCCAGTACGCGGGTACTGGTTCACTCCATATATCACCGGTTGCTCGCTGCTTCCCATACAGCACCGGTAGTGTCTATGTGTACTCCAGGACGCGGGTACTGGTTAGCTCCATATATCACCGGTTGCTTGCTGCTTCCCATACAACACCGGTAGTGTCTATGTGTACTCCAGTACGCAGGTACTGGTTAGCTCCATATATCACCGGTTGCTTGCCGTTTCCCATACAGCACCGGTAGTGTCATTGTGTACTCCAGTACGCGGGTACTGGTTCGCTCCATTTATCACTGGTTGCTTGCTGCTTCCCATACAGCACCGGTAGTGTCATTGTGTACTCCAGTACGTGGGTACTGGTTCGCTCCATCTATCACCGTTTGCTTACCGCTTCCCATACAGCACCGGGTGTGTCTATGTGTAGTCCAGTACGCGGGTACTGGTTTGCTCCTATTTTCACCGGCTGCTTGCTGACACCTATATAGCACCAGTAGGCCTCTGTGTAGTCCAGAACGTGTGACTGGTTTGCTCCACCACTATTCCGGCCGCTAAGGCCACTTACGCTACTGCACTAGTACTTGCTGCCTCAGGGCTTAAGGCTGCCTTGCCCCGTATATTGGCAGGGCCGGTAGAGCCTTCTCTCTCTCGTTGTGCCAGTCTCCAGGCTGCATTGCCCGGTATATTGGCAGGGCCGGTAGAGCCTTCTTTCTCGTTGTGCCAGTCTCCAGGCTGCCTTGCCTGGTTTTCACGGTTTGTTATGACTCTCAGACACAGAGTTAAGATAAAAACACAACTTTATTGAAAAGTTTAAAGGGAACCCTCACGGATTAACATACACATACAACATATATATCTTCAATACATAGTCATAGTGAGTAGTGGTATACAGAATGTAAGACAGGCTCTACCGTCCTTGCCAATACCGGGTAAGGCAAGCTTAGACTGGCATAAGATGGAATAGGTTCTACCGGTCTTACCAATATACCGGGCAAGGCAGCCCTGAGGCTGGTAACACGAGGAATGAGGCTCTACTGGCCTTGCCAATATACTGAGCAAGGTAGCCTTGAGACTGGTACAACATTGAATGAAAATGTCGCCAAAGGCAACTGGAGGAAGAAGACACTCTGCAGGCATCCAGGAGCAGGAACACAGCCAGAACAGGACAGGAAGCAGGACCGGAGCAGGAACGGCAGCAGGAACAGCAACCCCAACCGGATCAGGAATGGAAGCTGGAACCGAGGAAGCTGTCAGACAAGAACTCAGGCGATCACTGGATAGCAAAGATAGTAGACGGCCCAGGAAGCTCAGGAACACACTGCAGGTGCAGGCGACATAGAGACACCATGAAAGGGCAACCAAAGGGTGCCCAAGCCCAGTCTAAATAGGCAATACTGGGCGGGTTGAAAGCAGACAGCCAATGGAGAATCATTCAGGTAACTGACAGGAAGGGCAGCAAATCACGGGCACCGTGATACCGGTATATTGACAGGGCCGGTAGAGCCTTCCCTCTCATTGTGCCAGCCTCCAGGCTGCCTTGCCTGGTATATTGGCAGGGACAGTAGAGCCTTCTCTCTTGTTGTGCCAGTCTCCAGGCTGCCTTGCCCGGTATATTGGTAAGACCGGTAGAGCCTAATTCCATATTGTGCCAGTTCTAGGCTGCCTTACCCGGTATTGGCAAGGCTGGTAGAGCCTCTCTATTTTCACTTTACCTGTGTTCACCATTGCATTGTACTAATACGTGTTGAGATATATGTGTAATGTCTAACCCGTGAGGGTTCTCTTTAAACTTTCAATAAAGTTGTGTTTTTATCTTAACTCTGTGTCTGAGAGTCAAAACAAACCGTGACAGTATGAAAGGGCCATGACCTCAGATAGTAAGAGTGAGGGTATTGCACAGAACATCCATTGGAGGATGGATGTACATGAGCAGCGCCTGGATCAGCTAGCATTGGCAATCCAAACCATTCTTGAACGTACAGTACTCATGGACAAGTCTGCCTCGAGTCCGGTGGTCTCCCCAGGTTTGACACCAGAGAGCGATACTATGCCTCAGTGGCTGCAGTCAAAGGGTTAACCGCTTCTGCTCCATTGCCACTCAGATATGATGGCGAACCCAGCCTGTGCAGAGGGTTTATCAACCAACTTGAGATATTTATGGAATTAACCTCGCATGCCTTTCCTAATGATCGCAGTAAAGTTGGGTTTATGTTATCCCTATTGACTGGCAGAGCCCTGGCATGGGCCAATCCCTTATGGGAGAGTGTGAAACCTTGCACAAAGAATTTCAGGGAATTTGTGCAATCATTTCGGAGAGTGTTTGAGATCCCTGGTAGAACTGCCTCTGCTGCTAAACGCCTTATGGAGATACAACAGGGCAGGCGTACTGTGGGCGATTATGCCATTGAATTCCGCATATTGGCAGCAGAGGTAGGTTGGAATAATGAGGTGTTGTTGGCAGCCGTTGCACAAGGTCTGAGCGAGCAGATCAAAGATGAAACCGCAGCTAAAGAGCTGCCTACTGATCTGGACGAATATATTGATTATGTTATCCTAATTGACACTCAGATCCGTGAGAGATTGATGGCTAAGGACCGTAGCTTACGATAAAAAAACAATGGATCTAGCAGTTCATTTTGCCCACCCAACCCTCCCTTGGCACCTAAATCAAATGACCAGTTACGGGAATTTGGTGAACCTATGCAATTAGGCTTCACTATGTTAACCAAGGAGGAAAGAGCACACCGCAGAAGGCAGGAGTTGTGCTTATATTGTGGCAAAACTGGGCACCTGCTAAGATCTTGTCCTGTACATCCGGGAAACGAACACACCTAGGGTACCTTGGGGGACAGGCCCTAGGTGGTGTTCAACCGTCCCCAGGCTTGATCATACAGAAACCCACCATACAGGTGGTACTCTCGTGGGCAGATTGCTCAGTGGAGATTTTGGCCCTGGTTGACTCCGGTGCAGCTGGATATTTTATGGATAGTGCCTTTGCTGAACGGCATAAGATTCCGCTGGTCGAGAGAGAATCCCCTCTCGCTATTGAAGCCATTGACGGCAGACCTCTAGAACCTGCCCAGGTTACCTTTGAAACTATGCCATTACCTATGACCATTGGGGCGCTTCATAAAGAGGAACAGCAGTTCCAGATTATCAATTCTCCACACTACGCAGTCATTCTGGGATTCCCCTGCTTGCAGCTTCATAATCCTCAGTTTGATTGGCGAAAGTGTGAAATCTCTGCTTGGTCTCATTATTGTGTATCCCACCCGGTTAAGATTCTGTGCACCTCTCCTTCATTGCCAAACGAGTACCAACAATTCAGCGATGTGTTTAGGAAAGGAGAGGCTGGCACCCTACCCCAGCACAGATCTTATGATCTTATGTCAGATCTTATGACTGTGCTATTGAGTTGCCTCCAGAGGTGGTGCCCCCTAGGGGACACACATATCCATTTTCTTGTGAGGAGAACCAAGCTATGGAGGAATATATTTCAGATGCCCTCAAGAGAGGGATTATAAGGAAATCCACGTCCCCGGCGGGGGCTGGTTTCTTTTTTGTGAAAAAAAAAGAATGGTGAATTGAGACCGTGCATTGATTACCGTGGCCTAAATTAATTAATGTCTAAAATTGCTTATTCGATACCACTCATCACCGAATTATTTGACAGGTTAAAAGGTTCCTCAATCTTTACTAAACTGGACCTACGTGCTGCTTATAACCTGATTCGGATCAGAGCTGGTGATGAGTGGAAAACGGCCTTTAACACTAGATCCGGGCACTATGAATATCTAGTTATGCCGTTTGGTCTCTGTAATGCACCCGCAGTATTTCAAGAACTGATTAATGATATCCTCAGGGATATGCTGCAGTCCTGTGTTGTTGTCTACCTGGACTCATTCATTCAGAAAATGTGTCACAACACATTAAAGACGTGTCAGAAGTGTTGCTTCGCCTACAAAAAAACAAGTTGTATTGCAAATTGGAAAAATGCGAGTTTCATAAATCCAGTGTGCCTTCTTGGGGTTTGTGATTGCCATGGATCAGGAGAAACTTGCGTCAGTATTGCAATGGCCTCGGCCTAAGGGCTTAAAAGCAATTCAGCGATTTCTGGGTTTCTCTAATTATTACAGAAAATGTATTAAGAACTTTTCCACGATTGTTAAACCATTGTCTGACCTTACTCATAAGGGCGCTAACCCTTCCCAATGGTCTGTGGCAGCTGAAGATGCTTCTGAGACTTTGAAATCTGCTTTTGCAACTGCTCCCGTGCTTTCCCACCCTAACCCATCTCTCCCGTTTACATTGGAGGTTGATGCCTCAGAGATTGGGGTTGGGGCAGTACTCTCACAACGACCTGTTAAAGGAGGAACTCTCAGACCATGTCGTTTTTTTCTCCAAGAAATTGTCTGTGGCTCAAAGTCATTATGAGATAGGTGACAGAGAACTACTGGCTATCATTCTCACCCTGAAAGAATGGCGTCATTTACTTGAGGGCACCAAAAATCCAGTATTAATTCTGACTGACCACAAAAACCTGACCTATCTTTCTGAGGCTAAAAGGTGGGCGTTGTTCCTCTCTCAGTTCAATTTTATTGTATCATACCTGCCTGGGTCCAAGAACGTTAGGGCTGATGCCCTGTCTAGACAATTTGAGCCTGAATTGGACAGGGACGAGGTCCCAGCACCTATAATACAGCCAGATCGTACATTGGCTACACTACGCACAAGTATCACTTCGCCACTGGGGGAAGAGATTTTGGCCTCCCAGGCTACCGCTCCCCCGGAAACCCCAGTGGGCAAGTGTTTTGTTGATGAGCCATTCCGCACTCGATTACTTGAAACATATAACTCCTCTAAAGCCACGGGCATATTGGTAGCGATCAATTGATTTGGTCTCTCTCACAAGTTTTCTGGTGGCCCTCCCTGAGGGCAGATTGTTCTGCGTTTACTAATGCCTGTACCGCCTGTGCCCGTGCCAAGACCCCTAGACACCTCCCTGTGGGCCTACTCCAGCTGGTGCCTAATGGCGAACGTCCTTGGTCTCACGTGTCCATTGATTTTATGGGAGAGTTGCCAGTGTCCAGAGGGTATTCCTTCATACTTATGGTGGTGGACAGGTTTTCTAAAATGGCTCATTTTGTGCCTCTCCGTGGCCTTCCCTCTGCCAAAGAATTAGCAGTGGTTTTCGCTAAAGAAATATTTCGGTTGCATGGATTACCCAGAGTGCTGGTGTCCGACCAGGGGAGCCAGTTTGTGTTGAGATTTTGGAGAGCATTTTGCAAACAAATGGGCATCCAATTATCCTTTTCCTCTGCCTATCACCCACAGACCAATGGGGCCGCTGAGCGTGCCAATCAGGGACTGGAGCAGTTCCTGCGCTGTTTTGTTACTGACCATCATGATAACTGGGCTGACCTGTTGCCTTGGGCAGAGTTCACCAGGAACTGTGCAGTTAATTCTTCATCCGGGAGCTCCCCTTTTCTGATCAATTATGGGTTCTAGCCGTGTTTGCTCCCGGATTCATTCCAGTCTCAGCAGATTCCAAACGTTTAAGGTCATCCTTGGTGGATAGTAATGCCAACATAGCCTCAGAGACAGATGGCAGGAGCACAATATTGCTTGCTAGTGAGTCCTCTGAACTCTGCTTGCTAAATGAGGTAGACTCGTCTCGCCGAGGTAGGGCAAGTGCATAACTGCGTGAAAGTGAAGGATGTAAGGACTTGTTGAAATGTGGGGATAGGGAGCCTTTATACTTTTCAGAGGAGCCAGAATTCTTCTTAGGGGACATCAGGTGGAGTATCCCTGCAATAGGCATCGGGTTGTGCTAGAAAATAAAATATGCAAGCCTGGAAAGTAGCTTAAAGATAGCTAGTACCCGGGAGCTCAAAGATCATGCGGCCATCTTGGTTCATCGTCGATCATTTATTATTTTCTGCCATCCCATTTTATTGATTATTTATTTGGCATTTATTCATTATCATTATTTTCACTTACTTACTTATACCTTATTTATACCTCTCATCCACATACTATAGGCTCTTTAGGGGTTTCATTGAGACAGATATATTTTCTTTTGAGTACTCATTTGCGCAGGGAATGCTCAAATTGCGGAAACATAATAACAGGGAAGCAGTATATATACCCTTGGATGGGGAAAACTGTTTTGATCAAGGACTTTATGAATTGAGAAAGCTGCTACATGGTGTACATGATCAAATGCCCGTGCAATCTTATATATGTTGGAAAGACCACCACAATGTTGAAAGAGAGAGTAAGCAACCACAAATCTGCAATCAAAAAGGCGCTTGAAGGTTTGCATGGACAGTAAGGAATACCCATGTCAACTGGTAGCCAGGCATTTTCAATTGCATCAGCACAAATTATCTGACTTTCAGTTTATGCTTATATATAGGGTGCCAAAACTGATAGGAGGAGGCGATCAACATAAAATCCTCCTCTAACAGGAATCCAGATTAATATTTGACTGTGATACCATTGCATATAATGGACTTATCAGAATCTTATTTCCTCTTATAATCTACAGGAGACGATACAAATCGTTGGATTTACAAATATGTATGGCGGTGTCATAATTGGCAAACACCTCAAATGGGTGTTAGGAACCTAGTCACCACAAAGCATCACTATGATGGGCACTCTCTGTACCTAATGTATGGGAATGGGCCCTAAGATGCTAACCCAACAAGGATTTGATTGTCATATTTATGATGATATGGATTACTCCACAGCAGTGTCTACTGGCATCTCCCACGATGGGAGCTAGGCACTTAACCATTGTTAAACAACCTATTATGTAATTATATGTACTATACCTGTTAGGTTTACAAAGAAACAGACCTGATGTGTCAAAGACTGTGTAAAGTGATTTGTCTGAACATAACTGACTGTCATTCAGTTTAATACACCTGCAGCACCTAACTGGTTATCAGTGAATCACTTCGTATGGACTCTATAAACTTGCACTATTGACTAGTACTGATTGTATAGCACTCTACGATTGTTGACTGCAATAGACTATTGCCTTCCTTATTATTTACCCACAGTATTGTTCCCAACTATAGATCACATACTGAAAGGGTTCTTTGATTTTACTAGTGATGTGCTTTACTGTGATTCTTTTCTACATTTCAGCATAACATTCAGTGTAACGCACTGAGATTACCTTAGTTTACATATTTTTATTTGTTCTAAGTGTAGCCAGTTGTTCTAAGAATGATTATCATGTTTCTCCTTACCAGCTCTGACTGGTATTTTATTTGGGTACCAGTTACTTAGCAACCATCCGCAAGGTTTGCTATGACGTCAATAACCCTGTTGAGCGATGGGGAACGCCAAGTTCATGCGTTCCAGCGGTGGTTTCAATGGGGATTGGTGAGTTACTCCTCTTCTTTGCTTTAAATACATGCACTATAACAGTGATTGACCCATTTGCCCTGAGGAAGGTCCAGTCTAGGACCGAAAACGTTTGGCTCTTTATGGTGTTGCAAGAAAGGGTTCAACTTTACTGAATACAGATGTGTGATGTCTCCTTCTGCAACCCAGGATTCCCAGGCTGAGTTCATTTTGTGTATCTATTCTTATGGCACTTGCACCTCCACATGTTACAATATACTTTGAATTTTTTTTACTTGTTGTGTGTGCCATTGCCTTATGTGTAATCTTGTATATATATATATATATATATATATATATATATATATATATATATATATACATGTGTGTGTGTGTGTGTGTGTGTGTGTATGTGTGTGTGACCAGGTGTCTCGACCACATTTTTACCAAGTTCACTTTTAGTCTGTAATGACTTCAGAGTCACTAATCTTTCATTTCTTTCACACAGTAATATAGTAAATTAGGCTGAATAAAGACACAAGTCCATCAAGTTCAACCTTTGACTCATACCCTAGTAACAATTGTATATCTATCCTGCTACCAATTAAGTTAGTCATTTATCAGACCTTCCGGATTTGCCTACTAATATTCAGTATAACCCTGTGTGTTCCCTTTTGCAAGAAATTAATCTAATCTTCTCTTAAATGTATCCATAGCATCTGCCATAACCACCTCCTTGGGCAAGGAATTCCACAACTTAACAGACCTTACTATAAAAAAAACCCTTCCTCTGCTGAAGTCTAAACCTCCTTTCCTCTAATCTCAAGGGGTTTCCCCTGGTCACCCGATCAGGCCTTGGAATGAATAGATCACCACAGAGATCCTTGTATTGACCTCTCATATACTTGTACAATGTGACAAGATCTCCTCTTAGTCATCTTTTCTCTAGAGTAAATAAATCAAGTTTGTCTAGTCATTCCTCATACGTTAAGTCCTCCATTCCCTTAATTAATTTTTTTGCTCTTCGCTGTACCCTCTCCAGTTCTAGTATATCATTTATCAGAACTGGTGCCCAAAACTGTACTGCATATTCGAGGTGAGGTCTTACCAATGATTTGTACAATGGCAAAATTATTTTATCCACTCTTGCTTCAATACCCCTTTTTATGCAAGACAGGATTTTGTTTGCTTTTGCTACTGCTATTTGACATTGGTCTCTATTTCCAAGTTTATAGTTTACAAGGATACCCAGGTCTTTCTCTAGCAACGAGTCCCCTAAAATTATTCCATTAAGTTTATAAGTAGCCTTGGGAATATTTCCTCCCAAATGCATGACTTTACACTTCCCCACATTAAACTTCATATTCCATTTGTTTGCCCAATCTGCCATTTTATATAAATCCCTCTGTAGAGAACAAATATCCTGTTCTGAATTAATTACCCTACATAATTTAGTGTCATCTGCAAATATTGATATTTTGCTCTCTATATCTATTTCCAAGTCATTTATAAACATGTTAAAAAGCAGTAGACCTAATACTGAACCCTAAGGTACTCCACTGTCTACTGTAACTATATTGGAGAATTGTCCATTTACAACCACACAATGTTCCCTATCCTTCAACCAGTTTCTACCCAATTGCAAAGGTTATCCACTAGCTCCAATTTTCTTATTTTATACTCCAACCTTCTGTGTGGCACCGTATCAAATGCCTTTGCAAAACCTATATATATACTACATCAACTGCCTTACCATTATCTAGGTTGCTACTTACTTCCTCATAGAAGCTGAAAAGATTAGTTTGGCATGATCTTATTTTTTGTGTTGTAATCCTGAATATAATCCCTTATTATCCCTTCTAGCAGTTTTTCCACTACAGAGGTCAAACTCACAAGTATATAATTCTCAGGTTCTGTTTTATTTCCCTTCTTAAATAGAGGCACACATTAGCTCTTTGCCAATCTTGTGGCACGGAGCATGTGGTGAGAGAATCTTTATAGAGTAACTATAGGGGTCTTGCTAACACTGCACTGAGTTCCTGAATAACCCTTGGATGTATACCATGTGGACCTGGTGCTTTGTCAGTCTTAATTTTGCTCAGTCTTCCCATGACCTTCTCTTGTGCTAACTCAATATCTGATAATTGTATTGTTTTATTTGTTACTTGAGGAGTCTCTTGTACCATCCCATGTTTAGAACATCAGCCTTTTCCTTATTATCACGGTGCCCGTGATTCAGCGACATTTTGACATGGTTCTTCCTGATGCCTTGTTATTGGCTGCGCTGTCTATCTCCTCCCAGGGACAGCCTTTAAATACCTTGGGCTGGCACGTATGGGTTGCCCTTTCATGGTGTATCTGTTGCCTAGCGCTTGTTCCGAGTACTCTCATTGATACCAGTGTATGACCCGGACTGTTTTGACTACTCTGCCTGTTTACCGTTCCTGCTCTGTGTACCGACCCAGATTGGCTGACGTTCCTGCTTCCTGTATTGACCTGGCCTGGCTGACTTCCTGCTCCGTGTACCGGCTCAGCTTGTCTGGTGATCCTGCTCCGTGTACCGACCCAGCGTGATTGGTGATCCTGCTCCGTTTATCGAATCGGCTTGGCTGACGTTCCTGCTCCGTGGCCTGACCTGGCGGGGCTGAAGTTCCTGCTCCTGTACTGTTCCTGCTCACTAGCCATTCCACTTTTACTGTTGCTGTCGCTACAATGCTCCTGCCAGAGCTCCGGTGGTCCGATTCCGCTTAGTAGTCCAGTCCTTGATCCTCTCACTCATAGTGCCCGTGTTAGCCTCCGGTATATTCCGATTTGCACCACGTTCGCTTGGTCTGTTTCTGCCATCCCTGAGGTTGGGTTCAGTTGGGCGCCTCAGGTTACTTCCCATCTCCAGACAGGAGCATTCGTTAACCCCATCAGGGGCGGTCCTGGGCATTCGTATATTAGTCTGAAGTCTCAGTTGGGCGTATGTTATCCTACGGCACTAAACACTGACTCACGTTTGTTTGTAGTCTCCGGTGGGCATTCACTCTGGCAGCCTTCCTCCTGTGTTGCCTTAGCCAGATCTACGCTGGCTTAACCTGTTGCATACTTGTCAGTCGCTGTTGTGACTCTCTGCGTAGAGAGTTACATTGGGCCTCCCAACATCAGGGCTAACTCAGTCATTGGCCCAATAGTTTCCCTTGGTCATATTTACACTGTATCAATTGTCATTTACCTGACCTGTGTCAGTACTGTATATTTGTTTTACATACTGGACCCGTGTGGGTTAATCATACCATTGTAACCTGTCCTGTGTCAGTTTAACGCTTTACTGTATGCTGGACCCGCGAGGGTTACTGTTATTCATTGTGTGCAAATAAAATTGTGTTTTTACCAAGACCTTCCGTTTCTGAGTGTACTGAACCGTAACAGTACGAAAGGGCCATGACCTAATTCGGTACAAGTGACGGTAATGCACAAAGCATCCACTGAAGGATGGATTTACATGAGCAGTGTTTGGACCAGTTGGCGTTGGCTGTTCAAACAATTCTTGAGCACACGGCACACTTGGATAAACCAGTACCAGCCTTGGTGGTCTCCCCCGTGTCGACACCAGGAGATCAGTCCTTGTTGCAAACTAACTCGAACAGAGGGTTGACTGCTACAGCCCCACTACCTCTAAGGTACGACGTCGAACCCAATCTGTGCAGAGGGTTCATTAATCAGTTGGAGATTTCCTAAAATTAACCCCTCAAGCCTTTCCTAGCGACCGCAGTAAGGTGGGCTTCATGATTTCATTGCTGACGGGCAGAGCCCTGGCGTGGGCAAAACCATTGTGGGAGGCCGCAAAACAATGTACAAGGAACTTCAGTGAGTTCTTAAGGGCGTTTCGTAGAGTATTTGAAGTCCCTGGGAGAGCTGCCTCTGCTGCAAAAAAACTTATGGAGATCCAACAAGGGTCTCGCACAGTTGCTGACTATGCCATAGAATTCCGTAAATTAGCAGCAGAAGTGGCCTGGAACAATGAGGCGCTGGTGGCAGCCTTTGCACAGGGACTATGCAAACGAATTAAGGATGAAACGGTAGCCCGAGAACTGCCGACTGATGTTGACAAATTTATTGATTTTGATTTATTCCCGTATTAGGGAATGAATGGCGGCTAAGGACCGTAAGCAGAGGGCCAGAGAAATGGGACCAGCAAGACTAAGCTTCCCACCCAAGCCTCCCGAACACACTGCTGTTAATAGTGAACCTGTGCAATTAGGGTTTACTAGATTATCTAAGGAGGAACGGGCGCATTGCCATAGACAAGGCCTCTGTTTATATTGTGGTCTAGCTGGTCATTTGCTTCGTTCTTGCCCTACACGGCCGGGAAACAAACGCACCTAGGGTACCTTGGGGGACAGGCCCTAGGTGGCGTTCAGCAGTCCCTAGATCCGATTAGTCAGAAGCCTACTATTCAGGATGTACTTTCATGGGCAGAACTCGCTGTGGTGGTTATGGTGCTAGTTGATTCCAGTGCTGCCGGATATTTTATGGACGAGTTATTTGCTTCTTCGCACAAAATTCCACTGGTGGAGAAAGAGTCTCCTTTGATGATTGAGGCCATTGATGGCAGGCCGCTGGTACCCGCCCAAATTACGACGGAAACAATACCATTATCCTTACGCTTTGGGGCACTACATTCCAAGGAACAATGGTTTCAGATTATCCGTTCCCCTCACCATGCCGTGATCCTGGGGTTTCCTTGGCTACATTTGCACAACCCCAGGTTCAACTGGCAGACTTGTGAAATTACGGCATGGTCTGAATTCTGTGACAAACATTGCATTTACCACCCCACTAGGATTATGTGTACCTCCCCCTCAGTGCCAGCTGAATACTGCCAATTCAGCAACGTTTTCAGCAAGAGAGAGGCCAGTGCGTTGCCGCCGCACAGTGTGTATGACTGTGTGGTTGATCTGCCTCCTGGTGCCGTCCCTCCTCGGGGTTGTGCTTACCCGTTGTCTTGCGAGGAGAATCAGGTCATGGAGGAATACATTTTGTATGCCCTAGAAAGGGGTATTATCAGGAAGTCATCCTCGCCCACGGGGGCTGGTTTCTTCTTTGTAAAAAAGAAAAGTGGCGAACTATGCCCATGTATAGATTATCGTGGACTGAACAAATCGATGCCAAAGAACGCTTATCCTATACCACTCATTACCGAGCTGTTTGACAGATTGAAGGGCTCCTCCATCTTTACCAAGCTTGATTTGTGGGCTGCCTATAACTTGATAAGGATAAGGGCCGTTGATGAGTGGAAGACGGCATTCAATACCAGATCTGGGCATTATAAATATCTGGTAATGTCCTTCAGGCTATGTAATGCACCCGCAGTGTTCCAAGAATTTATTAATGATATCCTGCGTGACATGCTACAGTCTTGTGTAGTAGTGTATCTCGATGATATTCTCATACATTCGTCCAGTTTGTCGCAACACATCAAGGATGTGACCGCAGTTTTGCTCAAACTCTGTGAGAATAAACTATATTGCAAGATCAAGAAATGCGAATTTCACAAGCCCATGGTGCCATTTCTGGGCTTCATTATTTCTAAGGATGGCATTGCAATGGACAAGGATAAGCTGGCAGCAGTCCTGCAGTGGCCACGTCCTAAGGGGCTAAAGGCTATCAAAAGCTTTCTCAGTTTTGCTAATTATTATAGGAAATGTATTAGAAACTTTTCCACGATTGTTAAACCACTGTCTGATTTGACGCATAAGGGTGCAGATCCCTCCCAATGGTTTCAGGAAGCTGAACAAGCTTTTGTAACACTAAAATCTGCATTTGCTTCTGCTTCTGTGCTGTCCCACCCCAATCCCTCCCTGCCATTCACTCTGGAGGTCGATGCCTCTGAGTCTGGGGTAGGGGCAGTATTGTCTCAGTGACTGGACCCTGGTGGTATGTTAAGACCTTGTGTTTTTTTTCTCAAAGAAATTGTCTAGCGCTCAGAGCCACTATGAGATTGGGGACAGAGAACTTTTGGCAATCATCCTTGCCCTCAAAGAATGGCGACACCTGCTTGAGGGTACCAGAACCCCGGTACTGATCTTGACTGATCATAAAAACGTAACGTACCTTTCTGAGGCTAAGAGATTGTCCTCTCGTCAGGCTAGATGGGCCTTGTTTTTGTCCCGCTTTAATTTTATTGTATCCTATTTGCCCGGTTCCAAAAATGTTAGGGCAGATGCCCTGTCTAGACAATTCAACCCAGACACAGAGAGAGATGAGACTCCAGTACCTATCATTCAGCCTGATCACATTCTAGCCACCTTACGAACCAGCATTACTAAACCTCTGGGGGAGGAGATTCTCGCTAACCAAGCTACTGCTCCACCTGATACCCCAGTAGGCAAATGTTTTGTAGCCGAACCCTTCCGCACCTGTCTACTTGAAACCTACCACACATCTAAGGCTGCTGGTCACGTTGGCAAGAATCAATTGATCTGGTCTCTCTCACAGTTGTTCTGGTGGCCTTCCTTGCATGCTGACTGCACTGCATTCACTGCAGCTTGTTCAACATGTGCCCGTGCCAAGTCCCCTAGACACCTTCCGGTGGGCCTGCTCCAACCTACACCCAATGATGAATGTCCTTGGTCTCATGTCTCAATCAACTTTTTGGGAGAATTACTGGTGTCTAGGGGATATTCCTTTATTTTGATGGTAGTCGATAGATTCTCTAAGATGGCACGCTTTGTGCCTCTTTCTGGCCTTCCCTCTGCTCAGGAGTTGGCAATGGTATTTGCCAGAGAGGTATTCTGGTTGCATGGCGTACCCAGGGTGCTGGTGTCTGACCTTGAGAGCCAATTTGTGTCTAGGTTTTGGAGGGCATTCTGTGCGCAGATGGGCATACAGTTATCATTTTCTTCTGCATACCATTCCCAGACCAACGGAGCCGCCGAGCTTGCCAATCAAGGATTGGAACAATTTCTACGCTGTTTTGTGTCCGATCATCATGATAATTGGGCCGACCTGTTGCCTTGGGCGCAGTTTGCCAGGAATTGTGCGGTTAATTCATCGTCCGGGAGCTCCCCATTTCTCATCAATTACGGGTTTCAACCATGCTTGCTCCCGGACTCATTTCAGACGCAGCAGATTCCAGCTCTGGATGAGCATATGGAGCAACTCCGTTCCACTTGGGCACAGGTACAGAGGACCCTCAGTGCTTTGTTCCAGCGTTATCAGCGTCTACCTAATTGCAGATGGTTGCCGGTGGTCTCCTTCCAGGTTGGGGACAGGGTATGGCTCTCCTCCAAGAATCTGAATCTGCAGACTCCATGTAACAAGTTGGCTCCCCGGTTTGTTGGTCCCTTCAAAGTTATCCGCAGAATTAACCCTGTGTTGTATGCTCTGGACCTCCCAGCGTCCATGCAGATTCATAATGTGTTCCACGTATCCTTGCTGAAGCCTCTGGTATGCAACCAGTACACTACTACTCCTGTTGCTTCTGGTCCTTCATGCTCCCAGATTTCAGCGCAGTTTCCATGCCAAGTATCCCCAAAAGCTGGGCCCCTCTCCTCAGAGAGGGGTATTTGAGAGGAGGGTACTATCACGGTGCCCGTGATTCAGCGACATTTTTACATGGTTCTTCCTGATGCCTTGTTATTGGCTGCGCTGTCTATCTCCTCCCAGGGACAGCCTTTAAATACCTTGGGCTGGCACGTATGGGTTGCCCTTTCGTGGTGTATCTGTTGCCTAGAGCTTGTTCCGATTACTCTCATTGATACCAGTGTATGACCCGGACTGTTTTGACTACTCTGCCTGTTTACCGTTCCTGCTCTGTGTATCGACCCGGATTGGCTGACGTTCCTGCTTCCTGTATTGACCTGGCCTGGCTGACATTCCTGCTCCGTGTACCGACTTGGCTTGTCTGGTGATCCTGCTCCGTGTACCGACCCGGCGTGATTGGCGATCCTGCTCCATGTATCGAATCAGCTTGGCTAGATTTAAAGGGATAGTAATACTTCGTTTTATCTTTATTTTATTTTGTAGGCATTAAAAAAAAATGAAGAACGATATAAGTATTATCTCTCAAACCTTTATGGTTTGAGAGATATTCACAAGCAAAGTTTCCCCTCCCGCATCTTTTACCTAGTGGAAGCCAACTCTTCTCAGATGTGGAATGCAGTCCATAGACCAGACAGACAACAGCAGGGGACAATTTTCTTCCTATGAGAACAATGAAACCCCTGCCCCCCTTGACAAGTTGTTCAGGTTTTTCCCTTATCTTAATTGAAGATTGTCCCTCTCTGTAATCTACCTGGCACCTCCCTTCTGCTCTGGCTGAGCAGTGTTACATCAATAAAAGGGGTGGAAGGGGGATAATTTGTCATTGAATTACTCTTGATCTACAAATCTGACAGAATTGAAATAACAAAGTCCAAATACCTATGATGATTAATTAGAGCTGCTTTTATATGAAACATTACTATCCCTTTAATGGTAGGAGTTAACATAGCCAGTAGGGCCAAGGTCAATACCGGCTGTTAAACTAACATGTTTAACGCAGTATTTAAAGGACCTACCAGCTAGAACTCCAAAGGACTTTAAGTCACCAAAACAGTGTTGTGGCTGAACGTCCGTTTTGTGCATTTAGTTCCCAAAACGCCTCTAAAAGCAGCGATATTGGGAACTGAACAGTGAAAAACAATTAACTATCGGTGCTTCGCATACTGCTAAGCAGTGATCATTACCTGATCTATGTTACACTTACCTGTCATCCACTGTCCTTCTGTCTTCCACTGTCCTTCTGTCTTCTCTTCTTTCTTCCGCTTTCTCTTCAGTCTTCCGTCTTCTCCCTGTAAAAGAAAAGAAACCAAGTATTACCAAGCATGAACAAATACATTCCAGAACCCTTAGAGTGACAGTGGGGTACGCAACGCATTGCAAAGCAATGCATTGCGTACCTCACTGACACTCAAAGGGTTCAATAGTAGTGCGCCCCAAAGATACCCATATATGCCTCCATGTAATGCCCCAAATAATAGAAATGCAAAGAAATAATGCCAATAAATAAAGTGATCCACATAGACATAAATCAATGCTATTCCTTAATGTCCAGTATGACACAGCTTAGAGATTCATGTCTCTGCTGGTTGGAGCAGCCGCAAGGGCGGCGTCAGCGGAGACACAAATGTCCCAAGACACTCCCATTCAGCTGTGTACGGGTCGATGCCCGTAACACACTGAGGGCATTTGAAGTGAGCCTGCCTTTCTATATGGGCAGGCTCACTTCAATTGCCCTCACTGCCATTGGCTGGGATGTACTTTACATCTCAGCCAATCATGTTCAAGAACCGCCGCTTGAATCTGATTAGCTGTCAATGGCAGTGATGGCAATTGAAGTGAGCCTGCCCATATATAATGGCAGGCTCACTTCAAATGCCCTCAGTGTGTTATGGGCATCGGCCCGTACACAGCTGAATGGGAGCGTCATGGGACATTTGTGTCTCCGCTGACGCCGCCCTTGCAAAGCAATGCATTGCGTACCCCACTGTCACTCAAAGGGTTCTGGAATGTATTTGTTCATGCTTGGAAATGCTTGGTTTCTTTTACAGAGAGAAGGCAGAAGAAAGAAGACAGAAGGATGAGAAGACAGAAGAGAAGGACCAGCAAGCTGAGGACTCCGCTGGACATCAGGATTAATGGTAAGTGTTAATACGATGTTTCTTTACTTAGTCGGGTTAACCCTATGAATGCCAGTTGGGTAATTATACCCCACCGGCACTCATAGGGTTAATCCTACTAACTTTGGCCGGGTTTTAGGCACTTTGTATGTATTGATGTGGGACTTAGGGTCCCATATCAATACATCCACTGTGGACATTGGGTTCTTTTGCAGGTTAACAGCTGCGTTAGCTGGCAAAAGATCCAATAAGGGACTTTATGGCTAACGAAACTGGGTCTTAAGTTTTATGCGGTAATAGAGTCCTTTATCGGATTTTTTCAGCTAACGTAGTGTTTTAAATGGCAAAATGGAGTGTTTTTTTTTTATTTTTTAACATGGGCCAAAACACACGTTAGTGTAGCGGCCGGCATACTGGATGAACTGCCGTTAGCAGTTCATTACATGGCCCTTTGTATGGCTTCCTACACGTTAAAACACCAGTTAGTGTTTTTTTAGCTTAACGGCTGCTTTTAAATCTACCCCTTAGTCTTAATTTCTACCCAAAAGCACTCCACATTATGGCCAGTTTCCTCACTAATATCACCCCCTCAAAATTGGATTAAGCTATGGTTTCAAATATAAGCACACACCTCCCCCTTTTCTATTAATCCTGTCTCTCCTAAACAGGGAATAGCCCTCTATATTCACAGCCCAGCCATGGCCTAGATTCTATTGCAGGTGCTAAATGTTAACAACCATTTTATCAAACATTTTCCCATTGAAGTCTATGGAGAAAACTGGAGATAAAAGCAGAGATAAAATTAGCACCTGTGATAGAATCTAGCCCCATGTGTCTCATTCCACCATGTTTCCGTTATACCAGTTATGTCCAATTGCTCATTAACCACCAGCAATTCTAGTTCTCCTATTTTATTTACCATAGGTCTTGCATTTACTAGCATACATTTAATTTTTTAATAATTGTGTAACCCCTGTACAATTACATTTCTAACCTATTTTTAATTAGCAACAGAATGATACATATGCCCATATGGTTATTTTTGTGTATCACTGAAACCTGGTTGTAGTTTGTGGCTGAACATTTCATTCCACAAATTTGCTAACACTTACTGACTGTATGTGGGGATGGAAATTAAATACAGACTATAATTTAGATTAGTAAATATGGTTACCTCCTACTTAGGTACTTTAAGTATTTGTTATACCCCACTGATTCTTATAGGTATAATTTTCCTTTAACTGTAACATCTTTCATGCGTGGTCAATGCCTCTCCTTTCAATTAATGTACTATTTCTTGGTTTGTTATACAGTGCTTTAGAACCTGTTGGCATATTAACATTCAATAAATTGATGATGATGATACTAATAATACAACTACTGTAATAATTAATAATAGAACTTTCTTGACTCATTTTGTTAAAAAGTATGAAAAATGTTTATTAAATCTTTCACAAAGTACATTTTAGTGAACAGTTTATATAAATACATTATCTGTTTATCTATATTTCCTGAAATGTAATTCTTGTTTACTGCAGTTATGACTTCTCCGAATTGCATTGTGCATGAACCATTAGAAAGCTGTTGATTCATTGGCAGATTCCATTTTAGGTTGAGATGGAAAAAATAAGCAATTTTGGGGCTGCACCTTAGAGGAGAAAGAGATATCTGGCATTCAGGAATGTAAAAGAAGTAAACCTAATAACTAAACTAACTTAAACCCTTAGTCATGTGTCCATAACTACCATTAAAATGTTCTGGTAAGTAACCCAGGGCTTAAAATGCACCCAATCACTCACTTGATACTAAGCTGTTTCTTTAAGGATAGGGTGAAGGCTGTTTGACCTCCAGTGACAGAGATCATCAGCTTGCACAGTGCAAGGATTTTGGCTCTGTGTAATTGCAGTAGTGCTATGGGGTTTGAGAAGCTAGGAAGTTTATCCTACTCAGCTAGTTAGATGCAGATCAATGTCTGAAATGGAACAGTCTTCATCCCATTCTGCAAGAAACAGCTTTGAATTGAGTGAGCAACTAAGTTAGTATTGACCCATGAACTACCAGTGCACTTGGTAGTCAGGAACATATGGCCAAGATTTTAAGTTATTTTAGTTAGTGGATTTACTGTTTATTTAAAGCATCACTTAACCCTTTGAGTGTCAGAGGAGTACACAAAACATTGCTTTGAAATGCTTTGTATACCTCTCTGGCACTGAAAGGGTTAAAGCAATGCGTTGTTGTTTTTTCAATTTATCTCTTATGATGCAGTTGGTTTGCCCCAGAATGTTTCCACTTTTCTTTGGAATATAAGGATCTTTTACTCAGTTGCACATACATTTGCTATTTAAATTCTCATTTGGCTGTTGAGGTGACAATTTCTTGAAACACAATAGGTAAATTGGTATGTAATTAAAACAAAATACATTGGTTCCCTCAAACATCTGTAAACATTAGCTTTGCATCAGCTGTATAGAAAAATTCCCTGTCTAGTTATTACAGAACAGTGACTGGATGTACAGAAAGTTGAGGAATGTCTCCCCAGTGAGAGAAAATTCACTTTTGAAAATTCTACATTGGGACTATTGTACAACACTGTACACTGCAAGTAGTAACTCAGCTGTCACAAAGCTGCTGTTTCAAGCTATTGAATGCAGTCCCAACATGTAGTAGTAGTAAATGTTATTGTCAAAAAAATATGTATTTGAGCGGCTCTGTCTACAAGTAAATCTAGGGAACTGCCACTACTAGTCATGTCTCATTCTGATATTGGTATAGCACAAATGTATGGTTTTGTGACTGGAAAATTGCATTAATGGTTATTACCTTTTAATATATGGTAGTGCAAGGGCTTTTGTAGTCTATGGAGAACTTGTGTCAG
The DNA here is from genome assembly GCA_037306005.1 of Rhinophrynus dorsalis. NCBI lineage: Eukaryota > Metazoa > Chordata > Amphibia > Anura > Rhinophrynidae > Rhinophrynus > Rhinophrynus dorsalis. The sequence continues at coordinate 299,516,555 of CM074724.1, forward strand.
TGACCAGAGGTCTCCATGAACTGCAGTTGCAACAGTATCACCATCAAATTGTAATGACATGAATATCTTCTCCTAACAATTAAGTTTTGCTCTTAAAGGAATAGTATGGTCACATTTTTACTAAAATGCATCTTGTAGCCATTAAAAAAATTCAACTTAATGCCCCCAGTCCCATTTCTCAAACCTTTATGGTTTGAGAGATATTCAGCACTAAAGTTCCCCCGTCCCTCCCCTTTCCCTGACATCAGCACTCTAGCTGACTGCTCCCAGGACAGGCGGAGGCTCTTCAGCAGAGCTGAGATCACCAGATAGAAAAATAAATACTTCACTGGAACGGTCTATAAAGTGTGCTTCCATCCAAGCACACTTCATAGACCGTTCCAATGAAGTAGTTATTTTTCTATCTTGCAATCTCGGCTCTGCTGAAGAGCCTCCACCGGTCCCGGGACCAGATCCCCCTGCAGTCAAGCTAGAGTGCTAATGTCAGGGAAAGGGGAGGGAGGGTGGAACGTAAGTGCCGAATATCTCTCAAACCATAAAGGTTTGAGAAATGGGACTGGGGGCATTAAGTTGAATTTTTTTAATGGCTACAAGATGCATTTTAGTAAAGATTTAACCACACTATCCCTTTAACTAGATTTTGAATTAAGCAACTCCCAGGAGTGGGAGTATCTTTGTTTAACCCTTTGAGTGCCTTATGGGTGCTCAATGCACTGCTTTGCAATGCACTGTGTATCCCTCTGGTTCCCAGGTGGTTAATGCAACATGAATAGTCCCACAATACACAGGTTTTATCATGAGCTTCTATCTATTTAAGCCTGGTATTTTCTGAGGAGGGCTATAAAGAGAAACCAAAATGCTATTTAATTAAATTTACGTATACAATAATCAGTATGTGCTCTCTGAAAAGTAGACTTTGGTTGTAGTCTTTTAAAGTGGACAAGTCACATTGAATTCAAATCTTCATATTTTAAAATCATGAAAATGTCATTAAGTAACTACCTATGTATCATGTTAGCCAAACGACCAACAGATGAACATACCTGGGAACACTCAGGGTTTACCCTGACACTAAGATTTTTTTAACCAGATCTCAGGGTGAAAGGTCAAATTCTCAGGTTGAGAAAGTTCAGTGTTTCCTGCTATATAATTTACATCAATTTACTGCCCATTCAATGTCTATATTAGATACATTTCTACCAGAAAGACAGAGGGAGAGGCCCTGCTTGCCTTGTCAGTGTATAAGAAGTGATATCTCAGAACTTTACCATATTAAAGTTTCTTTGATGACTGTTTTGATCATCTCTGGGTTAGAGTAATCATTGACATTGTACCTAAAATCTACTTTATTAGGAGCCTTAAGGGTTAATATTTCAAATATCTCAGGGTGAGCTCATTTAAAATTTCCCAGGTATGCAGATGAATAGTTTAGGAGATATTCATACGTTATTTCTGTATAGTGCTGATTAATATGCTAATTAAGATTTGTACTGCAGTGAGACAGTTTTGCTTTTACTTTTATTTAGAAATAAAAGTATCACTATCTACTAATCTATACATCTGCTGACCTTATGGCCAACACAACACATAGACAGTTGTGATTTAAGTTTTCAAGTATCTTAACTTAAATTCAAGGAGACATGTCAACTACAAAGCTCTATATTACTTTATGGAGAATATACTCAGTTATGTGGATTTGTGTGCTTCACTGTGAGCACTTCTTTCACTTCATATTATTTTTTTATGTATAATGTTTTGAATGTACATTTTTTCTTTTTTTGTTTAGCCTTTTTATTTTTAAATATATATAGTTTAAAATTAGACCATCTGTGATTCAGATGTGGACTTAGTTTTACTCTTGAAATCTGTTTGAACAGAGTCCTCATTAAATGCCTTCTCAAAAATTGACTGGATGGAGCTCCTGAATCTTGTCCTAAAATCACGCCCCATAAAAACATACAAGAAGGGGTTCACACAGCTATTGAGAAAGGCCAGGCTAGAGGTGATTGGTACTCCAATAATTAAAACCCTATGATCAATGTCTGTGGATAGTTCTAAAAAGGAAAATACATGGTAAGGAAACCAGCAGAGGAAGAATGAAATCAGAACAGCTACAATAATTTTGAAAGGCTTGGTAGATGTGGACATGTTATTCTTATAGAGCCGCAATGCAATCACAGTGTAACAGAAAGCAATAACAGTGAAAGGAACCAAAAAGCCTAGGATGAATCTTATTATTACTGTAACTCTTTGGTTTAATTTGCCAAGATCAGTAAGTTCATCATTCTCATCATAACCAAAGTTGTTGAAGCAGACAATTTGCCCTTCATATTCACTTAAATCTCTAAAAATAAAATAAGATAAACTGACACATAGAGCAAGAAACCAAACACCAAGGGCTATCATGGAAGCCAGCCATGTAGTCCTGTGGTTTTGAGACCACACTGGAAACACCACAGAGATACAACGGTCTATGCTGATAACAGTCAGTAGAAAGACGCTAGCAAACAAATTTATGTATGCTAATGTGCTGTTCAACTTGCACATAAAATTACCAAAAGGCCAGTGAAAGCCTAAAGCAATGTAGGCAATACTTAATGGCAAGAAAAGTGTGAAGATGAAATCAGCAATGGCCAAATTAAGAAACCACACTACATTGACAGTTTTCTTCATCTTGAAGCCAGCGATCCAGATAACCAATCCATTCCCAGATGTTCCAAGTACGAAGGCCACAGCATAGACCACCATAGAAAAAACATGAAAAATGTTTTGAATTTGCTCATCTTGTTCATTGGGGTATTCATTGGACATCTGGTTTGTGCTGAAGTTGAAAGTCATATATGTTGTGTTTATGTCGTCCATGTTTCTTATAGTACTCCCTAAAGATATTTTTCCTAAAAGAAGCAAAAACAAAAGTCAGTGTCTTCCTTTAATATAAAATGCAAATCTTAATTTGGTTAATTGGTAGGGATGCATAAATATGCCAGTACAGATCATTTTCTGCATTTGGAAATATGCACAGAAATTATGCATCTGCACTTCAGGCTATGAATTAGGGCAGTAGTTCTCAGGGTTAGTCTAAGGGCTGCATGTTCACTATAGGCGAGAGCTAAAAATTCCAAACATTCCCATTGATATAAATTAAGTTTTTAACCCCTCAGATGCTAGAGAGGTTTCCAACACATTTCTTCATAATGCATTGGAGATCTCTCTAGCATTCAAGGTGGTAAAATCCCCTTTTATCAATGGGAATATTTAGTTCTCCCTTGTAGTTCAAATGGTTTGCCCCAGAACTCCTTCACTTTTCTTTTGAACATGCGGTCGAAGACTAGTGACACACCAACAGGTCAGATTTTTAATACATCCTTGTTCATGGTGGATAATCAGTCATTTTCATTGTACTACTTGTGTTTAGTTAAATATATCCTTACAACTTGACCTGTTGGTGACCTGAGGACTGGAGCTGAGAATCACTATAATAGATAGTATGATGTTTTTTGTGAATACTGGCGCACACACTCTGACACTGTTAAGACATCAATGTAAACAGGCCCCAAAAAGCCTTCCTGGTAGCATACTTATAAATCTGAGATTTGACCTTAATTTTCTTATCATCTTGTTAGTTCATTGTGTTAAGGTACAGAGAAGTGGCATAATGCAAACTGTCCATACATTCCACGACTGGCCTCCACTGTACTCAAGCAACATGAATGGTAGAATTTTAACTATAAACAGTCTAGTACGTAGGTGATATACAGGTGTAGCACAAAAAATACTGTTCCAGTGACTGTTACTGTTCCAGACAAGCAATGTTTCACTGCCAGATGGGTGCTCAATACATTGTGCCCCCAGTCTGACAGGCAAAGGATTACATTAGATAGTTTTAACCCACTGAATGCTAGACAGGTCTCCAATGCATTGGTCTGCAATGTTTTGGAGACCTCTCTAGCACTCAAGTGGTTCATGTAATGCATTGGATGCAATGCGTCCAGCACCCTTCTGGCACTCAAACGGTTAAATGAGAGGGAAGTTTTATTTGTCCTCTATGGTGCATTTGATTTCCTCCAGAATTGCTGATCATTTCTTTGGTGCATAAAACCAACGTATAGGAAGGATTGTTATTCAGCATGCCCCATATTATCCCTTGGATGTCAGTCACTGATCAAGCAAAAGAGGAAGCCTTCACATGACCCTGAAGTTATCAGCAAGTTACCAGGAGAGTACTCTGTAATCTAGACAGATGGTGGTGGTAGGGGATTCTATTATTAGGAAGAAAGACAGAGTAATCTGTCACCAGGATTGCTACAATAGAACAGTTTGATGTCTTCCAGGAGCTCAGGTTCAACATATGGCAGATCCTGGTAGATTGTTGGAAGGGGCTGAACATGACCCGGCTGTCATGGTACATGTTGTTATGAATGACAAAGCCAAGATCTGTTAAGAAGGATTTCAGGGATTTAGTATATAAGCTTAAAAAGAGGACCTCTAATGTAGTATTTTCTGAAATACTACCTGTGCCACGTGCTACATCAGAAAGGCAACAAGAGATTAGGGAGTTAAATGCATGGCTAAAGACTTGGTATAAGCAGAATGGGTTTGGGTTCCTAGAGCACTGGGCAGCCTTTTCCCTTGGGGGCAATTTTTATAGTCAAAATGTATTACACCTTAGTGGAAGGGGGCACTGTTCTGGTAGTTAGGAGGCTTAGAAAAGGGTGTGAAAGGTGATGAACAAAGGATGGGGAAGGTACTATAATTGAAGAAATAGGATTAGAGAAGGGGAATGGGGGTGAATGGGATAATTCAGACTGTCAAAAGGATAAAATGCATGCATGTTAATGCTCATAATCTAGCTGGTATGAAGGGGGAACTAGAAATAATTGCAATGTATGAGCAGTATGATCTAATTGGTGTATCTGAAACCTGGTTAGATTATACACATGACTCTGCAGTCAATCTAGAGGGTTATTCACTTTTTAGGAGGAACAGAGTTAATAAAAGGGGAAGGGGTATGCTTATATGCAAAACATGGCTTAAAAACTAGTATAAGGGAATATATAAATGAAGGGTTCAGTGAAAATGAATAGGCCATGTGGGTTGAAATACACACTGGGGCACAATAAAATATGTTAATGGGGATTTGCTACAAGCCACCAAATATTGGGGAGTTTGAGGAAGCTCAACTTTTATTGCAAATGGAAAAGGCTTCTAGGTCAGGAAATGTAATCATAATGGGAAATTTCAGCTATCTTGAAACTGAATGGAGCAATATGACCAGCAATATGACCAGCACAACAAAGGGAAATTATGTTTTAAGTATGATTAATGACACTTTTATGTCCCAACTAGTAGAGGAGCCAACTAGAAAAGAAGCCTTGATAGACCTATTGCTAGGCCTATTGCTCTCAAACAATTCTGACATGATAAACAGTATACAGGTAAAGGAAGATTTAGGCAGTAGTGACCACAATATGGTATCCTTATAAATATGTTATATAGCAAGGGTTTAGCCAAAACATTTAGTTTTAAAAAGGCTGATTTTACAAACCTAAAAACAGTACTAAATGATATTCAGTAGAATGTAATATTCAAAGATAAAAATGCACAAGAATCATGGAATTTATTTAAAATTTTCTTAGACACATATATGCATCAATATATACAACTGGGGAATAAGTACAAGAGGAGAAAATTGATACTAATGTGGCTTAATAATGAGGTTTGCAGGGAAATGAGAAATAAGAAGCAGACTTTTACAGTCAGACACATGCATCATTTAAAATGTAATAAAACCTGCAAAGCAATTAGGCTAGATAGATTTGAAAATGAGACAAATATTCAAATGAGAGCAAGAAAAATCCTAAACAATTCTACAAGTATTTTAATAATGAAAATGTTATGATTGATAATGATCCTCTTAAGGCTGAGACAGGTGAATTGATTAGTGAGGATAAGGCTATGGCTGATACCCTAAATACATTATTTGTTTCAGTATATACAAAAGAAAGAAACAATGACAAGCTATGGGCAAATAGACAAAACCACATAATTTCCTACATCATTTACATGGCTTACTGAGGACAAAGTCCAAAAGAGGCTGGAAAATGTTATGGTGAATAAAGCACCTGGACCTGATGGTATACACCCAAGGGTATTTAAAGAACTTAAGGAACTTAGTTCAGTAATAGCAAAACCATTATCTATATATATATATATATATAAAAGAGAAAGGCTCATTACCTAATTTATGTCTCCTCAGGAGACACACACATAAAAGAGAATGGCTAATTACATAATTTATGTCTCCTCAGGAGACACACACACAGGGGTGGCAATAAGGATGAGTTACTGCTCCCATTGGGTAATTCAATGGGGGCTTGACTTTCACAGGAGTTGCAGTACTGCAGGGAGTTGGCCCACCCCCACTCTCCAGCCAGCCCGCCACTATCCAACTGAGGAAAAAAACAAAATGGCTGCCACTTGCCCCTACACCACCCTAATACACAAATGATCCACTTACACAGCACCAAACAAACACACACACACCACCAAACACACACAGCCTCAAACACACACACAGCACCAAACACACACAGCACCAAACAAACACACAGCATCAAACACACACACAGAGCACCAACACACATAGCACTAAACATATCAAACATACACAGCATCAAACACATCCAGCACCAAACACACACATTGCATTAAACATAGCATCAAACAGCATCAAACACACACACAGCATCAAACACACACACACACACACACACACAGCATCAAACACACAGTGCCATGTATGGGATTCCTTTATGGCAATCAAAGGGTTAAGGCTGTACCTGTGTTTCTGCTTCCCTACTGACACACTGCTGCACTCCTACTAATGACTACAGGTTTACACCACACAGTGTGATCTCCTCCAGCAAAATAATAGCCAAATAACTCTTACTTCACTTGATTCCCACCCTACAAACTTTCCTACCTGCACAGAGCCATGTCTGCTGGTTGCCTAGCAACCACCCCACCTCCTCCACTATACAGGAAGTTGTGACAAACCAAAACCTGTTTTTGCTGCTGGGAGAAATGCCCTGACCTGCTCTGCGTGTCATCACATAGGACTTAACACCACTGTTGTGTATGTATGTCTCACACTATGGGGACACTGTGTAAGTATCTGTATGGAATATGTATGTGTGTCTAAGTATGACATGTGTATGTGTGTCTCACTATGAGATCTGTATGTGTGTCTCAGTATGGAATATGTGTGTGTGTGTCTCACTATGAGATCTGTATGTGTGTGTCTCAGTATAGAATATGTGTGTGTATGTGTTCCGTATGGAATGTGTGTGTGTGTGTGTGTGTGTGTGTGTGTCTCTCACTATGAGATCTGTATTTGTGTCTCAGTGTGGAATGTGTGTGTGTCTCAGTATGGAATATATGTGTGTGCGTGTCTCACTATGAGATCTGTATGTGTGTTATGTGTGTGTGTTTCACTATGAGATCTGTATGTCTATCTAAGTATCAATTGTGTATGTGTGTGTCTCACTATGATACCTGTATGTTTGTCTCATTATGGAATGTGTGTATCTCACTATGGGATATGTGTGTCTCACTACGGCGTGTGTCTGTCTCACTATGGGATGTGGATGTGTAATATGTGTGTGTCTGTCTCACTATGGCATGTGTATGTATGTATGAGTGTGTGGCTGTGTGGCTCTCACTATGGCCATAGCTGTGAGCTTTTGAAATAACATCACTCTCAGATCTCATAATAACCTTTGAAGCCCAGTGGGGAAAAAAAAAGAGTACGTTGCATTAACTGTTTAACTGCCAGAGGGGTAGGCAATGCATTGCAAATTAATAACAAATATACACTTATGGATGGTTATATATGTGTGTGTATGCCTCACTATGAGATGTGTATATGTGTGTATCTCACTATGGGATGTGTGTGTGTTTGTGTGTGTGTGTGTGTGTGTGTGTATCACTATGCCATAAGTATGGGTGTGTGCCTCTGCATGGGATGTGTATCTCTGTGTCTCACTATAGGGTGTGCATGTGTGTCTCTCACTATGGGATGTGTGTGTCTGTGTATGGGATGTGTATATGTGTGTGTCTCACTATGGTGGGGGGGGTGTCTGTATGGGATGTGTATATGTGTGTGTGTGTCTCACATAGGCATGTGTGTGTGTGTCTCTGTAGGGGCTGTGTATGTGTGTGCTCACTATGGAGTGTGTGTGTGTGTGTCTCTGTATAGAATGTGTGTGTCTGTCACTGTATGGGATGTGTATGTGTGTGTGTATGTGTCTCACTATGGGATGTGCATGTGTGTGTATCTGTATGGGATGTGTATTTATGTATGTGTGTCTCACTATGACTTGTGTGTCTCTGTATGGGATGTGTATGTGTGTGTGTCTCACTATGGCGTGTGTGTGTGTATCACTATGGCATGTGTGTGTGTCTCTTTATGGGATGTGTGTGTGTGTGTGTGTGTGTGTGTGTGTCTCACTATGGCGTGTGTGTGTGTGTCTCTTTATGGTATGTGTGTCTATGTATGGAATGTGTATATGTGTGTATCACCATGGCATGTGTGTGTCTCACTATGGGATGTGTATGTGTGTCTCACTATAGGTGTATGTGTGTCTCAGTATGGAATGTGTGTGTCTCTCACTATGGGGACACTATGGCAGTTCATGTCAGCTGGGGGGGTGGACAGCTAAAGCAGAACGTGATCACATGCATTTTACAGAACTTTCATAAATAAGAACAGACAGGCAACGCCATCCCACACTGCTAGTACTTAATATTTATTGATTCACTTTCATCATACTTAATGCCGAGGATGAAAGCTGATGTAGTCCCAAGGGGGCCAGATCCAAACTAGGAAATTATAGACTTGTGAGCTTGACTTCCATAGTAGTTAAGATATTAGAGGGTTTACTAACTGGCAATATTCAGAATTATGTGAAGACAAACATTATTTGTAGGAGGCAACATGGTTTTATGAAGAATAGATCATGTCAGACTAATTTACTTGCATTTTACAAAAGGGTATGTCATTATTTGGTCAAGGGAATTGTGGTGATGTAGTATACTTGGATTTTGCAAAACCTTGGTACAGTGTCTCACAAAAGTTTACTGCATAAATTAAAATGCTTTGGTTTAGGAGGTTTTATATGTGCGTGGATTGAGAACTGGTTAAATGATAGCTGGCAGAGAGTTGTTGTAAATGGAACCTTTTAAAGTTGTAAGTGGGATGGCTCAGGGTTCATTCCTGGGCCTAATGCTTTTTAATTTGTTTATTAATGATCTAGAAGTGGGAATTGCAAGTAGGGTCTCAATTTTTGCAAATGACACTAAGCTATGTAAGGAAATACATACAGGGCTTGATGATTTTTCTCTGCAGAAGGATTTAGAAAAACTGAGTGAATGGGGAGAAAAGTGGCAGATGATATGTAAAGTAGATAAATGTAAGGTTATGTATTTTGGCTGTAGAAACAAACATGCTACATATACACTAAATGGGAAACAACTTGGGGAATACTCATTAGAGAAAAATTTAGGAGTAATGATAGATGATAGACTTGACAGCAGTGTGCAGAATCACTCAGCTGCTGCGAGAGCAAATAGGGTACTATCCTTCATAAAAATAGGCTTAGATGCATAAGATGCTAATATAATTGTACCTCTTTAAAAAAGTCCTTGGTTAGGCCTCAGTTTAGGCACCAGTTTTTAAAAAATACATTAGTGAATTGGAAAAAGGGAAGAGATGTGCAACAAAACTGATAAAGGGATTAGAGGATCTGAGTTATAAAGAGAGACTAGCCAAAGTGGCTTTGATTACATTAGAGTTTAGATGTTTAAGGGGTGATATGATTACCATTTACAAATATATTCAAGGTCAATACACAGAAATATTCAATTAATTATTTACGCAAATAGCTAAGCTAAGAACGAGAGGTCATCCAAGACTAGAGGAAAGGTGTTTTTGATTTAAAGGCAGGGGTTTTTTTTTAAAGTAAGGGCAGTAAAATTATGAAGTGCTTTGCCTTAGGATGTTGTGCTTGCAGATATTGTATCTATCTAGCACAGAACAATTATAACACATGGCATCAATGTAGATAGGTTGTTGATCCAGAGAACTATCTGACTGCCATTTAGAGTCAGGAAGGACTTTTTTATCCACTTTGGGCTTAATTGGAAATTGCTTCAATGGGTGTTTTTTTTTTGCATTCCTCTGGATCAACAGGGGTGTTTTGGCATGGACTGGACTTGATGGATGCATGTCTTTTTTCAGCTTCATCAACTATGTTACTAGTTTACTGCAGTATGTAGACATAGGTAGGACAAGGCAGATGAGGAACTCAGACAAAGGAAGTCAGTGGTAACATATGCCCATATTTAAAAATTAAACTGTAATTATTCTGGAGTAAACCAACTGCGGCATAGAGGATAATTAAAATGTCTATATTCCCATGTAATTGAATAAAGCTTTTTTAACATCTTTAATGATAGAGTGGTCTCTAATGCATTGTGAAGCAATAGATTGGAGACCTCTCTAGTAATCAAGGTGTTTGAAGCCTAATTCAACTTAACAGGAATATTTATTTGTCATCTATGATGCAGTTGGCTTACTCAGAATAACTAAGCCTTTAATAAATGTTCTATGATCAATAAGAGAAACTCTCAAGGACAACACAAATTCTGGATCAAGGTTGTGAGATACAATAATCTGGCTTAGGTCAGGACAGGAAAGAATGACAGTAAATAGGCCAGAGTAAAGCTGGTTGAGGTGCAATAGATTACTAACAAGTACTAAGGGTAACAACGTGTAAGAGGAGCTATTCTGGAAAATCAGATGAAAACCGGCATCATAGATGACAAAATAGTCCTATTGATTTAACTGTGATAAGACAACAGGGTGGGCAACTTAAAGAAAATAAATAAATACATAAATAAATAAATAAGAATAAAGAACTAAATATATTAGGTGACAGTGACAGACAGCTGACTCGGCTTAGGCAAGGCATCATACAGCTCCATCAGTTGTGTTGTGTACTGAACAGTAAAAAACCACAGTTTACTTGAGTAATGCCCACCAAAAGCACAAGGAGAAGGGAAGAGGAAGGGGGAGGGGTTGAGCAGTGCAGGGACGTGAGGGTAAAGTAGTAGTTCAAAAACTGACTGCTGCAATGGTTGCTGCAGAGTGTGCAATCAGTGATGATGATCCCTCTACTCCAAGGAAGGATGCAGTTTGTCAAGGTTCCAGCAAAACTAGTTCCAGCACTACCAGTGCCAGTAGAAATAAAGAACCATATAAGAAGAATAATGAAGACAACAACAAGTTGCATTCAAATGTTGATTATGATGGCAATAGCATAAGAGGTGTAGCAGCTAAACTGCCTGCTGCATCAGATAGGGAGACAAACAAGCACCAAAACACCTCCTCGAAGTAGTAGGGAACCTTCTTACAGTAAAAGTAAAACTCAATTGTTTGAGACCTCTAAAAGCTTAGAGGAATATAAGGGTAGTAGTGGGCAAGAACTTTCAGGAGATGGCAAGAGTCATAGACTGCCCACACATGCTGCATCTACTGCTACCACTTAATCTTGTCATGTTGTTAAAGCAATAACATTTCAAGCTTCTTCTGCTTTGTCCTGCCAACCCACACTAACTGAGTTCCTAGGAAGGAGTCAAAAACGTCACAAAAACAATCACAAAGTATGCCTGTGGAATGGCAAGGTTGCCAAGATGTTGGCAATGGACATGCTGCCGTATTCTTTTGTAGAAAACTGAGGTTTCAGAGAACTGATGTCATGTGTAGCTCCAAGCTGGAATATCCCAAGCCGCAGTTAGTTTTCCAGGATGGCTGTGCCTGAATTGCACAAGCAGGTGGTTAGTATGGTGGGCAAAGGGCTGAAAAGTCTGTATGGCAAGAAAATCCCCCTGACAACAGATATATGGACAAATGGGCAGAGCACAGACTATATGATTGTGACTGCTCACTGGGTTTCCCTCCCAGCACCAACAGTGGACAACATTAGCTTACAGCATCAGGTGAAAGCCAGTAATCAGACTTCTGGTTGTGGCAGTGTGATTAAAAGGTGGCAGCAGCAGCAGGATAGCCCGTACCATCATCATGCTACCTTGTGCATGCAGAATTTTGAGAGACAGACCCACAAAGTGCTAAATTTATTGTGACCAGTTTCCTGGTAGAATCCAAAACTCTCAGATATGCTTACTATTGCCCACAAAATCTGTGCCCATTTTAGTCGCTCCTATAGTGCATGCGACTTTCTTTATTCTATACAAGAGCGTAACAACCTGCCCCATCACCAGCTGAAAATGGAGGTCCCTACTAGGTGGAATTCCACCATGTACATGCTAGAGCATTTGTATGAGCAGTATAAGGCCATTAATGAGTACACCATGCAAAACTGGAAGGCTTTGGAGGGAGCCTCTTTGTCACCTGGCCAGTGGCAACTAATGTGTGATGTATGCGAGCTGCTGAAATCCTTTGAGGAGGCAGCCATGCTGGTGAGTAGCACTGGGGCAGGCATTAGTGAAATTCTATTGCAGAAAAAAATGAGGAGCATGGCTGAGGATTCTTAACAGCCTGCTGCCTTTTCATCTCAGCAGCAGCAGAGGTTAGAGCAGTTGCAGTTTCTGCTAATTTCAAAAGCTGACTGCTAGTGGTGGTGGTGATGCCCATTCTCATTCCTGCCTCCCATTCCTCCCATTCAGTTTCTGCTAAAAAGACTATCAATGTCTCTTCCACCCCAGATTCTCCAACACCACCACTAGTCCCTACGTGCTGCTGCTCTATTCCAGACATCTCACTGCTGCTTGGATGAGGTGACGAGCAATGTGACAGATGGTCCCCTGCTGTCACACATGGCATAATTTTCTCCTTCCCCCCTGAGTACTACAAGAAACACTAGCAGCAGGCAAAGTATTGGTGGCAGCAGATTCAGCACTGGCAGCAGGTTCAGTACTAGCAGCAGGTTCAGCACTGGCAGCAGGTTCAGTACTAGCAACAGATAAAACACTAGTGGCTGCATGATCAGAAATGGTGGCACTGGCAGCAGGGGCAGAATGTCTGGCAACAGGTACAACATTATTGGCTGCAGGATCAGAAATGGTGACACTGGCAGCAGGGGCAGCACGTCTGTCAACAGGTAAAACACTAGTGGCTGCAGTTACAGAAATGGTGGCACTGGCAGCAGGGGCAGCACATCTGACAAAAGGTACAACACTAGTGGCTGCAGTTACAGAAATAGTGGCACTGGTAGCAGGGGCAGCACATCTGGCAACAGGTACAACACTAGTGGCTGCAGGATCAGAAATGGTGGCACTGGAAGCAGGGACAGCACGCTTGGCAACAGGTACAACACTAGTGGCTGCAGGATCAGAAATGGTGGCACTGACAGCAGGGGCAGCACGTCTGGCAACAGGTATAACATTAGTGGCTGCAGGATCAGAAATGGTGGCACTGACTGCAGGGGCAGAACGTTTGGCAACAGCTACAACATTAGTGGCTGCAGGATCAGAAATGGTGGCACTGGCAGCAGGGGCAGCACATCTGGCAACAGGTAAAACACTAGTGGCTGCAGTTACAGAAATGGTGGCACTGGCAGCAGGGACAGCACATCTGACAAAAGGTACAACACTAGTGGCTGCAGGATCAGAAATGGTGGCACTGGCAGCAGGGGCAGCACATCTGGCAACAGGTACAACACTAGTGGCTGCAGGATCAGAAATGGTGGCACTGGAAGCAGGGGCAGCACATCTGGCAATAGGTACAACACTAGTGGCTGCAGGATCAGAAATGGTGGCACTGGCAGGAGGGGCAGCACGTCTTGCAACAGGTACAACACTAGTGGTTGCAGGATCATAAATGGTGACACTGGAAGCAGGGGCAGCACATCTGGCAACAGGCACAACACTAGTGGCTGCAGTTACAGAAATAGTGGCACTGGCAGCAGGGGCAGCACATCTGGCAACAGGTACAACATTAGTGGCTGCAGGATCAGAAATGGTGGCACTTGCAGCAGGGGCAGCACATCTGGCAACAGGTAAAACACTAGTGGCTGCAGTTACAGAAATGGTGGCACTGGCAGCAGGGACAGCACATCTGACAAAAGGTACAACACTAGTGGCTGCAGGATCAGAAATGGTGGCACTGGCAGCAGGGGCAGCACATCTGGCAACAGGTAAAACACTAGTGGCTGCAGGATCAGAAATGGTGGCACTGGAAGCAGGGGCAGCACATCTGGCAACAGGTACAACACTAGTGGCTGCAGGATCAGAAATGGTGGCACTGGCAGGAGGGGCAGCACGTCTTGCAACAGGTACAACACTAGTGGTTGCAGGATCATAAATGGTGACACTGGAAGCAGGGGCAGCACATCTGGCAACAGGCACAACACTAGTGGCTGCAGTTACAGAAATAGTGGCACTGGCAGCAGGGGCAGCACATCTGGCAACAGGTACAACATTAGTGGCTGCAGGATCAGAAATGGTGGCACTGGCAGCAGGGGCAGCACATCTGGCAACAGGTAAAACACTAGTGGCTGCAGTTACAGAAATGGTGGCACTGGCAGCAGGGACAGCACATCTGACAAAAGGTACAACACTAGTGGCTGCAGGATCAGAAATGGTGGCACTGGCAGCAGGGGCAGCACATCTGGCAACAGGTAAAACACTAGTGGCTGCAGGATCAGAAATGGTGGCACTGGAAGCAGGGGCAGCACATCTGGCAGCAGGTACAACACTAGTGGCTGCAGGATCAGAAATGGTGGCACTGGCAGGAGGGGGCAGCACGTCTTGCAACAGGTACAACACTAGTGGCTGCAGGATCATAAATGGTGACACTGGAAGCAGGGGCAGTACATCTGGCAACAGGTACAACACTAGTGGCTGCAGTTACAGAAATAGTGGCACTGGCAGCAGGGGCAGCACATCTAGCAACAGGTACAACACTAGTGGCTGCAGGATCATAAATGGTGGCACTGGCAGCAGGGACAGCACGTCTGGCAAAAGGTACAAAACTTGTGGCTGCAGGATCAGAAATGGTGGAACTGGAAGCAGGGGCAGCACATCTGGCAACAAGTACAACACTAGTGGCTGCAGGATCAGAAATGGTGGCACTGGCAGCAGAGGCAGCATGTCTGGCAACAGGTACAACACTAGTGGCTGCAGGTACAGCAATGGTGGCACTGGCAGCAGGCAAAGGCAGCTGAACTGTCCTGCTCTCTTTAGTACTACACTTTTCTCCCTCCCTTCCCATTCCCTTTTCTCCCTTCCTTCCCATTAAATTCCCCAAGATCCCTTGGGGTGATTTAGGGGTACTGGACAGCATTGGTACAGTAGTGGTCCCTTCCTCTTCCTCCTCAGACTCAGTGGACACATAATGGTCCTTCCAGCTCCTCCACTGATTATTTTTTACCCTGCTCATAGTGATAGGAGTCACTATGAGCCTCTCCTGCCTCACTTTTTGCAAAATATCACAAGAGAACAGCACAGCATGTCTATCTCGCTCTGTAGCTGCTTCTATTGTGTCTGCCTTCAGTGAAAACATCACGTTTTTATAGCGAAAGTGCAAAAACAACGTAAATCAATGGTGGAAACTTTCTAGCCATTGAAAAAATGGTGAAAATTTTTGGCCAATGGGCAAAAAATGCGAAAATTTTAACAGCTAGTTTTAAAGCAGATTTTCTCGCGAAAAAGCAGATAACAACATGGTTTTTGTGAAATTTCCCGTGAGAACACGCCAACAACTTTCATAAACTATTAGTAATAAAGTCTGAATTGGATGTGTCTTCATTACAAGAAGATTTTGAAAATTGGGTAACTGGGCAGGCAAATGGCAAATGAGATTCAATATAGACAAGTGTAAATGTATGCATTTTGGTTATAATAATAAAAATGCAACATTTAGTTTAAATGGTGTTTCTTTGGGGAAATCTACTAATGAAAAGGATTTGGGAGTAATGGTAGACAACAGTAGCGTGCAGTGCCAGCTGGCAGCTGCAAAGACCAATAAGATATTGGCATGTATTAAAAGGGGGTATTGACTTAAGGGAGGAAGATATTATTCTGCCTCTTTACAGGTCAATGGTAAGACCCCACCTAGAATATGCTGTTCAATTCTGGGCGCCCTTTCTGAAAAAGGACATTATGGAAATAGAGAAAGTGCAGAGGAGGGCTACAAAACTAGTAAGGGGAATGGAAAGTTTTAGTTTTGAAGTAAGGCTAGAAAAGTTAAACTTGTACACACTAGAGAAACGGTGTCTTAGAGGGGATGTGATAACATTATGTAAATATGTTCAGGGCCCATACAATGGGCTCTCAAAAGAACAGTACAAAGAACGAGGGGTCACCCACTTAGACTTGAGGAAAGGAGATTTAATCTACAACATCTGAAGGGATTGTTTACAGTAAGGACAATAAAGGTATGGAATTCACTGCCTAAGGAGGTGGTGTTATGGAATACATTAGATGCCTTTCAAAAGGGCCTGAATACATTTTTTAAAAGAGCAGAACATAGAGAGCTATGTATGTTAGTATTTGGATTAATATTTAGTTAGTGCTTGTTGATGCAAGGAGAAATCTGATTGCCATTTGGAATCAAGAAGGATTTTTGCCCCCATTCAAAGCAGAATTTGAAATTGCTGTATTGAGGGGTTTTTTTTGCCTTCTTTTGGATCAACTATGGTAAACAGGAATAGGAAAAGGGTTGAACTTGATGGACGCTAGTCTTTTTCAACATAAATTACTATGTAACTATATGTAACTATGTAATTAAGCAGCTACATCATCAACCAGAATATCCCATTTGGAACACAGGGCAATTCATGGGTCTCAGCAGGGGCAGCAAAAACCCAACATTAGTAGTGGTGGTGGCACATCTGTTTGGGACTTGCTCCCTGAGTTTGGGTTGGTAACTGACACTGTGTAGCTCCTAGAAGTGGTGCCACTGCACGTGAGATGGTTTCTGCATACTTGCAGGACTAAGTTTTAGGCAGAAACAATGACCCCATGGACTACTGGCATACAAAGCAGTGTGTGTGTGTGACCAGCATTAACACATACTGCAGTGGAAACCCTCAGTTGTCCTCCAACAAGCGGTGAGTCTGAGAGGATTTTCATGTCAGCCCCCCACCATCACCACTACAATACACATCTGCCACATTGTAGGTTGTACTTTATTTTTTTATTACTTGACATCATCATGAATATGTGCCAGTGTCACTTAAACAGGAAGTTAGTTTTGTGGGCAAAGTACAAATGCTAAAACATTTTTCAAGCCATATGTTTATGTATGACTCACAAATTTGACTTTCAGACACTTATTTTTAAACTTCAGCCCTCAGAAGAAGTAATATTACAGTGGGAAATGTAGTACCTATACGAAATATAGGCGAAAAGTGTGTTAAAATAGGTGAAAAGGAGGAAATTTTTGCATAGGCATAAAGGCGAAAAACATTCGTGGAAAAAAGCAAAAAATAGGCACGTTTTCACAAAAAGTCATGCAGGAAATTTTTCGCACTTTTCACCCACCCCTACTCTTAGCCTCAAGTTTCCATCCAGACACCAGGAAAAAAATCTCTTCCTTTCTCAATTTTTAATATTTTGAGAAACAACTCTGAGGAAGGAAGGACAAACATCCATCTCTATGATCTAGAGAAAGAGGATACTCTAAACCAGTCTTGTTGGACTCACACGAGAAAGCAGTGACAGTGGGTTTTTTTTTAACAGATTCTCAGTGCAGGTCAAATCATACAATTTTCAAAATCAAACATGACATCAATTGCATGACAGGTCATGTTGTTTGCCTCAGGTCTGACAAAATGGGGGCCAAACACTATTTGGTATTGGCCACCAGCTATTAACACTTAAGTTAATTGTGACTGACCATGTGCCTAAGCCACGGTGGGAGTCAACTGGTATCAACTCAACTGCTTCTTTTAAATGAATGTTTTTGTATTCAGACACTTGATTGCATCTTCCAGAGTGGTTTAAATGGTTTATCCTCTGATGAAGTAACTGCGTTACTAAACGTGTCAGGTTGGTATCCTACTTGTTTTTATTTGATGAATAATTCTATTGACTATATAGACATATATTATTACTTTTTACAAATTTGGAATTTTTATGTGAGTTTACCTCCACATATTTGGAGTCACTGGTTCATTTTAGCACTGTGCCCACACTCTGTTGAAGGGATTGTAATAAATCAGGTTTCTACCGATGCTGATGATGGGTATGGTGTGACCCATCATCTGGTCGGTAGATCCCTCATTTAACCATTGTTGTGGCATCAGGAGCTTGGTTACAGCTGACTAGTTGCTGTGTTTGAAAAAGAACTCAAGAGCATTGTACTGGGTTGAGAGCCAGTGAATCTTATCACACTAAGAAGCAAGTTTTGGCCTCCAGAAAACATGAGTAGATTTCCTGTTGATTGGTGTTGGTGAAGGATTATTACACTTAGAGGGATCCTCTGTGCTGCTTTTTTGTCTTTTTTGCTGGTTTAAATGAACAACTGCCATTTATGTGTTTTCTTAACAGGTGATAATTTTTACATTTAATATTGTAATTCTGTGATTTATAATTTCTTAGCATACTTTAAGCCTACTTTATTTTAGTCAAATTGTCTTTCCTATACTGTGAATGTCAGCTTTTTTATGTATCGTTCCTTTTAGTTCACATATTGATATTTCTGGGGCTGCTCACTTTCCTATCTCTAGATGTCACTGGTGGGTTTTCTTTCATTTGGGAGAAATTTATTTTTCCTTTCTCTTTCCCTTTGCATTGCAGTAGTCTCCCCCTTCTGGGTGTTCTTGCAGAGTATCTGGTTTGATTTGGAGCACAAGGCAGCATCCAATGGGAAAAAAGAAATAGAAAACAGTGCAAAACAAAATATCCACTAAGTGTAGTATTGGTGAGAAAAGGCAAACAATATTTTATTTAGGGAGGAATCAAAGAAAATTAAATAAAATAAAATATGATAAAATATGGGGTATGTGATGAATATTGCTGTATAAAAATATGTATTAAACTATATGTGTCAAGCATGCATATAAAATCCTACATAAAAAGTGTTGGATAAAATCCCAGATACATTAGTGGATGTCTGTAAGATCGAATATACAATATATTGGCTAAACTGTACACATGGTTGGATGAATGTCCAAGGTGGTAAGCTGTGGAAATACTTGAAGATAAAAGCCCATATATGGGTACAATCTTGTCCTATACACACGTTTCATAGATGACCTACTTATTACATGAAATGGAAGTGAAAATTCACTAATAATCTTTGGCAATCAAGCCAATGGCAACAACATGGGACTAAAGTTCACATTCCAATAAAATCTATAGCATTTTTAGATCTGGAACTCAGCGCTGAACAAGGAGCCATTTCTCCAAAACTCATTGCAAAACCATGGATGTGAACAGTTATATCCAAGCCTCCAGTGCCCATCACCCCAAATGGTTAAACAATATACTTTTTGGTCAGTTTCAGTGTATAAAAAGAAATTGTTTGGAAATTCATATTTTTGAGGAACAAGCACAGGCACTTGCCAACAAGATTTTGGAAAAAGGCTATTCAAAATCACTATTAACTGGTCTCTAAATTAAGTTAGACACATACCAAGAGCTAATTTATTGACAACAAAGAAAAAGAAAAAAAATTGAGAACTCAAAATTCCATTTATCACCAGGTACAATACGGAGGGAGGGAACATTCATCAAATAGTGCAGAAACACTGGACAATACATAAAACAGGTAAATATCTGGCTGAGATCCTATTGCCTCAACATGAGGTGATATTCAAAAAGTCAAAGAACTAGTGCTCAGCAATATACACAGTAGAGGGTCAACAATAAGAACAACTGGGGCCTTCTATAGATGGAACTATTATCCAAGGAAACTTTAAATGTGGACATACCAGTTGTCTGACATATGGCCATATCAAACACTGCAGTACATACTTTCACTCCCAGCACACGGACCAAAAATGTCATACCTCTGTGGCACCCAAAGGGTCAAATTGTACTAACAGTATATTCTTATCAGTGTGTACCATAAATTATACTCTAGGCTCTAGTAAAGTCTCTTTGAAATGGACTAGAACATGCAAACAAGATTAATTACCTTTTTCACGCTCCAGAGAGTTTAGCCACAAATGTCTAAGTCTAAATAACTGCATGGGTCAACCCTACAAATGCCAGAGGGGTGAACAACTCATTACTTACAATGAGACGTGCAGCCCCCTGCTATCCAAAGGGATGAAAATATGTTTATTTCATGGGATAATGTGGCATAAATTCCTTGTCACTGTTCAAACCACAGTTCAGAGTATTAAACTTGTTTATCAATTTTTACTCCCAGTTCTTCTGCCTCTTTGTGTCTTAATATTTCCCATCAGTATAGTCACTTTAAGATCTTTAATGCTTTGATCAGTTCTGCAGATATGTTGACCCAGGGGGGCATCTGCTATGTTGTTCACACTGGACCTATGATAATGGATAATTTTTCTCAAACTCTATCCTGTTTGGGGACATTTCACACATATGATGAAGTAAGCAACAGTAGATGAGCCACAGGAAAATGTCCTCTTAACATTTTGGTTTCTGTGGGAATGTGGTATTGGCACCTTATCTGTGCTACCTATGTGTGTACAGATTCTCCATGTCCTTTTGTAGCCAGTGTGAAGTACCATTTTCTGTTGCCTTCTTAAGTGAGCTCTTCACCACCAATTGTTTCAGGTTGGAGGCATGTTTATAGGAGAGGAGTGGAAGTCTTCATAATATTCTTTTTAATCTGTCATCGGTACGTAATATTGTTTGGAGCTCTTTTGAGATTTTACTTCAAGCTGTGGGTTGTAGGTGACTACTGATCGCACCCTGTTCTCTTTCTGTGTTTTTTCCATTGCAGGAGATTTTCTCTGTGTACACTGGTGGATCTCTGAATTTGGATGTCCATAATCTTCACATTGTATACATGACTGATAAAATATCTCCTGGATTTTAAGATGTTGAGGTCTAAGAACATATGAGGTTATAAATTAGGGCCTGGCTGTAAACGATAGAGCTTTTTTATGTGTCTGGGATAGAAACTGTCATTGGTGAGATAAATGGGCCTGTCTGTTGGTTTGTGGTACAGAGATGTCAGTATGAAGTTGTTATTGATACTGATTATAGTATCCAAAATGTACATTTGTGTGGATGAATGGCTAAGTTTGAGGTTAAGGATGGAAGGCATTGATATTTTTATTAAATTCCAAAACGTTAATCTGCACTGGCGGTCCAAATGATTAGGATATCAGCTATGTAGCGGAGGTAGACCAGACACTTTATTTGGCAAGTAGACAATAACTCCTCCTACAATTTTGCCATGAATAAATTGGTGTATTGTGGTCCCATTCACATTCCCATAGCAGTTTCAGTATGTTGTATGTATAGAGCTTGCCCAAATTTGAAATAATTGGGAGTATAAAGTATATTAGTTGTGTTAGAGTGCTTGCTCTAGGAATTCATGCAGGCTGAAACACCATTTTCATGTGGAATGTTAGTGTAGATAATGTCACATTATCCCACTACATAAAATATTTTTGATCCCTTTGGATGCCATGGAGATGCACGTCTCATTGTAAGTGATGGGTTATACACCCCTCTGGCATTTGGAAGGTTAACCTATACATTATTTAGACTGAGCAATTTCTGGCTAAACTCACTGGAGCGTGAAAAAGGTAATTCATCTTGTTTGCATGTTCTAGTCCACTTGAAGGCTAGAGTCTAGAGTATAATTTATTGTCCACACTGATAAGAATATTCTACTAGTAGAATTTGATGCTTTGGGTGTCACAGAGGTATCCAATGCATTGTGCTGCAATGTGTTGGACGTCTGTCTGGCACTAAAGGGGCTAGATGTTAAAATAACGTGCATATGTTTTAAAGTCATGTATTGTGCATTGTGCTTTCATTCTTAAAATGCCTGAAGAAGAAACCTAGTTTTCTTGAAAGCTTGCATCCTAGAGCCAATAAAGGTATAATTTGTACTCTGGTAGTCTCCTGAAATATGGCATGGAAGAGTTAAGGTAATAAATATTTCCTCCTTTTCTTCTCCCTTTCTCACCCTCAATTTCTATCTCTACCTCTCCATTTTCTCCATTCTTTGCTCTCACACTTCTCATTCCCTCTCTCCTTTTTCTGTTCTTCACACTCTTTATCTTCCCCCCATTTCTTCCCCTATTTTCTGTGTCCATATCCACTCTGTCTCCTCTCTAACTGTTCTCTCCTCCTTGCTCTTAGTCTGGTGTAGCTATCCCTTTATCTGCCCTGAAGAGATTACTATATTTAAATTTGGTTTAAAATATATATTTTTCTCGCACCTAGTCCTCCATTTATTTGTTATGCCACTGACATCATCTTTACAAGGATGATAATGTTTCACAAAAAAGCATCTCCAATTAATCTTCATAGTATTTGGGTCAAAGAGAGTATTTCAATACTGTCAGATTTGTAGTTCAAGAGTAATTGAATGATAAAGTATCCCACTCCTGCTCCTTTTACCTAGTGTAAGCCACCTCCCATCTGATGCGGAATCTGGTCCCTTGACCAGACAGCTTGCAGCAAGGGACAATCTTCTACTGTGAGCATAAGGAAAACCATTCCCCCTTGACAAGTTTTTTCCTTATACTCTCTGAAGATTGTCTCTCTGCAGTCCATCTTGCTGCTCTGAGGTGAGCAGTGTTACATCAGTAAAAGGGGCAGAGGGGGATACTTTCTGCTTTTATGGAATAACATTTAAATACCCTTTATCACTTTATGGTCCACTGTAAAATTTGGCTAGACACATTTTCCAAAGGATACCTATATAGACATTTTTAATTTCTTGAGAAAATTGATACAGGATTGACCTTGTCACTTGTTAGTCTCACAAAATAATTTTTTTCCTTGCATGTATACCTTAGAATCTGCCACTAGATGGCAATGTCAGTTGAATATCTTGATACAAGTACAACTACACATTCTTTGGGTATGGAGCACATGATAAAATAGCTGAGTAAATAGATGAGTCAATTGAAATAAAGAACTAAGTATAACTTGTTTTGGAAAAAGACAGTTGCACAGCAGGGAAAAGGTATAATTATCCTAATTACCATGCCTTGCAATGTGTTGGAGACCTTGCTACTGCTCAAGGGATTAAGCACTCCATTTCGATCAGGGGGAGGGGGGGATATTTGTCTTTTATGAAGTCTTCTTCATACAACATCCTTTTTGTGATTAATAGTTTAATGTATCATTATCTGGTGTATAAATCCCAAGATAAATCATTGTCATTCACATGTATAGATGACACAGAACAACATGGCACTTTTGGAACATCCTATATTATAATTCGCTAAGGAGTAGTGTTGAGCGAGCATGCTCGGCCGATGCTCGGATCGGCTCGAGCATCGCTCTGCTCGGCACATGGCGGTACTCGTACGAGTACCTCATGTGATCGCCCGCCATGTTCGGGTCTCCTCCCCGCACGTTTTGCGGCTGCTGCGCAGCCAATAAACGTGCAGGGAGGCTCTGACATCAGTGTAATGCCAGCAGCCATGTTGGCTGCTGGCATTACACTGATTGGCTGGCCAGAACCCGTGGTCGGGTGCTGTATAGCACCTGACCAGCGAGTTCGGCTCAGTCTTAGCCAGGGAGAGCTGAGGATAGGAAGGGAAAGTCAGTGTAGGGAGGAAAAAAAGCAAAATTGTGAAAAAAAAGAACCAAAAGTCCTTTTTAGGACTACTGTGTGTGGGGGCAGCAGGTTATTTTGTGTGGGGGGAAAAAAAAAAAAAAAAAAAAAAACATATATTCTGTTTAGTGTGCAAAGTTGCAGATTAGAGCACATTCTGTTTAGTGTGCACAGTTGCAGATTAGAGCACATTCTGTTTAGTGTGCAAAGTTGCAGATTAGAGCACATTCTGTTTAGTGTGCAAAGTTGCAGATTAGAGCACATTCTGTTTAGTGTGCAAAGTTGCAGATTAGAGCACATTCTGTTAAGTCTTCAAACTAAAATATCAAAGTCACATATTACATTCAGTGTGCGTCGCCGCAGTTTAGCAGCACATTCTGTGTACTGTGCAGAGTTGCAGAATAGGAAGAAATACTGTTAAGTCTTCAAACTAAAATATCAAAGTCACATATTCCATTCAGTGTGCTTCGCCGCAGTTTAGCAGCACATTCTGTGTACTGTGCAGAGTTGCAGAATAGGAAGAAATACTGTTAAGTCTTCAAACTAAAATATCAAAGTCACATATTCCATTCAGTGTGCTTCGCCGCACTTTAGCAGCACATTCTGTGTACTGTGCAGAGTTGCAGAATAGGAAGAAATACTGTTAAGTCTTCAAACTAAAATATCAAAGTCACATATTCCATTCAGTGTGCTTCGCCGCAGTTTAGCAGCACATTCTGTGTACTGTGCAGAGTTGCAGAATAGGAAGAAATACTGTTAAGTCTTCAAACTAAAATATCAAAGTCACATATTCCATTCAGTGTGCTTCGCTGCAGTTTAGCAGCACATTCTGTGTACTGTGCAGAGTTGCAGAATAGGAAGAAATACTGTTAAGTTTTCAAACTCAAATATTAAAGTCACATATTCCATTCAGTGTGTGTCACCGCAGTTTAGCAGCCTATTCTGTGTACTCTGCACAGTTGCAGAATAGGAAGAAATACTGTTAAGTTTTCAAACTCAAATATTAAAGTCACATATTCCATTCAGTGTGTGTCACCGCAGTTTAGCAGCCTATTCTGTGTACTCTGCACAGTTGCAGAATAGGAAGAAATACTGTTAAGTTTTCAAACTCAAATATTACAGTCACATATTCCATTCAGTGTGTGTCACCGCAGTTTAGCAGCCTATTCTGTGTACTCTGCACAGTTGCAGAATAGGAAGAAATACTGTTAAGTTTTCAAACTCAAATATTAAAGTCACATATTCCATTCTGTGTTCGTCACCGCAGTTTAGCAGCCTATTCTGTGTACTCTGCACAGTTGCAGAATAGGAAGAAATACTGTTAAGTTTTCAAACTCAAATATTAAAGTCACATATTCCATTCAGTGTGTGTCACCGCAGTTTAGCAGCCTATTCTGTGTACTCTGCACAGTTGCAGAATAGGAAGAAATACTGTTAAGTTTTCAAACTCAAATATTAAAGTCACATATTCCATTCAGTGTGTGTCACCGCAGTTTAGCAGCCTATTCTGTGTACTCTGCACAGTTGCAGAATAGGAAGAAATACTGTTAAGTTTTCAAACTCAAATATTAAAGTCACATATTCCATTCTGTGTTCGTCACCGCAGTTTAGCAGCCTATTCTGTGTACTCTGCACAGTTGCAGAATAGGAAGAAATACTGTTAAGTTTTCAAACTCAAATATTAAAGTCACATATTCCATTCTGTGTTCGTCACCGCAGTTTAGCAGCCTATTCTGTGTACTCTGCACAGTTGCAGAATAGGAAGAAATACTGTTAAGTTTTCAAACTCAAATATTAAAGTCACATATTCCATTCAGTGTGTGTCACCGCAGTTTAGCAGCCTATTCTGTGTACTCTGCACAGTTGCAGAATAGGAAGAAATACTGTTAAGTTTTCAAACTCAAATATTAAAGTCACATATTCCATTCTGTGTTCGTCACCGCAGTTTAGCAGCCTATTCTGTGTACTCTGCACAGTTGCAGAATAGGAAGAAATACTGTTAAGTTTTCAAACTCAAATATTAAAGTCACATATTCCATTCTGTGTTCGTCACCGCAGTTTAGCAGCCTATTCTGTGTACTCTGCACAGTTGCAGAATAGGAAGAAATACTGTTAAGTTTTCAAACTAAAATATTAAAGTCACATATTCCATTCAGTGTGTGTCACCGCAGTTTAGCAGCCTATTCTGTGTACTCTGCACAGTTGCAGAATAGGAAGAAATACTGTTAAGTTTTCAAACTCAAATATTAAAGTCACATATTCCATTCAGTGTGTGTCACCGCAGTTTAGCAGCCTATTCTGTGTACTCTGCACAGTTGCAGAATAGGAAGAAATACTGTTAAGTTTTCAAACTCAAATATTAAAGTCACATATTCCATTCAGTGTGTGTCACCGCAGTTTAGCAGCCTATTCTGTGTACTCTGCACAGTTGCAGAATAGGAAGAAATACTGTTAAGTTTTCAAACTCAAATATTAAAGTCACATATTCCGTGTAAGATGAAGAAGGCGGGTAAAAAGGGACGGGGAAGTGGACGTGATCCTGATAGTTCAGGGCGCGGGTCAGGACGCGGAGAAACTGTGCCTGGTGCCAGAGCACAAGAAAGAAAGACATCCACCATACCTAGCTTCATGTCTCATTTCACAGGGCGTCGCAGGACATCACTCTCGAGGTCCGACCACTGCGAACAGGTGGTCGGTTGGATGTCAGCTGATACTGCTTCCAGTCGGTTAACCACCACCCTGTCTTCCACCAAGTCCACTCTCAGTAGCCAAGAGTCTGGTCAACATAATCCTCACTCTGATCATCCTTCCTCCCACCATACACGGTCTGGTCAAAGAAGTGATCCCACACTGGGATATAGTGAGGAGCTCGTCTCATCACCAATCCTTCATTTGACCCTCTCTCCAAGCACGCTTGCAGAGGAACATGACATCTTGTGCCCTGATTCACAACCTCTAGAGGGTACCCAATCACAAGAAGATGACAGATGTGAACGGCATTTAAGGTCAAAGGAAGTAGTGGATGATGATGATGATGATGAGACACAGTTGCCATTAAATCAACCACTATTTCCGTCTCAAGACCTTGTTGAGGAGAATGTTATACAGTTGTCAATGACTGAGTATGTGGTGGGATCAAGACATGAGGAGGATGATCAGAGTGAGGAAGTGGAGGAGGACTTGGTGGACGATGAGGTGACTGACCCCACCTGGGAAGGTGTAGAGCCGAGCGATGACAGCAGTCCTGAGGGTGAGCCATCTGCAGCACCGCAACAGGCTGGAAGAGGCAGTGCTGTGGCTACAGAAAGAAGGCGGACCGCACCAAACCGGCCCGCAAATGTTCCACGGAGCACCCCCTTGCGTAAATCTACCTTGCCAAAGGGTAGGTGTTCCGCGGTATGGCGTTTTTTTAAGGAAAGTGCGGACGACAAAAGAATTGTAGTTTGCAACCTGTGCCACACCAGAATGAGCCGAGGCATGAACACTAGAAACCTCACCACCACCAGCATGATCCGACACATGGCATCCAAGCACCGTAATAAGTGGGAGGAACGCCTGGATCGCCCATCTGTGTCTGCAGGCCACACCACTGCCTCCTCTTCCCCTGTTTTCGGTGCCGGCCAATCGCCTGTCGAAGGCGCAGGCCCGCATACCTCCCGCCCTGCACCTGTACCATCTGAAGCACCATCAGCGACCACATCCACTTCCCTGTCCCAGCACAGCGTCCAAATGTCGTTACCCCAGGCATTTGAGCGCAAGAGAAAATACCCAGCCACCCACCCACAGGCCATAGCACTAACCTCACACCTTTCCAAATTACTGGCCATCGAAATGCTGCCATTTAGGCTTGTGGACACTGAGTCCTTCTGCAGCCTGATGGCAGCAGCTGTCCCTCGGTACGCGGTCCCCAGCCGCCACTACTTTTCCCGGTGTGCCATCCCCGCATTACACCACCATGTGTCCCGTAACATCACCCGTGCCCTGACCAACGCAGTTACTGGGAAGGTCCACTTAACGACTGACACATGGACAAGTGCTTGTGGCCAGGGACGCTACATTTCCCTGACGGCACACTGGGTGAATGTCGTGGAGGCTGGGAGCGACTCGGACCCTGGGATGGCACGGGTGCTACCCACGCCGAGGATTGCGGGCCCTACCTCCATCAGGGTTTCCGCCAGCACCTACGTTATTGGCTCCTCCTCCTCCGTTTCCACCTCCGAATTCTCTACACGCAGCGCCACTCCCCCATCAGCCAGTAGCTGGAAGCAGTGTAGCACTGCAGTGGGGAAGCGTCAACAGGCCGTGCTGAAGCTGATCTGCCTTGGGGACAAACAGCACACGGCCTCAGAGCTGTTGCAGGGGATTAGTCACCAGACCGAGCAGTGGCTCTCGCCACTCAACCTGCAACCAGGCATGGTTGTGTGTGATAATGGGCGTAACTTGGTGGCGGCTTTGGAGCTCGGCAAGCTCACACACGTACCATGCCTAGCGCATGTATTTAATTTAGTGGTTCAGCGATTTCTAAAAACCTACCCCAATGTGCATGATCTCTTGACCAAGGTGCGCCGCGTGTGTGCACATTTCCGTAAGTCATCTACAGCTTCGGCCGGCCTGTTGAAGCTGCAGCAGCGCTTACAATTGCCAGCTCACCGGCTGCTGTGTGACGTGAGCACGCGCTGGAACTCCACCTTCCACATGTTGGCCCGGCTTTGTGAGCAGCAGAGGGCAGTAGTGGAGTACCAGCTGTTACACGGTCGTCGCCTCTCCGTTCAACTTCCTGTAATCAGAAGTGAGGAGTGGGAATGGATGTCAGACCTCTGCGAGGTTTTACGCAATTTTGAGGAATCGACACAGATGGTGAGCGGCGATAACGCTATTATCAGTGTAACCATCCCACTTCTGTGTCTACTGAAACGCTCGCTGCTCACAATTAAAACCGACGCTTTGCATGTGGAAGAGGTGGAAATGGGGGAGGAAGAGCTTACACAAGGTGATAGCCAGAGCACCCTCACTTCGTCTTCTCAGCGACAATTGGAGGAGGCGGAGGAGGAGGAGGAGGAGGAGGAAGACACGGTTGCCTCCGCTACAGAGGGTAGCCATGGAACTTTAGTTCCATCTCTTCAGCGTGGGTGGGCAGAAGAGGAGGAAGAGGATGAGGATATTGAGAGTCATCCTCCTGGTGAGGACAGCGAAATCTTGCCTGTTGGTACTCTGGCACACATGGCTGACTTTATGTTAGGCTGCCTTTCCCGTGACCCACGCGTTGTACGCATTTTAGACAACACGGATTACTGGGTGTTCACCCTTCTGGACCCCCGCTACAAAGAGAATTTCTCATCTCTCATTCCTCCGGTGGAGAGGACAAGCAAAATGGTGCAATACCAGAAGGTTCTTGTTGAAAAATTGCTCCAAAATTTTCCATCTGACAACGCTGGCGGCAGAGTACGTGCTACCTTGGCCAACCGAGAAGGGGAGAAAAGGGGAGCATAAACTCACTTTATATATGTTATTTACAATGATGGGAATACTCTGTATTCCCATTCACCCCTTCCACCCAAAAAACGGGTATATGGTTGACTCTTAATCTTCTCATCCTCCTCCTCCTCTTCCATATGCCCTGTGCTATAATTTTTATATAGGGCCAGCTAACCAGCGGGCCCTGTGATATAATTTTTATATAGGGCCAGCTCACCAGCGGGCCCTGTTTGACAATTTTTATATAGGTCAGCTCACCAGCGGGCCTTCTCATATAATGTTTTATTGGGTCAGCTCTCTAACGGGCCCTCTCATATAATGTTTTATAGCGTCAGCTCACTAGCGGGCCTTCGCATATAATGTTTAGGATGGTCAGCTCTGCAGCAGACCCTCACCCATAATGTTTTAGATGGTCAGCTCAGCGCACGTTTCCCTCTTAATCATGGCCTCAGTTCAATAAAATCAAGGAAATTTTTGGGAGAATTTGCCTCTGCGCACGTTTCCCTCTTAATCATGGCCTCACTTCAGAAAATCAAGGAAATTTTTGGGATAATTTGCCTCTGCGCACGTTTCCCTCTTAATCATGGCCTCACTTCAGAAAATCAAGGAAATTTTTGGGATAATTTGCCTCTGCGCACGTTTCCCTCTTAATCATGGCCTCAGTTCAGAAAATCAAGGAAATTTTTGGGATAATTTGCCTCTGCGCACGTTTCCCTCTTAATCATGGCCTCACTTCAGAAAATCAAGGAAATTTTTGGGATAATTTGCAGATAATATACAAGTAAATATACAGCAAATATTGTTTGGTAACAATTTTTCGCCTAAAGTCGTTTTTATTTTCCTTTTTGTGTGTTTTATGGTCAGTCTGTAAAAATGGCGTACTACGGGCGAAAGATCGTTCCCAGCAGCGATGTTGGAGTCCAAGATGCATCCAGACATCCTCCCTATGCTGTCCCTGAACCATTTCTGTGGTGTTTCCATCTTTTTCTGCCCTTTTCCTATGGACCAGGCACCCTCCCCTCATCAGAGCAGGGGGTGCCTGGTGTAATGCTCGAGTCCTCCCATTGACTTCAATGGGGCTCGGGTGCTCGGCCGAGCACTCGAGCCTCCGGGGGCGCTCGGTCAGAGCACCCGAACACCCGAGCATTGGGGTGCTCGCTCATCACTACTAAGGAGGTTTGTCATGCGCAGTAGAGACGGCTGTGTGCGCTGCAGTCATGTGCAGTACAGACTGCCTGCGTCATGGCTGATACGGAACAGGGCGCTCTGAATTCAGACCGGAGTCATCTCTGCGCACCTTCAGCACAGAGAGGAGTCCGGTCTGAATTCAGAGTGCTCCGCTCTGTATCTGCCGCGGCGTGGGCAGTCTGTACTGTGCATGACTGCAGTGCCGCAAGTGTTGGCCTGTGTACACGGGCTTTAAACCTAGTTTCTTATATTACAGTGTATAAGCTTCAACCAGTTCAAACTGTTGTGTTCCTTCAGTTTTGTTCTTAGGTTTATAGTTTAAACTTTTACGCACTGAGCAATGTGTTGCTCTCCCCTCTACCACTTAAGGCTTCAAGTCTAGAAATCTATCTCAGAGGATTAAATGTTTTTTTTTGTTTGTTAACCCCTTGAGTGCTAGGGAGAATGCAGTGGGGACCCACTGGAAGTCAAAGGGTTGAAGTGGACCTGTCACCTTATAACAGCTTAGGTGATTTTAACTTTTTGAGCGCCAGAGGGGTGTGCAATGCATTGCAAAGCTCACACCTCTGGCACTCAAACGCTTAAAAGAGCTTTCAAAGTTGCCTATACATTATGTTAGACACTTCTTACAGCCAGACACACTACAAGCAGTGTATGTGTGTGGGAGGAGGAATCACATTTCCCCCTGTCTCTTTTTGTTGTCTCCCAGCAGATTTAGCTGCATTAGAGTCATAAGGAGCAATTACTGGCCCCTGTATCTTCACTCACTGAATCTAATTGAGCCACAGTCATGTGGAAGTGCCATTCAAATCTATGGGAAAAGCTCACCTAATAAAAATGAAAATGTAATTCCCCATGGAGTCTAATGGTACAGACAACTAGGCTTAGAGAGTGCCAGAGAGTGGAAATGTGACTACATTCATTGGCAGCCAAAAGACAGTGAGTAGACCTAAGGACAAGCCCTCTCTCTTCATGTAATGCTTGAACATGTAAAATGAGAAAGGAGGACCAGAGGACCCCCGATCTCCATTTAGTCTATATGAATATGGATCACTTTTCCTATAGAAATCAATGGGGAAAACAATCTATATACTTTAATGCAGTGAAGAGCCTGCAGATGTAACCATTACCATTTGTGTGTTGCCCGGGTGTCCAACCCACTGAAATTATTAGCAATAAGAGCATTTATAATTGTATAGACTTTAAAATGTGGTCTTGGAACCCTCCTCTTCAGTTACAAAAACATTAACATATGTGTGAGGGAGGGGAAGGTAGCGTGGTGGAGAAGATGAGTTATTATCTGGTTAAGGTATTAAGTAGTTTACTTTAATTAAGTACTGACCATTAGAAAACTATACCAAATCTCTTCAGTCCTATAACAGTGTATACACGACAGGCACTACAATGGTTAACCTCTACTTATATACAACATGAGGTTAACAGTTTAAACAACATTCCATAATGTTGTTCAGCAATAGGAACCAATATGCAGTCCATGAATTGTTCTTAATTGAACTTAATTGTTTGAATTTCCACTACATGCATATAATGTAAATGTACAATTAACACATCTAGGCTGCCCATTAAAAAAAATATGACCTTCTTTAAAGGCACGGTAAACTATTATAAAATAAGCTATTTAAGTCCTTGAAATGCTAGAAACATGTCACTAACATGCTGAATATAGGAAAGAGTGATGTACAAGGATGAATAAATGCAATGCTACAGCATAAGGAAAAATAGAAAATCCATAGATTTAAATGTGGCTTTTAACCTCTTGAATGCTAGAGAGGTCTCCAAAACATTGCTTTTCAATGTCTTGCAGACCTTTCTAGAATTTTGTGAGGTAAAATCCCCATTCAAACAAATGGAAATTTGGGGAATATATATTTGTCCCCTGTGGTGCAATTCAAAAATGGTTCCAGTTCTTCTCAGTACATCAGTCTAAGCACCTGCTAAATAAATATTTAAACCTTTGCGTGCCAGAGGGATACGCAACACACTGCTAGGCAATGCACTGTGCACCCCTCTGGCACTCAAAGGATTAAAGCAAAATATCTGCCTTGTAAATCAATTCATCACCTGGTATGTTTTGAAGGGGCTGATAATGTTAGCACCAACCTTTTTATAGATGACCTGTTAATACATGGTCTGTGCAGGGACAAACATCTTCCCCACTTACACCATGCACCAGCTGAACACGTGCAAAGGTACAATTAGTGTTTTTCTCATGCACACTTGCACTACAGGGTTTCTGCTGTTATGAAGGTCACTCAAACCCCATATTTTCTGGATCAGGGATGAGAAAAGTTAGATGTTGATTCAAAAAACACTTAACTTTAAATTGTGCCCTTCATTATGTTCATTGAAATATACTCTACAGTTTAACAACACCTTCTAATAATAAACCCAACTTACCTTACTATAGGCAGTAAATTATAATGGCCCCTATGAGCTTTGCTCTTGTGGCATTGCTCAAAGGAAAACTCTTTTTAGGAGATCAGACTGTGTGATTTGTATATTATTGTATTGCTCCACAATAATAAAACTCACATCAATGCTTTTTTAAACGTCAGTATATGTGCTTACAAATTAGTCTGTATAAATAAGATAATTTGGTCTTGCTCTAAATCATTTAGTTACACAAAGAGGTGTCAATTGGTCATGAAATAACCTAAAAATTCTCAGTAATGGCCACCACCAGCCAGATCCCCAGCAACACCACCTAAAACACAAGTGTCTCTCTTTGGCCATTTGAAATGTTGAGAGGTATGAAAACATCTTCAACCAGTCCATGGAATGGGATATGAAAGTTGCTACCAGGACCACAGGACCTCATACTCTGTTCACTTTTTATCGTAACACTATTAGGACCAGAGGGATGTGCAAAGCATTGCTTCTTGTCCCTAAAGTGATAGTAATGTTTCACAAAAAAGCAGCTCCAATTAATCATCATAGTATTTAGGTCATGGAGAGTGTTATTTCAATACTGTCAGAGTTGTAGTTCAAGAGTAATTGAATGATAAAGTTTCCCCCTCCTTCCCCTTTTACCCAGTGTAAGCCACCTCCCCTCAGATGTGGAATCTGGTCTTAAGACCAGACAGCTCACAGCAAGGGACAATCTTCTTACTGTGAGAACAATGAAATCCCTACCCCCTTGACAGGTGGCAGGAACAACAGAAGAACTACCCATGAAACAGGAGAGAACAATGCTGATTCGAGAATGCTGTGCTAGCAACACGCGGTGAACGCTGCTCCACATTTGCACCCTGGTCCGCAGCACGCACTGCGTGCCCGAGTCCCCCAAAGTCCCCACAGGTCATACAGGCAGCCTGTCAGGCCCCCATTGCCCCTCCAAGCCAGCCACCAACTGCGGCACCGTTCAAAGTAGGCCGGAACCATCCTCCTCACTCCATAAGAGGGCAGGTGAAAGCCCCACCACAGTCTGACTACTGGAATACACATCCGCCTGCCGCAACTGTCCAGCCGAGTCTGTGCTCCCAGCATTCAGCACCCCAGCAGCTAGCACAGGGCTCACCTGATGATCAGCTCCACCAACATCAACCAGAAGCAGTGCATTCTGACGACCCTCCACACCAGCCACAGCAGAAGACTCAGCAACTACCTCCTCCCGTAGCCGACCAGAAGCACCAGAACGCGGAGCTGCACTCTCCTCAGTCTGTCCTGGCCCCTGCTGGAAGCTCTCTTGCCACAGGACCCACAATCATCACTCCTCCATGTAGGGCTCCTACTCCTCCACCTCCCGCCACCAGAGCTAGGACTGAGCCTGGTGGGAGGCCTTGCTTGAGTCGAGTGCACCGAACGGAAAGACACTGAAGGGGCAGAAACATCCACAGCCCCCACGGAGCAAACACGTCAACGATCCAGCTGGACTTGAAGCCATGCACCGCCTTCCTCCTCAGCCCCCTGTTGGATCTCCACCATCAACACATCCAACTCAGCCATCAAGCACCAGAAGACACAGGAGAAGCAGCCATGATATCACAGACCAGCAGACACGTCCAGACTACTTAAGGGACAAGCGCAGCAATGCTACCCTCTCCTACTCCGTCCTCTGCTCAACACAACTGCCTCTTCTTCCATCCCCATGCTACCTACTTCCACTCCTCCCCCAACCTATTCCTAACCCTCCCCTTTTGCATGCCCCCCTCTCCTCTAGTTCTGCTCCAGGGGGTTTCTTGACTTCCAGGAAGGATTGAAGATGTTGGGGGAGGTAATAAGGTGGAGATGACTTCTCCAATTTATCACTTATCCAATTCCTATGTTATTCTATGGAGCCTATTCACTAAGGTTTATTTCAGCTTTGGAGATCTGAGTGCATAGGCTCTATAGAACAACATAGGATCTGGAGAAATTATATCACTGGAGAAGTCATCTCCACTTTATCACCTCTTTACCACTGCTTAGTGAATATCCCCCATACTCTCTTTAACAAAGACACAATAGCAACATTATCTATTATCTTGTCTCCCATTGCAAACAGCACACAGGAAAAGAAACATATGGCATCTACATAGGATAGTCTACACATGCAGTATATAAGGGACGTTTAGGATTAGATTTCAGGGATTATAATGCAACATAAATATTAACAGATGCTAACTGTAAGTACATGATACTTACAATTACTTACAAATTGATTTTTTAAGTATCAATGTTTTGTTAAAGGAATGGGAATTCTGGGAATTTTTATTTGCCCCCTGGGGAGCAGTTTGTTTGCTCCTGTTATTCTTGGTTCATCAGCCTCAGTTTATTTAGTATTCTAAAGAAAGGTATCCAATGTTCTGAAATTCAGTGAAGTAGAGATTTATCTTACAGCCAAAGGGTTAATACAAATAGCTGGGAGAGGACCCAGCCCCAGTCTGAGGTAGTGTTGTATAAACTACTGAACAAGCAAAACCTCTCGTATTCATATATCATGCTACAGAGTCTATTTATCAAGCAATAGGGAAGTGTGTGTGTGGGAGGGGGTGAGGTGCAATCATATCAAAGTGCTAAACAATTCTGCTTTTTAGGAATATAAAGTTACAGCATGTATATGCATTTGTTTATCTATTTATTGCGTCTTTAACCCCTTAAGGACCGGGAAAATCTGAGGTCGTTTTCCCTTAAGGACCGGAGCAATTCTGACCTTTTTGACTATGTCTTTGTTCAACAGTGTTTTCCTTCTTAGGCTTTTATTCCACCCTCATAAATTATATACTGTTTTTTTAAGCACAAATAGGGCTTTCCTTTGATACCCCACATATATGGATAACCCACCATTTACTTTATGAAAACTGAAAAAAAAAAGTTAAAAAAAAAGTAAAAAAAACACCATTTTTGATTTTCTCTTGGGATCAATTGGTCACAAAGGGTTAAATTTTTATGGAGACTGCATTAAAAGTATGACCGGTCAGTCATACCTACAAAATGCGCAGTTTAAAGTGGCCACTGTCCCCCCTGGGTGAAAATCCCCATGTCCCTTTTTCCCACCCTATTTTGACACTTTTTTATCCCTGACATTTGGTGGTGTATTTAAGTGTATTACATGGCTCCACAAGAATCACACTTGCAATATTGTTTAATTATGTTTTTTTTTTTTTTAAATAAAATTTTTTTAAATAAAAATAATTGCAGGTCAAAATTTGACCTGCATTTAGCCAGCCTCATGCACCAGCAGTGAAGGGGTTAATACCCCTAGCTGCTGTATTTTATTTTGCCACTAGGTGTCTCCCGTCTACTTCTGTCTCCCTTACTTTGATAGCAAGGGAGACAGAGGTAGATGAGACACTCAGAGTCAGCATGCTTTGCATGCTGACTCTGTTTGTCAGAATGCCAGTACATGTGATCACTGGTACGGCGATCGCATGAACCAGCAAAGGCAAGAAGGGCTGAGACTGAACGCCCCAGTCTCGGAGCATTCAGTCTCAGCCTGGAATTCATGATAGCAGCGTGCACGTAGGCACGCTGCTATCATTTAAGCCATGACGGACCTGGTCCGTCATGGGTCCTTAAGTGGTTTGCAACCCATGACGGTCCAGGTCCGTCATGGGTCCTTAAGGTGTTAGGAAATTCCAGGTCTCTGGGTTCAGAGTTTTATTCTGTGGGTTCAGTGAATTCCCTTCTAACTTTCCCCACTTCAATGCCAGTTCCATTCGCTCTCTACCCTGTTCTTCCAACCCTACACCCATTTTCAGGACAAACACCTCCTCCCCTCCCACCCAATATCAAGCTCCACCCACTTTATGACATAAATCACATCATGTAGACACTCCCACTGACAGACCTTAATAGATCTCTGGTGGCTTGGGACAAGAATGTTCCCAGGAATACCAATGAAAATCTGTATTTGTCTTGAGCTCTTTTTAACCCTTTAACGACCAGTGGTGTGTAAATGCACAACCTCATGGTCATTAAAGGGTAATATGTGCATATTAAGATACTGTTTAAAAATGCTGATGATGATTACTGAAAAGATTAGGTAATAATGATTGTATAATATACCATATACACACATATATACATGTAGTGGATATATATCAAGGCAAATGCTAAGTAAATCTAGAAGAAAACAATTGCATTATCAAGTCTAACTTAGTAGACACACATGTTCACAAAACAGTGCCTCAAGTCATCTATACACACACACATACACACACACAGCCTTAAGCACAGAGTAAAAGATGAGTAATTTTGTAGCAAACAAACTACACAGTAGTAGTTAAACAGGGCTTTTAACTCTGTAAATACTGGAAAAGTTTGAAATGCATCGTCAAAATGTGTTAGAGACCTCTCTAACATTTAAGAGGTTCATTTTAATTAGTGGCGGTTTGGGGACTTTCTCTACTGTAATGAAGTTGATTTGCTCCAAAATTGTGGCTTGTGTCGGGGCCCGAGAGGCCATTAAGGACCAAATGGGTACTCAATGCATTGCTTAGCAATATGTTGTGCACCCCTCTGGTCCCCTTTTGTCCTTCAGGGTTAAAGACCCAAATCTAATTGCCAGTCCAGAACTTGTAATGGTGTTCCACTCTTCACATCTCCCTAATAAACATGCTTTCAAAATGAGCTGACCCCAACATATTAAACTTTTAAGATCCCCTTAATGTATATTCTAGACTATATGCTCCTGCGTTCTCTAACCCACAGGTTCTGTTTAGTTGTCAAGAAATCTTATACAAACTACATCTCACTGTTCTAACCCACACCAGCAAGTAGGTCTTGTCCCTCTGCCTTCCTGAGAGAAATGGCATAACATTTACATAAAAAGAATTTAGTTAGTGCAGATCACCCTGAGTTTCAGGGTCAAACCCAGAGACCTCCCAGATCTGCTAATACAAATGTAAATGGATTGTGCAGTGGGTCAAATGCACAGAGAAAGGAAATCTATATCAAAGTAATTGTACCATAGAGGTAAAATACAAATCACCATTGATTTAACTGAGTGCTATGCAATGCTTTGGATACCCCCTCTGGCACTCAAAGGGTTAAATAAAACATTGTATCCCATGAATCCAACACATTACTTTGAAACATATTGGAGAACTCTCTAGCAATTAAGGGGTTAACCCCCATTTTAAACAGTGGGTATTATAAATTGGATTATCCCAGATTGCCTGATCCATTTCAGTGTGTGAATATAGCCCTTCTCTGTCTATATGTCATCACAAACATGCCAGTATTTCTCACTTACTTTTTATCCTGTTGTAGGTTCTAGTACATCCTCGGTCTCTGTGTCCCGCTCTGAGTCTGCTCTCCTTAGTGCATTGCCTTTTTAGTTGCTCAATATGGTGATGTAACCCAGAACATTTAAGGAAGTTTTAGTGACAGCAGAACATGGTAAATAAAAAGAGAGCAAGATGGTGTTTTTGTTTTCCAGTGTATTTCTGACAAACATATCTGTGCTTTAGAGAAATGTACCTGTAAGATTCTCATCCAAAGTATGTTTGGACACTTATTCATGTTCTCTTTTTAGAAATTATTTTTTAATTAATGATTAATGTTTAGATCTATGTGGAAAAAATATTCAGACAAGTGCCCATAGTTATTAAGGCAAACTGGGGTTATTCTGGAGTAAACCAACTGCATCATGGGGAAAAAAATCCTAAATACCCATGCATTTGAATAGAACATTTTAACCCCTTGAATGCTAGAGAGGTCTCCAATGCATTGCTTCACAATGCATTGCTTCTCTAGTATTCAAGCGATTAAAAGTCAAATTTACACATTTCACATTTCTTTCCCCTTGTGCAGTTGGTTTACTCCAGAATATAAATACGGGCCAAGAATCCTTTTACTGTGCTAGTCCTCTATGAACCAAAACTCTGCTCTATACAGATGTAAACATTAAGACACTGGAGCAATTCTGGAAAAAAACAACTGCACCATAGTCGACAAATAAAACATTCCACTGTGGAAAGTGCCTTATCTGCAATTCTGCAGGCGCTACATTGAGAGCCCTGCAGAACAGTGAGAGAACCAAACCAGGTCTTGAAAGTGAACCCTGGTCCTAGCTTGCAGGTTTTGAGAAAAATACTGAACCATTCAGTCTTGATGGGCTGCCCGAAATGCACTGGTGACAGGCTCTAAGCTTGACACTAAAAGCTTAGAAGCCTAAAGGAACTCAACATGCAGCATGGTTATAGCTGTGAGTCTCAGACTTCCAGGTTTTATTCAAGTCAGTTGACAACCAAGAGAGTCAGTTTTCTGACTCCCTCAAAAAAAAAAAAGTGAAAGGAGACTTTTGGGTCTCACTGCTCAGCTCTGGGCTTTTAACTAAATCTTCTCCCATCAGAATAGACTTTGTAAAACCTAGTAATTGCTCTTTAATCCATTGAATGCTAAGAAGGTAGCCTACTCATTAATTTATAAAGCAGCACTGGAGACCTCTCTGGCATTCAAGGGGTTAAGTTCCTATTTATATCAGTGGGGATTAGTGGACTTTGTATATGGCCCAGTTGGTTTCTCCAGAATTGCTCCAGTTAAATCAATGAAATGCTAAATTGCAGAGTATCTAACAAGTTTGAAATTGTACATATATCCCCCTTGTTGATAGAAAGTATCCCTTCACAACATGTTGGAGATATTTAGCATTCAAGGTGTTAATGTAGCTCAAAGAAAATTTAGAAAAGGGAACAAACAATACTAAGAGGGTATATACTAATATGGTTCTTCATTAACATAGGCACTGGAACCAGCTGTTGTGTGTAAACCTGCCAAAAGCCTATGAACTAACTTGAATAAGCAAAACATTCTCCTCTTTATGCTTTGTTCCAAGAAAATAGTAGTAGAATATTGTATTGGGTTTCTTGAGGAGTTTTTTTCCTCTATTCTTTGATTCTTGCCATGTACTAATAATTAGGGATGGGCAAAAATGTTCGCCTTAAATCAAAATCGGCGAAGAATGGCACTTCCCACTTGGCAAATAATTTCCCACGAAAAATGCAGTTTTTCCTCTTTTTTCGCTTAGCTCATTCAATTGAAATCAATGGGAACTTTGAAGTTACACACAATACACAGTAAATGTTAGTTTATTTCCCAAAGGCATAGTATAAAATGGGGGGTATGAGAGTGCCTGTGTTGGCGGAGTGTTGGGAAACAATCAGTTGAACAGGGAATGTTTATTTTTTAGAGGGTTTACTGGGATTGGTTGAACAGGGGATTGTTTTGGGGATGTTGTTGACTGTTATTGGGGGGACAGTTAATAAAAAATAAAATAAGAAATTGGCATGTAACGTGACAGAGACAGGGACCTCCTGACGCAAGATAAAAATGGGGTAGACTGATAATTGATGAAAGAGAGTATTTTGTAGAGGGTGATTTGTAGGACTTAACCTTGTGCTAGGCCCAAGCCCTGAGGAAACATTGATTTGTAGGACTTAGACTTATTAGAGGCATAAACCCTGAGGAAACATTGATTTGTAGGACTTTGACTTAATTGAGGCACAATCCTTGAGGATACATTGATTAGTTGTATGAAATTAGACTTGTGTTAGGCCCAAGCCCTGAGAAAACATTGATTTGTAGGACTTAGACTTGATTGGCACAAGCCCTTAGGAAACATTGATTTGTTATAGGAAATAAGACTTGTGTTAGGCCCAAGCCCTGAGGAATCATTGATTTGTAGGACTTAAGCTTGTTTGGCCCAAACCCCAAGGAAACATTGATTTGTAGGACTTGGGCTTGCTTGGCACAATCCCTAAGGAAACATTGTTTTGTAGGACTTAGTCTTGTTACAAACAAGCCCCCCAAAATTGTTTATTTTCTTGTAGGTCTGAGGGAAAAAAATGCCCTACTGGCCTAGTGCCAGCAGGTCATATCGTGTTGGCCAATGGACACTGTCCATTGTCAAATGTCCTGATGTAATTGCGGAATTTGCGACTGATGTTCTGCTAATGAGTTGTTTAAACAGCTGGATGATTAGGCAGCTCAAAGGGAATGGGATCAACAACAGCAGTAACATAGGTGTTGATTATGTAGGTTTCACTTGCCACAAATAGCTCCAGTGATGCGCCTGAGGCAGCAGCAGCACCATAACAAGCCCCCACCACTTCAGATATATGTGGAGAAGAAGTTGGCCAATAATGCTTCTCCACCTGCCCCTCCTCCAAAATCAGGGATATTTTTCCCTTGAGAGCAGGAACTGTGCCTCTTACATCAGCAACTACAATATGCACAGAGTGTGTGGTAAATAAGGGAAGGACTGGGACAATGGGTACATCTGCAGCCACATCAAACACCTGGCACAACTCTATCGAAACACTATGACACTCAGGGACACCAATGTGAATTACCTCACCAAAAACAAAATACTACTGCTGTCACTATACCCCTTGTACACTCCCCTCTAAGGACACTACAGGGGGTACAGAGGGTGCAATTTCTCTGGGACCTACCATTCAGGTGGGGCTCCATCTGCTCTAGGATCCAGTGGTTTCTAGTTATGACTATTAAAATATCGCCTTCTATATGGTGACCCACAAAAAGAGTCAAATGGGTGACAAAATCATTGCCTGCATCTGCCTGTGTTGCCTGCAACCACATGCAGCGCACCCTGCAGGATGAAACTAGAAAGAGGAAATAATGTGTGTCAATTGTGCAATACCGATGTGTGTCAATCATGCAAATCTTTATTTCCTCTTTCTAGTTTCATTTACAGAAACAGAGAGATAGATAGATAGATAGATAGATAGATAGATAGATAGATCAGGCCTTGACCTTTCTTTGATTTCATCATGACTGAATACCCAAAGGTATCTATCAATGTTTGCATCAAAAAGTTGGTGAATAGTAGTGTATTGGATATAATGCTTTTCCCCTCAACTTGATTATTTTCAGCCCACAAATGTTTATCTGTGTGTCAATAGGATCCTTTGATCAGATTAGGCAGACCAAAACATCAGCCTGAGCTTACTGGCCAATTTGGGAATCATGATGCAATGATTCAGTTATTTGTGTGTGTAGTCTTTCTCAAAGTATAACTGGCTAAATAGCACCGCTTGTTTTGTAAAGACCAAATATTAACCCCTTAGTGAGAGGCCGCGTGCGCACGCGGCCGTCACTTAACGCCTGGCTAGCATTTTTTTTTTTGCTAAATGATTCCGGAGTCCCCAAACAGCGTGCAGCCGCGCGGGGTCCTGGATTTCCGGGACGTACCTGGTACGTCCACTGTCACTAAGTGACAGTTTTTGCATGACGTACCAGGTAAGTCCATTGTTGGGAAGGGGTTAATATCTTGTTATTTTTATTTTTCCTTATTTAAATGTGTGCATATTTTGTAAAACAAATGTGTTAGTGATTGAATAATAAAAGTGTATACAAGCACTGTAGAGGGGTTTTCCCCATCTATGTACAATGGAAGTATTCATCACTTCCTCGTGGATCTATTTTAAGACCTCATTCTGTTTAACTTGAATTATTTTTCTAGCAGTTCCTCTTTTATGAACTCTATTCTTTTTGAAGAAAATACAGCTTCTTATCATCTACCCTGGTATATTTCAAGATATCAAACTAACTAAGTAGCAACTGACTTTGATTTAGGTCATAAAACTAGGGTGGTCATTATGTAGCTTTGCAGATTTTGTTAGACTTCAATTTCCACCATCCTCATCAGACCACTGGCCAGTTGAGGATGAAAAGCTTTGTAGTCCAATAACAGCATGAAGGTTGCAGATTGCCCATCCTGCCACACAGCATAGCGTCTGGCAGTCTATTGACTTCACCTAAATCTGCTTTATTTTCTGTCTATTAAAGTGATAGTAATACTTAAAATGTAAAAAAAAT
Organism: Rhinophrynus dorsalis; assembly: GCA_037306005.1. Lineage (NCBI taxonomy): Eukaryota > Metazoa > Chordata > Amphibia > Anura > Rhinophrynidae > Rhinophrynus > Rhinophrynus dorsalis. The sequence goes on from CM074724.1 coordinate 299,559,252, forward strand.
GTGTTGTAGGGTTTATCCCCCTGAGTAAAACAAGGTTACTCCCACTGCTGAAAGGTGTTTTACTCAAAAGTTATTACAGCTCAAATTTGAATTTTTTAGGTGCAATATCACAGTGGCCTGAAATTGTACAGTGGCGCTGTTGCTACGCCATCCTATGGACAGCTCTGGTCTCGGGACCAGAGTAAGAGTCTGAGACAACTTTCAGAAAATTTTGGGGTTTCCATGTCACAAAATTTAAATTGAACTGAATGGAAAGCTTGAAGAGAATTAATGACAGATAAAACTGTAGCTATAAAGCCTTCAGACAAAGGAGGACACATAGTAATACTGTCACAAGTATATTATGTAGTTGAATGTGAGAGACTTCTCAGTGACGTGAAATGCTATAAACATTTAGAGAAACACCTTGCAGAAAGTTTTCAGGTTCAGCTTAAACAGATTCTTGAATGCAGGATGACATCAGGAGTACTCAGTAAAGATGAATATGAGTATCTGTGGACTGAACACCCTCTAACAGCTACTTTCTACATTATTCCCAAGATACATAAAAACAATAAAAAGCCACTGGGCACACCCATAGTGTCCGTTATTGGCAATTTGACAGAAAGATGTAGCAACTATGTGGATTGAGTTTTAAGAAATGTTGTCACAACTCTTCCATTATATAATAAAGAGTCACAAGATGCCTTAAAACATCTAGAGGGGATCTATGTTGAACATGACCACTTTTTAGAAAGTCCAGACATATAGTCCCTTTATACCAGCATCATACATACCGTTGGCTTAAAAGCAGTGAGATCTTTTCTGATAACAAGAGGTGAACAATTTAACTCACATAATAACCTAGTGCTACAATTACTAGAATTTGTGTTAACACACAATTACTTGCAACTGTATTCTTTGGGTGTTGGGAGGACCAACTAGTGTTTAATGAAACAATGACCAGGTTTAATGACAAAATCTCTCTATGGCTCCACTTCATAGACAATGTTATCCTGATCTGGTCTGGAACAGAACAATAATTTAATGACTTTGTAAGAACCCTGAACCAAAACACCATCAACTTGAAAGTCACATCAAGTATAAATCATGAAAGACTACCCTTTCTGGACATAGAAATTAAAAGGGATAAGACTAACATAATTGTCACAACTCTGTTTAGTAAAGAAACAGTAAAAAAACAGTTTGCTGTCATCTCAGAGCTGCCACCCAGAACCCCTGAAAAGGTCCATACCCATCGGACAGTACCTGAGGTTGCGCAGAATTTGCAGTAATCAGGACGATTTCAAAAGAGAGGCAGCTAGTCTGAGAACTAGGTTCAAAGAGAGGGGTATTCAAACAAAATTTTGAAAAGGGCCTATCAAAGGGCTTTACAATCAAATCAAGATTTGATCAAATTGCTCAATCAATCAAGAAAAGTTCTGCAACAACAACAAGAGATATGATTAATTGGCACATACAATAATCAACATAAAGCAATACTTGAAATCTTGCAAAAACACCGGCATCTTCTAAATCAAGATCCAGATTTCGGCCCAATTGTGGGCTCGTTCCCTAGGATTACCTATAGGAGGAGCAAAAACCTAAAGAATCTTTTAGTACACAGCCACTATGATAAACCTACAAAAACAATTTGGTTAAGGTCTAACACTAAAGGTTCTTTCACGTGTGGTACATGCCAACATGGCCTTAAAAGTAAAACTTTCATGAGTAAATCATCAGAAGTCATCTACCTAATAACTTGCATGTATGGAGCCCAATATATTGGCAAGACTAAGCGTGAACTAAAACACCATATTCTTGAGCATATGGGAGATATACAAAATGGATGAGACAAACTGGTGGTCCAACATGTCAACAACCTACATCAGGGTGACATTAAAGGGATAGTAACACTTCGTTTTAACTTTATTTTATTTTGTAGGCATTAAAAAAACATGAAGAATGATATAAGTCTTATCTCTCAAACCTTTATGGTTTATGAGATATTCACAAGCAAAGTTCCCCTCCCCGCCCCTTTTTCCTAGTGTAAGACATCTCTTCTCAGATGTGGATCAGGTTGTATGACAGTACAGATAACAGAAGGGGACAATTTTCTTTGTATGAAAACAATGAAAGCCCTTCCCCCCTTGAAAAGTTTTTCAGCTTTTTCCATTATCTTAATTGAAGATTGTCCCTCTCTGCAGTCTACCTGGGCATCTCCCTTCTTATCTGGTTGAACAGGGGGGGGATACTTTGTTTGTGAATATCTCTTAAACCATAAAGGTTTCAGAGTTAAGACTTATATCATTCTTCATGTTTTTTTAATGCCTACAAAATAAAATAAAGTTAAAATGAAGTATTACTATCCCTTTAAGGTGTTACAATACCAAGTAATAGACAGTGTCACATTGAACCAGAGAAAAGGTGATATAGACCAGAAACTTCTAAAAATTCAAGAAAAGTGGATTTATTATTTATAAACTAGATCCCCAAGGGGTCTAAATGAAGGACCTTCCATCCTTTTATCTCTGACTAACTCCCATGATCACTATGTCTATAAACAATGGCCATCAGTCTCATTTTTACTGTGAAGATCTAATATGAGAATAAAAATGGAGATCCACTAAAGATTATCTAGTGATAATTGTGTATTTAGCATCAAATTGGGAGGAATTAGCAACTGAAGTTCTATCTATTTTGGTATCTATAATCAGTAATAAACTAAATGATTACTATATTTAAAACTACAAAGTAATACAGAAATATTTATTAAAATACTTATAAAATACTTACAACCAACTTAACATATCAAGACACTTCTAAGCTTATTACTACCTCCAAGTAGATCCATCACACACACGCATATATATATATATATATATATATATATATATATATATATATAGAGAGAGAGAGAGAGAGAGAGAGAGAGATAGATAGATAGATAGATAGATAGATAGATAGATAGATAGATAGATAGATAGATAGATATAGGGTGGTAGATACAATGTTAAACAAAATTTGACATACCAGTCAAGCCATAAGACTTGCTTTTCCCACAGAAATCACACTTTTGCAGTGTTGTTACTACTGCAAGGGATTCTGGGTAGGCATATGCAAATAAGTTTAACAAGGAATCACCTTTTTGCCTCAAATTCCACTTTATACATGGATTCCTCAGAGTATGTGTATGCTGAGTAACAGCTTTAGGACACAACTCAGGGAGAGATGCAAAGCCAGTGAACTCTGCAAAGCTCTCTCTCTATATATATATAGATAGATAGATAGATAGATAGATAGATAGATAGATAGATAGATAGATAGATATAGATATGTACTTTTTCATATATACTGTATAGTTTTTTCGTATTTATTTATTCATTTATGTCTCTTTGACATAAGGATAGATAAGACAGATAGATAAGTGTATGTCAAGCATATATACATGTGGATGACAGTTTATATGAGTTTGTCCCTTTATATACTTAGATTTTTTAACAGCATGTTACCCATTGAATGTCCGTTTGCTGCACTAAATGCATTTCATACAATGTATCCTGTCAGTAAGTAATGTCGGAGTTCAATAAAAAATTGTTGCTACAAACTTATAGCATAATGCCATTGATAAATAATTGGCCAGAACAATATGACAATTTTGACAGTATAGTAAACATCAGTACTGTCAATCAAAACGTGAGCCCTGTCACTGTGACATAACTGATTACCTGCCCAAGAAGTTGGGCCTTTAAATAGTTTCCACCGAGATGCACGCTTCCTTCTCTATGCACAGCTATCCCTTTTGCACAGACTCTTTCCAGTTTAACTGTAGTGATCATTACTTCGATGAGGTTTAGGGTCTCTCACTCTGTTTGCTTCCCTGGAATTTAAATTTACCTGGAAAAATATGAAACTGTGTTTTGAGAAGGGGGATTATAAAGCATCAGTATTTTAGATCACTCGTTGTCACACCTGTTGTCCACGAGACTTCAGTTAAGAGACACAGTGAATATGTTTAAAATTGAATGCTCGCAATCACGATTGAGCATAAGGATAAATCATATTTGAACTCTAATTAACAATGGTCAAACAAATGTTCATAATGAGAACTTTTGATATTTTGTCCTGAAATAACCCTATAAACCAAGAAACACGGCATAGGCAGTCTGTTAGCGGAATACAGCGACCTAAGACCAAACATAGGACCCTGGACTGAATAACAAAGAACCAATTGTATCGGGTACATAGTTTATGAGAGAGAGTAATATGTTGTAACAAGCAGCAACATACAATGTAACATTGGTCTCAGTAGTATGAGCAAGTTAGTCCACATCTAACACTACCCCGTAGTATATGATTTTAATGTGTGAAGGTAAGAGGATTTAGTCACTGTGCTTGTGAAGTCAACAAGCAAGTGATAGCCTCAAACCATCATAGGTTTTAATAACACTCTAAGAAGCACTTACAGCGTTGACACTACTAAGGATGTGTATTTTTCCCTTCCTTTTTAATTGACTTTAACAAAGGTTATGCATTAATAAGACACAAACTATTTAAAGAATAGGGCTTTTCTCTGTGACCAAACAGGTCTATTTCTATGTTGAGCAGTGCTTGGACTACAACAGCCGGACATTGATTACTCATGAATTTTTTCTTTCTCTGTATTTGCTTAAAATTCTAGACCTGTGGCACTCTACTTCATAAAAATAAACACAAATATATGAAGAAGGTTTTGAGATTAGAAAACTTTACCAGTTCACAGAAACATTCGTCTCCACCTCTATCACGATTTGCATTGCATTTATCACTTATTATCTGTTTGTACAAACAAACAGGGGTTAAATGATCCTGCATAGCAGCCTACTTATAAATAGGAAGAGTACGTTTATCATATACTTCTAGAGCTTTTTCACCTAAAAATATTTTTTTTTTTTACAAAAGAAGCATAAACCATATTTTCTTATCAGATTCTTAACCAACTTCCCCTAGTACCACTAACAATGAAGATTTTCCATAGTTCCTTGTCTGAACACAAGTGTGTAATATTGGTTCAGAAATTCTGCTTCTTGTGATAATGTCTCTTTGTTTCCCAGACGTTTTGTTTTTTTTACATTTTAAGGACAGTAATCACAGTTTAATCGACGTGTTGACCTCTTATCTGTTTTTGGCTCTTTGGATCACTCTCCTCTCCACCAAATTATTTTCTCCCTTGGAAATTGTAATTTAGAGCTGAATCATTCATCCACTTATCTTTCTATCCAATCATTCACTGCCACTTTTTCAACATCCCCTGTCCTCCTGTAGACATGCCCCATGGTTCTGTTCTAGAACCATTTGTGTTCTCACAATACACAATAACACTAAGCAAACTCATTATTATTAACTCTTATTCATGATAATGCAAAATTGTGCCCCTTATTCCTACATAAAAACACAGATATAGGGTAGCGTTTAACAAATAATCAAAAAATGCAGGTTATATATAACCTGGAAGCTAGTTATACATAAAGGGGAGTGATATGTAACAAATAAAAGACCTAATATCAAGTGAATATATGGACACAATGGATATAAAAGTACAATGTATTTAAAGCACTCAATCTGTTCTATTAAAGTCACTATTAGCTAAGCATATCCTTGTGTAAAAATAAAATAAACGTCCAACCTAAGTGTAGACTTGCTACACGGTTATTATTTGTCCAATGATGATGAAATGAAGAAATGAAGATGATGTAGATGGAAGATGACAAGATGAGGGTCAATGATGATGAGGATGATATATCAGTCAATATCAGTAATTACCCACTTCCTCTGTCTCCCATGCTGCTATTCCAACAGTGACTCTGCCAATCACCAATCAAACCAAACTAGTAGACAGAAGAGGAGAAAAGGTCACAAGGCAGACAAGTAGGGGTATATATTTCAGTGTAGTATTTATTTGAACATTATAGCAATACAAAACATATACATAATGCACTCACATTTTCCCCATCTTGGGGTGATGCGTATTGGGGTCCCAGCCCCCTGTTTGCCACATGCTGTGTCCTTACAAGTCCTGGAAAGCAATTGATGAGCCTCTCTTATCGATGTTATCCAAACTGTACATGGAAACAATATCTGGTCCTGGGTGGGTCATACACTGCTGGACACGGATTCCTAGTCCAAGAATAGTGATAGTCGTGTCGGAATTTGGAGCAGTCCAGGCAGCAAGCCCAAGAACTGGCTCAATCAGTTCAGGATTGGGGAAACCCACAGGGGGAGTAGGGCAGGACTCGGATGAGTGCAAGTGCTCACTCAATGCGTATTTGCGAGCCCAACTGCTCGCTTCATCAGGGGTAAAGGAAGGACTGCAACTGATGAGCCTCTCTTACCGATGTTATCCAAATTGTCCAAGGAAACAATATCTGGTCCTGGGTGGGTCATACACTGCTCGACACGGATTCCTAGTCCAAGAATCATGATAGTCGTGTCGGCGTTTGGAGCATATATGTATGAGCTCTGGAACCACATGAGATACACCCTAACTGATCCTGAATAATGTGTCTCTGGAGTAGTTAGGGGTATAAAACACAACATATAACCCTACGGGGAGGGATGAAGATGCACCAGCTTAAAGTATAGAAACCCTATATATGTATGTCCTAAGGAACATATAGTTCTAAATCTAAATCCATGTTGTATATAAACTTAAAGCATAGTGCACTGACCCTAACCATAATACTAAAGCCATATAAACCCAGAACGTAAGTTTGTGTAAAAACTAAAAAGTGCCAAATATAAATATCTAAATTGGGGGGAACCTGGATGTATACACAATAGAAACAGGTAAACAGATCTCAACAGTGATACAGGAAGATAAGAAAATCGAAGCAATGTGTAAAAGGTGACATATCTATATATGAAATTAAGATATAAGGCAATGAAAATATAAGTGCATTCTGAAAAAAGTGATGAAATGGGGCGAAGACATGTTTTGGTAGAGATGAAATTTAGGTATTCCCCTTATAATGGAACCTATTGATATTAAGTAATGAAAAATATGTACTAAAACAGGGCTTAAAACTTGAACTCCATACTAGAACTGTTGTATTAAAGATATTTCAAAATGATGCCAAGTCTGTATCTATATCAAGACCCCCAGCTGCTAATGTACCTAACTTGTGGATCCAAAACGTTTCCCGCTGGCACAGCTTCAATAGTTTGTCTCCCCCTCTTCTATCATCAATGGTTCTTTCAATCGCCATGAACTGTAGATTAGAAGGGTCTTTGTTATGATGCTCGAGGAAATGATTAGAGACGCTGTGGCTTATCAAACCACCTCTAATGTTCCTAACTTGTTCAGCTAATCTTATTTTAGGTTTTCTTTTTATACGCCCTACATACTGAAGATTGCAACTGCATGTAAGCACATACACCACATAGGAGTTGTTACAACTGATGAATTCTTTGACTTTAAACCTATTACCATATTTTGTGGAGACAAAACTGCAAGATCTATTACTGCTCATGTGCCCACATGCAACACAATCTTTTTTATTACATTTGTACATCCCAGGTCTTTAACCAATTGATTGGTTCTTTTATTAACTTATTATTGATGTCACTGGTGGCTATCTGGCTTTTTATGTTCCTATTCTTTTTAAAAACTATTTGCGGTTTATCACCTATTTCTTTGGCCAGTATTGGATCCTGCATAAACACTGTCTAATGTTTATATAGGACCTTGGTAATTTGGCTGGCTTTGGTGTTATACATAGTAGTAAAGAAGGGACCCTCTTTTCATTTTTTCGATCTCTTTTGTGTAATAAGTGCCCTCCTCTCTTTCTGTTCCATTTTTTTCAGAGCTTTCCAGGACTTGTAAGGACACAGCACATGGCTAACAGGGGGCTAAGACTCCGATACGCATCACCCCAAGATGGGAAAAATGTGAGTGCATTATGTATATGTTTTTTATTACTATAATGTTCAAGTAAATGCTGCACTGAGATATATACCCCTACTTGTCTGACTTGTGCACTTCTCTCCTCTTCTGTCTACTTATTCCTACATAACTTAGCCAAAATCCAATCTTCCCTTGGTTCTTACACAACTAAAATATTGATGCAATAGATAATTCTATTGTGAATGTGCTAGTGTAACGTCTTTTCCCTGCCCTTGCTGCCCTTAAACTTCATACACTTCAATCTATACATAATGCATCAGCGGGGGTTATCTTACTCTCCCCTAGATCTTTATCTCCCTCCTTTAATGTACCCCTATGGCACTCAACGGGTTAACAGGCTGGTCCTGCTCTGCGTACTGATCCAGAGGAATGCAAAAAAAATCCATCTGAAGCCATTTCGAATTTAGCCCCAAGTGAGTAAACAATTCTTTCCTGACTCCAAATGGTAGCCAGATAGTTCCGTGGATCAATATCCTATCTTCCATCGTTTTCAATATTGTTCTGTGCTAGATAGGCATCAATTGCTTTTTTGAAAGCAGTTGCATTCTCTGAGAGTACAACATCCCGAGGCAAAGAATTCCATAGCTTTACCACCCTTACTGTAAATAATCCCTACCTTTGTTTTAGTCAAAAGTGCCTTTCCTCTAGTCTAAATGTATGAACTCTTGTTCTTAGCTCAGCTCTTTGCATAAATAATTAGTTGTATAGTTCTTTGTATTGACCTTGAATGTATTTAAAAATGGTAATCATATCACTCCTTAGACATCTCTTCTATAATGTAAACAAACCCAATTTGGCTAATCTCTCTTTATAACTCAGATCCTCCAATTGCTTTATCAGTTTTGTTGCATGTCTCTGTACCTTTTCCAGTTCAACAATGTCTTTTTTAAAGGGATAGTAATACTTAAAATGTAAAAAAAAATATGTTGTAGGGTTTATCCCTCTGAGTAAAACAAGAGTACTCCCACTGCTGAAAGGTGTTTCATTCAAAAGTTATTCATTTTCAAAGCTGAATTTTTTAGGTGCAATATCACAGTGGCCTGAAACTGTACAGTGGCGATGTTGCTACACCATCTTATGGAGATTTATGGTCCCGGGACCAGAGCTGTCCATAGGATCGTGTAGCAACAGCGCCACTGTACATTTTCAGGCCACTGTGATATTGCACCTAAAAAATTCAACTTTGAAAATTAATAACTTTTGAATGAAACACCTTTCAGCAGTGGGAGTACTTTTGTTTTACTCAGGGGGATAAACCCTACAACGTATTTTTTTTTACATTTTACGTATTACTATCCCTTCTTAAACAGGTGCCCAAAATTATACTCCATATTCTAGATGAGGCCTAACCAAGGATTTATACAGAGGTAGGATAATATTAGCATACCCTGCTTCTACAGCTCTTTTTATAGGCAGGCTAGTACCCTATTTGCTCTTGCAGCAGCTGAGTGACTCTGTACACTGCTGTGAAGTCTATTGTCTATCAGTACTCCTAAATATTTCTCTAATGAGGATTCCCCAAGTTGTTTCCCATTTAAAGTATATGTAGCAAGTTTGTTTCTACAGCCCAAATGCATAATCTTACATTTATCTACATTAAATGTTATCTGCCACTTTTCAACCCATACACTCAGTTAATCTAAATCCTTCTGCAGAGAAAAAACATCCAGCTCTGTATGTATTTCCTTACAAAGCTTAGTGTTATCTGCAAGGATTGATATACTACTTTCAATTCGCACATCTAGATCATTAATAAACAAATTAAAATGCATTGGACCCAGGACTGAACCCTGTGACACCCACCTTATAACTGTAGATGATTTTGAAAAGGTTCCATTTACAATAACTCTCTTCCATCTATCATTTAATCAGTTTTCAATCCATGTACAGATAACACCACCTAAACTAAAACCTTTTAATGTATGCAGTAACCTATTGTGAGGCACTGTATCAAAGGCTTTTGCAAAATCCAAGTATACTACATCAACAGCAATTCCCCTGTCCAAATTACTACTCACTCTTTCATAAAATGCAAGTAAATTAGTCTGACATGATCTGTTCTTCATGAAACCATGCTGATTCCTACTAATAATATTGTTTGTCTTCACATAGTTCTGAATACTGTCAGTTAGTAACCCTTCTAGAATCTTACCCACTATGGAAGTCAAGCTCACAGGTCTATAATTTCCTGATTTGGCTTTTGCTCCCTTTTTTAGCACCTCGGTAATCAGTATTCTACCCCAGGTTATATCAGGCTACTCCACCATCACAGCTACTTGTCCCCTGCCATCCTTCTCCAGGTTATATCTGGCTACTTCAGTACCACAGCTACAGGTACCCTGCTATCATGCTTTATTTTGCACCCATCCGCTGCAGAGCTTCAGGTACTTTGGACTTCTGTATCTGCCCCTGTGTGGATTTCTACTACGAGGGTTTTGGATACACTGAAACTCCTACACTAGTGCAGTTTTTTTTTTGCATATTCCCTTTTAATCTCGCCTTCCAAAATGCATTTATATGCACTATATAGTATTGAAATGATAAAGAAAAGCAAAATGGAAACCTCAGTAGGGATAAAAACTATGTAGTAACAATTGAAGAAGAGCAAATTCCTGTTTATCTTTTTCAAAACTAACTGCTGCACAGAACATTACTGGACAGTCACTTTGACTGGGGCATTACCAGTTCTGATAAATATTGTGAAATTACTTATTCCTCATATTGTGTATTAAACAGGAACAAAATGAGGAACAAAGAAGGATGTTAGTTTGATAACCCACACTCCCTATATGGTGTCAAAAATACACTTTTTATTGCATATTTCTACATAGCCACTAATTTGTGACTTGTATTGTTATTTCTGACTGAATCTAACTATTTTAATGTTGTCAATAAACTTTGTGTATATAAAAAGCATACCACCTAGTTTACCCTCTTTCTTATTGTCATACCTAGAGCTACAGACAGAAAGAAAGGGGTATAATTCTGGAGCAAACCGACCGCACCATAGGGGATGAATAAAGGTTTCCCAAATTCACATTAAGTTAACCCTTTGAGTGCCAGAGGGGTAAGCAATGTATTGCAAAGCAATGCGTTTCATACCCTTCTGGTAAAAAAAGTGTTAAATTTGGGATTTAACTACTTCAACGTGTGCATTGCAGTGCATTCTGCTGGAGACCAGTCCAGCATTCGGTGGGTTAAAAGTCCCAGTTAGATGAATGTTAAAGAGTTGAATAGTCATGGACTCCATGGATGCTAAAAAAATATCTTTAGAAACCAAGGCATAAAGAGAAGAATAAAAATGTCAGTGTATCTATATCTGTTACATCCAAAAGGTCAGTATGGTATATTGAATGGGTTTGTCTGGAACACACAGGCAAGGGAATGTATGAATCTACCAGTTCAGCTAATTTATGAATGAACTAGCATAAAAGTGTACATGGGCCAAAGTCCGGGTGATGTTCGGTCCTGCTTTGCGTACTCCCGCCACCACACTGGCGGCACACGCGATGCAGTCATGCACTGTAGTGAATGCCCAAATGCACAGAATGCTCAAAGCATTCTGTGCGTTCGGGCAGTCTCTACTGCACATGACTGCATCAGACAAACATTCTATCATTTTATTATAAAGGATTTAGTGCACACTAGCCCAATAGCACACACACACACAACTCTGTCAACATGAAGACTTTATGGATCTGGTGCAACTAAACTGAATATCAGCATTTTTATATATGTATAAGTTATACATTAGTTTCATTTTGCACTTATGTACATGGATGCATGATACATATTATGTATTAATTAAAAACTGTTATACAATTACTTTTTTGGAATTGTATAATTTCAATTACTCTTGCCTAGCCCCTCAAGGTTGCAGGTTCGAATCGAGACAGGGTCAACTCAGCCCTTCATCCTTCTGAGGTTGATAAATGGTACATATCTGTGTTGTCATTATTGCAAGATTCATCAGACAGTATGAAATTGGTGTGGCTTTTAGGAGTGTCAAAAATATGTAAAGTCCTCGAAGGGGCATCAGTTTATGTAAACAAAGATTAAGGTCAGGTGCAGGTAAGTGCAAAAACTGTCCCTATGAAGGCATTTCTCCTTACAGTCTATTTAATGACATTGCCCTTGCTGCTGTTGATTCTTATAGTTCAGGTATGTGTACACAGGTTCCCACAAAGCTTGGTATCATACATAAAACAACAAATAGGGATAGTGGGGGAACAGCGCAAAAACAGTCCTCTAAGTGTAGTAAAAATGTTATTTGGACAGAAATCACAAAAATAAACACATACAAAAATAAATGTGTCTATAAACACACACAGATATATATATATATATATATATATATATATATATATATATATATAAATACATACAATCTAGAAAAAAATTATCTTCCAATAATGTCTAAATGACATATATATATAAAAGGTATATACAAAAGGTATGTATTGCATGTCATAATGTGTATACACACAATATTAACCCTTTGAGTGCCAAATGGGTACAAAACACATTGCAAAGCAATGCGTTGCGTACCCCTCTGGCACTCAAAGGGTTAAAAAAAACCCTATCTTCTTGAGTGAGGTATGAGGTGGGGAAAAGGACATTCAAAACACATATGTATATTAAAATGGAGCATGGTGGCAAGGCTATACGTGCAGGCAATACCTGTATAAGACACCAAAGTTGAAAAGCAAATGCACTGAAAAGACAGCTCTATGAGCTTACAAGAATTCAACTATTGTCATGCTCTTAAAAGTATATGCCGTAGGCTCACTCACTAGCCTTTCTAGTACACATCGCGCTGACTTGCAACAGGCTTGTGTGACAGCTTGTAATAGAGTCTTTTGTCTGTTCGATGGTGCTCTCTGCTCGATTCCAGCTATCCTGTGTCCCGCTTATTTGAGCAGCTCCCAAATGATGTTTCTTGATTTTGGCACAATCTCCTCTCTCATCCGCTGTAGTGTTAATCTTCTTTTGCTACCCGTTTCAGCACCCAGAAACTGGTACCTTCCTCAAGCAGTCAAAAAAGCTATTCATTGATCTACAAAGATTCATCAGAAAAGATACCCTAAAAAGACATTTTACCATAAAAGGGGAAGAAATAAAAAAATAATAGTACTGATAACCATAATGATACAGAAGAATTAGAACTGGAAGTCAACTCTGAAAATCTTGTGGAAGGAGAACTAGACTCTTGAAGGATAATGCATTCAGACTGTAAACCACAATCAAAATTGTACCCCCCCCCCCACACACTCTAATGGAGCTTTTATAGAAACCTTTTGAGCACTGGTCCAAAAAAAGACTTAGAAGATTTCTTTGCGTCTCCTTGGAAATATAAATCTAATTTACCGAAATCTGAAAGAAAGGCCCTAAGAAACCTGATGAAAAACCAAGACCTGATAATAAGAGAAGCTGACAAAGGTGGAGGCATTGTCATCCAGAACAAGAAAGATTACATCATGGAAGCCTTCAGAATTCTGAATGATACAAAATTCTACAAAGCCCTACCAGAAAACCCTACTGTCAGATATCAGAATGAATGCAAAGATCTCATACAATGGGCCTATAACAACCAAATCTTTACGAAACAGGAATTCCAATTTTTGAACAAACACCACCCCAAAACAGCCATTTACTACCATCTGCCAAAAACACATAAAGACAAAACCAACCCCCAGGATGCTCAATAATCTAGGTAATAGATTCTCTGACAAGTAATTTTTCACAATATCTAGACAGTTACCTAAAGAAAGATATCATTGAACTAAAATCTTATACAAAAGATACAACACGTGTCCTGCAGAAACTTCAGTCCATTGAATGGCAACAACACTACAATTGGGTCACTTGTGATATATGTTCCTTATATTCCAACATTCAACACCATTTAGGCTTGCAGGCAATCAGATATTATCTTGATATAGATACTGGAATGCCAGAAATCCGGAAAGTCTTCATCATTCAAGCAATAACATTTATTTTGGAGCACTAGTTCTTCATATTCCAGAAACATATTACCTACAAATTTGCAGGACCACTATGGGAATGAGGTTCACCCCCAGTTAAGCAAATCTCTTCATGGGATACTGGGAAAAGGAGAATTTTTACCATCTCTCTGGGGGCAGCCTCATCCTATATGCTACTTACATAGATGACCTGTTATTAATAAAGCCACCTGCTTTGTCCCCGCTGTTTTTATATTCCTTCTAGGAAGCCTCAAACAATTTATTTTACTTTTCCCTTAAAGGGATTTTTACAATGTCTGCTGTTGCTTTCAGGAACAGGTGCTGTACTTGTTTGTCTCACTGTGAAATACAGCAGTTGGTTGAATTCTACACTTTCTTCCATTATGGCATCAATACTAGAATATGACTTGTTGTTGTCTTCAGTGTTCTTAGATGGTTAATTAATATTAATGATGGTGATGGAACTTTTTATGGGAATTTGACAAACAGCCTCCACAGGAGGAAAAGGATCACCATCGTTCATTGCACATGCTGCAGCAACCATGGCTACAGTCAGTTTTTGGACTATCACTTTACTCACACAGCCTTACACTGCCCCAACTCCTTGCATCCTCCACCTACATCTTCTGCATTTGCTGGACATCACACAACTACTATATGTTCTTACTATAAGGTATACAATAGAACTGACTGTCTGTGATGTCTTGCCTTTGCCTCTAGAAAATACTTTATCTCTTCTAGAATATGTCTGCCTCAGTCACAGCTCACTTCAGGGTCCCTGTCTCTGATACCTATCAAACTATTTTTAACTATTTTGGCACTTTTTTAATAGTTTTTTTTTTGGTAACTGCACCTATCACTGACAAAAAAATACACTACTTGTGCAGTTGCTTCATCCCCCAGACTCACCTGACACAAAGATAATAGCCAGATGGAAGGAACTTGGATCATAGCTGCCTGTGTCTTCTCAGACAAAATATTTTGGGGTATGTGGAATAAATCTCCTTTGCTCCTTCTCACATCTCCAGACTCCCCTAACACAGAGAACAGCCAGCTTAAAGGAACTTGGATCATAGCTGCCTGTGTCTTCTCAGTTGCACAAAATCTTTGTGTATTTGGGGGGTAAAATTCCTTCACACATCCAAAGGCTCCCCTAACAGAGAATAGCCAGCAGAAAGGAAGGTAAATATAATATGTTCCCATCACACACACTGACTCCCCTATCAAGGAGAACAGCTAGCTAGAATGAAGTTGACTCACAGCTCCATATGTCTTCTCAGTCACACAAAATGTTGTAAATGTTGTAAATCTCCCTTGCACACTTATAAATACCCCTAAACAGTTCCCTGTTTCAGTCAAACAAGATTTTGGTATATTTTGTGTAAACCTCCTTTCTACCCTCCCTGACAGCACATAAGGACTAGTCTAATCTAGTCTGCCCAGAGTGTGCCAAGACTCCCTAAACACAAAGAACAAATGTCCTGCTTACAAGAATCCCTAAGATACACTCCAACTTTGCTTTATTTGTTTAAAGGGATAGTAATACTTCGTTTTAACTTTATTTTATTTTGTAGGCATTAAAAAAACATGAAGAATTATATAAGTCTTATCTCTCAAACCTTTATGGTTTATGAGATATTCACAAGCAAAGTTTCCCCCTCCCGCCCCTTTTACCTACTGTAAACAATCTCTTCTCAGATGTGGCATGCAGTCCATAGACTGGACAGATAACAGAAGGGAACACTCTTATTCCTATGAAAACAATGAAATCCCTGCCCCCCTTGACAAGCTTTTCAGGTTTTTCCCTTATCTTAATTGAAGATTGTCCCTCTCTGCAGTCTACCTGGGCAGCTCCCTTCTGCCCTGGCTGAGAAGTGTTACATCAGTAAAAGGGGCGGGAGGGGGACACTTTGCTTGTGAATATCTCTTAAACCATAAAGGTTTGAGAGATAAGACTTATATCATTCTTCATGTTTTTTTAATGCCTACAAAATAAAATAAAGTTAAAATGAAGTATTACTATCCCTAGCTCAAAAATATAGGTGCTGTCTATGTCACAAACACAGAATGGCATGCTGTGACACCTCTTTTATACTATATCTGCAGCAAAACAAGGGAAACTTGCCGCATTGGGAGGTAATTCAGACTTACCACTGATTTCATTGCAATGAGCTAGGCTGGAAAAAACAGAAAATAGGCACTTTTTGTGAAAAATTCCCCACCTAGTTGAAAGTGCCATTTTCGCCTGTTTCTCTGTTAGATAGGGATGTAATACTACATCTTTATAATTCCTTGGTAAGGGATGTAGAATATGGGACACAGTTCTGAGCACCAGTTCTTAAGAAATACATTAATGAACTATAAAAAAACTAAAGCTATGCAATAAAACTGATAAAGGTATCGCTATACTTTAGTTATAAAGACAGACTAGCCAAACTGAGTCGCTTTACATTAGAGAAGAGAATTGTAAGGGGTGATATGATTACTATTGAAAAATATATTCAGGGTCAACACAAATAACTTTTCAAGGAATTGTTCACTCAAAGAGCAGTGCAAATGCAAGGGATCATCCATTAAGTCTAGGAGAAATGCACTTTTTTGACTAAACCAAAAACAAGGATTTTTCACAGTAAAGGCAGTAAAGTTATGGAATTCTTTGCCTCAGAATGCTGTGTTTGCAGATAATATAGCTGCTTTAAAAAAGTACTGAAACCCTTTCTCATTTAGAATAATATTAAGAATTATGACAGCTGGTTTCAATACAAATAGCATGCTGACCCAGGGTAGTATTTGACTGACGTTTAGAGTAAGAAAGGATATTTTTTACCCACTTGGAACTTAAATAGAAATTGCTTCAATAGGTTTGTTTACATTCCTCTGCATCAACAAGGATCATTTGGCAAGGGATGAACTTGATGGCTATATGTATGTTTAAGTCTCATGAACTGTGTTACTATGTTAAAGGAGCATTAAATGTTTGATATGAAAAAATATTTATTGAAGGGGTTTTCATGCTGAGTAAAAAAGTGAACTCCCACTGCTGATAGATGCTTTTTTTCAGAGTTATTATCATGTAAACTGTTTTTTTTCTTAATAACATTAACAGTGCCCTCTAGTGGACAACTTCCAGTTAGTTATACTGTTGTATTCTCTATGAAAGGTGAGTCACTGACAAATAGTTCTGCATAGATTGTGGTAGAAACTGCGGAGTCACTTCCTGTCAGTTTGAACTTTCAGGAAGTAAACACACTGTAATTCACTTCTGAATTACAGTGTGTTTACTTCCTGTAATTCACTTCTGAATTTGAACTTTTGAATTTTTTTATTTAAAAAAAAAGCTATAGTCTGTGGTCCTTAAAGGGTTAAGAATACCATATGCAATGAGTGCTGTATCGACAGCATTCAATCATAATCTCTTATTCACATGTTAGTGAAGAATATAATTCAATGGTGCTATTTTGGTGCAGAGAGACACAAAATAACTTCCACGGCTTAGCAAATATGGGGCCATGGGGCCATAATATAAATATTGTTCCCCTTGACCTAATCTAGAAACCTGCCACTACTGTTACTATTGCCCTTGATCATTGCCCAGCACAATAAAAAAATAAAATAAATAGGGCTTATATATAGCCAATCTCTGATTAAACTGTTTCCCACATTTCCCCTTTGGCTGAGATGCAGGGTTATGTGGAAACACTAAACTTGCCCAG
Organism: Rhinophrynus dorsalis; assembly: GCA_037306005.1. Taxonomy (NCBI): domain Eukaryota; kingdom Metazoa; phylum Chordata; class Amphibia; order Anura; family Rhinophrynidae; genus Rhinophrynus; species Rhinophrynus dorsalis. The sequence continues at coordinate 299,576,870 of CM074724.1, forward strand.
GAGTACCTTCACTCCCAGCCAATATTCAGATCTGCAGCTTAATCCCTTCTTAAGGATAGTGCAACCTATTTTTTTTTCTTTTCTCCCAGCCAATGACAAACAAGAAGAAGGAGTCATGCATGTTCAAACTATAATATGCTTTTGTATTTGGCTCTGCAGCTCTTGTTAGACTACAGACCGAATCCTCCTCTTCTGCCCTCCATGTGTTATTGCACAACAAACACTATTGTTCTCAGATGGCTATTGACTGACTGAGGATGATGGGTGTTGTAGACCAGAGGTTCTCAACCTATGCCGTCAACTACCGTAAAGAGGCCATGCTTTGTGGATTTCCTTGTTAGACAGCAGGTGAGTTAATCAACTCTAATCAATACACATCTGTTCTATCAGGGAAATTCACAGATCCTGGCCTGTTAGGTAACCCTGAGGACCCACAACCAATGCAAAGGGAAAGGCCACATTTGTTATAAGGCTACAATAGACATTATGGCCTGTATCTATAAGAGTGATACAATTCCAATTAAAAGCCCCATTTAAATAATTTTTAATCTGTCCCTTATGGCTCAGTTTGTTTGCACCACTTCACTTTTATACATATTGTCTGGGTCTTATGTTCAAAATAAAATCAGAGGCATTTTGGTGCGAAACAGCTGCACCATAGGTTAGAAATTCAAATTTTATTTAATGGGGCTTTTAACATTTAATTACTAGAGAGGTCTAAACTAAATGTATAAAACATTCAGTAGGAAATTGCACAGTCCCCTTAAGTTCAACAAATTGCCACATATACCGACTTATCAGCTTCCTCATGATGAAATGTCTGTCGCAACATTCCGATCCTCTTGACAAATATATACACTGTTGGCTCTATATAAACATCATTATACAATAGTGTGTATTAACAAACATGGAGCACATCTGGGATAAACCAATATCACCACAGGGGACAATTAGCATCCCCTAAACTCCTACTGATTTTAATGAGGCTTTTTAACCCCTTGAATGCAAGAGAGGTATCCAAAGCATTGTGAAACAATGATTTACAGGCCTCTCCATCATTAAATGGGTTAAAAATACCATATAATTTACCCACAATACTGGCCACCTGCTTGTGTAACTCTGACAAAACTATCCTTTAAATGAGTTGCATAACCCTTTAAGTGTCAGAGAATTTTCTAGTGCCATACCTCCCAAGTGTCCCCCTTTAGGAGGGACAGTCCCTCTTAGAAAATCAAATTCCTCTGCCCTGGGTAACTTTAGGAGTGTTTCTACTGTTGCTGATGTGCTGCTGTTGTGTCTCTAAGACCTTGAGCTTCAGAAAGGATCTAAATGTGGATGTGCCTAGATGTCATCCTGCTTTCCCTCTATTCACATGTTTTTACAGAGACATCAGAGAGCAACATAAACTACAAAGAAGTGCACCAAAACTAACACAGGAGAATGGAAAACTCATGGGCTACAAGCCTCCCTTCCAGGCCCTAGAGCCAGATGCTGTCCTGTATTATTGGCACATAAATTATGTATAAAAACTGTGCATAAAAAATATGATGATGGAATAAAACCATATAAATATAATGTCATCACAAATATCTGAGTGCAAATAAGGTAGAGAAATACTGCAAATGACATAAAATAATTGCTCCTAATACAAATTTAGCTAGGGTGCTGGAGTCCTAAACTACGACTATATACAGTATAGTGAAGTGTTATGTCACAACTGAAATAGCTGGACAGTATAAAATACTCAATTTAGAAAAAGTACATATAAAATAGAGTATACTAATACTAATATAAAAACCAAATGAAGATATATAATTCTCAATAGATATTGTATGTAGATCCTCTCGTTGTGTTCCACTATGTGAACCATACATATTAAAAAAGTACAGTCACAAAGTGAATCACATACAGGTGAAGCCGAAGAAAGTACAACTCAGAAGTTTCATTTTAGAACACATGCTTGTTATGGTTGGATGAGGACAACGGTGGTTTACTTAAAGGGATAGTAATACTTAAAATGTAAAAACAATATGTTGTAGAGTTAATTCCCTTGAGTAAAAGGTACTTCCACTGCTGAAAGATCTTTTGTTCAAAAGTTATTACAGCTCAAACTAGAATTTTTTAAGTGCAGTATCACTGTGACCTGAACTTGTACAGCGATGCTGTTGCTACACCATCCTATGAAGTTTTATGGTGAACTGACCAGGGCTGCCCTTAGGTTGGTGTAGCAACAGCAGCACTGTACAATTTCACCCTGCTGTGATATTGCACCTAAAAAAATACAAGTTTCAGCTATAATAATAATATAATAATTGTGAATTTCAGCAGTGGGAGTATCCTTGTCTTACTCAGGGAGATAAACCTTATAATATATATTTTTTACATATTAAGTATTATTGTTATTGCTATTATTATTTATTTATATAGTACCAACTTATTCCGCATAGCTGTTCAAGTATTACTATCCCTTTAATCTTTATCTCACAATGAATGCTGGTGCTGAAATGAGGTGAGATAAGATGAGATGAGATGAGATGGACTGAAATGATGGAGTGGTAGTTAGTTTGTAAACAAGTGGAAAGGATTATCTTTATTACAAAGTGTGATGCTAGTGTTTCTGCATAGTGTTCCAAAATATTACAAATATTGTCTGAGAACTAAAACAAGGGGATAACCATTAGTGCCATAGAAGGAAGTGTGTTGGAAACAACTCTATCATTTAAGTGGTTAAAAGCCCTATTTAAATCAATGGGAATTTGAGTAATTTGTAGTTGCACCCAGAAGTTAATTTGGTTTGCTGCGGCTCTGCACAGTACATCAGCCTCACTGTGCATGTGATCACACAATGAGATCCAGTTATGATAGCACAGGGGATTTTATGGGTGCTGATGGCTATGACTAGGGAAGAGGGGCTGTGGTCTGTGGTTGTAGGTGGCTGTGAGCTGTGATCGGAGGCTGTAGTGGTGAAAGGTGAAAGTTCTGATTAGTTGAGGGGTGCAGAGGGTTTTAATAGTGATAGTAGATGCTGCGGGTTGTGACAGTTGTGTTGGAATGAGCAGATAGATGGTGAAAATCAGTGCTGGAAAATTATTAGATTCAGCCAGGCCAGGTAAGAAGAGGGCCCTGGTCAGGTCACTTGTAAGAATCCTGCGATTAGAATGGTCAGGGTGCTCTGTTTTGGAGGCTTGTTCTGGTGCATCTAGTATACAGGCTGCAGACAACATCAGATTCCTCCATTGTAGAGGTGCAGGCATGTTACTTCGCTAATATTAATGTGATGGCACATATGACAACATTTATGACCAATCTTCCTAATGCTATTCTAACAGATAACTGGTCCATGTGTTCCTCAACCTTCCTCTGAAATATTCTGTTACTCCTGAGAACTTTGATACCAGATATGTATAGTAGCACATATATGGAGTGTCTCCAACAGACCCCTAGTTGCCAGGGGCTTAAATTGTTCCTTTCAGCTTTATCAACTCAAAATGCATATCAATTTTCTTGTCCAGTTGACCTGTCCTATATACAGGAAGAGTAAACAAACTGGAAAATGACAGCAGAGAGAAGTTATGATGTATTCAGGGTTACACTATTACTGCAGCAGTGCTAAAAACTGAATCACTTTTGTGGACATTAGTTAGTCCCTACTGCTCTGAGGTTTTTCAGAAATGATTTTAAAAAATGCATCTTTTACACCAGGACAATTTAGATACTGATTATTCATACACCAGTAATATTATTTACCAGACAATTACAAAAAACACAAAATACGCAATAATTCCCCTTTAAGGAAACATCCTGCTTCTTGCTACATGGAGAGTCAATGATGAGTGCCTGGAGACTGCAATAATGAACCCTTATCTCCCTTATCTCACAAACCCCACAGGTGGCTTCTTATGAAAACATTCATCTTCTGGGAGCGATAAGAGGCCTCCAGCTTCCAAGGCTCCACATTCCTGTTATTAATGTCAATAGCGTTGGATAAACCACGTACAATGAGCTCTCCACTGAACACTCTAAGGACTATAAGTACAAAGATAAGATCAGTTCTGGTGCAAACCAGCTATACCATAGAGGACAAATTCCCCATTGATTTAACCCTTTGAGTGCCAGAAAGGTATCCAATACATTGTGCTGCAATGCATTATATAGCTCTCTGGCACTCAAAGGGCTTTTAACCACACAAATGCTGAAGAGGTCAATGGATTTTTGTTTTTATTATTTGCTCTAGAATTTCTTTTTTTTTCGTGCCTATCTCCCCAAGAGAGGGAGACTAAAATTAAATAGGGAAATGATAGGGCTAGGACCTCCATTACATATATACAGGGGTTGTATGAATGCAAACCATGCGGCTAATATACTACGAAATAGTGGATCAATTCTGGAGAATACTGACTGCACCGCAGAACAATCGAAAAGTCACATCGACTTAAATGGAGCTTTTAACCCCTTGTGTGCTGCGTAGTTATTCAACATAGTGATTTGCCTCCTTTAAATCAATGGAAATTTTGGCATTTCCTTTATTTGTTCCCCAAAGTGCCGTTGCTACGCACCAGAACTGCACATTTTCCCTTAGCATATGGCCTTGAAAACAACATTCTTCAATATTTTAACCGTATGAAAGCATTTCGCCCTTCTGCACTAGCATGTCCAACATTAGGAAGATATGCTGGTTTCAGCAGGTGTGCATTGTGCCTCAACCAACATTGTGCAATGTTCTTTGTCTGAGGTGGAAATGCAGCCACTGGCAAATCAGGGCTAAATCTGGTGCTAGCAGGGCAACTCTGTCACTATGTTTCTTTACACATGCAAATGCGTATGCATGTTTCAGGAGTAAAAATGGGGATTGAAAGGATGGGTAGAGAATCTTAGAGAGAAAAAATATGGTTATGAAATCTTCTGTGATCTTCACCTTCTGCAGTTGCAAGTACTAAAATGCAGTAAAGTTTCTTTATGGAAATATATGTTACATGGGCCCATATTTATAAAGACACATGGTGCATACCTCCCAAGTGTTCCTCTTCAGAAGAGACAGACCCTTTTTGGTACCCAAATCCCTCTGTTCCTCTTTCCCACCCTGGTGTCCCTCTTTATCAGAGATCACACTGTGTGGTATGTATATGTGTATCATATTGCTCCACAGCAATAAAACTTATATTAATGTTTGCTTAAACATCAGTATATGCAATTATAAATTAATCTGTGTAAATAAAATACTTTAGTTTTGCTCAAATCATATATTCAGTTACATAAAATAGGCCATGAAATAACCTAATGCTCTGTAATGCCACAGCCATGAGCCACACCCCCAACAACACAACTTAAAACACGTCCCTTTCTGGCCATTTGAAATGTTGGACATGTGGACCCATATTTATAAAGGCACGTGAATCCATATTTATAAAGGCACATGAGCCCATATTTATAAAGGCATATGAGCCCATATTTATAAATACACAAGTTAAAATTTATAAAGGCATGTGGACCCATATTTATAAAGGCACATAGTCTCATATTTATAAGGGCACATGAGTCAATATTTAAAAAGGCAAATGGGCCCATATTTATAAAGGCACGTGGACCTATATTTATAAAGGCACATATGCTCATATTTATAAAGGCACATGTAAATGCAAATGTGTCCATATTTATAAAGGCACATGGGCCCATATTTATAAAGGCATATGAGTCCATATTTATAAAGGCAAACAAGTTTTTTTGGAGTAAACCAACTGCACCAAAGGGGTTAAATTAAATTGGGTTTTTAACCCCTTCAATGCTAGATAATTCTCTACCACTCTAGGGGATAAAAAAAACTCTGTTCAAGTGCATGGGAATTATGTAATTGTTATTTGTCCCTTATGGTGCAGTTTGTTTACTCCAGTATAACTCCAGTTAAAGGCTATGACACTCTGCATGCTGGGAAATTTTAATTCAAAGTTCTTATAGCTCAGACTTTTTTTGCTACATGAACCCTTTGTGTGCCAGAGAGGTTTCCAAAACATTGCAACACAATGCATTGGATACCTCCTTGGCACTCAAAGGGTTAGGCATAATTCATTTTAGTGTATTATAGAAAAGCACTGCCTTCCACATACCAGCTGACAATGCTGTTAACAGTTCAATAAAAAAATTGTTGGAATTATAATTACTTTTGAAAGAAGTATCTCCTAGCAATTAGAGTACCTTTGCTTACACAACAGGAAAAGCTCTGTAATCTATTTTGTTTCATTAAAAATTCTACTATTCTTTTATTTATGGATATAGCTCGCTAGGGGCTAGATTCTATTACAGGTGCTAATTTTATTTCTCCGTTTATCTCCAGTTTTCCCCATAGACTTCAATAGGAAAATGTTTCATAAAACGGGTGCTCAGTTCTATAACCCGTGCTAAAATCGGCGTTACAAGAAAAACAAATAACGTGAATTTTGCAAACATATGTTACGTCGGTATTCTATTTCAGAACCACAGTAAAACAAAACTGGCATAGACAGCACATTTCAGGGTAGAACAAAACTGGCGCTCTCTGCTTTTATTCAACTACCACCTAAAAAAACAAGCAAAATGTCAAAGTCCAAGGAAATAGGCGTACGTTTGACGACAGAAATATCAAGATCAAGATCATTGTTCGAACAACAATGGTTTTGAAACGTTATGGCTTCTACTCCTCAACCTCTGAGGCGCAGAATTTCTGACTTAAATGTAACCACAAAACAGGCGGTAATACTGAGCGTGGGTAATAGGATACTAATAGCACATTGTTTTTAGTTGTTTCCTATGGGCTTTTTTGAAGACTGGCGGTTAGTATGATTAGAACTGATTTTGCTTTCACAAGTCGGGTAATAGGATAGCAAAAACTGACTTAAAAAAAAAACTCTGTTTTATTTTTAGCTCTGGTAATAGAATCGAGCCCCCAAACGTAACCACAAAACAGGCGCTAATACTGAGCGTGAGTAATAGGATACTAATTGCACGTTGTTTTTAGTTGTTTCCTATGGGCTTTCTTTTGACTGGTGGTAAGTATAATTACCGCTGGTTTTGTTTTCACAAGTCGGGTAACAGGATACTAAAACCTGACAAAAAAAATTGGCTGTTTTATTTTTAGTGCTGGTAACAGAATTAAGCCCTAGAGCTTTTTAGGAGAGCTTATATGGTTTCAGACAGTTATTGTCAAGATTGATATTGTTTTTATTATGCTGCAGCTAGCCTCTTGTTTTTATATTTATTCAATGTCTATTTTTCTTACAGATATATATCAAGAGTTTCTATTTGTAATTGATTGCTAAAATAATAGCCCAAAGCTTTCTTTAAGTATCTGCTTATCTGATTTTATTTTTTTAAACATTTCTGATATTTTTACAATTTATTTTATATATATATATATATATATATATATATATATATATATATATATATATACACTAGTGTAAAATCCTGTGTACACAGGCCAAAGTCTGGGTAATGTTAACCCTTTGAGTGCCAGAGGGGTACGCAATGCATTGCTTTGCAATGCATTGCGTACCGCTCTGACACTCAAAGGGTTAAGCGACCAGTACCTCACTGCTCCATGAGATGCAGTCTTGCGTCACCTCACTGACGCGATGCAATCATGCACTGTAGAGACTGAGCATGACTGCATTGTGACAAACATCCTAGCAAATTACTATTTAGGAGATATATATATATATATATATATATATATATATATATATATATATACTAGTGTAAAAGCCCGTGTACATGGGCCAAGGTCCAGGTGATGTTAACCCTTTGAATGCCAGAGGGGTACCCAATGTGTACCCCCTGGCACTCAAAGGGTTAAGAGGCTGGTCCTGCTCTGCATCCTGCCACTGCCGCAGTCATGCACTGTAGAGACTGCCCGGAAGCACAGAATGCTCCCAGCACAGAACTCCCAGCATTCTGTGCGTTCGGGCAGTCTCTACTGCGCATGACTGCTTCTGACAAACATCCTAGCGAATTACTATATATATATATATATATATATATATATATATATATATATGTAGAAACACAAATGAGGGGTAGCGCTATCAGAAACAGACTCCACTAATTCCGTAGAATAAATACCAATATGGTATAGTACCAGTGCGCTATTTTTCCAGATGCCTGATAGTGGACCGACCCCAAAAGCAACAAGACAATACAATAAGGATAAAGTGCTCTGCAGTACTTTAAAAATATATATAATTTATTCAATATATCACAAATCAAAATGAAAACAAATACAAGAAGAGATACTCCGTAAGGGTAGGTATCAAGACATATAAATAATACTACAAAAATAAACTAAATAAAATGAAAAAATATATAAATAAAAATAATAATAAAAAATATTAAATAAAAAATAAAAAAGAAGAAAATTTAACCCCTTAACGACATATGACTTACCAGGTACGTCCCGCAGAAACTGTCACTTAGTGACAGAGGACGTACCTGGTAAGTCATGGAAGTCCGCGTCTCCGTGCGGCTGCACACCGCTCGGAGACTCCGGACTTCTTTGAAGAAAAAAAAAAATGTTCGGCGGGCGTTAAGGTGACAGCCGCGTACGAACGCGGCTGTCACTAAGGGTTTAAAAAAAAAAAAAAAAAAAAAAAAAAAAAAAAAAATATATATATATATATATATATATATATATATATATATATATAAAAGAAAAAATCAAAGTAAATGAAAAATTGTAATGTCTTAGACACCCACCTCACGGATCATAAAATAGTAAACAATAAAACTATAATATAAGGTATGCACCATAAATGTAAACTATAATTCACAGTAAGAGACACTATACATCTACCTGTGTCTAATTAGACTAGATTATCACTACTACACTGTTAAGGTAAGGAGCTTTACCTGATGGAGGCTATTGCCAAGTAGAAGTAGTGTCCCTCTTTTTAGGAGATAAGAGTATGTGGTGTATAAATAAGTGTATCACATTGCTTCCTACCAATAAAACTCACATCAATGTTTGTTTAACCGTCATTATATGTGTTTGTAAATTAGTCTATATAAATAAAATACTTTGGTGTTGCTCTAAACCATTTATTAAGTTACAAAAAGAGGTGTCAGTAGATCATGAAATCACCTATAAATTATTGGTAATGACCCACCCACCAGCCACACCTCCAGTAACACCCCCTAAAACAAAAGTGTCCCTCTTTGGCCATTTGAAATGTTGGGAGTTATGGAAAAATGTAGGAACAGCACCAGACAGAAACTCTGAGGATCCTATGTTCAAATCAGATAAGAACTGTTCATTGGTAAAACAAGTACCATCAAGGACACACATAACTGCCCTAAATTTCCAATGGTTTTAAATGGGACTTTTCATCTCTTGAATGCTAGAGAGGTCTCTGATACGCTGCTTTACAATATGTTTGAGACATCTATAGTATTCAAGGGGGTTGTACCACTGATATCAAATCAATGGAATTTCACCCAAATGGTACAGTTGGTGTGCCCCAGAATGACTTACGTTTTCATTTGAAGATAAGGCTCTAAATGTTAGGGAGAGAGACACAGCCACATTTCGGGGATGACCTTGGCAAAGCTAGCTTGAGAGGACATGGAGTGTGGATGCATTTGTCCCAGTAGACCAAGTTACATATATCCAAAGATTCTGTTATCCTTAACCCTCTGAGTTCCAGAAGGGTACACAATGCATTTAGTACCCCACTGGCTTGTAAAGGGTTAAAGATCTTTTTCATCTGGTTACATTTATATTTGTAATACAGAGTATTTTTTTATTGCACAATGAGTCCTCATCTATTGATTTTACAAGTGAGACTACTTGGAATATCTTAGGAAGGGGTGTTCAAACCTGTCTTCAAGTCAGGGCTGGATTTACATCTCAAGTGCCCCTAGGCAAAACATTCTAGGTGCACTTAGCCCCACCCATGACCACACTCCTACTTCTCACATGACCTCACCCCTAGTTCCAGTCACTTTTTCCTGGCACAGGAAATACCATTGGCCCACAAAAGCAAGGACAAAAAAAAAAAAAAAAAGCTTTAGCCCCCTTCATTGCCAGAGAGTTCTCTAGCATCCAATGGGTTAAATAATATCCTGTGAATGAAAATACAGTTGGTGCATGGACACTGAGATTGCTATGGCCACACCCACAATTCAGACAGTGGATGTGGCCAACACAGCTGAGCTACCCCTCTAGGCAGTTACCTACATTGCCTATTGGGAAATGCAGCCCTGCCTCAAGTCCCAGATACACACCTGGATTACTGTATCTGTGCTTAATGAATGATGTCTTTAAATCCTAGCCTGTAAACAGCCCTTAATGACAGTTTTCATCTCAGGAGGTCCTAGGTAAGGCACCATAGATATCTTAAGATGCCCATTATCACATCCTTGAAGGTTTTGAATGTGCACACATACTCCAAGATGGACAAGCAAGTTCTGGCTCAGCTATTAGAACCCCCTATAGAACACAAAAAAGCACAAAACACTAATAGTCCCCAACTGTCTGTCCAAACCCACCTACAGCACATAGACCTACAGGGGAAGCCAAAAAACTAAAAATTATAGTACTGCATCTAACATTAGTTGTACATGGTTTCCCCATGCTTCATTATGGGGTGAAACAGTCTACCACTTTATTGCATGTTTTTTAATTGCATTAGCACCTGGAAGTTCTCTGCATTGCATAACATATTCTTAGTATGTTGCGTACATCTATCTGTCTCCTCTGGATGCGATTCGGTACCAGGCTCACTCTTTTCGGGAATATACTTCTATATATCGCTAATATATCCTCCACCTTTTCTTAGGATTCTTTCTCTCTAGTGATGAAAATTTGTTTGCCTTCCTCCGAAATGGTCCTACTCCATCCAAGGAGGTACATTACACTATTTTATTCAGTAATAGCCAAATGCCGGTGCGTATCGCAGAAGTCACTGTCTGCTTCCTCAGGGCTTACAGAGAGTGACAATAACCCGGACTAAATACCAGTCACTCATCACGTGGAATCCAGCCCGAGTAGACCGAAGCTCTCTAGTCCCCTCCCCGTATCTCACCAGGAGGTGTACGTGTCTTAATCTAAATAACAGCTTCATATTATTTGCACCCTGTTATACATATTATCATTAAGAACATATTTTTCCATATGTATTATACACTAAAACATATTATAATGTGTCTAAAAATCACTTCTAATATTAAAAATTGCTTCTGACATAATACTCTATACACTCCTATATAAAAGCAGCAATATCCATATCAATAATCAGACTATTTGGACTTAAAGTCTTTAACTGGTGGATCCAATATGTTTCCCTCTGTCTCTACCTCAGTAGCTTATCTCGACCTTTTCTATCTAACCTCACCTGTTCTATCACCATAGCTGTAATGTATTCAGATTTACATTCAGGGTGTTCAAGAAAATGTTTTGGAGCACTATGGGTTTCCATTAGATTTTTAATATTTCTCAGGTTTCCCCAAGTCTAACTCTGAGTGTCTGCATCGTTCTCCCCACGTACTGTTTACCACATTGGTACGGGAGGAGATATTCTACACACCCAGAGTTACAGTTGAGGAACTGGCGTACCTCATGTGATTTTCCTTTTGTAGTAGATTTAAATTCCACCTTTGATACTTGGCTCTTATATGGATAGTGTGCACAAATAGAGCAATGTTTTGCACTACATTTGTACTGGGAGGGGACTAAAGAGCTTTGGTCTACTCGGGCTGGATGCCAATTGATGAGTGACGGGTATTTAGTCTGGGTGATTGTCACTCTCTGTAAGCCCTGAGGAAGCAGACAGTGACGTCTGCAATAAGCGTTGGCATTTGGCTATTATTGAAGACAATAGTGTATTGAACCTCCTTGGATGCAGTAGGACCGTTTCAGAGGAAGGCAAACAAACTGTCAACACTAGAGGGAAAGAATCCTAAAATCATAGGAAAAGGTGGAGGATACAGTAACGAATAACGATCCATAAAGAGTGATCCCAGTACCAAACAGCATCCAGAGGAGGCAGATAAGCCTAACTTCATATTATATCTTGTAAGCGCAATGATATCATGTGCAGTATGTTTTAAAAATAAGAATAAACTCTGCTTTTAGATATTTTTGCTTTTGCGCTTCTATTTTAGATTACATGGGAGTGTGATAAAAGCCATAGGAGAAGCTGCATATGAGAATCTGAAGAGTTGTATAATTATTCTAATATGTTTGACATTTCATGATAAGTTGGGTGAACTAATACCATCTGTGTGCCCTCATTCCATTGTGACTAACACCGGTGACTGTTATCATTTCCACTACCATCTTTGTCCAACCAGTGTTACCTCAGTGTGACTGCTTGAATATATGAATATATGAACATTGAATTTGGGACCTTCAGTTAAGGTTGGGCCTTGGTTTGAACCGGGATATTGGGACCTTTTTATGGAAAATTCTAAATTGAAGCAGTATTCATAACACTAGTGTTGGTTTCATATCCTGTATAGGAATTACAATTATCATCTGGAGCTTTTAATAGTTCTTGGTGTGGTTTATCAATTCAATATATAGGGGTATATATCCACATATTGGGTGTTGGAGTGCCACTTTTTGTATTGTTTTTCCCCAGAAACTAGTCTGCATTTCCCAACATCCTCAGCCTACCTTTGGTTAGTTAACCCTTTGAGTGCCAAAGGGACACACAACGCATTGCTTTTGCAATGCATTGCATACTCCTCTGGCACTCAAGTGGTTAAAATGATGGTAATTGTTGTCCAATTATAGCTGGAGAACTGCAGCTTTCCACCCATGTTCTATGGGAAAGATTTTGAAAGCATGCATGCAGATAAGTCCAGATACAAATATGTGCTCAGGTAAGCAAATACCTTAAAGTGATAGCCTCCCTTGTTTTTGAGTAGATTTTTTTGTTAGTGCAGAATACATGAAGTAAAATTACATATCATTTATTTATTTATGTATTTTATGTACATTTAATGCTTCTTTGTACTAAATATAATGGGGCAGAGGTATGAATTTGTCAGCGTGGTCTCTAAAGCAAGTGGTTGCACATCAGGGTATGCACTACAGCACATGAGAGCTGTAGTGCGTACGGACGGGCAATCTCCACCATCATTAAGACATTAATGCCAGCAAATACAGGGAAACAGCATGTACTGGCAGCATTTTCTCTAGCCCTTGTTTAATACTTGCCATAAACAAAGCATAGATGAAAGAAATGCCCCAAAACACCCACACATTGTCTGTTACAGTACCTAGTTCCAGTGATGCTGTCTGTGACAACGCAGGAGGCATTGAAATGTCGCTGTGGCTTCCATCCAAGCGTCACTGATGGTTCCTGGGCTGGGTGTGCTTTGAGGAGTTAAGGGGCATCCGAGTCCTCTTGCTAGCAGGCCTTGTCGCTCGGATTGATGCAGAGGCAAGTCGCAGAATTGGGCTGAGCCAATTCTCAGTTGCCCTTGCATTGTTGTTCTACACAGTTGGGTTCCCTTGGGCTCTGTGTATGACCTGGCTTGTCTGATCATCCATCCCGGTGCTGACCTGTGACTCTGTCTGACTATTCTCCTGCCTAATCCCTATGTATAGCAAACACCCAATCTGGTGCAGACCTGTGGCTCTTGCTGACTATTTATTCTGTGTATGACCCGGCTTGTCTGACCATCCAACCTGGTGCTGACCTATGGCTCTGTCTAACTATTCTCCTACCTACTCCCTGCACATAGTAGACACCCAATCTGGTACGGACCTGTGGCTCTGGTTAAGACTGATGTCTCGACTTCTTAACCCTTGGAACTGTAGGCAGGTGTGCATCAGTAGCATCTCCCTATCACTGCCACCTTTGGGAGTTCCTCTGCTTTCCCCTGACTGCAGGCTTGAGTCAGGTTTTCCCTAGCGGCGTTCCGGCATACCTTCCGTATACAGAGACTACAAGGGAGCATGACATTCTCTTGTAGAGGTTCCCTCATTCAGGCAGACTCCTATTCCTGATAGAGTTGCTGACCTCTAGTGGGACCACTACTGTTCCTCTTGTCTATTACCTGTGATTATTCCTATTTATTGTTATATCCTGTTTGTATTCATTTAATAAATATTGTTATTTTACTATGCCGGTCTGGCTCCTGTAGTATTCTTGGGAACCAGTGACACTGTCTCATTGTCCTCCTCTTGGTGCAAGAGGCATTAAGGGGAGCATTTTTGGTGTAGGTAGATTAGTAAATTGATATTAAGCAGGTTTAGACTGTCTACACATTCGCTAGATGTAGGATTCATAATTTTTCAGATGCTGACTGGAACTCTATGCTATAGTAAGTAAAATTATTTGGACATTTTCTAGTTAATCCCGTGCCCTTCCCCTTTTAAAGCCAGATACTCTCTGGTGTCTTTTTGCAATGTGTGGTTGCTTGGTGAGTTTAATAACTAGAGCTCTGACACATATCAGATACATGGTGCAAGGCTGTTTTGTGGAAATGAGACAGCTTATACTTTCAGAAACTGCTGAATATCAATAATAAAGTATAAATAATTCAACATGCATAGAATAAATACATTCAGAAATAGATACAGTGACAAAACATTTGATTCTGATCATGAATCAGACAGTTAGTGATGTAGTTATTGAGCAAGAGACATGAGGTCTAACGTCCTGTTTACACAAGTACAGTCATTGCACCCTCTTGTGGGTACTGTCATGTAATAGTGTAGTGATGCATTCTCACATATAGGGCTATTGACAAAGACATTTACTGGTGGTAATGTATTAATCCACCAAGTGATGAGGCTGTACTTTGATTGGGCAGCCTCCAACTCATATATACTAAAGCAGGGGTTGGCTTCCACTATATTAGAGCCTAGGATTGCTTTAACGCATACTGATGAACACACTCCATCGATGTTAAGGATTTAATGCAAGCAAGCCCCAAATGCATGCACAGCAAAATGGAGTAACTATATGGCAGTTTATTTTGTCACCTACTGACTGACTCCAGCTCTCAAGTACCAGATTTTATGCACAGAACAGAGGAAGAATAGGATTCTCTTCCTAATGTATTATAGGATTTATGATGATTTCAAGAATAATGCATTGCTTCAATGCCTTTTTCTAAGCACCCCTAACTTTTTAAGACAATCTAAAAGCTATAAGACATTTATCTGACCTACATTCACAGTTAACCTCTTGTGGACCAGAGAGTTTTAACATCTGGTTCTTAAGGGATTAATAAAATATATTCTCTCCTTGGCAAGTGCTGAACTAAGCACTAATGACTTATTTCTGTATTCCTCATTAGGACGTTCAAATGTTGCAGGTTTGTTTTAATACAGCCTCCATTCTTAAAGGGTTAAGTTACTTCCTTCCCTTAGCTTGCAATTTGTTGCAATCTTCCATAATATTCTTAGTTCATGTAGGCCATTCTGAGAGACGGTTGGAAGAACTGAAACAAGTGGAGGCTGTATAGAAAAGTTTACACAGTCCAAGACGTGTTTTCTCAACAGATACCAGCCTGGCAGCTGCTAGATGATTCACAGTTCTCCTTCCATCAATCTAGAATTTTTCTGGAAGGTCTAACCCTGCAACTATATTTGTTCATCTATTACTTCAGTCTTGATAATTAAACTTTTCAATATTAAATCTGACTAATATAACACACAGGGCACAACAACAACAACAGATTCAATTTAATTGAGAGCCAAAAAAATATAAAATATACAGGTTCCTTGTGAGTTCAAAATAGCATTTATTAATAGTATTCAAATAGTTACATATGTGTGTAGTCAAGAGAGCAGCAATAACTATATCCTGACTATGTATACAAAGTAAACAAAAGGAAATTCTGTGTACCAGACCCTATTCTTTTACAAATAAATAACCTATGACTTACTATAAATAATAAGCAGTGGGTTTTAGTTATATGTTTTTGGCCAAAAGGACAATAAGTTGCAGTGATACAGTGATACCAACTTACCTCTACTGTGAACAAAACCCTTGTGAGGGAAATAAGGGAGGTATTTACACCTTCCTCAGTTCACTAAAAACAGAATAGACAGGGGGCTACCAACCAAAATTATATACAAAAAATATAAAATATACAGGTTTCTGACAAGCTCAAAGGAGCATTTTTTCCCTCTCAAGGGTTTAGTTTACAATAGAGGTAAGGTGGTGTCATTGCTTTTTAATTGCAGTATACTAAAATCATGTTTACATATTTGAGGCAGATAGGGACTAGCCTAAATCTGGAGTGCCGTAATGGGGCAGGCAAACTTATTATGCTTTTGGCCAAAACAATATAACTAATCCCCACTGGTTATTATCTACAGTAAATCATAGGTTATTTTTTTGTGAAGGTCAGGATCCGATGTGCAGACTTTCCTTTTTATTACTTTGTATACATAGCCAAGATATATGTGAAAGTCTGCCTTACCTGTCAAT
This sequence comes from Rhinophrynus dorsalis, assembly GCA_037306005.1. Taxonomy (NCBI): domain Eukaryota; kingdom Metazoa; phylum Chordata; class Amphibia; order Anura; family Rhinophrynidae; genus Rhinophrynus; species Rhinophrynus dorsalis. Next base: position 299,593,288 of record CM074724.1, read on the forward strand.
ACATTACCAATGGAACACAGGATTTTTTTTTAACTAGAATTTCAGAAAAATTTCCAGTTAGGTCTTTGATGAATTTTACCACTAGATTTGTCATATATCTTTTGTCCTACAGCTGCGGTTTGCAGTATGTAGGACAAACAACTCAAAACACGTGTAGGACAGCATATGAGAAATATTAGCAATGTGTTTTTGCTACATGGAGTTTCAAAACATTTTTCGGAAAGCCATGGAGGCAAACCAGGCTGTTAGAGAGTTACTCCTGTTGAGCATATAAACTCCTCATTTGGTGGAGAGAGACAGAGGAAATTAAATATGAGAGAATCATATTGGGTTTTTAGATTGAAGACCATGAGTCCTGGATGTCTTAATGAAACCGTTAACACTTTTTGGTAATTTTTGGAAGTCTATTTTATTTTTTATTATTTATTTTTATTATTATTTTTATTATTTTAATATATTTTTTATTTTATTATTATTATTTAATTTTTTTATTATTTTTATTTTCATTTTATTTTATATTTTCTTTTTTTTCTTTTTGTATATGTATATATTGATATGGAGGTGATTTATGTGATATGGGGCGTATGGTATAACTCCAGTTTTTTCTTAGGTTTTTCCTAGGTCTTTTCCTGCGCTCATTGAGCGATATATTTATTGGGTCACATGGTTTTTGGTATTATGTGTAGTTTAATGTGTCCTATGGACATGTGTTTTTGTTGTGTTTAACCTGTTTATTATTTTTATTTTCCCTCCAGATCACTATATACATCATGCAATTCTATTTTTATTTTTTATTTTTGTTTTTGTTTTCGTTAGAATCCGGTTTCATTTAAGACTAGTGTCATCTGATATAATGCTTTCAGTTTGCTTTTCAATTGATATTATGTGAAACAATTTATACAGTGCCCTTAAGTCTGCAATATTAACGGATTATTTCTAATGACATATATGTTCATTTGATGGGGAATCCCAAAGAGTGTCATTTTAGAGTTTGTTTGGCAATATGTGTTCCTATTATTATTATTCCAAATGTAGTAATGAAGTTGGTAATTTGATTGGCAGTGTGAGAGACGCTAAGTATGGAAGTTTTAACCCCTGTATTACTCACGGACCACTTTGTATGATATAAATGTAGATTTGGTTCATTTTGGTATCTTCATGGTGCTATATGTCTTGCTGTGATATTTATATTTATGTGAGATCTTTATTGACCCTCTTTTTTGTTCTTTTGCTCTTCTCTTTGAGATATTCTATATAATAATTAGCTAGAATTTTTGTCAGAAGCCGCCATGCACAGTAGAGACTGCCCGAATGCACAGAGTGCCTTATCAAACTAACAGATACTTTGTATCAATACATAAAAGCAATGCACTCACATTCTCTCAATGTTGTGTGTATACATATGCATATCCGCAGCGATAAGGGCCTGTAGAGATCTTTCCACCATCTCTGATTTGTGTTCTAGAGGTCACTTGTGTCATTGCAAGTTCAGCAATCTGGAAGAAAGACACCACTCCAGTATGGTCTCTTGATTATAACAAATGAATTAAAATAAAATATGACAATACACGGTCTGTTATTATTTTTGCAGACAGTGACAGCTAGGGGTAGTGTGTTAGTGCAGGGATGAGTGAGTAAAGTCCAGAAACTAACTGCAGCCATGATTGCTGCAGCCTGTGCAATGAACAATGATTAACCTTCTCCTCCTGGGAACACAATAAAACAACAGAGGGGGCGCCAGTAGTGCCTTATCAAACAAATAGATACTTTGTATCAATACATAAAAGCAATGCACTCACATTCTCTCAATGTTGTGTGTATACATATGCATATCCACAGCGATATGGGCCTGCAGAGATCTTACCACCATCTCTCCTCAGTGTTCAATAGGTCACTTGTGTCCTCGTGAGTTCAGCAATCTGGTATAAAAACAATGCTCCAATATGGTCTCTCGATTATAACAAATTTATTAAAATAAAAATATGATAATAAACAGGCCTGTTTCCTGCACTTGAACGTGTTTCACAACGGGTCATTGCTTTACCAAGACATGCTTTATTAAGACATTCAGATCTTGATGAAAAGGCAGTGTCGGAACCACAAAAAACATACTGATCTGTGGTGTACTAGTGTTAATGTTTTATGAAAGAATGTTTTAGTTTTTGACAAAGGAGCAGCATGATTTTTGATATTTTAACCTTTGATTTGCCTCTCTGTCAGAAAACCGAAAGGTTGTCTCTAACGAAAACCTAGTAATATGATCCTAACTTTGGTTCTAACCTGCCTCTCCTTCCAGAAGAATCTAACACAAAACTCTCTGGACAGCTAAGTATATTAATAAACATGTTCTTTCTCATTAAGACACTTCCTTACTCTAATAAGGTGATCCCTTTAACTCACTGTCTATTTCTATGGCTTCATCCGATGTCTATCAGGCTCTCAAGCACCACTCAGGAACTCTGCCACATTTAACTTGACCTCCATATCTATATTAACAAAAAAGTTAAGGTTGATATTGGTCCTCTTAGGACTGAGACAGGTGAATTGATTAGTACGGATAAAGCTATGGCTGTCACCCTAAATACATTCTTTGCTTCAGTATATACAAAGGAAGCAGCAATGACAAGCTATGGGCAAACAGACAAAACCCCGGAATTTCCTCCAACATCTACACGGCTTACTGAGGACAAGGCCCAAAAGAGACTGGATGGTATACACCCAAGAGTCCTTAAGGAGCTTAGTTCAGTAATAGCAAAACCATTATACTTAATATTTATTGATTCACTTTCATCAGGCATAGTGCCCTGTGATTGGAGGAAAGCTGATGAAGTTCCATTGTTTAAAAAGGGAGCAAGATTCAAACCAGGAAATTATAGACCTGTGAGCTTTACTTCCATAGTGGGTAAGATGCTGGAAGGGTTATTAACCGACAGTATTCAGAACTATGTGAAGAAAAACAATATCATTAGTAGGAATCAGCATGGTTTCACGAAGAACAGCTCATGTCAGACTAATTTACTTGTATTTTATGAAAGAGTGAGTAGCAATTTGTACAGGGGAATTGCTGTTGATGTAGTATACTTGGATTTTGCAAAAGCCTTTGATACAGTGCCTCACAACAGGTTACTGCATAAATTAAAAGGTTTTAGTTTAGGTGGCGTTATCTGTATTGAAAACTGGTTAAATGATAGATGGCAGAGAGTTATTGTAAATGGAACCTTTTTAAATTGGTCTACAGTTATAAGGTGGGTGTCACAGGGTTCAGTCCTGGGTCCAATGCTTTTTAATTTGTTTATTACTGATCTAGATGTGGGAATTGAAAGTAGTATATCAATCCTTGCAGATAACACTAAGCTTTGTAAGGAAATACATACAGAGCTGGATGTTTTTTCTCTGAAGAAGGATTTAGATTAACTGAGTGTATGGGTAGTGTTATCTCTGCATGGATTGAGAACTGGTTAAATGATAGATGGCAGAGAGTTGTTGTAAATGGAACTTTTTCAAATTGGTCTAAGGTTATAAGTGGGGTGCCACAGGTTTCAGTCCTGGGACCAATGCTTTTTAATTTGTTTATTAATGATCTAGAAGTGGGAATTGAAAGTAGCATCTCATTCTTTGCTGATGCCACTAAGCTATGTAAGGAAATACATACAGAGCTGGTTGTTTTTTTCCCTACAGAAGGATTTAGATAAACTAAGTGAATGGGCAGAAAAGTGGCAGATGCCATTTAATGTAGATAAATGTAAGGTTATGTATTTGGGCTGTAGAAACAAACTTGCTACATATACTTTAAATGGAAAACAACTTGGGAAATCCTCATTAGAGAAAAATTTAGGAGTATTGATAGATAATAGACTTCACAGCAGTGTGCAGAGTTACTCAGCTGCTGCAAGAGCAAATAGAGTACTAGCCTGCATAAAAAGAGGTGTAGAAGCAAGGGATGCTAATATTATACTACCTCTGTATAAATCCTTGGTTAGGCCTCATCTAGAATATGGAGTACAATTTTGGAAGCCTGTTAAAAAAAAAAGACGTTACTGAACTGGAAAAGGTGAAGAGATGTGCAACAAAACTGATAAAGGGATTGGAGTATCTGAGTTATAAAGAGAGACTATCCAAACTGGGTTTGTTTACATTAGAGAAGAGACGTCTAAGGGGTGATATGATTACCACTATTTGACTACCAGTTGGAGTAAGGAAGGAATAATTCCTCCCCACATACTTGGGACTAGATTGGAAATGGCTCCAGATGGCATTTTTTTGCCTTCCTCTGGATCAACAGGGGTGTTTTTGGCATGGGCTGGACTTGATGGACATATGTCTTTTTTCAGCCTTATCTACTATGTTACTATGTTACTATGCTAAAATGTACCCTGAATATTATACATCTCCCCTCTTCTTACTTATCATGGACACCAGAGTAAATGAAACACACGACACACGTACAGTTGAATTTAACCAGTTTATTAAAATAAGTAAGAACAAGCACTTCCCCAACCTAGTAGAAACAGGTGTGAGGACAGTGTCTAGTCCACTACCCAAGTATTGACAGTCCATTGTCTGTAGCCTATATAATATATGGGAGCAGAACCAAACATAGTTCTATCACAGAGTATATGGAAACCTGGAACTCCAGGAACCCGGACTACTGGAGTGACAGATAAACTCCCAGACACGAGACAGGGAGACAGGTGTCTCATAAGCAGTGACTCTACCACGGAGTGGTAGGAGGAGCGAGGCAGAGAGTAACCTATACCCAGATAGGAAGGCACAGAGCGGAGAGTGTAGTGTAGCCAGCCGCGACCCCGGTAAGTATGTGAAGGCCACACAGTATATAGGTCACAGAGCGGAGTGTACACAACAGGACCAGGAGGCAACTGATACAGTGCACAGAATGGAGGCAACGGAGTGAGAGGAAACCAGCAACTCTACCACAGAGGTAGCAGTTGTTCTACACCGATGGAGAGCACCCACAACTAGCCAGGACAGGTGGTAGTCAGACTGGAGTGAAAGGCAGCACAGAGCGTAAGTCAGACAAGCCACAGTCAAGAGCTAAATCGGATAATCAGCCACAGCCAAGGTCAAAACAGAGCAGGTAGTCCAACAAGCCAGAGTCATACACAGATTGGGTAGTCAGACAAAGCCACTAGATCTTGAGCTGGAGAGGAAAGTCAGACAAAGCCAAGGATCGATCAGGAGAGAACACGGCAGCCAAGCAAGGGTCAAACAAGAGCAACACTGAAACAACACGCGGGTACACCACGAAAGAGCAACAAGTCCTAGCCTCAATGAGATTTATAAAGCAACAGAAGGAGGCAGAACCCAATTAAGCCCAACAGAATAGGCCCATAAACAGGCAACCATGCCAATGCCTGAAACATGACACTATATCACGGTGCCCGTGATCTCACATTCTGTCGACATTGCTACTTTCTGCCTATTTCCTGCTGGGTTCTTATTGGCTGCTGGGTTCTGCTCCTCCCAGTGTTTGCCTTTTTAAGCTCAGTCCTGTCAAACCTTTGTTGCCCTTTCATGGTGTTCCTGACCTGGCGTTTGTTGCTGTGATTCCTGCTCCGTGTATGATCTGGTTTTGCCTGACCTTGCTCTTGTCTCTGTTGCCGTGTTACCATTGCCGACCCGGACTGCCTGACTACCGCTCTCCGTGTACCGATCCAGTCTGTAGCTGACTATCGCTCTCTGTGTACCGATCCAGGCTGTGGCTGACTACCGCTCTCTGTGTACCGATCCAGGCTGTGGCTGACTTCTGCTCTCTGTGTACCAATCCAGGCTGTGGCTGAATACCCCTCTCTGTGTACCGATCCAGGCTGTGGCTGATTACCGCTCTCTGTGTACCGATCCAGGCTTTGGCTGACTACCGCTCTTTGTGTATTAATCCAGGCTGTGGCTGACTGTCACTCTCAGTGTACCGATCCAGGCTGTGGCGAACTATCTCTCTGTGTGTACTGATCCAGGCTGTGGCTTACTAGCGCTCTTTGGTACCGATCTAGGCAGTGGGTCAATAGTGCTCTCTGTGCATTCCCAGGTCTGACTGACTACTCTAGCTATTCCAATCCTGGCTGTGGTTGTGCTCTATTGGTGACCTTCCGTTATCCTAGCCAGTGCGTGTCAGTAGAGCCTCCTCTCCTCAGTCTTCCGAGCCTGAGCCTGTGCCTGTCTGTTCAGTCTGCGGTTACCCCAGTCACCTGAGCCTGAGCCAGTGCCTGTCAGTGTTTCCTTCGGTTACCTATACCTCCCGAGATTGAGCCTGTGCCTGTCAGTGTTGCCTTCGGTTACCTATACCTCCCGAGATTGAGCCTGTGCCTGTCAGTGTTGCCTTTGGTTACCTATATCTCCTGAGATTGAGCCAGTGCCTGTCAATGTTGCCTTCAGTTACCTATATCTCCTGAGATTGAGCCAGTGCCTTTCAGTGTTGCCTTCGGTTGCCTATATCTCCTGAGACTGAGCCTGTTCCTGTCAGTATTGCCTGTGGTTACCTCAGTACTCTGGACTGGCCTGTGCCTGTGCCTGCCTGAGTTCCCTCCATTGTCCAGTTCTCAGGGATTTTCCCTGTCCATCTGGTCAGTCCTACCTCCGGTCATCCTGCCTGCTAACCTAGGGCAGACCATTGTTAGTGTGCTCTCCAGTTACCAGGACCGTGTCACTCTTCAGTGTTGTCTGTTCTCTCTTCCCCAGCTCCTGGGGATCCTGCCCTTCAGTACCTACCCTCAGCTCATGGGCCGCTTCCTAGGTGGTACTGTTTTGTTCCTGGTTCCAGTCATCTGTTCTTGTTATTATATTATTGCCTGTTTTGCTTATTTCTGTACCCTGACCAGTGTCAGATTTGGGAAGTGCCTTGGTACTGTCCAGATCTGGAGCTGTGAAGGGGATCCTGTGTTCTTTATTATTCTTAATAAAGCTGTTTTTACCTTACCAAATTGTCTGAGAGTTCTTAAAAACCGTGACACACTAGCAATGAGGAAGTGGCCAGAGGTCATGCTGGCTGGTGGCCATACAGAGGTACAGAGCACAGGATCGCTTAGGCCTCAAAGGGAGACTGTGATATTACTTTAATCCCTTAGGACTGCTTCAGAGCTCTCAAAAAATCTATACTACTGTACTTTACTTGAGTTATATGACGTGCAGCTCCAAGTGATGTCACAAACCATGGCAACTTCAACAGGTAAACTAATTGGGGGACCTGTTGTAGACTTCCCTGACTCCTATAACCACCTCTGGAAAACTCATGGAGGTAGTTTTTCTGCTTTTTTCGCATAGCTCATTCCATTGTAATCAACAGGAACATTGAATTTACACAAAACAAATAGTAAAGATTATTTTATTTCCCAAACTCATAGTATAGAAGGGGCAAGAGGGTGCCTGTGTTGGTGGAGTGTGGGGAAAGAATCAGTTGAACAGGGATTATTTTTGGGGGGAATTTATTTTTTTACTGGGATTGGGGGGGCAATAAAATAAATCCTAAATACAATTAAAAATACCCCATAAGACATGATATAAAAGGGGTCTAAGGAGGGTGCCTGTGTTGGTGGGTGGAGTCTGGGGAAATAATCAGTTGAACAGGGAATTTGAGGGGGGTTCTTGATTGGTATTGGGGGAGGGCAGTTAATAAAAAAATAAATAAATATAATAAAATAAGACATTTGTATGACGTAAGCTGCCATTCGGGTAGACTGATACTTGACGTGACAGAGTATTTTGTAGAGAATTACTTGTAAGATTTGTTGTTACAGGCTCAAGCCCCTGAGGAAACATTGATTTGTAGGACTTAGTCTTGTTAGAAACAAGCCCCCCCAAATTGTTTATTTTTTTGTAGGCCTATGTTATTTTTTTAAAACACAAACCCTGAGGAAAAAAAAATGCCGTACTGGACTAGTGTTGGCCAGTGGCCACTGCTCATTGTCAAATGCCCTGATGTAGATGCAGAATTTGTGACTGCTGTTGTTGCTGCTGCTGCTGAGTTGTGTAAGCCACAGGATGATTAGGCAGCTCAAAGGGAATGGGATCAACAACAGCAGAAACATGGGTGATGAAGGTTCCACTTTCCACAACTAGATCCAGTGATGCACCAGAAGCAGTAGCAGCACCATAACTAGCCCCCACCACTTCAGGTATATGTGGAAAAAAGAAGAAGTTGGCTAATAACTCTTCTCCACCTGCCCCTACTCCAAAATCATGGGTGTGTTGTTACTAGAATGTACATTTTTCCCTTGAGAGCAAAAACTGGGCATCTCATCAGCAACTGCAATGTCACTACCAGAAACTAAGTACTGCTGCTGTCACTATGCCCCTTGTCCACACCCCACTAAAGACACATGGCAACTTGCTGACAGTTTAATAGTAATGATGGAATCTCCTCAGATGACATTTGATGCCCTGCTTGCAATTCTCCTCCACCACACTGCCATGTGTGGTCAGTATACCACACAGTGTGTAATGGGTGGACACGAATTACCACATCCTAACATCTACAGAGTGGCTATCATATGGCGAGGGAGGTAACGCTGAATGGGGTGGATTGGCAAAAGGTGTAGTTACCCTAGAGCAAGAAGGAGATGGCAAGCTAGTTGTATTGGTTGTTTTCGAACTTACAGACTCTGGATGGGTTGCTCTATTCTTCCTCCACTTTGATCTCCGCCTAACCTCTTGTCAGAGGGTACAGCAACAGTGGTGCTCGATTTCTGTGGTGGGTGTTTGGCTTTAACATGTTTGACACAAATGTCATGGTATCTGTGTTTCATGTGTGTTATCAGGGCACTTGTGCCAAGGCACGTTCCCTCCTTTCCCCTTCTCACTGGCTTGTCACAAATTGCACACAGTGCTGTTATTGATGACTGCAAGAGAAAAATAGTCCCACAACTATGACTTCAGGGGGGAGGGAAAAGGTGGAGAAGAATGGCCTCTTTCTTCTTCTCCTCCACATTCCCTTTCACTGTCTGGGGCAGAGGATGATGTTGCTGCTGTTGCTGCTACTGCCTCAGCATCTGCACTGCAACTAGGACCAGAAGTATTGCTGCTGCTTGCAAGTGGAACCTATCCTAGTCCTGCATCACTTGTTGACCCTGTTCCTACTGTGTCCATAGGTGGTCTGTGGCACACTAGCCAGCTCCTCAGCATCCTGCTGCCCTTGCAACTCAGCAGCAGCAGGAATTAGAGCAGTTGTTGGTGGTGGTGTGGTGATGCCCATCCTCATTCCTTTTTCCTATTCCTTCTCAGTTTGGGCTAAAAAGGCCATCAATGTCCCTTCCACCCCAGCTTCTCCACCATCATCATCACCACCACCAACACCAGTCCCTCCGTGCTTCTGCTGCTCTATTACAGAGATCTCACCGGTTGGAGGAGGAGATGAAAAATGTGACAGAGGGTCCCCTATTGTCACACTTGCCATTTCTTGGTGACCTGAAGAAGGCAGACTGGCAGCACTAGTAGCAGGAACAGGCAGTTGATCTGTGCGCCTGGTGGTGGTGGTATTATTGCTGCTACATAACAGTTCTGCCTTCTTCAAGATCACGTTCCACAAAGACAAGGCCGTCAGGGAACAGGACTTCCAGGGTCAGGGGAATGGTGTGGGCTCTCTTGACCACTAGTCTGTATGCTCTTAATTGCTTCTCCTACCCACCAGCTACTTCTCCATTACTGTTACTATTACTGCTAACACCAACCACATCAATTTCAGCCCCTGAGTCTTCCTCCTCACAGTCACTAGTAATATGGTGATCACCCCCTCCTTCACTCCTAACATTAACAAGCTGCTGGACCTTCTTAGTAGTAGTACTAGCACTGGTGGGAATGATTGGGGATGGCAAGTGTGACTTAGGGTCCCCTGCTGTCACACTTGGCACCATCTTCTCCTTCCCCCTCCTGAGTATTACAAGACACACTGGCAGTAGGTTCAGCACTGGGGGTAATAGGTTCAGCACCGGTAGCAGGCACAGCACTGGTGGCAGCAGGGGCAGCATTTCTGACAGCAGGCACTGCACTGGTGGCAGCAGGGGCAACACATCTGACAGCAGGCACAGTACTGGTGGCAGCAAGAACATCACTGGCAGCAGGAACAGCACTAGTGGCAGCAGGAACAGCACATCTGACAGCAGACACAGCAATGGTGGCAGCAGGGGCAGCACATCTGGCAGGAGGCACAGGCCTCTGACCTGTCCTTCTCTCGCTACTACTCTCTTCTTACTCCTTTGACATAAATTTCCCCAAGATCCCTTGGGGTGATTTAGAGGGACTGGCCAGCATTGGTTCTCTAGTGGTGACTTCCTCCTCTTCCTAAGACTCAGTGGACACATAAGAGTCTTTCCAGCTCCTCCTTTAATTAGTTTTAAACTTTCTCATAGTGATAGCAGTCACTATGAGCCTCTCCTGCCTCATTTTTGCCTCAGATCACAGCAGAACAGCATAGCACATCTACCTTGCACTGTAGCTGCTTCTATTGTGTTTCACTTCCTGGAATACACGTTTTTATAGCGAAAAGGCAAAAAATCAATGGGTGGAAGCTCCATTGAAAATATGTTGAAGAATATTTGCCAATGGGTGAAAAATTTGAAGATTTTAATTACTGTTTGTAAAGCAGATTATCCCACGAAAAAGCAGACAACAATGTGGTTTTCATGGATTTTTTCACGGGAACAGAACCTTTTGCCCACCCCTAGTTGAGACAAAGCAGGAACAGCAACTTGCTTGTTTAGTTATATGCATAGTCATTTTATAGTTGGTACTAGTATGTTAGTAAATAATCAGATCATTTGAGGAGCACTTATAAAGTTATATTTTAATAGACTCCAAAGAGATAATGGCTGAAGAAATGATTAAATATGCATGTGGGATATAAAGCTCTAGGTCAACATAGGTGAATTATCAAAGAGTAAACTTCACCAATTACGTTCTCTTTCTGACCACATTATCACATTATTTAGAAACCACAGCTAATAAGGTAGAGGATATTATCTTCCCTTTATCATTTTATTGCATCTGTATCTGTGATTTAATGTGTTTGTCTTGCTGTTTGCTATCAAAGGTTATGTTTAATTTTCCCTGACTCGCCAGACAATTTCCCATTTGGTTATCTTGCTCTGTGTTGCCATTACCAGGAATTGGTTACATTCTGAACTTCAATGCTATCCAAGCAGGGCTCTCTTTCTCTTTGCTTTAACAAATATAAAGAATTAGAGCAATCTGGGGCTAATAATAAGATGATGAAGAAATCCTTCCAAAACAGATTTCTAATCTAGTAGAGTTTGCCTTTGGATAGATCTGATATTTTGTTTTAATATTAGATAGGAAGCGCTTGATTTAGTCACCTACTCTCCTAGGCAAGGCACCCTAGGTGCTCTTAGCCCCACCAGTAGCCACACCACAAAACCTCAGCTTGCCCCAATAATTTCATGTCACATGAATGACAAATAAAACCACTTAACATTTAATGCAAAAAGCTCTTAAAGGAACAATGGCATTTAAAATTATATTGGTTTATACATACTCCAATAACTTGTACTCTATGCTATCATCTATAAAAATTCTGTGTCGCCTATAAACTAGTCTTATATACACTCCCAGCCCCTGGTGGCTTTCATTTCACTATGGCTCTCATTATAATGGCAATATTGATAGATATCAGCCTTTACGAAGCTATGAGGAGTGGTTACTAGGGATGGGCGAAACTTTCCGTCTCAAACTGAAATCTGTGAAAAATGGTACTTTCCGCTTGGCGAAAAATTTCCAGCGAAAAGTGCCGATCTTCTGCTTTTTTCACACATTGAAATCAGTGGGAACATAGTAGTTATACACAACACATTACAAATAATATTTTATAAACAGGGCATGAGGGTGCCTGTGTTGGTGGGGTGTGGGGAAAGAATAAGTTGAACAGGGGATGATTTTTAGGGGGTTGTTTACTGGGATTGGGGGGTACTTAATAAAAAATAAATCCTAAATAAAATAAAGTAAAAACCTAAGACATGGTATAAAAGGGGTCTGAGGAGGGTGTCTGTGTTGGTGAATGAATGAATCATTTGAACAGGGAATTTGTTTTGTGGGGGTTTCTTGACTGCTATTGGGGGGACAGTTAATAAAAAATAAATCAATAAAATAAGACATAAGCTTCCACTGGGGTGGACTTATACTTGACTTGATAGAGTATTTTGTAAAGGATTATTTGTTTGATTTGTTGTTAGAGGCCTTTGTATGACTTAGACTTATTAGAGGCCCAAGCCCTGAAGAAACATTGATTTGTAGGACTTAAGCTTATTTGGCACAAGCCCTAAGGAAACATTGATGTGTAGGACTTATACTTGTTAGAAACAAACCCCACAAAAATTGTTTATTTTTCTGTAGGACTAGTTTTTATTTATTTATTTATTTTTATTTATTATTATTTTTTTAAAAAAACACAAGCCCTGAGAAAAAATAAAAATGCCCTACTGGCCTAATGCCAGCAGGTCATGTTGGCCAGTGGCCACTGTCAAATGTCCTCCTGAGTTGCAGCTGCTGGTTGTACTGCTGCTGCTGAGTTGTTTAAGCAGCAGTATGATTAGGCAACTGAAAGGGAATGGGATCAACAATAGCAGTAACATGGAAGTTGGGTGATGAAGGTTCTGTTTGCCACGACTGACTCAAGTGATGCTCCTGAGACAGTAGCAGCAGAATAAGTATCCCCCAGTATTTGTGGAGAAAAGAACAAGTTGGCCATTAAATCTTCTCCACCTGCCCCTCCTCCAGAATCATCATGGGTGTGTTATTAGAATATGTTTTTTCCCTTGAGAGCAGGATCAGTAGGTCTCCTCAGCAACTGCAATGTGCACAGTATGTGTGTGGTAAATAACATCTGGGGGCACAACTGTATCCAAACACCATGACACCTGAAACCAAGTACTTCCGCTGTCACTGTACCCCTTTTTCACACCCGCTAAGGACACATGACAACTTGCTGACAGTATAATAGTAGTGATGAACCCTCCCTGCCACCATCTTAGCATATTTTGCAGGATGGAATCTCCTCAGATGCCGCTTGATGCACTGATTGCTATTCTCCTCCAACACACTGGCATGTGTGGTCAGTGTACCACACAGTGTGCAATGGGTAGAGACGAACTGCCACATCCTAACATCAACAGAGTGGCTATCATTTGGCGGGGGAGGTAATGAACGAGGAGGATTGGCAGAAGATGTAGTTACCCTAGAAGGTGATGGTGAGCTAGTTGTTTCACTCATCCTGGAAATTCCAGTCTCTGCCTGGTTTGTTCTATTCCTCCTCCTCCTCTTTGATGTCCGCCTAACCTCTTGTTGCCTTTCTGGTGAGTCAGGGACAGCAAAAGTGATGCTTGATTTCTGTGGTGGGTGTTAGGCTTTAGCATGTTTGGAGTAAATATTATGGTGTCTGTGTTTCATGCGTGATATGAGGGCACTTGTGCCAAGGTGTGTTCCCTCATTTCCTCTTTTCACTGACTTGTTACAAATTGTGCACAGTGCCGTTGCTGATGACTTTACTGTGCCTGCCCCAACAGAAAAATAGTCCCACACCCATGATGACTTCAGGGAGAAGGGAACAGACAGAGAAGAATGACCTCCACATTCCCCTTCATTGTCTGTGGCAGCGGATAATATTGCTGCTGTTGCTGCTACTGCAACAAAGTCAGCAGCTAGGATCAGGAGTATTACTACTGCTGGCAAGTGGAACCTGTCCTAGTCCCACATCGCTTGTTGACCCCATTCCCACGGTGTCCACAGTGGTCTGTGGCACACTAACTTGCTCCTCAGCATCCTGCTGACCTTGCATCTCAGCATCAGAAGGAATTAGAGCAGTTGCAAATTACTCTAATTCCAAGATGTCCTTGCTAGTGGTGGAGGTGATGCCCATCCTCATTCCTGTCTCCCATTCCTTCTCAGTTTCTGCTAAAAAGGCCACCAATGTCTCTTCCACTCCAGCTTCTCCAGCATCATCACCATCACCACTAGTCCCTACATGCTGTTGTTGCTGCTGATGCTCTATTCCAGACATCTCACTGCTGCTTGGAGGAGGTGACGAGCAATGTGACAGAGGGTCCCCTGATGTCACACTTGCCATTGCCTTTTGACCTGAAGAAGAAGGCAGACTAGCACTAGCAGAAATAGCAGCAGGCACAGGCAGCTGATCTGTTCTCCTATTGGTGGTGATGGTATTAATTCTCAGTCTCCCCCAACACCAGTTCTGGCCTCTTCAGGTTCTTGTTCCACCTGGACACTGTAGTGAAGAGAAGGGGAGGACACCCAGACCTAAGGTCAGGAGAAATGTGTGGGCTCCCTTGATCGCTAGTCTGGATGCTGTAAAATGTTTCCCCTACCACTCCAGCTGCTTCACCATTACTGCTACTACTAACACCAACCACATCACGTTCAGCCGCAGAGACTTCCTCCTCAGTCTCACAGTCACTAGTAATATCAGGATATTGTTTATTACCCCCTCCTTCAATCCTAAGGTTAACAAACTGCTGGACCTTAGTTGCACTAGTACTAGCACTGGCAGGACTGCTTGGGAATGGCAAGTGTGATTTAGGGTCCCTTGCTGTCACACTTGGCATCATTTTCTCCTTCCCCCCTGAGTACTACAAGAAACACTAGCAGCAGGCAAAGTATTGGTGACAGCAGGTTCAGCACTCGCAGCAGGTTCAGCACTGGCAGCAGGTTCAGTACTAGCAACAGGTAAAGTACTAGTGGCTGCAGGATCAGAAATGGTGGCACTGGCAGCAGGGGCAGCACATCTGGCAACAGGTAAAACACTAGTGGCTGCAGGATCAGAAATGGTGTCACTGGCAGGAGGGGCAGCATGTCTTGCAACAGGTACAACACTAGTGGCTGCAGTTACAGAAATGGTGGCACTGGCACCAGGGGCAGCACATCTGGCAACAGGTACAACACTAGTGGCTGCAGGATCAGAAATGGTGGCACTTGCAGCAGGGGCAGCACATCTGGCAACAGGTACAACACCAGTGGCTGCAGTTACAGAAATGGTGGCACTGGCAGCAGGGGCAGCACGTCTTGCAGCAGGCACTGGCAGCTGACCTGTCCTGCTCTAACTATCCTTTTTCTCCCTTCTTTCCCATTACCTTTTCTCCCTTCCTTCCCTTTCCTCCCTTACTTCCCTTTTCTCCCTTCCCATTCCCTTTTCTCACTCCTTTCTTATTAAATTTCCCAAGATCCCTTGGGGTGGTTTAGGGGGACTGGACAGCATTGGTTGAGTACTGCTAGTCACTTCCTCCTCCTCAGACTCAATGGATACATAATAAGGGTCCTTCCAGTTCCTCTTTTTGCTGCTCATAGTGATAGGAGTCACTATGAGCCTCTCCTGCCTCAATTTTTGCTAAATATCACAAGACAACAGCACAGCACATCTATCTCGCTCTGTAGCTGCTTCTATTGTGTCTGTCTTCAGC
The DNA here is from genome assembly GCA_037306005.1 of Rhinophrynus dorsalis. Lineage (NCBI taxonomy): Eukaryota > Metazoa > Chordata > Amphibia > Anura > Rhinophrynidae > Rhinophrynus > Rhinophrynus dorsalis. The sequence continues at coordinate 299,608,713 of CM074724.1, forward strand.
GAAAATGTCAAGTTTTTATAGCGGAAGTGTGAAAACAACGTAAATCAATGGCAGAAACTTTCTAGCCATTGAAAAAATGGCAAAAAATGTTGTCCAATGGGTGAAAAATGTGAAAATGTTAACCACTAGTTTTAAAGCGGACTTTCCCACGAAAAGCAGATAACAACGTGGTTTTCGCAAAATTTCCAGCGGGAACACAGTGACAACTTTCGCCCATCCCTAGTGGGTACTAATATCAATACTTTAATAGCATTAGATCTACACAAACAATTAACCAAGTTTTGTCTGTATAGGATACATACACCATGCACAGTTTCGTATTAGATTTTAGGGTTCTAAAGTAAATTAACCAAAAATGTATTGATGCTAGCTCGAAGTACAAGATATTAAAATTTATAAAACCCAATGTCTTTTGTAGTGTTAGAGTGCCTTTAATTGTGTGTTAGAAAGCAATGGAGTGTTTAAATAAATGAGCAGTGAAGAGGCCTGTAAACTGGCAGATAAGCTAGTCATTTTCATATAAAGTGCACATCACAGCACTATATAAACTCTTAGGTACACCAGCCTCCATAAAAGAGGAGTGGGTGTAGGATGCAGGGATATTGGCATTGCTCTGGCCATACCTACAGGTCATAATGTGCAGTCATCACAACCAAGGTACCCTTCACATTAGGCTCCTTAAGAAAATAAATGGAAAAGAAACAAGCACAAAAGACTCAAAAAGTCATTTGCTAGAAGACAAAGAGGACTAATTCTGGAGCAAACAAAGTACATCATACAGGTGAAATTGTAATTGTAATTGTAATTCAATTTACATGGGACATGTATCACCTTGAATCACAGGTTGGAAAATCTATTTTGCTGAATGCCCCAGTAACAAGAAGTCTGGTATATCAAGGAAACACATTTATAATTGTATATGTTTTCTTAGATATCAAAATTTTAATTAAATATATATATATTGCATAATATTAGTCATAAATATACATTCACATTCTTAATAGAAAAAAGTGGCATTGTAAGCTTGCGTCCAGTACATCCACAGTGTAACAGCATGCTGATTGAGGATCTGTTTCTTGAATGGACTAGAGACTTAACTAGCATTCAAGGGGTTAAAAGTCGTATGAAAATCAGGAATGATGTTAATCTGTCCCATAAAGTTTAGTTAGTTTTTTATAGGATTGCTTCTCTTTTATTTTTTTAAGCAAACATTCAAAAGTATAGTATTTACTATACAAAAAAATGATGTGCACTTAAAAAAACAAGCTGTAATGGCCTCTCATATGATTTCCATGAAGACAGATGGTATAAGGAGTAGGTCTCTCTGCCACATGCGTCTCTCTCCTCCACATATATCTGTCACATGAGCCTCTCGTAAACAGGAAATCCCTCCTCCACATATCTGGATTTGTTTTTGAGGTTAAGGTTGTATAACCCTGGTATAAATCACAGAGGCTGATGTAGGAACAAGCACTGGAGAAATTCTGGAGTAAACTATTACACCATAGGGGAAAATTAAAAAAAAGACAAAAAAAAATAAAACATGGATTTAAATATGGCTTTTAACTAGGGATGGGAGAACATTTTCGTCTCAAACCAAAATCAGTGAATAATGGCACTTCCCGCTTGACAAATACTTTCCTGTGAAAAGTGCTGTTTTTTCTGGGGGGGGTTTGCCTATCTTATTCCATTGAAATCAATGAGAAGATTGAATTTACAACAAAACATAGCAAATGTTATTTTATTTACAGAGGCATAGTATAAAAGGGGCATGAGGGTGCCATTTGTTGGACGAGTGTGGGGAAAGAATCAGTTGAACAGGGGATGTTTTGGGGTTTTCTTTTACTGGGACTGGGAGGCAGTTAATAAAAAATAAATACTAAATACAATAAAAAAAAACACATACGACATCGCATAAAAGAGGTCTGAGGAGGGTGCCTGTGTTGATGGGTGGAGTATTGGGAAATAATCAGTTGAACAGGAAATTTGTTTTGCGGGGGTTGTTGACTGGTATTGGGGGATAGTTAATAAAAAAAAATACAAACTAAAATAAGAAATGTGTTTGTAACGTGATAGAGACAGGGACCCCCTGACATAAGCTGCAACTGGGGTAAACTGATACTTGAAGTAATAGAGTATTTTGTAGAGGATTATTTGTCCAATTTTTTGTTGTTGTTGAGGAAACATTGATTTGTAGGACTTAAAGTTATTAGAGGCACAAGCCCTGAGGAAAACTTGATTTGTATGATTAGACTTATTTGGCACAAGCCCTGAGGGTAAGGAAAAATCGATTTGTAGGATTAGACTTGCTTGACACAAACCCTAAGGAAATATTGATTTGTAGGACTTAGGCTTGTTTGGCACAAGCCCTAAGGAAACATTGATTTGTAGGACTTAGGCTTGTTAGAAACAAGCCCCCAAAAATTGTTTATTTCTTCTGTAGGCCTATGGGTTTTTTTTTTATTTTTAAGCACAAGCTCTGAGAAAAAATGTCCTACTGGCCTAGTGCCAGAAGGTCATATTGTTTTGGCCAGAGGCCACTGGTTATTATCAAATGCCCTGATGTAGATGCGGAATTTGTGACTGCTGTTCTTGCTTCTGAGTTGTTTAAGGATGATTAGACAGCTCAAAGGGAATGGGATCAACAACCGCAGTAACATGGGTGATGGATGATGAAACTTCCACTTGTCACGACTAGCTTCGAAGAAGTTAGCCAGTAATGTTTCTCCGACTGCCCCTCCTCCAAACCATGGGTGTGTTGAGAATAGAATTTTTTCCTTTGAGAGCAGGAACTGTGCCTCTAACATCATGAAATGCAGCGTGCTCAGTGTAAATAAGGGAAGGACTGGTAAGTGGAACAATGGGTACATCTGTTCTCACATGAAACACTTGGCACAACTTTATCCAAACACCATGATACTTAAGGTCCCCAATGTGAAATATCCCCCACCAGAAACCAAGAACTGCTGCGGTCACTATGACACTTGAAACACCCCGCTAAGGACACATGACAAATTGCTAACAGTTTAATAGTAATGATGAACACTTCCTGCCACCAGCTTAGCATAGTCTGCAGGATGGACTCTCCTCATACGCGGTTTGATGCCCTGCTTGTGATTCTCCTCCACCACACTGCCATGTTTGGTCAGCTCACCACACAGTGTGCAATTGGTAGACACGAACAAACACATCCAAACAACTACAGAATGGTTATCACTTGGTGGGGGAGGTAACAATGAAGAAGGTGGTGGCAAGCTAGTTGTTTCTCTTGTCATTGAACTTCCAGCCTCTGACTGTGTTGCTCTATTCTTCCTCCTCTTTGATCTCCACCTCACCACTTGTTGCCTTTCTGGAGAGTCAGGGGGTACAGCAACAGTGGTGCTCGATCTCTGTGGTGGGTGTTTGGTTCTTCTTCTCCTCCACATTCCCCTTCACTATCTGGGGCAGAGGATGATGTTGCTGCTGATGCTGCTACTGCCTCAGAATCTGCACTGCAACTAGGACCAGAATTATTGCTGCTGCTTGCAAGTGGAACCTATCCTATTCCTGCATCACTTGTTGACCCCGTTCCTACTGTGTCCATGGGTGGTCTGTGGCACACTAGCCGGCTCCTCAGCATCCTTCTGCCCTTGCAACTCAGCAGAAGCAGCAGGAATTAGAGCAGTTGCAAATTCCAAAAGCTCACTGGGGGTGGTGGTGATGCCAGTCCTCATCGCTGTCTCACATTCCTTCTCAGTTTGGAAATAAAAAGGCCATCAATGCCTCTTCCACCCCAGTTTCTCCACTATCATCGACACCACCACCACTAGTCCCTCAGTGCTTCTGCTGCTCTATTACAGACATCTCACCATTTGGAGGAGGTGATGAGAAATGTGTCAGAGGGTCCCCTAATGTCACACTTGCCATTTCTTTTTTATCTTAAAGGGATAGTAATACTTCGTTTTAACTTTATTTTATTTTGTAGGCATTAAAAAAACATGAAGAGTGATATAAGTCTTATCTCTCAAACCTTTATGGTTTATGAGATATTCACAAGCAAAGTTCCCCTCCCCGCCCCTTTTTCCTAGTGTAAGCAATCTCTTCTCAAATGTGAGTCTGGTTGTATGACAGTACAGATAACAGAAGGGGACAATTTTCTTTGTATGAAAACAATGAAAGCCCTTCCCCCATTGACAAGTTTTTCAGCTTTTTCCATTATCTTAATTGAAGATTGTCCCTCTCTGCAGTCTACCTGGGCATCTCCCTTCTGATCTGGTTGAACAGGGGGGGGATACTTTGTTTGTGAATATCTCTTAAACCATAAAGGTTTCTTCATGTTTTTTTAATGCCTACAAAATAAAATAAAGTTAAAATGAAGTATTACTATCCCTTTAAGAAGACAGACTGGAAGCACTAGCAACAGGCACAAGCAGCTGACCTGTGTTCCTGGTGGTGGTGGTATTATTGCAGCTAAGCAACAATTCTGCCTTTTTCAGGATCATGTTCCACCTGGACAATGTCGTGAAGGGAAAGGAACCCCCAGGGTCAGGGGAATGGTGTGGGCTCGCTTGACCACTAGTCTGGATGCTCTGCATTGCTTCCCCTACCACTCCTCTAAAGCTAGTCCCATCAGCTGCTTCACCATCACTGTTACTACCACAAACACCAACCACATCAATTTCTGCCCCTGAGTCTTCTTCCTCACAGTCACTAGAAATATGATGATCACCCCTCCTTCACTCCTAACACTAACAAACTGCTAGACCTTCTTAGTAGTATTACTAGCACTGGCAGGACTGCTTGTGGATGGTAAGTGTGACTTAGGGTCCCCTGCTGTTACACTTGGCATCATCTTCTCCTCCCCCCTCCAGAGAATTACAAGAAACACTGGCAGCAGGTTCAGCACTGGCAGCAGGTTCAGAACTGGCAGCAGACACAGCACTGATGACAGCAGGGGAAGCAGGCACAGCACATCTTGCAGCAGGCACAGGCAGTTGTACTGTCATGCTATCATTACTACCCTTTTCTTCCTCCCTTGAGATTAATTTCCCCAAGATCCCCAGGGGTGATTTATGGGACTGGCTAGCATTGGGTCTGTAGTGGTCACTTCCTTCTCCTCCTCAGACTCAGTGGACACATAAGAGTCCTTCCAGCTCTTCCTTTTATTGTTTGTAAACTTGCTCATAGTGATCGCAGTCACTTTGAGCCTCTCCTGCCTCCATTTTGCTACTAACACACAGCAGAACAGCACAGCACATCTCTCTTGCTCTGTATCTGCTTCTATTACGTTTGACTTGACAGGCGAAAATGGCAAAGTTTTTAATCGCTGTATTTAAAGCAGGTTTTCCCATGAAAAAGCAGACAACACTGTGGTTTTCACCGATTTTTTTCATGGAAATACGACGGGACCTTTCGCCCACCCCTACTTTTAACCTTTTGAATGATAGAGAGGTCTCCAACTCATTTCTATATATTGCATTGGAAACACCTGTGGTATCCAGTGGGTTACAATCTCCATTTAAATCAATGAGAATTTGTCCCCTATGGTGCAGTTGCTTTATTACACAATTAGTACATCAACCTTACAAACACACAGATTGAGATAAATGTACTAAGAAAAGTAATTCTGGGGAAAACTAATCGATCCCTTGGGAATAAAAATGTTATCTGGGTAAAAGGTGATACTGCGTTAGCCATGGAAAAGCCGGGACAATGAGTAAAAGTGATATCTTTATTGGATAACTGAGCAGCTTTAGAGTGCAAGCTTGCAAAACTGTTTAGGTCTCTTCGTTAAGCATGTTATCTCTAGAAAAAAAAGCAGAAGGGCTTTTGCTCAGAAAGCCAAAGCTGTCTTCACTATGAATATGTAGTGGTGGTCCTCTTAAATAAAACCCTTAAAATCTTTGTCATTTTTGTCCTATTGCCAAAAAGTTTTTTTTTTCAAAGGTTACAAACTTTGCTTTCCTTTACTTACATGTATTTTGTGCCAAAAACTTGATGTTTCCGGGAAACACAATACAAGCAGCTGGGGGGGGGGGGGGGGGGGGCTAGGCTGTTATGCAGTGATTTATTTAGCAAAATTAAGACAGGAGAGGTTCATAGTATGTGATATCACTACAAGCACCTGGATGACCAAAAAAAGAGTAGCTGGAAGGATTGTGATGCATCCAGTGAATCTGAGGAGGAGGAGGAAGTGACCACTACCAGCATTGAAGGGTCTGGAAGCCCAGATCAAATTATGACCAGTCTCCTAAATCGTCCCTTGGGATCTTGGGGAATATAGCATCAGAGGCACAGGAAGAAGTGGGTAGCAGTGTGAGCAAGACAGGTCAGCTACTTGTGCCTGCTGTTAGTGCTGCCAGTGTGTTATACTCAGGAGGGGGGTAGGAGATGATGGCATGTTTGACAGCAGGGGACCCTAAGTCATACTTGCCTTCCCCAAGCAGGCCCACTACTACAACAATGCAGCAGCTAGAGACTCAGTGCTTTGGTTGAAGCTTGCCATATCATCAGATAATGGTTCCTTTTAACGTTCAGGACACTGATCTATTTGTGACACATTTCTACTTACTCCACTTTAGACTCACCCACTATCCAGATTTCCCATGTCTACCTAATTTTGAGTTATCAGTTATTCTGCCCATTTAGCTCACTGTATAATGGACGTTATTATTGGGTCTTCCACTTTAGTAGAGGAGCGTTGAAGAACATTGCAAACAGATCAGCATCCTGCACGTGGAAAGGAACCAGCATTCAATGGTGTGGAAACGCTTAGACCAGCGCACGTTCAACCAGGTGGAATATAAGACTCGGAGAATGGTGGGAGGATAGGGGAACTATGAGCAAGAGCAACAGGAGTGGTTTAATAATATGCTCTATAGCAAGCCATCCCAAGTAAGCACATATTATACCGAAAGTGTAAATGTCTGACTCCAACATCACTTCTTGACTATATGCAAGAAATTCTTGCTTGCAAGCATATAGACTCACTCCACATTGGACTCCCCCACTATACAGGTTTCCAATGCCTACCTAATATTGCGTTATCTGTTATTCTCCCAATTTAGCTCACCGTATAATGGATGTTATTATTGGGTCTTACACTTTAGCAAAGTGACCTCATGTAACGGATCCTACCCGTTACTGAGCCCTTGACTGGACCACAAACTATTTACTTAAAAACTATGGACCTTGTTGCCCTGCTTGGATGTAGCTGTGGGCTCTGGCATACGAACTGGCCAGCTATTGCCAGGAACAAAGACTTATAGTTAAGAACATTGGTTTGTGTATTAAGTTTGGTTTTATGTATTTTCAAATATTGTATGTGTTTAATTGTACTTGTCCAATTTGAAGGTTTGTGCAATCACCAACTACCAGGTATGCAAATATCTTCCTTAGCTTAACCTGGGAAATGGTAGGCAGACCAGTGATTGATCAAAGTTGGGGCAGGGCAGTCAAAATAGTCAATCAAAGGCTCCAACCTTGGGCCACTGTCCCTAAGATGTGGATTATAGCAACTCCAGCCATTCACTATGTTGACCCCCTGCCATGTGGTAATTAGTTCACGCCCTCAAGTCTTTGTTCAATCAAACCCCTGTGTATCTGAAATGTAACCCTGTCTGAGTCATTGTATCTGTTAAGACCAGCTGTTGCTGGCTTTTGTCTGATTTAATCATGTTCCCTATTGTATCAGGTTTCCCCATGTGATCCAATGTACTGTACTGTATATAAATATCTGTGGTTTGTGATAATAAAAGAGTTCTGTTTTGGAGTGGACAAAGAGTCCTGGAGTCTTGTATTGCTTATGGTCTAAAGTATCCACTCTGATACCCATCTGCGCCAAGTATCCTGAATCGCTGACCGCCTGCTGCCAGTTTCCTGTGTCCTAACTTCGTGGACTGTCAGGCGGCGACGTGGACTCTTCCCTGCTTCCCTGCTTCCAGCGATCCTGCGGCTGTTTCCAGTGACTGTTCATACTTCAACTGGTACATCTGACGGCACTTATCTGCGTCGAGAAGGAGAGACCCAGGAACAACGGCGGAAGGCGACACGGTCCCTTCTCAGCTTCTGTTACACCTCATCTCACAGATATCTTACCCACCACCCACCTTCTAGTAGTGGGGATTTTCTGTAAAGCTCATTTATTTGTATTTATATCCTTTAGCATTCCCTAACAATATTTTCTTCAAACACTAATTGTTTTTTTTGTTTTTTTTTGCTACAATTGTGTTTTTTTGTTTCTATATTTTACTGTGTATGTTATCTTTTGGTTTCTAATAAATATTAATTCTATATTTAGAGGCATTTTTTACTCACCTCTTCCCCTATTCTATTTTACATGTATGGAACTAGACTTTGATGGAGTTTCTGTACTTGAATTCTAAGAACAAGAAGCAAGGGCACTGTCAATAAGACTCTAAGGATATTAAATAGGGGCAGTTCAAATAGTGATCCCATATATTTGTATTTTTAGTTGTTCTTTATATAATGCATTCTTACACACTGTATTTTTGAAGGCTCCCAGATTCCTCTCTATCTCTCACTTAGTACCTATATTGCAGATGAGCGCTGGTCTATATCATCATCCCTCTCGCTTCATGTTGTTCTTAGTTGAAGTTGGTATGTCCACAATAGATGAATACCCTAAAGTGACTTTAGCATTCCATGTTCATGTAATGGATATAGAGTTGAACTGGAAATATCTTATAAATCTTCCAAAGCATTTCGGAATCACTCTGATCCCTTCATCAGGCAAACTCATATTGTTTTTTTTCTAGAAAATTAATTATTGGATGCTTTGGTAATTAACACATAACAGAAAGCAGTTATAATAAATTTTACGTCTTTTTGAAAATATTTCTTGTCTGTCATATATTATTCTGTAAAGATTTGGTAGCATCTCTTAGAAATCATCACTGGTAGTGCAGGATGGTATTTTGTAATATAATAAAAATGATTTAGCAAGCTTTTCATGTTGCTAGGGCAAAGGGGAGGAGAGTCTTTGCTCATATTTCACGTACTCTGGGTATGCCAGCCACTCAAATCCCAATCAACCTTCTCAGCTGCTGCCCTTTATACAGTCAGTGGGTTGGTTTTTATCATCAGTGGAAGGTTTAAAGTGAAAAAGGAGACAAAGAAAAAGAAAACAAGCTAAATGTAGATGCCCTAGAGAAATTGTCAGAATGTTGAAAATATAAAAAAGCAATTGTACAATTTTGACGTTTGTGAGACCTCTTAGGAGTGTAAGGGATAGGCTCACCCATTTTGTATTTATTAAGAAAATAATATTTTTCCACCTAGGAGGAACAGCCCCATTAAGCCCTTGGATGCAAGTGACATCTCTGTTGCATTTAAAATATTCAATAAAAAAATTAAACAACTAAAAATAAAAAAATTTAACTACATTAATAATAATATTAAATCTCTAATGAGACAGGAAGGGGTATTTTATAAACCCCTACACACTCATATATGTATATGTCACATCAAATTAAAGCCCTTTCTACCCTTTAAAAAATGGTATATAATATGTGTTTGTGCAAAAAATGAGAAAGATAGGAATTATGGTTGAACACACACATAGCAAAAATGGCAAAATTGCTTGTGTCCTTAAGTAGTTAATATCTGTACTTTGCATGAACTGTAAAGCGCCTGTTTTAGCAGATCTATTTTTAGCAGTATATAGCAACATAGTAATAGTTTCAGGCGGGAAAGCGCCATCCGAATTTCTGAAATTTACACTGAAAATTCAGACAAAGTCTGTTTCGGATTATGATTTTTTGTGTTGGCGGACCTTTGCTTTCAGAAGGTCAGAATGATGCTGAATACGCCTTATTTGTCCGAATTCCGAACTTAGCCGAGCCGAATCACACAAGTCTACTAAGCCCCATCCCAGCTTTGTCCTACTGTAACATAATCTCAAACATACTCTGACCTCCTGCCTTGTCCACTACACTGGTATAGCTAGAAACTCACATTTTAACTACCCCTCCACTGCAATTGGAAAAAATTCCTGTAGAAAATTTCTTGGGATTAATGTAAATGATAATATTTTGATGGGTTTCTATAGGTGGAAATTTTTGTAGGAAAAGCAGCAAGTTGCTTTTCACCCACCCCTAGTCTGCAGAGTCCACTGGGTTATTTCATCAGAGCTCACAAATATACTAAGAATGAATTCCAAGAAATACAAACCAACAATAATGCATTTCTCCCAGCATGGGCTTAGTCATAATCACCAAAAGACTAGTACTTTTAATCATCAATCTGCATTGTTTTGTCTAACATTTAACTCATTATTAGCAAAGGTTATGCTTTACCTATTGATTCACACAATATCATACAGATATCCAGGGGAAGTCTCTGGTTTTGATTCATTGTCTCTGGATCTTACTGTCCCTGTTTTTGCACCTGGTTTAAGAACTGAATTTCAACCCCATATTGTATGTGCTTCACAGTAAAATGTTAATAGTCTAGGAGCTTCCCCATATGTTTTTTTAAGTAGTAGTTAGGTGTGTGTAATGTTTGTTCTGTTGTAAAAGAGCAGTTGTAAATCTCATGTGCACGGTTTTCTGTAGGCACCATGGCACCATGAACAGGCTCAATATGTTACTGTCAAGGGAAACATGTCCTTGGAAATGTTATTGAAATCTTAGCAAGCATGCAGTATTAGTGCTTCATTATAGGGATCCTTCTTTTCTTTCATTTTTTTCTGTGTACTTATTCTATTTAATGTTATTGATGGTTTGTGTGTGTTAATAATTTATTCAAGGTTATCAAGGCTCCAGGTGTTCAGGTTAATGTGGACTTAAAGCATTTGTATCTTAATCAGCTGAACTATATTTTCATACTTGTTTGACTTCATTCACATAAGCATTCAGTAATTACAAATCAGTTCAGCGATCTGAAAATCCATACATATTTATTGAGAAAGGCAGGCACCAAAAAAGTGTTTTTAGTGCATCCTGAAACAGTGCAATTGATTTTCTTCTTTTTTAGCATCATGAATACAGTCAAATTGTGCAATGTGAATACCCATTCTTGAAAAACAAGTGCAATAATGCCTGTTAAAGCTATATCTACAAACATATTTATTTCTGAAACTCTAAAATAGCAGATACTATGATGTATTTTTTCTCATTTACTTGCCAGGTAGTTGTTAAAGTTACAAGTATATTAATTGTTAACTGATATTTATATATAAAAGTTCAGTTTACTAACATTTTAGCAAAAATATAAACAAGAGAGGTGGTACTTCCAAAGCAATACATCCTGTTCACAAGTCATTTAATAGAATCATCCACAGCATCCAGAGTATAGGTTCTCATATAAATGATGACATTGGGCAGTACTTACATACTACTCAGTTTTAATTAATTTGAACGTGATATATTAAACTCCTCTATAGAATTAGAAGGTACTCCAGTTAGATTTCAAATACTGGGAGCAGCAACAAAGGTTGATATATCCAGTATTTAATAAGAGCTCCTATAGTGCCTTGTAAATGTATGACTATAAGTTGAATGCACGAAATCCTAGACACATTTGGCAGTGGTAAATGCAAACATATGCTGTACAAAAGCACCATGCATTTAATGCTGAAAACCTCCACACTTGCAAATCCCATAGATGAGACAACATTAAAATATATCTTAAAATACTTTACTTCATAAATTCAATAAATAAAAACAAATAAAACAGCTTCTGATTTGTTTCTAGGCCACACAACCATTCCCTATGAATTTTCCAGCTGATTAAAGGGTGGAACTCAACATGCGGTCCATTTTAATGAAAGATGGCAGATGACATTATACATAATAAATTAATTTACAGAGTTGGAATAAAAATAAATACAAACTATAAAAAGTAATATATATTATACATTATTAAAGAAAAACAATATAGTTACCAGTATACGATTATATAGTATGTAAAGCCAAATTATTTAGTATAATCTGATTTGTACTAACATAACCAGGGGATTCTAAAGAGATTAGTGCCTCATAAGTAGGGAGCGGCGAAAATTTCCACCACACACTATAGTCAGTGAAAAATGGCACTTTCTGCTTGGTGAAAATTTTGCAACGAAAAGTGATGATTTTCCATTTTTTTCTCCTAGCTCATTCCATTGAAATCAATGGGAACATTGAAGTTACAGATAACACATAACAAATATTTTATTTCCCAAAGGCATTGTATAAAAGGGACATGAGGGTGCCTGTGTTGGTGGAGTATGAGGAAAGAATCATTTGAACAGGAATTTTTTGGGGGGGGTTTGTTTACTGGGATTGGGGGCAGTTAATAAAAAATAAATCAATAAAATAAAATAAGACACTTTATGTAAAGTGATAGAGACAGGAACCCCCTGATATAAGCTGCCACTAGGGTGGACTGATACTTGACTTGACAGAGTATTTTATAGAGGATGATTTGTTTGATTTGTTGTTAGAGGCCTTTGTAGCAGGCACAGGCAGCTGACCTGTCCTGCTGTCACTAGTACTACCCTTTTCTCCCTTCCTTCCCATTCCCTTTTGTCCCTCCCTTCTCATTAAATTCCCCAAGATCACTTGGAGTGATTTAGGGGGACTGGACGGCATTGGTTAAGTACTGCTAGTCACTTCCTCCTCCTCCTCAGAATCAGTGGACACATAATAAGGGTCCTTCCAGTTCCTCTTTTTGTTGCTCATAGTGATAGGAGTCACTATGAGCCTCTCCTGCCTCAATTTTTTCAAAATATCACAGCAGAACAGCACAGCATGTCTATGTCGCTCTGTAGCTGCTTCTATTGTGTCTGCCTTCAGCGAAAATGTCACGTTTGTATAGCGGAAGTGTGAAAGCAACTTAAATCAATGGGCGCAAATTTTATAGCCATTAAAAAAATTGTGAAAGATTTTGGCCAATGGGCGAAAGATGTGTAAATTTTAACCATTAGTTTTATAGCGGATTTTCCCATGAAAAAGCGAATAACAACAAGATTTTCGCAAAATTTCTTACAGGAACATGGCAACAACTTTCTCCCATCCCTACTCATAAGGTTTATTCCTCTCAGGCATATGCCTATGTAAGCATGGATTCCATGGGGAAGTAATTTCTAAAATATGTGAAATTGCTTGTATACACATCCTGTGCAATAGTAACATAGTAAATTAGGTTGAAAAAAGACACAAGTCCATCAAGTTCAACCTTTGCTTCATAACCCAGAGAAATTAGAATTATATAAGCTTTCCTGCTGTCTTTATCTGAATAATATAACCCTGTCTGTTCACTCTTGAAAGAAATGTTTATAATCTTCTCTTAAATGTATCCATTGTATCTACCATTACCACATTTTTGGGCAAGGAATTCCACAATTTAACAGAACTTACTGAAAAAAAACCATCCTCTGCTGATGTTGAAACATCCTTTCCGCTAATCTCAAGGGGTGCCACTGGTTATTTGATCAGGCCTTAGAATGAAAAGCTCACCAGAGAGATCCTCTGTTATGTTGCCCTCTCACATACTTGTATATTTTGATAAGATCTCCTCCAGTTCTAGAATATCCTTTTTCAGAAATGACGCACAAAACTGCACTGCATATTCAAGGTGAGGTCTTACCAATGATTTGTACAGTGGCAAAATGATGTTATCCACTCTTGCTTTAATACCCCTTTTTATGCAAGACAGGACTGTTTTGCTAATGCTATATGACACTAGTCACTATTTCCAAGTCTGTATATTACAAGGATTCCCAGGTCAAACTCTAGCAATGAGTCCCCTAAAATGATTACATTAAAGGGATAGTAATACTTAAAATGTAAAAAAAAATATGTTGTAGGGTTTATCCCCCTGAGTAAAACAAGGGTATTCCCACTGCTGAAAGGTGTTTCATTCAAAAGTTATTAATTTTCAAAGTTGAATTTTATAGGTGCAATATCACAGTGGCCTGAAACTGTACAGTGGCGCTGTTGCTACACGATCCTATGGACAGCTCTGGTCCCAGGACCATAAATCTCCATAGGATGGTGTAGCAACAGCGCCACTATACAATTTCAGGCCACTGTGATATTGCACCTAAAAAATTCAACTTTGAAAATTAATAACTTTTGAATGAAACACCTTTCAGCAGTGGGAGTGCCCTTGTTTTACTCAGGGGGATAAACTCTACAACATATTTTTTTTTACATTTTAAGTATTACTATCCCTTTAAGGTCATAAGTAGCACTGGGATTTTTTCTTCCCAAATGCATAACTTTACACTTATATATATCCCATATTAAAGTGGCTCTATCATGTCTATTAACATTATGGTAAATTGTTTTATATGTTCATCAATTTCAACGTAACCCTTTGAGCGCCAGAGGTGTATCCAAAGCATTGAAAAGCAATGTGTTGCGTACCCCTCTGGCACTGAAAGGGTTAATACAGTAGAAAGTTGTGTGAATTGTCAGATTTACAGGATAAGATAACATGCATTTGTGCATATAGGTCTGGAAGAGCACTGCCGTCTTGCTTACATAAGGCATGAAAATCAGCGTGATCCTTACCTTGCATGTTAATCTGTCCTCTAAGACTGTCTCCATGCACATTGTGCACTCCTCTATCTTGATTATGTATGTGAGCATATCGGATATACTTCTTGTTCTGGTCAGTCCGCTTCACTCTGGTTACAATGCTTTCAATGAGAAGTGTATGTATTGTGAGCGTGTGAACACGCTGTCACTGAAGCTCAAGGGAAATATTGGGGAGGAGAAGAGAATGAAGGGAGGAAGGATTAACTACAACTGCAGGGCAGCTTGCTCCGCAGTGATCCGCATCTGACGTCACAGGTAGGGATGGGCGAAAATTTTCTCCTCAAACTGAAATCAGCGAATAATGGCACTTTCAGCTTGGCAAATAATTTCCCAAAAAAGTGCAGTTTTTCTGCTTTTTCCCGCCTTTTCCATCCATTGAAATCAATGGGAAGAAAACTATTTCTCCACCACAAGAAAATTTTCTACAGCCATTTAGGTAGGACATTTGTTCTCTGTATTAGGGGAGTCTGGGGGCACCCTAGGGGATAAGAAGGGAAGAAGGAGGTTGACCCCCAAATACTCCAATATTCCATGTGACTGACTGGCAAGACATAGGCAGCTAGGGACCTATTTGCTTGCTGGTCTTGCTGATATTGTTTCTGTGCTGGGTGGGGAAGTCTGGGGAAAGAAGTTGTTAATTTTATTTTCAGTTATAATTTTTTTGGACAGACTGTGATAAGGCAACAGGGTTATTTTTATAAATAAAAATAAATAAATAAATAATTAAGTAAAAAAGAATAAATAACTAAATATCTTAGGTGACAGTGACGGACAGCTGACTGGGCTTAGGCAAGGCATCATACAGCTTAGAGGAATATAAGGGTAATATTGGGCAAGAACTGTCAAGTGATGCTGATGTTGCTGAGGATGACCTAATGATGACTGATGATGATGCAGATCTAGAATATATCCCTCAAGCATCCTTCCCTTGTTCAGATACAGATGATGTTGAGAGTGAAGATGATGACAGGGCTATAAGGTTAGCAGAAAGTCAAAGGCTGTATCTTCCACCACTTTTAAGGAGCACTGTGGTTGTCTATAAAGTTTTTGAGAAAGCCTTTGGAAAGTCTGACCCTGGACAAGTACAGATGTCAAAAAGCACACAGTCACCCTATCAGTCATCATCAGCATCATCGCCTCTTCAAAGTCCAAGTCCCACTCAGCCACAAACACCTGTTTTGAGTACCCAGCAACAGCAACACAGGTCAGCATCCACAGTGTTAGATATGACAAGTACCTCTGGTGATGCTGCTGTAAGTGCTGCACCTGTGACACATAGCAGTAGTGGCAGTAGAATTACATCAACATCCAGCTTCAGTAGTAGTACTAGTAGTAGTAGCAGAAACCACACATGACAGACAAAGCCAGGACTTAACAGCAGCACAGATGAGGGATTTGAAGAAGGGTTGCCACCATTTACTCCACTTGGGACCACTGTTATGTGCGACAAGTAATGTGTGTCACTAATCTGAGAAGGAGGATAGAGATTTGGTGCAAAAATGACAATAGTAAAAACTATATACATGCACAAATCACAACCACACCAGCCATTCCCCCACTACCACCACTACGATACACATCTGCCACATTGTAGGATGTATTTTTTTTTTTTTTTTTTTTTTAATCTCTTGACATCATCATGAATATGTGCCAGTGTAATTTACAAAGGAAGTTAGTGTTATGGGCAAAGGACAAATGCATTCTGCATGCTAACACATTTTTCAAGCCAGCTGTAGGACTCTCAGCTTTGAGTTTCAGCCAATTATTTCTAAACTTTAGCCCTCAGAACAAAGTAATAGTACAGAGGGAAATGTAGTATCTATACGAAATATAGGTGAAAAATGTGTTAACATAGGCAGAAAATTTGTTAAAATAGGTGAACAGGAGGAAATTTTTGCATAGGAGGAAAAGTGTCATTTTTCTCGGGAATAGCGAAAAATCTGCACGTTTTCACGAAAAGTCATGCGGGAAATTTTTAAGTCTGCCATTTTATGTAAATCTCTCTGTAGAGAAAAAATATCCTGTTCTGAATGTATTACCCTGCATAACTGAGTGTAATCTGCTAATATTGATATTCTGCTTTCTATATCTATTTACAGGTCATTTGTAAACAGGTTAAAAAGCAGTGGACCAACTCCTGAACCCCGAGGTACTCCACTCTCAACTTTAACTCCATTGAAGAATTTTCCATTTACAACAACACACTGTTTCCTATCCTTCGACCAGTTTTCTATTTGAATATGTTATCCCCAATTTCCTTATGTTTTACCCCAACCACATGTGTGGCACTTTATCAAATGGCTTTACAAAATCTAGATACACTGCATCTACTGCTTGAGCATTATCTAGGTTGCTACTTACTTTTTCATAGACGCTCAAAATAATTTGGCACAATTCATTCCTCATAAAACCATGTTGATTCCTGCCAATAATCTTATTTTCTGCTGTGTAGTCCTGAACATAATTCCTTATTATCCCTTCTAGCACTACTACAGTGGTCAGGCTTTCAGTTCTATAATTCCCAAACTTGTGGCATTGAACCTGTGGTGAGAGAATCTTTAAAGAGTAAAAATGAAATGGTAAAATAGATACAAGGATCCATCTATTAATGAAATAGTAATACTAAAAAATTACTTCCCTATTACTTCCCTATTACTTCCCTATTTTGTAACCCTTAAATAAAGAAGAAAAATGCCACCAGCGGCATCTCTCAAACCCTTATGGTTTGAGAGATAACTGCTTACAAAGTTCTCACCTGCCTAATGTCAGCATTCTAGCTGACAGCAGGGGAATCCTCTCCTGGGATCAGCTGGCAGCTCTGCAGCAGAGCCCAGATTGCGTTAATAAAAAAGAAATCCTTCATTAAAAAGGTCTTCTACATGTGCTTGGTTTGCAAGCATACGTAGAAGACCTTTTAAGTGAAAGATTTCTTTTTCATTAACACAATCTCGGCTCTGCTGCAGACCTGCCGGACGGTCTGCAGATCGGATTCCAAATCTGTCAGCTAGAAGGCTGACGTCAGGCAGGGGAGAACTTTGTAAGTGGTTATCTATCAAGCCATATGGGTTTGAGAGATTTATATGTACTTGACAAATTGTAGCAATCTAGGTTATTGTATTTACTTGTCAGATTTCCCAATAGGCATAGTAGGCCTAGTGATCCAAATTTTGAGGGGAGCCTCGGCTGTGCTTGCCACACCCACATTGCAAATCATGGGTGTGGCTAGGGTAATCACAATGTTCCTGCACTAATTAATTTAACTCTTTACAGGTTATTATTTAAACCGTTGGATGCTAGAGAAATCTCAAAAGCATTACAAAGTAAAATGTTGGCGATCTATCTAGCAACCAAGGGGTTAAAGCTTTATACATACTGTTGATAGGAGACACTATAGACACCTCTAGTCTCTCCCTCTTTCGTTAGAATATAAAATACCTGATATTGCATATACTGAACAGAGCAAGTCATTATCCTTGCACTCCACCTTTCCTGCTGTTTCTTAACCCTTTGAATGCCAGAGGGGTACGCAACGCATTGCAAAGCAATGCGTTGTGTACCTCTCTGGCACTCAAAGGGTTAAACAGTAGAGTATAGCCTCCTGAGTCCTGATCAGAAAGTGTGGAGGGCAAAGGACATTTTTCCCCCAGCTTGCTGAAATATAGCACTTACAATATCAAATATTTTAATTTCTGTGATATCATAGAAACTGTTACTTACATATCTATGAATGCTACACTGTGATGTTTCATAACAAGCAGCTTGTATTTTATACTTAGGTTTCCTTAAACAATTTGAAAATGAAAAGGGTGAATAAAACATTTTCGTTTAATACGTCTATTGTACTCAAAGGATTAATAAAGCCTTCACACAAGACTAAATTAACATCTAGTAAGTAAAAGTTTTCCAAAGTGTACTGATCCCCAAAATGTTCTTTGTCTATCACAATTAACTCTTTGAGTGCCTCTGGGAATCAAAAGGATTAGTATTCAAAGAATATATGTGACTAATTCAAAATGATATTTATATTCTCACAAAAATCAAATATTTATACATTAAAAATGGAAACTGGCTTCTCACCAATTACAATACAATGGAGACATAGCACTTTAGTTTTCCATATTTATTGCTCTTGTGTAGTTCATACAAAGGTTTATTCTTACACTGTCAAGTAAATAAATGATGGCATGTCTTAAGAGTAATAGATAAAATGCAGTTCAAAATATATATGTGTTGATAATGGTATCCAAAACTAATTCACTCGAGAGATTTTTTTTTGGGGGGGAGGGGTAGAAGTAAAATCAGGTGAAGCATGATTCTTGGTCAGAAAGGGACTTGGTCTTTCCATGGCTATCATTTGTCTTTCCAGGCTCCTCACTAAATGCACTTTCAAAGGCAGATAAAATGGACTTCCGCAATGATTCTTTGAAGTCTCTTCCCATGAAAACATAAAGGAAAGGGTTTAAGCAGCTGTTGAAGAATGCCAGGCTAGTTGCCAAAGGACTTCCAATAAGAACAGCAAATTTTAGTTCCTTGTTCTCCCAGTGATGCATGACCACCTCTAGTACAGAAAAGATATGATATGGGAACCAACATAGGAAAAAAACAACCACTACAGATGCCATGACTCTGAAAGGTCGACTGGACCAAGCTAAATGGCTCCTTCTCAACTTCAGAGCCATCAAAGAATAGAAGACTAAGATGAGTCCAAATGGGAGCAAGAATCCAAAAAGAAAACGAACTGAAATCATGATCTGATGTCTCATGGATCTGAGCGCCACCACATCCAGGTCCTCAAAGTCATTTGAGAAAGCATAATTGTTGTAGCAATGTGTGACATTACTTTCATCATCCTTAATGGTATCCCGAAAAGCCAGATAAGGTGAGCAAAGAACAACTGCTGTTAGCCAGATGAATAGAGAGACTATGGAAGCCAATTTGATTGTCCTGTGGTTCTGGGACCACACAGGTCTCACCACAGAGACACAACGGTCAGCGCTAATTACAGTCAGCAGAAAGACACTAGCAAATAAGTTGAGGAATGCAATGGTGCTGTTGAACTTGCACAGCAATGTGCCAAAAGGCCAGTCAAATCCAAGGGCTGTGTATGCGATGCTCAGTGGCAAGAAGAAGGTAAAGATAAAGTCAGCAATAGCAAGGTTAAGGAACCATACAGTGTTAACTGTCTTTTTCATCCTGAAGCCAGCAATCCAGATGACCAAACCATTTCCAGTTGTCCCAAGCAGAAAAGCTATGCTGTATATTACAATGGAGAGGTAACGAAGTATGGTTTCAAGTCCAGAAGGCATTTCATCAGACAGGACATCCTCATCCTCCCCCTCATCCCATGGCAATGAAGGAGAAGCTGGAGAAAGCAGAGAGATAGTGGAGCTTTCCATATTACGTGGTCCTGCAAAATATTAACTCAGCTGTTAATAATGTTAATAATAATAATAATATACATTAATACAGAATTCACTATTAGACTAAGGGTCATTTGATCGAAAGAAAAGTGGAGAATTTTGAGGGCAAACCAAATGCAATGTAGAGGAGACAAAAATCTCCAAATTCCCATTGATGTAATTGGGGCTTGTAATTGTAATCACTTGAATGCCAGAGAGGTGTTGAATAAATTACAAAGCAATGGATTGCAGATCTCGCTGAAATTCAAGTTGTTGAAAGTGTCATTTAAATCAATGGGGATTTTTTATTTATATATTTGATAAGGCATCATATCCAATGCACTTGTTTTCTCCACCAAAGACATGAAATAATTCCTAAATACAATGGTGTATTTATGAATTATCATTTTTCTCTACATAGTGAATGCATGGAAAGTTCACTAAACACATCACACATAAAAATATGTTATTGATATAAAAAAGCAACAAATTTGCCATTATTTCGATGGTGTATTAGAGGGTTTATTTATTGCTTAATGTGTCCATGACACATGGGCATGACAGCAAGAGCCCTAAAAACTAGATTTGCAGAACACATTGGGAACATAAAAAGTGCCACACAAACAATCTAGCATTAAAACTAAAAGCAATAGCATCAGTGAGTAAACATTTCTATCATGGTCACAATCACAACCCTAATGGTGTACAAGTCTGGGGGTAGGAAAAGCTCAATTTAGGGTTTAGGAAAGGGAATCTATCAAAAACACTACTGAAAAAAAGAAAATCATATTTTTTTTTTAGTTTTAATCATAAAAAGAAAAAAAGAAAATCATATTTTATTTGAATTCCATGACACCTAATGGACTAAATGGGGAGTTGAAATGGATTTTACATAAGTAATTGATTTATTCCTCACTGTAAATGGGATCTAGTATCAGAAAGTAACCCATAAAACATTCATCCGATTTTTGACCTAAGACTCTAATGGGTTATTAAACTCACAGTTTTATAGTGTTATGTATTGTACTGGAGCAATAATTTTGATAACTTTTTAAAATTCTTCTGGCATTACATTGAATATTTTTTGTCAAACTACTCATTATTAGTTATTATGCATGACAATCTAATGTATATGAAACAACTATGCAATAAATTGTTAACTTTGAGTGAAAGCAACTGCATAAAGAATTAAATTACAGTTAGAGTAGTATGTTCCAATCAGTTCTTTTTGATGTGTTAATCATTTCTAACCAATATGTAATTAGGCTTAGTAAGATAATGTTATTGAGAAATTATTAATTTACTTTTCCAAGGAATTACTTCCGTAGTACAGATTCACTATTTTTAATTGCTCTGGCTCATAAAAATAACCATGGTAATACAATAGAAAAGTTTGTTGACAAATGCTATCCTATCAGTTAAAATTAGCTATCCGACCATTAGTTACTCACAGAAGAATGAACTAGTGACTGGTTTTGTGGGTGGGATTAAGACTATTGAAATAATTCAAGTGTCATTTTCAGGTCTTTCAACCTGGAAAAAGGCAAACAGCAAAACTGGTCAGGGCTTAACCAGGGAGCTCAGTGCCCTAAATATGCTATGTGCGATAATTTGTTACTGTGCGATTAAAGGGAATTGGAGGTCATGCTCCATATTATGGGAAGTTCACCAAGTTCATGCACTCGGAGGTAGCTTGACTTTTATCCTCTTACGTGGTGCATACTAAACTTAACGGGCATTATATTTGTTACAATGTATGCTCTTGACTCTATCTAACTATAGCTGAGATAGTTTATCCTATATCCCATTAGAATTTGCAATCGGTATGTACAACATAGAGATATTTTAAGGCAAAACTGCTAATTGTTTTCACCATCTTTATAAACACTTACTAATGTACCTATAACTTCAATGTTAAGTGAGAAACCTAATCTTCAATGCTTCTTTATACCTAGTCAGCTTGAGTCAAGAATGTAGCATCAAACATATTCATAATCAGTCGGTATTATGCACGAAGTCCTGCTGGTTGCTCAAGCTCCTCACATGTTTAACTAACCACCCCCCCAACACAATTTATTTTGTTGGCTAGAAACACTGTTTTGAACATTAACTAAATTAACCTCTGACAAGGTGCAGTCTATTAATGTATTACATAACAACTTAAATAACCTTATATTAGTGCTGCTTATCTATCGCCATACATGTCCTGTATATAAAGCACTGTACCCCATCTGCAACTTATATCCTTTCCCAGTAATTACATGTTACTGGGAGACTAATGGGAATTGGAGGTTATGTTACGCATTTATTTTAAAAAATAGTTTTGAGTTAGAGTTATAAAATATGCTAATTAAGACACAATAAATATGTCTTGGTTGGACTAACTCTTTAGTAGTGTTGAGCGAGCATGCTCGGCCGATGCTCGGATCGGCTCGAGCATCGCTCTGCTCGGCACATGGCGGTACTCGTACGAGTACCGCATGTGCTCGCCCGCCATGTTCGGGTCTCCTCCCCGCACGTTTTGCGGCTGCTGCGCAGCCAATAAACGTGCAGGGAGGCTCTGACATCGGTGTAATGCCAGCAGCCATGTTGGCTGCTGGCATTACACTGATTGGCTGGCCAGAACCCGTGGTCAGGTGCTGTATAGCACCTGACCATCGAGTTCGACTCAGTCTTAGCCAGGGAGAGCTGAGGATAGGAAGGGAAAGGCAGTGTAGGGAGGAAAAAAACCAAATTTGTGAAAAAAAAGAACCAAAAGTCCTTTTTAGGACTACTGTGTGTGGGGGCAGCAGGTTATTTTGTGTGGGGGGAAAAAAACAAAAAAAAAAAAAAAAAAAATATTCTGTTTAGTGTGCAAAGTTGCAGATTAGAGCACATTCTGTTTAGTGTGCACAGTTGCAGATTAGAGCACATTCTGTTTAGTGTGCAAAGTTGCAGATTAGAGCACATTCTGTTAAGTCTTCAAACTAAAATATCAAAGTCACATATTCCATTCAGTGTGCTTCGCCGCAGTTTAGCAGCACATTCTGTGTACTGTGCAGAGTTGCAGAATAGGAAGAAATACTGTTAAGTCTTCAAACTAAAATATCAAAGTCACATATTCCATTCAGTGTGCTTCGCCGCAGTTTAGCAGCACATTCTGTGTACTGTGCAGAGTTGCAGAATAGGAAGAAATACTGTTAAGTCTTCAAACTAAAATATCAAAGTCACATATTCCATTCAGTGTGCTTCGCCGCAGTTTAGCAGCACATTCTGTGTACTGTGCAGAGTTGCAGAATAGGAAGAAATACTGTTAAGTCTTCAAACTAAAATATCAAAGTCACATATTCCATTCAGTGTGCTTCGCCGCAGTTTAGCAGCACATTCTGTGTACTGTGCAGAGTTGCAGAATAGGAAGAAATACTGTTAAGTCTTCAAACTAAAATATCAAAGTCACATATTCCATTCAGTGTGCTTCGCCGCAGTTTAGCAGCACATTCTGTGTACTGTGCAGAGTTGCAGAATAGGAAGAAATACTGTTAAGTCTTCAAACTAAAATATCAAAGTCACATATTCCATTCAGTGTGCTTCGCCGCAGTTTAGCAGCACATTCTGTGTACTGTGCAGAGTTGCAGAATAGGAAGAAATACTGTTAAGTCTTCAAACTAAAATATCAAAGTCACATATTCCATTCAGTGTGCATCGCCGCAGTTTAGCAGCACATTCTGTGTACTGTGCAGAGTTGCAGAATAGGAAGAAATACTGTTAAGTCTTCAAACTAAAATATCAAAGTCACATATTCCATTCAGTGTGCTTCGCCGCAGTTTAGCAGCACATTCTGTGTACTGTGCAGAGTTGCAGAATAGTAAGAAATACTGTTAAGTTTTCAAACTCAAATATTAAAGTCACATATTCCATTCAGTGTGTTTCACCGCCGTTTAGCAGCACATTCTGTGTACTCTGCAGAGTTGCAGAATAGTAAGAAATACTGTTAAGTTTTCAAACTCAAATATTAAAGTCACATATTCCATTCAGTGTGTTTCACCGCCGTTTAGCAGCCTATTCTGTGTACTCTGCACAGTTGCAGAATAGTAAGAAATACTGTTAAGTTTTCAACCTCAAATATTAAAGTCACATATTCCATTCAGTGTGTTTCACCGCCGTTTAGCAGCCTATTCTGTGTACTCTGCACAGTTGCAGAATAGTAAGAAATACTGTTAAGTTTTCAAACTCAAATATTAAAGTCACATATTCCATTCAGTGTGTATCACCGCCGTTTAGCAGCCTATTCTGTGTACTCTGTACAGTTGCAGAATAGTAAGAAATACTGTTAAGTTTTCAAACTCAAATATTAAAGTCACATATTCCATTCAGTGTGTGTCACCGCCGTTTAGCAGCCTATTCTGTGTACTCTGCAGAGTTGCAGAATAGGAAGAAATACTGTTAAGTTTTCAAACTCAAATATTAAAGTCACATATTCCATTCAGTGTGTGTCACCGCCGTTTAGCAGCCTATTCTGTGTACTCTGCACAGTTGCAGAATAGTAAGAAATACTGTTAAGTTTTCAAACTCAAATATTAAAGTCACATATTCCATTCAGTGTGTGTCACCGCCGTTTAGCAGCCTATTCTGTGTACTCTGCACAGTTGCAGAATAGTAAGAAATACTGTTAAGTTTTCAAACTCAAATATTAAAGTCACATATTCCATTCAGTGTGTGTCACCGCCGTTTAGCAGCCTATTCTGTGTACTCTGCAGAGTTGCAGAATAGGAAGAAATACTGTTAAGTTTTCAAACTCAAATATTAAAGTCACATATTCCATTCAGTGTGTGTCACCGCCGTTTAGCAGCCTATTCTGTGTACTCTGCACAGTTGCAGAATAGTAAGAAATACTGTTAAGTTTTCAAACTCAAATATTAAAGTCACATATTCCATTCAGTGTGTTTCACCGCCGTTTAGCAGCCTATTCTGTGTACTCTGCACAGTTGCAGAATAGTAAGAAATACTGTTAAGTTTTCAAACTCAAATATTAAAGTCACATATTCCATTCAGTGTGTTTCACCGCCGTTTAGCAGCCTATTCTGTGTACTCTGCAGAGTTGCAGAATAGTAAGAAATACTGTTAAGTTTTCAAACTCAAATATTAAAGTCACATATTCCATTCAGTGTGTTTCACCGCCGTTTAGCAGCCTATTCTGTGTACTCTGCACAGTTGCAGAATAGTAAGAAATACTGTTAAGTTTTCAAACTCAAATATTAAAGTCACATATTCCATTCAGTGTGTTTCACCGCCGTTTAGCAGCATATTCTGCGTACTCTGCAGAGTTGCAGAATAGTAAGAAATACTGTTAAGTTTTCAAACTCAAATATTAAAGTCACATATTCCATTCAGTGTGTTTCACCGCCGTTTAGCAGCCTATTCTGTGTACTCTGCACAGTAGCAGAATAGTAAGAAATACTGTTAAGTTTTCAAACTCAAATATTAAAGTCACATATTCCATTCAGTGTGTATCACCGCCGTTTAGCAGCCTATTCTGTGTACTCTGCAGAGTTGCAGAATAGGAAGAAATACTGTTAAGTTTTCAAACTCAAATATTAAAGTCACATATTCCATTCAGTGTGTGTCACCGCCGTTTAGCAGCCTATTCTGTGTACTCTGCACAGTTGCAGAATAGTAAGAAATACTGTTAAGTTTTCAAACTCAAATATTAAAGTCACATATTCCATTCAGTGTGTTTCACCGCCGTTTAGCAGCCTATTCTGTGTACTCTGCAGAGTTGCAGAATAGTAAGAAATACTGTTAAGTTTTCAAACTCAAATATTAAAGTCACATATTCCATTCAGTGTGTTTCACCGCCGTTTAGCAGCCTATTCTGTGTACTCTGCACAGTTGCAGAATAGTAAGAAATACTGTTAAGTTTTCAAACTCAAATATTAAAGTCACATATTCCATTCAGTGTGTTTCACCGCCGTTTAGCAGCATATTCTGTGTACTCTGCAGAGTTGCAGAATAGGAAGAAATACTGTTAAGTTTTCAAACTCAAATATTAAAGTCACATATTCCATTCAGTGTGTTTCACCGCCGTTTAGCAGCCTATTCTGTGTACTCTGCAGAGTTGCAGAATAGGAAGAAATACTGTTAAGTTTTCAAACTCAAATATTAAAGTCACATATTCCGTGTAAGATGAAGAAGGCGGGTAAAAAGGGACGGGGAAGTGGACGTGATCCTGATAGTTCAGGGCGCGGGTCAGGACACGGAGAAACTGTGCCTGGTGCCAGAGCACAAGAAAGAAAGACATCCACCATACCTAGCTTCATGTGTAATTTTACAGGGCGTCGCAGGACATCACTCTCGAGGTCCGACCACTGCGAACAGGTGGTCGGTTGGATGACAGCTGATACTGCTTCCAGTCGGTTAAGCACCACCCTGTCTTCCACCAAGTCCACTCTCAGTAGCCAAGAGTCTGGTCAAAATAATCCTCACTCTGATCATCCTTCCTCCCACCATACACGGTCTGGTCAAAGAAGTGATCCCACACTGGGATATAGTGAGGAGCTCGTCTCATCACCAATCCTTCATTTGACCCTCTCTCCAAGCACGCTTGCAGAGGAACATGACATCTTGTGCCCTGATTCACAACCTCTAGAGGCTACCCAATCACAAGAAGATGACAGATGTGAACGGCATTTAAGGTCAAAGGAAGTAGTGGATGATGATGATGATGATGAGACACAGTTGCCATTAAATCAACCACTATTTCCGTCTCAAGACCTTGTTGAGGAGAATGTTATACAGTTGTCAATGACTGAGTATGTGGTGGGATCAAGACTTGAGGAGGATGATCAGAGTGAGGAAGTGGAGGAGGACTTGGTGGACGATGAGGTGACTGACCCCACCTGGGAAGGTGTAGAGCCGAGCGATGACAGCAGTCCTGAGGGTGAGCCATCTGCAGCACCGCAACAGGCTGGAAGAGGCAGTGGTGTGGCTACAGAAAGAAGGCGGACCGCACCAAACCGGCCCGCAAATGTTCCACGGAGCACCCCCTTGCGTAAATCTCCCTTGCCAAAGGGTAGGTGTTCCGCGGTATGGCGTTTTTTTAAGGAAAGTGCGGACGACAAAAGAATTGTAGTTTGCAACCTGTGCCACACCAGAATGAGCCGAGGCATGAACACTAGAAACCTCACCACCACCAGCATGATCCGACACATGGCATCCAAGCACCGTAGTAAGTGGGAGGAACGCCTGGATCGCCCATCTGTGTCTGCAGGCCACACCACTGCCTCCTCTTCCCCTGTTTTCGGTGCCGGCCAATCGCCTGTCGAAGGCGCAGGCCCGCATACCTCCCGCCCTGCACCTGTACCATCTGAAGCACCATCAGCGACCACATCCACTTCCCTGTCCCAGCACAGCGTCCAAATGTCGTTACCCCAGGCATTTGAGCGCAAGAGAAAGTACCCAGCCACCCACCCACAGGCCATAGCACTAACCTCACACCTTTCCAAATTACTGGCCATCGAAATGCTGCCATTTAGGCTTGTGGACACTGAGTCCTTCCGCAGCCTGATGGCAGCAGCTGTCCCTCGGTACGCGGTCCCCAGCCGCCACTACTTTTCCCGGTGTGCCATCCCCGCATTACACCACCATGTGTCCCGTAACATCACCCGTGCCCTGACCAACGCAGTTACTGGGAAGGTCCACTTAACGACTGACACATGGACAAGTGCTTGTGGCCAGGGACGCTACATTTCCCTGACGGCACACTGGGTGAATGTCGTGGAGGCTGGGAGCGACTCGGACCCTGGGATGGCACGGGTGCTACCCACGCCGAGGATTGCGGGCCCTACCTCCATCAGGGTTTCCGCCAGCACCTACGTTATTGGCTCCTCCTCCTCCGTTTCCACCTCCGAATTCTCTACACGCAGCGCCACTCCCCCATCAGCCAGTAGCTGGAAGCAGTGTAGCACTGCAGTGGGGAAGCGTCAACAGGCCGTGCTGAAGCTGATCTGCCTTGGGGACAAACAGCACACGGCCTCAGAGCTGTTGCAGGGGATTAGTCACCAGACCGAGCAGTGGCTCTCGCCACTCAACCTGCAACCAGGCATGGTTGTGTGTGATAATGGGCGTAACTTGGTGGCGGCTTTGGAGCTCGGCAAGCTCACACACGTACCATGCCTAGCGCATGTATTTAATTTAGTGGTTCAGCGATTTCTAAAAACCTACCCCAATGTGCATGATCTCTTGACCAAGGTGCGCCGCGTGTGTGCACATTTCCGTAAGTCATCTACAGCTTCGGCCGGCCTGTTGAAGCTGCAGCAGCGCTTACAATTGCCAGCTCACCGGCTGCTGTGTGACGTGAGCACGCGCTGGAACTCCACCTTCCACATGTTGGCCCGGCTTTGTGAGCAGCAGAGGGCAGTAGTGGAGTACCAGCTGTTACACGGTCGTCGCCTCTCCGTTCAACTTCCTGTAATCAGAAGTGAGGAGTGGGAATGGATGTCAGACCTCTGCGAGGTTTTACGCAATTTTGAGGAATCGACACAGATGGTGAACGGCGATAACGCTATTATCAGTGTAACCATCCCACTTCTGTGTCTACTGAAACGCTCGCTGCTCACAATTAAAACCGACGCTTTGCATGTGGAAGAGGTGGAAATGGGGGAGGAAGAGCTTACACAAGGTGATAGCCAGAGCACCCTCACTTCGTCTTCTCAGCGACAATTGGAGGAGGAGGAGGAGGAGGAGGAGGAGGAGGAAGACACGGTTGCCTCCGCTACAGAGGGTAGCCATGGAACTTTAGTTCCATCTCTTCAGCGTGGGTGGGCAGAAGAGGAGGAAGAGGATGAGGATATTGAGAGTCATCCTCCTGGTGAGGACAGCGAAATCTTGACTGTTGGTACTCTGGCACACATGGCTGACTTTATGTTAGGCTGCCTTTCCCGTGACCCACG
Source organism: Rhinophrynus dorsalis (assembly GCA_037306005.1). Classification (NCBI taxonomy): domain Eukaryota; kingdom Metazoa; phylum Chordata; class Amphibia; order Anura; family Rhinophrynidae; genus Rhinophrynus; species Rhinophrynus dorsalis. Next base: position 299,637,564 of record CM074724.1, read on the forward strand.
CGTTATACGCATTTTAAACAACACGGATTACTGGGTGTTCACCCTTCTGGACCCCCGCTACAAAGAGAATTTCTCATCTCTCATTCCTCCGGTGGAGAGGACAAGCAAAATGGTGCAATACCAGAAGGTTCTTGTTGAAAAATTGCTCCAAAATTTTCCATCTGACAACGCTGGCGGCAGAGTACGTGCTACCTTGGCCAACAGAGAAGGGGAGAAAAGGGGAGCACACAGCAGTTCCGAGAAAGGCAGGGCAACACTCTCCAAGGTGTGGGACACCTTCATGACACCCCGCCAGCACCCTCACCCTGATGCGCAGCCTAGTGTCACAAGGAGGGAAAAGTTTTGGAAGATGGTGAAGGAGTACGTAGCAGACCGTGTCAGCGTCCTCAATGATCCCTCTGTGCCTTACAACTACTGGGTGTCCAAGCTGGACACGTGGTATGAACTGGCACTCTACGCCTTGGAGGTGCTGGCCTGCCCTGCCGCCAGCGTTCTGTCTGAGCGGGTATTTAGTGCTGCTGGTGGCATCATAACAGATAAGCGTATCCGCCTTTCCACCGACAATGCTGATAGGTTGACACTTATAAAAATGAACAAGGCCTGGATTTCCCCTGACTTCTCCACTCCACTGGAGGAAAGCCGCGGGGGAACATAAACTCACTTTATATATGTTATTTACAATGATGTGAATACTCTGTATTCCCATTCACCCCTTCCATCCAAAAAACGGGTATATGGTTGACTCTTAATCTTCTCATCCTCCTCCTCCTCTTCCATATGCCCTGTGCTATAATTTTTATATAGGGCCAGCTCACCAGCGGGCCCTGTGATATAATTTTTATATAGGGCCAGCTCACCAGCGGGCCCTGTTTGACAATTTTTATATAGGTCAGCTCACCAGCGGGCCTTCTCATATAATGTTTTATTGGGTCAGCTCTCTAGCGGGCCCTCTCATATAATGTTTTATAGCGTCAGCTCACTAGCGGGCCTTCGCATATAATGTTTAGGATGGTCAGCTCTGCAGCAGACCCTCACCCATAATGTTTTAGATGGTCAGCTCAGCGCACGTTTCCCTCTTAATCATGGCCTCAGTTCTGAAAATCAAGGAAATTTTTGGGAGAATTTGCCTCTGCGCACGTTTCCCTCTTAATCATGGCCTCAGTTCTGAAAATCAAGGAAATTTTTGGGAGAATTTGCCTCTGCGCACGTTTCCCTCTTAATCATGGCCTCAGTTCTGAAAATCAAGGAAATTTTTGGGAGAATTTGCCTCTGCGCACGTTTCCCTCTTAATCATGGCCTCAGTTCTGAAAATCAAGGAAATTTTTGGGAGAATTTGCAGATGATATACAAGTAAATATACAGCAAATATTGTTTGGTAACAATTTTTCGCCTAAAGTCGTTTTTATTTTCCTTTTTGTGTGTTTTACGCTCAGTCTGTAAAAATGGCGTACTACGGGCGAAAGATCGTTCCCAGCAGCGATGTTAGAGTCCAAGATGCATCCAGACATCCTCCCTATGCTGTCCCTGAACCATTTCTGTGGTGTTTCCATCCTTTTCTGCCCTTTTCCTATGGACCAGGCACCCTCCCCTCATCAGAGCAGGGGGTGCCTGGTGTAATGCTCAATTCCTCCCATTGACTTCAATGGGGCTCGGGTGCTCGGCCGAGCACTCGAGCCTCAGGGGGTGCTCGGTCAGAGCACCCGAACACCCGAGCATTGGGGTGCTCGCTCATCACTACTCTTTAGTCATCAATGCGTTGCCCACCTACCATAGCACTTAAAAGGTCATGTGAGTGTGGGAAGTAAAGTAGGATTAAGATAGGAAGTGCCTGCAAGGCATGTCTTAATTAGCATAAACTGGAAAGCTAAACAACAGCAAAAATTGTTTTCTAAATAAAAAATAGCTAATACAACTTATAGATGTTCTTGAAAGCTGTTTCACAATCACCAGTGCTGTTTTAGGTGAATGGGCTACTGAGGTGTCTCCAAGTCTTCATTATTCTCTTTTTATGGGAGCAACTTTAAAAGGATATTAATGTTTCATAATAAAAGCAGCTCTAATTAATCTTCAGAGTTGTAGTTCAAGAGTAATTGAATGATAAAGTATCCCCCTCCCACTCCTTTTACTGATATAACACTGCTTAGAGCAGCAGGGAGGTGCCCAGGTAGATTGCAGAGAGGGACAATCTTCTATTAAGATAAGGGAAAAAGTTGAAAAACTTATCAAGGGGGGCAGGGTTTTCATTGTTCTCACAGTAAGAAGAATGGCCCTTGCTGTGACCTGTCTGTTCAAGCAACCAGATTCCACATCTGAGATGAGCAGTGTTACACTAGGTAAAAGGGTCGGGAGGGGGATACTTTATTATTCAATTACTCTTGAATACAATTACAACTCTGACAGTATTGAAATAAAACACTCTATGGCTCGAACGACTATGAAGATTAACTGGAGCTGCTGTTTTTGTGAAACATTAATATCCCTTTAAACCTATTGTGAAGTCTATGAGTAGAAAAACCTTCATAAAGCATAAGGTACAATATATATAAATATTGCATGTGCTGTTTTCCAGCAGACTATGGGAAGCCATTTTCTTTGTACTCCTGATTTCCTGCTGTGTTTTTTACAATACAGCCTCCTGAACAGGAAGTAAGGAGTTCAGAGCAAAACTGTATTTTTCAAACTTGCTTTTGTATGTCCAAATTATGTTAAGGGTCATGAACAAAAAGTACAAACTAACTGCAGGGCAGGAATAAAAATCTCCATTGATGTAAATTAGTCTTTTAACGTTTTGAATGTGAGAAAGGTCTCCAATTGTTTTGCAATGTGATATAGACTTCTCTAGCATTCAAAAGATAAAAAGCCCCATTTCAGTTAGTAGGAATTTTAGTAATGTATCCCATTTAGTGATGTTGGTTTGTTCCAGAATGACTCCACTTTTCTCTAGTGCATAAAACTGGTTCATATCAAAAACATGTAGCTTAGTTGGGACACATCTGCAATTATAATGATTATATGGATGGGTGATTTTCATGTAAAATCTCTACAGAACCTGCAATTAAACACTTTAACCTCATGAATGCTACAGAGGTCTCCAACCCATTGCTTCTACTGGTTATCCTATTATCAATACCAAATGTTTTTGAATGCTGGTTTGTGGAGACGTAAGTAGAATTTGCTGGGCCCCTGTGCAAAACCTGATGCTACCCTCCCCTACTGTTTGTATAACACATGCAGAGAAACATACACACATGCAGACAGAGACACATGCACACACACTGACAGAATGGAGTACAGCATTCCAAAGCAATAGTGTCTCTAGGTTATGTAGCTTTAAATTTGTTTGCTGCTCAGAGACTGAGCACATTTGAATCATTTACTTTGGTGCCAAACAGAAATTTGAAGCTTCAGAACATATTCTCTACTGCAGACAGACAGGCAGACAGAAATAGAAAGATAGATAGATAGATAGACAGACAGACAGACAGACAGACAGACAGACAGACAGACAGCAATATATAATCCTGGAACATGCAGCAAACCCCAACCTTTGTCCTGCATTCTTTATCTCCTTCTCACCCTTTTTCCCTCCTCTCTTTTTTTCCCCATTTCTTTCCCCTATCTTTTTGTCCCCATCCCTCTCTCCAAATCTTTCTTTTTTTGCAGTCTTCCCTTTTGTTTTGCATTCAGCAGCTCCAGCCCGTTGGTGACAGGTACATCTCTATGGGAAGCAATGCAAGCTCTATACAATACCAGCTTCTCATACATTTCAGTGAGGTTTTTAACATCTTCAGTGCTAGAGCCCTTTCTTCATTCTGGAATATCTCGCACACATCTCCAGCATTTAAGGGCAAACGATACAATGAAATCAACAGGAATAAAAAAAAAAAAACAGCCCCGACAGCTGGGGAGCCCATGGTTGAAGCCACATTGACTTGAACCATATGTACTAAGGGCCCAATACAGGGTGTAGTCAGCTGTGAGTTTTCCAGCTTCCGTAGGCATATAACTCCCAACATCCACAACTAGCCATTGTCTAGTCAGGGATGCTGAGGTCATAGGCCCTAACAGCTGGAGATCCAATGGTTGAATACACTCTCTTTTGGGACCTTAGTACATATGGCCTGTTTCCAAACCAGAGGAGAATCAGCCTTTTGCTTCATAGCTGATGGGGTCTTAGACTCCTGACATCCCATAATAGCCAGTAACTGGCTGAGAGTTTTTGGCTATAACATCTAGAGAGCCCACAGCTGACCACTCCCTGTATTTGGCCCTAAAGATGTATTCAACCTTTGGTTCCCCAACTGATGGTGCCCACTACTCCCAACCAGCTATTGTCATTTAGAGGATGCAGGGGGCAATCAGAGTTGGAAACAACAGTTGTTGGGGTCTATAACTCTTAACATCACCTAACAACCATATAATAGGTAGTAAGTGTAAGCCTCAACAGCAGGGGAACCCAAGGTTGAATTCAGCCTGATTCATGGGTCATGTGCCACAACAGCCAGAGTTGAATGCATCTAGCATTGGGCTATTAGGGCATATGGCTAATTCCTAAATCATTGAGGATTCAGCCTTAGATGTTGTTGTCCACAACTCTCAACATCCCCTTCTAGGAATTGACTAGGTAGGAGTTGTATCAATCAGTCAGCTGTGGGCTCTCCAGCTGTTAGGGTCTGCAACCCCCAGCATCCACAATTATCTAATGTCTAGTTGTGGGTGATGTGATTTGTAAGTTCCAGCAGCTGAAGAGCACACATTTAAATACACCCTGTATAGGAACCATAACACATATAGCCTATTCCAAAGTCAGGGTAAATTCAATCTTGGGTTCCCCAGCTGAAGTGACCCATAATTGTTGGGAGATATGACAGCTAGGCAATGAATATCAGTGATTGCTGGGAATTGTATACCACAGCAGCTGGAAAGCCCAATGCTTATTCCCCATGACTCACAGCATTTCCAGCTAGTCATTGTTTAGTTGGAAATCCTGGGAGTTGTGGGCCCCAACAGCTGAAGAGCACATGGTTGACTACATTCTGTATTGCGACCTTACAACATTGCCCTAGTCAAAAGTCAGGGGTACACACAATTCATCATTGCTATGAATGGACCTTTTAAGCCATTGAATGATAGAGAGGTCTACAGTACAATGGAAAGCAATGCACTGTGCAACACTAACATTCAAGTGTTTAAAAGACATAGTCACAGCAATGACAAGTACATACATATTGAGTTCTTAACTGAACATTTAACAAAATGAAAAAGACAGGATTACTTTTAAAGTAAACTTTATGATTTCAATTGTGTAACAGACATTTTAGCCTTTGTATGAGATTCATAAAATCTTAGTACAATATTTCAAGGGGCAATTCTGTATTAGCATGGACAGACTATCTCAGTAAATGTTTGCAAGGGACAGTTCTGTGTTGGCGTGACACAACAGCTCAGCAAAATGTTGGAAGGGACAGATCTTCATTTGCATAAACACAACATCTCAGTAAATGTTTGTAAGGGACAGTTGTGGCATTGCATGATTGCAACATCTTAGTGGATGAAGGAGAAATTGTAGCATTGCCCAAAGGCAACAGCACACAGTTGCAAGCAACCATTTTGGATTTGGAATGAACACGACATGGTGGAATGTTGCATACATCCATTTTGGCATTGTTATGTCTGCTGAATAAAGACATATGTGGTCTGGTTTCCATTGCAGTTGCTTTATCAATGGTTCTATCTACAAATTCCTCTATGGACTCCAATGGGAACAAGCATCACCTACCAACTGAGATGAAATCCAGACAATGTGTATTAAAAAAAAAATCTCATGAGAGATCAAGAATCAAGGTCCATATGCAATATTCAAAAACAGGAACAATTCACAAACAAGTAAACAACAGAAATTGGGGAAAATAAGAATACATAATGACAAATATGTGATTTTGAAACAAGCATCCAGGATCATCCATATTTATGTTACTAATTTTTTACTGTAAATAATAGTTTCTAGATATGTAACTTTATTTATGTGTCAGTAGATGCATATGAGCTAGTACTTCTTGGTATGAAGTAGCAGTTGGTAATGCAGAGCTATGTGGAATGTTTGAGTCCTCTAGGCATGCACTAACTGACAAAAAAATAATGCTAAATATTGTGTAATATATTCCACTTTAAAATGTTTATTTAAACACCTTGAATATTAAAGGAGTCTCAAATATATTACAGTACAAGGCCTTTGAGATATCAGTGGTATTCTAGCATTGTAAAACAACATTTTAGCTATGTGCATCTTGCAATATGCTATTTGTTCCTTAGACTGGAATTGATAAAAATATTCCTCTTTAGCACATCCAGTATGGCACCAGTACCTGCCATCCATCATATAAAAAAAATTCTGCCAGCTGTGCCAGTTTTTAAAAAAGAAAATATTAAAAAAACAGCAATGATTAATGAAAATATTACTAATTGTCCTGAGTGTAGATGATAGCAGCACAACAGCAGGAACCCCACACAACCTTCTCCTCTCAGTACTCCAACATCAGAAAACAAGGGTCACTGGTTTCCTTCATGCAATGGCAGTGATGCAGGCAGTCACTGGGTTACCGGGGGGCTGTGCAGCATTTTGCAGGGGCATGGATGAGGAGAGAAGTGGTGCAGGTGGTGATGGGTGTAGGACCTGTGTCTGTTCCAAAATGTCCTGCACCTGATGTGGCTAGAGTAGCTGGGTGAGCTACATCACTGCCTTCTGATGATCCTAGGAGAAAGGTGCCAGGTTCTGCAAGTAGTATAGGTCCTATTCCACTTTTCTTGGGTCCAGCAGTGAGTATCAATGTGTACACTTGGATTGCAACAGAGACAGTGATGGTTGCCTCCCATGGCTACCACTGTCTTCATCAAGAGCTGCTGGTGGTACTGGAGTTCAGTGGTCACCTTTGCAATTGCCACCAGAAGTTGTTGATGGTGCCTCTGTTGTATTGTGCTGTGAATGAAAAGACAGAAAAAACTCATGTTATGTAGTTTGTAGTCTGTCAGAACCCTAGAGCAGTGGTTCTCACCCAATATCCTCAGGCCAGGACTTGCTTATTTCCCAGCTTGTGCATTGGTGTGTCAGTCACAATGACCGAGCCTCTGATCGACTTCCCTGCATTCAAGCTGGGAGTTCCTCACAGTTCCTGTTCTGTTAGTGGGTCAGGACTACACAGAGAGGGAAACACTGCCAATGTGGATAAATCCAAATATGATATTCATCTTAAACATTGTTTTTAATCACTTGAATGTTTGAGATGTCTGCAACACAGAATAGAGCAACGCTTTCAAGATGAATCAAGCATTCAAAGCATTGAACACTGGCATTTATTTGGGAAATTTAAATTTTAACCCTATCGTTCAGATGGGTTGTATAAACAGGGTTAGGCAACCTGAGGCCTGCCAGCTGTTGTGAAGTACTGGATAGGGATGATGAGAGCAGTAGTCCACAATAACTGGAGGGCCCTGGGTTGCCTAATCTTGTCCTAAAACAAGGAAAAATATTTGTGAGCATAAAGCCATCCTCGTTCTCAAGGGTTGTCCATATTTTGTGTTGGCAATCCATTGGATATCACTATAGCTCTCAAAGTTTTGGGGGACGTTTGAACTAACATTTCAAGATGTATGCATACTTAGCAGACAGAAGTACACATTTCACCCTTTAAGGACCAGAGGAGTGTGAAATGCATTGCTTTGCAATGTTCTGCACACATATCTAGGCCTCAAGTGGTTGAACAACATTGGGCAACTTTGACAGTAGAGATTATGCTTTTCTTACTACCAGCCTGCTGGCCCTGGGCACATGCAGTGTAGAAGCCATGGGCCATTCCAATCACAATTTCAGGTGCCATATGTGCCCTCAGAATGTCCTCCCATTAGTTGTAGGTCACAACCACTGATAGTCCTCCACCAGAGGCATGCTTAGATCTCTCCACTTGGAACATATTCACAGCTGCCTTGCAATCGTAGTAACAATGCTTGAGAATGAGGGTGGTGTGTGTGGTTGCTGAAGCTATACACTTCATCTAAGTTCTGCTTCCAGGCTCCTCTGCATTGGGGTGCTGTGGCTTTACTCTCGGTGTTGAATATAACACTGCCATGATAGATGATGCCACGGATCCACACCTCATTCTCCTTGTGGCTGAATTTTGAACCCCTGTGTTTCTCCACTTCCTGGGATACTGAGGGAGAGGACTGTTGATTTCAAGGCTGTGAAGGAGCAAGACCTGAAGCTTCCCCCTCTGGGACAGAGGCGGTTCCAATCTTTCTCTGTCTCCATGCCTCTCCATCCCTCTGACTGGCCTCCTGCTGTCTCTGAAGTAGAAGGTGTGTCTATATCTAGGAGCCTACCAACCATCATGGCCCTCCTACACTTCTTGACACTTCTCCCCTCTCTCTAGCTTTCCATTCTGCCCTCCCATTCCCTGCTTGTACAGGAACCCTACTATCCCCTGGATTAGTTTGCCTCTCATCTCCCACTTCCCTCCTCCCTCTACTTCCCTCCTCCCTCTCTCTGTACCCGCAGATATTCTCCCACATACACATAAACTTGCTCTCACTCTGCCTCACACTCACTCACTTGAACTACCCAATTACCCAGTCTCCAAAAAGTATATATACAAACCAAATCAAATAGAAATGAAATGAAAAGGGGTGTAAAATGAAAACATAAATAATAATAATAATAATAATAAAAAATAATTATAAAAAATATAATCTGGATGTGTGGGGGTAAAAAGGGAAATGGGCAATGTATGTGGGGAGTAAGTTGTAGGGATATGTGTGAGTAAATATATATATATATATATATATATAGTATATATGTGTGTGTGTAGGTATTTGTAATGTTTTGTGTCATATATCAGAGTGGTGTTCTATATATGAATGAATATGTGTATGTATATAGAGATGCACAAAAGCAATAAACCATCTCTCACCTCTCATATGGCTAGTGCTAACATCCAACTCCTGAGCATTGTGTCCTACGGACCTTGAAAATCCCAGAACTTGGCAAAAAAGGCATCGTGAAGTCCATTATATAGAATCTGCTACTGGCTTTCAAGGTTTAGAATTCAGTATTCAAGTTTTCAGCTGCTCAGTTATCGGTTAAAAATAGACATTTGGTTGTATTAAGAATCATGTAAGATATCAGCTGGGTTCACTATTGTAGTCTTGGCAGGAAGATCCACCATTTTTTGGGGGAAACTCAATGGTAGACTCTGCCAGTCTTAACCCTGTCTTTCCCAAATAAATTCCATATTCTCACCAGCAAAGTCTTCCTTCTAATCTATTGCAATTTCATCAGAATATAAGGCGAACAACAGGGGGTCCTTATGCACAAACGTAAAGAGAAGCAATTCTGGGCCAAACCATCTTCACCATATGGGAGAAATGAAACTCCCCACAATTTCAAATGGATCTTCTCAGTGCACTGGAAAACAATGTAGCATTCAAGTGGTTAGAAGACCCATTTAAATATTCCTCCCAACATTTCAACTGACCAAAAAGGGACACTTTTGTTTTTTGGTGATTCTGCTGGGGGCATGGCTGGTGGCGGGGCATTACCGAGAAGTTTTAGATTATTTCATGACCTACTGACATCTCTTTGTGTAACTGAATAAATGATTTCGAGCAAGATCAAAGTATTTTATTTACACAAACTAATTTATAAACACATATACTGATGTTTACAGAAACATTAATGTGTGTTTTATTGCTGTGGAACAGTGAAATACATTTGTACTCACAACACACAGTATGATCTTCTAAAAAGAGGGACATCAGGGTGAGAAAGAAGGACAGAGGGATTTGGGTGTCAAAGAGGGACACTTGCGAGTCATGCAATTTAAATCAATGGAAGTTTGGAAAGTTTTATTTCTCCACCAAGGTGCAGTTGATTTGCTCCAGAATCGTTCCCCTTGTTCTTTGCATGTAGAGCCCAGCTGTGGTAAGTGGATGCAAACTATAGCGAGGCTGATGTACTAAGAGAACAGTAGCAATTCTCAGGTGCACTAGTTGCACCATAGGGGACAAAAAAGGCAGATGCATATTCCCATTGATATAACTCTTTGAGCTCTACAAAGGTACCCACTGTATTGTGTGGAAAAAAAAATATTCCTTACTATTGTAATGTTAAAATTTTGTTAAATTGCTAATAATGAACTTGGACACTTTGCATTACATTACAGACATATTTAGCAAATCAGAACTTATGCTTGTTAATTAAATCTCTCAGCTTGCTTTGAATACTGTTAAAGGGACATTAACACTTAATATGAAAAATATATATATTGTAGGGTTTATCCTCTTGAGTAAAACAAGGACACTCCCATTCCACAGAAGTGTTTTATTCAAAAGTTATTGCAGCTGTTATTGCAGTTATTGAATTTTTTTTAGGTGCAGTATCTCAATGTCCTGAATACTTACAGTGGTGCTGTTACTACACCAGCCTATGGACAGCTTTGGGCAGTTGACCATGAACCTCTATAAATTGGTGTAACAATAGTGCCCCTGTAAAATGTCAGGATATTAAGATATTGCACCTACAAATGTAAGTTTGAACTACAATAACTTTTTAATAAAATACCTCTCTGGAGTTGGAGTGTCCTTTTTTTATTCAGGAGAATAAACGATAAACCCTACATTATACATTTTTTACAAATTGAATGTTTCTCACCCTTTAATAACTATGTAGCCACAGACACCTTTAACAAAAGTGTTGTGTATCAAACTACATAATTAACAATTTAGTATAAGTTAGATGAAACTTGTTAACTTATTGTGTGTGTGTGCATGCGTTCATGTGAGTATCTTTTTGTGTGTGTCTGTGTATGAGAGTGTGTCTATCTGTGTGTTTGCTTGCCTGTGTCTGTCTTCCTGTCTGTCTGTGTCTTAGTGTGTCTGTGTCTTTCTTATGTGTGTGTCTGTATTTAAGAATGTGTCTGTCTGCCTTCCTATCTGTGTATGTTTGTGTTTTGCAAGATTCCTTACCTGTTTGATGTAGTCCCTCTTCCTTCTATGCTCCTTACATCTGCTGCTTCTGCTATCTGAATCAGAAGCAATACCCAGAGCCTATTCCTTATGTGACTCACCACAATACTAACTCTTCCCTCTGTAACCTCCTCCCTGCTCTTTTGTGCATTTAAAGGGACACTATTCCTCACCTGATAATGTAGTCTAACCTTTAAAACTATTTTTTTTCACTTGAAATTGTTTCTTTATAGAGCCATTGGTGTAGATGTAAAAGCTACAATACTTAGGACATTCAGTCTGTCCTAGCAGTTACCTCAAATGTGAAAGGTACATTTAGTGTATTTATGATTTTAAGATTTATTTGGAAAATAACATAAAACTGAACCCAAACCAGGCAGTTATGTAGTAAGAAAATAGGGGTAATTCTGGTGCAAACCTAGTGCACCATAGGGATTAAATAAAAACCCAAACAGTCCCATTGATTTAACCACTTACTTGCTAAGAATGTTTTCACAGTTTTGTTGCACTTTTCAGTAAAATTACAGTTTTTGATTATTTCATTTAAACAACTCACATACTGCGGACCCCCCCCCATAAAAAGATATCATAGATATAGCCCTAATTTCACAAAAAAATCTTACCCCGAATGTAAAAATAAATGTATTTTCATGGAAATTCCAATAAAATGAGACAAACAACTGTCCGGCAGCAAATTCTTATAGTTCTAAGTTTAGTATTAACTTGCCTACAAATCATGTTTTATATTGAGGTCATCCTATAAAATGTAGTAATCAAAAAAAGTAACATTTTCTTTTTTTACCCATTTTGCACCTTTCTGCATTTCAGACACACAATAATGAGAAATAAACCATGTAACCCTGCATGCTATATATTTTTAAAAATTACATAAAATTACAATTTCAGTGACTGGTCATTTGCATTTCTTCCTCAAGGCTGGTACATAACTAAATCACAACAGCATGGTGCTATAGCAAAATAAATAAATAAATAGACAGATAAAAAAGTAGTGGGGGCATTCGTGTTTACAAATATACTGAAATCCCTGGAAATCATGGAATACCATATTGGGATAGGTAGCTAGAGGCCTCATTAGTAAAATGGCACCCAGCTGGTATAAGTTTACATATCGCAGGTGTTGTTGCTAGGACCACAAAACTGTACAAACCAAAATCTTTCAATTTTCTTTGTTTTTATGTGAGATAACTGCACCAAATAATGAGTGTCACAACTGCAGATATGACGGAATGGTAGACAAGGCACACTATTTTGTAAAGATAAGAACTCGCTGCATCAAATGAGGGGCACTTGCTTTTCTACCATTAGCCTGGTGTACACAAATGTTTACAGATGGTGCTGATAAAGGAAAAACTATGCTTTTTTATTACATTTCTACCCATTCATAGGTACTGAAATCTTTGAAAACTAACACAATGTCTGCTGTGTTTATTAGAAGGGCTTCTCCCAAGAGAAATGACATACTCCATTAGTAAGAGTTGACATACTATAGGTAGCAGAAGCAAAAAACTACCCATACCAAAAGCTGTCATTTTTTCCTTACATTCATCATATATGACCTGCCTGTACTATGAAGAAAAGGTAGACAAAGCATAGCATTCTGTAAAGAAGATAACTTACTTAATCAAATAAGGAGCCGTTTGCTTTTTATGCCTAGCCCAGTGTACCTGCCTGCCCTAAAATGGTCATACAAATTATAGACATGGGGAAAAAGTAGACCATACTATTGTGGAAAGTAGACAATGAGTTGCATAAAATGAGGGGGTTACTTGCCCTTTTATCCTAGGATGGTGAGCACAAATGTTTACAGAATGTGTCACTATGGGAAAAAATTATATTTTGTATTCTACCATTTCAAAGATACCAAAATATTTGAAAACTATAGAATATCTTACTGTATCAGTAGCTATAGCCAGCCTGAGAAAAATTGCACCACATGGTATGGTATGGTTTGACATATAGTAGCAAGTGCCAGGAGCACTAAACTATACCTACATCAAATGAGGTATCATTTGCATTTCTATCCTAACCAGGTGTGTACAGATGATTTCCAGAAAAAATATGTATTATTTACATTTCTATCCCTTCAAAATGACATCAGTCTCGAAAAATATGGAATGGATAGAAATGTAAATAGTGCATATTTTTCCTTTACAGCCATCTTCTGAAAATCATTTGTATATTCATTAGCAGATTCTGTATAATCAACTATATATTCATTAGCAGCTCATCTACCAACATAAATTACACCTCATTAGTAAGAGATGATATGCCATGGGGTGCTACAAAACTCTTACCAAAATCTGTTATTCTTGTTACATTCTTCAGCTATAGACTGCCTTTACTAAAATGGCCATAACAACTACTGATATGAAGAAAGGGTAGACAGGCATTCCACTTTGAAAAGAATATAACCTACTGCCTCAAAAAGATGAGTACTCCTTTTCTATCCCTAGACTAGTGTGTGTCTGTTTGTAGATTGTGGCAATATAGGAAAAATATGTTGTTGGTGGTGGGTTTTTTTTGTTTTTTACATCCCCCTTCACTTCAAAGAAACCAATATCTTTGAATTTCCTACTATATTGAGTACCTACCGCTAGCCAAGAACAATGGTGCTCCATGGTATGGCTGTACATTAAACCAAAGCCACTTTTAAGACTGCTATTTTCCTTTTGACAGAAAAGGAGGCATTTGATTACAAAAATGACTGGAATATGACAATATGAGAATTGACAGACCATTGATAAAGAACTTTTTCAGACTTACTATAGACAATTTCAGTTGCTACTACTTATTGTATAGCTCACCCTATGTCCTGCTTACCATGAGAAAAATAATAACATTTCAGCAGAAAACACACAGCTAAGTACCTAAAACAGGGATGAAAAACAGAGGCCCTCCAACTGCTGAGAAATACAACTCCCATCATGGTGATGGTCATTTGCAAGGTTTCTCTGTGCAGTAATCCCCTGCATCATATGTGTTTTATCCAGCATGTGGAGATAAGAGCATGGTAAATAATGGCCAATAACGTATTCTAAAAATAAAACACGATAGTAATGTTCTTAATTGTAATTTGAAAGCATATTTGCACTGGTCAGAATCTGCTGAGCTACTTACTGTGGCACTCTATATAATACCACTGTGCATGCACAGGGCCATAGACACAAAGACAAAAGGGGAGAAATTCTAGGGCAAACATTGCATCACAGGGACCAAAAAAACAAGTATTTCTTTAAGTGTGGATTTTAACACTTTGAATGCTATAGAGATCTCTGAAGCAATACTAAGCAATATATTGGAGCATAATCTAATACAAAAATGTTTTCAGCAGGTAGAAAACCAGCAAAACTTGGCCTGTTTCACCTTCCATAGGCATTCCCGCCATAAGCAAATGTCTACCTGTATCATCCAGAAGTAAAGTGAGGTGATCTCTCCATGTAAAAAAAATATCTGAAAACAGCAAGAAGGTTGTTTTCTGTCAACATCTTCTAATCACAAGGTGAAGTGAGTGAATGTGCATGTGTGGTAGACTATGTTTTGTGCTTGCACCTTAGTGCATGCGTGAGTGATGATGTGTGCATATCTGGATTCTGTCATAGGGTTGTCCATATTTACCTTCCCATGGGAATTTTAATGGAAAAGAGAAATATGACTTCTATTGAGTGGAAATTCCCACTGAAAGAAAAATAAACTTTTCACGAATCCCTACTAGAGATGTCTCTAGTAATGATGTAACCCAGGGATGAAAGCCTGTGTCGCTTCAGCATTTGTTGGACTAGATCTTCCAGTTGAGAGCCAGTTCTAGACATAATTATCTCATATTTCAAGAATGCACAACTAACCGTCAATAAAGGACAAATTAAATTAGCTATACTTTTATACGAATGCTCATAGTGCCATGCAGACTAGACTGATCAAGATCAGCTCCCATGCAGTGTGGTTCATTGTAAAAACTCCTGTATTATACATTACATTTATGAACTGTTGTTTTTTTTCTTTCTTTAGGAGACTGTCCACTAAAGCTATTGATTTTACTGGTATCCTATAGAAATGTTGCCCTCTATTTGGTGACCATCACAAAGCAGAGTTAAAAATGTTGCTTGAATGAAAAGGGGCAACACTTTTATTTGGCATCATGCACCGATTTTACTAGAGGTTTTTAGTTTTTATATGATAACCTTTTACAATGTTTTTTTATAGATGAAATCCAACTTTATTTTATTTATTTGTTTTTTTATGGGGGGGGGGGTCTGCATACCCAATACAGACTATCTCTGATGACAGATCTGAAATTATTTTATTAATATTTATTTAACTAAATATTTCTCAACTACTACACTTAGACAAGATATGTTTAGCAGTTCCTTCTTTTTTGTTTGGACTATATATGTATCTGATAAACATAGATGCACTAAGCGGTGATAAAGAGGTAATAAAATGGAGATGACTTCTCCAGTTATTTCACTTCTCCATTTATATGTTATATGTTATTCTATGGAGCCAGTGCACTAAGATTTCTCTACCTTTGGAGATCTTAGTTCATAGGCTCTATATAATAACACAGGAACAGGAGAAGTGCATAACCCTCAATGCGTGGGTGAACAGTTTCACAATGCCCAGTAGGAGTCAGATCTCTGTACCTCTGGCACTGGACACTGCATTCAGATTTGACAATATTAACTCCTACAAAGCCAGAATGAGATTTGCTGCCAAATAGATTGCATGATATAGGAAATATTGATTCTTCAGTACTGCAGGCATTGATTTGGATGAAGTGGAAAGTAAATTACATGCTTTCCAGCACTGCAGGAGTAAATATGATTACAGACGTTTAATATATTAACTCCTTCAATATTGGAAGGCATTGACCAACACTACTCAGCATGAATCTTCTTGAAATATGCTATTAATCTTAGTGATCTACTGCTGGATTGCCATCTATTAGGCACTCCTGCTGTAGATGATAGTTAACTTTTTGAGTGCCAGTGAGGTACATAATGCATTGCGACATAATGCATTACGTACCCATCTGACACTTAAAGGATTAAGTTGGAGCAGGAATGGATTTTAAGACCCTTGCTGACCCTAGACCCACCATTGGTCCTTACATGAACTCATCTCCAGTCCAATTCACTATTACCCGGTATACAAAATACACTTAATATGAAACTTTCAAATAAAGGAAAACTCTTAAATGTAACTTTTTTTTCAAGAAATAAACTTATACTGTCTGACTCAGGACAAGAAAACATGCCTAAAAATTCACAGCATCATTTCGGGAATCATCATCATCAGCGTCACGCCATCCAAGTCAAATCCCTACTCTTACTATGATTGTCTAAGAGGTAACACAGGTCAATATCCACAATCCTAGCTATGGGTGCTTCTGATGCTGTTCGAAATTAAGTGTCACTGACACCTACTGCTAGTATTATTGCAACATCTAGTCCCAGTAGTAGTAGTAACAGTTGTAGTAGCAGTCCCTCAGGAATCCCTCAGTCTATAGCTCCAGTATGCAGATACAATACTCACAACCCAAAAGCCAAACATGTTGCTATCTGATGTCTCTGTAAACAACATGTGAGTGTGGAAATGTTGGATGGCATCTAGGTGAATCCTTATTGAGATTCCACATGTAGTACAACTACAGGTCTGACTGGAAGACAACACAGCAGCTCATCTGAGTTATACAAATAACACTAGTAGAAGCACTCCTAAAAGTACAAGGAGTACAGGGGCACATAATAGTATGACTGTGAAAGTGGAAAAACAATCTTGTCATTAACAATAACACCAGTGTCTCCTAGTACTGTTGTGCAAATACAAAGCATGAAAGAGGATGGCTCTGAGTTAGTTGAAAGTGACAAGAATCATAGAGTCCCCACACCTATTTCCACCACCATCTCTACCACAGCTAAAACAATTAAGTTACACAGTTTTCCTTTTCTGTGCTGTCATCCCACATTTACTGAGTTCTTAGAAAGAATTAAAAACAAATGCACATAAATAATGCAAAAGTAGGATTGCTCATCCCATTAACAGTTTACTCAAGGCTTCTGTTGCCATAGGCCTCAGCCTTCGAACAAATTTTTCTAGGGGAATGTAGCTATAGGACTCAGGCGTCTATACTTCAGCACTTAGAAGCAGTAGTGTTGCACCAAAAATTCTCACTTACATAGAAAGCATAAGAAAAAATTGGCAAAGATCTTCTGGAAATTTAATTGGCAGCAGAGAAAAGGTAGAAATGCATTTTGTTCAGAAAATAAAGAGGATTTTTTTTTTTTAGAAATATCCTCGAAAAAAAGACCTTTTTGCCATCCCTAATGATTGGGAAGGTCTCAGCAATGCCTTGCTTTATCGAATAATGAAACAGAAGAGTTAAAGTACTTAAACAATTCAATGGCTGAGGTGAGGCTTTGCACTCAGATTACCCCGTTCTATATATTCTGGACTTGGCAGAGCTTTATTTTACATATTTTTTCAGTATAAATGTTGTACAAAGTCTCCCAATGGTTTACATGGATGCCAAAGCTTATTCACAGTTATAGTGTTGTGTTCCAACAGTACTCTGGGTGCCTGAAAGCTTTTTAATATGTATCAAATATAAAGAAAGAAAGAAAGAAAGAAAGAAAGAAAGAATTCAAGTTGAAAACCTTTGAAGATTTTTACTTAGTACAGTTACAGTTGAATTACAGTTCCCAATGGCCAGATTAGTATGATGGGACTTGTCCATCAGCTGGAGAGCCACAGACACAAGTAGTTCAGTAATTAAAAATGTCTGGAACCAATGCAATAGAGCAGGCAAGTCACATAGGTAACTCGGGGGCTGCATGTGGCTATTAGACCAGTACGCTGTATGTGGATCTCAGCATGCTAGACTCTGGCTCACAAGCTTTCTTTTTGATTAGGCAGTGCAGCCCAGAGATAATAGGGTAGAACAAGGTGGAAATAGGATAGAACAAGCGGAAAAAAAATATTTCTGTGTGCCCCCCTCCCACTTGTCTACTTCCCCTGGTACAGGAGGGGACCTCATTATGGTGGCATAGTATTTGAAGCAAGAGATCAATGCCTCCTCCAATACAAAGCTCTATACAAGTATTCCATCATGGTGCTTGTGGAGTCTAATGATAGCGAGGGCTGAGATATGACATCAGATCCTAGTTCTCTGCATTATCTAGCAGTGCACAGACTGTGGATATACAGACCTCTTGCTCCAAATGCTGGTCCACCAGGGATAGGTGGGCTGGGGCTACAGGAACATTTTTTTTTGTCTTGGTCTACCACTTCCCATTCTCTCTTTTCCAGGTTGCACTGCCTTACAAAACAAGGCAGAGGAAGGGGCCACAGTAGAGTATGTGTATGTAGAGTTCTATGGCTACCAATGGAACAAAACTGGGGATGCATACAGTGTCTGTTTGGGAGTAAACCTGAAATACTGTAAAGATAGCTCGTTTGTTCTTGGCAGGTAGCATAAAGCCTGTTCTGTTTGGTTCTAAGGTGGTTCCTGGAAAGTACCTACTTGGACTACTTGGAAAGGTACCAAATTACTTAAAAGGAAAAAATAATAATGTTCTCACTATGGTATTCATGTTAAGATTCCCATCATCTCTTTTTAATGACGTTATGTTGCTTATTTATATATGGAGTATATTTTTATATTTACTGTTATTCAATTTTCTTTATTACAGAAATGATGGGGTGAATTGGTGCAACATGCCACAACCAATATTTTTTTCTAAAACCAACTAGTACTGCTTGACCTGAGAAGGAGACTTGATCTCTCAAAAGCTTGTATTAAATATAAACTATTAGCGCAAACGACATAGGTATCACCAGATATCAAAGTACTAATTTCTCTGTATATCTGATTTTTGAAACACTATTCTTCACATTTTACACTCTACACCTGTTGCTTATGTGAATTGCCTATTGTGTCAGAGAATAAACCCCACTGCACTTCTTTTGTTTATTACCCCTTTTATCACTGTATGTATCTTTAGATTAACAAGATTAAAACTGCACTCATTTATTGAGCCTGTTACAGATCACTTATTTTTGTCATGACTCTGTTTAGAGGTAAACAATTTATCTTTAAAAAAAATATATCACAATAGCCAACATTAGGAGCAAATAAATTATTTTAAAAATGAGGAGAAGATCAGAGCTGATTTTAAGCCAGGTCATACCTGATTGGCCACCCTGTACTTTATACTGGTGTGCCTTTTTCATGATCCTGTACCTTTATCAGTGGCTCGGAATATTTTTTGGCACTTTGCCAGCCAAGAATAAAGTGACCTGGTATATTTCTGTTTAGAAAATCACATCTGGAGAAGATAGATGGACATGCCATACTGGCATTGATATAAAGTGTTAAGATATGGATTATGCAAATGGAAAAACTTCAGATAGAAAATATGCAAGACCAGGAAAATGTAGCCAAGAAAAATAAGCAAATCATTTTTGCACCTGATTCCAAAAGGCGTAAAAATATGAAATGCAAACATACACCATATCACAAGATGAGCAACTGGTGGCTCTGCAACAATGTTTGTATAATACTACGCCAGCCAACTGCTGGCAGAGGATGATGGGAGATACACTGAAATAGGTGTAGCCATAAAAGGGCTTACAGTTGTCTGCTCTGGCTCTGTGTCTGCAAAAACAGAGCGATATGATAATGGCAGTATAGATATATATATATATATATATATATATATATATATATATATATATATATATGTAAAATAACAAACAAAATAAGTATCTTGTAATACCTTTTTTATTGGACTAACAGAATTTTGGATTGACTTTTGGGAGAACCTCCCTTTCTCAAGTCTAAAGCATTTCTGACTAAAAGGACACAGAATTCACAGTGATACATACAATTCAAAGTTTAGTTGTGTGTAGGGTTAAGAAAACATAACTACAGATAAGACAAGAGAATCTACACTTTTCTTGCAGAGGGTCGTAAATACTTTTGTAAGGATTGGGGGGGGGGAATGCAGGAGATGGTAATGGAGTGGGGAGAATTAAAAATGTTTGCACATGTTAAGAGTGCTAGAATTGCCATCCAACAATCTAGCACGTGCATGCAGGCCTATATACAACATGCGCCCATATGTGTACATACATACACACACATACACACACACAAATACACATATATATATATATATATATATATATATATATATATATATATACACACACACACACACACATATTGACAAATATATATACATACACACACATATATATATATATACACACACATACATAAACATGCATACACATATACACATGTGCACATACACATACATATGTATATACAAATATACATATATACACACACATATACATATACACACACACACACATATACACACACTGGACTAATATGGCTACAATCTCCACTATATATATATATATATATATATATATATATATATACAGTGGGGCAAAAAAGTATTTAGTCAGCCACCAATTGTGCAAGTTCTCCCACTTAAAAAGATGAGAGGCCTGTAATTTTCATCTTAGGTACACTTCAACTATGAGAGACAGAATGGGGGGAAAGAATACAGGAAATAACATTGTAGGATTTCTAATGAATTCATTGGTAAATTCATCGGTAAAATAAGTATTTGGTCACCTACAAACATGCAAGATTTCTGGCTCTCACAGACCTGTAACTTCTTCTTTAAGAGTCTCCTCTGTCCTCCACTCGTTACCTGTATTAATGGCACCTGTTTGAACTTGTTATCAGTATAAAAGACACCTGTCCACAACCTCAAACAGTCACACTGCAAACTCCACTATGGCCAAGACCAAAGAGCTGTCGAAGGACACCAGAAACAAAATTGTAGACCTGCACCAGGCTGGGAAGACTGAATCTGCAATAGGCAAGCAGCTTGGTGTGAAGAAATCAACTGTGGGAGCAATTATTCAAAAATGGAAGACATACAAGACCACTGATATCTCCCTCGATCTGGGGCTCCACGCAAGATCTCACCCCGTGGTGTCAAAATGATCACAAGAACGGTGAGCAAAAATCCCGGAACCACACTGGGGGACCTAGTGAATGACCTGCAGAGAGCTGGGACCAAAGTAACAAAGGCTACCATCAGTAACACACTACACCGCCAGGGACTCAAATCATGCAGTGCCAGATGTGTCCCCCTGCTTAAGCCAGTACATGTCTGGGCCCGTCTGAAGTTTGCTAGAGAGCATTTGGATGATCCAGAAGAGGACTGGGTGAATGTCATATGGTCAGATGAAACCAAAGTAGATCTTTTTGGTAAAAACTCAACTCGTGTTTGGAGGAGAAAGAATGCTGAGTTGCATCCAAAGAACACCATACCTACGGTGAAGCATGGGGTGTAAACATCATGCTTTGGGTCTGTTTTTCTGCAAAGGGACCAGGACGACTGATCCATGTAAAGGAAAGAATGAATGGGGCCATGTATCATGAGATTTTGAGTGAAAACCTCCTTCCATCAGCAAGGGCATTGAAGATGAAACGTGGCTGGGTCTTTCAGCATGACAATGATCCCAAACACACCGCCCGGGCAACAAAGGAGTGGCTTCGTAAGAAGCATTTCAAGGTCCTAGAGTGGCCTAGCCAGTCTCCAGATCTCAACCCCATAGAAAACCTTTGGAGGGAGTTGAAAGTCCGTGTTGCCCAGCGACAGCCCCAAAACATCACTGCTCTAGAGGAGATCTGCATGGAGGAATGGTCCAAAATACCAGCAACAGTGTGTGAAAACCTTGTGAAGACTTACAGAAAACATTTGACCTCTGTCATTGCCAACAAAGGGTATATAGCAAAGTATTGATATGAACTTTTGTTATTGACCAAATACTTATTTTCCACCATAATTTGCAAATAAATTCTTTAAAAATCAGACAATGTGATTTTATGGATTTTTTTGTCTCATTCTGTCTCTCATAGTTGAAGTGTAGCTATGATGAAAATTACAGGCCTCTCTCATCTTTTTAAGTGGGAGAACTTGCACAATTGGTGGCTGACTAAATACTTTTTTGCCCCACTGTATATACATATACATAATTTCCTCAGGTCTTTGATATGTAAAATTAATCTGGTTAAATTAAAAAAATAAATATAATAGATTACTAAATGAAGGTTTCAAAAATTATTTCCTTCCGTTAAACAAATTACAAGATATTTTTTCTTTCTTATTTTATTTAAAGGCTAGAAATCTTGTATACTAGCCAGTCACAAACTATGCAATGCTTCCTGAGAAAATACATTAAAGGGGATCTATAGTAAGAACTGGCTCTTGCTTTGTTTTACAAGATGAAACAAGTGGGTAAGTGTCTCTCACAACAGTCAGGAACATTTAGATTTTTTTTTTGTGCATTTGAATTCTTATAGTACATTGCTATTTGTTTGCCCTGATAAAATCACATAAGAACTTGTGACACTTAAAGGGATAGTAATGTTTCATAAAAAAAGCAGCTCTAATTAATCATCATAGTATTTGGACTTTGGAGAGTGTTATTTCAATACTGTCAGAGTTGTAGTTCAAGAGTAATTCAATGACAAAGTATCCCCCTCCCGTCCCTTTTACTGATGTAACACTGTTCAGCCAGATCAGAAGGGAGGTGCCCAGGTAGACTGCAGAGAGGGACAATCTTCAATTAAGATAAGGGAAAAACCTTGAAAAACTTGTCAAGGGGGACAGGGCTTTCATTGTTCTCATAGGAAGAAAATTGTCCCCTTCTGTTATCTGTCTGGTCTTACAACCAGATTCCACATCTGAGAACAGATGGCTTACACTAGGTAAAAGGGGCAGGAGGGGAAACTTTGCTTGTGTATATCTTATATCGTTCTTCATGTTCTTTTTTTTTTTTTCTTTTTTTTAAATAATAAACAAGCTTTATTGGAGTAAATAGTGCAATACAGAGTATCAGAACAGAAAGTCGCACCAGTATGGTACAAGTGTATAGGTTTTCCAGAAGCACATAAACAAATGAATAAAAGTAAAACTGACAGTAACAGTAGTGAGTATGAGGTACAATGAAAGAAAAAGCATTAAATAACTAAATAAATTAAAAGAAACAAGTAATCCGGTTAGTCCAAACACAAGGATATCAAAGGAAGTGTTGCAAGATACAAAAATCTGGATGTTGTTGAGTTCCATAGAACGAGGCAGTTAGACTGCTAAAAAAGTCTTGTGCGGTCTAGGGGGTATGTGGTTTTGTTTATCAGGGGAGGGCTGGCCTGGGGGGCAGGGGGGCAATTGCCCCCTGGGCTGGTCATATGTCTGGGCTGGTAGGCCACTGCACCTTACTAAATCTACTGATTGCTGCTGTAAATGGAGCTACACTAGTGATACCATAGAACTTACAATTGAAATGGAGCTACACTAGTGATACCACAGAGCTTACAATTGAAATGGAGCTACACTAGTGATACTATAGAGCTTACAATTGAAATGGAGCTATACTAGTGATACCACAGAGCTTACAATTGAAATGGAGGTACACTAGTACATAACCCATTTCCCTTGTAAACTCTATAATATAACTAGTGTAGCTTAACTTAAATTGAATGCTTTGTAGTAGCGCACTAGTGTAGACCCATTTCAACTGTAAGCTCTGTGGTATCACTTGCCTTACATCACAACATTAATGCCAATTTTAAAAATAACAAAATGGGGTGGGCTGGGACAGTGGGCTTGCCCGATTTATAGAAAAGGGCCACTTGACTGAATTTGGCCCCCTGGGCCACAAGTGGCCAGCCCTCCCCTGTTGTTTATGTCCTTGGTATGTGGAGTGACAATTGAGAAAGGAATCTTACAGAAGAATGAAAAGTGAGAGTGGAAGTGAGAAGAATAATGAGATAGAAAGGATAAGATGGAGCGAGAAGGTGTGGAAAGTTAGTAGAAGAAAAGAGGAAGGTATGTGGGTACCGAGGGGAGCGTGGAGAAAGAACTGGTAAAAAGATAAAAAAAAAGATTTGTAAGAAGAGGTAGGATACATGGGGAAGTGGGGAGTGGAGGAAATAGAAGGAAAAAAAAAAGGGAAGAGTACTCGTCGGCGATCAAGGAAAGAGGCATCCAGGAAGTGTATGCTAAGCAATTAAGATTTCGCTATTTATTCAATATACCTAAAAAGAACAGATGGAAAATAGATGCCAGGTGTCAGAACAGCCCCTTAAAAGGGCATAAGAGTAGATAATGTGAATCAGTTGAGGCTAGATAAGTTATTAAGGTGCAGTTTTGTGGGATGATAAGAGACAATTAGCCCAGAAGTCATTGTATTTGTGGGTCGTAGCTGTCGCTTTTGCATGGCAAAGTTCCATGATTAACATGGAGTCCACTTGTTTTAGCCATTATGAGATCGAGGGGGGGTGAGGGGGATTTCCAGTTGGCTGGTATGAGTGCTTTGGCTTCATTCAGAAGTGGAAATAGGATGTTACGCACTTCACCCATCGGAGCATCACATAGATGAGCCTGATAGGTGAATAGTAAGAGTAAAGGATTTAAGGGTTAACAAGTGCTATAGGTGAGATATAAACAAGACTGGCCAACGCCCGGGATAAATAGCAGTCTCTGGAACACAGTCTCTCAATAGCTGGATAGAAATAAGTAACTGCACTGAATAAACTCTCAAGTTGGTATAGAAGGCGCCCCAATGTCCAGAGCTGAGCCGATACCACCACCGTGGGCTACAGAGGAATGCTATTGCCAACGCTGTAGTGATCAGAACCAAAATCGCCCTTAACTGGGAAAGTAGTAACCCTGCGTGTGCCAATTGGATTGTGCCATGACACCCCTTGGGTGCTATTTCTGATGGTGACTGCACAAGCTGTAGTAGAGCCGGCGCCCTCTGAAGTGCAATGGGAAATGTAACTTCTAGCGTTTGTGGGCCGGAGCCTGAACACCCCTCTGGTGCCGTTTCAAATGATCACAGTGGGAGCGAACAGGCTACCAGAATACGAGCACGGAGCAGACAAGGCTCTGAGGGTGAATGAGAGACAAACAGAAGCACTCAGAGTAAAGGCTCAAGTCATTAAACGTATGCTTGGCAAGTAAAGATGAGCGAGCACCCCGATGCTCGGGTGCTCGGGTGCTCTGACCGAGCACCCCCTGATGCTCGAGTGCTCGGCCGAGCACCCGAGCCCCATTCAAATGAATGGGAGCACTCGAGCATTAAACCAGGCACCCCCTGCTCTGATGAGCGGAGGGTGCCTGGTCAATGTCCCCCTTCATCTCCGCTATGCCCCTCTTCCACAATGTCCCCCTTCATCTCCTATGCCATAGCGGAGATGAAGGGGGACATTGTGGAAGAGGGGCATAGCGGAGATGAAGGGGGACATTGTGGAAGAGGGGCATAGAGTCTATGCCCCTCTTCCACAATGTCCCCCTTCATCTCCGCTATGCCCCTCTTCCACAATGTCCCCCTTCATCTCCTCTATGGCATAGGAGATGAAGGGGGACATTGTGGAAGAGGGGCATAGCGGAGATGAAGGGGCACATTGTGGAAGACGGGCATAGCGGAGATGAAGGGGGACATTGTGGAAGAGGGGCATAGAGTCTATGCCCCTCTTCCACAATGTCCCCCTTCATCTCCGCAATGCCCCCTTCATCTCCGCAATGCCCCCGTACCTCCATTCCCTGGTGGTCCAGCGGAGCGTCTTCGGATCTGTGCCTCTTCCGGCACAGATCCTCTTCACCCGAACATGTCGGGCGAGCACATGGCGGTACTCGTACGAGTACCGCCATGTGCCGAGCAGAGCGATGCTCGAGCCGATCCGAGCATCGGCCGAGCACGCTCGCTCAACACTATTGGCAAGATATATCGGAGGCACTAGACCGGAGACTACAGGCACTGCAAGGGTTAAGTGGTTCTGCACCGGAGCGAGCACCTTGGCAACCAGCAGAAGGCAAAGCAACCTCAGGCTACTGACTAGTGAGAGGAACAGTGAGTCGCTTAAACAGTTCAGAATGTTGCCGGAGCGACCAGAATGATGCAGGAACACCGGAACAGCAGGCAGGACCGGAACGGTAACTGGAACAGCAGGCAGACCGGAACGGCAACCAGAACAGCAGGCAGGGCCGGAACAACAACAGGAACAGCAGGCAGGACCAGAACGAATCACAGAGCAGGGTCGTCAGCCAGAACCGGGTCAAGTCACGGAGTAGGGTCGTCAGCCAGAACCGGGTCAAATCACGGAGCAGGGTCGTCAGCCAGAGCCAGGTCAAATCACGGAGCAGGGTCGTCAGCCAGAGCCAGGTCAAATTACGGAGCAGAAGCAGGAGAAGAGTCAGACTAGCCGAGTCGGTACACAGGAGACACAGGAATATGGCAACAAGGCGCAGCAACAGGAACACCACGAAAGGGCAACTGACAAGTGCCCAAGCTCCAGCATATAACGGCACATCCTGGGTGGGCCAATCAGTCTCCACCAATGCACAGGCAAATCAGGTCAGATTGACAGAAAGTCACGGGGACCGTGATACTATGTCATTAGCACATCTCCAACATGTAGGAGGGATAGTGTTACGGTTTTTAAGACACTCAGACCAATAAGTGAAAATAAAACACACTTTATTAAAGTGAATAATGACACTTACGCCCTCTAGAGGCGGTAGGTAATACACAGATAATGTAAACTGAGATAATACCAGGAGAATAGTATTATAGACATAAATGCAAATCAGTATGCACTAGGATGATATTGGCCCCAAAGGGGTTAAAGTCCAAAATATACTCAGTCTCAGATGTGGAAGTTTGACACGCCCTTGATGTGAAATAGGCTGTGCTGTACAGACGAAGTTCATCAGGTGCTGAGGAACGAGCTGCCTTGCCAAGGTGGTAGATGATAAGCAGAATGGGTAACAACTTAGCCCCCACGGGCGTAGCTACAGGAACTGCTTTAGTATGTGCAAGTGCGAATAGCCCCTTAGGGCAATATGGAAACCGGCCTGCAATGCAAGAGCTAATAGCCTCCTCAGGTGTAATCGAATGCAGTAATACTAGAGCCAGAGCCACTAGCCCCCTCGGGCGTAGTACCGGATAAGCCCACACTGAAGCCTTTCTGCCAACACTCTGTGTATATGATCTCGTCGGTAACCCACACCGGAGAGCCTTAATCGCCCAAACGGCCCAAGCTTTGTGAACACTCTGCAACGTTAGACTAGAGTTGCCGACGGAGAGCGGCCAACTCAGCAGCAGTATCACTTGTAACAAGGCTCGTACTGGAGATAGAGAGAGTGAATATAAGGCAGCACTGCAAGATTTAAAATGCCCGTTTACTCGAGGCTTCAGCGCTACTGCAAGGCTCTGTAACGTTACTCGAGGTTTCAACGCTACGATCAGGCTCTGCAAGGAGAGGAAGGCCCACAGAATACACACAGCTCTGCACTAGAACGAGGCACAGCACTATCGAAGGAATCACCAGGCTAGGCAATGGCATACTCGTGGGCAGCAGGGACTGGAAAATGTCGCGACGGCGACAACTGGAACGCAGGTCACTGGAACAAGCTGGAAGTCGATCTTCGGAGCAGGAAGTCAGCCGGACCGGGTCATACACAGGCAGGAACGTCAAACTAGCCGGGTCAGGATCCAAGGGTGGTCCGCAGACGAGCCGGGTCATACACAGGCAGGAACGTCAAACTAGCCGGGTCAGAATCCAAGGGTGGTCCGCAGACGAGCCGGGTCAAACACAGGCAGGAACACTGGAGAATGGTCAGGACAAGCCGAATCGGTACACAGGAACTCAGAATACAGGAACTCAGCAAAAGCACTACTGGCTCAGGAACACCACGAAAGGGCAACTGACATAAGAGATAGCCAGGTATAAAAAGGTCATCAGGAGGCGGGTCAAACTCAGTCAGCAAATCAGTGACATCCACAACAAAGAGTGACAGGAATCACAGGCACTGTGATAGATAGAGAGAGAAGTTTTTGCTAGTTTATCAGGCGTGAGGTACCATCTCGTTAGCAATTTATAGTTAAGTTCTTTAGTTGCCATTGATCTAGAGTGCGATGAGTTAGTGCGTATGCTGTACGCCCAGGACAACATGTCCAACACCACTTGAAGATCCCTTTCCCACAAAGAAAGAAAATAAGGTTTTGATGGGGTGGTGACCGAGTGTAGTAGTAAATACATGAATGATAATGGTTTACATACCAAGGGGAGTGAGAGTATGGCTTTTTCGAATTGCGTAAGTTCCCTAAGTTTGGAGTTGGGGGAGAGGTAATTTTGCCACCAATTCCTAGCTTGGAAGAAGGACCACCATGGAATGGCCAGAGAGGGTGTGCTGCCTGGAGGGATTCTCTAGTGATCGGTTTTGGAAGTAAGTCTAGAGATAGTAAGTTGTCAATACCAAGGGCAGACCAGTGAGAAAAGGGAGAGGGGGCGATTCCAGCTGGGAATTCTGGATTCCCAATTAGCGATTTAAGCGACAAGGGTGGCATAGAGAGAGAGCCATTCTTCATGTTTTTTTAATGCCTACAAAATAAAATAAAGATAAAATGAAGTATTACTATCCCTTTAAGAGCTGAAGAAGGTGACAGTGCCACTCTTAACCTTCACGTTGCTCAGGGAGATTACAGTAGGTAGTATAATTCAACATCCAAACACTCTTTGTCTCTTAAAGAGGTTAATGATGACAAGGATAGTAATAATTTGCATGGCATAGTCTGGAAGGTCATAAAAAGCATTAATACACTGCTATGGTTTTCAAGGGGTTCATGACAAATATTCTGGTATATTCTAGGTGGGACCTAGAGTCTAGTCTAGTCTCACTGTCTGGACCAAAAAGTGTAAAATGTAAATTTACAAGGCACACTATACTAAGATCTTTATAGACACTGATTATATATTTTGTAATTACATTTGCATTTATAACAATAAATCCAAAATGAATAATAATTGTCTGCTACCAGCCTAGGTAAATTGTAAACAAGTCACTTTTTTCTTCAGATAGAGTAAGTTCTGCCAGTCATCGAATCTTCTTCATCAAATGAGTCAGATTTAGAAGTGGAATCTTCATTTAATTAAAAACTTAGATAAGTCCAGAAAGAGGTGAGGTCTTTCAACTTAATTCACAATGCTCAGAAATGGAAATAGAAGGAACAAGAGATCTGCTGCAATGTATTAATCATCTTCAACTTCTATACCCACCATCAAATAAAAAACTGAATTACTATCCACAAGCTTGTTGCATACAACTGAGCCCTCCCTCCCAAGCTAAGCTGTAAGTCAATTACTTTTTTTGTCAAATAGAAAATTCTGACATTTCATCATCTTCTGAGACTGAGAACAAATGAATCAGGCTCAGAAATGGAATTTGATTAATTCCAACAGAGGTAAAGATAGGTTAACCCCGTAGAATCTAGAGAGGGGATGTTGTTTCAACTTACTTTGCAATGTTCAAAATCAGAAAATAAAAGGAAGGAGAGTTATGACTCTGTGTGTGACAGAGGGGTTCCCAATGCATTGCTTTACAGTGCTTTGGGCACCTCTCTGGTACTCAAGGGGTTGAACAACATAAATCAATCAACTCCAGGTTCAATGCTGAACACCTACCAAACAACCTAATTCAATATAATCCACATGCTTGCTTTCCAGCTATGTACATATCCTACCACCACTACTACCATCATCCATCTGTCTGTCAATAAATTCAATACCACATGCTTGCCTCCATGCAACCCATCCTTCCTACACTGCCATCCAGCATTCATTTCAAGTGCAGTCCCCACCAGTAAGTGCCACCATCCATTGTCCATCAACACAATCTACTCTTGCTCTCATACCATGCATCTGACTTAGGGCTGCTAGGCCTTAAGATGCATCTTCTCTGAGTGCTGTGCTGAATTCTGAGAATCACTGCACAGATTCTCCAGCTATCCATACCTTGCTCTTGTTGTATCTGCACTGATCTTCCAGCAGCTGCTCCTTATATATTAATTGCTTCTAGGTGGGTGTTCTGGAGCTCCTGAGGCAGGGAAAATGAGATATTTCCTGGTAACCCCTTCATTGACATGTTTCAGCACTACAAGTAGGTTTGTGGCCAACCCAGATGTGATAAACTGTGTGGGCACATTTCCCACATACATATGGACATGCACTCGAAGCAATCCACCAGTTTACAGAGTAGCGGTTCAGTTTGGGATGTTTGACACAGAATCTGGGATATAATGGTGAACACTTCTTGATAGAATAGCAGATTTTGGGCCTTATACGGCAAACCAAAGTGATGCCTTTCTGGATCAAACCAACTATACCACAGAAGACATATGACAATTCCCCATATACACATTCATTTAACCGGGGCATTTCACTAAGGATGGACAACATTTTTTTTGACACATTGTGGTGTTTATGCTTCATGTGCTTTATGAGGACAGATGCAAAAATGGGTTTCCCTTCCTCCTCTTTTCACTACTTTAGCGCATATAGTGCACAGTGTGGTCGCTGATGATTGTGTCTGCCCCCAAGGAAATAATATTCCCAAACCCATGATTTCATAGAGGGGGTGAAGAATAGCATATTTCTTCTTCTCCAGACTCACTTTCACTGGCTGAATCAGATCCTGCTGCCGCTGCCTCAGTATCAGCACTAGAGCTAGGACTAGGAGTAGTGGTGGCAAGTGGAACTTGTCCTAGTCCCATATCACTACTTCCTAAACCAAATCCCATGTTGGTATCACCTCTGTGTTCACCTGTGTATTGTTGGCTACTCCCTCTCTCACTCTTCATATTGCTTCCTTGGTCCCTTTATTCTGCACCTGTTCTCAAGTAATCCATTCTTTCTAAGTGCTTCCTGTCTAGTGTTCCAGTGTAGAATCACATCATTTTGATTTATGGTATGTTCCTGACCTTGAGTTCCTGTATGGAGCCTCGCTTCAGTGTCTCTTCTGTATTTGACCAGGCTCTGTTTTTCTGACCCTGTATTTCTCTCTACAGATCTGTGCCTCTCCTCTACCCACATTATTCCTACCTCTGGGTGGCAGTTCCTTTCTGGCTCTCTAGTTTAGTGCTACCACCTGCTGCCTACTGTTTCTAACCAGCCTTCATTCTACCTCTACCCAGTTTCACTCTCCCTTGCTTATTCCATCCTTATCCATAGGAGGTCTGTTTTCTCACCTTGCTTGCCTCACTGTGGATTGTCTGCTACCCCCTCAGTCTGCTTCACAGTTGTCTACCCCTGCCAGCAATACTACTTACAGTCTCTTTTATCACAGTCTATTTACTCTGGCTCCTTCTGATATTGGAGTCACCCATTCGGGTAAAGACACAAGTTCATACTCTCCTTCTACACAGTGTGCTCTCTGGCCAGATATGTTATTGCAGTTTTCTGTTCATGTAAAGACATAGCTTACCAGTTTCCTTTAAAGCAGTATTGTCCTCCATGGATAGTCTACATTAGGATCCCCAGCTATCTAGGAATAGGAACTCATTGTTGTGGTCCCCTAGGGTGGTCATCCTGTCTGACTACCAGATCAACAGGGGTTGGATATCTGGCCTTGCGGCCATCACTTTACTATCCACAACAAGGATACCCTAGAGACCGGCAACATATATGAACCAGGTACTCTGACAGCAACAGCAGTAGGCATATGAAGCTGACCTATACTGCTGTCCAGTGACCCCTTTTTTATTATGCTTCATCAGATCCCTATGGAAGAATTTGGAGGCTGTGGATCATGCTGGAAGAAGGAAGTGGCCTCTGTTTACTGCTGGTGCTGCTGAATTCCTCAATATCCAATCCAGCAGCATTAACAGTGTCACTCCAGCTTATCCTGCTGCTCATTGTGCTAGCCAGTATTGAAAACAACTTTCTTTTTATTTTATTATAATTCTCTCTCCCTCTCTCTCGTTTTCCTTCCATTCTCTTTCCCTGCTATTCTACACCATGCTGCAAAAAAAAAAAAAAAAAAAACATAGGTGAAAAATGGAATCATTCTTGTCAGAAAATGAGGTGTCTACAAAATAGCAGAACACCTATAGGTGTCTCTATGGCAAAATTCCTCTAAAAAAAGCAGAAAATAATGTTTTTTTGTGAATGTTCCTTCAGGATCAAAACAAGTAATTTTACCCATCCCTACATTAACTCCTTGAATGCTAGAGGTCTCTAATGCATTGCAAAGCAATATGTTGGAGATCTCATGAACATTCAAGGTGCTAAAAGCCCCCTTTAAATCAATAGCTATTTTTATTTCTCACCTATGGTGCAGTCAGTTTGCACTAAAACTGCACCTTTTATTTGCAGCCTTGGGGCCATTGTTGTCTTTTTACAGATTTAAAAATAATCTTTTTCAGTGCAAAACCTGAACCACCTCTGCTTTAAAAGTTCATGTCCATGTACATAAAGGGGAATAGTACCTTTGGAATAAATTATGACCTATCAAGGAAAAAGTGGAGCAAAACAATTGCAGTTTGAGTATCAAATAGAGAAAATCCATAGATTTCAACTGGACTGTTTTCTTTGGTACATCAGTTTTGATTTTGCTTTGCACTTGAATTGCTCCAGTCAATCTATAAGGTGCTATACCCACAAAGTAACAGGAACAATTCTGCAGCAAACCCATTGCCCCATAGGTGAATAAAGAAAATGCCCTAATTCCAATAGTTGCACAACATATTTTAACCACTTGAATTGCTTCTCTAGCCTCTGAGGAGTAAAAAAAAAAAAAACAATGTAAAGCAATGGAAAAGTTAATTTCTCCCATACAGAGAGATAGTTTGCTCGAGAATCGCTCCTCTTTTTTATGTGCTTACAGTCAATGAGCTTGATCTCTTTGTCCTAACTGCTCCAGTTTTGCACCTAGATTACACGAGACAACCTTTCAACTCCAGCTGTTACACACTGCAACTCTCATCATGTCCAACCAGCCAACTTATTTAGGGGAAACCTTTGATAGGCAAATAGGAAGAGCAAGTAGAAAGTATCAGTTCAGTGGATAAAATGTTTATATATATATATATATATATATATATATATATATATATATATATATATATATATATATATATATATATATAAAATAACAAACAAAATAAGTATCTTGTAATACCTTTTTTATTGGACTAACAGAATTTTGGATTGCCAAGCTTTCGGGAGAACCTCCCTTTCTCAAGTCTAAAGCATTTCTGACTAAAAGGACACATAATTCACATCACTGTGAATTCTGTGTCCTTTTAGTCAGAAATGCTTTATACTTGAGAAAGGGAGGTTCTCCCGAAAGCTTGGCAATCCAAAATTCTGTTAGTCCAATAAAAAAAGGTATTACAAGATACTTATTTTGTTTGTTATTTTACATCTGCATCACTGGACTAATACGGCTACAATCTCCACATATATATATATATATATATATATATATATATATATATATCTGTGAATGTCAATACTATGGCTGGGCACTGGGCAAAGTGTAAATTGGTGTGCCCCTTAACCAACTGACAGCTGGAGAGGTCAAAGAACTATGCTTAATTTCACATCCCTGCTAAAAATGGTGTGCCCCTTAACCAAGTGACAGCTGGAGAGGTCTAAGTACTATGCTTAATTTCACCTCCCTGCTAAAAATGTGTACTCAAATGTACAATTTTGAGCTTACATCATCTGCTACAATGTTGGGTTCTCAGTCCTATTTTCACAAAGCTAAGCACTTACACCTATAGTATCTTGACACATTATTATTCCACATTCATCTTCAAACAATGCAGAGTACTTATATCCATCATTGCAAACTATTGAGTCTTCACACCTGGCTCCACACTTTGATCATGCTGCATTGTTCCACCTTAGCAGAAAGTGGGAGAACAAAAGGATTCCAAACTGTGTCCTATGACAGTTAGGGCAAGTTGTTCAAAAAGTCCTCATAATGAAAATTGTCAGATCATGAGTTGGTGGTAAAAGAAGGACAATGCTTTCAGAAGTAAATCCGTCACATTTGAGAATATGTCATAAAGAATTAAAAATTACGGTAAGAAGAACTTGATTCATATTGCCCTTAAAAATTCTGATATTTTGTCTTTTATCTCTTAAGGACGGCCAATCGGGCACTTAAGGACCATGGACCTTTTTTTTTTTTTGTGGCATCCACTTCCGGGCTCCCAGAACGGCATGCAGCCATGCGGCGAGCCTGGAATTCCATGGGTCCTTAACGGGAAACAACCCATAATGGTCCTGGACCATCATAGGTCATTAAGGGGTTAAAACCACAAATTTTCAAACAAAGTATTTTGCTCTAGTTAACTCCAGACTACCTATCTGCTAACAGTACTTTAATTTGTCTTCTTCAAGTGTAGAGCATTTTTATTTTTTTTAAATGACGTTAATCAGTCAAAAAAGTGACGACTAAAGGAATATTTTTTCTGAAAAAAACCTTACAATATGATGGTAGATTAAACCATTCCCATTTTTATGACTGCTTTTTCCTTTGACTGAGGTGGTCGAATTGGATACAAAAATGTTGATAATATGTCTGAAAATTGATGTACTATGGTGTAAGAACTTTTTATTTTTATTACACACAATTTTAGTTACCACCACTTTTTGAATATCTTGAATATTGGGGGCCTTTTCCACTAATTGACACTCAGCAGATGCGCATTTCTTAAAGGGATAATAATATTTCATAATAAAAGCAGCTCTAAATAATCATCATAGTATTCAGACTTTGGAGTGTGTTATTTCAATTCTGTCAGAGTTGTAGTTCAAAAGTAATTGAATGATAAAGTATCCCCCTCCCGCCCTTTTTACTGATGTAACACCGCTCAGCCAGAGCAGAAGGGAGGTGCCCAGGTAGATTGCAGAGAGGGACAATCTACAACAGTGGTTCCCAACTCCGGTCATCGGGACCCACTAACAGGCCAGTATTTCATGATTTCCTTATTAGAGCACAGGTGAGTTAATCAATGTGAATGAGCCTCTGATCACCACACCTGTGCTCTAGCAGAGAAATATCTAAGTCCTGGCCTGTTAGTGGGTCCCAAGGACCGAATTTGAGAACCACTGATCTACATTTAAGATAAGGGAAAAACCTGAAAAACTTGTCAAGGGGGGCAGGGCTTTTATTGTTCTCATAGGAAGAAGATTGCCCCCTGCTGTTATCTGTCTGGTCTGTGGACTGCATTCCACATCTGAGAAGAGATGGCTTACACTAGATAAAATGAATATCTTTCAAACCATAAAGATTTGAGAGATAAGACTTACATTGTTCTTCATGTTTTTTTAATGTCTACAAAATAAAATAGAGATAAAATGAAGTATTACTATCCCTTTAAAGCATTTCTGGTTACAACATACTCTCTGACTTTACACAGAGTTGTATTTTGGAATTAGTTTTCCTTTAATATCATCCTTAAAAGAACTCTTCCCTTCATTTCAGTAAAACAAATATGACTCAGCTTCCGTTTTGTTAGCAGCTCATGATTTAATGCAAAATAAAACAGTTTTGGAAACTGCTGAACAAAAAATCAAATCCTAAATATCCAAACTAGGCTGGCAGTGCCCCCTGAGGAATCTGCGGTAACCTGGCAGAACAAAAAGAACACATGACCATACAGCCAAGATTAAAACCACAGGGTTAGCACAGACACACAGAGTAAATGAAAGGCTTTCTATTTTCTATTCTGCTGCCAGAGAAAAATGTGTTTTTCTGGAAGAAGTTACTTTAATGTCATAGAAGATCTGGAGCAATTCTAGGGCAAACCAACTGCACAGAAAATATTTTTATATTTGAGGGATCAACCCTTTTAGTGCCAGAAAGACATCTAATGCATTGCATTGTGATACAATGGATACCTATCTTGTACTCAAAAGGTTAAAAACTTGATTTGCATTGAAGGCGATATGTATTTGTCCCCATTGGTTCAACTGTTTTTTTACAGAATTGTGCCACCTTTGCTTTATGCATATGGCTCTTTGGGTCTTATGCAACAAAGAACAGGGACTCGATACTATTACCACCAGTAAAACTGGCAGTAATTGTAAAAACAAGACTGAGTGATAAAACCACATAGGTACCTTAGCTATTCTATAGCTGGTGAAGTACATGGAACAATGAGTGTTGGTGGCAAAAACGCAAATGCTCGTTGTTGGTTTTTGTTCCCACAACTCGCTCTAAATAGCACAAATTGTGGGAACAGCAAAGGAAAAAAAGCCAACAAACAAGAGTGAGCTCAAAACAGACACCCTCCCCCATCTCCCATACACTAACAGTACACTGTCCCTAACATTACACTTAAGTAATAATAACACTATCCTACCCAGAAATGTAACACTTCCTTGTCATCCACTGTCCATCTTCTTCTTCAATCTTCTGTCTTCTCTTCTTCCTCTCTTCTTTCTTCTTTTCTGTGTTGTAAAAAAAACAACATCATTTAGTTGTGTATTTGATTAAAAAAGAAATAAGGGCCCCCAAAGATGCCACAGTTAACCCTTTGTGTGCCGGAGAATTATCTCTCCGGCACTCAAAGGGTTTAAAATGTGTGTCATCTGTATTTACTCTTTCTTAAATATTATGTCCAGTAATGTCCTTTTTGTTATAAAAGAAATGAATTTGGGTCAATGTACCCCCTTGCCTCCACTGTCTCCGCTGGTGGTGGCAGGCATTTGCAGTGGCAGACCCCCCCCCCCCTTCCCTACCTCTCTAGCCATTGCCCAAGTCAAACTGCCAGAATTTTTAACTGAGACTGGTTTTTATATGTCAGTCTTGGTTCAAAGTATTTGGCAGCCTCCAACTGGACACACACACACACACACACACACAGTGCAGCCCTAGTTTCCTCAGCAGATTTGCTCCTACCAGTTGGGCACTAACAGAGTGATAGTTGCAGTTTAACCCTCTGAGTGCCAGAGGGATGTCAAACACATTGCAAAGCACACCTCTCTGGCACTCAAAGGGTTAAATTGCATAATGAATGTTTAAAAGGTGATTGGGTAGCCAAGACATTTCAATAAAGCTTGCAATGACCAAGAGGCTAATAAACTAAGAAAGTGACAAAGTCTTAGGATTAGATTATAAATATATATCTTGTTTTACCTATAACTAGTAGAACTCATGTTGCATCACACAAGAACACTGTAACACCTTGGGAACCAGAGTTGTTTCCAGAGATTGCAATGGAATGAGTAGGAGACAGATCTTGCACCCAAGAGATTACCTTTATGCCCCTTGAGTATGGCACTCACCCTCCATCTTTTCCCTCTTGACTCAAAAGGAGGAATGAGGAAGGACAACATTTCAGCACAGGTGAACAGTGAATTATTTAGGCTGTGCCAGACATATCACAGAGCTCAGTGCTTCTCATGTGAAAGAATCCCTAACTACTGAACCAAAAATCTCTAAACCATTACACTAAAGAAGGCATAGGCAGTTTAACCCTTTGACTGCCAGAGGGGTACGCAAAGCAATGAAGAGGGTTAACTCTTCAAGGACCAGTGGGGTGTGCAAAGGATTATTTTTCCTCTCTGGTCCTAAAATTAAGATACCTTCAATGAGACTTAAAACTGGAAGGTGACAAATCTACTTCAGTGAATAATTTGATTCCAAAATATGAGCAGCATAAGTAAAATATAACAAGAATTTAATATATTGTATCTATCGCCAAGATGCAAATCACATTGGTAGAACGTTTAACCCCTTGGCTGCTAAAATTGTCTAAAATGCATTGATTCAAAATGGATTGACATAATTTCTCACATTTGAGGGCCCAAGCTCTACAGCCGTTGTGCAAGTTTGGGAACCAGAGAGCATAGAGAAGAACAGCAAAATTAATTAAGGGAATGGAAGACTTGACCTCTGAGGAACAGCTAGACAAACTAGGTTAATATACTATGGAGAAAAGATGACTAAGAGGAGAAGTTGTTACAATGTACAAGAATATGAGAGGTCAATACAAGGATATTTCTACTGAGGACTAAACAAAGAAGAAAAGAAAAAAAACTACTATAAATGGCACTCTTGATTTCTGCAAACCATAAATAATAGGAATCCATGGACAAGCTCAACAATATAACTAGTGAGTCTGTATTGTGTTTCACTGTACTCATGATATATAAGTAATTAAAAACATTAATTTTTATTGATGAATGATTAAAAAATAAACAATATAAAAATTGTGACAGAGTGTGATAATTAAAATCTAATTATAGTGGGAAGTCCTGTTGTTGTCAATTTTCCAACAGTGCCAGACAAAAAAAGTAACAAGGGCTGCCTATTACTTCAAAAAAAGGAACGCTTAACTCATACAATACATCTTGCTGCGATTGTATCTAATATATTTCAATCCTATAAAATGTATAATCTAAGATCCTTTTGGCATTTAGAATAATCTAGCTAAGCTCACATTCATACATGTTATAGCACAATTGGTAAGTGATAGTAATGTGAGGAATTGCGACAATGTATCCAACAACTCTGTATACTCACCATCACGTATATATACGTGGTATATATATATTTTTAACGACTCATAGTATATGTTTTTTATACAATCCTTGAAAAAGTGTATACGAAACGCGTTGGACGAATCTTTTGACCATACTATATAAAATATATTAATATGCTTGGTAATGTTATCTTTTTTTTAGACATTTTGAGTTTTTTGGTAATTAATAAATATATTAAGTTCATCATTTGGAGAATATTGATTGGAGTCTTTTACTGAAATATATTGAGGAGAGAGAGTTTCTACAGGCAATCTAAAACCAAGTTCTGGTGAGTTCATACAAAGCGGGGGCATGGTGATTTAAAGATATACAGATCTACTCTTAGATGCCATCTCGCACTGCTCTTGTCTTTTTGTTTTCACGATAGTTGCTTTGGGGACCCGTGGCATCAAGCACAACCACAAGTGCCAAAAGAGGGGGCTGCGTCGGGACAAACAAGAGTGATCTATTGCAATAAAGAACTGAATACATCTCCCTGCAAAGCTCAAGGAGCATAAACATCCTTTGAGAGGATAAATCTGTATTACTCCCAGACATTTATTTGTCATAGTAAAGGTTGAGACTAAATCTATTTTATACATGCATTGTCAAATAAATTAGATATTTGTAAAAATAACAATGTGATTGAAAAATGTTTATCGGCCCTCTTAATATTATTCCTCTCAATTCGGGAAAGATGTCCAAAATTATTTGTGGTATGCATTTATATTGTCACGGTTGACAGGCAAAGAAGGACAGGCACACATTTAGGAAATAAAACCACCTTTATTGAGAATGCACAAAGTAATAATAATGACCACATAAACCCCAGAACCCCAGTGGTAGTACAACGTCTACTACCCAGAACTGTACACTGTGCCGAGCACTGCACTACTGTACCAGATGAAATTTGCTATGTGCCGGAGGTTCTAGCAGCCATTAGAACCAGGCTAATTGGAATCAGAAACTCCCAACCAGGAATAGGCAACCGGAGGCAACCAGGAGCGAGTGCGAACCCAGACCACGGAAGCCCAAAAGCATATGGTCGGCTAGAGGAGTCAGACAAACTTAGGGCAACACTGAGCGAGTAGTAAACCAGAGCCACAAGTCGGAACCGATGTGGGTGGTCTGATACACTGGAGACAACACGGAGCGAGTAGTCAACCAGAGCCATAGGTCTGAACCTATGTGGGTAGTCGGACAAACCGGAGACAACACTGAGCGAGTAGAAGTCAGGCCCATGGGTCAGGATCTATGTGGGTAGTCAGACAAGCTGGGGTCATACACGGAGCGAGTAGTCAGCCAGAGCCACCGGTCAGAACTGATGTGGGTAGTCAGACAAGCTGGGGTCATACACGGAGCGGATTCTGAGTCAGGCACAGGTCACAATGGAACACTAGAGATACGAGCAGGAACACCACATAAGGGCAATGACAGATAGGCCCAAAGGAGTTTAAATAGCAGCACAGCAAGGAGGGAATCAATTAGACAAATAAGATCTGAATCCTCTTTGTTGGAATATATTGAACATCTTAATAAATTGGATTCGCCTATCAAATTTTCTCACTGTGTTCACCCCCATCAAGTCAATTTTTTGGATCTTACGGTTTTTCGGAATGGGGACCGGTTGGGTACCACTAATTACCGTAAATCCACAGATCGGAACACGCTACTTCACTTTGAGAGTTTTCATCCATATCATGTTAAAAAAGGGGTGCCTTATGCACAATTTCTTCGTATCATAAGGAATAATACCGATGATGCACAGAAACATCTACAATTA
Source organism: Rhinophrynus dorsalis (assembly GCA_037306005.1). Classification (NCBI taxonomy): domain Eukaryota; kingdom Metazoa; phylum Chordata; class Amphibia; order Anura; family Rhinophrynidae; genus Rhinophrynus; species Rhinophrynus dorsalis. Next base: position 299,677,796 of record CM074724.1, read on the forward strand.
CAAGAGCTGTATGACAGGTTCCTCCAAAGGGGATACACTAAACAGATTTTGGATACCGCTATGGAGAGAGCGATTGAACACACACAGGTTTCCCTACTAAACCCTATAGACAAAACTGCTAAGGAGGAGAGGATAACCTTCATTTCTACATTCACGCCTGCTAGCACACAGATTCGCACTGCAGTTAATAAACATTGGAATCTGTTAGCAACAGACAATTCGCTACCACAGGTTTTTAGGAACCAACCAAGACTGTGCTATAAAAGAGGACACAATCTCAGAGATTTACTGGTACATACTGATCCCACACATTGTTATCAACAGCGTTACTCTACATGGTTACCATCACCAAAGAAGGGGTGCTATAAGTGCACTGGATGCACGACTTGCAGATATCTCCTGACTGGTGAATCTTTTTCACATCCTCATACCGGACATCCTATTATGATTAGGCACAGGTTAACATGTACTAGTAACTACGTGCTCTATTTCATTAAATGCCCCTGCAGTCTTTTGTACATAGGAAAGACAATTACTTGCTTCAGGGACCGTATGGCTAATCACAGGACCAGTATTAGAGAGGCTCTTGCAACTAACAGGAGTGATAAGCCTGTTGCAAGACATTTCACTGAGATGAAGCACTCTATGGCAGACTTAAGGTATATGATTATAGACTTCCAACCAGAGCTTCCCAGAGGAGGTGATAGGGGGAGGAGACTATTACAGAAGGAAGAGAGGTGGATTTACTATCTGAACACTATCCAACCCAAAGGACTTAATGAAAGGGCACAATGGACATGTTTTTTGTGACTTTGCAATGTAGGAATCTATCCATGGGGGGCACTGCGGACGCCTGACTTTACACTAGACCCTGGTGGTCCGTGCCTTATCACATTGAGGGGTGGTCTCTCCAGGACGTTATGGGTATAGAACCCTCCCATTGGGAGGGCGTTACTGCAAACATACGTCCATAATAGGACTTGACCATGATCTCTGGTTTCACATTATGACCCACATTGCAGGTCAGAGTGGTGGTTTTCCAGGTCAATATGGGCATAGAACCCTCACGCAAGAAGGGCAATGCTGACATCATATGGCCACAATAGGATATAATACACCCTCTGAGCCATCAAGAGCCCTTAGTGTCCTACTGGTTGTGATATGTCTATAAGTCTCCCTATCTCCCTCCAGGATCTCTTTATGAATAATCTTTTGAATTCCTATTATATCTTTGACGCATCATACTCTGGGTCCTGTACACAGCATTTTGTGATAAACACATTATGGACCTGTATTTATATACCTATCTGTATGTCTTGGCACAACTGAAATAAGTATTCGTATGCCTGATTTTGATGGGCTTTGGCTATGCGGCGAATGCTGCAGGGCAGACCTTTATCAATCCTATTGTCTGTTTACTTATCCTCCCTTGCCTAGGGTCTCGGCACCATTGAGTCATGTATCTAGATGCTTGATCCGGTGGGGCACTGGCTTTAGAGCAAGTGTTATAGGGCAGTTCGCTGTTATTTTTATTGTTTATTTACTTATCATTGCTTAAGAGCGCTCTCTGCATTTTGTCACCTTATCCCACTCTGGGTTCATTTTTCAGGAGGACTCTACTGCGGAGGGTGCTCGCACTGTGAGCGGACCCATCCGCAGTGTGGTATCTGCATCACTCTGAGAAACCAGTAGCTGCTTTCATGTTATTGTTTGTTACTATGTACTAGTTCAGTTATTGCCGTTTCGCTATAGCTCTCCCCACGTGGGACATGTCACTGTCTCTCTCCGTAACAATAGACCTATGGAGGACGCCCACTCCCCGATGACCTATCAGGACGACGGGGAGCGATGACGTCAATAGCGTCACGAGCGACGCTAGTGGTGGGAGGGTTTATATACACGAGCATAAGCGCTGTATCCTTGTCTTGAGAAAGGCTCGTTGTGAGCCGAAACGTTGACCCTGTCTGTCGCCATTTTGTCAAATAAATTATCACCTTAGTACAAGTCCCACGGGTGCTGCCCTCTTTCTTGTTCTTTTATATATATATATATATATATATATATATATATATATATATATATATATATATACATTGTGATACGTCAGCATCATGTTAGTAAGTGAATATAATGATCAACAGGAGTAAACATATATACGTCCAGACATACATATCCAGGAGTTTCATGTATCATTGGATGAAGAACATATTCCCAATCTCCACGTGCTCAATAAGAGAGTACACTATATAAAGTAATGGTAAATTGAAGCAGGACCAGGACCAAGATATGGATCCAAATGTTAAAGGACCACAAGGAATATAAAGATCGATGTGTATGGAAAATTAAATGAATACTCCAAAATTAAAAATTTCATTTATACTATCAGGATGTAATGTGGCGAGGCTGAAAATCCACATACCCTCCTTTTTCAAAAGGGATTGTAGTAAATCTCCCCCTCTAATACCTAACGAGACATGTTCAAGTCTCCAATAAGTAAAACTGTTAAGTATACTCTTATGGAATGTATTGAAAAGCCTGGCCAATGGGGAAGTTATCTTCCCTGTTCTATGTCATTATTAATATTTTTAATACCCCTTATATGTTCGCTCATTTTCTCATGGAGCATTCTTTTAGTCATTCCAATGCACCTTTTAGGGCAATCACATTCTATACAATATATGACCCCCTTTGTTTTACAACTAATGTAAGTATTAATGTGACATCTCTTCCCAAATCTGTCAATTACAAATTGCATTTTCTTCATGTATGGACAGGTGCTACATATAGCATGGAAAGGATGCCTTCATAGGATATTCACTTCTATGTCTAGAGCAGTCACTTCTCACCAATCTGTCACTTTGATTGGGTGATCTGCTGAACATCACTGGTATGTGAGTACCCACCACATCCCATAGATCCGGATCATTAAATAAAATATTCACACCTTATTCAAGCTATTCCTGATCATCTGTCTTTTATCCCTATAGTCAGTAATAAACCTAATTGGTCCAGTTTGTGTATCATTTGTTGTTTTTTTACCAAAAGAGTTTCCCTTTTTGTGTGTAAGATGCGGTGATATGCTTTCTAAATTCGATAATTAGTTTACATCCTGTTGTACAGTTGCACCTTAAACACAGGTTTTCCCGGACTGGAATATTATTTTTACTGACAGAGGATGGTGACTCTCATAGTGTGAAATGGAGTTAGTCGCTGTAGGCTTCCTAAATAGATTTGTAATAATGTAGATTTTTACTGAGCCTTTCATTTCAAGGCCTGATCAAATAACTAGGGGCCACCCTTTAACCCTCTGAGTGCCAGAGAGGTATCTAGTACATTGCAACACAATGCATTGGATGCCTTTCTGGCACTCAAAGGGGTTAAGAATAGAGAAAAGGAGGTTTCAACTTCAGCAGAGGAAGGGTTGTTTTTTTTACAGTAAGGTCTGTTAAATTGTGGAATTCTTTGCCTAATGATGTGGTAATGGCAGATACAGTGGACACATTTAAGAAAAGACTAGATGGGAAGATCCAATAAATAGACAAATACTAATTCTGGTGGCAGGAAGATTCATATAATTGTCATTTTTCTGGGTTATAAGGCAAATGTTGAACTTGAAGGACTTGTGTTTTTTCAACCTAGTTTATTATGTTACTGTGTTTTATAGTAGGATGTATAATTTTATGTTGTGGCATAATCTTGTATTACTTATTTGAATATAATAATCATTACTCGTGAACTGGTCATGTAGTACTTTTCTAATATATGTAAACTCATGGTATAGTCTTTCAGTCCCTTTATTAATTGTTTGCTGTAATATTTGTCTTCTCCCCTATTCCCTACTGTTTTTAAGCTATACTCCAGTCCCTGGAACTCTATGTACACTGGGGCAAAAAAGTATTTAGTCAGCCACCAATTGTGCAAGCTCTCCCACTTAAAAAGATGAGAGAGGCCTGTAATTTTCATCATAGCTACACTTCAACTATGAGAGACAGAATGGGGGGAAAGAATACAGGAAATCACATTGTAGGATTCTAATGAATTAATTGGTAAATTCCTCGGTAAAATAAGTATTTGGTCACCTACAAACATGCAAGATTTCTGGCTCTCACAGACCTGTAACTTCTTCTTTAAGAGTATCCTCTGTCCTCCACTCGTTACCTGTATTAATGGCACCTGTTTGAACTTGTTATCAGTATAAAAGACACCTGTCCACAACCTCAAACAGTCACACTCCAAACTCTACTATGGCCAAGAACTGTCAAAGGACACCAGAAACAAAACTGTAGACCTGCACCAGGCTAGGAAGACTGAATCTGCAATAGGCAAGCAGCTTGGTGTGAAGAAATCAACCTTGGGAGCAATTATTCAAAAATGGAAGACATACAAGACCACTGATAATCTCCCTCGATCTGGGGCTCCACGCAAGATCTCACACCGTGGTGTCAAAATGATCACAAGAACGGTGAGCAAAAATCCCAGAACCACATGGGGGGACCTAGTGAATGACCTGCAGAGAGCTGGGACCAAAGTAACAAAGGCTACCATCAGTAACACACTACGCTGCCAGGGACTCAAATCATGCAGTGCCAGACGTGTCCCCCTGCTTAAGCCAGTACATGTCCGGGCCCATCTGAAGTTTGCTAGAGAGCATTTGGATGATCCAGAAGAGGATTGGGCGAATGTCATATGGTCAGATGAAACCAAAGTAGAACTTTTTGGTAAAAACTCAACTCGTCGTGTGTGGAGGAGAAAGAATGCTGAGTTGCATCCAAAGAACACCACACCTACAGTGAAGCATGGGGGTGGAAACATCATGCTTTGGGGCTGTTTTTCTGCAAAGGGACCAGGACGACAGATCCGTGTAAAGGAAAGAATGAATGGGGCCATGTATCGTGAGATTTTGAGTGAAAACCTCCTTCCATCAGCAAGGGCATTGAAGATGAAACGTGGCTGGGTCTTTCAGCATGACAATGATCCCAAACACACCGCCCGGGCAACGAAGGAGTGGCTTCGTAAGAAGCATTTCAAGGTCCTGGAGTGGCCTAGCCAGTCTCCAGATCTCAACCCCATAGAAAACCTTTGGAGGGAGTTGAAAGTCCGTGTTGCCCAGCGACAGCCCCAAAACATCACTGCTCTAGAGGAGATCTGCATGGAGGAATGGTCCAAAATACCAGCAACAGTGCGTGAAAACCTTGTGAAGACTTACAAAAAACGTTTGACCTCTGTCATTGCCAACAAAGGGTATATAACAAAGTATTGATATGAACTTTTGTTATTGACCAAATACTTATTTTCCACCATAATTTGCAAATAAATTCTTTAAAAATCAGACAATGTGATTTCCTGTATTCTTTTCCCCCGTTCTGTCTCTCATAGTTGAAGTGTACCTATGATGAAAATTACAGGCCTCTCTCATCTTTTTAAGTGGGAGAACTTGCACAATTGGAGGCTGACTAAATACTTTTTTGCTCCACTGTAAATCTCCAAAATGAAGAATTGCATTGGATACCTTGCTAGTATTAAAGAGATTAAGGTAATTATTAAGCAAAATTTTATAAAACTGAGCCAAGTACTAAACCATATGGTATTCATCTTACAGTGGCTTTCCAGTTTGAAAAGGTTCCAATTATAATAGCCCTTTGAACTTTATCCTCCAAAAAATCCCTATACTCATGTTTATATTGGTAAAAGCAAACATTTTCATGGAGGCCATTCAACAAACACTGATTTTTAGACATAATTCTGTCTCTTATGTGCTAGAGGGTTCTCCAGTACCTTGTGAAGAAATAAACTGGAGACCTCGTTTGTATCAAAGGGATTAATCAAATTATTAATTTATTAAAGCCAGGCCAAGTACTGAACTAATTGGTAATTTCATTACAACAATTATTCAGTTTGAAAAGGTTCCAACTATAATAACCCTCTGCTCTTAATCCTCTGGTGATTCCTTCTCCTACTTACATGATTTGACTTGTCAAAAAAAATAAGATATGTAGGATATTAGACTATACAAAACGTTTCACCTACTAAGTAAAGCAACAATATTCAGGCACATCCCATTACACAATTTTTCTTACTGACCTTAAAGAGGAACTATCATCTGATACTTCCCCTTCAACAGTTTTCATAGGAGCAGAACTGTAAAACTGGAAAGGCTATGTTGTACAGCTAGGGTATTTTGTGCAGTCAGCCAATGTGGTACAGTTAGGATGCATTCTGCACTCTGGCTATGTGGCGCAGTTTGGATGCATTGTGCAGCCTGGCTATGTGGCACAGTTAGGATGCATTGTGCAGCCTGGCTATGTGGCACAGTTAGGATGCATTGTGCAGCCTGGCTATGTGGCACAGTTAGGATGAATTGTGCAGCCAGGCTGCGTGGTTCAGTTAGGATGCATTGTGCAGCCAGGCTATATTGTGCAGTTAGGATTATTTTCCAGATGAGCCATGTTGTGCATCCAGGCAGCCTGACAGTTGATTTTGGAACTAGAAAACCGTGACCTGCTGCTCTCTCAGTTGTCCATGTTAAGAAAAATAATGTAATGCATTGGTTGAATTGGGACTTATATACATAATAAAAATAGAGTAATTATTGGACAAACCAACTATAACAGAAATGTAAAGTTTTCATTGAATCAAATGGGGTTCGTATGCTAGTGTCTCCAACACATTGTAAAGCAATATGTTGTACAACTCTCTTGCATACAAGGTGTTAAAAGAAAAATATATCATATATCTCAGCCAGTCACCTTGGCATATCAAATGGAACCCCACTGTCAAGCAGATATCAGGTAACATATGCATGAATTAAACTGGAGAAAGAGTGAGAAATGTGGGCTAGGAGGGGTAAGAACGACTAGATACAGCAATTCAATTATACATCATGCCTACCCCCTCCATCAGTTACCAATCAATTAACACATAGTTTTTGAGAAATATACATTTATGTGTTGGTGGCACAGTAGGGCTCTTTATTGTAATACCCTCCACAGTATGCAAATTAGTACTGTTTGAGGCTAAACTAATCATTTGCTGCACTGTTGGAAAGGTCCCCACTGTGTGGGTAGAAAAGTCCCCACTATGTGGGTATTAGAGTACAAATAATAAATTAGCACTAAAAGTGCAATAATGATAAAGAAAAAGGGGCATTGTTCTCAACAATCACTTGTCTAAAAGAAAAACAAAAAAGCAAAAATAATGAATACTAAGGGCCATATGTTCAAAGAGGTAGTGTCATTTGTAACGACATTTCAAAATACAGTGTTGTTGGACTCATTAATATTTTCAGAGCGTGTCGGTTGTGATCAGAAATATATTGTTTTGTCACTGAAGTACAATTCCTGATTGAAATTGTCATATATAACAACAAATATATCTTAACTAAGGACAAAAATGTCGGTATAAAGGTATGATAATTAGTGATGAGCGAGCACCCCAATGCTCGGATGTTCGGGTGCTCTGACCGAGCACCCCCTGAGGCTCGAGTGCTCGGCCGAGCACCCGAGCCCCATTGAAGTCAATGGGAGGACTCGAGCATTACACCAGGCACCCCCTGCTCTGATGAGGGGAGGGTGCCTGGTCCATAGGAAAAGGGCAGAAAAAGATGGAAACACTACAGAAATGGTTCAGGGACAGCATAGGGAGGATGTCTGGATGCACCTTGGACTCCAACATCGCTGCTGGGAACGATCTTTCGCCCGTAGTACGCCATTTTTACAGACTGACCATAAAACACACAAAAAGGAAAATAAAAACGACTTTAGGCGAAAAATTGTTACCAAACAATATTTGCTGTATATTTACTTGTATATCATCTGCAAATTCTCCCAAAAATTTCCTTGATTTTCAGAACTGAGGCCATGATTAAGAGGGAAACGTGCGCAGAGGCAAATTATCCCAAAAATTTCCTTGATTTTCAGAACTGAGGCCATGATTAAGAGGGAAACGTGCGCAGAGGCAAATTCTCCCAAAAATTTCCTTGATTTTCAGAACTGAGGCCATGATTAAGAGGGAAACGTGCGCAGAGGCAAATTCTCCCAAAAATTTCCTTGATTTTCAGAACTGAGGCCATGATTAAGATGGAAACGTGCGCTGAGCTGACCATCTAAAACATTATGGGTGAGGGTCTGCTGCAGAGCTGACCATCCTAAACATTATATGCGAAGGCCCGCTAGTGAGCTGACGCTATAAAACATTATATGAGAGGGCCCGCTAGAGAGCTGACCCAATAAAACATTATATGAGAAGGCCCGCTGGTGAGCTGACCTATATAAAAATTGTCAAACAGGGCCCGCTGGTGAGCTGGCCCTATATAAAAATTATATCACAGGGCCCGCTGGTGAGCTGGCCCTATATAAAAATTATATCCCAGGGCACGCTGGTGAGCTGGCCCTATATAAAAATTATATCCCAGGGCATATGGAAGAGGAGGAGGAGGATGAGAAGATTAAGAGTCAACCATATACCCGTTTTTTGGGTGGAAGGGGTGAATGGGAATACAGAGTATTCCCATCATTGTAAATAACATATATAAAGTGAGTTTATGTTCCCCCGGGGCTTTCCTCCAGTGGAGTGGAGAAGTCAGGGGAAATCCAGGCCTTGTTCATTTTTATAAGTGTCAACCTATCAGCATTGTCGGTGGAAAGGCGGATACGCTTATCTGTTATGATGCCACCAGCAGCACTAAATACCCGCTCAGACAGAACGCTGGCGGCAGGGCAGGCCAGCACCTCCAAGGCGTAGAGTGCCAGTTCATACCACGTGTCCAGCTTGGACACCCAGTAGTTGTAAGGCACAGAGGGATCATTGAGGACGCTGACACGGTCTGCTACGTACTCCTTCACCATCTTCCAAAACTTTTCCCTCCTTGTGACACTAGGCTGCGCATCAGGGTGAGGGTGCTGGCGGGGTGTCATGAAGGTGTCCCACGCCTTGGAGAGTGTTGCCCTGCCTTTCTCGGAACTGCTGTGTGCTCCCCTTTTCTCCCCTTCTCGGTTGGCCAAGGTAGCACGTACTCTGCCGCCAGCGTTGTCAGATGGAAAATTTTGGAGCAATTTTTCGACAAGAACCTTCTGGTATTGCAACATTTTGCTTGTCCTCTCCACCGGAGGAATGAGAGATGAGAAATTCTCTTTGTAGCGGGGGTCCAGAAGGGTGAACACCCAGTAATCCGTGTTGTCTAAAATGCGTACAACGCGTGGGTCACGGGAAAGGCAGCCTAACATAAAGTCAGCCATGTGTGCCAGAGTACCAACAGTCAAGATTTCGCTGTCCTCACCAGGAGGATGACTCTCAATCTCCTCATCCTCTTCCTCCTCTTCTGCCCACCCACGCTGAAGAGATGGAACTAAAGTTCCATGGCTACCCTCTGTAGTGGAGGCAACCGTGTCTTCCTCCTCCTCCTCCGCCTCCTCCAATTGTCGCTGAGAAGACGAAGTGAGGGTGCTCTGGCTATCACCTTGTGTAAGCTCTTCCTCCCCCATTTCCACCTCTTCCACATGCAAAGCGTCGGTTTTAATTGTGAGCAGCGAGCGTTTCAGTAGACACAGAAGTGGGATGGTTACACTGATAATAGCGTTATCGCCGCTCACCATCTGTGTCGATTCCTCAAAATTGCGTAAAACCTCACAGAGGTCTGACATCCATTCCCACTCCTCACTTCTGATTACAGGAAGTTGAACGGAGAGGCGACGACCGTGTACCAGCTGGTACTCCACTACTGCCCTCTGCTGCTCACAAAGCCGGGCCAACATGTGGAAGGTGGAGTTCCAGCGCGTGCTCACGTCACACAGCAGCCGGTGAGCTGGCAATTGTAAGCGCTGCTGCAGCTTCAACAGGCCGGCTGAAGCTGTTGATGACTTACGGAAATGTGCACACACGCGGCGCACCTTGGTCAAGAGATCATGCACATTGGGGTAGGTTTTTAGAAATCGCTGCACCACTAAATTAAATACATGCGCTAGGCATGGTACGTGTGTGAGCTTGCCGAGCTCCAAAGCCGCCACCAAGTTACGCCCATTATCACACACAACCATGCCTGGTTGCAGGTTGAGTGGCGAGAGCCACTGCTCGGTCTGGTGACTAATCCCCTGCAACAGCTCTGAGGCCGTGTGCTGTTTGTCCCCAAGGCAGATCAGCTTCAGCACGGCCTGTTGACGCTTCCCCACTGCAGTGCTACACTGCTTCCAGCTACTGGCTGATGGGGGAGTGGCGGTGTGTGTAGAGAATTCGGAGGTGGAAACGGAGGAGGAGGAGCCAATAACGTAGGTGCTGGTGGAAACCCTGATGGAGGTAGGGCCCGCAATCCTCGGCGTGGGTAGCACCCGTGCCATCCCAGGGTCCGAGTCGCTCCCAGCCTCCACGACATTCACCCAGTGTGCCGTCAGGGAAATGTAGCGTCCCTGGCCACAAGCACTTGTCCATGTGTCAGTCGTTAAGTGGACCTTCCCAGTAACTGCGTTGGTCAGGGCACGGGTGATGTTACGGGACACATGGTGGTGTAATGCGGGGATGGCACACCGGGAAAAGTAGTGGCGGCTGGGGACCGCGTACCGAGGGACAGCTGCTGCCATCAGGCTGCGGAAGGACTCAGTGTCCACAAGCCTAAATGGCAGCATTTCGATGGCCAGTAATTTGGAAAGGTGTGAGGTTAGTGCTATGGCCTGTGGGTGGGTGGCTGGGTACTTTCTCTTGCGCTCAAATGCCTGGGGTAACGACATTTGGACGCTGTGCTGGGACAGGGAAGTGGATGTGGTCGCTGATGGTGCTTCAGATGCTACAGGTGCAGGGCGGGAGGTATGCGGGCCTGCGCCTTCGACAGGCGATTGGCCGGCACCGAAAACAGGGGAAGAGGAGGCAGTGGTGTGGCCTGCAGACACAGATGGGCGATCCAGGCGTTCCTCCCACTTACTACGGTGCTTGGATGCCATGTGTCGGATCATGCTGGTGGTGGTGAGGTTTCTAGTGTTCATGCCTCGGCTCATTCTGGTGTGGCACAGGTTGCAAACTACAATTCTTTTGTCGTCCGCACTTTCCTTAAAAAAACGCCATACCGCGGAACACCTACCCCTTGGCAAGGTAGATTTACGCAAGGGGGTGCTCCGTGGAACATTTGCGGGCCGGTTTGGTGCGGTCCGCCTTCTTTCTGTAGCCACACCACTGCCTCTTCCAGCCTGTTGCGGTGCTGCAGATGGCTCACCCTCAGGACTGCTGTCATCGCTCGGCTCTACACCTTCCCAGGTGGGGTCAGTCACCTCATCGTCCACCAAGTCCTCCTCCACTTCCTCACTCTGATCATCCTCCTCAAGTCTTGATCCCACCACATACTCAGTCATTGACAACTGTATAACATTCTCCTCAACAAGGTCTTGAGACGGAAATAGTGGTTGATTTAATGGCAACTGTGTCTCATCATCATCATCATCATCCACTACTTCCTTTGACCTTAAATGCCGTTCACATCTGTCATCTTCTTGAGATTGGGTAGCCTCTAGAGGTTGTGAATCAGGGCACAAGATGTCATGTTCCTCTGCAAGCGTGCTTGGAGAGAGGGTCAAATGAAAGATTGGTGATGAGACGAGCTCCTCACTATATCCCAGTGTGGGATCACTTCTTTGACCAGACCGTGTATGGTGGGAGGAAGGATGATCAGAGTGAGGATTATGTTGACCAGACTCTTGGCTACTGAGAGTGGACTTGGTGGAAGACAGGGTGGTGCTTAACCGACTGGAAGCAGTATCAGCTGTCATCCAACCGACCACCTGTTCGCAGTGGTCGGACCTCGAGAGTGATGTCCTGCGACGCCCTGTAAAATTACACATGAAGCTAGGTATGGTGGATGTCTTTCTTTCTTGTGCTCTGGCACCAGGCACAGTTTCTCCGCGTCCTGACCCGCGCCCTGAACTTTCAGGATCACGTCCACTTCCCCGTCCCTTTTTACCCGCCTTCTTCATCTTACACAGAATATGTGACTTTAATATTTGAGTTTGAAAACTTAACAGTATTTCTTATTATTCTGCAACTGTACAGAGTACACAGAATAGGCTGTTAAACGGCGGTGAAACACACTGAATGGAATATGTGACTTTAATATTTGAGTTTGAAAACTTAACAGTATTTCTTATTATTCTGCAACTGTACAGAGTACACAGAATAGGCTGTTAAACGGCGGTGAAACACACTGAATGGAATATGTGACTTTAATATTTGAGTTTGAAAACTTAACAGTATTTCTTATTATTCTGCAACTGTACAGAGTACACAGAATAGGCTGTTAAACGGCGGTGAAACACACTGAATGGAATATGTGACTTTAATATTTGAGTTTGAAAACTTAACAGTATTTCTTATTATTCTGCAACTCTGCAGAGTACACAGAATAGGCTGTTAAACGGCGGTGAAACACACTGAATGGAATATGTGACTTTAATATTTGAGTTTGAAAACTTAACAGTATTTCTTATTATTCTGCAACTCTGCAGAGTACACAGAATAGGCTGTTAAACGGCGGTGAAACACACTGAATGGAATATGTGACTTTAATATTTGAGTTTGAAAACTTAACAGTATTTCTTATTATTCTGCAACTGTACAGAGTACACAGAATAGGCTGTTAAACGGCGGTGAAACACACTGAATGGAATATGTGACTTTAATATTTGAGTTTGAAAACTTAACAGTATTTCTTATTATTCTGCAACTGTAAAGAGTACACAGAATAGGCTGTTAAACGGCGGTGAAACACACTGAATGGAATATGTGACTTTAATATTTGAGTTTGAAAACTTAACAGTATTTCTTATTATTCTGCAACTCTGCAGAGTACACAGAATAGGCTGTTAAACGGCGGTGAAACACACTGAATGGAATATGTGACTTTAATATTTGAGTTTGAAAACTTAACAGTATTTCTTATTATTCTGCAACTGTACAGAGTACACAGAATAGGCTGTTAAACGGCGGTGAAACACACTGAATGGAATATGTGACTTTAATATTTGAGTTTGAAAACTTAACAGTATTTCTTATTATTCTGCAACTGTACAGAGTACACAGAATAGGCTGTTAAACGGCGGTGAAACACACTGAATGGAATATGTGACTTTAATATTTGAGTTTGAAAACTTAACAGTATTTCTTATTATTCTGCAACTCTGCAGAGTACACAGAATAGGCTGTTAAACGGCGGTGAAACACACTGAATGGAATATGTGACTTTAGTATTTGAGTTTGAAAACTTAACAGTATTTCTTATTATTCTGCAACTCTGCAGAGTACACAGAAAAGGCTGCTAAACTGCGGTGAAACACACTGAATGGAATATGTGACTTTGATATTTTAGTTTGAAGACTTAACAGTATTTCTTCCTATTCTGCAACTCTGCACAGTACACAGAATAGGCTGCTAAACTGCGGCGAAGCACACTGAATGGAATATGTGACTTTGATATTTTAGTTTGAAAACTTAACAGTATTTCTTATTATTCTGCAACTGTACAGAGTACACAGAATAGGCTGTTAAACGGCGGTGAAACACACTGAATGGAATATGTGACTTTAATATTTGAGTTTGAAAACTTAACAGTATTTCTTATTATTCTGCAACTCTGCAGAGTACACAGAATAGGCTGTTAAACGGCGGTGAAACACACTGAATGGAATATGTGACTTTAATATTTGAGTTTGAAAACTTAACAGTATTTCTTATTATTCTGCAACTGTACAGAGTACACAGAATAGGCTGTTAAACGGCGGTGAAACACACTGAATGGAATATGTGACTTTAATATTTGAGTTTGAAAACTTAACAGTATTTCTTATTATTCTGCAACTGTACAGAGTACACAGAATAGGCTGTTAAACGGCGGTGAAACACACTGAATGGAATATGTGACTTTAATATTTGAGTTTGAAAACTTAACAGTATTTCTTATTATTCTGCAACTCTGCAGAGTACACAGAAAAGGCTGCTAAACTGCGGTGAAACACACTGAATGGAATATGTGACATTGATATTTTAGTTTGAAGACTTAACAGTATTTCTTCCTATTCTGCAACTCTGCACAGTACACAGAATAGGCTGCTAAACTGCGGCGAAGCACACTGAATGGAATATGTGACTTTGATATTTTAGTTTGAAGACTTAACAGTATTTCTTCCTATTCTGCAACTCTGCACAGTACACAGAATGTGCTGCTAAACTGCGGCGAAGCACACTGAATGGAATATGTGACTTTGATATTTTAGTTTGAAGACTTAACAGTATTTCTTCCTATTCTGCAACTCTGCACAGTACTCAGAATGTGCTGCTAAACTGCGGCGACGCACACTGAATGGAATACGTGACTTTGATATTTTAGTTTGAAGACTTAACAGAATGTGCTCTAATCTGCAACTTTGCACACTAAACAGAATGTGCTCTAATCTGCAACTTTGCACACTAAACAGAATGTGCTCTAATCTGCAACTTTGCACACTAAACAGAATGTGCTCTAATCTGCAACTGTGCACACTAAACAGAATGTGCTCTAATCTGCAACTTTTCACACTAAACAGAATATTTTTTTTTTTTTTTTTTTTCCCCCCACACAAAATAACCTGCTGCCCCCACACACAGTAGTCCTAAAAAGGACTTTTGGTTCTTTTTTGTCACAATTTTTTTTTTTCCTCCCTACACTGCCTTTCCCTTCCTATCCTCAGCTCTCCCTGGCTCAGACTGAGCCGAACTCGATGGTCAGGTGCTATACAGCACCTGACCACGGGTTCTGGCCAGCCAATCAGTGTAATGCCAGCAGCCAACATGGCTGCTGGCATTACACCGATGTCAGAGCCTCCCTGCACGTTTATTGGCTGCGCAGCAGCCGCAAAACGTGCGGGGAGGAGACCCGAACATGGCGGGCGAGCACATGCGGTACTCGTACGAGTACCGCCATGTGCCGAGCAGAGCGATGCTCGAGCCGATCCGAGCATCGGCCGAGCATGCTCGCTCAACACTAATGATAATTGAGTTTTTGTTGTGTTTCCTTCAATTATTATAGGTTTATCTCATCAGAACTTCACATTCCCTCCACTTTTTTCTTAATGTACAAATGTCTTTTGCAAGACTTTTTTTGTCGATCTATACGACAAATTTTCTTTTCCGCTATACAACACTGGAGAATAGTTTAGCCACGCCCTTGCCCCACCCCTTTGACTGGCAATTCTGGAGTTGTGTGTAACACAACAGACATTACAATTTTTTTGTTGTATATTCTATAGAAAATATGTTGTTCATGCATACAATTACTTATTTTTATAGTTCATACAAAATCTTTTTGTCGTTATCCTTTTGAACATTTGGCCCTTAGAGAGGAGCTCTCAATTATTAATAAACAATGTACACAAATGAAAATGTGCATGTGTAGCATACATAACAAGTGTCTAAATAGGTATAATTATGTCTAATCTCTAGCACCCCGGGGTCTAGAGAACAACCTAATGAACTTACATAGACTACATGATTTGTGAGCAAAATTTGTTTGCATAACTTACAGAAAAAAATGCACCACTAATAAATTTGGCATTACTTCAAAAAAATTAGCAGTTTGTAAAATATAAAATAGCAATGTTATTAAAAGTTCACATTTGTGATGATAAATCATCTTGTTTCTTCTAAGAACAGTTAGCAAAGCAAATAAAATATTTCAAGCATCTAAATGTGCATGTATTTCTATGCAAATCTTTTTTAGACACAATGCAATTTTTTTAGCTTATCAGCGAACACCCAACTGGCACAAAATGCATTAATGCTTTGACTGCCAGAGCGGTATCTAATGCATTGCATTGCAATGCATTAGATACCTCTCTGACACTCAGAGGGTTAAGCACATAGCCTATTTGCTTTTTAATTATCGGTCTCAGTTTTATTAAATAGACCCCAAGACAAGCTGGGCACAGTGAGAAACGAATGAAGAGATACTCACGCGTGGAAGCAGGCCTAAAGGTAAATAAAATGACAAACCTGAACCTTTGTGCAAGATTAAGTCCACTCTCACTTGAAACTCCATTGTGAACAATTTTGTGCTTTGTATCAAACTTAGAAAAATACATTTAGAGACAAATTAAAAAAACAAAAGATACACTGAACAGTATATTTTCCTCCTATAAGACACTTCAGGTGCAATATTACTCACACAGGCAAGAAGTGCCCGTCATCTAATCCCCAACAGGCAAAGTTGTCTGTGAGGAATTACATTTTTCTTCACTCAGAATCCCTCTTAGAATATGCTCTCCACAGGAAGCTTATTGATACTGTCTCTCATCCAAGGAGGACAGTGGCTCAATAAGCCTAAGATTTAGAAGAATTCACCAACAGCACAGAAGACATCGAAAAAAAATGTATGAATTTGCCAGTGTAGCTATACTGGGATAAAGATATTCACTTCAGAATATGATTGTTGTAGTGCAAACTGGAAGACTCGCCAACTTATTCCGCGGCACTGTACAATAGGGGTACTAAGAATACCTTGCTTAGTACATTGATCTAAACAAGGCACAGAGAAAACAACCACCCCAAAACACACAGAGACTACCTTCTTGTCCTCCAGTGGTGTAAGTGGCATTAAGGGGAGGAAATCTGGTACATTGACTTTAGGCAGGCTTAAGGACTCATAATTGATTCCAGCACTTGAATTAGTCTGGAATAATTTTTCTGTACAACCCCAGGATCTCCAGGTTTCAGAGGTCTTGTGAGGCAAGGGAACTTTAGATCTCATCTATATTTAAAATGAATTCTAGGAAGAGAGACAAAGTAGTATATAGTGCATAGCTGCCCAGTGCATATCACCGCAAACACTTTATCAGAAGAAAATGGTAAATTTCAGTACTGTCTCTAATTGCAGTTCTTGATGTTTTGTGTGTGTGTGTGTGGGGGGGGGGTTTCTTTGAACTTCCAACTTAAAGTGGGCCTTCTACCTACACAACTTTTAGTCTCACTAAATCTATGATTATATTACCTTTAGCTTGTGAATTAATTTTGTTTCCCAATTGGCTTAATAGTTTCAAATATTTTTGATTTAGTAGTTGTGAAATCTAATCTCAGGACAGCTTGGTTCACCTACTTGGTCAGATTAAGACCTCAATTCACTTGTGTGACGTAAAACAGTTGATAGCGTTAAACTGTCTACCAACCGACAGAATTAAATGTTTGTTGTTATTCAATTGTCCTACCAGTTGAAAGTACAACGGACGTGAGGACAAAAAAGGACTCTTGGCCAAACATCCATTTAGTGTGATAAGTTCCTAAAACTCATGCTAAGTAGTATGAATAATGGAAACATCAAACATTCTGTTGGCCTTTTCTATCTATCTAACTCTGACATGTGTGCTGTTTAAGCCTCTGAGTGCCAGAGAGGTACGCAAAGCATTTCTCTGTAATGAGTTGTGTACCACCTGGCACTCAAGGGGTTAAACTATGCAAAATGTCAGCATTATGTTTTGCACACATTTAATATGTCTAATTTCTTTTGTCACAGGAATGATGGAATGAAGTGAAAAAGGAAGAAGAGAGAAGAAGGAAGATAGCAGACGAAGATGTACAGTAGCTGACCAGCATGCTGAAGACCAGGATTACTGGTAAGTGTTTGTTTTCAGGGCCTGTTGCTTTGTTTGTGAGGTTATTATACCACACTGGCACTCATAGAGTTAATTCTAATAACATTGGATGCATTTTTTCAATGCTTTTGATGTATTGATATGGAGCTTTTTTTTTCTTTGAATTGATGCATCGGCTGTTTTGAGATCCGATAAGGGTCTCTGCTCCCCAAAAAACTGGATGCAGATAAAATGGGTCCCTTAACAGATCTTGTTGAGTGTCAGGAAAGAATCAGTTGAACAGGGAATTTTCTTTTGGAGGGAGTTTTGACGGGTATTGGGAGGACAGTAAAATAAATAAATAAATAATTAAAAAAAAAGACATGGTATAAAAGGGGTCTGTGTTGGTGGAGTCTGGGGAAATAATAATTTGAACAAGGAATTTTTGGGGGGCTTCTATCGACTGGGATTGGGGGAACAATTAATAAAAAAAATAAAATGTAGAAAAAAATTGGTAAGTAACGTAACAGAGACAGGGACCCCTTGATGTAAGCTGTGACTGGGGCGGACTGATTCTTGAGGGGATAGAGTATGCTGTAGAGGATAATTTAGAGGTCCAAGCCCCCAAGAAACATTGATTTGTATGACTTAGACTTGTTTTAGTCACAACCCCAGAGGAAACATTGATTTGTAGGACTTACACTTGTTTGGCACAAGCCCTAAGGAAACATTGACATGCTGTAGGACTTATACTTGTGTTAAGCCCAAGCCCTAAGGAAACATTGATTTGTAGGACTTAGACTTGAGTTTGGCACAAACCCTGAGGAAACATTGATTTGTAAGTCTTAGAATTGTGTTAGGCCCAAGCCCTGATGAAAAATTGATGTGTAGGACTTAGACTTGGGCCCAAGCCCTGAGGAAACATTGATTTATAGAAATTAGTCTTGTTAGGCCCAAGCCTTGAGGAAACATTGATGTGTAGGACTTTGGCTTGTTAGTGTCACAAGCCCTGAGGAATCAGTTATAATTTTTTGCACTCAAGCTTGCTAGCATCACAAGCAGTGAGAAAAAAATATATATGCCCTACTGGCCTAGTGCCAGCAGGCCACATTATGGTGGCCAGTGGCCATTAGCTATTGGCAAATGCTTCAGTGTCATTGAGGCATATGCTTCACATAAATGTCATGGTATCTGTGTTTCATATGTGTCATGAGGGTGTTCCCTCCTTTATCCTTTTCACTGACTTTTCACAAATTGCGCACAGTGCCGTCACTGATGTCTGCAATCTGCCTGCCCCAAGAAAAAAATAATCCCACACCCAGGACCTCAGGGAGAGGCCTATTCCTTCTTCTTCTCCACAATCCCTTTCACTGACTGGGGCAGAAGATGATTCTAGTGCTGATGCTGCCTCAAAATCAGCACTACAACTAGGACCAGGAGGAGTACTGCTGCTGGGAAGTGGATCCTGTCCTACTCCCGCATCACTACTGCTGGATCCCATTCCCACTGTGTCCATGATGGTCTGTGGCACACTAGCCTGCTCTTCAATATTATCCTTGTGCCCTTGTAACTCAGCAGCAGCAGGAATTACTGCAGCAGAAAACTCTGCAATGTCATCACTGCTGTTAGCGCTGGTGATGCCCATCCCCATTTGTATCCATCCCCATTTGTACCTCTGCTTCTCTCTGTCCAGGATAGAAGGGGAAATGAACAGCTCCAAGTATCAAGATATTTGGCACAAAAACTGTTGCCCTCTGTCAGAAAGCTGAGGTTAAAGAAGAATTTCACCTTTCAACATGACAAGGATCCAAAGCACACTGCCAAATCAAACGAGGATTGACTTGCAAAAAGGAAGATCAATGTCTTAGAATAAACCCATAATAGCTCAGACCTCAATCCTATAAAAAATCACTGGAATTACCTAAAAAGGGCTGGGCACAGGAGATCCCTTACAATTTGACTGAGAACAAACCCAGGCGTTGATGACAGAGAAAGTCTGCCACAATGCTGTGTACCCCTGGGGTATGAACAGTAGAGAGAGCTAGTACATAAGCCTCCCCCAAGTGAGGGTTAGTCGAACCTTGAACCATGCAGCTGCACTTCTGGTCCCTCTCTAGCAGCTGTTATAGTCCACCATGTTGCATTTTGGAGAAGATTCCACACAGGGTAGCCCTGCAGGGACTGAGACTAATAACACATATCTAGACAAATCTCCTGAGACTCCAGAATATTGATGGACTCTCTACTCTGGTCCATAGACCCTGAGCACCCCAGCTTGTAGACTGGTACCCATCCTGACTTTAACCTGATTAGGAATGCCCAGTGGACATCTCAGTGACAGATGGTACCACTGCAGCCACCAAAGAAGGTCTTCGTCCAGTCAGACAGATACATTACATGGGAGAGATGTCATTGATGACTTGACAAATTCCTGAGATTCTCCAGTTGCAGCACCCTCATATAGAAATGTGCAAATGGGAGTGCACACAGGACAGAGAGCTGACCATCATGGATGGGTGAAGCAGAGTCTAATACACCTGATGCTGCAACAGCAGAATCTTGACTTCTGGCAGGAATATCCTCCCCAGAACAGTGCTGAATCACATACAGAGAAACAGAAGTACCTTGGATGAAACCAGATAATATTTCTGAAATGTAAAAAAAACAAAAAAAAAACAACAACCATGCTATTCCCAAACAGACACGCAAATCTGAATCTAAAGGCACAGAGTCTCTTCTAAAGGAGCCCTTAGAAAAAAGGTTTTCGAGGTAAGGCTTTTTTCACCTAGCTCATTGCATTGAAATCAATGGGAAGTCAATTTTTTGTCCACTACACCTACAGCCATATACAAGGGTGTCAGTTTCTCACAACATGTCTTTCTGTGTTTGTGAGAGGAGAGAGCAGCATGTTTTGAGCTACAAAAGATTGGCAAATAAAGGGGAATTGAAGCTTAGTTTTGGGAAGTCATTTAGGTAGGACATTTGTTCTCTCTATTAGGGGAGTCTGGGGGCACTCTGGGGGAGAAGAAGGGAGGAAGGAGGTTGACCCAAAATACCCCAAAATATGATATGACTGACTAGCAAAACACAGGCAGCTGGGGTCCACATTGCTTGTTGATTTTACTTTTATTGTCTCTATGCTGGGGAAGTCTGGGGAAAGAAGTTGTTGATTTTGGTTTTTAGTTATATATATTTTTTTGGATTAACTGTAATAAGATTGGGTGGACAACTTAAAAACAACATATATATAAATAATTAAGCAAATAAATATATTAGAAAGCTAACTGGGAGCTCTGTGACTAAGGCAGACTTGATAGACAGCAGACGACATTGGTTGCTCAAACATGTGCAATAAAGGATGATGATCCCACTCCATCCGAGGTAGATGCAGTTTGTCAAGGTCCCACCAATCACACCACGCCAGTCCCACACCGCCACTACCATATACGTTGTCCACATTGTAGGTTGTACTTTATTTTTTTTTAATCGCTTGACATTATCATGAATATGTGCCAGTGTCACTTAAGCAGGAAGAAAGTGTTGTAGGCAAAGGACAAATGCATTCTGCATGCTAACACATTTTTCAAGGTATATGTTGCTGTAGGACTCACAACTTTGACTTCCAGCTACTTATTTCTCTACTACAGCCCTCAGAAGAAGTAATATTGTACTGAGAAATGTTTCACCTTATTAAATAAAGGATAAAAATGTGTTGGAATAGGAAAAAAGTATTAATATGGGAGAAAAAAGTGTTAGAATTGGAGAAAAATGTGTTGAATATGCAAAAAATGTATTGGAATAGGCGAAAAATTTGCTGGAATAGGCGAATCGGATGAAAATTTTGCATTGCAGAAAAGGAGAAAACTTTGGCGATAAAAGAGAAAAATCATTAGTTTTTCACGAAAACGAATGCAAGAAATTTTTCTCACTTTTCGCCCACCGCTAGATGGTAATATGCAGGTAAGCGGCCTTTATGTCCAAGAGGCCAAACATTCCCCTAGGCACATGGCAGTGATAACAGATCACAAGGACTCCATCTTGAACCAAACCACACAAACAAAATGGTTGAGGAGGTTCAAGTCCAGAATGGAACAGCATCAATTATTTTTGGGAACTATGAAGAAGTTGGAATAGAGTCCCATGAACTTTTCCTGAGAAGGAACATGTAGAAAAACCTGCATATCTACCAGGGAAGAGACTGCATCTATATCAGTGGCATGACTAAAAGCCTACTCCAGTTCTGGGTCTTTAGCCACACAGTATGATATGCTCAGAACCAGATTACTTATTATGACAACCTATGTTACTGCCTAGGGCCCATGACAATATGAGGGGCCCTGGCTGCAAATGATGGGTCACAGACAGAGGCACTGCTGTTACTGCTGCAAACATCTTGTATCAGCTGACCTTTTTCTTGAAAGAAACTAGCATCATCCAGTTGCTCCAACTTCCATTAGAGCCACATTGCCAGTACCTGCTAGCAGCAGAAGCAAGAGATGTGAGGCCCCAAATTGATACCTTGCTTAGGGCCCTATGGCACTTTAATCCATCACTCGGCATGCAGCAACAGAAAGAGCTGAGACCTTCGCATTATATCTGGCAGCAGCAAAGGCTGCTTCTGCCAGATAATCATTAGTCTCAAGGAGTTTAGAAATAGCCATAACAGTATCCTCCTTAGGCATGTAGACATAGCCTACAAAAGCTGATCCCCGCCAAACAACCATGGCCCTAGCTGGGAGGGACATAATGTGGTACAAGAAGCAGCAAAGTTCACCAGCAATCGAGGATCCAGGAGCTTATCCTCCTGGTCCTCAAGTGCTGCTGCATCTTTAAGTAGCAAGCCTGTATTCAAGGAAAGGTAAGAGAATAGAGGGTAGTATCCCACTGTGCTAAAACATTGACAGAAACCAGATACAACATAGAGACGCCTGGGAAGAAACAATCTCTTGTCAGATTTCCTTCATCCAGGAGTACCAAGCCTGAAGAATGGAGAAGAAGAAAAGAGGCTGCCTCGTTTTTGCACCTTTGAAAATATGAGGGGAAAAAGAAATGGAATCTGAGGCCTCCAAGACCATCAGAGTTTCCAGGACAGCTTGGATGAGACCCCCAGGAGAACCAGGGTCTTTCTCAAGCAAATCACAAGCAGCAAAGGATGAATACAAATTGTCCTCGTCAGAGACCCCATCCTCAATTGAGGAGTCCTCTAAATGTTATCACAGCTCATCATTTTTTATATAACATTTTTAGCAACAGCATCAACTGGTGTCCAAAAACCAGTTTTTATCATGCATTTTCTGGGAGATCATAAGTAATAGACTATAGCTGTCCATAGTAAGTGATAGCAACAGCACCACCTGTGAACAAAAATTTGAATGAAATATCTTGCAGCAGTGGAGTACATTGTTTTTTCAACCAAAGTTGAATATTTATTCTTTTCATTCCAAAATGTTACTGCTCCTTTAAAGACAAGTTTTAACCCTTTGAGTGTCATTTTGTGAAATATTCCCTTCCTCTAGTAGAATAAACCCAACAATCTTAATTTCCAGACTGTCTTCAGACAGGCAAATCCCATTGCAGTCCTGCCCCTATGATTTAGATAACCTGAAAAATGAGGCTGTTGTATTAAGGAGAACTGGAGCAATCCTGGGGTAAAACAACTGCAAATATTGGTATAAATAAACACTCTGATTTAACTGGGAATTTTAATCCCCTGTCTAGAATTTAAAGCGTAAATATACTAATTTATGGGGATTTAGTGAATTTTGATTTTCCCTCTATGGTATTGTTGGTTTGCCTCAGTTCTTCGTATATCAACCTTTGATACAAATTTGAATTGTGGGGGTTCAAATGTATGTTTGTGAAAATTATGCACAATATGTTAATTTTTGGCATTCTGAAAGTGAGAGCTCAGAATAATATACATGTATATGTACCCTTCATTTTGCCCTTGACAAGTGACCTACACAGTTAGGTGTGTCCTGAGAATTCCAGACTGTGTATTAGTGGTACCTTGAGCCTAAAAAGACTGACAACCACCAAGCTAAATGTATGACACAGGCTTCAAGACATTTCCTGCTACTATATGTACTCTGTTGATCACTGCAAAAAAAGAAATATATCAGTAAATTAATCAGTAATTGAATGGTTCTCAATAGTAAAACTTTCCCCACATTGTGGATCAGTCTATAATCATACTTTGATATTATTCTTATAAATATGACATATTCTGTTTATATTACAAGGATAATTGTGACAAACTGCTGTTTACTGCAGCATGGAAAATGTAATGTGTATATATAAGATTTTAAATCTACCAGATGACAGTTTTTGAGACAAAATGACTGAGGGTGATATTTAATTGAAACTGTTAGCCTTTTTCAGTGTTTATCCCTTTAACCCCATCCCGACAATGGGCGTATATGTGCGTCCCGCAGAAACTGTCACTTAGTGACAGAGGATGAACATGTATGTCCAGAAAGTCATTGAAGGTAATGGGGACAAAAGTTTGGCGGGCGTTAAGTCACTAAGGGGTTAAGAACCACAATGTTGTGAAATGCATTGCAGAGTTAGTTGAGTTTTTTTTTATAATGTTCTTTTTTTTAACCACATAAGCAGAAGTATTCTACATGCAAGAATGAGCACAGAAAACATGTGCAAATGACAAGTTGCTGGATTGCTGCACACGTGGGATTTATTATTTTTTACTGATAAACACCACTGAAAAGAGAGCAGATAAGAAAAGAGGAAAATGGATTTGGGAGGGGGCAGAAACAACAGAGCTGTTTTTGAAAGTAAGGTAAAGTTTGCAGCTGCCCTGGGCCCATTAATGGAAGGTGCCCCTCAAAGTCATACATGGCAGCTTGGAGCCCTCTATACCTCTCATTGCATGCTGATCTGATTATGATAATGTAGTCTATTCAATGTATGCAGATATTTTTCAAAACTCAGTACAGTAAGGGTGGTAAAGCTATGGAATTCTTTGCCTTAGGATTTTGTGCTTGCAGGTACTGTAACTGATTTTAAAAAAGCAATGGATGCCTATCTAACGCAGAACAATATTGAGTATTATGACACATGGCTTCAATGCAGATAGGTTATTGATCCAGGGTAGGGTGACCACGGGTCCCGGAACGTCCGGGACTGTCCCTTATTTCAGGGACATGTCCCGCGTCCCGGGTCCCCTTCAACCGGGACAATGAAGTGTCCCGGAATGAAGCCAAGCCGCCCTGAATGTCAGCCTGCAAGCGGTGTGTCACATCATGGACGCCGCTTGCAGGCTGACATCCAGGGCGGCAATGCAGCTTACCTGATCTCCTGGAGGTAAGCGCTCTAGTAATACAGAGCGCTGGGAGATGACATCATCTCCCAGCGCTCTGCATTACTGAGCACAGCGCGCGGGAGCTTCAGCTCTGTGCCGGAGGAGGCACAGAGCTCCCTCTTGACACGCCGCTAGACCACCAGGGACTCAAGGTAAGGCAATAGGGTGACCACGTCCCGGAATGGCAGAAGGGAAATGTGGTCACCCTAATCCAGGGAACTATCTGACTGCCATTTGGAGTCAGGAAGGATTTTTTACCATGGCATGATTACAGTATGGGATAATCAGACACACTGCAGAGCATTATCCTTTTGCTTCTTCCTTAGTCTGCAACATGCAATAAAAGGATATTTATGCAGCTGAATTTAAACTAAACTCCAAATAAATCCCCCCCTTGGCCACTAATTCATACACTGGTGCTGAAACAGGAATGTGCAGTAAATAAAAACCTGCACTACTCGGGAAAATTAAGGACTGACATTTTGTAATTAAACCCTGTAAGTAAAACATCAAATATTTTGCATACAATATAGTCAATATAGACAGTGTTAATTATACATAAATCTTATTTACTTTTGTAAAGGGATAAATGGGAATGATACTTATAGAACACTGGTAGGAAATCTTTGTTGTTAGAGACTACAACTCCCATCCATCTCCAAAAGCTGGAGAGTCAAAGGTTGTCTACCACTGCCATACAATAAGCTGTTCCCTTCATACAGCTCTCAGATTATGAGATTATGGAATTGCATTCTAGTTTATAGCTGGTTAGTAACAATTCACTATCTGAAGTGCTTACTCAGTTCTGAAGAACCATAGGTATGGTTTAGCTTATGCAGTTTTTAATGAAGCCTTTTCTGTGTTGTGAGGAAGTGAAAAGTAAAGACAAATCAAAATAAAGCTTAAGGGGTACAGGCAGCTGCAGATACAATGCAAATGTAAAATTTATATAACTAGATGCATACACCAAACTTCTGTGAGACAGACTCTTAAGAGATTTATTCCTTTACAAACATGTTTCTTTCCATAGATGTAGACTGCATTTAACCCTTTGAGTGCCAGAGAGGTAGGCAATGCATTTCTTTGCTCCTGTTACTCAAAGAGTTAAGTTTTCTAGCCACAGATGAAAATACTCAGGGTTTTATGAAGAAAATAAAAGATGAGCACTTCTGGGGCAAACCAACTGCACCATAAGGGAACTAAAAAACAAATAATAATTTATTTGATTGTGTTTTTAACACCTTGCGTGAGATGCACTAAGGAGTGATAAAGAGGTGATAAAGTGGATAGTGATATCACTTATCCATTTCCTATTATTGTACGGAGACAATGCACTAAGAGTTTTCCAACTTCGGCGAACATAGCACATAGACTCTATAGAATAACATAGGAACTGGAGAAGTGATATCACTAGGGAAGTCATCTCCACTTTATCACCTCTTTATCACACCTTAGTGCATATCTCACCTTGAATACTAAAGAGTTCTCCAATGCATTGAATTGCAATGCATTTAAGAACTCTCTAGCATTCAAGAGCTTAAAGGGATAGTAATATTTCAAAATAAAAGCTCAAATTAATCTTTATAGTATTTGGGACATGAAGAGTGTTATTTCAATACTGTCAGAGTTATAGTGCAAGAGTAATTGAATGATAAAGTGTCTCCCTGCCACCCCTTTTACCTAGTGTAAGCTACCTCCCCTCAAATGTGGATAGTCCGGACAGCTCACAGCAAGGGGCAATCTTCTTACTCTGAGAACAATGAAAACCCTGCCCCCCTTGACAGGTTTTTCAGGTTTTCCCCTTATGCTAATTGAAGATTGTCCCTCTCTGCAAGCCATCTTGACTCACCTTTCTGTTCTGAGGTGAGCAGTGTTACATCAGTAAAAGGGGCAGGAGGGGGATACTGCTTTTATTTTGAAACATTACTATCCCTTTAAAATCCCCATTTTAATCAATATTGATTTGGAGAATCTGTATACGTCACCTGAGTTGTAGTTGGTTTGCTCAAGAACTGTTTATATTTTGTTTTCTGTATAAGTTGCAAAGTTCCTATTTGCTGTTAATATCAGAATACAGATTGCCTTTTATGGACCAAGGGGTGTGCACTGCAGGGTTAATTTACTCTACACGGCTGGGGCTGGAGGTTATGATGGATATAATTACAAGGCAGTGGGTTCAGTGGCGCCCTATAACCAGCTAGTTACTGTTTTTCCTGGTTTTTACTCTCCTGCCAAACAAATATTTTCATTAAAGTGAAAAAGCAAGTACATACTGAAACACCCATCACACGTGTTTATAACAGGAATTGACAATCTGTAAGCCTCCACATGCCTGGTAACTTTGATGTCCACAGCCCCCGGAATAATAACTGTAGCTGGGGGTGGGAGTTTCAAATTTGATAGCTGGCATCATGATATAGGTGGGGCTTAAGAGGAGTGGATGGGTTTGGACTGAGAAATGGCAGATTTTTCCTGAAACGGGGCACAATGGTGCAGGAAGTGACCAGAATGGGTAGGGAAATGAACAGATTTAATAAGGAACTCCCTTACCTGGAGAATCCCTTGTCCCCAGAGACCTGCTCATTAACTCAAAGAAAATGGAGTCTACAGGGCAGATCTAGAAAGTTCCCTGGAATGGTACTTCATTTGCCATAATGCTCAGCTAGCCACTGGCTAGCAAACAATGTTGAGAATTGTAGTCTAGCAACAGATGCAGGTGCCAGAAAAAAAACACTCATTCAACAAATAAATATTTTGAATAACGTTTTATCTACAGTATAAGTTACTTTACACTAGTCTAAATGCTAATACTTGCTAACTTTTACTGCTTTAATATTGATGCTATGTGCGCTCTCTGTATGATATTGCATGTAAATAAACTGGTTTGTATATAGTGTCAGAATGAGTAGTGAAGTGACTTCACCAAAACAGGTAGAGAATAAAACATTAAAGGGATAGTAATAGAAAAAAAAAATGTCCATCCGATTGTTCACTGTAATTTTCTATACTACCTACTAAGTTTGGAATATCCATTACCTTTATATTTGGCTTGAAAATTCAATTACAAGTTTCCTCCTCCCGACCGTTTTGTGCGTGTTATGCTGACTTCCCTTGGGTCAGAAAGATGGTCTGGACAGAGCGTGATGAGACACCATATTGTCCCTCATTGAGATCTGTCTGGTCAAGCGACCGGCTCTTGGATCTGAGGGACGTCAGATCAATATCAAAAGGGGTGGAATGGATAAACTTGTAATTGGAATTTCAAGCCAAATATAAAGGTAACAGATGTTCCAAACAGAGTGTTCAGTATAGAAAATTAGAGCAAACAATCAGATACAATTTTATTATGTGACATTATGATCTGTTTAAGGACCTTATTTATCAAGATAAAAAGCTGCAGTTCTGGAGCAAAGCAATCACACCATGCTACTGAATGAAAAGTTTCATTGATTTTAAAGGATCTTGTAACCCCTTGAATGCTAGAATTCTCCAACAAAGACCTCTTTAACATTTAAGGGGATAAAAGCTCCATTGAAATCAATTGTCGCTTTTATTTCCCTTTGTGGTGCAGTTGCTTTACTCAAGAAGTGTACCATTTTAATTTTATGAATAAGGTCCTAAATATCAAAACTTAGTGGCTGTTAGAAGTGGACAGGTCCCAGGAAGGTGCGCAGAGAGGGCCACGGTCTGAATTCGGAGCGCCCTGCTCCATACCAGCCACTGAACAGGCAGTCTGTACTGCGCATGACTGCAGTGCACGCAGCTGTCTCTACTGTGCATGGCGACTTCTGACAAACATCTTTAGCGAATTATTATATAGGATAGTGCATATCCCCATAGATCTTCGGCCTTCATTTGCAAATTTATTTATTTATCTCATGTGCCCATGAGGCAAAATGACATTTCTCTAAATTTGCTGAAGTGGGAAGAATCAGAAGAAGAGTTTGTCAGGAGTTACAATGATCATATACTTTAAAAAGATGTATGCTGTGTTAGCCAATTGTTGATCTTCCAGCTGTTGGGAACTAAAACTCCCATCATTTCCAACCAGCCAATGGTTGGTTGGGGATGATGAGTGTTGTAGTCCCCAAGAGCTAGCTATCCAACAATCGACTACCCCTGAAGTAAAGTGAAATTTAGGCTGGGCTGTACTCATAAGTAAAAAGGCAACCACATTAAAGAAACACAAACAAATTGATACTTTTGCAAATCCTAGCATGGAGTACAATGCATATAAAGTGTAAATAACTCCAATTCATTTTTAGGTGTTAGTGTACCTTTAATACAGGTATAGGCAGATACATTTTTGGAAGGGCCATAGTTTTATTACTTAGGCTTAGTTCACATGGACACCCACTGATTTCTAGGTGACACTTCATCCCCCTCTGTTATGCCTCTCAGTGATAGCTGTAGTAGGGAGGTGGATAATAGGTATTGTAAACTGATGCCAGGAACGTCAACCGCAGAGGATTAGTTAATTTTCGTTTAACCCTTTGAGTGCCAGAGGGGTACCCCTCTGGCACTAAAAGGGTTAAGACCTACACAGATTGGCAGTAGGGATGATTAAAAAGATGCATAGAGAGCCATCAGATTATTTTGATCTTATTCATTTTGACACATTCATAGCAAGCCTGCATAAACAAAGAAAAAACAATGATTCAGAATGTTATTATCAATACTCATGAAAAATAGTTATTTTAAGTCCAACTTGTAAGATTCCTGCACCAAAAAACTTTACAGGTTCTGACAGAGAGTACCAGGATAATAAATGTGTATGTTCTGTTTTTAGTTCCCCTTTAATTATTGAGTTATTCATACAGCATGTTGACTTTTCCAGTTTTGTGGGACACCAGGACACAAACTTGATGAGGATGATTGAGGTTATCCTTTGCACAGTACATAGTGACTCAGACCTGTAGTCATCAAAGACTGGTCTCTCTCAGACAATAAGAGAGAAGTCTGGAAATAATAAAGAATCTTTTATCTACTGAGTCTTGTGCCACACAGAATGACAGTGAAACAGAGGTAACTTATTCCTTCATCCTGATGTTTGATAATAATGAAACAAAAGATCAGGCAGATTATTGTAGTCTTTGTACAAGCAGCATGAAAGTCTTGGAGAGGATTAAAAGTTTAGTGCCAGGAAGTATGCAATATATTGCAAAATACTTTGAGACTTACGTAGACAACAGAGCTGCAACAATTGTTCAAGAAACCAACAGCAGTATAGAGAATAAATAAACAACACCATTGATTTAAAAATCTTGAATAGTGGATCAACCACAAATGCATTGCTAAGATAATGCATCCTTCACTACAATGGACAATTTTGAAATATTTATTTGTCCCCTATCATGAAGATGTTTTGCCCCAGAATTTCTCCAAGAATCATCCACCTGTACTAGGACTATGTACTAGGGTATATGACAACTTTACTGCATAAGGAGGCACACATTAATTCTCCAGCAGTGGTAAGTGTTCTGTGAAATTCTGCCCACGTCTCCTGCTTCTCACCGTGTTCCACCCACTTCCTACCCAAGTCTCCTTCTTCTGAGAGGAATAGAGTATCACCCATTCTCTAGGCATACAAAGAATATGCACAAATTCTTGGCAAGGTCAAGCTAGCTAATCAATAGTATTCAGATACTTACATGTATGTGTGGTCAGGAGAACAGCAAGAATTATATCTTGGCTACGCATACACAGAAAGTCTTCTCATCAAACCCTAACCTTTACCAATAAATAACCCATTACATATATATATATATATATATATATACAGGGCTCAGAATTTCAAGTCCTGAGCTACTAGCCAGGCTTGAAAAGTTACTCGCCACCAGTTTCCACATCTAGCCCCACCCATATCCATGCCTTTAACCCCACCCATATCTCCGCCTTTAACCGCACCCATCTCAAGATCTCTTTGATGAAATGACACTGCTGCCCACACCCTATCCACCTTCACACACTGCTTCCCCCCTGTCCACACCCTGCCCACCCTCACACCCTGTCCACACACTGCCCACCCTCACCACACACACTGTGTTCACACAGCCCACACTGTCCACCCTGCCCCCTCCACACTGTCCACGCTGCCCACCTCCACACTGTCCACCCCCACATTGTCCTCCTCCCCACACTGGTCACACCGTAGTCCTCCACACATTACAAACAAAAGAGAGAGTAGAATATCTGAGAGTAGCTGTTTAAATGCACTTACTAGAGATAAATTTGTCTCTCCAGCCCCTCTGTGTGCATCATTGTCTCCTTCCCCATCCCCTGTGTCACTGTCCCCTTCCCCAGCCCCTCTCAGTGTCTGTGTCCCCTTCCCTAGCCCCTCTATGTGTGTCATTGTCCCCTTACCCTCTGTGTGTGTGTCACTGTTCCTTTCCCCAGCCCCTCTGAGTGTCTGTGTCCCCTTCCCTAGCCCCTCTGTGTGTGTCATTGTCCCCTTCCCCTCTGTATGTGTCACTGTCCCCTTCTCCAGCCCCTCTGTGTGCATCATTGTCTCCTTCCCCATCCCCTCTGTGTCACTGTCCCCTTCCCCAGCCCCTCTGAGTGTCTGTGTCCCCTTCCCTAGCCCCTCTGTGTGTGTCATTGTCCCCTTCCCCTCTGTATGTGTCACTGTCCCCTTCTCCAGCCCCTCTGTGTGCATCATTCTCTCCTTCCCCATCCCCTCTGTGTCACTGTCCCCTTCCCCAGCCCCTCTGAGTGTCTGTGTCCCCTTCCCTAGCCCCTCTGTGTGTGTCATTGTCCCCTTCCCCTCTGTGTGTCACTGTCCCCTTCCCCTCTCAGTGTCTGTGCCCCCTTCCCTTGCCCCTCTATGTGTGTCATTGTCCCCTTACCCTCTGTGTGTGTGTGTCACTGTTCCCTTCCCCAGCCCCTCTGTGTGTGACTCTGTCCCCTTCACGAGCCCCTTTGAGTGTCTGTGTCCCCTTCCCCAGTTCCTCTGTGCTTGTCGTTGTCCCCTTCTTCGGGCTCTTTCCTGTGTCTCTTGCCCCCTTGCGCTCCTGCGCCCCTCCCTCCTTGTAGCGTGGCCGAGCGAACCGCGGTAGAAGATCTTGTGTATCCTATACCCAGTCTGACAGGAAGCTGTTCATTGCTCCTAGTGAGCGCTTCTCGTCAGACTGGGTAGAGGATACGGAAGATCCTCAACCCGCGGTCTGCATGTTCATGCCACAAGAAGTGATTGGCAGGAGGGGAAGCGCTGTGTTGTGTGCTCCCCTCCTACCAGTTACCTGGAGCCCGGACATTGTGCCCCCTGGGTCTGTGCACCGTAGGCGGCTGCCTAATTTTCTGGACGCGGGGCACAGACCTGTCGGCACTCAAAGGGTTAATGTACACGCTGTGCTGCTCTGCAATATAATGTAAAGTGAAGGCATTCTTCAGTCTGGCTTCTTATGATATTTACACACTATCACACAAACATCGTAAGAAGCCATTCTAAAGAATGCCTTTACTTTTCGTTATATTGCAGAGCAGCACAGCGTGTACCTTAACCCTTTGAGTGCCGTTTTTTTTTTTTTTTTATGGTTCCATCTTCTTCTCCTCCTGGCGGCCTGAGGTGGGCGGGACAGCAGGGCTTCAATTTCCACTCGCCCCCACTCAATTTCTACTCGCCAAATGCGAGGAGGCGAGTGGAAATTTTGAGCCCTGATATATATATATATATATATATATAAAGACAGACAGACAAGACAACTTCCAGCGCTAACTCACCTAAATGTGTAAAGAATATATGTGTGTATATGTGTGTATATTACCTCATAATGTTATTTATATTAAAGTGTCCATTAAAGAATATTAGAAAATAACTGAAGTGTGCAGCAAGGAATAAAGGGGTTCTCCAATCCCCCAAACAAGTGCAAACATAGAACAGACCATAAACCAGCACTCCTCCAGTGAACTAGTGATTAGTGCTATGTATAAAAATGAGGCATTAGTGCCACCTTTTTAGGCCCAAAAAAGAGGGGGTAAGCTTGCCAACCACATCAAGGTTCCTCATTTGTGGCAAGTACCTACTCTCAACACTTAATCCCTATCTAAGAAAAAAATAAAATAGAAATATTCCTGAAGAGATGTTATAATAACGCGTTGAAGGGGGACCCCTTTTCTTTATATTTTGCCAGATATATGTAGGTCCCCATGTGTGCAATTAAAAACAATGAACAAACAATTTAAAAAAGTGTGAGAAAGGACTTATATACCTGTATTGGGGAGAGATCACCACTCAAGAACCGGAGCTCACAGCTCTTATAGGCAATCATCCCCACAGGTCACATGTGGAATGATCAGTTGGAAACTAACAGCATTTAAAACCCAAATTAACCTCTTAGGGCCTGAAATAAGAAAATAATAATTAAAATGGACAGTGAGAAGCTGCTAAAGAAAGCATTGGAGATAGATAGAAAGACAGACAAGACAACTTCCAGCGCTAACTCACCTAAATGTGTAAAGAATATATGTGTGTATATGTGTGTATATTACCTCATAATGTTATTTATATTAAAGTGTCCATTAAAGAATATTAGAAAATAACTGAAGTGTGCAGCAAGGAATAAAGGGGTTCTCCAATCTGTCTTTCTATCTATCTCCAATGCTTTCTTTAGCAGCTTCTCACTGTCCATTTTAATTATTATTTTCTTATTTCAGGCCCTAAGAGGTTAATTTGGGTTTTAAATGCTGTTAGTTTCCAACTGATCATTCCACATGTTGCCTGTGGGGATGATTGCCTATAAGAGCTGTGAGCTCCGGTTCTTGAGTGGTGATCTCTCCCCAATACAGGTATAAAAGTCCTTTCTCACACTTTTTTAAATTGTTTGTTCATTGTTTTTAATTGCACACATGGGGACCTACATATATCTGGCAAAATATAAAGAAAAGGGGTCCCCCTTCAATGCGTTATTATAACATCTCTTCAGGAATATTTCTATTTTATTTTTTTCTTAGATAGGGTTTAAGTGTTGAGAGTAGGTACTTGCCACAAATGAGGAACCTTGATGTGGTTGGCAAGCTTACCCCCTCTTTTTTGGGCCTAAAAAGGTTGGCACTAATGCCTCATTTTTATACATAGCACTAATCACTAGTTCACTGGAGGAGTGCAGGTTTATGGTCTGTTCTATATATATATATATATATATATATATATATATATATATATATATATGTAAAATAAACAGTTAGGTTTAGTTACATTTGTGGCCAAAACCATGTTACGTTTGTCTTCTCTGTCATGGGGGTTTGGATCCTCCCTTCTTAGTTGGTGGCTCCCTGTACGCAGGTGCTAGTTGAAATTAAGGAAGGTATAAACACTTCCCTTACTTCCCTCACAAAAGTTTGATTCACAGAAGAGATAATCACATTATACTAACTACATGTTCACTTTAGTTTTGAGGGAGAAAGTGTCTTGCGCCATGACAGGGAATGCAAGCATCACATGCTTTCGGCAACAAACACATAACAAAATCTTACTGTTTATTATCTATAGTAAGTCACAGTTTAATTATAGGTACATGTCAGCGTTTGTTGCATAGACTAGTCACAAGATAGCTAATATGTGGCTACTATGTTGGAGCCATTTTTGGAAGATACAAAGCCAGTTTTCAACAAGTAAGGTACAAGCCATTTGTCTATCCCCTGCTGTAGTTTATTTAACACATCTGCAGCTTTGTGGGATTGGCTCTAAAAGCTTGCCATGCATAATGTCGATGGTATGGACTACCCTGCTGCTTCCCTTTAATACCAGAGCAAGAGGCAACATTAGTTGAGACCTAATGTTGCATGATGGTGCTGCCCACATGACAGTGCTTTGCCCACCACACTAACCACCTGTTTAAACAACTTTGGCACAGCCATCCATGAAAAATAACCGTGGCTAGAGATATGCTATCGGGTTTTATCACATCAATTCTTTAAAACTTCCTTTTTCTAAAAAAACATAAGACTATGTCAACTGCTAACATTATGGCAACTTTGCCATTCCACAGTCATACTTTTGGATTATTTTTGTGCAGTTTTTTACTCCTTCCTAAGAACTCAGTATGTGTAGGTTGTTATGGAATGGCTTTTATATGCAAAAATAATATAATACATATGAAAAGGTATTGATAAGTCAAAAGTTATGAATAGCTAAATTAATAAAATTATTTGAAGAAGTGAGTATTAAAAAATTGTACAGAGTGGTTTGACAGGTAGAGGGGAGCTTGAAATGTTAAAAGTAAAGCCCTGAACAAGGAAGATTTGGGAATAGAAATTAAATGGGAAGAATGGGTAAAAAGCTTTAAAGGGGCAGTGATACTTCATTTTACCTTTATTTTATTTTGTAGGCATTAAAAAACATGAAGAACAATATTAGTCTTATCTCTCAAACCTTTACGGTTTGAGAGATATTCACAAGCAAAGTTTCCCCTCCCGCCCCTTTTACCTAGTGTAAGCCATCTCTTCTCAGATGTGGAATCCAGTCCATAGACCAGACAGATAACAGCAGGGGACAATCTTCTTTCTATGAGAACAATGAAAGCCCTGCCCCCCTTGACAAGTTTTTCAGGTTTTTCCCTTATCTTAATTGAAGATTGTCCCTTTCTGAAGTCTACCTGGGCACCTCCCTTCTGATCTGGCTGAACAGTGTTACACCAGTAAAAGGGGCTGGAGGGGGATACTTTATAATTGAATTACTCTTGAAATACAACTCTGACAGAATTGAAATAACACTCTCCAAAGTCCAAATACTATGATGATTAATTAGAGCTGCTTTTATTATGAAACATTACTATCCCTTTAAAGAAGGTTACACATTGCTTAAGTTTATTAGAGATGCAGTATAAAGTAAGGCATAGGCGGTACTTAGTCCCAGAGAGACTAAAAAGATGTTTCCACAGTTATCAAACAGATGTTGGAGATTCTCAGAGAAGATAGGTACATATGAGCATATTTGATGGAGTTGTTGCAAATTAAGTACATTTTGGGGGATGGTCAGTTTGAAATTGGAACTCATAGAAGTTAAAAATATTAGGTGTCGGTGGGACACATTTTTGCTGCATTTGAATTGGCCAGTTTTAAGCAAAATGGCAAGATATTTGACTGGGCATATTTTAATTGCAGCAAAGATGAGTTTAGCTAGACATTGGAAAGGTCAGGAAATTCCAACTTGGCTGATGATTAAAAAACAAATAGAATTTCAGTTACAGATGGAAAAAGACTTATTAATCGGACAAAGTAATGAAAGAGCAAAAGAAGGATTAGATCATTGGGAAATTTGCAACGCTGCATAGAAATTATGTTGATTAGTTTGGCCCCTGAACAGTGGGTTGATATAAAAATAATTAACAGCAGGGGACACTCTTCTTCCTATTAGAACAATGAAAGCCCTGCCCCCCTTCACAAGTTTTTCCGGTTTTTCCCTTATCTTAATTGAATATTGTCCCTCTCTGCAGTCTACCTGGGCACCACCCTTCTGCTCTGGCTGAGCAGTGTTACATTAGTACAAGGGGCAGGAGGGGGATACTTTATCATTGAATTACTCCTAAACTACATCTCTGACAGAACTGAAATAACACTCTCCATGGCCTAAATACTGTGAAGATTAATTAGAGCTGCTTTTAGTATGAAACATTACTATCACTTTAAGGAGCACTGTGCCTGTCTATAAAGTGTTTGAGAAAGCCATTGGAAAGTCGGACCCTGGACAAGTACAGATGTCAAAAAGTACACAGTCACCTTATCAGTCATCATCAGTACCATCTCCTCTTCAAAGTCCAAGTCCCACTCAGGCACACACACTTGTTTTGAGTACCCAACAACAGCAACACAGGTTAACATCCACAGTGTTAGATATGATGAGTACCTATGGTGCTGCTGCTGTAAGTGCTGCACCATTGACACCTAGCAGTAGTGGCAGTAGAATTAGATCAACGTCCAGCTCCAGTAGTAGTAGTAGTAGTAGTAGTAGTAGTAGTAGTAGTAGTAGTAGCAGAAACCACACATGACAGACAAAGCCAGGACAAATATATTAACAGCAGCACAGATGAGGAGGTGCAGGAGGAATGTGAAGAAGGGTTGCCAACATCTACCCCACTTGGGACCACTGCTAAGTAATGTGTGTCACTAATCTAAGAAGGAGGATAGAGATTTGATGCAAAAATGACAACAGTAAAAACTATATACATGCACAAATCACAATCATATCAGCCAGTCCCCAACTACAATACACATCTGCCACATTGTAGGATGTTTTTTTTTTAATCTCTTGACATCATCATGAATATGTGCCAGTGTAATTTATGAAGAAATTTAGTGTTGTGGGCAAAGGACAAATGCATTCTGTATGCTAACTCATTTTTCAAGCCATATGTTGCTGTAGGACTCACAACTTTGACTTTCAGCCACTTGTTTCTAAACTTCAGCCCTCAGAAGAAGTAATATTACAGTGGGAAATGTAGTACCTACAGGAAATATAGTTGAAAATGTGTTAAAATAGGCAAAAAATGTGTTAACATAGGCGGAAAATTTGTTAAAATAGGCGAAAAGTAGGACATTTTTGCATAGGCAGAAAAGTGAAAAATCTGCACGTTTTCGCGAAAAGTCATGCAGGATATTTTTCACACTTTTCATCCACCCCTAGACAGTACATACTGGATGAACTGTATAATTTTATTACTTTTAACAACATGACTTTTGGTTATGAAGGTGGTGGTAGCAGCAGCAGGTTTGGGTACTCTCTGACTCTTTTCATCTCCTCCAACAAACTCAGTCATATTCCTCCATGTTTTGCATTTGCAGAACAGCAGCCACAGGTGTTATTGAAAACTAAGGAAATGTTGGCACACTCTCTGACACATTTACATCACCACTATTATGCTTCCCAGAGCCACGTGAACTTTTAGGAGTGCTTCTACTACTGCTAGATGTTTCATGTAACACATTTGATTTGCTGCTGCTGGTTTGACTACCAGTCAGACTTGTGGTTGTTCTTCAAGTGGGATCTCAATGACAACGCACCTAATTGTGATCCTGTTTTCCTTCTGCTCATATATTTTTTTTTACTTTTTACAGAGACAACAGAAAGCAACATGTTTAGCTTTTGGATCATGATACTGTAGATTTCATAGGCTGAGTGGTTTCTGTGGGACTTCTACCACAGGAAGTAGATGTTGCAATTGTACTAGCAGTAGGTGTCAATGATGTTGTACTTCCAATAGCAACAGACACAATCATCATAGCTAGGGTTGTGGATGCTTATGATGACCTGTATTACTGCTTACTCAGCAATAATGTGTGCGCGTGTGTGTGTGTGTGACTGGATGGTTGATGCAGTTGGAAGTGGTGGTGCTGATGAATGACTTGCCTATTTTAGATATTTTTACTTGACCCAGAGTGAGATTTTTCATTTGACCTATCAAAGATTTTATAAAAAAAGGCATAGTGCTCCTTTTCAGTGGTATAAGATTGAGCATTTTCCTTTCAGCTAATTTTATGGCCATGTCTTCATCACTCTCACCATCTACCTTTTCTGTATCAAAAGAAGTTGGAGTGATATATTCTAGATCAACATTATCATCAATAATTAGGTCAAGATTTACATCAGCTGCTTCCTCCCCACTACTTTTATATTCTTCTAGGCTTTTAGAAGTCTCAAAAATGTCCCTTTACTTTTCCACTTAGGGGATTTATAGAACATTTGCTGCTACTTTGAAGATGTTTTTTTTTGTCCCTATGAGATGCAGCTGTTGGTTGAACTGCTAAACCCTCTCCCATAACAACACTAGAATGAGACTCGTTGTCATTCTCAGTGTTATAAAAAGGTTAAGTTCTTAAACTGCAGGTGGTGGAACTTTTCTTGTTACTTTTACTAACAGCCTCTTTGGGGAGGGGGAGAGATGGATCATCATTTATTGCACAGGCTGCAGCATCCATGGCCACAGTCAGTTTTTGGAGTATCACTTTACTACAGCATGCTTACATTTCTCCTACTCTTTTACCATTACCCCTGCCCCTAGTATATTTGCTAGCATAATGAAAATTGTATTGATTTTTAACAAAAAGTATCTAAAAGAACTGTTTGTGTGTGGAGTGATGTGTATCCCTTGTCAAAATAATGTATCATGTATGTCTCTGTCTCTTTATGTCACTATCAGTCTCAAAATTCTGCTTCTTTCCCTCTCTCTCTCAAACACAGTCCAACAAGTTGAGGAATCTTTTATTCTTTCATTGTAGAAATTCATGGAAAGCACATGGGGGTGGGGATCCGTTCTTACCACTGATTTCAATGCAATGATAAACACAGAAAAAAAGAACGAAGATGCCACTTTTCACTGGAATTTTACAGCACAGCAAGAATTTAAATGTTTCTTCTGTTTTTCTCTTGAGGGTAAACTTTTCTCCCATCCCTAAGTTTAAGTACAGTTTGACAAAAACATTGCCTGTGGACTTGCTCACTGAACAGATCATCTTTTACATGGATCTGTGAATCCACTTTGTCTTGCACTACTAGTTTCCTGTAATACTCTTCTGGCCTCATGTAATGTTGTGTTGTCCAGCTGAGCTAATTTAATACCTTGCTGGGGTATCCTTTTAAAAGGTTGCACACAAAATAGCGTGCGACCAGATCTCGCATTAACTATGTCACAAGGGTAAAAATGGAATGGTGACCTGAGAATCTCGCACTGCATGACAGAGCGAGATTCTCAGGTTGCACTATCAAATGTCTCAATTTAGTGTCAAAATAAATGACTGAGATAGAGAGAGAGTGTCTGTCTTCAGGTCATTCATATTCAGGACTGCTTCAGAGCAGGGCTCATCAACATTGCTCCTGGATGGTGATCAGCACCCCTGTGCCCTGCATCACGCATGAGAGAGAGAGAGTATTTCTTTAGCGCATTAACCCTTCAATACACATTCACATCCAGTGATGCTCCAGAGCAGCTCTCATCAATATCGCTCTTGGATGGTTATCAGCACCCCTCTGCCGTGCATTGCACATTGATCAGCATCCCTCTGCCATATATTGCGAGAGAGTGAGTATTTCTACTATTTTATGCTACCTGAAGGACCTGGACTTGCACAGCTCCAACCTAACACTGGCTGCTGTAATCCACAAGGTCCTTGGTCGCACTCTCAAAATGCTGATTTTAGTGAGTTACTTAAGTTAGTTAAGCTCAATTTGCTTTCAAAACAGCAGTAGGCTACCTGCAACCTTAGAGCAGTTGTTGAACTACTGCTAGTTTAGTTGTTTATTGATAGTATAGTGCTGTTTTATGTATGGTTTATATTTTGAGCTGTCAGCTTCCTATGCTTTGTTTTCTTGTGCCTCATTGTTCTTTCTATTGCTCATTATTCTGTGTGTTTTATATCCTAGAACAGTGGTTCTCAACCCATGCCCTCAGTGGCCACTAACAGGCCAGGACTTAGGAATTTCCCTGCTAGAGCACAGGTGTGGTGATCAGAGGTTCATTCAAATTGATAAACTCACCTGCACTCTAACAAGGGAATCCTCAAATCCTGGCCTGTTAGTGGCCACTGAGGGCATGGGCTGAGAACCACTGTCCAAGAAACAATCACACACACTAAATATACTGGTGAATAATGCATTGTGGTCAGCAGGTTTTGGAGAACTTGAAAACCAAGAAAAAGGTGACCTAGTAATTTTAATTAAAGAAATATCACATCTGTGACCAAAAACTGTGAATGAGTTCTTACATAGTTAATTCTTTTAATGCCAATGTTGTAGAAAATCACAAGGCTGAAAAAAATTGTTCTGGAAAGCCAATCTCATGATGTCTATGAGATTAGCTGTTTTGTCTCCTTCCTGCCCTCCCTGTGCAAATAAGAATGTAAACCTGACACTGCATATAGGGAAGAACCTTCTTAACAATAGAGGATAATATCTGTATATCAGTAAGCTACTCAGTCAT
Source organism: Rhinophrynus dorsalis (assembly GCA_037306005.1). NCBI lineage: Eukaryota > Metazoa > Chordata > Amphibia > Anura > Rhinophrynidae > Rhinophrynus > Rhinophrynus dorsalis. Next base: position 299,718,586 of record CM074724.1, read on the forward strand.
TCCTAGAAGTGATTGCGTGGCTCATTCATGCAAAAAAAAAAAAAAACGTTTAAAAAACAGAAGGGGATCACATGATCTTTATGCTGTTCAAGCATAAACTTATTATAGACATCCCTTCAGTCTCATTTCCTTTCAGGAAACTTGGGAGTGATGTTTATCAACACATTTTGATATCAGATGTTGCCTGTATGTACTTTGCTAGCTCCCAGTTTTTATTTTGTAATACATACAGGCTCTGGGTATGTCCCAGATGTTGATGTAATAGTAGAAGGAGGGGGGCGCGCGCAAATAAAACAATGTAATGTAGTATTAGGGTGCAAACCCTATTTTTTATTCTGTTTATTTTCCACATTTTTATTCCTATATTATTTTGCTCTTGTCTTATATTTCATTATTATTTTGATATCAATAAATTGTGATTTTAATTATTATATTCAGTATTTGTTTATGGCTTGTTTGCAACCCTAATACTACATTTAGAGGGCATTGTTTTGTTTCGCTCCCCCCGCTTCTTCTCTTTGTTTTTCATACTGCCACTCAGATCTGAGGCACTACAGGATCAACTGCACCAAAGGACCCAATGGAATTCAAATTGGGGCGCCAAGCCATTGACTTTTTTTCCTCAATAACTATAATTGTTCATATACACTTTTTGCCCAGTTTTATTATATTTTTTAAATATCCATCCATTTAGTCAGTTATTTGTTGCATTCATTTTTAGTTTATTTCATTTTTGTACACCTCGTATTTGTCATTTTATCATTTCTTCTTTTTTCATTTTTTATTTTCATTCTTATTTTCTATTTTAATTTATTATTTTTTTATATTCTATTGATTTCTTCATGCTAACTTTTTATTTGCATTTTTTCTTCAATCTCATTTGGTTTTCTGCCTCAATTTTTCAATTTTTTTTTTACATTTTTTTATTGTTTATTTACTCATTTTTTATTTTTTACCTTTTCTTTGTTTTTACACTTTTTTTTAAAGCTTTTATCTTGTGTGTTCTTTTTATTATTATTATTCATTTTATTGAAACAAATAAGGATACAGTGGAATCAAGTATAAGGCATGGTATCAATATAGAATACATGACATAAGCAAGCACAAAAGCGACATTTTCAAAAGGAAACTAGGCTGAAGAAGGAAACTAACCAACTGTTGCAAAAACCTAATACAAACAGTACATGTAACAGGGACTATAATCATCTGTGATAACAGCAGTTGGGATATTGAGAGGAGAACCAGGGGATGGCTAGTGTCTGCGCGGTATCCCCCAGGAATGTTGCATGAAGGAACCCATGTCAAAAGGCTAATTATTGCAGTCGTTAAGTATCTGGTGTTGTTGGAGTCTGTACGGTGTACAAAATGGGAAAGGGCTAAGGGGGAGAGAGAGAGAGAGGAAGAGAAAAAAAAGGGAGGGGGGACCCGAGACTTGGATGGTCTCCAACTGTCATTTCCCGAGGAGTGCAGTCTCTCTAACTGGTAGGATTGGTTGACTTTTGCTGTCCAGAGAGATTGGGATATCTGTAGATTTCCAAAATTTAGGGATCAGAGCCTTGGCAAGGTCAAAAAGAGGGGGAAGTTTGCGTCAGAGAGGAGATGGTATTTTAGTTGTTAAGTTAGACTGAGAAGCAAATAAACAGTAGAGGGTCACAAGGAATAGGGGCGTGAAGTTGTAGAGGGTGTTGTAGGGGCGTGAAGAGCAATGACCGCTTGCCAGAAGGGAGCAATATCCGGACAGAACCACCATATATGTGCCATAGAACCATCTTCGGCCTTGCATATCCAGCAGCAGTTCTGAACCTCTGGATAAATAAGTGACAGCTTTCTCAGTGTCATGTACCAATTCGAGATTATCTTATAGTTGAGTTCTCTGGTATAGGAATCACGGGCATATTTGAAGTTTGCTTTAAAAATTCCAATCCATTGTTCCAATCCCACGTAAGCGTTAAGATTTTTTGACAATTCATGAACAAAGAAGGGCACCTCAGGTCAGGCAGTATCTCTAAGCAGGGCGTGACAGAAGGATAAGGGTCGGAAAGCATGTGCAGGATGCAGAATCTGACGTTCAAGGCCCGTCAAGGGTCTGTGCAAGGATCCCAAAGACTTCAGTCCCTGAATCCAGTGTTGAACTTGTAGTAGTGCCCACTCATTCTCGAATATCAGCAAAGGGAAGCAAGGTTCCCACTGGCATCAGATGAAGTAAGGTGTCCATGAGATTGTCCTTCCAGTGAGCAAACATAGGGTTGGATATACCTGGTGAGAAATCAGGATTACCGACAAGAGACACTAGTGAAGACGGCGAGGGAGAAAGGTGTAGGGCTGTGTTCAATTCACTCTAAGTCCGTAACAGGTGACCCAGAATGATATGCTCTTTTGCATTCTTAGGGAGAGTACCTACGGAAGACCCCAAGAGTTGAAGGGGAGAGGTACCCCCAAGGTAGTTGGTTAGTGTGCTGGTCCAATATTTAGGTCTTGAGGGAAGAAAGTTAAAGATCCGTGCAAGTGCTGTTGCCCTATAGTACCTATATATATCCGGAAAGTTTAGTCCACCCCTCAATGCATCCCTTACTAATATCGGGTAGCTAATTCTGGCTTTTTTATGAGCCCAAATGAAGAGTAAAAATATCCTATGTAAAGTATCCAGAAATTGCTTAGGGATATGGACAGGGAGGGCGTTGAGAATATACAAAATTTGAGGGAGGATCATCATTTTGAGTAAATTTGCACAACCAAGCCAGGAAAGATAAGGAGTCTTCCATTTACACATATCCTCCGAAATAGAAGAAATCAGAGAGGACATGTTAAGCTCCACAATGGAGTCAAGAGAAGCGGAGAGGTGGATGCCTAGGTACAGTATGGAAGAGATAGCCCATTTAAAAGGATATACCTGCTTAAGGGTGTGACATGTGGTAGAATCTAAATTAATATTGAGAATTCATTTTCGCCTGAGATAAACTTTCATATTCCTGCAGGATAGAAAGAAAAGTGGGAATCAATGTCTGTGGTCGTGATATATAGAAAAGTGCATCGTCTGCATATGCAGAGACCTTAAATGTCTGTGAACCAGAAGTAACCCCAGAAATCCTTTGGTCCGAACGCACCAAGTTAAGGAAAAGGTTCCAAGGAAAGGATGAAAAGAATTGGAGACAGGGGGCAACCCTGCCTTGTCCCATTTCGTATAGGAAAAGAATGTGAAGCAGTACCGTTAGCTATTAGTCTCGCAGACGGGTTATTATATAAGCTGAGGATGCCATTGAGTAGGTTAGGGTCAATACCGGAATGTATCAGGATTTCCTGTAGGTAAGACCAGTCAACACGGTCAAAAGCTTTCTCCGCATCAGTGGAAAGAAGAATAGTAGGTCACCGAGAGGAAAGCGCCTGGTGGATAAGAGAGATAGCAGCTGAGGTGTTGTGTCTGGCCTCTCTACCGGGTACAAAGCCGCATTGGTTGGCATGTATCAACAAATAGAGATGGGTGCAGAGACGATTGACCAGGATCTTAGAAAAGATCTTCAGATCAATGTTTAAGAGGGAGATGGGCCGGTAGCTCCCACAGAGCATTGAATCTTTGTTTGGTTTTGCTTATACTACAATGTGAGCCTCTAGTGACTGGGCGGGAAGGAACCCCCTGTCAATACATAGTTAAAGGCATTCAGCAGGTAAGGTGACAATTCTGCAGTGAATGTCCTATAATAACTAAGGGAAAATCTCTCCTAACTTGGGCTTTTCCCCGGAGCCATAGAGGAAACAGCCTGATGCTGTTCTTCGACAGTTATCTCAGTGTCGAGTTGGCTAGCTAATTCCTGGGGGACTGGCAGTAAGTTGGCCCTAGCTAAAAAGGACTGTATGTTCGCACGCTTTGCTGCCAGTTCCCCATCATTACAAGAGTTCAGGTTGTAAAGTGCCTTGTAAAATGATCTAAAGGCCCTGGAAATCTCAGGAAATGCAGATACCCTCTTGTCTTCTGTAAACATTGCATGTTTAAATAAACTACATTTCACTTCAGTGTTTGTCTTTAGTCTGACATTCCAAACTTCTACATCTAACATCTTCAGAAGTGCGGATTTTGGTAATAGCCGTCGAGCACCTGCGTGTTTGGATTAGTCTCGCCAAGGTTTTACAGCACTTATTACTGTTACAGTAGCGGCGGCTGCCGCGCCGACCGCTACCTTACCTGCTGGTTCGCCAGCATTCTATGTCAGCGGCGCTGCGGTCCATTCCTCTCTGCAGCCTGCCGCAGCCTCTTCCGGCAGGCTCTCAGTGTGCCTTGGCGCACGTCCAGCTAGACGCGCGTCTGTATTTAAAGGGACAGACACACTTTTTTGGTCTCCTCCTCTTCCTGGGGGCTGGTCCTTATAACCCACTGGACACTACTCTCAGTTGTCCTTTCGCGGTGTCCAGTGTGGTTGGGAGGTTGTAGTACTGACTATCTGTTCTGGTTATGACCATTGGCTTGTTCTGACTATCCGCTCTGTGTATGATATTGGCTTGTTTGACAACCATTCTGGTGCATAATCTGCGGCTCTGGTAGACTACCCTCTCTGTGAATGACCCGGGCCTGGCTGACTATCCGTTCTGCGCATGGATGGAATCAATATCAGATTGGGCAGAGAATAGTGTTTCATTAGGCGCCATGGTTTGAAAGAATCCGCATTGTCAGGGTTGGTGATAGAAATGGAGACTGGAGCATGATCTTTCCAAGATTCAATGCACGCCGCAGTAAGGGAGTGGAGCAGAAATTGCAAGATAAAGAGAAAATCTGTATGGCTATAAGAAGAGTGGGGAGGGGAATAGTATGTATAATCTTTCGTTGTTGGATGTAGGACTCTCCAAGCGTCAATAAGTTTACGGTTAGCTAAGTTTTGCCTGAGACGCTAGAGATGAGAAGGTTTGAAAGGTGATTTTCCAGAGGAAGTATCCAAATCTGGGTCTAGGGCAACATTGAGATCTCCCCCTACTACTAGTCTCCCACCTAATTCTTCGTCTAACAGGGATAGGTTCTTTGACAAGAAGGAAATCTGTTTCTTGTTTGGCCCATATATATTAAGAAATGCAAAAGGTTTGTTAAATAGAAGACCCTTCACCAAGATCCATCTGCCTTCCTCATCTTTAACAACCTCCAATTCAATCCATGGGAGGAATTTCTTTAGAAGTATCCCCACCCCTTTCTTCTTTTCAGAAGCAGAGGAGAAATAAGAGATAGGGTACATTTGAGTCGAAAATTTGGGCTGAGACAACCTAATGAGTGTCCTGTTCTAGTATAATATCAGCAGATAGTCTATTAAAATCCCTGAGGGCCATTGAGCACTTCTCGGGAGAGTTGAGACCCTTGGCGTTCAGTGTTAAAATCTTGAGATGTTGCATCATAAATGAAGCGAGTCAAGAACAGGAGGTGACCAAGCCGAGTCTCGGACAGAAGAGGATGGGAGAAAGAAAAAAAAATGGAATGGAGAAAGGGGTAAGTGGTGGATGTTGGTATATAAGTTCCTGAGTCAAATCAGAAAGGGGATAAAGGACCCAAAAAGGAGTAAATGCCCTGGAGTTCAACAAGTAGAATCTCAATTTAGTCAGACTGTGTGAGGATAGTTAAACTAAAGAGCAAATATGAGCTAATAGAGCAAGCACAGGGAGTGTCCAGAGAACTGGGGGGGTCACCGTACTACCAAAGATAGTTGTCCGAGTAAGAAATAGGTGATATGGGGATGAGAGTCCCAAGACCCATTTAGGTTAGGGACTGTGTGACAGAGCTGATCAGTAAGGATAAAGGGGAGAGAGGGAAGCTGGTCAGTTTGATGTTTGAGGGGATGAAATGAGTAGTGGGGAAGAAGCCAGCAAAAGGGAAGGGTGATATATGGTGTGGATTGGTCCCGAATAGAGCTACATTGCCATCATCATATACGTATGCTGCTGTTGTCTGTGGGCCTGTATCAGGATGAAGAGATGTGCAGGGGTACTAAGATGACACCTGCACAGGTCAGCATCAGGGGTAATAGGGCACATGTGGAACATCCAAAATAAACCTATGCAGAATGAAAGCAGGAAGGAACCAGGGGAGGGACAATACTTATGACCATCAAGGTTCCACCTGATTGCATTGTGCATAATATATCACACTGACTAGCTTAAAGAGCAAAGCCGAATTACTGGTCTATCTCATGGCTCCATGGGGGCGGGGGCTTTGTATCAGTGGGGTGTGATGTGCTTATATACAGTAGGTACCAGGTGAGGTCTGCGGTACACATGCATAGGTAGCATAGTCACATTCCTAAGGCCAAAATCTCCCGCCTGTCCCTGAGCATTTTGTAAAGGGCTCCATACAGTATAACTCAAGTGCGCAGCGAGATGCAAACTGTCCGCAGGAGAGGGCACCACACAAATAAATTAGCAATCCAAATCATGTGGGGGAGCTGTCCAGAGACATTACGGTTAGACTATCATTTGTGGCCCTAATATTTGCTGGGCCGGCGGGACCTTCATAGAACACTCCCGATGACAATTGGGTCCAGGGTTTACGCACCATTAGGAACGATATGGGAAATGTAGTGGGTGATAGCACCTCAAAATGCATTGATTGAGCTTAGTAGTCTCTGGGCAGGGCCCCCACACATAATGAAAAAAAAAGAAAAATAAGCCCTACGGGAGAGAACAAATCTCCCCCGCTGCCCGAAATCATAAGGCAAACTCAGAATTGCCACTGCTCTACCAAAGTAGGGCAGATGGCAGCAAGTGAGGGCAGAATGGATTGTCCGTGTTTAAAATAGCCACCCCTCTCCCACTAAAATTGCATACCATCCCCCACAAACCTTCTACTAAAGACATTGTACACTAACTCTAATGCAGAGTGCGTGGGTCAGTCTGCTAGGGGAGAGAGTCGCTAGTCCTCCTGCCCCGTCATGGACGAAGAGGAAGGGAATAAAATGAGAAGGCTAAGTCGTCCTCCCAAATATGAAACATTGACCCTATGAATCCAAAACAGTTACTTAAGGGGTCAGAGGACCCCGCACCCCTGAAAGAGCTAAAACAGTAAGGTAAGGGGAAACTGGATCGTGACCTCTGGCTCTTAAACCTCAAAAAAACCTTCTGCCCTTAAAGAGTTCCAAAGCAATAGAGAAAGCAGAGAATATAATACAGAGATACACGAAAATATCATAATACTTGTATATTGGTAGAATTTATACATTCTAAAGCGATTGTAAGTAACATTAAATAGCTCATAAGGAAAGTAACTAGATCATGATGACCAATCAAATCGGGATAACTAGGTTACCGTTGAAGTGAATTGGTAGAACATGAACTCCGAAGGTGAGCACCAGGTAGTGTCAGGAGACAGTTCATTTCCACACCGAAGCTCAAACAGGGGTACCTGTTCTCCAACTTGGAAGGGAAACAACAAGGTTGGGATGAATTAGCACACCAGGGTGCAGAGTCTCCGGTCCTAACAAGTGGAGGAGCAACAGCTCTGTAGAGATGCTCCAAACAGTCCAAGAGACTGCTCAGGTCCAGGCCGCAGCTTGTTCGGGGGCATCAGTCACTGGCAGATCCAACCTTTTCTGTTTTTTCTTCTTCTCTGGCGATGCTGAGGACTAGTCAGCTCTCTTCTGAGAACGAGGAGGATGTTGCGAGGGTTGTTGAGGGCGTTCCGATATGGATATGCTCAGCATGGAGCAGAATTCTGGCACCTGGGAAGAAGCGTAGAGAACCGCTGATTTCCCATTGAAGGTGGCGTGTAGAGCGAAAGGGAACCCCCACCAATATCTGATCTGTAGGGAGCTAAGATGATCGGTGAGGAGTTTCACTGATCGTCTGAGGAACAGCGTATGTGGGGACAGATCGTTAAAGAGTTGCACTTCGCTGCCAGCATGGAACACACTTTCCAGGTCCCGACACTTTCGCATGATGAGGTCTTTTAGGTCATAACGGTGCACTCATACGATCACATCCCTGGGGGTACCAGTGTTCTCTTTGGGCTTCAAGGCCCTATGTACACGTTCCACCCAGATCGGATCGTTAAAGTTGGGGCCCAGGATCGATCTAAGTAAATTTTCAACGCTGGTTGCAAGATTTTGTTGTTGGATATTTTTTTTGAGGTTTTTCATGCAGATGTTGTTCTGTCTACCTCGATTATTGGGGTCATCGACTCTCCGGGTTAGTTGGTGGATGATGTCCACCTGTTCTGCCATGGTTTGTTAACCTGGTCTGTTGTGGCTTTATTTTCTCTTCCAAAAAAGCTACCCACTGACCCAATTGAGTGATGGATTCTTTGATTGCGGTGATGTCGGTCTGGAAGGACTGTTTGAGGTCCTCCATATACAGCTTAATATAGTCCTTTGTGACCAACCCCACCAACATAGTGGAAAGGTCCAACTTAGACACCAGGTGTTCAGTTATCTCGGATGGAGTTGAGCTGTGTGATGCACTCCACGCTCCCAAAGCAGTATCACTTGGGGCTACGGCTTCCCGCTCAGGTGCAGCCAAGACTGATGGCATCTGCGTCACAAGCGAAGGGATAGTAGGCCTTGGCGGGAGAAACTTCGTGATCTTGCACTCTTTGCCTCTGGATTTGTTCCTTCAACCTCTCATTAGAAAGTCCTCGAGGAGAGGCAGTGAAGAGAGAGAAAGGATCAGTCAGATTTGAAGCAATAATGCATCCAGTCCACATGAGCTTGGAGCTGCTCTAGAATGCAACTGACTCCATTGATGGCTAAACCACGTCCCCCTCCCTTTTTTTACACATTTTAATCATTTTTGTTCTGTCAGTCCACTAGAGTTACATTTGCTGTCTACAATCCCATTTCCTCCATTCACTCAGGAGTAGTAACTATCAGTAGTTTATTAGGCGCCAGTACCTTTTCTTGGTTTCATTGTTGGTGTAATAGTGATAGGGATCACCAGTTGCAAGGTCCTCAAATCCCCAGGTACTGTTACATAAATAAAAGGAAATGCTCTCTGTGCAATAAACAAGGCACTGTCAGGTGGATTTGTATTAAGTGTATTTAAAGTTTAAAATGTGTCAATCAATATCTCCACTCAGCAACCATAAAGTAAAATGAGGCTGTTGGTGATGCCTAACTGGTGTTTATATAATGTCTGATGAGGCAGTCGTTTTTCAGTGTAGTGGTGGACAACCAGTGACCTTCTAGTTGTTGTTGGACCACAACTTCTGTCACCTGGCTGATGACGATGGAAGTTGTAGTGCTGCATGTTTCTAACACCTGATGTAGAGGGAGAGAGTGACTAGAAATAATGCACACTCAGAGATATACATGGGGTTATTTTTCTGTTACATACATGGTGGTTTGTTACTTCCATGAAAATGGCATTTGTAATGCATTATACACTGTTACAAATTTGAGGTCCTTGGAAATAACATTTATACTCCCCCGTATATCTTTGTACTTAGGACATACATGTCATTCATATTTGGTAATAATGAGCCTGTTCCACTAAGACTGTGGGAGAATCTGCACTGTAAATTGTGACTTCTTTTTACACATGTGAAAAAAATTAAGATCACTCTAATGACAACTCACTGCTTGATTTATCACTTATATTTATATATATAAAATCAGCAGCAACCATTGTTGATCCACTGCAGGATGAAGGCCTCCTCAGTAAGCCTCCAACAACTTCTATCCTGTGCCTTTTGTTGCCACTGTGTATCAACAAATTTGGTAATTTCATCTACAAATCTTGTCTTTCGTCTTTTTTTTTGGACGTTTAGTATTGAATAGAATCCATTCCAAAATGTGTTTTGTTGTTTGTCTATCATCTTCTTGCTATGTGGCCTTCCCATTTCTGTTTCAGGAACTTTACTCTTTTAATAATGATCTGCCACTCCATACTTCTCTGTGTAACCTTACGTTTTTGAATGGCTTTGGCATTTTCCTCATTTTTAAGGGTAGGCAAAAAGTGTGGAAAATTTCCCGCATTCATTTTCATGAGAACTTGCCGAATTTTCGATCTTCCCGTGAAACATTTTGTCTTTCCGCTTATGCAAAAATGTCCTCATTTTCGCCTATTTTAACACATTTGTTGCCTATATTTCCTATAGGTACTAAATTTCCCACTGTAATATAACTTCTTCTGAGGGCTGAAGTTTAGAAATAAGTGGCTGAAAGTCAAAGCTGTGCGTCCTACAGCAACATATGGCTTGAAAAGTGTGTTAGCATGCAGAATGCATTTGTCCTTTGCACACAACACTAACTTCCTGCTTAAGTGACACTGGCACATATTCATGATGATGTGAAGTAATAAAAAATAAAGTACAACCTACAATGTGTCAGATGTGTATTGTAGTGGTGGTGGTGGGGGACTGACATGGTGTGTCATAAACTATCCCCCTTCTCAGATTATTGACACACATTACTAATCTGTCATAGCAGTGGTCCCAAGTGCGATAGATGGTGGCAACCCTTCTTCACATCCCTCCTCCACCTCCTCATGTGTACTGCTGTTAATATATTTGTCCTGGCTTTGTCTGTCATGTGTGGTTACTGCTACCTGACACTGGTATGAGATGTTGGTTCATTTTTAAGAATGTTAGTCTCCCAACATTGATGCTTCATGAATGATAGGGTGACTGTGTGCTTTTTGACATATGTGCCTGTACAGGGTCAGATTTTCCAATGACTTTCTCCAAAAATTTATAGACAGGCACAGTGATCCTTAAAAGAGGTGGGAGATTCAGCCTTTGACTTTCTGCTAACCATATAGCCATGTCATTATCCTCACTCTCAACTTTATCTGTATCTGAACAAGAGAAGGATGCTGGAGGGATATATTCTAGATCTACATCATCATCAGTCATCATTAGGGCATCCTCAGCAACATCACATCACCTGACAATTCTTGTCCACTACCCTTATATTCCTCTAAGCTTTTGGAGGTATCAAACAATGTATTTTTACTTTTACTGTAACAAAGTTCCCTACTACTTTGAGGACAGGTGTTTTGGTGCTTGTTTGTCTCACTATCTGATGCAGCAGGAGGTTCAGCTGCTACACCTTCCTCTAATATGCTATTGCCAGCATCATCAACACTTGAATGTGACTTGTTGTCATCTTCAGTGCTCTTCTTATATGGTTCTTTATTTCTACTGGCACTGGTGGTGCCTGAAATAGTTTTGCTGGAACCTTGACAAACTGCATTCTCCTTTGGAGTAGAGAGATCATCAACATTGATTGCACACGCTGCAGCAACCATTATTGCAGTCAGTTTTTGAACTATTACTTCAATCTCACATCCCTGTGTTGCTCCACCCCTCCCCCTACCCCTCCCCCTTCCCCCTCCCCTTGGGCATTTGCTAGACATTAAGCAACTACACTGTGGATTTTTACTGTACAGTACACAACACAACTGATAGAGCTGTATGATGCCTTGCCTAAGCCTAGTCAGCTGTCTGTCACTGTCACCTAATATATTTAGTTCTTTATTATTTTTTAATTTTTTTTTTTTGTTTTATTTTTTTTTAAGTTGCAAACCTTTATCACAGTCTGTCCCAAAAAATTATAACTGAAAAATAAAATCAACAACTTCTTTCCCCAGACTTCCAATCCCCACCCAGCACAGAGACAATAACAGCAAGATCAGCAAGCAAATAGGTCCCTAGCTGACTGTGTCTTGCCAGTTAGTCACATGGAATTTTGGAGTATTTGGGTTACACCTCCTACTTCCCTTCTTCTCCCCAGAGTGCCCCACTGACTCTCCTAATAAAGAGAACAAATATCCTTCTTAAAAGAGTCCTTAAACTAAACCTCAAAAAATGTATTGCTCTCTCCTCTCACAAATACAAAATGGCATGCTGTGAGAGTCTGACAGCCTTTTATATGGCTGTAGAAAACTGTTGTGTGGTGGAGAAATATTTTTCTTCCCACTGATTTCAATGAGCAAAAAAGGTGTGAAAAAATGGAAAAACAGCACTTTTCGTGGGAAATTATTCACCATACGGAAAGTGTGATTATTCAACAATTTCAGTTCACCCATCCCTACTCATTTTTGCCAATTCCGGCAATTTTTTTGCCTATTCTAACACATTTCTCCTATACAACACATTTTTCTTCAATTCTAACACATTTTTCTCCCATTCAAACACATTTTTCTTCTATTCCAACACATTTTTGCCTATGTTTGCAATGGTACAATATTTCCCAGCACAATATTACTTCTTCTGAGGGCTGTTGTGGAAAAATAAGTAGCTGGAAGTCTAAGCTATGAGTCCTACAGCAGCATATACCTTGCAGAGTGCATTTATACTTTGCCCACAACACTAACTTCCTACTTAAGTGACACTGGAACATATTCATTATGATATCAAGTGATAAAAAAAATAAAGTACAACTTACAATGTGGCAGATAGTAACAAAGTTGACGTGGCTGAAAAAAAGCATGCGTCCATCAAGTCCAGCTCATGCCAAAAACAACCCTGTTGATCCAGTGGAAGGCAGAAAAAAAAACCCTGAGACCTTTTCCAGTTTAGCCCCAGGCAGGTAAAATATTCCTTCCTGACTCCAAATGGCAGTCAGATAGTTCCCTGAATCAACAACCTATCTGCATTGAAGCCATCTGTCATAATTTTTAATATTGTTCTGTGTTAGATAGACATCCATTGCTTTTTGAAAGCAGTTACATTATCTGCAAGCACAACATCCCAAGGCAAAGAATTCCATAGCTTTACTACCCTTACTGTAAACAAGAACCCTGCCTTTGTTTTAGTCAGGGCATTGATTATTGCTTGCTTTTTCACTGAGTCAAAGGCCTTTTCGTTGTCAATGAAAGCTATGCATAATTGTAGGTTGTATTCATTTTGTCGCTTTATAGATTGTTGCACTGTCTGAATATGGTCCATTGTATTGAAATTGCTCCTGAAGCCTACTTGTTCTTTAGGCTGTGCTGCTTTAATGGAGCAGTAAACTTTTTTATGAAAACACGTATTTTAAAGAGCATTGCTTGCTGAATAAAACCAGGTCACTCCCATCATTGTCAGATGTTTTATTCAGATATTATAGCAGTTTAAATAATCAGGAAGTGGATTTACTGTGTTTAATTCCTGGAAGTTCTAACTGACAGGAAGTGACAGGCAGTATATATCACATTCTATGGAGAACTGTATGTCTCTGACTTTTCTGACTTTCCTCTCCATTAGAATCTAACAGGAAATCTAATTAGAATTTGACCACTAGAGGGCACTGCTAATGTAAAAAAACATGGGTTTAAACTGTAATAACTCTGGAAATATAAATCTCTCGGCAGTGGGAGTACCCTTACTTTACTCAATAGGAAAATCCCTACAATATATATTTTTTCATAATAAAAGGTTACTGCTCCTTTAAGTATTGTGTCCATTCTTCTTGATAGTACCAATGTGAAAACCCTGCAGACCACTGGCAAAAGGCTTATTGTCAGTATTTTTTATTCTCGCCTTATCACCATTTTTGTGCAGTAGTGTGACTTCTGCATTTTTCCATGCTTCAGGCACTTTGCTGAGTAGTAGGCATTTTGAAACTAGTTTAGCTAGGGCTTTCAATAAGGGTTGACCTTTGACATTCAACATGTCAGTAGTGAATTTATTAGATCCAGCTGGTTTACCATTTTTCATTGATTTTATTGCAGCTTCTACTTCTTCTACCAAAACTTCCAGCACAGCTTCAGTCCTGGCACTTTTTCTTGTCCTTCATCCTTATAAATATGTGACTAAAATTCTTCTACTCATTTTAGTATTTGTTATTTGTTGTGTTACCATCTTCAAGCTTTAGTGCAAACATTTAGTTCCTATGTGTGGCCATCTTTCGTTTTTGCTTTCTTTAGCCCTTGATTTTCCCCCCTGTCCTTTAAATGAGTTCAACATTGAATATGGGTGTTTCTTCTTTTATGCGCTTCCTTATGGTCTTGCACACTTCTACATGCTCTACCCTGTTTCTAATATTACCATTTTGCTTCATTGATCCTTGACAGAACAGAGTATTTTGTATAGGATGATTTGTAGTAATTAGGACTTAGACTTGTTGTTAGAGGCCCAAGCAATGAGGAAACATTGATTTGTAGGACTTGCACTTGTTAGGCACAAGCCCTGAGGAAATATTCATTTGTGGGACTTTGACTTGTGTTAAGCACAAGCCCTGAGGACACACTGATTTGTAGGACTTACACTTTTTAGGCACAAGCCCTGAGGAAACATTGGTTTGTAAGACTTAGACTTATGTTAGGCCCAAGCCCTGAGAAAACATTGATTTGTAGAATTTTGGCTTGTTAGAGTCACAATCCCTGAGGAAACAGTGATTTGTAGGACTTGGGCTTGTTAGAATCAAGCCCCCAAAATAGTTTTTAAGTCCTTTGTTGCATATTTAAAGAACAAGCCCTGAGGAAAAAAATATGCACTACTGGCCTAGTGCCAGAAGGTCATATTTTGGTGGCCACTTGGCATGGACAAATGTCAGAGTGTCATTGCGCCATTTGCAACTGCTGTTCTTGCAACTGCTGCTGAGTTGATTAAGCAGAAGAACCAGTTAGGCAGCTCCAAGGGAATGGGATCAGCAACAGCAGTCATATGGGTGATAATTATAACAGTTCCACTCACTGCTACCTCCAATGATGTGCCTAAAGCAGAAGCAGCACCACAACTAGCCCCCACCACTTTAGGTGTATGTGGGGAAAAGAAGTTGGCCAATAATGCTCCTCCTTCTACAGCTCTTCCAAAATCATGGGTGTGTTGTTGGAATAAACATTTTTACCTTGAGAGCAGGAAGGAACTGTACCTTTCTTCAGAAACTGCAATGTGCACAGTGTGTATAGGAAATAGGGGAAGGACTGGGAACAATGGGCACATTTGCAACACATCAAACAGCTGGCACAACGGTAACCAAACACCATGATGCTTAAAACTAGCAGTTTTAATAATAATGTGAATTCTCCCCGACACCAGCTTAGCATATTCTGTTGGATGGAATCTACTCAGATGCTGCTTTATGCCCTGGTTGTGATTATCCTCCACCACATTGCCAGCGCACCACACAGTGTGCAATCGGTAGACACGAACTGCCACATCCTGACATCTATAGAATGTCTATCAGCTGGTAGGGGAGGTAACAATAACAGACGTGAATCACGAGAAGACATTGCTACATGTTCCTGCACCCGGACCATAGCATCAGAAGGTGACTGTGATGGTGAGCCAGGTATTTCACTCGCTGTCGAACTTTCAGGCTCAGGCTGGGTTTCTCTATTTTTCTCCTGTTTGGTTTCCACCTTGGCTCTTGGCACCCTTGGGGAGAGACAGGGGGGAAGCAACAGCTGCTCCCAGTTTCCTTTTTGAGGTGTCTAGCTTTTACATGCTTCTTTCACATAAATATATTGGTGTTTGTATTTCAAATGGGTTATCAGGGCAGTTGTGCCAAGGTGTGTTCTCTCCTTTCCCCTTTTCGCTGTCTTATCACAAATTGTGTACAATGCCATCACCGATGACTGCACTGTGCCACAACATGTGAAAAATAGTCCCATGCCCAGGACCTCAGGGGGGAGGGGAAAGGTGCAGAAGAATGGACTCTTTCTTCTTCTCCTCCACAATACCCTTCATTGGCTGGGGCAGAGAATGACGCAGCTGCCTCAGAATCAGCAATAGAACTAGGACCAGGAGTATTGCTGGCAAGTGAAACCTGTCCTATTCCACATCACTAGTGCTGGACCCCATTCCCACAGAGGCCACAGTGGTCTGTGGCACATTAGCCTGCTCCTCATCGGTCTGCTACCTTGCAACTCAGCAGTCACAGCAGGAATTACAGCAGCAGCAAAATCTGCAAATTCCACAATCTCACGGCTGGTAGTGGTGGTGATGCTCATCCCCATTTGCATATCTGTCTCCCATTCCTTCTCGCTTTGGACTAAAAAGACCATTAATGTTTCTTACACTCCAGCTGCTCAAACATCACCCTCATCACCATCAGTCCCTTCTTGCTGCTGCTGCTTTATGAGAGTCTCACTGGTTCGTGTTGACGATGATGACAAATGTGACAGAGTCCCCAACTGTCACACTTGCCAACTATCACAGTTCCCGTGATCTGTCTGTCACTCTTTGCTGTGGTGCGTTCCCATTGGCTGAGCTTTGTTTGGCCCGCCCAGTATGGCCTTCATTTACTGGGCCTCTGGCACCTGTCAGGTGCCCTTTCGTGGTGTTCCTGTACCAGTGTTACTGTGTTGCTGTGTTCCTGCATACCGACTTGGCCCGTCTGACTACTCTCATTGGTTCCTGCTCCGTGATTCGACCCGGCCTGGCTGACGTTCCTGCTCTGTGATCTGACCCGGCTTGTCTGACGTTCTTGCTCTGTGATTTGACCCGGCCTGGTTGACATTCCTGCTCCGTGACCTGACCCGGCTATCCTGACGACCCTGCTTGTGTTCCAGCTGTTATCCTGATCCTGTGTCGCTTAGGTGACATTCTGACTTCCGCTGTGCTGATATAGGGCAGACCGAGTTGTTGCCTCCGATTCACTGGGCCTTCCCATTAACTCTTGCAGAGCACTGTTGCCTCTGTTACAATGAGCCTCCGTTAACACTTGCAGAGCACTGTTGTCTCAGTTACACTGAGCCTTCCGTTAGCACTTGCAGAGCACTGTTGCCTCCGTTACACTGAGCCTCCGTTAACACTTGCAGAGCACTGTTGCCTCCGTTACATTGAGTCTTCCGTTAACACTTGCAGAGCACTGTTGCCTCCGTTAACCCTGAGCCTTCCGCTTACACTTGCAGAGCATTGTGACCTCTGTTAACACTGCGCTTCCGTTAACCCTTGCTGTTCGCAGTGATCTCGTTACCACACCGTCAGGTGCTATTGGGCAATTCCATCAGCTCTTGCAGTGTACTTGGTCTCCGTTACCGCACCGGTTGGGTGCTATTGGCTCTAAACACCTCAGCTCTTGCAGTGTACTTGGTCTCCGTTACCGCACTGGTTGGGTGCTATTGGTTCTAAACATCTCAGCTCTTGAGTGTACATAGTCTCCGTTTACCGCACCAGTCAGGTACTCACGGCTCAACGTGTGCTTGCTCTTGCAGAGTATTGTGGCCTCAGTTCCTTGCTCAGCACAAGTAGTAGTCTCAGTTCTGCCATATTGACTGGTGCTCTTACATCTTGCACCACAGTCTCACTCCTTTACCATCTTATGAGCATTGTCAAACACACCATAACAGAGACTGATTGCTTTCCATGAACTTTAACCCATGTTGTACCTGTAATGATTGCATATGACTGTCCTGTAACAGTATAAATTAATTTCCCTGTATACTGGGCCTGAGAGGGCATCTGTACATTACTGTCAATTTCCAGTCATACTATATTGCCTGTAGGAGGCAGCCTTTCATATCTTTTAATAAAACTGAGTTTTATTCTAACCTACTGGTCTGAGTGTCTTACAAAACCGTTACACCATCTCTTCTTGAGATGAAGGCAGACTGCCAGCACTAGCAGCAGGCACAGACAGTTGATCTGTGCTGATGCTATTACTGCTACTAACCAGTTCTGCCTTCCTCAGCATCATGTTCCAGAGGCACAATGCCAGGGGAAGAGGAATCACCGGGTCAGGGGGATGTTGTGGGCCGCCTGATGCTAGTCTGGCTGTTTGTCTTCACTTCCCCTTCCACCTCAGAGGGAGGATTTACTGCACTGTAGACCCCACACAAGCTGCTTCAATACCATCACCTTCACCATCACCCCTTCCTCACCCCCAACACTCTCTATCCGCTGTTAGTAGTAGTGGGACTGCTTGGGGTGGCAAGTATGACTTAGGATCCTCTACTGTCACACTTGCCATCATTTCCTCCTCCTGATTATTACTAAGGGTGGGAGAAAAGTGAGAAAAATTTCCTGCATGACTTTTTGCAAAAAACAGATGATTGTCCTCTTTTTTTATGAAAATTTTCTCCAATGCAAATTTTTCCAACACATTTTATTCCAATTCCAACACACTTTTCTCCTATTCTAAAACATTTCCCACCTATTCCAACATATTTTTTGCCTATTCAAAACATTTTTCTCTTATTAAACACATTTTTCTCCTATTTTAAAACATTTTTCTATAATTCTACACATTTTTCTCCTATACCAACAAATTTTTCTCCTATGTTTAATATGGTGTAACATTTCCCAGCACAATATTACTGCTTCTGAAGGCTGTAGTGGAGAAATAAGTAGCTGAATGTCAGTTGTGAGTCCTGCAGCAACATATAACTTGAAAAATGTGCTAACAATGCAGAGTACATTTGCTCTTTGCCCACAACATTTACTTCCTGTTTAAGTGACACTGGCACATATTCATGATGATGTCAAGTGATTAAAAAAAAATAAAGTGCAACATACAATGTGGCAGATGTGTATGGCAGTGGTGATGGGGGACTGGAGTGGTGTGATTGGTGGGACCTTGTCAAACTGCATCCACCCCGGGAAGAGAGGGATCATCATTTATTGCACATGCTGCAGCTACCTTTGCTGCAGTCAGTTTTTGTACTACCCCTTTGCTTCCAGATCTCTGCACTGCTCCACCTTTCCCCCTCCCGCTTGTGCATTTGCTAGACATTACTCAACTACTGTGTGTGTTTTTACTCTCTACAGTACACAACTGATGGAGTGTGATGTCTTCCCTTGGCCCTCAACAAAATTCTCAATGTTGTCTGCTGTCTATCAGGTCTGCCTCAGTCATAAAGCTCACATCAGGCTCCCAGTCAGCTGTCTAATATATTTATTTGTTTAGTTCTCCCTAAACTAAGCTTCAATTCCCCTTTATTTGTCTATCTTCTCTAGCTCAAAAATGGGCTGCTTTCTCCTCTCACAAACACAGAATAGCTGCTGTTAGAGCCTGACACCCATGTATTTGGCTGTAGAAAACTAGAGAAAACTTTCCTGTGGTGGAGAAAAAAAATTTCTTCCCATTGATTTCAATGCAATGGGCTAGGCGAAAAAGCAGGAAAACTGCACTTTTTGCAGGAAATTTTTTGCCAAGCGGGAAATGCCATTTTTTGCCAATTTCAGTTTAAGGTGAAAATTTTCGCCCATCCCTAATTATTATAAGGCACACTGACAGCAGTAGCAGTAGGCACAGGTAGATGACCTGTGCTGCTCACACTGCTACCCAGTTCTTCATGTGCTTTTTCTGGTTTGCTCATAAATTTCACCCAGGGATGATGTCAGGGGACTGGGCATCGTTGGGTCTGGGGAATCAGGGCTTCTATACCCTTCCATGTTGGTGCTGGTCACTTCCTCCTCCTCCTTCCTGGAAAGTCACGTTTTTGGTGCAAATATGCAAAGTACATGTAGGTAAAGGGTTGCAAAGTTTGTAGCCATTGAAAAAAAAACATTTTGGTTGCGGATGAATCCTTTTAAGGTCTTTGTTTATGGTGGAGTTTCCCGCGAAAAAGCGGAAAACCCATTGGTTTTTGTGGATTTTTTCAATGGAACACAACAAGACCTTTTGCCCACCCCTACTCACTAGACAATGGTCACTTCCAACATTATAACAATTTATGACAGCAATCAGTGAATATAATTTTATTATTTGCAAGTGTGATGTCGTTTTCACTTGTATTACCATTAACATATATATATATATATATATATATATATATATATATACTAGCAATATGTGACAGCGTTGCCCGTCATTGTAGTAGGGCATAGGGTTGCCACCTAGCTGGTATTTTACCGGCAGGCCGGTAAAAAATTGGCTTCTTTCCAATGTTAAGTATATGGAGGGAATGCCATGGCTGGTATTTTTTTAACAAAAGGTGGCAACCCTAGTAGGGTATGTGTTATGTAGCATTTTTTGTTTGAAATGTTGTAGGTGGCATGTTGAAAGTATTTTGTAAGAATTTTTTGTGTTTGCTTGTATTGTACATTTCATTTAGCTGTATTGACTGGTTATGTTTTTTTGTGTACTGTGTGAAACAGAAAGAATCATATTTCACACATACATAGACACACACAGATACAGTGACATATACAGACATTGATCATATGTACACATGTACATACATGTGTATACACACACACACACACAGACACACACACACACATACAGATATTATTACAGTCCTGTAAGTTCCAGAGGGGTAGGCAAGGCATTGCTCATTGTGTTGCTTAATCCTCTGGCACTGAAAGGGTTAACCAGCTGTCCCAGTATGTAGCGAGAGTCATGGAGTCCACAGTCCCTGAAGTGGATTCTGTACATGCACACTCAGAGGCTGCCAGACAACCGCCGGCCCGGCTCCCTGGCCAGGAAGACACCTCCTGCCCCATGCCTCAGCCAAGAGCGTTACTAGGGACGCAGCCCAGGCACCGAGAGCGGGAACTGAGGAGGGATAGTGTGTGTTTGGAGCAGGGATGGTGTGTGTTGTTGGAGCAGCTAAAATGCGGCATGTATATTTTTTGTGCCAGGGTACTTACACAATGCAGGTGTGTGACAGCGGGCAGAGAGCGGCAGTGAAGAAGCTTGTGTGTAACAGTGTGTACAACAGAGTGGCCCCAGCATGGTCTGTCTCCAGCACATCAGCCACGGGTAATAGCCACATCCAGCTGCTGCTTGTAGAGAGCTCCTTGAAGGACCGCATGACCGGGTTGTTGCGGGGTGGAATGTTGTGCTTCATGAAGGGGGAACATGAAGGATTTGGTACTGGGCCTGCCTGCCTCCGAGCTACATGAAGCAGCTGGGCTTCCTGCAGCAGAAACACATTGTGCACCAGGAGCCGAAAGCATTGTTGTGTTGCGGATACCAGAAATGAAGGTATACTGGAGCCGATCCCGCCCTCTCTTTGTTGGATCAGCTCATTGTGTGCCTCAGGTTGGTGGAGGGACCCCTGGGGACTCTGTGTGTGTGGCTTGTGTGTGTGTGTGTGTGTGTGTGTGTGTGTGTGTGGCTTTTGTGTGTGTGTGTGTGTGGCTTGTGTGTGAGTCTGCGGTGTAGGAGCGAGTGGCAGCCATTTTGTTTTGTCAGTCACTTGGATAGTGGTGGGCGGACTGGATAGTGGGGGCAGGCCAACTCCCTGAATGATTTAAATCACTCCTCCATTGAATCACCCAATAGGAACAGTAATTCCTTACTTAAGCTGAAGTAACATAGCAATATAACACACAGTGGCTCTTCAGTTGAGGCAATGTAGCAATATGCTGAGGGATCAAATAGAAAGTTGTGTTTGAGGCTTGCCTTCTTTAACATACAGCAAAGCATCTCTCTCCCTTTAAGGAGAAAGGGCAGGAATCAGGAAGCAGGAAGTGGAGGAGTGACAGTTGAAAACAGACAGTGAGGTGACTGAAGAGATGAAAAGAGTTAACCCTTTGAGTGCAAGAGGGGTATGCAACGAATTGCAAAGCAATATGTTGTGTACCCCTCTGGCACTGAAAGGGTTAAATAAAAGAGTTGCTATTAAGTTTATCCCTGGGTTTGTATTTTATGGAAACTTTACACCCTCGTACTGAAACAGAGTGTATGGAGGGGTACAATTATCTGTGGGAGGTGACACAGAGTGTATGGAGCGTTACAGTTATCTGTGGGAGGTGACACAGAGTGTATGGAGGGTTACAGTTATCTGTGGGAGGTGAAACAGTGTGTTTGTGGGGTCATGATCCTGAGTGAGAAGTTCTTGATATTCACTACTTCAGGAGCGAATGGAAGCTATATTTTTTGTCAGTTGGATAGTGGTGGGCGGGCTGGAGGGGGCGGGCCAACTCCCTGTATGATAAACACGCCCCCATTGAATCACCCAATGGGAGCAGTAATGTCCCCATTGAATCACCCAATGGGAGTTGTGTCTCCTAATGAGACATAAATTATGTAATGAGGCATTCTGTTCAATGTGTGCTTGTTTTCTGAGGAGACATAAATTATGTTCTCTGTGTGAGGTACCATAAATTATGCAATGAGGCTTATTCTTATATATATATATATATATATATATATATATATATATATATATATATACATACAATATCTCACATAAGTGAGTACACCCCTCACATTTTTGTAAATATTTTTATATTCCTTCTGGGACGACAGCCATGCAGACCAATTTGATGCAGTGTGCTGCGTATGGTCTGAGCACTGACAGGCTCACACCCCACCCCTTTAACCTCTGCAGCAATGCTGGCAGCACTCATACATCTATTTCCCAAAGACAACCTCTGGATATGATGCTGAACACATGCACTCAACTTATTTGGTCAGCCATGGTGAAGCCTGTTCTGAGTGGAACCTGTCCTGTGAAACCACTGTATGGTCTTGCCCACCGTGCTGCAGCACAGTTTCAGGGTCTTGGCAATCTTTTTATAGTGTAGGCCATCTTTATGTAGAGCAACAATTCAGATCCTCAGAGAGTTCTTTGGCATGAGGTGCCATGTTGAACTTCCAGTGACCAGTATTAAAGTGTGAGAGTGATAACACCATATTTAACACACCTGCTCCCATTCACACCTGAGACCTTGTAACACTAATGAGTCACATGACACCGCAGAGAGAAAATGGCTAATTGGGCCCAATTTGGACATTTCCTCTTAGGGGTGTACTCACTTTTGTTGCCAAGGTTTAGACATTAATGGCTGTGTGTTGAGTTATTTTGAGAGGGACAGCAAATTTACACTGTTATACAGGCTGTACACTCACTACTTTACATTGTAGCAGATTGTAATTTCTTCAGTATTGTCACATGAAAGATAAAATAAAAATATTTACAAAAAATGTGAGGGGTGTACTCACATATGTGCTCTCACAGGGCTTTATGTGGGGGATGATAAGGATGCTGTGTTTAACACTGTTTGGTTCACAAATAAACAGCCTCATTTTCATCCCCCACATGAAGGCAACATAACATTATCACAATTTTGCATCTTTTGCTGTCCATCTATCTTTCTTTCTGTCTGTCTTTCTATTTATCTGTGTAGATAACAAACAGAAATGAATTTTTTAAATTGGCATTAATAATAAATAAGGAAGCTATATATTATTACTGGTATATTATTTTAAGGTAAATGTAATTATTAAAAATGTATTAAACATTTACCCTTTAACAGATGGGGTGTGAGCTTTTGGCTCCTTCTAGGAAGCTCATGAAGTGGTTGCTAGAATTGTTGCTATCAGATGCTTTGCCAGCCACAGTAGATGAAATGGGTTGATTTTTCGACTCTGTACATTCCTGGGTTTCTGCAGAAGCCAAAACTGGCCTGATTTTCTTAGTGCAGCATAATCTATACCAGGTGTGTTTTTACAGCTGTGGACAGATATTTTAGTTCTCAATTTATTTAAATCTAAGTATAAACATAAAAGAAGAAGAGTGGTTGAATTGCACTGTTTTGTTCCTGGATCCCCAACCATTTCCTGTAAGAAGTACTTACTGTAACCCCAGTATTAATAGTTCATCCACTTTTGAACCCCTGACATCAAAACTCCACTAAAGATGTACAATTTCTGGAAGTCATGGGAAAAAAATAAGATAATTTTTTCTTTATTTTTCTCTTATTGAAATAATTTAAATTTCCCTAAAATGTACAACCAGGTAATCTAAACAGATAATCTTTATATTTTCAGGGGACACCCTAAAAATAACTGATTCTTAAATTGTTTATCAGAAGGTCTAGCAGTTAGTTGATGCTATTTATTGTTTTTTGATTTGCATATCATCTCAGTTTTAGTCTACTGATAGTTGTTTCAGTTTAAAATTATGTACATGTATGTATGTATCTTTATTTATGTAGTGCCATACATGTACACAGTGCTTTACAGCAGTTGTAATAGTATGATGCAAAAATACAGAACTGGGTTTAGAGCATTAGGCTAAAGAGTGATCATTGCATTATTTGCAGGGGATTAGTGCAGCAAAGGCAATCCTACACTGGAAAAGGGATCCTGTCCCAAGAAGCTTACAATCTAATTGGAAATCATGTCGACATACAGAGATAGTAGGAGGATGATTATAAGTGCAAGTACAAGGTGTAGTAAAGGAAGTGCAGAATGATTCTGATGTGACTATCAGTGTGCACACGGAGGATATAGTTACTGAGATGCCATCTTGTGCAGGTGGGTTTCCAAGAGATGCTTGAAAGTGATGAGTGTGGATGACTGGCAAATGGTGATAGGGAGGGAGTTCCAAAGCTGAGGGGCAGCCAGTGAAAAATATTGTAGCCAAGAGATGGCTCAAGTTGTGTAGGGAGGGGACAGGAAGAACCCTTGAGAAGTATGTAAGGGGTGTAGTGGAAGATAAGAGCAGAAATGTAAGAGGGTACTGAAGAATGGTATCCTTTTAAAAGGTCACACGCAAAAGAGCATGCAATCTTTTAACACAGTAACCATGTTGCCATGGTTAAAATGGCATCATGAGAATCTCACGCTGCATGACAGCACAAGACTCTCATGTTGCATAGTGAAACATTGCATACCCAAACTCCCATCATGCTTACCTATCTGGTAGGTGCGCATCGGATAGAACTGCACAACCCGACTATGCTGAGAGGTCGTGGAGAAATGAGAAAGTGTTAGCAAAAGAAACACTGAAAGTATGTTTAGAGAGACAGGGAAATCCATTCTAGAGGTGTGTCATGGATGCTAAGGGTTTGCAGTGTGTCCATGGTTAACAGTATAAAAGGCAGCAGATAGATATAGTAGTATTAGTATTTTGTACTGTCCTTTGATGTGTGGGTCATTAGTAATTTTTGTTAGGGCTGTCTCTGTGGAGTAGTTGGAACAGAAACCTGACTGTAATGGGACAAGAAGAGAGTTGGAATTGAGAAAAGAGATTAAGCTTGAGAATAAGGCATTCCAAGATCTTAGATGCAAAGGGGAGGAGTGAACCTTGTCGATAAATTGAAAGACAGGTGGGGTTGAGGGAGGGTATTTTAAGTATAGGTTTGACTACTGCATTTCTGAATATGGATGGAAAGTTCCAGTAGGAAGAGAAGAGTTGAAGATTAGGGGTGGGCGAAAAGTGAGAAAACTTTCCCACATCACTTTTCACAAAAAACGGCCAAGTTTTTACCTTTTTCACTGAAGTTTTCGCTTTTCTCCAATGCATATTTTCCTCCACAACTGAGGGAGTGTGATGTCCTGCCTTGGCCCTCAACAAAATTCTCAATGTCGTCTGCAGTCTATCAAGTCTGCCTCAGTCACAGAGCTCCCAGTCAGCTGTCTAACATATTAATTTGTTTAATAATTTATGGGGGGGTATGTATTTATTTATTTTTTTAAGCTGTCCACCATATCTCAGCACAGTTAGTCCCAAAAAAATATGTATAACTAAAAAACAAAATCAACAACTTCTTTCCCCAGACTTTCCCAGCACAGAAACCATAAAAGTAAAATCAGAAAGCAATTTGGATATCAGCTGCCTGTGTCTTGCCAGTCAGTCACGCCAAATTTTGGGGTATTTTTGGTCAACCTCCTTCCTCCCTTCTTCTCCCCATTGTGCACCCAGACTCCCCTACTACAGAGTACAAATGTCCAAACTAAATGACCCACTAAAACTAAGCTTCAATTCCCCTTTATTTGAATAACTTATGTAGCTGAAAAACATGCTGCTCTCTCCTCTCACAAACACAGAATGGCTGCTGTGGGAGCCTGACAGCCTGACAGCCTTTTATATGGCTGTAGTAAACTTTCATGAAGTGGAGAAAAAAAATCTCTACCCACTGATTTCAATACATTGAGTTAGACAAAAACCATTTCAGTTTGAGGCGAAAATTTTCACCCATCCCTACTGAAGATATTAGTAAAGCTGGGAACTAGGGTAGCTGCAAGAGCCTTGATAAGGTGAGAGAGCATGGGATCCAGGGGCAGTGGCGTAACAATAGGGGTCGCACCTGTGACCGGGCCCGTCACTCCAGGGGCCTGGCTGCCCCCTGCGACCCCCCACCTGGAGCCTGCAACATTCTGATAGCTGATCTACCTCAGCACTCTAGTAATGCAGAGCCTAGGAGATGACATCATCTCCCAGCGATCTGCATTATGACAGGACCATGCAGGAGCTCCATCTGCATACAGGCCTGTGTGTAAGGAGGCACAAACCTCTCCTGCCATGACACTGGACCACCGGAGAGGTAGGAGATCAGCAATTTGGGAGTAATGTGGAGATAGGGGGCAATGTGGTGGCAATTTGGAGATTGGAGAACTAATTCCCAGAATGTCAAATCACCGTTCGCCAATTTGACATTCTGGGAATTAGTTTACGGGTTGGAAGTTTAGACAATTCTGGATCACAGTCAGTTTGAATATAAGTCTGATGTAGTTCCGTTTAATGCGAGGAATACGATACAAACTTCCGGTTATACGATTCATGAAAATTTATGGAAAATTAAGGTAAAGCATTGTTGATTGAGTTATTTAAGAGGAATTGAATAGTCATCAGATTAAATAAGTTTAGAAGGAATGTAGACAGAAAGTGAAATAGTTTGTTCTGATCAAGTTCTGATTTAATTGGTAAATGTCCAATCAGAAGAGGGAGAGGAATTTTTAAATGTGTTGTTGTTTATGCTGCTGTGTATCGTTTATTAGAAGGCATAGTATCTTGAGAAAGCAGTAGTGCACTGCGAAACGTTGATGTATACTGTTGCCGATTTACATTGCTTTTAAATGATTATTTTAATATAGTTTTTTTGGAAACATATTAAAAAAATTTTTAACGGATTCCAGCAGTTTTTTGATTGTTTTTTCGTGATTTTCCCTCACTGGAAGTTTCTACCAAGTCTCCACACCTGAGCAAGGACAGGTTATAATTATCTCTTGCAGGCTCTGAACGTTGTGTTTGGGCGTATGTCCATGTCACAACCACCTTCTTTGTGAGTATATAAACTGTATATTTATATTTGAATATCCAAAGAGATAATAGGCACTATAGGGTGCCCTTTTTTGTTTTTTCTTTTGCATATGAGTGACCATTTATTGGTTTCATGAAAGGAGCAGCCCAAGAGTTTCTTGCATCATTGGAAGGAATTTTACTGTTTAAAGGGACAGTAGACCAAAACCCTTGTGCGTGAATTTCAGTGAACAAATATTTGTTACACTAATCATTTGATATTGTGAGTACCATTCTTATGTGGGTGAAGAATTTGAGTGAAGAATTTAAGTTACGTTAATGCACTAGGAGTGCCTTCTCGTTTTCTTGTGTTTCTGCACTTGCAAGTGTGCATTCAGAGCAGGTTTTCAGTGTAGCATGTTATATAGTTAATGACCAGTCTATACAGCAGCAGTGTTAGAAGATAACATTTTAAAAAACGACCAGCATTTAATACCATACCTATAAATAGCAAAAGTGGAAAAAAATGACACAGCACGACACAGGACAGAGAAGCATACAGCACATGTAGGGGTGATAACAGTACTGATGGGGAGAAGGAGGAGGAGGGATTAACACAGTTGCTATGATTTACAACAGTTGAGACCAGTGCTATGATCACTGGTGACTGGTTGACAGATAATGCAATTGTATCCAGTCACCATCATCTGCCTCCTCCTCCTCCTACTTCCTTGACATCATAGGTGTGGGATATTTTCCTTGGAGGGAAGGAAGCAGTAGTGTAGTAGTGAAGTAGCAGTAGTAGTTATGAATAAATGCAATGTGCACACTTAGGAGGGATCACAGCTTGGCATGCCTTCTCTAATTAAGCATATATAAAATAACCACCCTGATATTTATGTTGACATTCGTAAACCAACCCCAAAAAATCAGGTGATGTTGCTGTCACTGTGCCCCTTTTCTGTTCCAAACAATGACATGCCTCAAAATTCTGCACTGAAATGCATGTACACAGTAGAGACTAATTGGGTACAAGCTATTTGGGAACATCTTCAGACAGTCCACCACATAGAATACATATGGTTCGATACAGACAGAGTTCATTATTTTTATTACTTGTTTAGTAATATAAAACATTGGAAGTCAGCCCCAGTCCACCAGGCCATCACTGCCACCAGGAACCACATTTTGCAAGGCTTCTATTGCTGTAGGTCTCAACCTTTTAACATTTGTTTAAGATTCACTTTGCTGTAGGCCTCAGCCTGCTAATATGTTTTTCAAGGCTTATTTTGTTGTAGGTCCTGCCTGCTAACATTTTTTAGGACCTACTTTGCAATAGGCTTCAGTCTACTAACAATGCATTGCAATCCTACGTGCCCCATCACCAGCTTAAAATGGAGGTTTCTTCCAGGCTACTAACAATATTTTTCAAGGAATATGATGCAGTGGGATTCAGCTTGATGTTTTTTTTCAAGGCTTACTTTGTTTTAATCCTCAGTCTGTTAACAATTTTTTCAAAGCTTATGAGAGAGAGAGATTTGCCTGATAACTAGGCATTTCAAGGATTACCTTGCTGTAGGCCCCAGGCAGCTAAGAATGCATTTCATTGCTTACAAGTGTAACCACCTGTCCCATCACCAGCTTAATATGGAGGTCCCTACCAACACCTCGCAAATAATTTTTTCAGGGCTTATGTTGCTGGTATTCAACAAGCTAACATTTGTCTAGGCCTGCCTTGCCATAGGTCTAATCCTGATAACAATTTTTTCAAGGTTTATGTTGCCATAGGATTCCTTCACTAACAATTTCTCTTCTTTAACACCACCAACCCCACCCCCTAGATTTCATTCCTGTTCTTTCATGCTCTACCCATCAATAAAATACAAGGCAACTTAGATTATTTTCTTGAGATTCATGGACACTTTGATTTGCAGATCCCAAAAAGCAGTGTCAAGATTCCACCTAATTCAAACTGGCACTAGTGAAAAACAAAAAGAAATTTCAGAACTGTCCACCAAATCACTTTAAAAAATTATCTCATAACCATTCCCTAGATTCTATCTCTCTTTTGGAACTTACAAACCATGCTTGCAATGATCTAAGTTGCACCAATTCAATATATGTCAACAGAAATGTTTTGAATTTTACAATAAAAGCAATATGCTGGTGACGAAGGCATTAAAGTATAAGCACAAATCCTGATATATATCGAAAATCTCCAATAATATGAATCAGAAATGGATATTAAAAGAACACATAGCCAAACAATTTCACAAATACTATGATGAACTCTCAACAATTTACAAGGCTCACCCTCTATTTCTGAAAGCAAGTCTAAACTTCACAAAATTCACAAATAATTGTCTAAGATTGATCATTCTACATGAACTGCTAATTAGGCTTCTTTCCTAGGAGAAACAATAGTTAATGAGGAAACTGGATTGGCTAATGGCTATCAAAAACTCCCCTAATGATAAGAGACCATGTGTTGATTTCTTTAATATTGCGTATTAAAAGAATACAAAGAGTCCCATGTTCCATTTTCAATAAAAGCTTTTAACACCATTTCCCAAACCTACTTATTTCTGACTTAATCCCTCAAGACTCATATAAATGTATGATACACAAACAGAGTAGAGATCCCCTATCATGTTGTTGCTATAGGTCTATATTTGTATAATTCTCAACCTAAAGGTGTATATAAAAATTCTAGATGAAAACATTTCTCCCTCATTTGATTCACCTTGATCATACAGGCTTTTTACCATATACAGAGTCATGATATAAAAGCATTAAGTTTATCCATTTTTGCAAAACATGCAATTTCCCAGCTATGTTGCTCTTCACTGATGCAAAAAAAAAGTGTTCAACTTGGGTCAGTTGAGACTGAGACCCATATGTTCAAAGAAGTAGTGAAATAGCTTTTGTCATTTTCAAAGTACAGTGTCGCTGGGATTATTAATATTTTCAGAGAGTGTCGGTTGTGATTGGAAATATGTCGCTTTTCCTGACTGAAATTGTCATATGTAAAGACAAAATATGTTGTAAAAAATGTCTTAACTAATGACGAAAATGTCTAAACTAAAGACAAAAATTCTCACATTCAGTACTTTACAATCTCTCCACTTTTTTCTTAACATACACATTTTGTCTTTTGTAAGGCATTTTTTTGTCGTTAGTTACGACAAATTTTCTTTTCCTCAATATGACACTGGAGATGAGTTTAGCCACGTCCTTGCTCCACCTCTTTGCCCGACAATTCTGGAGTTTTGTCTCACACAACTGACATTACTAGTTTTTTTGTCTTACACTCTATAAAAAATATGTCGTTCATGCACACAATTAATTAATTTTGTCTTTCATACTACATTATTTTGTCTTTATCCCTTTGAACATATGACCCAAAAATAAGTAATTGTATGCATGAACGACATATTTTCTATAGAGTATACGACAAAAAACTAGTAATGTCTGTTGTGTATGACACAACTCCTTAATTGACGGGCAAAGGGGCGGGGCAAGGGCGGGGCTAAACTGTTCTCCAGTGTCATATAGAGGAAGAATATTTGACATAACTAACGACAAAAAAAAAGTCTTGCAAAAGACAAAATTTGTACTTTAAGAAAAAAGTAGAGGGAATGTGAAGTTCTGAATGTGAGAATTTTTGTCTTTAGTTAAGACATTTTTGTCGTTAGTTAAGACATTTTTAGAGACATTTTTGTTGTTAGTTAAGACTTTTTTGTTGTTACATAGACACTTTCAGTCAGGACAAACAACATATTTCTGATCACAACCAACACTCTCTGAAAATATTAATGATCCAAAGGACACTGTACTCTGAAAAGTCGTTACAAACGACAAAAGCTATTTCACTACTTCTTTGAGCTGTTTGTCTTTCATACGACATTTTCTTGTCATTATCCCTTTGAACATATGGCCCTTTATGGTACTATCTCTGCAGATAAATGGGGTCCAATGCACAATATCCATAAAATCCTAAGCCTATACTCTACTCCATATGTTACAGTTTAAACTAATAGTACTCCCTGGGCTCTTTTCAGAATCAATTGTGGAACTGCCAATGGGAGAGATTCACTAAGTGGTGTAAAAGAGATGATGAAGTGGACATGACTTCTCCAGTTCCTATGTTATTCTATGGAGTCTATTCACTAAGATCTCCAAAGCTGAAGAAATCTTAGAGCATAGACTCCATAGAAGTCAGAGGTCATCTCCATTTTATCACCTCTTTATTAACCCTTAGTGAATCTCCCCCAATCTACTCCAATGTTTCCCTGCATTACTCTCATCCATTCTCTTCATCATTTACTAGAGAAAGTACCCTGTTGCTGGAGGGCCAATGTAATAATTAGTCATTACTGATTTAGATATCTTTAAAGCCTGAATTTGTATTATAACTAAGGGTTTAAGGTCACCCCTATGAATAATTTGGATTACATGCATTTTCTTTCGGGAAATGTCATATTATTGACTGTGCCTTGGTCATATCCTTTATTATACTATCCAGCATAAAGATATGTGTCTCTCTACTCCCCTGCCCCCCCCCCGAACACACTCTCTTCCTACCCATAATTGTAATGTTATTGAAGCATATGGAAAAAAAGAGGCAGCAATGTATTTACTTTCCTGCACTCCACAGGCACTCCGGGGGTTAAACTAAGAGGATGTGAGATACTGAATGCTTCTATATACAGAAATTTATAGAAAACAAAATCATAGTGGGAAAGATTTCTGTGGCAAAGTAATAGAGCAACGCCTGAACCACAAACATCCTCAGTGTTATGAAATATTGTTAGGACTAAATTGTGGGCCATGAACAAGCAGAGCATCATTTACCACCCATGACTGCTGCCAGTTCTACCCAGAAGTTCATAGCTAATGGTCACTTTTACTGTCACACAAAGCACTTCATATACTGACACTGATGTACAATAAAAAAAAACTCTGAACACTGCTGGACCAAACCAACTGCACCATAGGGAAAGAATGCTTGAAAAATCTTCAAAATATTGCTTTGCAGTGTACAGGAGACCTCTGTGGGATTTAAGCAGTTATAAACCCATTTTGAATTAATCTTTATTTGTTTGGTTTGTACCAGAATTGCTCCCATTCTACTTAATACATTAGTCTTACTGTGTCACTTTCCTTTTGGCTTAAAGTTTAAAGGAGCAGCAGTGGCCTCACCAGGGGGGCCAGAGGGGGCCAAGGCCCCCCTACATTCTACTGTGCGCCCCCCATGTGCCCTCCCAATTTTCTTCAGATTTCACCTCACCGTCCTGACCTGTCCTCCTAATTAAGTGCTCCCAGTCCCTGCCTCCCTCGCAGCGTTTTCTTCATTCGGAACACAGAGCCAGAAATAAATAAGCACTGAGGAAGCACTTGCGAGTCAGTGCCCACTTCTTTCATTTTAATTTTAGCTGGTAACAGGTGACGTCAGATGCAGCGTAACGTCTTCAGAACACTGCGTCTGTGCACCAGCCACCAGAGGAGCCTGTGGACCGGGATGACGGAGAGCAGGCCAGAGAGCGGCGGGGCAGTGGGCCAGCAGCAGCAGCCGCATCATAGCAATTGTTGTTGCAGTCATCATCACGGGTGAGCCACTGAGCCTCTACCCTCTTCTTTGACTAATGAGATTATTTGCTACTCTACATGATCGACATTATCATTTGTTCGTTTCCCACTGGTGACGTGCTTCTTTTGGGTTAAAAAAACATAAGATACCTCTTTAGCAGCTAAAGTAGTAATTTATGTTTTTTAACAACAGGTATCCGAATTAGTCTTAGTCTTTCTCTTAAATTTTCACCATGTCGCTCCAAGGGCTATGTCGCACTGGCAGGTTCATTTCTTGTAATGCACACAAAGAGTTGTTGTGCATGACAACGAGCAGGCAGACTCCAACCTCATGAAGCACCGACCTGCGGTAGCCAATTTTCTGTTTATGATGAAGAAGTAAGCACTGCCTTGTTGTACCCTCACATCATCCACCTCACTGTCCTGAACCTTGTTAAAAGCAGATGTGCTCTTCTAGTGAATTACATCGTCTTTCAGGTGGATAGACATGCATGAACATATACACCACAAGTTTTTCCAACAGTTCCTCTTGAAAAAAAAAATAATAAGTAGTGAAAGGATTGGGAGACAAGAGACCATAGACAATGATGGTACAATATCTCCCAATCAATACCAGTTCAAAGTCATGACTCATGAGTATAATTTGAGAAAGAGACAAGCTGTCGTTAACACTTAGCTTTTTTTAGCACTATTATAAACTGCAAAAATGGTTAAAAATAATCCCTTATATTAGTAAGGGTGCACATTAAAAATATACACCATAAGAAGGTAATTTGCTGGAGGTCCAGAGAATAATAAACAGGTATCTTTATAAGGCAATGTGATAGCTCTATCTATGGGGATAGAGGGAATAGTATTATTAGATATATACAGTGTTAAGCCGCAGTGGTGGCATGTAAATTCTGCTAGACCGAAACTGAAGAGCTCTTTCTTAGTGTTAGAACACTTCCTGAGAGGGTCACGCTTATCGGTTCAGGATACAGTGGGAGCTCAGACTATATACAGATAGCCTATCAGGCTTTGGATTGTGACAGAACAATACTGATACATGGTCACATACCAGTTCGATTGCATATCTCCGCACATATCATACACTAAGAAACTATCACGGTGCCCGTGATTGCTGCTTTTTCCTGTCAGTTATCTGTGAAGGCTCTCCATTGGCTGCCTGTCTTGTATCCGCCCAGTATTGCCTATATAGACTGGGTTCTGGCACCCTTTGGTTGCCCTTTCATGGTGTCTCTATGTCTATAGCCACCTGCATCCTGTTCCTGAGTTCCATGGGCCTTTGCTGCATTCACCAGACTCCACATTCCATCTGCTTACCTGCCTGAAAGCCACCTCTGCTGAAGTGGTTCCTGCCTCAGTTCCTGATCCGGTTTGGGCTGACGTTCCTGCTTCCGTTGCTGCTCCGGTTGACTGCCGTTACTGTTCCAGCTTCCTGTCCCGGCCTGGCTGTTTGTTCCTGCTTCTGGATCGTGTGCAGCGTTCTCCGTCCTCATGTCGCCTGGGCGACATTATCATCTCTGAATATCATTGTGTTCTCCAGTATGCGGGTATTGGTTCGCTCCATATATCACCGGTTGCTTGCTGCTTCCCATACAGCACCGGTAGTGTCTATGTGTACTCCAGTACGCGGGTACTGGTTCACTCATTATATCACCGGTTGCTTGCTGCTTCCCATACAGCACCGGTAGTGTCTATGTGTACTACAGTACGTGGGTACTGGTTCGCTCCTTATATCACCGGTTGCTTGCTGCTTCCCATACACTACCGGTAGTGTCATTGTGTACTCCAGTACGCGGGTATTGGTTCGCTCCACCTTTCACCGGTTGCTTGCTGCTTCTCATACAGCACCGGTAGTGCCATTGTGTACTCCAGTACGCGGGTACTGGTTTGCTCCATCTATTACCGGTTGCTTGCTGCTTTCCATACAGCACCGGTAGTGTCATTGTGTACTCCAGTACGCGGCTACTGGTTTGCTCCATCTATCACTGGTTGCTTGCTGCTTCCCATACAGCACCGGAAGTGTCTATTTGTACTCAGTACGCCGGTACTGGTTCGCTCCATATATCGAGGGCTGCTTGCCACTTCCCATACAGCACCGGTAGTGTCTTGTATACTCCAGTACGTGGGTACTGGTTCGCTCTATCTATCACCGGTTGCTTGCTGCTATCCATACAGCACCGGTAGTGTCATTGTGTAGTCCAGTACGCGGGTACTGGTTTGCTCCTATTCATCGGCTGCTCACTACACCTATATGAACTAGTAGGCCTCTGTGTAGTCCAGTATGGGCGACTGGTTTGCTCCACCTCTTCTCAGTCGCTGAGGCCACTTTTGCTTGCACCAGTACTTGTCGCCTCTGGGCTCAAGGCTGCCTTGCCCGGTATATTGGCAGGGCCGGTAGAGCCTTCTTTCTCATTGTACCAGTCTCTTGGCTGCCTTGCCTGGTATATTGGCAGGGCCGGTAGAGCCTTCCTTCTCGTTGTACCAGTCTCCTGGCTGCCTTGCCCGGTATATTGGCAGGGCCGGTAGAGCCTTCTCTCTCGTTGTACCAGTCTCCTGGCTGCCTTGCCCGGTATATTGGTAAGGCCGGTAGAGCCTAATTTCATATTGTGCCTATTCTAGGGCTGCCTTATCCGGTATTGGCAAGGCCGGTAGAGCCTCTCTAGTATTATTCACCATACCATTGTTCACTATTGCTTTGTACTATTGCATGTTGAAATATATGTGTATTGGCAAACCCGTGAGGGTTTTCTTTCAACTTTCAATAAAGTAAGTTGTGTTTTTATCTTAACTCTGTGTCTGAGAGTCAAAACAAACAGGGATAGTACGAAAGGGCCATGACCTCAGATAGTAAGAGTGAGGGTAATGCACAGAACATCCATTGGAGGATGGATGTACATGAGCATCGCCTGGATCAGCTAGCACTGGCTATCCAAACCATCCTTTAACGTACAGTATTCACGGACAAGTCCGCCTTGTGTCCGGTGGTCTTCCCAGGTTTGACACCGGAGAACGATACTATGCCCCCAGCGGCTACAGTCAAAGGGTTAACGCCTTCCACTCCATTGCCACTCAGATATGATGGCGAACCCAGCCTGTGCAGAGGGTTTATCAACCAACTTGAGATATTTATGGAATTGACCTCGCATGCCTTTCCTAACGACCGCAGTAAAGTTGGGTTTATGATATCCCTATTGACTGGCAGAGCCCTGGCATGGGCCAATCCCTTATGGGAGAGTGTGAAACCTTGCACAAAGAATTTCAGGGAATTTGTGCAATCGTTTCGGAGAGTGTTTGAGATACCTGGTAGAACCACCTCTGCTGCTAAACGCCTTATGGAGATACAACAGGGCAGGCGTACTGTAGGCAATTATGCCATTGAATTCTGCACATTGGCAGCAGAGGTAGGTTGGAATAATGAGACGTTGTTGGCAGCCTTTGCACAAGGTCTGAGCGAGCAGATCAAAGATGAAACCACAGCTAAAGAGTTGCCTACTAATCTGGACGAATATATTGATTATGTTATCCTAATTGACACTCGGATCCGTGAGAGATTGACGGCTAAGGACCGTAGGTTACGGTCAAAAAACAATGGATCTAGCAGTTCATTTTGCCCACCCAACCCTCCCTTGGCACCTAAAATTAATGACCAGTTATGGGAACCAGGTGAACCTATGCAATTAGGTTTCACTAGGCTAACCAAGGAGGAGAGAGCACATCACAGAAGGCAGGGGTTGTGCTTATACTGTGGCAAAACTGGGCACCTGCTAAGATCTTGTCCCGTATGTCCGGAAAACGAACACACCTAGGGTACCTTGGGGGACAGGCCCTAGGTGGTGTTCAACCGTCCCCAGGTTTGATCATACAGAAACCCACGTTACAGGTGGTACTCTCGTGGGCAGATTGCTCGGTGGAAGTTCTGGCCCTGGTTGACTCTGGCGCAGCTGGATATTTTATGGATAGTGCCTTTGCTGAACGGCATAAGATTCCGTTGGTCGAGAGAGAATCCCCTCTCACTATTGAAGCCATTGACGGCAGACCTCTAGAACCTGCCCAGGTTACCTTTGAAACGATGCCATTACCTATGACCATTGGGGCTCTTCATAAAGAGGAACAGCAGTTCCAGATTATCAATTCTCCACACTACACACATTCTGGGATTTCCCTGGTTGCAGCTTCGTAATCCTCAGTTTGATTGGCGAAAGTGTGAAATTTCCGCTTGGTCTCAGTATTGTATGGAGCATTGCGTATCCCACCCGGTTAAGATCCTGTGCACCTCTCCTTCATTGCCTAACGAGTACCAACAATTCAGCGTTGTGTTTAGCAAAGGCGAGGCTGGCACCCTACCCCAGCACAGATCTTATAACTGCGCTATTGAGTTGCCTCCAGGGGTGGTGCCCCCTAGGGGTCGCACATATCCATTGTCTTGCAAGGAGAACCAAGCTATGGAGTAATATATTTCAGATGCCCTCAAGAGAGGGATTATAAGGAAATCGTCCTCCCCGGCGGGGGCTGGTTTCTTTTTTGTAAAGAAAAAGAATGGCGAATTGAGACCGTGCATTGATTACCGTGGCCTAAATAAATTAATGTAAAAAAATGCTTATCCGATACCACTCATCACCGAATTATTTGACAGGTTAAAAGGTTCCTCAATCTTCACTAAACTGGACCTACAGGCTGCTTATAACCTGATTCGGATCAGAGCTGGTGATGAGTGGAAAAAGTCCTTTTACATTAGATCCGGGCACTATGAATATCTAGTTATGCCGTTTGGTCTCTGTAATGCACCCGCAGTATTTCAAGAACTGATTAATGATATCCTCAGGGAGATGCTGCAGTCCTGTGTTGTTGTCTGTCTAGACGACATACTCATTCATTCTGAAAATGTGTCACAACACATTAAAGACGTGTCAGAAGTGTTGTTCCGCTTACGAAAAAACAAATTGTATTGCAAATTGGAAAAATGCGAGTTTCATAAATACAGTGTGCCCTTCTTGGGGTTCGTGATTGTCAAAGAAGGTATTGCCATGGATCAAGAGAAACTTGCGGCAGTATTGCAATGGCCTCGGCCTAAGGGCTTAAAAGCTATTCAGCGATTTCTGGGCTTCGCTAATTATTACAGAAAATTTATTAAGAGCTTTTCTACGATTGTTAAACCATTGTCTGACCTTACTCATAAGGGTGCTATCCCTTCCCAATGATCTGTGGCAGCTGAAGAGGCCTTTGAATCTTTGAAATCCGCTTTTACAACTGCTCCCGTGCTTTCCCACCCCAACCCATTTCTCCCGTTTACATTGAAGGTTGATGCTCAGAGATTGGGGTTGGGGCAGTCCTCCTGTTAGTATAATAATAAAAATCTTAGAAGATTCGGCCCTGTTTCTGTCCAGAGCAGAACACTTTGAACACTGAAGGCCAATGTTGTTGTGTGGGGGATAAGTGGAACCAGGAGGGGATATTTGCCTCCAGAGCCCTTTAGTTTGCAATTGCCCCACAGCCTTTAGATAGCAACTTAACCCCATGATTCCTATACAGATTTTTTCACTTTCCTTAAAGTACATTTAAGGGTCCCAATATTTTTCAACCTATGGCTCTATCATGTCATTGCCAGTTCAGATATATGTTAATGGAGGATGGTGGAATCAGCTGGAAGTGCTGAAAATGGTGGTCAGCTGTAAGTGCTGAAGAATGGGGGAGTCAGCTGTAAATGCTGACGAACGGTGGGATCAGCTGTAGTGCTGAAGTGTGGGAATTTTAACATGAGCCCATACAATTTGGTCATGCTTGGTTTCAAGAAAAGCGGATTGGCAAGGACTGTCAGTTAATGAATGATTATTGCTTAATGATTAATTATTGTTGTGTTAACTAAGAACAATAATAATGTGAGTAAAAATAGTTAAATAAAGCTGTGGTCTGTTATCCCCAATATAGATGTGTTTGTACTTATATATGGATCATACCCTCAACCTATGACATGAGTTTTACAGGAAGGAAACAATTTAATCCTGTCAAGGAATGAAGCTGTTATGGGTTCATAGCACATCAATGCATCTGCTTTACCCACAAAGAGCAAAGAAAAAAATATATAGAATAAGTGGAAACAGAACAAAAATTATTGTGTAGCTCCATCTAGTGGCTACCTTCAGCAACTACAAGGACAAAATAACCTTTTTTCAGGCTGATGATATTATATAGGACAGGAAAGCTCATTGGTACCTGTGGGGTATTTTTTCAGGAGGCTGCAGGACAAACACTGATTGCAAGCTTATAATGACAGCCAAGCAAAAACTGCATTTCAGTCAAAAAATATTTGCTGAACGGGTATTTTCCAGCTTGTCAATGTTGAAATGACATTCTTATCATGGACTCATTCCAATAAGGCACAGTAAAACTGTCAGTAACGCAAAAAAGCTTTACCGATCTTTAGCCATGTCTGAGTAGTGCAGCTATGCAATAAGCTGTCTAGCAGAATGGCTAATGAATGTAGACCCAAAAAATACACGTAGCTTCAAAACGTGCATCGCACCTTTTTTTACCTCCCTGTGTGTTCATTTCAGTCGCTATACAATGTCAGCTATGTCAACTTCAAAGGAAACTAGATAACTGTCAACGTTATCTAGCTCCGTTAAAGGTTTGGTGGATGTCCCCTACCACTGCAGGCCAGTACTGGATGGCCTCACCACCAACACTACTACCGGGGATAGCACTTGATGCCCAGCATGGTGACCACCCCACAATATGGGGCATATGGGCCCAGCCATCCACCTGGATGCAACCACACCAGAAGGCCAGCCTTCAGACAACAGCGAGGTGTGAAGGCAACTGATTTGAGTGGCCACTGTATAACCCATGACCACTCCACTACAAACAGCTGGGCTTTATAGGTGAGCCACACTACCCTCAAACGGTCTCTGAATTTATACCCCCAGCACAGACTGAACCAGGGGAACAACTGTCTGTGACCAGTAAGGAGTCGATAGATGTGGTGGGGGCACAATCTTCATCCTCACATTCCTCATATGCTGGCCTCATGACACCTGCCTCTTCACACACCTCACTACCAGCTGCAGCATAGGACCCACATCCAGACTGTGAGGAAAACAATAGTCAATAAGCATAACCAGAGCAAGGAGGAGAGGCATCCCCAGCACCCTCAAGTCCACCATCCAGGCCATATTCACTGCCACAGGTACATCAACTTGCTGAGGAGGAGGAGCTCCTCAGCATTCAGAGGAACCTGCTGAGGGAGGCCAGGCACAACTCCTGGAGGTGTCAGCTACAAACGGAGAGAACCACAGACACCCACAGTGTGATACATTCACAGCAAGCCATAATTACCACTCAGTTACTCCAGATTGTGACAGGACTCATTGATATGTTTGGCCAGATTCTGACCAAAATGTGCAAGCAGAACCACCTCCAGATGCTGCAGATGGAGAGAAGCCTACAATCAACTGTGGGTTCAACTGCAACTGCCTCCCCCTCCAGTGTGACCCCCACCTCAACCCCAAGAGTCACCAAACAGTTGGAGAGGGCATCCACCTCTGTACTGCCTTCCAACCCCTCCAAAACAAAATAATCCCCATTTGTCATATTTACCTTGAATAAACATGTACTTAGTGATCCTAGTTATGTCTGTGATTTCTTCAAGTATCTAACCACTACAAGGTCAGTGGAAGAGATATCTCCAATGCATTGCAAAGCAATGCAGTGATCAGAACTCCTGTACATATTAGTTGGTGGTAAGGTGTTGAAGCTTTGGCAACCACACACAGCACATCCACTGTTGTTTAATTTCAACTCACAGTACACCTAGCAAAGCTCAATAACTTGAAGGTGTTGTTAGGCCACGATGTGAGATGAATTTGAACAACTGACACCAACTCCTTAAAATACTATGTACAAGACTGTCTCCATTTAGCTTAAGCCCCTGGTGTGGCTATGAAGGTTTTAGC
This sequence comes from Rhinophrynus dorsalis, assembly GCA_037306005.1. Classification (NCBI taxonomy): domain Eukaryota; kingdom Metazoa; phylum Chordata; class Amphibia; order Anura; family Rhinophrynidae; genus Rhinophrynus; species Rhinophrynus dorsalis. Next base: position 299,758,878 of record CM074724.1, read on the forward strand.
CAACCATGCTTGTGATATCAAAAATCAAACCGAATTATGCTGACATTCACACTCAGATTTGGAACAATCCATAACACAGCTAATTATATTAGGTGAATGTGTTAAAAAATGTAGTGTTTGGTTACAGTACAGAAGCAGGAAGAAGCCACTAGTAAGGTCTATTGATTAAAAAATGCAGGGAGAACATCTCCTGGCATCTCTCCATTTCAAACTCCACTCAATGCAAATTTGGGGGTGGGGGGTTTATGAGAACATATCCTAATCCTTTATTATATACAGAGAAACAGTGAATGTGCTATCATGACATCCATTTATGTAATAGACCCATAAGACAAGAGATATGCCTTAATTATAAAAACAAACAGATATAAAACTCATAACTATTTTGCTAAATAAATTAATGTCTAATACAACATCAATATCACCAGGCATTTCTTTAAAGGTGATAGGGTTCCTTAAAGGGATAGTATTAGATTGTTTCCAATGCAGCTCAGTTTGTTCATCATAAGGAATAGTACTGCCGGCTGATGCTCTTATTGTACACAACTGCACAATCTCAATGTTTTTTTATGCTGAAGTTGATCCCTCCCACCCCTTTTACCGCTCTGATGCCACCTCCCCTTAGATATTAAGTTTGGTCGCTTGACCGGACAAATCACAAGGGACAATCTTCCCTCATGTAGTATAAGGAAAAACCTGCTTTCCTTGTAGGACTGAAGATTGGCCCTTGTTGCGATCCGCCTGAAATGCTGACATCGGGAAAAGGGGTGGAGGGATCAACTTCAGCATAAAACAACATTGAAACTGTACAGTTGTGGACAATAAGAGCATCAGCCGGCAGTACTATTCCTTATGATGAACAAACTGAGCTACGTTGAAAACAATCTAATACTATCCTTTTAAATATGTTGAACAATGCAAAATAAATGCATTTTAAAAAATGCATTTTAGACTATTTTTAAGCACCCAAACGGTACATTCATAATAATATTAGCCTACTATAAACACCAAGTTGACCTGATTTAGGTTTTCCAAAAGGTCTGAAGAAGAGCTGTATTGCTGGGCAGGTGTTTCCTGTTAGATCTTAGTCACATCATAATAACACACTTGAGCAGTTTCTGAAAATGTTAACAGTTTGTCAGAGGTAAATATTTTCACTTATTTTAATTGAATAGACAGTAGCACTAGGGAGCAGAAAGATATATATATATAGAAACAGTATAAACTCAAATTAATTTATTAGTATCAAATCATAAAAAGTTACCATGTCCCAGACATCCAATTCCAGTCCCAGGTCTTACAGTAGTAGATGGCATAATCAACGCGTTTCGCGTAACACATGCTTATTCATGAGTGCGGTCATTTGATTTTATACTGTTTCTCTGATGACATTTGTCTGAGCAGTGAAGCAGTTCTGTTTGAATGTCGAATTAATCAGCTGAACAGGGAATTGTTTTGAGGCAGGTTTCTTGACTGTATTGGGAGGACAGTTAATAAAAAGAAAAATAAATTTGTATGTAAAGTGATAGAGACAGGAACCCCTTGACATAAGCTACCACTTGACTTGATAGAGTATTTTGTAGAGGATGATTTGTTAAATTTGTTGTTAGAGGCCTTTGAAGGACTTAGACTTATTAGAGGTCCATGCCCTAAGGAAACATTGATTAGTAGGACTTAAGCTTGTTTGGCACAAGCCCTAAGGAAACATTGATTTGTAGGACTTTATTTTTGTCATTTTTTTTTCTCCAAAGCACAAGCCCTGAGAAAAAAATAAAAATGTCCTACTGGCCTAGTGCCAGCAGGTCATGATGGTCAGTGGCAACTGTCCATTGTCAAATGTCCTCCTGAGTCCATAATTGTGAAATTTGCAACTGCTGTTCTTACTGCTGCTGCTGAGTTGTTTAAGCAGCAGGATGATAGCATTAAAATGGGCGATGGATGATGAAGGTTCCACTTGCAACGACTGGCTCCAGTGATGCTCCTGAGGCAGTAGTAGCACAATAAGTAGCCCCCAGGCTATGTGAAGAAAGGGAGAAGTTGGCCAATAATTCTTCTCCACCTGCCCCTCCTCCAAGAATATGGGTGTGTTGTTATTAGAATATTTTTTTTTCCCATGAGACCAGGAACTGTGGCTCTCATCAGCAACTGCAATGTGCACAGTGTGTGGTGTGTGTGTGTGGTAAATAACATCCAGACACCTCTAAGGACACATGACAACTTGCTGATAGATACTTGTTGCCTTTCTGGAGAGTCAGGGGGCACAGCAACAGTGGTGCTTGGTTTCTGTGGTGGTTGTTTGGCTTTAACATGTTTGGCATAGATGTCACGGTATCTGTGTTTCATGTGTGATATCAGGGAGCTTGTGCGAAGGTGTGATACCTTATCACGGTTCCCGTGATCTCTCTGTCACTCTCACTTGTGCTGCTCCCTTATTGGTTGAGCTTGTTTGGCCTGCCCCTGGTGACCTTTTTATTCTGGCCATTGGCACCTGTCAGGTGCCCTTTCGTGGTGTTCCAGAGCCAGTGTTGCTGTTGCTGTGTTCCAGTGTTCCTGATCTCTTGTGTACCAATTTGGCCTGTACTGACTACGCTCCTGTGTTCCTGTCCCGTGATCCGACCTGACCTGGCTGACGTTCCTGCTCGTTGCTGATCTGGCTTGTCTGCGAATCTCCTCCGTGATCTGACCCGGCCTTTCTGACTTCCTGCTCCTGGACCTGTTCCGGCTTACTACTGTTCCAGTCAGATTGGCCCGCCCAGGATGTGCCTTTATATGCTGGGGTTTGGGCACTTGTCAATTGCCCTTTCGTGGTGTTATGTTGCTGCACCTAGTTGCTGAACTCCAGTGTTTCCTGTGTACCAACCCGGCTAGTCTGACTCTCCTCCTGTTCCTGCTCCGTGATCTGACCCGGCTCTGGCTGACGAACCTGCACCGTGATCTGACCCGGCTCTGGCTGACGACCCTGCAGCGTGATCTGACCCGGCTCTGGCTGACGACCCTGCACCGTGATCTGACCCGGCTCTGGGTGACGACCCTGCACCGTGATCTGACCCGGCTCTGGCTGACGACCCTGCTCCGTGATTCGACCCGGTTCTGGCTCCTGATCCTGCTCCGTGATTGATCCCCTCTCCGGTGGTGTTCCTGCGACTCTGTCATCCGGTTCCGGCTACTGCTCCTGTCCGGTTGAGCTCCAGTGTCCTCCGGTCGCGCTGGCGACATTCTGAACTGTTCTTGGTTTCCTCTCGCTCTTGTAGCTGTAGCCGAGGTTGCCTGCCTTGTACTCGCTGAGCATTGCTCTTTCAAATGTACCAGATTAACCCTTGCACTGCCGGTAGTCTCCGATTACGTGCCACTTGTTATATTGCCAAGCTCCTATTGATTCTCTGAGCCTTTACACTTTGAGCCTCCGCTTGACGCGATACCAGTCCTTGCAGAGCTCCTCTTGTCCGATGCTCGGGGTGCACCGTGATCACGCCGGTTGACACTGGTAGTCCGTTCGCTCTTGCAATAAGGATTCTGGGCGACACCGGAAGGGTGTCTGGGCAGTATCTCATTTGCTCAAAGTGCACTATTCCAACTGCACTACTCTGTGCATCGGCTCTTCTTAAGCTTGGGCAAATCCGTTCTACTGTGTCCTCCCAAGGGCTGGCATACTTTCCGTGGCAGACGCAGGGTTACTCACTACTCATTCAGGGCGATTCCTATTCTGGTTACATCAGATTGGCAGTAGCATTCCTCATAGCCCACGGTGGTGGTATGGGCTCAGTTCAGAGCAACAGGGGCTCATCCTGCTTCTGCTTTGAGAGTGATACAGCGCTGATCCTGTGTTCCTGTTCTACATTTAGAGACTGTTATATCTCCTGGGCGTTGGCCAATCTAGCCTGAGCCTCACCAGTTGCTCAAGTTAACCCTCTATGTAGCTCCTGTCTGTAGCTATATCCATTCTCTGTTTATATTGCCTGTATTTGTTTGCATTATTTTTACCTATACTGGCCCCTAGGGGCACTGTTTATCATTCTGTTTCAATAAACTGTGTTTTTACGTTACAACCTGGTCTGAGTGTCAGAAAAACCGTAACAGTACGAAAGGGCCATGACCTCAGAGGGGAAAAGTGACAGTAATACACAGAACCTCCACTGGAGGATGGATGTTCACGAGCAACGCTTAGATCAGTTGGCATTGGCCATGCAGACCTTGCTTGAATGTACGGTACATCTTGATAAACCGAATCAAAATCCGGTGGTCCCCCCAGTTATGACACCGGATAATACTACTGGTCAATGCTTGGCTCCGCCGAGAAGTTTAACGGCGGTGGCGCCATTACCATTAAGATATGATGGTGAACCCACACTGTGCAGGGGTTTCCTTAATCAGCTAGAGATATTCCTAGAACTCACACCCCATGCCTTTCCGAGTGACCGTAGCAAGGTGGGGTTCATGGTATCCCTGTTAACTGGCAAAGCCCTGGCATGGGCCAATCCATTATGGGAACAGGCTAAACCTTGCACTTTGTGCTTTAAAGAATTTGTTAATCAGTTCCGTAGAGTCTTTGAGGTACCTGGGCGAGCTACCTCTGCAGCCAAAAAACTGTTGTCAATGCAGATGGGCAATCATACTGTGGCTGAATATGCTATAGAATTTCGGATTCTAGCTGCAGAGGTGGCATGGAATAATGAGGCACTCCTGGCAGCATTTACCCAAGGGCTTTTGGATGCTATCAAACATGAAATTGCTGCCAGGGAGGTACCTACCGATTTGGATGAGTACATCGAATACGTGATACTCATTGATACTCGTATGCGTGAGAGGCGCTTGGCTAAAAGGGCGAGTTCTAAAATCCATGGGCATGAGAGATTGTTTAACCCACCCTCTCCTCCCATTCCTCCTGACCGTGTACCTGATACTGGGGAACCTATGCAGATTGGTTTTACTAGGCTGACCAGGGAGGAGAGGGCATATCGCAAAAGACATGGATTATGCCTGTATTGTGGCAAAGGTGGGCATTTGTTGCGCACATGTCTGGTGAGGCCGGGAAACGCACGCACCTAGGGTACCTTGGGGGACAGGCCCTAGGTGGTGTACAGTCGTTCTCAGATCCTTGCTCCTTGAAACCCACTATACCTGTGAGTTTTCTTCTAGGCGACTAAGTTGTGGAGGTACTAGCCCTGGTAGATTCTGGTGCTACTGGCTATTTCATGGACCAGGCATTTGCGGAAAGACATAATATTTCTCTGTCTAAAAGAGATATTCCGCTAGCCATTGAGGCTATTGATGGCAGACCTCTTGAACCAGCACTCATCACGATGGAGACTACTCTCCTTACTATGACTGTGGGGGCCCTCCACAAGGAGGAAGTTCGTTTCCAGATTATTCGCTCACCCCATCATGCGGTCATTCTGGGGTTCCCTTGGTTGACAGTGCACAATCCCCAGTTTGACTGGCAGACATGTGAAGTCAAATCATGGTCAGAATACTGCACTAATCACTGTCTATCTCGCCCAGTTAAGATTATGTGTACCTCCCCTTCTGTGCCAACTGAATACAGCAAGTTCAGCGACCTTTTCAGTAAAGGGGAGGCTAGCGCCCTGCCGCAGCATCGGCCATGTGACTGCGCTATTGATTTGCCCCAGGGAGTGGTCCCACCGAGGGGTAGGACGTACCCATTGTCATGTGATGAGACTAAGGCAATGGAGGAATACATTGAGGATGCTCTCAAACGAGGGATTATTCGCAAATCATCCTCTCCGGCAGGTGCAGGGTTCTTTTTTGTGAAAAAGAAAAATGGTGAGTTGCGACCTTGTATTGATTACCGTGGGCTCAATAAGATCATGTCCAAAAAAGCGTACCCCATTCCACTCATCACAGAGTTATTTGATAGGTTGAAAGGCTCCTCTATTTTCACAAAACTCGATTTACGAGCTGCCTACAATTTAATAAGAATCAGGGCCGGTGATGAGTGGAAAACAGCCTTCAATACAAGGTCAGGGCACTACGAATACCTAGTCATGCCATTCGGATTATGTAATGCACCTGCCGTATTTCAGGAGTTCATCAACGATATCTTCCGCGATATGTTACAGTCCTGTGTAGTGGTATATCTGGACGATATTTTGATTCACTCAGCTAATTTAACCCAGCATATCCAGGATGTTTCTGAGGTATTGCTTCGTTTGCGCAAGAACAAATTGTTCTGTAAACTCGAAAAATGTGAATTTCACTGTTCTCAAGTACCTTTTTTGGGTTTCGTTATTTCCAAAGATGGCATAGCTATGGACCAAGAGAAGTTGGCTGCAGTCCTTAAATGGCCACGACCCAAGGGTTTAAAAGTTATTCAAAGATTCCTGGGCTTTGCCAACTATTACAGAAAATTCATTCAGAACTTTTCTACTATTACTAAACCTCTCTCTGACTTAACGCATAAGGGCGCAAATCCCTCTCAATGGTCTGAGGCAGCTGAACAGGCCTTTGTGACCCTCAAGCAGGCATTCGCATCTGCCCCTATTCTGTGCCATCCTAATCCTACTCTGCCTTTTACCCTAGAAGTCGATGCCTCTGAGGTTGGGGTAGGGGCAGTTCTCTCCCAACGACCCTGGGAGGGAGGCAACCTGAGACCATGCGGATTTTTTTCCAAAAAGCTTTCTAGAGCCCAAAGCCATTATGAAATTGGTGATAGGGAATTGTTGGCTATCATCTTGGCTTTGAAAGAATGGCGACATCTCCTGGAGGGCACTAGGACCCCAGTCTTAATTCTCACTGACCATAAAAATCTAATTTACTTGTCTGAGGCCAAAAGGCTGTCTTCTCGCCAGGCTCGTTGGGCTCTCTTCTTGTCAAGATTTAATTTCATAGTCTCTTACTTGCCGGGGTCCAAAAATATTAGGGCAGATGCTCTTTCCAGACAATTCTGCACAGACATTGAGAGGGATGAAGCTCCGGTGCCTATAATTCAGCCAGATAAGATCCTGGCTACTATTCGTACCAACATCACTTCACCACTGGGGGAGCAAATCATGGCTTCACAAGCACGGGCACCTCCTGAAACCCCAGTTGGCAGGTGTTTTGTGGACGAACCGTTTCATACCCAGTTACTCGAGACCTATCACTCATCTAAGGCAGCCGAGCACATTGGCAGGGATCAGTTGGTTTGGTCATTGTCACGAACATTCTGGTGGTCTTCCCTGAGAGCGGACTGCTCCGCATTTACCGCTGCCTGTGCTACCTGTGCCCGTGCTAAAACTCCCAGACACCTCCCTGTGGGGTTACTCCAGCCAGTACCCAATGGCGACCGTCTCTGGTCCCATATTTCTATCGATTTCTTAGGAGAGCTGCCTTTATCTAAGGGCTACACTTTTATCCTGATGGTGGTAGATAGGTTTTCTAAAATGGCTCATTTCGTGCCCCTCTCTGGTCTCCCGTCGGCCCAGAAATTGGCAGTGATTTTCGCCAGGGAGGTATTCCGCTTGCACGGGGTTCCTAGTGTGATAGTGTCAGATCGGGGAAGCCAATTCGTGTCTAGATTCTGGAGGGCATTCTGTGGCCAGATGGGCATTCAATTGTCATTTTCCTCTGCCTACCACCCCCAGACCAATGGGGCCGCTGAACGTGCCAATCAGGGACTTGAGCAGTTTTTGCGCTGCTTCGTGACTGATCATCATGATAACTGGTCCGACCTGTTGCCATGGGCGGAGTTCGCCAGGAACTGTGCGGTTAATTCATCGTCTGGGAGTTCTCCGTTCCTGGTTAATTATGGGTTCCAACCCTGCCTACTCCCAGACTCATTTCAGTCCCAACAGATTCCGGCTCTGGATGAGCACATGTAGCAGCTCCGTTCCACTTGGGCACAGGTACAACGGTCCCTCAGTCAGTCCTTCCTGAGACATCAGCGGCAGGCTAATTGCAGACGGCTACCAGCGGTCTCCTACCAGGTTGGGGACAGGGTATGGCTCTCCTCCAGGAATCTTAACCTGCAAGTGCCTTCGAACAAACTGGCTCCCCGGTTCATTGGGCCCTTTAAGATTATTCGCAAGGTCAACCCCGTGGCATACGCATTGGAGCTCCCTAGGACTATGCGTATTCATAATGTGTTTCATGTGTCCCTTCTTAAGCCCTTGGTTTGCAACCGTTATACTACCACTCCGGTGGTTCCTGGGCCGGTGGATGTACAAGGCCAAGAGGAGTACGAAATTCAGAGCATTATTGACTCCAGGAGATTTAGAGGCAAGTTGCAATATTTGGTCCACTGGAAAGGTTATGGGCCTGAGGAGCGTTCTTGGGTTGATCATAAGGATCTTCATGCTCCACGACTGATGCGCAGCTTTCACTCTAAATATCCCCTTAAAGGGATAGTAATACTTAAAATGTAAAAAAAAATATGTTGTAGGGTTTATCCCCCTGAGTAAAACAAGGGTACTCCCACTGCTGAAAGGTGTTTCATTCAAAAGTTATTAATTTTCAAAGTTGAATTTTTTAGGTGCAATATCACAGTGGCCTGAAATTGTACAGTGGCGCTGTTGCTACACGATCCTATGGACAGCTCTGGTCAATTGACCATAAATCTCCATAGGATGGTGTAGCAACAGCGCCACTGTACAATTTCAGGCCACTGTGATATTGCACCTAAAAAATTCAACTTTGAAAATTAATAAATTTTGAATGAAACACCTTTCAGCAGTGGGAGTGTCCTTGTTTTACTCAGGGGGATAAACTCTACAACATATTTTTTTTTACATTTTAGGTATTACTATCCCTTTAAACCTAGACCCTCTGGCAGGGGAGGGGGTCTTTGAGAGGGGGGTACTATCACGGTCCCCGTGATTCCCTGTCATTCTCTGACTGTGTACATTTGCATTGGAGGAGTCAGATTGGCCCGCCCAGGATGTTCCTTTATATGCTGGGGTTTGGGCACTTGTCAATTGCCCTTTCGTGGTGTTATGTTGCTGCGCCTAGTTGCTGATCTCCAGTGTTTCCTGTGTACCAACCCGGCTAGTCTGACTCTCCTCCTGTTCCTGCTCCGTGATCTGACCTGGCTCTGGCTGACAAACCTGCACCGTGATCTGACCCGGCTCTGGCTGACGACCCTGCAGCGTGATCTGACCCGGCTCTGGCTGACGACCCTGCACTGTGATCTGACCCAGCTCTGGCTGACGACCCTGCACCGTGATCTGACCCGGCTCTGGCTGACGACCCTGCTCCGTGATTCGACCCGGTTCTGGCTCCTGATCCTGCTCCGTGATTGATCCACTCTCCGGTGGTGTTCCTGCGACTCTGTCATCCGGTTCCGGCTACTGCTCCTGTCCGGTTGAGCTCCAGTGTCCTCCGGTCGCGCTGGCGACATTCTGAACTGTTCTCGGTTTCCTCTCGCTCTTGTAGCTGTAGCCGAGGTTGCCTGCCTTGTACTCTCTGAGCATTGCTCTTTCAAATGTACCAGATTAACCCTTGCACTGCCGGTAGTCTCCGATTATGTGCCACTTGTTATATTGCCAAGCTCCTATTGATTCTCTGAGCCTTTACACTTTGAGCCTCCGCTTGACGCGATACCAGTCCTTGCAGAGCTCCTCTTGTCCGGTGCTCGGGGTGCACCGTGATCACGCCGGTTGACACTGGTAGTCCGTTCGCTCTTGCAATAAGGATTCTGGGTGACACCGGAAGGGTGTCTGGGCAGTATCTCATTTGCTCAAAGTGCACTATTCCAACTGCACTACTCTGTGCATCGGCTCTTCTTAAGCTTGAGCAAATACGTTCTACTGTGTCCTCCCAAGGGCTGGCATACTTTCCGTGGCAGACGCAGGGTTACTCACTACTCATTCAGGGTGATTCCTATTCTGGTTACATCAGATTGGCAGTAGCATTCCTCATAGCCCACGGTGGTGGTATGGGCTCAGTTCAGAGCAACAGGGGCTCATTCTGCTTCTGCTTTGAGAGTGATACAGCGCTGATCCTGTGTTCCTGTTCTACATTTAGAGACTGTTATATCTCCTGGGCGTTGGCCAATCTAGCCTGAGCCTCACCAGTTGCTCAAGTTAACCCTCTATGTAGCTCCTGTCTGTAGCTATATCCATCCTCTGTTTATATTGCCTGTATTTGTTTGCATTATTTTTACCTATACTGGCCCCTAGGGGCACTGTTTATCATTCTGTTTCAATAAACTGTGTTTTTACGTTACAGCCTGGTCTGAGTGTCAGAAAAACCGTAACATCCGTTTCTCTGTTGCATTGTACTAAGTATAGCTGAGTCTCCTTGGCACTTGCTGTGCTATTTCGCTACTCATTGAGCCTCCGATCACTTGTAGCGCTTACTCCTACCTCGCTGCTACTGTTAACTCTTGCTGAGCCGTTACCTTATACACTGCTTCTGCTAAGTCGGCCGTGTTGTGGGCCTCGGTTGTCGGCGGCTCAGTTGTCATCTACAGAGCAGTAGTTCTCCGTTAACGCGTCAGTGGGAGGCGCTATTGGCTCAAGCAGTGCAGCAACAGGTGGTCTCCGTTATACGCCCGTGGGGGCTATTGGCTCAAGCGATCCCGATACTGTTGGTCTCCGGTATACGCCCGTGGAGGCTATTGACTCAAGCTATCACGATACTGTTGGTCTCCGTTACAAGCCCAAGGGGCTATTTGGCTAACGCTCTTGCAGTACAGCATCCTCCGTTATATGCCCGTGGGGGCTATTGGCTCAAGCAATCCTGATACTGTTGGTCTCCATTACGCCCGTGGCGGCTATTGGTTCAAGCAATCCCGATACTGTTGGTCTCCGTTATGCCCGTGGGGGCTATTGGCTCAAGCAATCCCAATACTGTTGGTCTCCGTTATACGCCCGTGGGGGCTATCAAACAACTACCCTGCAGCTTCAGTCTCTGATTCAGCCCTATCCAGCAGCTCTATACATATATGGACTTAAGGTGTTGTGTGATCTAGCACCTATTGCTGCCTCTTATCACCTGGGGCGTTACATCCCTCCTTTCCGCTACTCACTGACTTGTCACAAATTGTGCACAGTGCCGTTGGTGATGACTGCACTGTGCCTACCCCACGAGAAAAATAGTCCCTCACCCATGACTTCAGGGGGGAGGGAACAGGTGGAGAAGAATGGCCTCTTTCATCTTGTCCTCCACATTCCCTTTCACTGTGTATGTATCACAGTGCCTGTGATCCTCCTGTCACTCTCGTTTGTGGTACACTCTGATTTGCTGAGTTGGTTTGGCCCGCCCCTGGTGACCTTTTTATGCCTGGCCATGACACCTGTCAGATGCCCTTTCCTGGTGTTTCTGAGCCAGTTTTGCTGTTGCTGTGTTCCGGATTCCTGTGTACCGATTTGGCCTGTCCTGACTACGCTCCAGTGTTCCTGATCGTGATTGACTCAGCTTGTCTGCGAACCACCTCCGTTACCTGACCCGGCTTGGCTGACATTCCTGCTCGTGTTTGACCAGGCTTGTCTGAGAACCTCCTACGTGCTACGACCCGGCCTGGCTGACTTCCTGCTCCGTGATCGACTACCAGCCTGCTCCAGAGACCTGCCTGTTCCTGTTGTCGTCGCCACGACATTCTTACTGCTGCTGTCGCTGTTCGCCCAGCTGCCGTGTGACCACTTCATCCTTGTGTTGCCTCAGTCCAGTGCAGTTACGTGCTGATTTGCAGAGCTGTGCTTCCTTCACTGAGCCTCCGTACGCTTGCAGAGCTACTACACCATACTGAGCCTTCTGTTGTTAAACATGCATTTTAACCCTTGCAGTGCTGCCTCGCACCTGCAGAGCCTTCATTCCCCGGTATAGAGCCTTATCCCGTTGTGCTATGTCTGCTGAGTCAGCCGCTTGTGTGGACGGCGACTCATACGATACAACTGCAGAGTAGTCACGTTAAGTTGGTCCGGTAGGGCGCCATTGGCTCTTGGTCTTACGTTGGTTTACCGGTGGACTCCGTTGTGGCTTTTGGCTCAGTATTGCAGCAAAGGGCAGGCTCAAAGCTCTGGCAGGTTCCCGTTGGTATACGCCCGTGGGGGCTATTGGCTCAACTACCGCTTGCTGTTGGTCTCCGGTTATACGCCCGTGGGGGCTATTTGCCAGCTCTCGCATTTCAGGCTAGGTTGAGATTACGCCCGTGGGGGCTACCGACTCTCGCACTTGCAGAACCAGTTGTCTCATAGGGTATGCCCACGGGGGCTATTTTGGGTCACTTTTCTGCTGAATCTACCACTGGTCACTGATTGCCTACAGCATTATTACCTTAAGAACTCTGTGTTGTCTACATCTACACAGCACCTCCTATCACCACCTTGGGCATGCCAAACCCCACAGCTGAGATGGACTGATTTTTGCATTTAACCCATTTGTGTCTATATTGCCATTATCTGTTCTGAGATAGTGTGTGTGTTACCCTGATTCTGTGTATTGGGCCTTTGGGTTATATCTGTCTTTACAGTGTTATTATTCCTGTTGCCTGCAGAGGGCGATCGTTTGCATTATTTTTTTTTATTTAATAAAACTGTGTTTGATTTTACCAACTGGTCTGAGTGTCCTAAAAACCGTTACAGTATGGCAGCGGATAATGTTGCTGCTGTTGTTGCTACTGCCTCAGATTCAGCACTGCAAACAGGACAATGAGTATTGCTGGAGCTGGCAAGTGGAACCTGTCCTAGTCCCGCATCTCTTGTTGACCCCATTCTCACTGTGTCCATGGTGGTCTGTGGCACACTAACTTGCTCCTCAGCATCCTGCTGCACTTGCAACTCAGCAAGAGAAGGAATTAGAGCAGTTGCAAATTGCTCTAATTCCAAAAGGTCACTGCTAGTTGTGGTGATGCCCATCTTCATCCTTGTCTCCCATTACTTCTCAGTTTCTGCTAAAAAGGCCATCAATATCTCTTCCACCCCAGCTTCTCCAGCTTCATCATCACCACCACCACTAGTCCCTATGTGCTGCTGATCTATTACAGACATCTCACTGCTGTTTGGAGGAGGTGATGAGCAATGTGACAGAGGGTCCCCTAATGTCACACTTGTCATTTTTTCATGACGTGAAGAAGGCAGACTGGCAGTGGCCACACTAGCATCAGGGACAGGCAGCTGATCTATGCTCCTGCTGGTGGTGGTATTAATTGTGTGCCTGCTCTCCGCCAACAACAGTTCTGGCCTCTTAGTCTTCAGGATCCTATTCCATTTGGACACCCAGGGTCAGAGGAATGGTGTGGGCTCCCTTGACCACTAGTCTGGACGCTCTCCAATGTTTCCCCTACCACTATGGCTGCTTCACCATTACTGCTACTACTACTAACACCAACCACATCAAGTTAAGCTGCAACATCTTCCTCCTCAGTCTCACAGTCACTAGTAATATGAGGATATTGTTGTTGATTACCCCCTCCTACAATCCTAATGCTAACAAGCTGCTGGACCTTAGTAGTAGTAGTAGTACTAGCACTGGCGGGACTGCTTGGGGATGGCAAGTGTGACTTTGGGTCCCTTGCTGTCAAACTTGGTATAATTTTCTCCTCCCCCCTCCTGAGAACTACAAGACACACTAGCAGCAGGCAAAGTATTGTTGGCAACAGGATCAGCACTGGCAGCAGGTACAGCACTGGAGACAGCAGGGGCAGCACATCTGGAAGCAGGTACAGCAATGTTGACTGAGGTACAGCACTGATGGCAGCAGGGGCAGAACATCTGGCAGAAGGTACAGCACTTGTGACAGCAGGGGCAGCACATCTGGCAGCAGGTTCAGCACTAGTGGCAGCAGGGGCAGCACATCTGGCAGCAGGTACAGCAATGGTGGCTGCAGGTACAGTGATGGTAGCACTGGCAGCAAGTCTTGCAGCAGCCCCAGGCAGCTGACCTGTAGTGCTCTCACTAGTACTACCCTTTTCTCCCTCCCTTCCCATTCCCTTTTCACCCTCCCTTCCCATTAAATTCCCCAAGATCCCGTGGGTGGTTTAGGGGAACTAGACAGCATTGGTTCAGTATTGCTAGTCACTTCCTCCTCCTCCTCAGACTCAGTGGACACATAATAAGGGTCCTTCCAGTTCCTTCTTTTACTGCTCATAGTGATAGCAGTCACTATGAGCCTCTCCTGCTTCAATTTAACAAACAGTTCACAGCAGAACAGCACAGCACGTCTACCTTGCTTTGTAGCTGCTTTTATTGTGTTCCACTTCCTGCAATACGTCGAGTTTTTAAAGAGAAAATGTGAATACAACGTAAATCAATCAGCGGAAACTTTCTAGCAACTGAAAAATTGTCTGAGAATTTTTGCCAATGGGCTAAAAACACAGAAATTTTTCATTGCTGCTTTAAAAGCGGATTTTCTCGCCAAAAAGTGGACAATAACATGGTTTTCACAGAATTTCTCGTGGGAACACGCAACAACTTTTTCCCATCCCTAGTCAGGAACCAATGCAGGTACTCAGACAAGCCGATGTCAGGAATAAGGAGATCAGTGATGTCAGGAACAAGCCTGGAGTCAGGAGACAGAAGGTACATCAGAGGAAGCCAGGTCATGCATGGATAATCAGGAACTCTGGAGAACGCACTTGCAGCCAGAAGCAAACACAAGTGAAAACAGGAAGTGAGCCTAGCTGCTTTAAATAGCCTGGAACGGGTTGGCTGCTAACAATCAGGTGAGTAACCATGGAAACAGAGAGGTCAATGAAGTTTGTTAATCCTCAGCTGACTCAGCCTGACACAGGGAAGGAAAGGCAGCAGTAATCAGTAGCAGAGTGCTAGACCAGATCACCCAAACCATGACAGATTTGAGTTGATTTGTGAACCACTTGTCAGGGGTTGATGGGGTTATGTTGTTTGTACAGGACTTCTTTGTAAGGCATGCAAATTTCCAGGGTACTTCTTTGGCATTGCAGGAGTTAATGTTGCCATTGCTGTCATTGTGCTATGTGCTAGGTGTTGTATGAGCTGTTGTTTTTATGCTTGGATTGGTTCGATAATGTTTTTTTCCTTTGTCGTGTGCTATAGGTCAAAAAAAGTTGGTGACGAATTTCTGCCATTAAATGTATCAGTTAATCATTCCTTGGCACTGACCACACTGAATTGAATAGCTCAAGGGTAGAGGTGTTCCTTTGATCTCAATGGGCAATATTTTACCGGCTGTTGTCTTTTTTTTACATTAGCAATTGGAAGCACAGGGCCCAAGATAAAAGGACAGAGTTCAGCCACTTTCCATGGGCTGGATCCAACAGGTGAAACTGGGTAGGGGGGAGATAGCCTCATGGGCCCCCTTCCTGACCCTATATGTACCAAAGCACCCTACCCACTTCCCTGCCACCCATGCCACAACAATTTCACTGTTCCATCAAAGGAAAAGTTAACTAGGGGTGAGCAAAAAAATCAGAAACATTTCCTGCATGACTTTCCATGAAAAATGTTTTGATTTTTTGTGAAAGTCTTCTCTGCAAACGTGTTCTCCTTTTTTGCCATTGCCATTAGTTTTTCACCACAGTATTAATTCTTCTGAGGGCTAAAGTGGAGAAATAAATAGCTGAAAGTCAAAGTTGTGAGTCCTGCAACATATGCCTTGAAACGGTTGTTAGCAGATGAGTGCCTTTGTCCTTTCTTTGCCCACAACACTAACTTCCTGCTTATGCAATATTCTCACAACCATTCTTGAAAAAAAAAAAATAGTGGCTTGGCATGGTGCAACACAAAACATCAGTTTTTTAAAGCCTTTGTTTTCAACAAAAGAAAAGGGCAGCATGTCAACCACCAATGTTTTGGTAAGTTTACTATTCCATAGGCATAGTTTTGCATTATGTTTTTCAGGTTATGACTTCTTTCTAATAACTTAGTAAGTGTGGGGTGGTAGTATATAGTAGAAGAATTGTGTAATGTTATTGCTTTAATGCCATCAATTGTGGAGATGGTGGGGATGGTGGTATGTGTAGGCACTCTATGTATGACTCTTGTCATCTCCTACCGCAAACTCATAGTCATTATACTCCTCTGCAGCAGGAGTCATAGGTGTTATTTGAAATTAACTAACTGTTGGCAGTAGCCCACTCTCTGACACACCAATCACATCAATACTTCTCCTATCTGCCCAAGAGCCCTGGGAAATTTTGGGAGTGCTTCTGCTGATGTTGGTTGTGGCACCTGTGACATGTTCATGATGTGTCTCCCAGACAGACCTGTGGTTGTTCTACAGGTGGGATCTCATTAAAGAGTTACCTAGGTATGAGCCTACTTTCCCCCTGCTCACGTGCTTTTTGCACAGACAACAGATACCAACATGGTTAGCTTTTGGATCCTGAGCGAAGTGTTTCCATACTGTGGAATTCATGGACAATGGGGTTCCTGAGGGGCTGCTACTACTACTGGGGCTAGATTTTGATGCAATTCTACTGCTACTACTACTACTAGGCTTCAAAGGTGCAGCACTTCCAACATCATAGCTGAGGTTGTTGATGTTAATAACCTGTGTTGTTGTTGTTGCTGCTGCTGGTTACTATACACAAGTGTGTGGCTGAGTGGGGCTTGGACTTGGAAGCGGTGATGATGCTGATGATGACCAACAGAATGACTGTGTATATATAGGCATCTTTGCTTGTCCAGGGTCAGACCTTCCAGTTGTTTTCTCAGTTTATTGACAGGTACAGTGCTTCTTTTCATTGGTGGAAAACTGGGCCTTTGCCTTTCAGCTAACTTTCTGGTCATTTCATCATCTCAGGTATCAGGTATCAAGCTATCTAGCTAGCCAGAGAAAGGGCAAGTTGTTGTAATTTGCTTTTTGTTTGGCTGCAGACAATATGGGCACAGCTTTCATTCACAGAACCTAGCAATAGCTAACCACAGAGCAGATAAAGTGCCTCAGAGCATTTCATGGTTGTTCTGTCCCACACTGCTGTAATAGCCATTGATAACCACTTGTTTACAAATTTCTCTTCTTGCTTTACCAAGACTGCTTCTGTGAAAGGGCATAACTGCAGAGGGTGCAGTTATGCCAGGGCCCAGCAACCAAGGGGACCCCATATGCCCCAGGAACCAATGGTTTATAATTATTCCTCTTAAAATATTTTTTGTTAGTGAGCTGGTTATATAGTGTTGAGGGCAGTATGTGGTGTAAAAATGGGTGTGACAAAATGGGGACACTATGTGACTCCATATTCACTGATTCATTGTAAAAAAAGTTGCAGACTCACTAAATAGTACTAAAACACTCTAATAACTTTAAACATGCATAGTAATATGGGATAGTGTCCTTAAGAATGGAAAGGCAATAGCAATCAGAAAATCTGGGTCACACTGGAGAGCCACAGGATTTGTCTTCTATAGTGAAGGAGGATTTCTTCTGATAAAAATGATACATCTTGTAAAGGAATTTTATCACCGTGAGCTATTACGAAAGTTACTTGTTTTGTGTGCAGCACTTTGTTATTGGAAGGTGTAGGAAGGAAGGAAGCTGCTTTTTAAGATTGTTTAACACGTATTGTTATAAATTTGTATATTTTCTATAAATGTTGTAGAGTATCTCAGTATGTCTTTCATTGATTAAAAGTAGCTCTCATTAAAGAAAAGATTGGCAACCCTTGATATAATTTATATTTTGACTGGCTGGTTTTCAATTTTATCACTAGTGACTAGTATCCAGAAACATCATTGCAGTGCAGTTTTATGAGCAAAGTAAATACCAAGTAAGCATTGCAGACAGGGGGTTACACTTGATAATAGTCACATTGCATGGTTGACCTATGTTGGCGGAGGAAGGGTATGATCAACTCTCTGATAGATTATACATGCAGCATGGTGGTTTTACAACAGGGATCCAATTTTCATCCCCAAATAAACATGCTGTGTTATGGATACAAATAGATAAATATACAGCTGATCAAGCAGGATGTTTGGGAACAATTGCTTCAACAGATGAGACTTTCTTCTGAGGAATCCACTAACTAGAAGGGGTACAGAAGGTGCAATCCAGTAAGAAAGAAAAAGTGTTGATTAGCCCTTCACTTTTCTTATCTAAGAATTTAAAAATTTGTTATTCTGTTGACTAAGATACTTATGATTTCACTGCAGTACAAAAACCGTGGAAGGAAAAATGACGTACTATTGTTTCTTGTGTAACATTTTAAATTAATTTAAAACAGCTTACTGTTTTTTATTGTATATATCATTTTAAAATAGTTACTAATGAAGATATGATTGTGAAATGCATTGCAAATAAATGCATTTTACACTCTTGTCTGGAAAGGGTTAAACATAAATGTATAACATATTTACGGCTAACAGAACCATATACTCATCAATGTCAATGCCCAGTCCCAAGTGTTTAAAAATGTATGCTGATGATCAGCATACCATCAGAAATGTAATATAATGAGCTAGATAGAATCTGAATGTAAACTCAGACCGGAAATTCACTCATATCTTAATGCACATACCACGTCCAAAGGCCTACTTCAGTACCTCAAGAGGTAGAACAAGCCACCAACTTCAAAGAAAAACCCTTGTAAAAGCAACTGATAATGGCAAAGCTGGCAAGGATCATAGAGAAGAAATTTGACCATAAAAGAGCCAAAGAGCAGCTGCAGGTCTCATATTCAGAAATAAAGAAGAGAGAGCCAAGGAGATTAAAGAGGACACTGGGAGGTGGGTTTCTTATAATGTGTACTAAACACTAATTTGTCACAGTAACAAGTGAGCTTACTTGGAAAATTAATTGTAAGAGGGGAGAGACAGCTCACAATCACACCTCGTGTTACTTCATATTCACTTTATTAGTGCACAAGCAAGCAATTGCACTTGAATACTGTATAAAAGAAATAGGCAAATAAAAATTACATTCTGGAGAATGGTTGTCAGTATTTTTATCACAGGAAATTGCACAGCAATGTACCAAAAGATGAAAGAAGAAGAATCCTCACAGGTATTCTCACAAAAATGATCAACTAGTATGAGCTCCTCACATCCAATGCATTTAGGGCTGGATTCAATTGCAGGTGCTAATTTTATCATTGCTCTTATCTCCAGTTTTCCCCAAGACTTCAATAGGAAAATGTTTGATAAAACGGGTGTTATCATTTATCACCTGCAATAGAATCTAGCCCTTAAAGTGTTAAGATCTTTGTCAAAGGGCTTAAAGCTTGAAATGTATTTGGGCAGGAGGAGCATATAGTTGGTTGAGAAGAATTGAACCACTAGGTGTTTCATGGTAGTTCATATGTGAAGATATTGAAAACCTCCCCTATTGGGGGGGACCTGAGGAAAGGTTTGAGTCCCCCGATATAAATACTTGAGGGTCAGCATAGGAATATTACAGATGAGTTGTTTTCCTGACAGTGGAGACACTGATAATGTTCAACTATAAGCAAGAAGTATAGGGAAAAATAGATATGCTGTGGGAAAACAAATACTTTTGTAAACATAATTTTTCAAAGTATTTTAAACTCAGCAGATAGTCTCTTACATGACTAAGGAGGCATTTCTAACCTTCGAGAAACAACAATAATGTTGTAGTGCCAAATAAGAGGAGAGGTATTGGCACACAGGCTGCTATCATGGAATAAACAAGACTGATGACTGGAGTAGGCTTTGGAATAATGCTACTTTCCTTTAAATGCCTGGTGGATATTCCAAGCATGGTAACAACAAGTTTAAGATACCCACCTTGCATTCAAGTGAAACAAGGAAGGAAGCAAGTGCTGTCCCATACTTTGACATACAGTGCATGGCACAGCATTCTTATGATAACACTGTATTTCAAATTCTGCAAAACAATCTCTTACCTGATAGAAGAGGCAGTTCTGATCTTCAGAAGAGTGTGGCATTTACTTTAGAAAAATGTAAATTTCCTTTGACTGTTATACATAGGAAAACATAAATAACGTCACAAACACTGCCCATATTTTCAGGGAACAGAGACTTTTTCCAAGATGTTTCTGTAAAGATATTTTTAAAATTGTAGTCTCAAAATTTATTATATTTAGCTATTTAATTCTAGCAATTTTAAATGTTACTTACATTGGAAAAATGAAGCTATTTACTGGGCACGTCACTCTTTCCACCTACTGTACTCTCCACATTCTCCTCATTACCACCTTGCACCCCAGGTGCCTGTTCGTCATTCACATACTATACTACACCATGCAGTATAGCTAGATTGTTTACTACACACCAAGTTTTAATTATATCTGACATTTATGTGAGGAATACAAGAATACATTATCAGATTTGTCCACCTACATTTAGCTTTTAATAGGCCAAAAGGAATGTTCAGTTGCAGTGTGGGTGCCTTTTGTTGTACATTAGTTCACAGGGTTCATGTAGCTTCAACAGAGTGGTCAATAACCAGATTCAACACCCATATCCTGAGTCTGTAAGATCATTTGGAAGCCATATTTACTTATGAAAGTTGTTCTACAGTCTAACATATTTTATAACTCTAGGGATGCTAAACATATTTGTATTGCATTGTGTCAAAGTGGTATATATATATGGCTTTTAAAGCCCTATTGTTATGTTTTATGGCATTACAGATGTATTATATAGAAGACATTAAAATATAATTTCCTCCACTTTGTTCTTTAGAGAGAAAAGATAATTCACTAAAGGAAAATTCATTTAACATTAGCCCTGCAGCACAAAGAACTAGAGAGTAGAAAGTTCATGTCAGTCTGGAAACCATTTATTGAGATGCTTCCAACACAACAAAACATATTACACAGTCTTATATACCTCCTGGATGGACTTAAGAAACCTGCATGATAACAAGTCATGCTCATAATCCATCATAACCATGGGAGATGTGTGTATATATTACTTTCTGGGGTCGCGGAGTCACTGCAATGCTGCTTACATGGTTAATATTATTAGTATGTTATTGGACTGTCTCTATTCCTTATTTTTCTTAATTTTCTTTCCTTGTTTATCTGTATTTTACTTTATTTTCTACCCCATCATGTGGTTAAATTAAAGACCATGTTAATAGTTCATAGAAGGATCTGGAGACACTTCTGCCTTACCTAATTCATTGGTACCACATTTATCCTATTATTACCACATACGTACCATCAGGGAGCTTATCTTCCATAGTGGTGGCAAATCTTCTCCACAGTTCATTGGCACACCTTCCTTTACATTAAATCGAAGCCTGGCATAGGCCACACAATGTTGCCTTTTTTGCAAAAACTTCACATATCAATAATGCATTGTGGGATATGATTACTTATTAGGCTA